>CM076673.1:61187779-62664029 GCA_038501925.1 Xenopus petersii | reverse complement strand
CATATTATGGAGTAAAGGGTAATTTACAGTCATTTAAAATGCAGGGCTATAGATTTTAAACTAAAAATTAACTTTAGGCAGAAATGATTGTCACTAATGATGGGCGAATCTGACCCATTTCAAGTAGCCGAAAATTTGCGAAACTGCAACAATTTACCAAAAATGCATTGCAGTCTATGGGCGACAACATTTTGATGCACAACAATTTTTTCCACCCACATGGGTGTCATTTTTGCAGCGATACTAGGAGAAAAACTTTGCTCATCACTAAGGGGCAGATTTATCAAGGGTTGAAGTGAATTAGAGGGAATTTTCGAAGTAAAAAATTTTTTTTTTGAATACTTCGACCATCAAATAGGATACTAGGACTTTGAATTCAATTTCAAGTAAAATAGTTTGAATATTTGACCATTCGATAATCGAAGTACTGTATCTTTAAAAAAATTCGACTTTAATACTTCGCCAAATTAAACCTGCCGAAGTGCTATGTAGCCTATGGGGACCTTCTAGAGCAGTTTTCTACGTTTTTTGCAGTTGAAGAAAAATCGTTTGATCGATTGCTGAAATCCTTTGATCGTTCGATATTCGAAGTTGAAGTATTGCAATTCGATGGTCGAATTTTGACGTATTTTTACCTTCAAAATTCGACCCTTGATAAATCTGCCCCTAATTGTTACCAATTAACTATTGATTTACATCTACCAATGTGTTTCATTATGGAAAATATTTGCCCCCATGTTCCTATGCAGTTGCACTGGGCTGAGTGTTACAGCTCAGGGCCACCACTGTTCGAAGCATTTAAATACATGCTGGGTAATGGACACACATATATGCACTAATAAATGTGGTAGTTCTTAGCATTCTTACTACAAAAAAGATTTTCAGAATGTTTATTTGCCACATCATATGGTAAACATTTGGTTTCAGGATCTCTGACAAATGTGTTAAGAATAGAGATGGCGCGAACTGTTCGCCGGCGAACTTGTTCGCGCGAACATCGAGTGTTCGCGCTCGCCGGAAGTTCGCGAACGTCGCGCGACGTTCGCCATTTTGGGTTCGCCATTGTTGGCGCTTTTTTTTGCCCTCTCACCCCAGACCAGCAGGTACATGGCAGCCAATCAGGAAGCTCTCCCCTGGACCACTCCCCTTCCCTATAAAAACCGAAGCCCTGCAGCGTTTTTTTCACTCTGCCTGTGTGTGCTGAAGAGATAGTGTAGGGAGAGAGCTGCTGCCTGTTAGTGATTTCAGGGACAGTTGAAAGTTTGCTGGCTAGTAATCGTTTTGATACTGCTCTGTTATTGGAGGGACAGAAGTCTGCAGGGTTTTGAGGGACATTTAAGCTTAGGTAGCTTTGCTGGCTAGTAATCTACCTTCTACTGTAGTGCTCTGTATGTAGCTGCAGTGGGCAGCTGTCCTGCTTCTGATCTCATCTGCTGACTGCTGCAATAACAGTAGTCCTTGTAAGGACTGCTTTTATTTATTTTTTTGTTGTTTTACTACTACTACTACTACTACTACTACTACTACTACTACTATAAGAGCCCAGTGCTATTAGTCTAGCAGTGTTGGGGAGTGGGACTGGTGTGCTAATCTGCTGCTCCTAGTAGTTCAGCAGCACCAACTGTAATTTTTTTTTTTTAATATTCATTTTTTTTTTATTTTACTTTTTTTTATTTTACTACCACTGTAGTAGTGTATAAGTTGACCTTTTAGCCATTATTTGCCCTGTAGGCATTTTTTGCCCAGTGTGTTATTCAACCAACTGCCATCTAGCTGTGTGACCTTGTTCACATTCTGTCTAAATATCCATAATATTACCGTCTCCAGAAAAAACACCGGAGTGACTTTTTTCAAGCAGCCATAATAAATTTTACGTAATCCGTATCCATCGCTGTAGTAGTGTATAAGTTGACCTTTTAGGCATTATTTGCCCTGTAGGCATTTTTTGCCCAGTGTGTTATTCAACCAACTGCCATCTAGCTGTGTGACCTTGTTCACATTCTGTCTAAATATCCATAATATTACCGTCTCCAGAAAAAACACCGGAGTGACTTTTTTCAAGCAGCCATAATATATTTTACGTAATCCGTATCCATCGCTGTAGTAGTGTATAAGTTGACCTTTTAGGCATTATTTGCCCTGTAGGCATTTTTTGCCCAGTGTGTTATTCAACCAACTGCCATCTAGCTGTGTGACCTTGTTCACATTCTGTCTAAATATCCATAATATTACCGTCTCCAGAAAAAACACCGGAGTAACTTTTTTCAAGCAGCCATAATAAATTTTACGTAATCCGTATCCATCGCTGTAGTAGTGTATAAGTTGACCTTTTAGGCATTATTTGCCCTGTAGGCATTTTTTGCCCAGTGTGTTATTCAACCAACTGCCATCTAGCTGTGTGACCTTGTTCACATTCTGTCTAAATATCCATAATATTACCGTCTCCAGAAAAAACACCGGAGTGACTTTTTTCAAGCAGCCATAATATATTTTACGTAATCCGTATCCACCGCTGTAGTAGTGTATACGTTGATCTTGTGGGCAGTATTTGCACAGTGTTTTCTTCAAACCGCCATCTAGCTGTGTGAACTTGTTCACATTTTGTCTAAATATTGATAATATTATCGTCTCTAGAAAAACCACTTGAGTTACTTTTTTTCAAGCAGCATTCTTATATTTTACGTAATCCGTATCCACCGCTGTGTATACGTTGACCTTGTAGGCATTATTTGCACAGTGTTTTCTTCAAACCGCCATCTAGCTGTGTGAGCTTGTTCACATTTTGTCTAAATATTGATAATATTATCGTCTCTAGAAAAACCACTTGAGTTACTTTTTTTCAAGCAGCATTCTTATATTTTACGTAATCCGTATCCACCGCTGTGTATACGTTGACCTTGTAGGCATTATTTGCACAGTGTTTTCTTCAAACCGCCATCTAGCTGTGTGAGCTTGTTCACATTTTGTCTAAATATTGATAATATTATCGTCTCTAGAAAAACCACTTGAGTTACTTTTTTTCAAGCAGCATTCATATATTTTACGTAATCCGTATCCACCGCTGTGTATACGTTGACCTTGTAGGCATTATTTGCACACTGTTTTCTTCAAACTGCCATCTAGCTGTGTGTATTATCGTTTCCAGAAAAACCAACTGAGTTTTTGTTGTTGTTGTTTTTTTAAAAATAATGCCAGGCAAAGGCAGGCCGCCACGCAGAGGCCGTGCTAGGGGCCGTGCTGCTATGCAATCCTGTGGCCCTAGCAAATTGCCCAGTTTTAAAAAGCCAATGACCCTGAACTCCCAAAATGCTGAAGAGGTAGTTGACTGGCTTACACAGCACACCCCATCCTCTACCGTTTCTAACTTTACCACAACATCCTCCTCATCCTCCACTGCTATGGCCACCCCACGTAACACTTCCTCCACCACCGGTGCCCCTTCTTCACTGGAGTCAGAGGAGTTATTTTCCCATGAGTTTCTTGAACTGAGTAATGCGCAACCATTATTGCCAGAAGAAGATGAAGGAGATGAGGACGTTACACCAGATTTAATTCTGGCAGAGAACACGACAGAGATGGACATAATGATGAGTGATGAGGAGGAGGTCCCCGCTGCTGCTTCCTTCTGTGATGTGTCAGAAGAAATTGATGCATCTGAGGAGAATGATGATGAGGAGATTGATGTTTTGTTGGTGCCTAGTAGAAGAGAGCAAGAGGAGGGTAGTTCAGATGGAGAGACGGAGAGTCAGAGAGGCAGTAGGAGAATAAGACTTAGAAGAAGCAGGGAGGACAGCCCGCAGGGATCAGTAGGGCAACAACATGTATCGGCACCTGTGTTCAGCCGGCCAACGCACCCGCCATTGCCGCCAATGCCGCCAACTTCTACTGTTACCGCCAGATCGCACACTTCCAAAAAGTCAGCAGTGTGGGATTTTTTTAATGTGTGTGCCTCTGACAAAAGCATTGTAATTTGCAATGAGTGCAGTCAGAAACTGAGCCTTGGTAAGCCCAACAGCCACATAGGTACAACTTCTATGCGAAGGCACATGAGCGGCAAGCACAAAGCACTTTGGGAGCAACACCTCAAAGGCAACAGGCAAACTAAAAGCCACACTCCTTCTGGTCCAGCATCTTACTGCTCTACCTCTGCTCTCCTTGACCCATCTGAACCACCCTCCACTCCGCCTTCCACCTTGACCACCTGTTCCCATTCCCAGTCATCTGCCACCAGCCAAGTTTCTGTGAAGGCCATGTTTGAGCGTAAGAAGCCAATGTCTGACTGTCACCCCCTTGCCCGGCGTCTGACAGCTGGCTTGTCTGCACTCTTAGCCCGCCAGCTTTTACCATACCAGCTGGTGGACTCTGAGGCCTTCCGCAAATTTGTAGCAATTGGGACACCGCAGTGGAAGGTACCCAGCCGCAATTTTTTTTCTAAAAAGGGAATACCACACCTGTACCAACATGTGCAGAGCCAAGTTACCGCATCTCTGTCACTTAGTGTTGGGCCAAAGGTCCATATGACTACTGACGCATGGTCCTCCAAGCATGGTCAGGGCAGGTATGTCACCTACACTGCCCACTGGGTGAACTTGGTAATGGCTGGGAATGGGAAGCAGGGAATGGGTAGCTCAACAACAACAACAGTGGAGTTGGTGTCACCGCCACGGATTGCACGCGGTTCTGCCACCACCTCTACTCCTCCATCGCTCTCTACCTCGTCTTCTTCCTCTTCTTCTTCTTACTCTGCTGCTGGGTCCTCCTTCTCCTCCTCCACACCTGTGCACCCCCAGCTCCCCCTAGGCTATTCGACGTGCCAGGTACGCCGTTGTCACGCTGTCTTGGGGATGACGTGCCTGGAAAGCAAAAACCATACCGGATCTGTACTCCTGTCATCTCTGCAGTCACAGGCCGATCGGTGGCTGACCCCACACCAACTGCAGATCGGAAAAGTGGTGTGTGACAATGGAAGCAATCTGTTGGCAGCGTTGAGACTGGGAAATTTAACACATGTGCCCTGCATAGCACATGTGTTAAATTTAATAGTCCAACGTTTTGTCTCCAAGTACCCAGGATTCCAGGACGTTCTCACCCAGTCCAGAAAGGTGTCGGCCCATTTCAGACGTTCCTTCACAGCCATGGCACGCCTTGCTGACATTCAGCAGCGCTACAACATGCCAGTCAGGCGTTTGATTTCTGACAGCCAGACTCGCTGGAATTCAACGCTCCTTATGTTGGAACGTCTGCTGCAACAACAAAGGGCCGTCAACGAGTACCTTTTTGAACTGGGTGGTAGGACTGGATCTGCAGAGCTGGGGATTTTTTTCCCCCGTTACTGGGTGCTTATGCGCGATGCCTGCAGGCTCATGCGACCTTTTGAAGAGGTGACAAATATGGTCAGTCGCACCGAAGGCACCATCAGCGACCTAATACCCTTCGCTTTCTTCCTGGAGCGTGCCGTGCGACGAGTGACAGATGAGGCTGTAGACCAGCGTGACGAGGAGCTGGAAGCGCACGATTTATGGTCGGAATCACCAGAACGAACCCAGGCACCTGCTGCAACGCAGGGAGAGGTGCCAGAAGTGGAGTCAGAGGAGGAAGGTGGCTTTGTGGAGGAGGAGGAGGAGGACCAACAGGAGCAGGCTTCCCAGGGGGCTAGTGGTGACCTTTTGGGGACCCCTGGTCTTGTACGTGGCTGGGGGGAGGAGACCGTGGATGATGCAGTCCTTGATAATGAGGAAGCGGAGATGGATAGCTCTGCATCCAACCTTGTGAGAATGGGGTCTTTCATGCTGTCATGCCTGTTGAAGGACCCCCGTATCAAGAGGCTTAAGGAGAAGGACCTGTACTGGGTCGCAACGCTACTAGACCCTCGGTACAAGCATAAAGTGTCAGAAATGTTACCAACATACCACAAGTCCGAAAAGATGCGGCATTTACAAACCAGCCTGCAAAACATGTTGTACAATGCTTTTAAGGGTGATGTCACTTCAGGAACTCATCAACATTCCAGGGGCAGAGGTGCCAGTAATCCTGCCACGAGCACACCTGCAAGGACAAAGCCCTTTGGCCGGTCTGTAACGTCAGACATGCAAATGTTTTTCTGTCCAAGGCAGCGCCACAACCCTTCTGGATCCACCCTCAAAGAACGCCTCGACCGGCAGGTAGCGGACTACCTGGCATTATCTGCAGATATCGACACTCTGAGGAGCGATGAACCCCTGGACTACTGGGTGCGCAGGCTTGATCTGTGGCCAGAGCTGTCACAATTTGCCATGAACCTCTTGTCTTGCCCAGCCTCAAGTGTGCTCTCAGAAAGGACCTTCAGTGCAGCAGGAGGGATTGTAACTGAGAAGAGAACTCGCCTAGGTCACAAAAGTGTCGATTACCTGACCTTTATTAAAATGAATGAGGGGTGGATCTCGGAGGGTTACTGCACGCCGGAAGACTTGTTCTGACTTCTATGCAGCTGTCCTTCTCTTCAAGCCTCATGACTCCACACACAGCTGTCCTTTAGCGTCCTCCTCCCTCCGCCACCGTTACAAACTAGGGTGCAAACCCTACTGGTTTAATTTTTTCTGGCCTCTGTGCTTCAGTGGCTGCAACCAAAAAAACTGGGCAAACAATGTCTACAAGGTCAACGTATGGCGAAAAATGACTATTTTCAGCATTTATATGGCATATTTTTTCTGGCAACTGTGCTTCAGTGGCTGCGTCCAAAAAAATGCATATTTTCTGCATTTATATGGCATAATTTTTCTGGCCTCTGTGCTTCAGTGGCTGCAACCAAAAAAATTTATATTTTCAGCATTTATATGGCATAATTTTTCTGGCAACTGTGCTTCAGTGGCTGCGACCAAAAAAATGACTATTTTCAGCATTTATATGGCATATTTTTTCTGGCCTCTGTGCTTCAGTGGCTGCGGCCAAAAAAACTGGGCAAACAATGTCTACAAGGTCAACGTCGTTGACCTTGTAGGCATTGTTTGCCCAGTTTTTTTGGCCGCAGCCACTGAAGCACAGAGGCCAGAAAAAATATGCCATATAAATGCTGAAAATAGTCATTTTTTGCCATACGTTGACTCAACGTATATGGCAAAAAATGACTATTTTCAGCATTTATATGGCATATTTTTTCTGGCAACTGTGCTTCAGTGGCTGCGACCAAAAAAACTGGGCAAACAATGCCTACAAGGTCAACGTATGGCAAAAAATTACTATTTTCAGCATTTATATGGCATATTTTTTCTGGCAACTGTGCTTCAGTGGCTGCGTCCAAAAAAAACTGGGCAAACAATGTCTACAAGGTCAACGTATGGCGAAAAATTACTATTTTCAGCATTTATATGGCATATTTTTTCTGGCAACTGTGCTTCAGTGGCTGCGTCCAAAAAAACTGGGCAAACAATGCCTACAAGGTCAACGTATGGCAGTTGTTTAAAGAGAACAGTAGATTACTAGCCAGCAAAGCTACCTAAGCTAAAATGTCCCTCAAATCCCTGCAGACTTCTGTCCCTCCAATACAGAGCAGTATCAAGCAGATTACTAGCCAGCAAACTTACTATCATCTGTCCCTGAAATCACTAACAGCTCTCCCCCTACACTATCTCTTCCAAGCACACACAGGCAGATTTTTCAGATACATTTTTGCCCTTGATCCCCCTCTGGCATGCCACTGTCCAGGTCGTTGCACCCTTTAAACAACTTTAAAATCATTTTTCTGGCCAGAAATGTCTTTTTTAGATGTTAAAGTTCGCCTTCCCATTGAAGTCTATGGGGTTCGCGAACCGTTCGCGAACCGCTCGCATTTTTGCACAAGTTTGCGAATATGTTCGCGAACTTTTTTTCCGACGTTCGCTACATCCCTAGTTAAGAATGCTCTGAAAGAGATAATGGAACCACTGCCTTAGTAAAAACTTTATTTCTGATGAGAGTGTCACTTTTACTTATTTATTTTGTAGACTGAAGTAATCTGAGCAAATCTGCATTTGGTCTTCAATAAGAGCAGAAAGTTTATTTAAAAAAAAATACAATAAATGGAGAAAGAAGATGAACTGTATATTATCTTGAAATACCACCATCTGACAGTTCTAACTCATACGTAAACTTAATTTTAAACCCCTACTTTAATATTATAATTTGCTTGTGAACATGTACTGTAAACTTGCTTCTACTTCACAATTGAAGTGGCATCTTTGTAGATGCATAAACAAGTTTCAGTGTGAGGGGATATAAGTCATCCCAAGTAGTATTATGATGTGATTGGGTACCTAATACTTGTGTAATAAACCTCTATTCCTCCTATGTCTCTTACCACATGCCACTGTGTGACTTTTTATTTATTGTAATGTTTTGCCACCCTGTTTGTACTTTTCTGTTTTTTAAAAAATGTACATGTACAAACGTGTGTGTATATATATATATATATATATATATATATATATATATATATATATATATATACTGTACTTATATTAAACGATTAAGTATAAAATGTAGGCATTTTTATCATATGCGATCATATCATATAAAAGGATATTGCCATGCTGTAACCACACGGCAATTCCAATCGCTGTACAAAGTCCTTTGGTCAACTCCCTGTTGTATACTTCTGCATCTCTGCAATGAGGATTAGCCAAGTGAAATATACACTGCATAAATATTAACCAAAATAATTGGGATTCCTTTTCTAAAAGGCAGGATATTGAAAGTTTGTAGTCAAACTATCCACCCTTTGGTCAAACGATTTTTCTTCGACTTCAAAAAACGTAGAAAAATGCTCTAGAAGATCCCCATAGGCTAACATAGCACTTCGCAGGTTTGATTTGGAAAAGTATTGAAGTCAAAGTTTCATGGTGTCGTAGTATCCTAGTCGAAGTGATAGTATCCTATTCGATGGTCGAAGTATCCAAAAAAATTACTTAGAATTTTGATTTTTTTTACTTCGAAAATTCCCTCTAATTCACTTCGACCCTTGATAAATCTGCCCCTAAGACCTATTTTTCTTCTGTGATAAACTGTAAATTATTGTAAGACGCGCCAGGAGATCTAACTCCGCTCTTACCTCCCGGTGCACCTTGTTGTCTGCTTCTGTGCGCAGGCGCACACTTCCTGATTGATGCTGCTCCTTGACGCTGGGCATTCTGAAGCTTAGCAGCATGACGTCACTTTGGAGTGCCAAATTTGAAAATCTTGGTGCCAATTCTTGTTTTAAAAGCCCAGATTTGTTCCTGCTCAAGCGTTATTCTGCATTTGGTCTTCCTATTTTGATCTCTTGCCTGATTATTCGACTACGACTTCTGCTGCCTGCCTTGATTATTCGCTTGTCTGACTACATCTTCTTCTAAATCCTTGCCGGTACCTTGGTTAGGGACTTTTTACTTACACCTGCACTTCCTTGTTGGTTTTCCGCAGCAGAAAGCCCAGGGCCCCCAAAAGGGCGTCCGAGAACACCGGAGACCACAGGGTAAACCTGTGCAACAGAGTGTACCCGTCACTGCGCAAGGTTCTGATAACGAGATCGGTACAATTATTATGTGTTCGGTTAAGTTTAACTCTAATTTGGACAATTGTTTAGGCTCTGTACCCACAAACATTCACCCCTAAAGCTCAATGAGATAGCTTATTGGAAGTGATACATCCTCTTCAACATCCAATAAAAAAGTAAATTTTAAAGCTCTATGGATTTGACTAATAAAAGAAAGTTTGCATGTTTATTTTGCTCAGGATGTGAGACCCACTTAACAGGTTTGCATATATTATTCCCGTTTGCCGGAAAAAAGCCTGAATCTTTCACATACCTGTACATAGAGAGATACAAAAAAAGAGATATCTTAAATGTACAGTATGCAAAGTTATACATAAACAAATTGAGCTTATAATGAAACTTTAAAAGGAATCTTAAGATTAAAGTAAAAAAAGATTTATATAAAAAAAAACCTGGTGGAAATATAGTCAAATCATTTGCATACTATTGAATAGTGTTTACATTAAAACATTTGCAGTTAAGTGATGCCTGCTATTTTTTTTTTTTCTTTCAAAACTTTTTTTATTATCCATCAATATTAACAAGCCAATTAAATTTTTTTTTATAAAATGCATGTGTTCCCCTACACAGAGGAGAACTATTACATAGCATAAAAACATATTACATAAAGCTACATTGTCACATTGAGATGTAAACATAATGAAATATGCATATCAATAAACAAATAAACTCGTTTAACAACATGAAATGTCATTTATTCCTTTGTATTCGTCTCCGTGTATATTTTGTCATGCAATAATAAAGATGCTTGCTATTTTAATAGCACAATTTAAATCCTGTTATTCATTCCCATAAACTTTTCTTTGATCCAAACAACACTTTGTCTTTGTTCCTACACACACATCATACCTTTTTCACTCCCCCTTCCCTACCCCTTATAATCCATAACTTCCCATGCTGTATGTTAAGTGGACCATTTAATGGGGTCAGTGCAGCCAAGTGCTTATAGCTGATGATAATTGTTTTCTTGTGTAGCCTTTATGTTTGTGGCCTGTGCGCAGTCTGCTTTTTATATATTCAGCAGCTGTGCAAATGGACAGCAAAAATTATGTGGGTAGTTTCCCTCCCAGGTATGTGGAACATTGCATTATTGACTTTAATTTTGGATCATTCTGTATTCCATATGGGAAACTAATATAGGATTGTGGCTTCATCTCCTATAGTTACAGTCATTAATCATTTGCCTGTTAATGTTATTTGTAAGGGAGAAAACATGAGTTAGATTGCGGAATATCATTAATGCATATACTGTATGCACTAAAGGCAAAGTAACAATTTTTTTTTTTTTAGAAAGGATAGGTCTGGATATATTTGAATCAATAAGTTTGAACTACATCCAAATCTAGGCCTTTCTTTCAAAGTTAATTATAGTTTATATTCATTTGTGGAAAGTATAGTGACTGCACTATAGTAAATAAGGATTCACAAGTTGTTATGATTATTTTTGAAACAGTAACCATTTAATTATCAGCAGGTTTGGTTTTGTCCATAGTTTATTATTTTTTAAACTTGACAGAAGTGAGGTGGAAAGGTTTATCACAGATGGATATTTAGGGGCATATTAATCAAGGCTCAAATTTCGAATTGAAAAAACGTTGAAATTCAAAAAGACCAACCGAAATGAAGTTGAAGTTTTTTTTTTTTTGCCGAATAGGTCCGTATTTGCCCGAATTAGAATTGTAAGAATCGAAGGAATAGCACATTTGATCAAATTCGATTCAAAGTTTTTCCCCAAAGTTTCGAAGTTTCGAAGTTCATCAATTGACTCCAGATAGGTTCTAGGAGGTCCCCCATAGGCTAAAACAGCAATTGGGCAGGTTTTAGATGGTGAATGGTCGACGTCGAATTTTTAAAGAGACAGTACATGATAAAATTTGATATTTTTTTCAATTTCGAAACGAATTTGGATTATTCCCTAATCGAAGTACACAAAAAATAGCTAGAAATTCGATTTTGTTTCATTCGAAAATTCACCTCAACCTTTGATAAATCTGCCCCTTAGTCTTGATTTATTTAAATATAACAGCAGTGCTCCATACAGGATGGATTCACAAAGAACAAAACTCTATCAGAAAAAAAAGCACATGCTTATGCAAATCTGCCCTCATAAATCATGGTGCCCCAGGCCCATGGCCACCCCAAAAGCCATTGGTGGCCAGGGACTCCCCTAAAAGGTAAAGAAAATAATCAGTGTCCAGGGCTCCCCACTTATAAGTTAAAAAAAACCCATTGGTGGCCAGGGTCCCCTCTACAAGTTAAATAAAAATGGTGGTCAGACCCCCCCATAAAAGCTAAAAAAATTAATTGGTGGCCAGCCTCTCCCCACAAGGTAATAAAAATCCATTGGTGTCCAGGGCCCCCTACTTACAAGTAAAAAAACCCATTGGTGCCCAAAGTCTCCCCTACAAGTTAAAAAAGCCACCCATGCCCCGGACCTCACACTAGTAAATTTGGAGCGGTAGAAACTCCCCTCACATCAAGTTCAACAAAAATTCTTACCCAGGATGTGCTGTGACCCAGGTGCTGCCACCCTGAGTCCGTCACCAAGGAAAACGTATCCACAACTTGCAGAGTATTGGATGGACAGCGCACTCCAGGGCCCTCTTCAAACAGAATCGCTCGTTTCCAAATTAGAGCATAAAACAAATTTCCTTTATTTATGAAATAAAAAAATAAATGAAATAAAGGAAATTTGTTTTAAACTCTAATTTGTAAACGAGCGATTCTGTTTGAAGAGGGCCCTGGAGTGCGCTGTCCAACCAATACTCTGCAAGTAGGGGTCACATAGAAAATTAAAAAAAACTTTGATGACAAGGTGTTTAGTTCAGTCGAACTTACCTTAAGTTTGTGTTAGATCTTCTTCCTTCTCGGCAATGGCAGCTTCTTCAGCTTGCTTCTGCTCCTTTCTTCGGCTCCTCAGGGACGCCCACTTTTTGGCCACGTCCTGCACTCTCTCAAGGTGAGCTAATAAGAAATGTGCAGCATAGCTGGGTCCAATGCCCTGCTGATGGCAGCCCTGTGCTTATGCACTATTTAGTAGTGTCCTGCGCGGGTCCATTTTTTGGGACCCGTACCCGACCCGTACCAACAACCTGCAATACGCAACCTGGACCCGCAAGCCAAATTCTTACCCGCTTTGACCGCTACCCAACCCGCAAGTACCTTATCCGCAACTGTCATTGCAAACCGGAAGTAACATTATCGGAAGTAGACGTGGCCAGATAAGCGGAGTAAATATCGCTACTGAGAAGACCGCCGACCCGAGTCTATACCCACACCTGGAACTTCTATCCGTAACCCACAGGGTTCCGCAGGTTTTTGCGGGTAACCCGCGGATACCCGACCCGCTGCAGGACTCTACTATTTAGGCAAACTAAGATCTTCAGGATTTTTCTTCTATTGTTTTAAAATGCCAGACTCATAGTGAGTTGTTCATGTCCGGTGTCTGGCCAGCAAAATGGTAATTCTCTTTTTTTTTCTTCCTATTTCCTGTATCACATCATACATTGAAGATATCATGCAACTTCTGGTTCTCTAGTTCCCAGTTTTTTCCTAATATGTTTAGAGAAAAAGCACTTAGAGAATTAAATTCAAATGTACTCACAACTAGTGATGGGCGAATTGCTCCAGTTTCAAATAGTTCAACAAACCTCTGCAATCGACTTCTACATGAATTCGGCAGGTTTTAGGTGGACGAAGTATGGTGTAAGAACTGTTTCCAGGGTTGAGGTGTGATCAATCTCACATTCAAATTCAAATTTGAGTTGGTGGTTTTAAAATTTAAATTGTGAATTTTGACCCCAAAAAAATGCAAAAAATTCAAATTTACCATTTGATTCTTAGCAAATCTGCCCCTTAAGGTTACAGTGCCTATTATACATTATATGATACAGATTACATTTTTGGAGCATGGGTACATCAGGTATAAACATTCAAACAGGTAGGCAGACTGGGGGGGAGACACTGCTTTGTGGTGTGTGTGAATTGAATATTGATATGTTATTCTTTGTGGTTTATATGCACCAATAAATGTTTTTAAGCGAGAAACTGTGCATGTCTTTGATATTTACCTTGGTTTAATTGGACCTGTGCACAGTACTCGCCGTACAGACAGCAGCTACCCCATTATTGATTTTTGTTTTCCTACAAGAATAACATTTGAAATGGTAGAATTAATTACTTGCAATGTACACAGAGTCATTTAGTAATAAAAACAACACCATAAAAATTATGACAGAATACCTTTTACTATATTTAGAAGAAAGAGTTATTACTCACTTATCAATACTGGCAGCAACTCATAGCAACCAATCAGTGACATTTTCAGCCAGCTGCAAGGAGAACAATGAAGGGAAGTTACTGATTGGTTGTCATGGGTACCTGGAAAAATGTTGTCAGTATTGCTAAAACCGTCCTCACATTCCTTTTAATTTTCTGTTCAGTGTATATATATATATATATATATATATATATATATATATATATATATATATATATATATATATATATATATATATATATATATATATATAGTCCTCTGCACTCAACTCAATATATATATATACTTTTTTACATTTTTACTGCTGGTATTAAATATATCTTGTTTTCATAAAACTACATATCACTGGGCAATATCTACGCAAAGCATTTGTTACCCTAAAATGTGCCAGCCCTTGCTTTCAGGCAGTAAACTTTAATTTGTGGCAAACTTCAGTGCTCCCCATTGATGTTATATGGACAGGACATAGAGAGACATTTTGATGATCCATGACCTAAGGCCTCAAAATATTTCAGTGTCAATGAGTGAAATAGGATCTCAAAAGGTTTGTTATAATGATAAAAAATGCCGTCATAGGGCATGATGGAAATGCTGCTTTTTGAGGGAAAGGAAGGATACTTTTCCAGATTGATAATTCTTTTTGTGAATACGTTTCAGTTGTCTCTGCACTGACCAACACTGGGGCTCATTTATAAACTTCCTGCAGATATGTTAACACAGTTAACATATTTGCCCTGTGCATGGTTATATTTATAAAACTGGATAAGAGCGAGGTATTTAATGTGCAAATAGAATTGTGAATTTTTTATTAGCACTGTGAATGTCCAAAGAGCCTTTACAATATGGCACAATCGCAGATTGTGAATATTTACATGCACACATTAAATTCTGAATTTTCACACGCAAGAAACGCACTCTGTGGCCACACTCACTCAAACATGTGAACCATTTGTGAATATTTGTGTGAATGTGAATTTGAAAAAAACAAAAAAGACAGGCACAACGGTACTATAGTTCAGTGTTCAGGAAAAAAGATGGGCAATGCAACCATTTGCAAATAAATATGCGCTGTACAAACTTTAAAATAAATAGTAAATGATGTATACATGAACCCCCCCGTTTTGTTAAAAAATCCAAATATAGGTATGAGTCCTGTTATCCAGAATGCTCGGGACCTGGCGTTTTCCAGATAATGGATCTTTCCGTAATTTGGGTCTTCATGCCTTAAGTCTACTAGAAATTCATTTAAACATTAAATAAACCAAATAGGCTGGTTTTGCTTCCAATAAGGATTAATTATATCTTAGTTGGGACCAAGTACCAGCTACTGTTTTATTATTACAGAGAAAAAGGAAATCATTTTTAATAATTTGTATTATTTGGATAAAATGGAGTCTATGGGAGACAGACATTCCGTAATTCGGAGCTTTCTGGATATCGGGTTTCCGGATAAGGGATCCTATACCTGTACCTCAAATATTTACAATTACAACAAAACACTGTTTTTGCTATTTATGGGTGATACAATATGCAGAAGAGTACTAATGCTGATGCTAGAAATATTTCTAGTTCAGACTGTTGCAGATTTCCCAGAACTTATTTCATTTAGAGGTTTTGTTGTTGCATTACTATACAGGAATTACTGTATACCAGAGCTATGCTTCCTTTACTTTTATTTATATATTGTACATAAATAAATGACACTGCTTTATGTAGATAAAAGGCAATACGTAAGCAAATGAGCTTCTTAGTAAACAATGAGGCACTAAACACATCAAAGTCTTTCTGTCTTTTTGTAAATAAATAAAATAAAGCACAGGAAATGTTGGACATGTATACATCCTAATTGCTGCAATTAACGTGGTCTGTTTTAATTCTTCCTAGCTATTGTATTTTTGCTTTGGAGTAGTGATATGCATTTAAACTACTGCCAGTACAATCTTGCCTTTTCCTCTCAAACACTTGTTTTTAACAATGGATGAGGACAAGAGTCTTAGAATTTTCTATAACATCAAGAGAACGTATTTGAATGCACTAGATGAAGCAGAATACATACATCTTCTGTCCAGTATACGTAAATCACAATATAGTTGTTTTTAGCTCAGTTAAATGCTGAATATAAAGCTAAAGTGTAATTACTGTAAATCCGTTTAATCCGACAGTCCTTTGCCCTGATTTTTTTTTTACCCTGTACAGACTCATTCTGAAGAGAGACCATTACAGTTTGAAGAATGGAAGGCTTTATTCCGCACACCATTCTCACTGCAGAGACACCTGCTTATACATAACAGTAAGTGCAAATTTGAGGACCAAAGGATCAATTTGCATGCGTAAATTTCCTATTCATCAGTAACTTCTAGTAATGGGCGAATAAATTCGCCTGACACGATTTTGCGGCAAATTTCTGTGGTTCGCTGCTGGCAGATAATTTTGGTGAAAATTCCCCGGCGTCAAAATTTTTTGGATGCGTGTCCGAAAAGTTGCTTGGGTCAAAAGCGCTGCGTGTCAACATTATTCGGACGCACGTCCAAAACTGAGGCGGGCATACATTTTTGAGTTTCACTTTTTTTTTTTGCCATTCTGCCATTAGGAGAAATTTGCTTTCGTGTCTGGCATGATATTAGCTGACATTCAGTAGTAAATAATTTTACTCAATTCATTTACTAGAAAGTTATGTTTGACTACAGATGTGGGGTGTCAGTATTCCTTTAACAATCAACATGTTATTTATATGTGATACTGCAACAACAGGTGTTTGAGTTGAAGTGTTTCAAATTTCCTTTTTTTAAGTTTCCTATATATTGCATTGTTTTTTCACGTGTCTTTTCACTGGATGTGCTCTGAAATTATTTGCTTATTAATTATACAGTAGTTGCCTGCTGCCATTTTACAGTGCTTAAAATGAGTTGCTATCCATCGGTTTCATCCGCACTCTTACTTCTTTTAGAACATGGGCGTAAAACAACATTTTTGGGACTCAGAGTAGCCATTGTAAGGAAAAGAAAATAAAGCTTGGAGACTCGCTTTCCCCAAGTAAAATAGGCCACCTAATGTATTTAATAAATTTTGATTTATTTCTAGCATTCCTTGCATGCAATCATTGTTTCAAGGGACAACAGGTATTTAAGATAATAGGGCCCCATTGTAGCAATATTTTTGGGACTGTTTTCCAAAAAATAGCTGCAAAAACAATGTGGGCCCTCAAAGTGTCATGGTTGTAATGCACTTGCAGCATTCTTGGTGATTTCCAACCTGTGACAGAACAGAGTCAAGTCAATTTATTACAAAGCCGATAGCCTTATTGTCCTATGCAACGACAATTGTATTGTTATTATGCCCGTTCAGCTGGGATAAGCAGTCATAAAGACAAACTATGATTATATGGGGAGGGGTTGCCAGTGGTGTCAGATCAAGATTTTTGAGAAGCATTCTAGATTAAAATTGTCTAAACTGTGCATCATTGTTGCACAAATCAATGCAGATTAAACGGGTATTTTCAGCACTTAAATGTTTACCAGTGGATGTTACCATCTCCTTTATCTACAGTAGATGAACTACAATATGCCAAGACTTAAAGGGGGGTATTTACTAAAATCCGAATGCAAAAATCCAAAAAAAATTCGTGATTTTTTTTATAATTTATTAAACCCCAAGGATGGAAAAGTCTGAATTAGAAAGTCCGGCATCTCAGACCTGTCGAGGTTGCATAAAAGTCAATTGGAGAAGTCCCAATAATTTTTGATGTGCGCTGGGTTTCATGTTTTCAGGCAAAAAAAGAAATTGGACTTTTCGGGTGAAAAATCTGAAAAAAACGTAAAAATCAGATTTTTTTTCCTGCAAACCAAATTTCCAGGAAAATGTTATAATAAATAAGCATAAAAAACCCGAGCAGATTTGACTGGAGTTTGTAGCAGAAAATGTTGAGATAAATGTCCCCCAAAGGGTTAGTTCAGCTTTAAATTAACGTATGGTGTAGACATTGGTTTTCTGAGACATTTAGGAATTTGTGTTAATTTTTTGTTATGTGCTTTTTCTAAAAATGACTTAGCTTTTTACTCAGCAACTATCCAGTTTGAGATTTCCAAAGTTATCTGGATGCTAGGGTCCAATTTACTCTATTTACTAATAAAAAGTAACAATAACAAAATAATCGCAGCTGTTTGTGCTTTGTAGAAACATATCCTTTTAATAAAACTGTATGTCACGTTCCATATACAGTATGTCCATCCTAACAGTTAACTTTGGATAAACATTCCCTCCTGCTGCTGATAGCAAGTGGAATGAAGAATAATTAGCTTTGTGAAAGGGGGCCCTCAAAGTTTCCTGCACCTGTCCTTGGCCCACGTGAGATGTGTTTCTGTGAATGATTTAGTAAAAAAAATAAAAAATCCTCCATTTAAATACAATTATATGGTATGCTAGTATGAGATCACAGCAGTTCTTTTGCATTGAGCAACAAAGTTCAGATTCTGCATAAACTATGTAAGAATCTCTCTGAATGTATTTTATTAGAAATAATAGGAAAATCGCAAAAACATTATTTCTGCTTTTTTTTAAATACATAGTGGCACATTTACTATAATGTAAATATCGAAGTCGAAGGATTTACCGCAATTAGTTGGATCGAACGATTTGAAGGATTTTAATCCATCGATCCAAAGATTTTCCTTAGATCCCAAATTGGCTAGAAAGCATATGGGGACCTTTCCCATAGGCTAACTTTGATGCTCAGTAGGTTTTAGGTGGCGAAGTAAGTGGTTGAAGTTTTTTTTAAAGAGACAGTACTTCGACTATCGAATGGTTGAATAGCAGAACGATTTTTAGTTTGAATTGTTCGATTCGAAGTCAAAGTCGTATGCCCTGATTGCGGCGAGAAGTTTGCAAGCAATGGGACCCTTAGAGTTCATATTAGAAGCCCCACAGGTATGTTAACTACATTATTTTTCAAGTTACTGGATCAGACCTAACTTCTGAATTTTTCCATATTCAGGTATATCCATTATCTGGAAACCCGTTATCCAGAAAGCTCCGAATTACGGAAAGGCCGTCTCCCATAGACTCTATTTTATAACCAACATTTTTTAAAATTGTTTCCTTTTTCTCTATAATAATAAAACAGTAGCTTGTACTTGATCCAAACTAAGATATAATTAATCCTTATTGGAAGCAGAACCAATTTATTCAGTTAATTTAATGTTTACATGATTTTCTAGTAGACTTAAGGCATGAAGATCCAAACTATGGAAAGATCCATTATCCGGAAAACCCCAGGTCCTGAGCATTCTGGATAACAGGTCCCATACCTGTAATAGGCAAGATTAAATTTGATGAGAAAGGGTTATCGCCTAATTCAATTCCAGATTTTGGCATTGAGCATATGCTTAGGGAGAAAAACTATTGAAGTCTGTGGAAAAAAAATGGAATTAGGTGAAAAGATTACTCTCCTCAAACGGAATCTTGCCCATAAATTTTCACTTGATTAACCGTAATATAACATTTTCTTGTGGAATTAAATCTAGCCCAACGTGACCCTAAAAATGATAGAGTACAGATGTGACACATATGCTTAATATGCTGAGAAAACTACAGCTTACAGAGGTTCTAAATCACCTACACCTTTAATACTTATAATCACTTTAAAAAAATCTTTTTGTTTTGTCCAAAGTGGTAAATAGGAGGAAACATCCTGTTCAAAAAAGAAATTATTTCAAAATTGTTTACACCCCCACATAATCATAACATTATGCCAATGTTCGATTGGGGTGTTGGTTTTTGCAGAAAAGGACTTTGACATAAGGCAAACATAATGTAAATGTCATATTATCTTTAATGCAGTAGTGCATTGTATTGCTTTATATATGTGTAGCAAGTTCATGATCTAAATTTTTAAGATCATTCTTTAGTGGAAGCTGCCATGCTTTTTGCAGACAACTAGGGATGCACCGAATCCACTATTTTGGATTCGGCCGAACCCCTGAATCCTTTGCGAAAGATTCGGCCGAATACTGAACATGAATAAATAATAGATTGTTAAAAGTGATTTAACTTTAAGCTTTAGACTTTTTCATAAAGGGAAGCAGCACACAATCCTGTGTTAATGTCCAGTTGTCTACTACAATAAATGACTTAAAATAAGACAATGGACTTATTGCAGAATAGTCTGCTTCTTGCATTTGTGGGGGAAGGGGTGGCAGGCTGGTGGTGGCACACAAGTGTCCCTTATCTTGCCCCCTAATGGCATGCTAACTTGCGTGACATTGAGACGCACACGTTAGGTAGACCTAATGTGTGCAAGTTACATAAGAGCCCATTACCTACTGACTGGGTATGACTGCTTGCACTCAGTACTCTGAACTTTGTAATGTGCATCAAGGCCCCAGACACATCTTGGGTAATGAGCACTAATGGGAGCAATTTTGCATCCCTTGGTTCTATTTCTTCTGGGACATAAACATATGAGTGCTCAAATATGCATTGTTTGATGGTGATTCCTGATTTGTAGAGATCTTAAACTAACAGCATTAGAAAACCACATTTTCAAATCCCCACAAGCCCAAGGCCAAAAACAGTCCTAACAGTAAGTTGACCCCATGGAATCATATTTTTTTGCTGAAAAAGGCAGAATCCGAACCAAATCCTGGATTCGGTACATCCCTAATTACTTGATATGTGCAATGTATGTACTGGTCATATGTAGTGGCAAAGCTATTGACTTTTGCTGTTGGTTATAAGTCTTGATTATAACTGAATGCCTGATACCACTGGATGATGCTCCTGTTCTCAAAAAACATCTCTGGCCTGGGGTATTTCTGTAGGAGATGTATATTTAAAAAAAAAAGGGATTGCTAACTGTTTTAGAGCAGTTGTGTGTCAAAACAAATAATGCACATAAATAACAAGAGGGGGGGAGAAAGAATAAAAAACAGGAAGATTAAATACAAATGGTTAGATATGGGTAAAATGCAAATGGTCCAACAGGTGTTCCACGTGGGGTGCAGACAAAGTTTACAAATTAAATTTAGAAGATGGGGTGCCTGCCCATTGTGTAAAATTGTATCAGCAACTTTATTCAAATAAAGCTATGAGTGAATTTTTCAAAGAGGATACCTGTTAATCAGAAAAGTCCATCAATTATGTTCCCAACGCGTTTCGTTGTGTCCCGGCTGTCTCACTCCACCATCCTTGAGAAAGTTGGGACACAACGAAACACGTTGGGAACATAATTTATGAACTTTTCTGATGAACAATTATTCTCTGAGAAATTGTAATTGCAATATAGCTTTATTTGAATAAAGGTGCTGATACAATTATGCACGATGGGAGAACGCCACTTCTTTTATGTTTATTTCTGTAGGAGTTCACTCATCTTCTTTTACCTTATGCATCTTCTCTTTGTTCTTGCCCGGGTGTGTATGCATAGTAGAGTTAAAAGCCAAACTTAGAAGCAAAAAGCCAGCTCCTTTACTCCTATACTGCACATGTGTCTGGCTGGGCTTGAAGAGAAGAAGAACTTAGGGGCACATTTACTAAGCTCGAGTGAAGGATTAGAATGAAAAAAACGTTGAATTTCAAAGTTTTTTTTTGGGTACTTCGACCATCGAAAAGGCTGTTGCGACCTTTGACTATGACTTTGAATCGAACGATTCAAACTAAAAATCATTTGACTATTCAACCATTCGATAGTACTGTCTCTTTAAAAAAAACTTCCACTACCTACTTCGCCACTTTAAACCCACCGAGCATCAATGTTAGCCTATGGGGACATTCCCCATAAGGTTTCTAAGATTTTTTTGATCGAAGGAAAATCCTTCGATCGGTGGATTAAAATCATTCGAATAGTTCGATCGTTCAATCAAAGCATTTGTGGTAAATACTTCCACTTCGATATTCAAAGTCGAAGGATTTTACTTCGAGGGTCGAATATCGAGGGTTAATTAACCCTCGATATTCGACCCTTAGTAAATGTGTCGACCCTTAGTAAAAGTGTAAGAAGATCATGGTGAGTGGAACCCCCAAGTGATTCTACCTTTATTTCTATTTTTAACTTGTATATCTATGTCACTGGCTATTATACAGATCAGCTGGGGACATTTTTGTATGATTTTTATAATGATCTTTGATTGGATGATTTGGCGATGACATTTATCTATATGACCATTTAAAATAATCTAGTAAAATATTGTATAATATAAAGGATGACATTGTATGTGTGCGTGTGAGTGAGTATTATCATAGTTAACTAAATCACTTATACTAATGGAAATATTTCACTGACAATCAGTAGGGGAGACCATGGATGTCCATAAATTGATCAAAGCAGAGTCTTATCATTTAGAGCACATAAATATTAAGTTACGATTTCTTACTTCATAGGCATCTGATGAAAGATGTAAAGATGTGGTCATTATGAGCCATTACCCTAGTGATTCCTATCAGAAAGACATTTATAATAGTTTTCAGAAGGAGAGATTCCTCAAGCCCTTATTTTCATTTCCTTTAACCTACTATTAAGATAACATTTTTCAGCTGTCTGTAGGGCTCTAATTTGGTTTCATGAATTTGTTTTGATCTAGCTGGTCATGATAAAGCCAAAATAATTTCACTTGGTACTAGAAAATTAGTGATCACTCCGGCATCTCATATTTGCAGCATGGTTTACCCTTTTAACGATATGTAAAGCATCATATACGTTTGTGTGTTAGGGCTCATTTTTGGGAAAAATTTCACATACCATTTGTCTTTGTGATTAATGGATTTTTGAACAGGTAAAGGTTGCCTGAGTATTAAACATTTTTCATGTTCATGTATTTATCCTTCATTCTCTCAGCACTTTACCCTGTTGTTCCCAGCATGAAAACTTTTCACTTCCTTATCTGTGTTAGCTACAAAAGAAACACGTTTGTCTCGCTTGGCAGTGCATATTGATATATTACCATCTTTTCCAACTGAACAACTTAATGATGACATCCTCTGACCAAGAATACACACAGATAACATTTTTATTGACAAACTATTCTCAAAAATATACATACACGATCTGAATCTCAGCAGTCCTACATGGGGATCATGTCTCTTCCCTTCCAAGAAATGTATATGTTTCAAAACTTGGGTCATCATGCTGTATCCCTCCAGCTTGCTTTAAACTGAGATTTGCAAAAATTTTCATTTTAACAATAGCCGAATAACTGTTTGAAACTGAGTTCAATAGAAAATATGTGTCTTATTAAAAATGAACCATTTACTTTAGAAAGAGGTTTTTAAAGCTTAGTATTTTCTTTTTTAGATTTTAAATAGTCAGATTTCTTCTAAATATGGATGGGGAAATTCATAATAAAATGTTAACATTTATAAAATCAGCAATGTGATGTGTAAAATTGTTAATCGGCATTGTCATATTGCGACTTTTAACTGAGCCTAACAATTTTTTAAAACTTGCTTGAAAGTGGTGTGAATTTTTGCAAATAAATAGCTTTTATCGCAAACACTGTTCACTGGAGCATGCTTTAAAATGTGCAACCCTGGTCACGAAAATACGAACAACCCTTATCATGAAATACTTTTGCAGGCTCACAAATCACATATAATTAGGGATGTAGCGAACCGCCGACAATGTGTTCGCGAACGCCGTTCGCGAACACCGGCAAAAAATGCGAACAGTTCGCGAACAGTTCGCGAACTTCGAACATCCGAAAATCGTTCGATTCGAACGATCGAAGGATTTTAATCGTTCGATCGAACGATTTCCGTTCGAATCGAACGATCGAAGCCATTGGATCGAATGATTTCATTCAATCCAATGGCTTCGATCGTTCGATTCGAACGAAAATCGTTCGATTTTAGCGATCGAATGGTCGAATGGTCGAACGATTTTGACGCGAACGCCTATTGGCGAACGTCGCGCGACGTTCGCGAACTTGCGGCGGACGCGATCAGTCGAAGTTCGCGCGAACTAGTTCGCCGGCGAACAGTTCGCTACATCCCTACATATAATATATAACAGAGACACCGATTTATAAATGGTCATAATAGGAATGTTTCCTACTGTATTTCAGCACTTTTGATCACTAGAATTTCCTATTCATTAAGCATCAAAAGTGACATTTATAGAAATCTTAAAAAGTTATCCATATAGGAGTGGCAACGGAAATATTTAAATATCAACAATATTCCAATACTGAAAAGTAGTTTGATAAATAGCTGTGTATGCTCTTCGGCTGAAAAATGATAAATTTATCATGCCAACAAAATGAATTATACTACCACGGGTAACTTTAGTCTAAATGGCTGATGATATTCTAAAAGAATCCATGTTGGTTAAAATATAAATGTATTTAAAATGTATTGGAAATTAAACTACTTTATCAGAATTGAGGTTTAATAAACAATTAGAAAAATAAAATGCCCCAGTTTTATGATTATCATTTACCTTAGCTGTGTTTTAAAATGCAGCAGGCACCCATTTAAAAGATATTCTACAAAAATAGAAAGCCCAAAGGGGCTACTTTCCCAAAATCCCTGCTGCTTTTCCACCCTAATGGAGATCACTGTGGTTTGTCTCCCTATAAAAGTACACTTGTAAATATGTGTATGTGATTAGAACAGGTCTTACCAACAGAAATGTGTTTGTACTGGTGCCATTATATAGTACACCATTTTGTGTATTGATATACTATGCGAAATTGGCTGGAAGGTGGATTATGATAAGTGCATGAAATGTAATATGTCTGGCAACCAAGACCACCATTTTTTTTCTTGCATACACAGTTTGTAGTTATTAAAACAGACAATCTCCTATGACCATCATCAATTCTTATCCCTCTGCCTTCTTTGTCCTAAGGTTTTCAGGCACACGATCCCTTTGCAATGGTTTTGAATTGATGACAAACACAAAGTAGCATGGGACAGAAAGAACTTTATAGAATTAATAGCGAGTGGAGGGCACACCAAAACTTTCAAAAAGTAATTAGACAAATGTTACCCCTACTAAAGGTAACCTATACCAATGTATTTTATCCGTATTTTTGCACACTCAAAACAGACACAATTTAGAGAAAAGGTGGTTCAAAAAAATGATTTTTACTTTTATGCAGAGAAAAATATTTTACATGAACAACGCCATAAGACACATGGCATAATTTATACAATATTAAAAATAGCATACAATATCAACCACCCATTGATTATACACAGCAAGCAAGATATCAACAAGGAGCGCAAACACCTACCAGTAAAATGAGAATGGCCCCAACGTTTCGGCACCAAGGCCTTTGTCATATCCCCTTGTATGCTATTTTTAATATTGTATAAATTATGCCATGTGTCTTATGGCATTGTTCATGTAAAATATTTTTCTCTGCATAAAAGTAAAAATCCTTTTTTTGAACCGCCTTTTCTCTAATTTGTGTCTGTTTTGAGTGTGCGAACATACGGATAAAATACATAGAAATAACTTTATTCAACAGGAGAGGAACTGAATGTAGTAGTAGTAATGAGGAATAAATATGTGAAAACATCAAAACAAAAAACAAAGCCTGAGTAGAATCTCCCAGGCTACATAAAAGCTGCTCTTCTTACCTATAGAGAAAGAAAAGAGCAGTGTGAGTTCCAGGGAGCCATATATATAAAGGTACAGGTACATACATACCCTGAGAAGAGGGCATGTTCTATGAAGAAGGAGTAAGGTGCACCCCTCACCATAAATGCTGATTGGACGAAGACCTCTTTATTGGGATTCAAACGGGCCCTGCATTTCAAACAAACATACACCCAAACAGCCCCCACAGGCCTTATAAATAGTCACTGTCTATGGCATCTTCTATACATAGTAAGTAAGGTTGAAAAAAGACAGACATCCAGTAAGTTCAACCTTTTAAGTCTATATATAACCTGCCTAACTGCTAGTTAATCCAGAGGAAGGCAAACAACCCAATTTAAAGCCTCCAATTTCCCCCAGAGGGGGAAAAATTCCTTCCTGACTCCAAGATGGCAATAGGACCAGTCCTTGTATCAACTTGTACTATGAGCTATCTTCCATAACCCTGTATTCCCTCCCTTGCATGTGTCAACTTGTACAACTGATTCAGGGAGAAAATTCCACATCTTCATAGCTCTCACTGTAAAAATCCCCTTCAGAATATTTAGCCGGAACTTCCTTTCTTCTAATTGGAATGGGCAACCTCATGTCAGCTGGAAAGACCTACTGGTAAATAAAGCATTGGAGAGATTATTATATGATCCCCTTATATATTTATACATAGTTATCATATCTCCCCTTAAGCACCTCTCAGTTTGGCATTTCTTTTGCATCTACTGCTGTCTGAGGTTAACATTACTTCAAATGTCCAGCACGAATCATTTTGCTTGGATTACTGTGGTTCATCTTTGGGTATAATTATGGTGATTATATCGCTGCACTATGCAGCCCCCTGTAGCTACAATAAACATAATCTGAAAACATGGATACTGAAAGGAGTTTGTAAAAAGAGAGAAAGTAGCCTAAGCTCAAAATTGTTTATATATACTGTACATAATTATATAGAAAATTACATTGAGAGTGAAAATACTGCTGAGTGAAAACAACAATCTATATAATTATAAACTTTTATTTACAGGTCAGCTTTCCTTACCATTAGCATAGTATATAGTAGCATAGTGGTGTAATTTAAAATTTCTTGTGCTTGTAGGACAACATGGTTCACAATACATTCATGCTCTTAGTTAAATATAGTGCAAAAGGAGAATTAGATTATAGTAATTAAATGTGAAGGTTGCAATCCAGATGGCAGAAATGCTGAACAGATGTGTAGTGATGTTAGCACTCTTTAAGAAAGTGTGTATCAAAGCAGCTCACTGAAAATATACCAGCCACAACAAAACTTGCTCATAATTCACTTTGTAACAGGACTGTCATTTTTGCTTTACATAGCTCTCCATGCAGTCAGACACTGTTAGAAAACAACAGGCAACTAAAAGGGGCCCTTTGATCCACGTCAGTGTGTTGCCAATGCATACTTTTGTTTTTCATGTGAAGATTTGGAAAGCTCAGATCTCTGTTCTCTCCTCATCTTTTTTTTTTTGGTCTATCCATTAATGAACATGAACTTCAGAAGAATGCGCCTCCTATTGTAGCTGCCCTGCTGTGCTTGCTTGAATTGCTAGAGTAATGGTTTCTCTTGCTTTGCTCACTGTACTAAAAGTAATGCTTATCTTATTTGCAGATGAGCGCCCCTACCAGTGTCCTTACTGTGACAAAGCATTCAGTAAAAATTACAGATTAAAAATGCAAATCAGGACACACACAAGGGTAAGTGAGGCTTAACTTATGAAAAGGCATTGCAGACTATTTCATAAATTTTAACATGTACTGTATTTGGTTAACTGATATCCGTGGGTCAAGTCAACCATGGCACTATCTTAATGTTCCAGTGTACCTGGTACTATTCTTCTTTTTTTTTTTTTTTTTTTTTACAATAAATGCTCTTATCTCTTCTAGCCCTGTATAAATTCCCAGCTTCAGAATTCTGAATATCTATTGCTTTAGCTTCTGTAAAAATGGAATCAGGCTTTAAGTGGGTCAAATCCCAACAGACTGGAGACCAATTTCATACAGTTCCTGCAGGGTCTTTTTCTTACCCACTAGTCCCACCCATGGCTGCCGGAGGGTAGTAATAAGTGACAAGGGTTTCAAGCATGCATAACACCAGAAATAAAGGGGCACTGGCATTTTCCTGTGTTAATGTGAAATGTATAATTATAATTAAATTATACTGTATACCTGTAGTAAAGAGAAAATGGGCAAAATAACAAGAGACATTATTTTTATTTTACACTTAGCCCCCTTTGCATTAAAAAAATTACTTTGGTCAATAAATAATTGATAGAGTAACTCAATTAGGTACATTTTTTCAATAACTCTTTGGTCATTAGTGACTTATGCAGTCAGGGAGCAATACATCAGGCCAGCCTTAACGTGTTTATTTCATACTTTCTCACAAACATGCACTTTTTACCTTTCAATGAGCATTTTTGAGTGTGTGAAGTTCTTATAATGATGACAGATGGAGCAAATGCATGAAAACATGATTGCTGCATATAACCTTCATTATAGCCTACTCTGCTATTTCTACATGACTTCATTAAAGAGATCCTGTCACCAGAAATTAAACCTTTTTTTACATCTATCATAATATTGTCTTCAAATGCTATCTATAATTTTGCCATAAAAGTATTAACAGATGCTTTTACATTACCCATCTGATCCCCCATGTTCTTCTCTGAGGGTGCTGCCATATTTGAGCTTCAGCAGTCTGTTAGCATTAGAAACTTAACTGACATGTTGAAAAGGGACAGGTTGGCAAAATGGTCAGGTTTAGGTACTTCAAATAACAATTACTTACAAAAATAAGTGAAAATGATCAACATGAGCTATACTTATTTTGAATAATATTTTTTTAGTGACAGTATCACTTTAAGGGCAAGAAAAGTTGATATATATATATATATATATATATATATATATATAGGAACTGTTATCCAGAATGCTCGGGACCTGTGGCTTTCCATAATTTGGATCTCTGTACCTTAAGTCCGCTAAAAACATTTAATAAACCAATAGGATTGGTTTGCCACCAATATGGAATGCAATTCCACACACTGAATCAGAGTGCTCTACTCATTCCCAGTATACCTTGTCAGGTGTCAGGTGCTAAACAGTCTCCAAGACCCGCTGCACACAGGGGCGATCCTGCTCATTTTGCCGCCTGAGGCGGTCTTTATTCTGTAACTCCGCACGGCACTCACTTTTTCAGAGCCGGAGGGGGTCAGGGGTATCTACAACGCTAGTCCAGAGAGCACAGTGGGGCTCTCTGCACTATAAGAGCTGAATTTACAGGTTGAAAAAACTGAAATTTAGTTACCAGGAGCGGCATTTTTGACACCCTGGCAACCAGGGGGGCACTGCTGCCTGAGGCGAGTTTCTCAAATCGCCTCATTGGTGGAGCGCTCTTGCCTGCACATTGTCAGAACACATCATAAGACTATCCAAAATCGATTTAGTGCAATTATCCGTTTTTGTAAATGGGTGATTTTTATTGGCTCAAAGTAGACATGCATTGATGTCTACTTTGAGCCAAAAAATCACACTTGCATTTACAAAAATGGATCAGTGTGCTCTACAGTGATTTTGTATTGCCACCAATATAGTTAGTTATCATAATGAATAAGGTACTGATGTATTATTACAGAGAAAAAAGCAGTAAATTAAAAAAAACTATGGTCTCTAGGGAAGATGCCCTTCCCATAATTCAGTGCTGGTTTCCAGATAAGGGATCCTATAATATCAACTTATTATATTTTGTTAAAAGGGTTGCATTGTTCCTTTCATGTTCATATGGATTCTTCTTTGCAGAGTACTATCGACAATGGTTTCTTTATATATTGAGTTATTAATCATATTCTCCATCACTATCAATATACATAATTGGCCAAGCAGCAGATAAATGTAAAAAACGGCAACAAAAGTATAACAAATTATTTGTCCACTTCCTCGTGCACTGGGACCCTGAAAGCATACGATACTTTCAGTAAATAGTTTAAGGCCAGTGGTCACTAATGAAGAATCAGGTTTGAAGCAAGCAAGAAAGCAATTAGACAATTTACAGCCTTATGTAAATATAAAAAATGAAGTAAATATCAAGGGTCAAGATTTATCAAAATTTGGAATTAGAACACACAAACATTCCACCCCTCTGTTAGCATCTAAGGGATTTTTCAAATTGTAACCAAGCAACCCTAAATTCTACAGTGGCTGTATTTCAGTGTAATAATTTCAAACACCATAACATTGCATAAAGATGTTATTGCTGCTACAGCAGTAGCTGCAACTCCATCCTAACATATTTTTTGCTGTTTAATTTTTATCATACTTTATATAGTTGTAGCGCGCCCTTGGATGAAGCTTTTGCTGTGTATTAAAGCTGCGTGTGACCCGGCTAAAACTGCTTGTAGTGTGCCCTGGGCCCAAGTGTACCCATGCAACTCCCGGTACCTGGTGTAGATCAATGCAGCAGGATATTCAGCCAGACAGATGCCTTGCAGTAAACTATAACTTGTTTATTAACAGTGTCAAGGTGGTAGTTCATAAGCACTTTGATGTTCACAGTAATCATAGAGTAGCTTCCAACAGCAATATTCCCTCCAGGGGGTACAAGATACATCAGACGGAGTAGAATGTAATATAAATCAGCAGCAATAGACTTGGGAAATAGTTACCACTCTCACTGGGCACTATCCCTCTGGTTGAGCACTTAGGCATGGGTTTCTCAGCCTGGGATCTTGTATCTTGGCACCGGACTGGGTCCTCACCTCACCCACTATATTCAGTCTGGGATCTTGGGTCTTGGTATCCTATCTGGTCCTCAACTCAACCACTGTAGTCCCTGCTCTAGTGGTTCAAATACCACGGGGTCCTAACCCCACTATCTCTCCTCGGTGGAGCCACGTCTGCTCTATAGCTACCCTGTGCTGACTTTCATTCCTAGAGCGACTATTACTGTATTAGTATCACTATCTCACACTTAACTAGTCTGGGATCTTGGGTCTTGGTATCCTAGCTGGTCCTCAACTCACCCACTGTAGTCCCTGCTCTAGTGGTTCAAATACCATGGGGTCCTAACCCCACTATCTCTCCTCGGTGGAGCCACGTCTGCTCTATAGCTACCCTGTGCTGACTTTCACTCCTAGAGCAACTATTACTGTATTACTATCACTATCTCACACTTAACTAGCTTTAACGGCAGACCTGGACCTGTAGTACCTCTCAGTGAGGCGAAGTCCCAGGACAGACCCAGACCACATTGTGCTAAACCCTTTTATATTGACAAACAGTGCCATCCAGTGGACAATCCCCATGAACTTATGTGGACCCAGCCAGGAACAAAGCTGCCTAAGTTAACTAAAGAACCCTTAGGTGTCCAAATACTAAAGGGGAAACTGCCTGAGTAATTTAACCCAAATCTCAGGGTCCCTACATAGTATAAAGCATTGTACATTATATTGGGTAGAATAGAAGAGCTGACAATCTAGATTAATTGTTTTCAACCTTTTTCTGTATTGTGATAGCTATCCAGGATAATACTGTATATCGCCACCAGAATAACCCATTAACCCCAATTGCTCAGGACCTGAGATTTTCTGGATAAGAGAGGTTTCAGCAATTTGGATCCCCATACTTCTACTTTATTAAATAAACCCAATATGATTGTTTTGCCTCCAATAAGAATAAATTGGTTAGGATCAAGTGTAAGGTACTGTTTTATTTACATAGAAAAAGCTTAAAATAACTTTTTAAAAATGTATTTATTTTATTATAATAGAGTCTATAGGAGTTAGCCCTCCCTTAATTTAGAGCTTTCTGAATGAAGGGTTTCCGGATAACAAATCCCAAACCTGTACTGAAAGCATGGTTCCATATAAATGCAAGTCTTACAGGTGAGCTGAATCTAGGTTTTCCTTAAAGTTAAGACTTATCAAATGACTAAGCAAAAGCATAACCAATTTCTGCATATCACCTTTTACTGTGTTCTACTTAGCATCTTCAGACTTGGTTAGCCAACTAGGTTTTTGTGTTTTTAAAGTATATAGAGCACTAACATTATGATCATCATGAAACCATTCAGTCCTTTATGTATTGGCTCAAGCAGATTAGAAAATGAGGTAAATGAGGTGTGCTCAAATATAAATACGCCTTATATTATTGGGGGGGGGGGGTTTCCTTGTATGCCATAATTCCTTTAAATGGGTCTTTGAAGATTTACCTTCTTAGATAAACACAACCTTTCCCATAAAAGTGATGATAATTGCTTGTGACTATCATGAGAGGTATTATGAATTATAAGTATTACAAAATTCTGCACCGAATTGTATGTCTGTGCAAGATCTTTTTAAGGGTCTGGTTGAACTTATTTCTGTGGTTTTGCAGTTGGGAGATTTTTGAGAAAGCACGAGAGCACCCAAATAAGCTTCTCAAACCCCAGTATAACATAATTAAGTTATCAAACAATTGAAGAAATGTACTGCACTGATTAAATGGGATGGTATAATGTGCAAACCATGCTTTGTTTGCTTTCACGAAAATGAAATTCAAATAAAGCAAAGCTACTGCAAATGTTGTTATTCATTTAAAATAAAACTAGCCTTTAAATTAATTTTGTCATCTTTGTTACGGATGATTCAGCCTCAAAGCTAAATAAGTGATTAGAAAGGGGCTGCATTTTCAAACATTGTGGTATACTCTACGGGCCTGATTTAACATTGCTTAATACTTACAGGTCCAAAAACCATTCAAGAGTTCCTAAACTCTTGCTTGCTTTCTTCCTTTGAATATCTTGTAAGTTTTTTTCCTTGAGTAAATTTTTCCAAAAAATAAATAGCTTGGCACCTAAAATCTGCTTGACAGGAAGCAGAGGTAATTGAAGGAAGAAACCATACAAGTAGGGTTGCCACCTTTTCTGGAAAAAAAAAAATATATATTTATCTTTTTTCCCTGTTAATAACATTGGGATGAACCATCATTTTTACCGGCCAGGCCGGTAAAATACCGGCCAGGTGGCAACCCTACATACAAGAATATAGGATCATTTGGACCCGAGCACAAAGGCTTCACCATTCTTCAGGAACCAGTTCCTATTCTTACTTTGTAAGCCTTTATTAAATTATTGTATGATCCCTGTTAGTTAAAAATTAATGTAAAGGTTCTTCAAAATTCATAAATAATGAGCCCTGCTGCTATATTAATTTGAAATAAATTTGATGTTGATGTTGTAAAACAGCGCAAGCAGTTTAAAATTCTAAGTGGCAATCACTTTAAAACTGATGTTCTCATATTCACGAAAGTAGTTGTTTTACAGCAGGTGTCTTTCTGTCTTACAGGACAGCCAGTGAGTGCCTAGAATGTATGTATGTATATTTTTATACACTATATTGAAGAAGCACTGCTGGCCACTAAAAACCCGCATAACCTCATATATTTTTTACTGGAGTTACTTTCTATAGTACTAAAGAAAAATTATTTTAGATTTGACAAATCCTTCTATATTCAAACACAAGGGACAGCTATGGGAAGTAACCTAGCTCCTAGTTATGCTAATATATTCATGCATTTCATTGAGCAGAATATAATACTTGCACAAAGTAAATTTAAATCCCATATAAAATGCTATTTACGCTTTGTGGATGATATTTTTCTGTTATGGGACTCCAGTGAAGCAATGCTGAATGAATTCTTGCAAAGTATTAATACACAGCATCCAACCATAAAATTCACTATGGAATATAGCAGTGAGAAAGTACACTTTCTGGATGTAAATGTAATAAAGAATGGTGAAACACTTGAGACAGACTTATACAATAAACCAACTGAGCGTAATAACATGCTTCACAGTAACAGTTACCATACACCCAGCACCTTAAAGGGCATTCCTAAAGGCCAATTCTTAAGGGTAAGACGGATTGCCTCTACCGACCAGAAGTACTTAGATAGTGCTAATAACCTACTTGAAAAATTTGTAGCAAGGGGTTACCAAAGAGAACTGTTAATAAAAACAAGGGATGAGGTTTTACAAATGAATAGGGACACCCTGCTAAATAAAACAATAAAAAACCAAAAGAAAGAGCAAATACCTTTTGTTTCCAAATTTGGACCTAATAGCAAAACCATACAGAAACTAATTAACCACCACTGGTCCTTATTACAAAAGGACACAGTACTTGGGAAATACTGTAGGGAACCACCTTTGTTCTCATACAAAAGAGGCCCAAATCTTGCAGGAAAACTGGTGAGATCTGATATATATAAGAGACAAAATGAGACGATATTCCTACGTACACCAAAAATGGGAACGTTTCCATGTCTAAATTGTAGCTGTTGCAACTCAATTATCAAAGGAGACTCTGTAACTCACCCACTAAAGGGAAACAAAATTCCTATCAGACAATACTGCACATGCAACACAGACTATGTAGTATACGGCTTAAAATGTCCCTGTGGGAAAATGTATGTGGGGCAAACTTCGCGTAAAGTGCGAATAAGGATAAATGAACATAAAAGATCCGTTACTAACTTTAACCCTAATGAGATAAAAACTCATACACCTGTGGGAAAACATTTCTTTAACCATAAACATACAAGTGCAAGCCTTAGATGGCTTGTACTCGAAGAAGTAAAATTACCAATGAGAGGCGGTGATCGAAAAAAACTGCTATTACAATGTGAGGCGAAATGGATTGACATATTAAATACATTGGAACCACATGGTTTAAATGATGCACAAAGTCTAAAATGCTTTTTGTAGTAAAGTTCTTTATTTCTTGCAGGAAATGTACAGTGGCAACATTGAATAGACTGAATGATTGTAACAGGTACGAAAAAATTGAAACATTGTTATACTGATACAATTGTAACCAGTGCCCTAAGTGTCATGTACTTTTGGAGTAGGCCCCTAGAGGGCAGTACTACATTTGAAATTGTTAATTGAATGAACAAAGTCTGGCCACAATGTGGAACTGACTATCTTGTTGGTGGTTTTTTCTTGTATTTAAATGTTGGGAATGGGGATATGCACTTTGTGAACACTGGCACCTGAGGAAGGATCAGATAGATCCGAAACATGTAGTGCTACCAAATAAAAATACCACTTGATTGATGATACTGGTTCTCCAGAGTTTTGATTTAATTTATGAAGACAAGGAGAAGTGGCGGCTCCCATACTCTGTTTGAAGAACCTAATACTATAAGGACAAAAAGAGGGCCATTTACCTACACCTGATCCAAATATTTTTATTTGTATAGCGCTCCTTTAGGGCAAAGCACTGTACAGCAGAACAATAAACAAGGGGTCATTACAACAATAAGTACAAATAATAAGTACAATAATAAGTACAAATTAGTATAAAAAAGTATAAAAATACAGTACACATACATATAAAGTATAGTTACAATACATATTAAGTGCTTATTGTCAAGGAGACAAAAGGATGGAGGTCCCTCCAACGTTAGGCTTACAGTCTAAATGGGAGGCTAACATACAGACAGGGAGGGATATTAAGTACTGTAGGTTACAGTGAGTGACACTGTCATATAAGTGCCATTTCTCAGTTCAGGTGTTATGCGAGTGCTCCAAGTGGTAGTCTTTGAGTTTAGATCTGAAGGCATTGAGGGAGGATTCTCTCTGGAGAAATTCAGGAATGGCATTCCAAAGATAGTTAATTAACATTTCACTATTGTGCATTCAAAATGTTTTCCCTCTTTGGGGTTCTCACCATACAGGGTGGTTTTCACATTTTGGAATATCCAGGTTCCTCATTAATTCCCTCCAGGAATAACAATTTATCAGCTTCTGGCATTACTTAACTTCTGACAGCAACACAAGGAGAGTTCCGGAGAGCCTCACACAGTCCTCCAGCACAAGGAGGTGTCCAGGGAGCACTTAGATATAATCCCACACTTCTTTTATTTGCTGCTCACCTGCATTTATCTGTAGCTTGGTAACTGAAAACACTAAATGGAGTTATGAATGGATTGCCCACCCTGCTTTCCCCCATACACTTCCATTTATCCAGCTTTACTAAACCAGGAAAACAGACACAGCCATGCTTGCTGCAACACTATACATTTCCTTGGAGTAACATCCTTACTAGGTTCAACACAGGTGAAAAATACACCTAAAATGATTGTCATGTGCATCTCTTACAATACACTAATGTTATGTATATTTTATAATAACAAAGAGAGGGTATGGAGGTTCAATCTTAATTTTCAGGTCATTTATAGATTATATTATATATTACGTACTATAGCTTAACATTGGGGTTCATGCATAATTATAGTCTTGTAAAGCACATAGTGTTCTGTGTTTTTGCATGCAGGTCAACAATTAAGTACGTCACTAAGCAGACATTATTGTTTATAAGTGGAACCCATAAGAGCGAAGATACAACCGTGTTCTATAGGAAGCATTTGTTTATCAGTTGCTTTCCTTGGGTTCTAACTGCTAACAGTTGTGATGCAAGCAGTCTGTCATACATTGATGTGCTGATTAAAGAAAACTAAGACTCCTTAGATCACTTTGCTTTATGAAAACAAATTACCCTTCACTAGCAAATACTAGCAAAGTTTACATATCTCTTTACACTTAACAATATCTGCCAAATTAAAGGACCAGTAACGTCAAAAAATTTTACAAAAAAATTCGTTAGAATACAACGAAAAAAAAACATCAACACAAATTAAAATTTAAAATAGCAAAGCCTTTATTAAGAAATAACTTACAGAAACTCCACTTCCTGTCCTCTTCAGAAACGGCGAAAAGGCGACCATCCATCCTGCAGCGCTCCATTTCTTCTCCTGGTTATTCACTGACAGTGCCCGATCGCCTTCTCCAGCTCCTCTTCATCCTCCTTCATCCAGCAGCAGTAGGAAGGCGATGTCTCCAAACCCCGCTCCTCCGCTCCAGGAATGCAGCCCTGACTGCCGACCCACCGACTGTGTGGGTTGTCGGAAAGAAGCAGCGACGCATCCGGATCTGTGGCAGCTTTACCTTGGAGTGCGGTGCTTCCAAGCTGTGCTGCTGCTGCTGCCATTGCTGCTATAGAGGAGCCCTGAGATCATGGATGGAGCAGACTGTGCGGGTTGTCGGCAAGAAGCAGAGGCGCATCTGGAGCAACAACTCTGGTTCCTCCACATTGGTGCAGCTCTGAGCCGGCAGCGATCACAACTAGAGCAGGGGGCAGCCCGCGGAGCCTTGGATGCGCGACTGATCCTACCCGAAGGACAGTGGCCGAAAGACTGGAGCATTGTTTCACAGAAGCCGGCTATAGATACAGCCGCATTGCTCCACCGAGCCAGGAATCTGCTGCAAGTCCATGTTCCCCAGTGGAAGACCGGGACAGCTGGCCATGTAGGTAGAGCCTGGGAGACGTGTGGAACATGGTGCCCCCCAGCTAAACCATTCCCGTTACTCCCTGATGAGCACGAAAAACCCGAGCCAGCACTTCAGCTGATGCTATCAGTCTTTCTGCCACTGTACTTTGGGTAGGATCAGTCGCGCATCCAAGGCTCCGCGGGCTGCCCCCTGCTCTAGTTGTGATCGCTGCCGGCTCAGAGCTGCACCAATGCGGAGGAATCGGAGTTGTTGCTCCAGATGCGAGTTGTTGCTCCATCCACGATCTCAGGGCTCCTCTATAGCAGCAATTGGAGCAGCAGCAGCACAGCTGGGAAGCACCGCACTCCAAGGTAAAGCTGCCACAGATCCAGATGCGTCACTGCTTCTTTCCGACAACCCACACAGTCGGTGAGTCGGCAGTCAAGGCTGCATTCCTGGAGCGGGGTTTGGAGACATTGCCTTCCTACTGCTGCTGGATGAAGGAGGATGAAGAAGAGCTGGAGAAGGCGATCGGGCACTGTCAGTGAATAGCCAGGAGAAGAAATTGAGCGCTGCAGGATGGATGGTCGCCTTTTCGCCGTTTCTGAAGAGGACAGGAAGTGGAGTTTCTGTAAGTTATTTCTTAATAAAGGCTTTGCTATTTTAAATTTTAATTTGTGTTGATGTTTTTTTTTCGTTGCATTCTAACGAATTTTGTTGTAAAAATTTTTGAGGTTACTGGTCCTTTAAGGTTTTTCAGAGGCTTTTCAGTGGCATCGTAGGTAGCATGTTTCTTTCATAGTAACTTTAAAGGAGAACTAAACCCCCCTAAGTATAAAAGCCCCCTCAACTGTCCTCCATCGGCTCTCTTCATCTTTCCCTTCTCGCACAGTCTATTATCTAAAAAAAGTGCTCCTGTTAAAAATGCAGTGCAGCACAGAGGAGTTCCTAAGTACCATCTTCTGTCCATTTGGATACTGTTCATGTCTGTTCTGCTACATGGACCCTGCAGCCGCATGCACAGTTGAAATAGATTCCTAACTAGCTCCAATTGCTCATTCATCTGCAGGGTCCGTGTCGGCATTGAGACACTTAGGGACCTATTCATTAAATCTCAAAATTTACTGGTTTAGTTTTTTAAAGGGAAAAAGGAAAAAAACTAGAATTTTTCGATATTTATTATGCTCTGAAGCTTCTAAAAATTTGAATCAAAAAATACTCCAGCTAAATCCTGTCAAAATCCTATAGAAGTCAATGGCAGATGGTCCCTTTGACAATTGTAACATGTTTTTTACCTACAGGATTCTCAATAATTTCAGGCTGTTTGAGGTGGTTTTCATTAGATAATCCAGAGTGTCAATTCAAAATAGTAACGTTATCGGAGCGACTATTATAAAAAGTTGCACAGTTCGAATTGATTCTCGATTTTATTGTGACTTTTTTTTGATTGTTTTCGAGAAGTTTCATTGATTTATTCAGGTTTAGGAGTTTGGTTAATTGTTTTTTTTTTAGTAAATAACCCCCTTAGAGTAATTTAATGGACCGAAGATGGCACCTGGGTACTCCATTGTGCTTATCTGCTTTTTTATTCTCAGGTTTTCAAATAGTGGCACCATTTTACGTAATAGCCTGTGTGGGGGGAGAGAGGTGAGGGGGGCCAAAGGAGGGTAGTTAAGGTGGGCTGTTGTACCTAAGGGGGTTTAGTTCTCCTTTTAAAGGTTGACTTTATCTCTATTCTTTTAATGTGCATTGACTTTAAGGGAAATCCAGTTGCTCTTTGCAGAGATTATTAGGTTATTCTCAATGTAGGTATTCTAATTGGTTGCATTATTTATTTCACCATGGATATGTTGAAATAAATTATCACTCTGAATGACCTATTCTTGCTCCTGTACCCTTTAGTACTCTTGCGCTTGCACCCCTCTGGGTTTAAAATGACCCCTAATATCTTATGCTCAGCTTGAGGCAGTGCTCTATCTGTTACCCTTGCTGATTGTAGGTAATGAAATGTCTAATTGTGTACATTTAATTAATATATTTCAAATATATGTTTTACTGTCCATATATTTGCATATGTTAATACCATGGGCGTCCACAGAGGGGGGCAAGAGGGGGCAGTGCCCCCCCCCCCCGGGGACTGTGCACATAAGTTTCCACCTGTTCGTGCATTGACCCCAGCTTACTGTGGTTTCTGTCGTGATCCCTCGAAGATTTTTCTTCTGTGCAGCAGAGTTTTCTTTTAGCTCCTTCCCTAGGTGCTCGCTCCCCCCTCCCTTGTCACGGTGCTGCCGGATCGTATTACTTCAGCTGTGACAGAGAGAGAGAGCAGCCAGGGAGCATCTGATTGGCCAGTAGCACAGATTGCAGCGCGGGAGAAAACGAAGGAAGGAAAGCCCTATCTATTGCAGTCTGCAGCCTTGTACTTCTGAGTTCTGGGGGTATTTATACAATTACTTGCCCCTGTACCATCTGTTTGTGAGTTCTGGGGGTATTTATACATGTACTTGCCCCTGTACCATCTGTTTGTGAGTTCTGGGGGTATTTATACATGTACTTGCCCCTGTGCCATCTGTTTGTGAGTTCTGGGGGTATTTATACATGTACTTGCCCCTGTGCCATCTGTTTGTGAGTTCTGGGGGTATTTATACATGTACTTGCCCCTGTGCCATCTGTTTGTGAGTTCTGGGGGTATTTATACATGTACTTGCCACTGTACCATCTGTTTGTGAGTTCTGGGGGTATTTATACATGTACTTGCCCCTGTGCCATCTGTTTGTGAGTTCTGGGGGTATTTATGCATGAACTTGTCACTGTACCATCTGTTTGTGAGTTCTGGGGGTATTTATACATGAACTTGCCACTTTGCCATCTTTGTGTGAACTAGGGTTGCCACTTGTCAGACAACCGGTATTTTGAAGGGTTGCCCGGGTCAAAACTTCCTGGATGGTTTTTCAAATTAGGGAAACTGTGCAGGAGTCCCTTGATTGACCCGCTGATCGGGCGATCGGCTGATTGCCGTGGCATAGCTCCACCCCCTGATGGCAGTGACACACCCACCTATCTCACAGGCCTGCCCACAGATGCTTCCTTGCCCCACCCTGGAAAATTTTATGCGGACACCCATGCTGGACATGTATTTCAAAAAGTGTTATTTGTAAGTGTAGCACTATAGTAAACTGCTTTGTGTGTGGGCAGTTTTAGCTACTTTCCTTTGTGGGCTGATACCACAGATGAGCTCTCTTTCTCAGGGGTAAGCCCTCGCAATGCGGTGGAGGCTGTATCCTGGTGCGATAGTACAATGATGGGCGCCAGTAGTTCTTTAACGGTTGAACATAGAACTGTATTTATTGAACAATAGCACATAGATCATTCAGCACATCCACAATGGAGTATAGAACATACACAGCAGCATAAAGGAAGCATATACTCACAGCACGTATAGGCTGAATCCCCACAGGCTAGGGAATAAACAGCAGAGAGTACGTTGACAGCATATGATGGGTATTGCCCAGTTTTCAGGATATCTTCCAGTGGCAATTCCTATCATCCCTATCTCAACACTTTAGTCCTTACTCCGGGTCAGTAATACCCTGGTATCTTAATCCCTCTAATCTCCTCGGCGGAGCCTTGAGCTGCTCAACTAAATAACCTCTCTATCACTCCTAGAGTGATCTATAATTTAGTATAGCAGTCTTAATACTAGGGCCAATGCGCCTAGGGTCGACACGACCCATTCCCTTCCAGCCTGCTTAGTTGGGCTAAAGCAATGGACCCAGACCTCATGGTTCCTAAACCTTTTATACTCTGGCACAGTGCCATCTGGTGTACACAGTGTGAACTACAGGGGTTACATAAGCACAAGGTCCCCATAAGGACCCACTGAGGTGTCCATATTTCTAGGGATGTGCCTGTCTGTAATGTGTAAGGGTGTCTAGGATTTTCACATCCCTACTTTAGTATATGCACCAATATTTAACATAAAGACGTCTATACAACTTTAAAATTCCCACCCTATGCAAATTGTTCTGAGCGCAAGATCCCTAGCAATGTTCGATAGGCAGGAATGAATGCTAGCGCATCTTCACTATCAAATGCTCGCATTGGCGAAGTAACGCAAGTGAAAAGTCGCCAGTGTTCGTCGTCCATGAGGAAACTCGGCATTTTAGTGAATTAACGTAGTCTGAGAGAATTTTTGCCTGGTGAAGTGTTGTGCTGGGTGCGAAGTGGACAATGGCGAATTTTAGCCGGTTAGTAAATCTTCCCCTATGAGTTCAGGCATGTGAATTACAACTTTTGCCAATGCTTATAATATGGGACTGAATCAGCTGTTTCTCCCCAATGGAAAATCTCTGGTGAAGAAACTGTTGATTTAACATTAGACTACCCAAACAAAAACATCACCCTCCGCCTATGATTGTAGTCATTCTAATGAAAAATATATTGTGTGAAATTTACATTGCTGTCATTCAGATCTTCCTGACTAACTGTTTTCTGGATAATATACTTATGACTTTATGCACAATTGGCCTTATAGGCAGAAAAGAGAAATAGTTGCATGACCTATAAATTACTCTTGCAAACAGTTGCTATTTGACAATGAATGTATTATATGAAATGAAAAAGAACGAAATATATTTGTTAACTGCCACAATATGTCTCTTTTCCATGTGTGACAATCCTAAAATATCTTTCTTCATATTTAACCTCGCGGGTGCCAAGAAAATCTCCAATGTATTGCCTTTGGTGGATAACCCACAATCTGGTTACTCCTTCTGAGGTCTAAAGTTCCTGATGGACTCTTTAGATAAAAGATTTCCTCTTCTGTTGCCCTACATATACAAAGGCATATCTTGTTTTAGACAGGAATACTTGCACTTTATATCCTGAGAAATAGATGATTAAATCTAATTATCTGCCATCACAGCATGTCTTCTGTTTACATGATCAGAAACACATTCGAAAACAGCTTCCCAAAAAATGTTGATGGGACAGTATATGGCATTTGGCATGTCCAATGTAATGATGCCTTGAAAATAGCATAGCGTACCTCCTGTTTGGATTGATTGTTATCTTTTAAGAATGAACATTCGGAAACTGAAACCACTTAATAAAATAGTCATGTTTCCAGGCAAATATATATATATATATATATGTGCTACTTAATGGTAGCTTTTTTTTTTAGAAAACTTTTCTAAAAGAGAATTTTATTTTGTGTCAAGAGAACGTTATTTTTTTTAAAGAAATGTTATTTCAACGCAACTTATTTTTAGATTATTAGTTCCCATTTACTCTACTAAAAAAACAAACAAAAGCAAATTTATCAAATTGAAAAAGAATATGGGTAACATTTCAGTTTTCATTTTAGACTTACTGCTATGCCAATTTTCATGTTTTCATTTCATAAATGTTTGATAAAGAATAAGTATCTTCTTAAACAGATTATATGGTACATTGCAAGGAGCATTTTTTCATGCTATACCTTTCTTGCATTTGCATCTCTCTGCTGGCAGTGCTTTACAATTTGGTTATTTGAGATTGGTGAAATTTGCTGCCTTGTGACAAACCCTTGTGCTTTAAGTATAATGTAGGAAACCTCACTCTATGACATTACTGTGTGCCATTGTGCAATGCATGTGCCAGTCATCAGAATAGAAACCAGGGACCTCTGATACCTTGTTTAATTATTGTAAAACTGCTGCTTGTTATAAATGAATAGAAACTTGCTGGCAATATATATATATACATGATAATCAGGATGATGGCAGGGAAGGGAAAGTACATGTGCAAGGCGTCTTTTTAAGTAAGTTTAAGAATGGCTACCATTAGCACCATGTATACGCCATTTTTGCCTTTCGTAAAAAAAGTTTTTATATCTCAGATATCTCAGATGGTCCATGTAAACCAATCTGTTATATTTAATTCAGTTTCAAATTGACCCCTGCTGTCTCTTCAAGAAAGGTATACTTCTCTTTTTTGTTAGACATATATACAGTCCATTTTAAAATCTCAATGATAACACGCTTTACATTATTAAACACCTATGCATCTATATATGGTGTCTACATTATATCTCAGTGTGTCAATTATATCCGTATGCTTGCCCTTTAAAATAAAATAGCTTAAGCTAAATACTGAGTGAATTTTAGGGCTTGAATTTGACATAGCAGTTGTCTAGAGTACACACAGTAGGGACCCTGCTCCACACTTGGTGGCTTAGCTCTCTAAAAATGAAGTGTTGAGTGAAGACCAATATTATTTAAAAAAAAAAAAAAGGTAAATTATTGCTAATTATTTCACTATTGCAATTACGTAGTTCCAAATTGATACAAAAGTTTCCATGGCGGTAACATAAAAAAGCTATTACTTTTTAGATATTTTGCCTGCAATTTCAGGAAATTGATATGCAAGGTCATAACCTTTTTAGGTATCTGCTCAGCACGATGTTGCCATTACTTGACCTTCACAAATGAAGGAAATGTTTATGTGCCAAGGACACCTCATACTGTCATTGCCAATGTTTTATTTGGTCTGCAGACAACAGATAGAATAGTTTAGAAGATTAAGTATTTTATAGATGATTATTTGATTTGAATACTGCATTTTAGATGTAAATATGAGACTCTGGGTACTGCTATAAGAAGAAGTACAAGTTTTAATCTGTGTTAAGGTAGTAGTACTTCACGTTATAGTAGAATATAATTTCTAAACAAAATCTTATTTTGAATTTTAGCCTTATTGTACAATATCCTTTATGCATGAGTAAACCCCTACCTATGTCCATGTAATGGTAAGAATTCCCATATTATAATGTTAGGCAACTTTTGAAGTCATGTAATTGGTTTATTTTCTTTTTTTTTTGCTTGTTGCTATTTGTTGCTTCTGAATTATTGGCGTTAAAACCATATGGGTTAGAATTCCACCAATTCATGTTTTGACCATTACATCAGTAATGTTTTACACATTTAACATTAAAAGAATCTGCAGACTTTTGGCTTAACAGCCATTTAGTTTCAGCATAACTAAACAAAAAGTCTACAGACTTATGTTCTGTAAAGTGTTTCATAAACCTTTTTTCCCCTACAAGTTTCCCATAGCCACTTTTCCAATAACTTGTTAAACTAAAGTATCCCAAAGTGTGGGATGACCACACTGAGGCAGTTAGGGTGAGACATGGATGCGGTTTATTATTTATAGTATAAGGTACTGGCAGAACTCTATAGCAAGATGGTTAAACATCTGCTTGTTGGTACCCGTTTGTATTTTTGTGCACTCCTTCCATTATATTAATGCATATTATCTACCTAGATTGATTCCATGTGTCTATATAGAATTTCCTAGACACCATTGTTTTTTACAGACAGTTCCCTTACAAAGAGTAAGTTTCTTACTTTTTTTGTATTAGTAATCAAGGCTGATCAAATATCATTTAAAAATGTATAATTGTTACATAAGAAATAATGTTTTAAAACGTATTCCCATAATATATATCTGAATGCCATTACTCACGTGTCGTAGAACAAACAGAGCCTGGGTCCAATCTCTAAGTATATATGTTCCAGCCTTTGCAACTCTTCTATACAGACAAAGGATTATTTTAAAGCCTAAATAATAATTACAATGATATCTATAAACTACTACCACTGTAGTTGTCATACTGCTGGTTCTGATGACACTGACATTAAAAACATATTGAATATACTGATATATTAATAAATATTGATACTCTTGTCAAAGAATCCTTTCATTATAGTACTTAAAGGATCCATATATATATGTTGTGCTGCCCTGCATCTGAGAAAGTTGAATACATTGAATATTAATGCATGTTATTTCAAGGTACAGTATATTTACCATTATTAATGATATCGTTATCACACAACCATCATTTTCACTGCAGCTTACAAATGTTAAGCATGTAAAGTGATATAAGAACAAAGCTGGTGGATTGCTTAACTTCCTAAGTATCATGAGTCAGTAAATCTTTGACATGAGTCATCTGCATGTGTCTCACTTTTGGGAGGGTTAAATGTCACGCATGTTATCATTCCCCTATGTCATATTAAGGAATTGTCATGTTCCTTCCTGATTTTTATTTATTTGTAGCTTAATTTCATGATTATATCGCACTAATCAAATTTATGGTTTATGGGTTTATCAGTTGGATTGTGATGTGGAAGTGTGGTCGATGCAAGAATCCTACTATTCCTACTAAGAATCAATTTGCATAATTCTTTATTGTAGTGCCATCCTTCTGGACAGTAATTTAAAACACTACTGCACCCATCGCATGTCATTGATTGACATTAATGAGATGTGCTATGGGTTGCCAAAACCAAAACTGTCACTTGAATGTACTTGTGCAATATTACCCATAATAATTACACACAGACTGCTTATTTTTAAAAATGATTAACGGTTTAAAACGATACTGACACGTTCCTATAAAAATCATAGGAACGTGTCAGTATCAAAAAGTTGCTGCACCTGGAATAGTTCCCCTGAAAGTCCCCCTCAAAGCCGCCCTCCCAACCCTGAGAACCTTTGCATAACTGAACCAGCTAACTGATCTTCTGCCTTGCTTCTATGAGGTCGGATCGATCCTTTAATAGACTGAAGTCCTGTTTTTATTTGTAATCGTAACTAGCCTATGGAAGGATCGCCGGCCCCCAGCCCAGCAAAACCATCATATTGGGTTTATTTATGTTGGTGATCCAATTTATGGGAATGCCATTCACCCCGAAAACACCACGTCCCAAGCGTTCCATTTAATAGATCCAATACCTGAACTGTTGTATTCATTAGTGATCAGAACTATTTAGAATGTTGGCTAAAATAAGATGGGATACCATTGTACCAGAGACTCTGAGCTGATTAACATGTAAACAGTGATCAGATGTCTTCAGCTGAAATTCAGATGTGGATTGCTTTGTTGTTGATTGCAGTAAGATCAGATGCTAGATTATATACTTGTAAATTTAAATTGTTTGCTTTCCCGTATGTGATTGTGTATAGCATCAAAGAAACATCTTATTTCCACAGCTGCATCATTCTATATATTCTGTAGGGGAAATTGGAATAGTTTCAATTTTACTTCAATGAATCAGAAGTTTTATAAAACAGTAAAACTTAGTAGGATCTCATTATTTTTTCATTTTGACAAACAACCATGAAATGTGACACCCAGTGACTTTTGGCAACTATGATCCCAGTGATTTAGCTCTGAGCACCAGCAGGGGATGTTGCACCTACTGTGAAGGCTTAATAAAAAGCAGGGATAGGGAAAACTGTCAATTAACAACTTTGTGTTAAAGGATATGCTTTCTTACGTAAATATTTTATGGAAGGGCTTTGGGGTTTTATTACAAATAATCACTTCCTAAATAACTTTATACCGATGTGACTTTAAACTGGGTTGCATATGAAGCCCACACACTTTCTTTATTAGAACAGCATAGCACAATACTAAAACATTAGTCCATTACAAAGTGATCTGCAGTGTAATTGAAGGCTTAGCCTGGTCTTCAGAAGCCAACCATTGCAATAGTATATTTTGTTGATCCATAATTTGTTTGACAGAATAAAGAGATGGAAAAAAACAAGAAGATTTAAAGACTCGGCAGGATTTTAATTCTGTTTTCATTTCTAACATGCTTGTCGCTGCAGTTGTTTGATTTTACCCATACTGGAAAGAAAGTATAAAATGCACAGTTTCATGCTGATGCTACTACAGCAACACCACATGTGTTAAGAGATAATATGTGCATATATTTTTCTTCCTGCCATCTGTGTACACTTTACCCCCTGTGTTGAAATTAGTTCAGAAATATTCTTGAAAGCATTAGCTTGAACACTGCGGAAACACAGATATTTTTTATCGCCTCTGAAAAGTTAGCATATTCGGTTACTATATTAAGAAAATTATATAATGCAGGCCTTTTTAGACATGTGTAGCATGTAGATAACGCCCTCAGGAGTCACTACCTGCAGTAAAGGAGAATGTACACGCTACAGATAAATGCAATGCAGATGTTTTAAGATTTTTTATTATTTACACCCTGAGATAGTGTAAATCTACAAAGATGGCCTATGCAAAAATAATAAGAATAAGTAAAGTTGTTACTTTTAACATTGGTTTTGAAAAAAAAATTATAGATGCTATAATTTATTTGTAACTGTATCTGGTTTTTTTTAAGATTTACAAATTGTATTGTTGTAAACATTTTAAATAAAAATAGTTCAATCTCTCTACCATCTTAAAACATGTAGTTAAAAAACATATTAATATCTGCAGCCATGTCATTGCTGCTATTCAATTAACTTCGGCACAATTTTCTCGAGTTTCTGGATACAGTTCTGCTATCATAGAATATTGGGTAAAGCACACAAAATATTAAAACCACTTCATTCTTTGCCTATCGTAATTTATAAGAAATTAAATTTGACAAAAATTTGGACAGTTCAAATTCCACATGAGGAATGTAAAAGTGAATTATGCAGTTGAGGTAGGCAATGGTATAGTAAAGGAGGCTGTCAAATAAAAGAGTGTCAGTTTCTGAGACCATGCAGAGCAAATGTCTATGTAATCTAGTAGGGAGGATTACACCATGTGCAAATTCATAGATAGGGCCTGGTTCTCTTCTTTATCATATATATACCCTTGTCTGTCTCAGCTTACTCCTGAAGCTTTGGTTTGCTCCAGCTTATTTCAGTGCACAGTGATTATTATTATTGCAGGAGAACCATACCAGTGTTCCAGTGCAACAAGTCTTTCAGCCAAAAAAGGGGTCTAGATGAACACACGAGAACCCACACAGGGGGAAAACCATTCCAATTTGATGTACGTATAACTTTATTTATTTTTTGTTGTAAAGGTTATCACAGCTGCACATGGAGCATTGGCCTCACAGTCTGAGAGCAGTGGAGCCAATGATCTGGGTGCCAAGGCCTAAATGTGGCAGAAATTCCAGGGTTGCCAAAGCCGTTGCATTACGTGGCACAGCACATGCTCCAAAAGAATCACATACTAATGTTTTAATGAGATATGTGACATAAGCTGTGGCCTCTGTGAACATGGTAGCTGCAATTGTGTGGACATAAATAATTGCATTTGTTTAGCTGCATCAGGTATAATGGGGCAATTCTTCAAGTGGCTGCAATTCATACTGCACTGTTTTCATTAACAACCTTATATCTTCACTAGAAATCCTCGATAAAAAAAAATGAGCCAATTTCTTAAGAAAAGAACAGAAAATTCCCCAAATGCTCTATCCACCCTTAGTGCTCCACTGACTGGCAAAGGAACTGGCAAAGGAAGTAGGGAACAAATAGCCTTGTTCAATAAACTCAGATTGTATCTTCTCTTGAAGAGTGAAAACACAGTAGCATAACGCATGGTGACAGTTAAAATATATTTTGTAGTGTAGTTAAGGCTGATTTTAGCATCTACTAAATATTGTTATAATTTATTTTGTAAAATCCAGTGATGAGCACAGGTTTAGAAATTAATAAATGACTCTATCCCTTGAGCCCAATTTTCTTTTGCTTAAAGTCTAACCATATGTTTTCATTTTAGAAACCAAAGGAAATAATGGTTTATCAAGTTCCTTTTTTTCTCTTTTTTTTTTAACTAGGTATGTGATCTGTCCTTTAGTCTTAAAAAAATGTTAATCCAACACAAGTTGACTCAATCGTCCAATGGAAGAATGCCAGCTCTGTCACAAGAAGTTAACAAGAAATGACTACCTCCAAGTACACATGGAAAACGTTCATGGTGAAACATAGCTAATTCTCAGTGGCCAGTACTTATGTGTGAAGCTTAATTGTTCCCACTTCTGAAATACCAGGTTTAAAGAATAGTCATTATCTGACTATAACGTTATTATTTATGTAGCATCAATATATACCACAGTGCCATACACAATAGCCATGGGGACAAAATGTAGTTGATGCTGGAAAAACAGATGTTGATCATATCCCAACATCCTGTGTGAACCAGTAGCTTGATATCCAAAAACAGATTGTGGTATAGGGAAGCAGTAAGGTTGTTTTTACAGATAATATTTAAGGCCCAAAACTCTAAAAACTAATTTTCAAATAGGAATTAGGATTTGTGTCCAAAACTATTTTGGAAACGTATTGAATATCACAGTTATGTTAGGTGCTGAAAAATGATGGTAACTATCCTGGGTCCATATTTTCTGCAGTGCGTTGTCAGCACTACAGTTTCTGGTCCTCTACTCTTTCTTGTACCAATGGTATTAATTGAAACTGCTGATCCTACTGGTTTGAGTTCTAAAATTAGTGAAACAAAATCTGGACAAGCCTGATGTGCACTAAAATTTATGGCATGGAAACATGACTTTCAGGTGTCAAAATGTGATGTTTCACTTCAATTATGTCACACATTTAAATGTTATTATATTGTATTATTGTAACTATCCATTCATCTATGAACTTTCCCAGCTGTCTTCTTTTTTAAAAAAACAAAAAAACATTTTAGTGTTGAAAATAAACATATAAAAATACAGTTGTTTGCTTGCATTCATTATGGACTTCTATATGACCCAAATAAGCAGCATTAAAAACTACATATAGAATTTAACATATGTAAAATACTTTTTAAAAAAATATTTTTGCAAAGTAGAATCTTTAATATATTTTCTTCCTGGGACTGATGTTTTCCTGCACAAATGATCAAAAAATATAGCAATCCACATGAAACAAGATCACTTGCAGGGAACTGTACTGTGAAGCTACAAACTCTAGTAGGGAAAAATCTGTGTATTGAAAAGGAAAAATGCATTCAAGGAAAGCATACAAAAATGTTGCCTTTTGTATTTATAGTATTTTATTTTAAAAGAGATGCACTTTATTTAAAAAAGACATTGGAAAGAACTTCAAAAGGTTTATAGGTGTACAACTAAAACAAATAGATGTAATTAGTGGAATTAGGGTCTGAGATTTGATACCATTAGGAAATGGTACTTTAGAAGTGTGATCATCTTAAAAACATATACACAAGGTTTGTGTTTAATTTGTGTTTAACTTATTAAATCCTAGTTAGTAAGAAGAGAAAAGCAAGAGAGTGTTATCCATGCCACCACTTTTATAAAAACAGATTTTGTATATTATCTAGCAATGTGTATCTTCCAAGTTATTGCATCTTTCAGACACTGCTGCTGGCTACTGCACAATACTAAAAGCTATACTTAGAGATATGTGAACTTGCCTTGTCGATCATCATACATAATTGTGCTTTTGTCTGAATCAAAAAAACTACTTATTAATTTCCTAAAACTCATAAAGTCAGCAAGTTAGTCATCCTAGCCAGCAAAACAATTTTATTGTACTAGAGCATAGATTATATAATCTTTTTAATCAGTCTTCTTCTGAGCAGTGGACAATGTGCTTTTTCATACACACTGTACACTATACTGGCCCAGGTTCATGTTTTTGATAGTGGCAGTATGCCTTGCTGTCCCTTATGCCTACGAAAAGCTATTTTTGTTACTTATATTTATTATTTTCCCAGAAAAGTGGTTCCCTTGCTAATAGGTGCAAACTTGCATTCATTCAAAACCAGTATACAGGGTGTAGAGTAAATAAAGAGCAACTGTCTTTTGCACTCTTACTGTATGCCAGCTGTGTATTTGATCACGAAAACATGTATTTAGATATGCATTCATTTAAGGACTCGTTTATCTTATGGCACACTCGGAAAGGACATATATATGGACACCTACTGATAGAGTATGTGCTGGTCCTCACATGGTGCTCTATGAGCCTGACAAGGCAGAAATTCCAGGGTTCCTAATGCAGGATGAGCCACAACTGACCTTGGTGACTGATTCAAGTAAATCAGTCACCAATTCTATTAACACGGTTGGCTGACAGTGACACCATTTAATTCACCAATACAGTAGGAGTAGTGTACACCTTACCTTTCGCACGGTTTACCAAAATGGGTGCTGCACCAGCAAATTGTGACGATGCAACTTAGTGATTCCATTCAATTATGTTGGAATTCTGAGAAAAATTCTGCTTTGCAAATAAAAAAAAACATGGCTATATGTGTTCACAAATAGTAATTTACACAATGTGTAAATGCTGCAGTAAATATTTATACTGTAAGTTTGAATAATTGTTTCCTTTTAACAAGTGACGTGAACTTTTTATCACCTCCTTGGAATCTCTATTTTCAGCACCTCATTCATTTTCCAGACATTTGCTGTCAGTTTCTTGTAGCAGCTGAAGCTCCTAGTATTCTGCAATGTAATAAAATGGAGTGTGATTGATGAGACAGTTTTATTTGACCATTAGAGTTTGTACTTAAATCCATTTATCAACATTATATTGAAATCTTTTATGGAAAATGCAATATTTTGAAAGATACACTGTTTCACTCCTTTTTTTTTTCAAAAATAAATATAATTCATATAGTTATTACAACTTTATTAATGTTTGCATCTAATGTTTTTTTAATGCCCTGACAACAAAATCTCCTGGAATCACTATGGGAAATGAGGCAGGCAATATATATTGCTGTCATTCAAAGTTTCTTTAATAAAGTATTTATGTAGATCTTATAAATATGGGCACAACAGATTGGGCCACTGCTGGGGGCCCTAGAAAATAAATAGTAATATGGTGGTATATACTGATGTGTAAAACCATGATTTGGGGATGTGGGCTCTATAATATTAATTTATAAGTTGTTATAAAAATGACTTTCCATGATGTTTCAATGACATTTAGATAGCACTGCTTTTGTATATATACATATTTTATTGTAACATTCAAATAAATGAAGTAAAGTAGTTCAAATAAATGGTTATTTACATCAGAAGTAAAAAATCATAATAATATGAAGTTTAAGTTCTATCATAACTGTTCTCATTATGTTGCAACAGGGTTGATACTGCATTTTCAGAATTCCTCACACTGTAATGTGACCCAGTTTGGCATTGTCAAAGACATTCAGAGAAGACATTCAGATTTGTAATCACTGCAAAAAGGTAATTTATGTGAAATTTTATTTTGTATACTTAACAGAATGGGAACCTTATTTTGTTTAACCTAGTAAGACCCCATCACTGTTTTGGAGCCAAAGGAAAATGACCCAAACACAATGGGGCAAATTCACTAACCGGCGAAATTGCAACACTTCCACAGGCGATCGCAACACTTTGCCAGGCGTAAATTCGCTAGGACAACACTAAGGGGCAGATTTATTAAGGGTCGAATTTCTAAGTAAAAAATACTTCAAAATTCGACCATCGAATTGAAATACTTCGAATTCGAATATCAAATTTGAACTTTTTTCATCGAATTTGGGTATTCTACGGTCTAAGTAAAATAGTTTAATCGAACGATTAAATCCTTGGATCAAACGATTCCAACTATTTTATCGTATGATCGAACGATCTTACTTCGACTTCAAAAAACTTGAAAATGCTGTAGAAGGTGCCCATGGGCAGAGCTTCGATTATCGAATGGTCAAATATTCGAAGTAAATTCAAAGTCGTAGCATCCTATTTGATGGTCGAAGTATCCAAAAAATTACTTTGAACTTCAATTTTTTTTACTTCGAAGATTCCCTCAAATTCACTTCGACCCTTGATAAATCTGCCCCTTATTCACTAAAATGTGAAGTTGCGTCCAGGGCGCAAACGTTGCGCAAGCGTTACTTCACCAATCAAAGCAAAGATGCGCTAGCTTTGGCTAATTTGCATACAGCAGGAAATTTAGAAGTAGCAATGGATGTATATGTTGCAGCAAATACAATATATTACACAAGTCCAGGGAACCTTAATAAAGAAAATAGAGTTGTTATATTGCCCCACACATAAGCCCACTGTATAGTTTACGTTCCATATGTTAAAAAATATTTGGGTAACCGGGTTCCCCCCTACATTTTCTAAGGACCTTTGCAGGCTATCACTCAGAAGAAAAAAGGAAAAGACGCCAGCGTTTTTTCACTAAATTAATAACTGAGGAAGTCCTATACACTTCAATGCACTCACCTGATCTGAACTGGTGAAGGCAAGACAGGTGAATGAGGTAAAGTTCAGTAAAATCCGCATCTTAGTGAATTTGCGGAGAAAGTCCATTTGCCAGAGCGAAAATTTGCCTGGCGAAAGAGTGCGAATGACCACTAGTGTTTGTCTCTTTCGCTAGCGAAGTTACGCCTGCACCCATTAGTAAATCTGCGAAGTGCCGAAATGACATCACGCTGGCGAATTTTCGGCAGAGTTAGTCACTTCACCCTTTAGCAAATCTGCCCTATAGACTTGAGTGAGAGCTATGCCATTGCTATTTTTTGTTACAGTCAAACAAACACTTTATACATTATAAATACAAACACACACATATTCCTTTTCTTTTCTGTTATATGGGTGGTGTTTTGTATATGTTAAAATGTTAATAGTGTCGACAAAATAATAAGATGAGTTAAATCAATAGCCCATATTCCATTTCTGTTTTAAAATGGGTAAAGAATGCAATATGCTGATAATGCCCAGGGATGCTATTGATATGGCTTAACTCTACCATTCATGACCCATGCTGTGTCTGACCAGCACATTTTTTTGACCTGTTAGTGAAAAGGGAAGACCTTCCTGACACTCAATCTGTCATTACTTAACAAAGAACAAAGGCAACACAAAAAAAAAATAATTTGGAAGTTAATGGTAGCAGAATCCCAGGCAGAGAACAGATGCTGTTGTGTAGACCAGATCCTGTAGGTGGTCCTGAGCTAAAGTCATGTTTGGCCATGTCTCTAAGCTAGCACGAAAATGAATACATACTAAAAAATAAAAACTCAAAAAATCAACTCCTCTTCAGATAGAGCCTGTGTCTCCTGTCTGAGGGCTGAAAGAGCAAACCATAGACCATAGGCATATTGCTTCAAGGGCAATATCTTGGTTCATCATTTAATCTGTGAAATAATTTAAATTGCACATGCCCTACTTTTGTGCATCCTTCTTTAACAATCATCAGGATGAAGAACTCAATAAAAGTTTTAGAAAGACACATTATTGGGAAGCTGCTAAAAACCATATATGCAGCCATTTCTGAGCAGCTCTATCTACTTCAACTCTGTTTAAAAAATAAATACTGTAGATTGGATGCACTGGTCTATTCGGGACATTTGTCCTCCTCAAGCTCAGCAAGTTTCTCCTAGGTAACATTGCAGGACAGTGCTTTTTTATAATACCCATGAAAGTATGCCACCAGAGCCAGTTTAAATCATGGAAAAATGTATAACAATACATCAGTCTCTCTATCTTTCTGTATAGTATATATTGTTTGTAATATGATATACTAATTTTTTCTCAGATATTATTACTGTACCATTGTGGACCTAAAGGTGTTCTCAACCTGAGGAGGCTTCTGAGGACATGACTTTGTGTAGTCACAAAATGCATAAAGCCCTTCTTTCATTTCTGCATGCCATGTTGGAGTTTGCGTGAGTTTTTGTTGAATCAAGTGCATCAGCAGAGGTTATCATGTGCAAGCTGGTCTTCCTTATCCTCCCTCTTCTATTTGGAATGTAGCATTCACCTATTTTTGATTGTATTAAAGTGAATCCCCTTGAAACAATAGTGAAATGGAAAAGGCAAGGAGACAAATCATCAATTGTCATGTCCTATTTTCATCAGATTTCTAAATAACCTGTTGGAAAGCAAGTTTCCAAGGATGCCAATGCTGTAAGGATTCTCTTTTTTGTATGAGTCTTCCTCTATACATGACATTTGGCTAATGAATAACATGTAGGGACCCTATACCATAACAAGTGTTTATAAAATGGTTAGTGTTCCTTCCTTTATCAATTGAAGCACAGGCAAAACAACATAAAACATAAGGACCTCTAAGTTAAGTGCTAGGCACAGTTTTTTCTAGAAACCTTTGAGGGTGTCCTAGGCCAAGGTTGAAACAGTTCTTGCTGTTAGCTACTAAATGCCTAACATGGTATTACAGGCTTTGAATAAAAAGTATTTCTGCTAAGACTATATGATTTATTTATATATGTATAAATATAATGACTTTTTTTTGTAGAAGGACCTTTAAATTATATTCCAGTGTATAGTCCATCCCAGAACCCCCTTACTTTGGGATATTCCTTGTAGACATTCTGCATAAATGAATAAATATTTAGGTAGAACTATTTGTAAAAATAAAATTTGAAGGTATATGATCCATTTAAATGAGGTATTTTGTACTTATTTGTAAGTGTAATGGTCCCATACCATTTTAATATTTTTCATTGCTTGAATTCATGGGGAGTATCAAGATCACAATTCCAGAAAAACTTTTTTTTCATAGAAAATATATTTTTTGCCTTTAGATCAACTAAGAGTCCCATAGTAATTAGAGGATTCATTTTTTAAATAATGGCACAATATTAACAATTTGCCAAACCATCAGTGCCAGGCAGCACAAAATCATTGAGGATTAAGTAATGTGGTTTGGAATCCACAGATCTTTGCTCATTTAGTAGCTAAATATCATCAAGTCAAGAGTCCTTGTTTCCTGTCAGTTAGTCATGTCTTACACAAACTGATTGAGATGGGTCTGTTAAAAACCCTTTATTACACAACAAAGTCATAATAACTTTAGGTTGTGATAAGCCAGTGTTTTTGATACATTGTTTACTCATAATGGTCACAAGATCTCCAGATTTAATTTTCTTACTTTCCCCTTACCTTTGCTTTACTCTCCCCCCACCCTTTTCTGACTATATAGATGTATAACTGATGCTAATGCTCAATTTATGTTGAAAAACGCTACAGAAAAAAAAGATTTATTAAACGATTTTTCGTCAACCAATTTACCTGCCTCTAAAAGCAAAGGCCCACAGGATACATCTTCTTCTCTTTATTCTTCACTGTTTATGGGGACGATTTACTAAAGGGTGAAGTGGCTAACGCTAATGACTTTTCGCCAGTGTTGCCACCCACAGGGACATCACCAATTCACTAGCAGGCGCCAATTCGCTAGTGAACGGGCCCATTGCTAGCGTTCATTCGCACTCTATTCACTCTGGCAAACTATCATTACTCCGAAATTCACTAAAGTGTGCATTTTACTGAACATTACGTCTTTCACCACAGTTGACTTTGCCACCTCAGACCAGGAGAAGTGCTTAAAAAAAGCTAGATCTTCCTCAATCTTATGTCACTTACATCATATCCTGTGCCGAAAATGTATTATAATTCAAAAAACGCTGGCGACTTTTCCTTTATTATGTTTGATTGCCTGCAAAAGTCCTAACAATCTTTTTTCCTAACATTTGGAACATTAGTTTTACAGTGGACTCATGCGTAGGGCATTATGTTAACTCTCTTGTCTTTATTAAGGTTCCCTGGACATTTGTAATAAAAAATGGTAACTTCAAGCATTTGCGCCAACATTTATAATAAAGACCTCCATGCAACTCTAAATTACCCGCCGTATGCAAATTGAGCTAAGCGCAAGATCACTAGTGATTTTCGCTAGGCACAAACGAACGCTAGCACCTCTTTTATATGTAATACTCGCACTGCCGAAGTAACACTAGCAAAAAATCACCAGTGTTTAAAAAAGTATTTGGGATTAGCTTTATTTATTAGCTTTATTCTTCTCAGCAATGCCCTGAATATGATGTTTTACCTTTCTCAAGTTTAGAGGAAAGACAGACACCGGTGAAGAACTCAAAAAGGCATCATGAAGACAGAAACATGTTAGATACTGAGAATGTAGGGAATGCCATGGTGGTTGGTGTATTGTAGCAGCTGCCTTGGTAATAGACTGCACATGTTTTAAGCAACACAGCACATACAGAAAAAAAACCTTAACTCTACCAGTAATCCTGATGTATCAGTCCTTAAAACCACAGAATTGTTTTGCAGTTATTATTCACAATGCCTGCAGAAGTACACATTTAAAAACAATAAATTCTTCTATATTTACCTTACTGAAAAAAGAAAAGCATCCTTTTTTAGTACCATAAAACTATAAGGAACAAAACTCACTAGATTATACACCCATAAATAGAAAAAAAAATGACTACCAAGTTCTAGCTCCCTAGTTTCCTCATCACATTCCACCAGTTGGTATTGGACCAGTCAGGCATCTGCCTTGACAAAAAATGATTGATATAAATGATCATTTCAGGCAATCTTCATATATTCAAATACTGTTTGTTTTTCAAGTGTGTATTAGACATTTATAATTAGATTGAAACCACTTCCAATCCTTATCAACTGGCTTGGTAATGGTACTATTTGTACTGGTAATGTCAATGACCATTTCCATTGATTTTACAAAGAGATTATAATAATTGTGCAAGCCTGTGAATAATTGACTCCATTGTAAGTGCTCTTTTTGATCCTCTGGCGATAGCACATTTTCCGTCAATTAAATCAAATACAATATTGACCTTTGGATTGAGTATTGAGAGTGCATTTGGCTAAACTCTCTCTTACTACTAATTGGGGTATATTCTCTCAGCATTTGTCAAGATCATTATCTAAAATAATAATTGGGGAATCTGGCTAGTTGTGAACTAGCTATCTATGCTTGTGAAAAGTAACATCACAAAGTTATGTTGTAGGTGTGAACCTGTCATGTTATTGTGCTAATTGAAGACAGATGATATCTGCAAATGTCAAAAATGCAAAGGGATTATTATTTAGTCACTACTGCAACCCATTTGGCATATGTTAATATTCACCCATAACTGCTGATCTGCTTTGATGAGCACATCTCACAGCCAGTGAGTGTCTATAGAAGAATTGGAGCATTTCCTAATATAAAATAAGATCTGTAGAAAGACCATGTCTTGTTTTCTTGAGTGCTAGTAGTACTGTCAGCTCCCTTTGCTGCCTTTGTGATGCAATGATCTCTTTGTGCAAGCAATACTATCTGGGCAGATCACCTGAATAAGTAGTAGTGAATAAATAGTAATATGTTGTGCACATCTGGTTCACAGCTTTCTCTGCTGCCTGCGATTCTGCATATTTTCTCAGCAGCTGGTTTGCACAGTTAAAGGAAATGCACATTATTGTGGCTTGACACTGGACGGAAAGCAGAAAACTCCCGTGGAGAGAGAATGGCTGCTATGTGGCTTCAGCTCCTGTAGATGGATACAGCTAAACAAAGTTGGGTGCTAGTTGAAATGGAAGAGTTTGAAGAAGAAAAAACGAATGATTTTGTCATTGCAAGAGTTCTAGTAATATTGATGACAGATCTGTCAGATTCATAAACTCAGGGCCTGTCAAAATAATTTAACAATGCAATGGTTGCCACTTTGAAGGTACATATTTAAAGTATGTAAAAATAGAATTAATAAGCACCTCCAATTCTAAAAAATAGTTGAAGATGCTCTGAGTCACAAGTGGTAACTGCACAGATGTTACCAAACTTTTTCTCTCTTTTTTTCATAAATATCACCCAATATTCATGCACATTACAAACTATGCATCTAAACTCAATGCTCTGCAAAATTCAATTTATTTTTAATATACATAAGAGCCATTATGCTTTCCCCAGCCAAACTGGTGAAAATTTGCCTTTAATAATTTTTTTGTTGTTTGTCAGTATTTATGCTAAATTTGATCAGGCATCATATCCTGCTTAACCAAAAAAAAAGGAAATCTATGCATGGCAACCATTCATGAGGCATGTATAGCCAATAGCCACCCTAATGCTTTACTGTAAATTACTCATACTTTAAGGCACTAATATGCCCAGATACCTGTGAAAATTTCTCTGCTCGTGATATGTCTATTACTGTCTTAACTTACAAAACAGACCATCCTAAGATGGCCATAGACACAAAGATCCGACCGTATGAATCGAGGATTTGTACGATTTTCGGACCGTGTGTGGAGAGTCCCGACATTTTTCGTCTGGCGGAGATCGGTCGTTTGGTCGATCAGACAGGTAAGAAAATTTCTGTCGGCTGCCCATAATATCTCTGTATGTATTGCCAATCATATGATTTTCAGTGGGAGACTGTCACTAGCTTTTGTTTGTATTGTTTTGATCAGTTCTTTTCTACTTTATTTAATCAGAATGGTTAATGGCAGGTCGGGAGATGGGGAAGTCTGATTTTTCGAGGATTCGTATGATTGGATCTTTGCGTCTATGGCCATCTTTAGACTGCTTATACCCTATTTGTTTACTAAGCATAACTGAAGTTAATACATTATAACTATGCAACACATACAGCTGTGTTCAGAATAGTAGCAGTGTGTTTAAAAAAAGTGAATAAAGCTCAAAATCCTTATAATACATGCAAATGCATTGCACATTCTATTCCAAATCAAAACATGAAGAAAAATGCATCAAATTTGTGTTATTCCTTTAGAGAAAGTAAAGGAAAGGAAATATTAGGCTGTTCCAAAAAAAATAGCAGTGTCTGCATGCCTCTTTACAGTGTTTCAGTGAATTCAGCGCTTGTCTTTTTTTTCAAAAATGGGACTTTGCTGGGGCTTCTTCTTGATAGCTTGGGTTCACATAGGCGACTTTTAATTGTAACATTACTCACAGGTAACTTTATACCTTCTTTGATCTTCTTGGAGCTGATCATTGGCTGAGTCTTTGCCATTTTGGCTATTCTTCTATCCATTTCAATGGTAGGTTTCTTCCACGTCTTTCAGATTTTGGTTGCCATTTTAAAGCATTTGAGATAATTTTAGCTGAGCAGCCTTATTATTTTCTAGACTTCTTTATATGTTTTCCCCTCTCCAATCAACTTTTTAATCAAAGTACGCTGTTGTATTGAACAACCCATTTTACTCAGAGAGAAATGTGCTATAACCAGCATGCGCAACATTTGCTGCTTTATTTCGTAATGCTTTTTCACATTATTATTTTTGAACACGGCTATTATTTGGAACAAGCCTCCATAAATGATTTAATTACACAGAATCAGCAGCATGCATGTCATGACTGCTGGGTCTGTTGGTTTTCTATTACTCTACTACACCTACTAGTAAATTATTTGCCATGTAGAAATTTCTACTAAAATAGTGATTGCTCAGGTTAGTGATGTTGGCCTGCTATTATTCTGAAAACAACTTTATAACAGTCATGGATTGTGCAACGGAAAAAGAATAAAACACATTGGCTAACCAATGTACCCAGTTTTCCACCCTTCCACATAACCTGTGGGCCAATTTATCTATTCAAATGTGTGACAAAAGTAAACGTATAATAGTTGCTTGAACATTATTATTTTCTATATTAACGGAATACATTTATGTTAGTGAGAAATATCAATGAGTTACGTGTTTATTTTGTAAGTTTTCCTGGTTTAAATGCAATTTCGTCTTTATCAATTGTCCGCACTAATTTAAGAAAAATATTTTTTGAGACAGATGCATATTATATTATGTTATTATTTCAGAATTTTGAAATGCCTCGTAACAAGGACATGAACTGATAGAAAGCAACATTAAAAAGACCACAAAAAGATAAGAGCTGTAAAAAAAACCCTTACGGAGGGTACTTAGTTAATAAACTTTAAAGCTTGGTGCACGTTTTGCTGTAGGATCTATAAACAAATGAATGACATTTTAAACAGGGGAAAACATAACATACTACATGAGTAATATAACAAAAAATAAACAAAAAACTAACAAAAAATATACAACATAGACATTACCTAAAATGAGCAGTGGAGAATACAATTTAAACACAAAGATAGGAATGTGAGTGGGAATGATGTTTGTTAATTATTACCTGCATGTCAAGGTCATAAACACACACTCCCTTTCTTGGGGGTATTTAATCAAAAATTTTCACAAAGTGCCTGCTGTTAAGTAAGCTCTTATTTGCAATAATGAGAATTCTTACAATTATTGTACCAGCTTGTTGTTTTTTAATTATCATTGTTTGGCCATTTTTTTTGCAGTTGTATGCAATAAGCTAAACTTGGGGCAAAGCACATTGTATAAAACTTACATAGTTAAATCGGGTTGAAAAAAGACAAAGTTCAACCCCTCCAAATGAAAACCCAGCATCCATACACACACCCCTCCCTACTTTCACACAAACTACTGTATATATACCCATATCTATACTAACTATAGAGCTTAGTATCACAATAGCCTTTGACATTATGTCTGTCAAAAAAATTATTTAAGCCATTCTTAAAGGCATTAACAGAATCAGCCATCACAACATCACCCAGCAGTGTATTCCACAACCTCACTGTTTTCACTGTGAAGAACCCCCTACGTTGCTTCAAATGAAAGTTCTTTTTGTCTAGTCTGAAGGGGTGGCCTCTGGTACAGTAATTCTCTTTATTGGTAAAAAGGTCCCCTACTGTTTGTCTATAATGTCCTCTAATGTACTTGTAATGTAAGTGTAATCATGTCCCCTCTCAAGCACCTTTTTTCCAGAGAAAACAACCCCAACCTTGACAGTCTACTCTATAATTTAAGTCTTCCACACCCCTATCCAGTTTAGTTTTTGCATCCTCTCCAGCTCATTTATATCCCTCTTAAGGACTGGAGTCCAAAACTTCACTGCATACTCCAGATGAGGCCTCACCAGGGACCTATAAAGAGGCATAATTATGTTTTCATCCCTTGAGTTAATGCTCTTTTTTATGAGGACAACTGTCCTCAATTAAGAAACAGAACAAAAATGAAAGTCCCAATTTAGCCTGTAATAAAGCAAAGCAGACCAGCCAAAATAGCTTCATACCCACTATTTGCTTTGTATTGTTACTTTAATTGTAAGGGGGTAGTCCAGGGTAGTCATCCTATAAAGAATAACAGTAATCAAAACACCATGGATCCAAAACAGTCACTATTTTTTGAAACATCACTTGTTCATAGTGGTTCCCATTGTTCACAGAGTGTTCCAAAAGACAATATGAGCAACACTGGATATATAAAATATATTATATCCTTTTTACCTGTACCAGAGACAAGAGTCCCAAATCATCACCATATGATATAGCCATATCGTACACCTAATTTATGCTGCAATTCTACTTCTTTATGTGTAATAGTGGCACTGCGGCTGGGAAAACTCTAGAGAGAAGCTAAATATTTCCCAGAAGCCTCTATGAGACAGCATAACAGATGATATGAGCACAGGTAGTGAATGATAAGTCATACCCTGAGGGGACACCATGCGCTGCAACAAGCAGGGCCATGTGCAAACAGCAAATTATTAGGAAAATTTGCTCCTAGTTCTTTTATGTCAAATCCTAATGCACCATTTTTTTCACTTGACTGTAGTTAGATGGTTTATTACCACCATGAAAACTGTACTGTCTGCATTTGCCAGTGATGTATTCATGAAGGATGAGAGGATGGAGGCATGTAAGTGTCCCTTCTCCCAACCTCATTCAGACAGACGTAAGCCCTGTTCAAACCCCCTGCCCTTTGCTTTTGTGTTTCTGCCAAGGGTCTTTGTAACATACCTCTGTTGTCTCATAAGTGACCATTTTTTGCTCAACTATTGTACCATTTTACCCAATACATAATAAAATCCCTCATGATTTGTTTTTGGTATTCAACATTTATGCTTTACTATAGTGCTTCCAAACTAAAATTATAAAACACTGACAGTCAGAGAATCATAAAATGTACCAGCAATTCACACTGAAAGATCTGTATGCATTGAATTTATGATTTTCTTTGTATTTTTATGAACCTGTTATTTCATTAATTGATTTAAATAGATACGCCTGATCACAACATGACCTGGACGTGTTGATTATGGCTGTTAGTTACATACCATTTGTGGTGTCAGTATCACCGTTTCTGTAATGAGACACAAAAATACCATGTGCAACATAAAAATACGTGTTTGGTTGCAGCTCAGGCAACAGTATTTCCTTCATAAGAATTCTATGGCTGTCGTAGAAAGAAAGCACTGGTTAAAGTAAAATTTTAAAGACACCACTATTTTTGGTAGGAGTGGTGTAAGTATTGTTAGAATTCTGCAGAGCTCTTTTTTTATAATCTCCTCCTATGGACCAAATATGGTCTGTGTTCTGTGTCTGCTCTAAATTAGTCAAGCAAAATGTTGTTTTGAGAAGGTTTTTTTCCAACATTTGATAAATCTGCCTGAAAATTTCCATTACTACATTGAAAACTGCCTAGCCATAACTGAAGGAAACTTTTTGATTTACAGGCATCTCCAAAACTGACTGAAGTCATCAAAGTGCATATAAGCAGAAACAATACCCATGTTTGACATTATAAATTGGATCCTATGATTAAATACGATCAGCCAATCACAGAATATGGTTCAGAAAAGAAAACAACTTAATTAGGGTATTGCACGCACACCATGAATTGGTTCAGTATTGCTGAACATAACTTCTGCATTAAGCAAGTACTCGGTTATAAAGTCTTTCATTTCATGCTCCTATATATTAGACTGCTATAACTATATAAGTAGTGAATATAAATATTTACTTCAGCAGTGCATTATTCTTTAAGGCAATGACACACAAGGTGATTTTGGCATCCGTGTGCCGTATCTCTTCCCCATATGGATAATGAAAATGTTTGCATATTTCTTCTGTATACATAAAACTCAGTGGACCCTATTAAATTGTCTTTTATTTTAATGTATTGCGCTGCTCAAAGGCAAAAATATCATATGTTTTAAATACCTTCTATTCTGTTATCTGTTCCTTGATTGCAACCAGTTGGGGAATCTCTTTTCACTATTTATGTCTGAAGTTATTATATGATTTTGTATGAAAAGCAGACGGTCTGAAAGCTGTACTGTTGAACATAGTAAATCAGTACACTGTAGATTATCTTTATATAATACGATTTTTTAATTCTCCATACGTTTCTTAGCATGTAAAAAATATTGCTGACACGGTTTTGGAGAAGAAAAGACACTATGAAGATTATAAAGCATTGCACAATTACAATATGAATTTAGTAAAAAAAAAATAAAATAAGTTTTTTGCATTTACTGTACTTACCAGGAGCAGTGTGCAATATGCATTATTAGGGGTGTGTATTTTTTATTGCACATTTGTAGCACACAGAAAATCTGCTATGTCTGTTGACAACCCTCTGTAGGAACTTGTAGAACTTGCGGTAGCACCAGGGTTCCACAGTATCAGTAGGCAAACATGAACACAATTCAGAAGAGACATAATACTGAGTATGTTTGGCTTTTAATGAATGATGGTAAAACGTGAGTCCATTTTAGTGCAATCAAACTTGTACTTGCATTTGCAAATAACTCTTTTAAGGTCATTTTAATAAATCAATGAAGGGGTCATAGTTTACAGATTTTCCACTATTGAGATACAGTTATAATAGTTTATGCAGTGGTATAAGTAGCCACAAGTGAGCTCAGGTGCAGAATGTGAACCTGGGTCCCCCACCTCAATTCCAACTTTCCCATGCCCTTTCCCTTGCCACCTGAGATGTGCTTTACTGAGGCTCAAAGGGGTTGGGGCCCAAGTTCATTGTCATTTTAAGGCCATTACAGGCATCAGAGCTATAAGGTAATTATATGTATTGTATGTATTATATGTAGTACAATACAGACATCTTTGGTTGGTTTCGCAGTCATTCCTTAGCATTACTAGTTACACCTGAAAACCAGCACGTGGAAAGGATCAGTGATGAAGTCTATCTGTGTCTGTCATTAAATTCTAAGGGGCCACGTTGTCTTAGCCATGAAATGCAAAGGGACCATGCTGTGTCTGTCATGAAATGCAAAAGGGCTGCTCTGTGTCTGTCATTAAATACTAAAGGACCACTCTGTGTCTGTCATGAAATGCCCTTTATTTTTCTTTTGAATTAGTGAAACCCTTAACATACTAAGGAATCATGCTACTCCTGTCATTAAATACTAAGAGGCCATGCTGTATCTGTCAGGACGTTCTAAGGGACCACTCTGTGTCTGTCCTGAAATTCGAAGGTCAAATGGTGTACCTGTCCTGAAATGTTGGGGAACCCATGTCATGTCTGTCATGAAATGCTGGGGGTCTATTACAATGTCATAACTCACATTTAGGGGCAAATTCACTAAAGTGCGAAGCGCCTAACGCTAGCGCAAATTCGCCAGCGTGATGTAATTTCGTTACTTTGCCGATTTACTAACGGGTGCTGGCATAAATTTGCTAGCGAAGTGGGCCTACTCTAGCGCTACTTCAGACGAATTTGCACTATGGCGAAGGGACGTAACTATGCTAATTCACTAACTTGCGCATTTTACTGAACGTTACCTCTTGCGCCAGACTTGCTTTCGCCACCTTAGACCAGACGAAGTGCAATAGAGTAGATAGGGATTGCTTCAAAAAAAGTTGAAATTTTTTCTAAGTCCCAAAAAACGCTGATGTCTTTTCCTTTTTTAAGGGTGATAGGCTGAAAAAGATAGTAATTTTTTTTGGGGGTACCCTCCTTCCACCCTACATATGGCACCTACACTATACAGTGGGCACATGTATAGGGCAAAATAACACCTCTATTTTATTTTATGAAGCTTTCCCAGGCTTGTGTAGTGTAATGTATTTGCTGCTACATATACGTCCATTGTACTTTAACATGGCGCCTTATGCAAATGAGGCATCACTAGCGTAACTTCGCTTTCCTTGATGAATTAACACTAGCGCAACTTCACTACCGTTCGCCTCCCTGAGCGCAACTTCGGATTTGAGTGAATTATCGGCGCCCTGGCGAAACTTCGCCTGGTGAAGTGCTGCGAAGTGTGGCGAAGCCTGCGATAGTGCAACTCCGCAGGTTAGTGAATTTGCCCCATAATGCACTGAGAGATGCTGAAGCTGCTGCCACCATCTATATCATTGTTTATCTGGCACTACATTTGCTAGTCTTATTTTGGTAAGGCCTCTCCCTCTGCTTGGTGATACCATACTGTACATGTTTAGTGATAAGATACAAGTTGGCATATAATTAAGTTAATCCTTTCCCCCAAGGGATAGTTGATCTTTTCTCAAAGCTAAAATAACTGAATGGAAAATGTACATAGCAATGATGCATACATTTATTTCTATCCAAAAATTAAATAAAACATCTGATAATGTCATATCTGGGATCTGTGTTACTTATTACCTCCTGCTTTAACCTCCAGCTTTCCTTACCTTTTGATGCGGTTCTCTCACTCATTTCCTAATACGCTCTTGATTGTTTTTTCGAGATACTACGTACTTGTTCATACTATTTTTCAGATCCACCTTTGACAAACATCTCCTTATGCTGTCTACTTGGCTAGCCACAGATGGTTTCAATATTCTTGTTGGCTGATATTTTGTTTCTATGGTGTCATACTATACGGTACTAATGAAACAGTAGGGAGAAAGTATAAGGTAGAAAACAAGCTTGGGGGTTGATGGGTTATGCACTATCAATTCATGTAATCAAAGCAGCTGCACAAACAGACTTTAATGTATATATGAATAGTGAGCCATAGTAAGAAATAATGTTGATATACCACTGTGCAGCTAGTCTGTCTTTGTACACTTATGGAAAAAGTTGGCCTGGAAGGCAAGTGCAACCAATAAGATGTTTACTTTTGAACAGGCAATCAGTAAACACTGCCTTCTAATAAGCTGATTTGGACAAACCCCTCTATAAAGCAACAGTGTGTCTTTTATCACACATGGGAGTGTTTTGCCCAAGTGCAGTAACCCATAACAACCAATTAGCAGGCAGCATTTACTGGCCATCTTTTTAAAAATAAACATTTTTTAGGTTGCTATTGGTTACTGCACCTGAGAAAAGTTAGTGCTATTTATTACATATGAGGTTAATTACACTTTGGCTTGCTAATGCACTTTTGTTTGTAAATGATCGTCACTTTCACTTACCTGTAAATAAACGCAAACTACATTGGTTTGTTGGCCATTTTATTTAACATGCTCTACTTTTTCTGCATTTGTTTTCCGCAAGTATTGTAGAAAAATTATTAGACATGCAAATACAAAACTGTGTTATGTTATTTAATATTTAGTAAGTAAGCAGGTTCAAAATCTTTTTCCTGTATATTTAATGGGCTTAAAAACCTTAAGTTACAAAAACAAAATTATCCAGAAATGCTCTGAGCAAGAACCCAACTGAATAATAAATAATGGAATTAGATTTATGTATAGCAACTGGGATTTATAGCATAATATAATGTATATTGTTAGTTAGAGTCAATTTGTACAATGAAAGCTCCTGGATTTTATGAAACTGGAAGCAATAAAATATCAATACTGTATATCCTATCCTCACACAATATTGTAATGCCATTGTTTAAGTGTCTAGGGACCCCTGTCACTAAACTAAAATGCAATAAAAGATCCAATAATATAATCTCTATGAAATGAAAAATGATTGTGTGCTAAAGTGGAAAGCTCCATAATGATGCAATCTTTCATTTAATCCAATCGAGAGACAGTTATAAAGAAATAGTCGTTTATGCAGCTCTTCTTTCTATAGAATTTTTGTGCATGTAGTCCAAACCTTGGAATCATTTAAAGAGACACTTTCATTGGAATAGAAGAAATTAACTTAAAAAATTAAAATATTAAAGGAAAAGGCAAGATGCTTAAAGGAAAACTATACCCCCCCCGATCAATGTAGGTCTCTCTAAAAATATATTGCATAAAACATCTCATATGTAAAACCCTGCTTTGTGTAAATAAAGCCTTTTCATGATTATACTTTTTTAGTAGTATGTGCCATTAGGTAATCTTTAATACAAAATTTAAAAAATAAGGGCCGCCTCCTGGGATCCTAGGAGTCACGGTGCACACAAACAAACCATACATGTTAGGTAACAGGAAGGAAAAGACAGAATTTTGTCTGTTAACTGGCTCATGTTACAGTTAGAGCAGTTGTATTTCTGGTCATGTGATCTCTCATGCAGCACAGAGATCATCACAAAATTGTGGTTCAAGCAAAAGATGTTAAAGGGCAATATTTACTTAAATATATATTTTAGTTTTGTAAGATTCTTTAATATGCCACTTAACTTAATATAAGCTGTTGCTTAAGTATTCATTCTGGGGTTATAGTTTTCCTTTAAAGTGGTGTAGACTAGGAAAAAGAATGATTATTTATATTATAAGAATTATTTTGTAATTCAGTGTGGATGTGTATTTACAGATGTGACCTGTTTCCTTGCAGGCAAAATTTGCAATATATACAAGTTACTTAGTGGCACAAAATCATGCACTTACTAGTATTTATTCAGCAGTCAGTATGTGTGTCTGGGTATACCTGCTCTTTGCACTTTTCCATGAATTGAAAACCTAACTTGAGGAGCAGGCTTGGTTAGTGAGGGGCCCTTTTACACCCTTCACATACCAGAGTTTCCTAGCACGAATGCCTGATGATGCCCAAGTGTAAGAGTGGTTACAGGGTAAGATAACGAACACCTGTGTGCCAAAGCAGGCAGCACTGTATTCATGTAGGAAGCTGAGGTCCTTGTGTTCTGTCCTGAAGAACAAAGATCTGCAATTGGATGCGCTCATCAGCAAGGCAGGGTGCAAAAAAACACGGGGGCTTGTTTTCATTGCATCTGTACTTTGCACCCTGCCAGTGTGTGATAAATAACCCCTAACATTCGGTTAGTGGCATGACAAACTACCCACTGAATTTACATATATTCTTAAAATCTCAATTTCTAATTAAACAGAAATAAAATAAATAAACTTTGTTCATTAAACAATGTGGGGGGAAATAAATGCAGTTATTAAGATTTGTGGAATTATGCAACAATAGTATCCCTTTAGAATTTGTGTTCTTTAGTCAGTTGAAAACATTCCCTACTGATCAGTTAAATTAAAGATTCAGTCTGTATTAGTATTTAAAACCACTTACAACATAGGGGCAAATTCACTAAAGCGTGAAGTGGCTAACGCTAGCGCAAATTCGCCAGCATGACGTCATTTCGTTACTTCACCGATTTACTAATGGGTGCTGGCGTAAATTCGCTAGCGAAGTGGACCTACTCTAGCGCTACTTCGCCAGGCGAAGTTGCGCTATGGCGAAAGGGACATAATTACACTAATTCACTAACTTGCGCATTTTACTGAACGTTACCTCTTGCGCCAGACTTGCCTTCGTCACCTGAGACCAGGCGAAGTGCAATAGAGTAGATAGGGCTTGCTTCAAAAAAAGCTGACATTTTTTTTAAGTCCCAAAAAATGCTGGCGTCTTTTCCTTTTTTAAGGGTGATAGGCTGAAAAAGATTGTTAATTTTTTTGGGGTAACCCTCTTTCCCTCCTACATTTCCTAACATATGGCACCTAAACTATACAGTGGGCACATGTATAGGGCAAAATAACTCTATTTTATTTTATGAAGCTTTCCCAGGCATGTGTAGTGTAATGTATTTGGTGCTACATATCCGTCCATTGTACTTTAACTTGGCGCCGTATGCAAATTAGGCATCGCTAGCGTAACTTCGGTTTGCTTGACGAATTAACGCTAGCGCGACTTCGCTACTGTTCACCTCCCTGAGCGCAACTTAGCATTTTAGTGAATTTGCGTATGCACTGGCGAAACTACGCCTGGCGAAGTGTGGCGGAGTGTGGCAAAGCCTGCGCTAGCGCAACTCTGCAGGTTAGTGAATTTGCCCCATAGTGTAGCTGTTGAGAAATGCAATCCTGTTTAGCAGCTTTCCAGTTCATGCATAACCTAACTCCTTTATGAGATTAGTTTCCAAATTATACCTTGTTAGGGATAATTTGGGTTTAGAACTAAACCCTAACAATGAATATGGCTAAAATGCCATATTGTATATACTGAACTTATTGCACCACCCTAAAGTTTTAGCTTTTCAGTACCAGCAATGGACTGCAAACTTGTCACAGGGGGTCACCATCTTGGAAAGTGTCTGTGACACTAACATGCTCAGTGGGCTCTGAGCAGCTGTTGAGAAGCTAAGCTTAGAGGTCGTCACAAATTATCATGCAAAGGTTGGCCTATAATATAAACCTATGCTACAATTCTGATTATAAATTTTGGTGCTAGTTGCACTGGTTTCTGTGCTGCCGTGTAGTAATTATCTGTATTAGAATTATTAGAATTATCTGTATTAATTACTAATCAGCCTTATATTGTGACATTTATATTCTATGTGTATTGTATATTGTGAATGGGCCCCTAAGCTAGATGGGGAGCTACTGGGGCATATTTAGAGACACAGATCTTTACTGCTAAAGGGCCGTGGTTGCCTTGGGCTGATACAGTTAAGCTTTAGTTCTCCTTTAAGACACTAGGCATATTTATTATGCTGTTTAAAAAAAAAACAGCACAATAATACACCACACATGGTTAGGCTTTGCGTGTAAAGAACAGTGTAAAAAACAGAGTAACATTTTTACTTGTTTTTCTTGGAATTAATTCCGCCGGAAGCAATTTAAAATAATGGCTTAAAATTTGGTGTATACATGGAGTACAATTACACACAACCTTAATAAACTTAACATTTATTTTACACAGCTTTTTACACTGTTTTTCCAAAGAATTGCTTTTTACACAGCATAATAATATGCCCCTACAGTATCTCCAGCCTTTTGATTTGAAAACCTGAACCGTATTCTCAAATGGGGCTTTTTGAAGGATCATTTACAAATGCTCAGATGGACAGATTGTGTTCGGTATTGATGCTATTCACTGAAGTTTCTTGTGCCCAAATACTTGCGTCTTGCACTTCTACATAAGTGGTTTCTGGATTAAAGAAATCATACCCTCTATATAGCATTTGACCTTATAGTGTTTCAAAGAAACGTTTATCTGATCTGTTGTCTAAGGGCAATAGCATACGGGTCTTCATACTTGATCATCAAATAATGTAAGACACTATCTACAACACACCCATGTACCCACCTATAGAGTGTAAGGTCTTGTGGCCAGAGCTCTCATTACCCAATGTATAAATTTGCTTGTACCCTTATGAACATGTTGGTGCCTTATAAATAAATACAATAACAGTACTGCTATGTTTGCCTAAAATAATAAATAATCAATGTACTGTCAGAATATATTAAATCTTGTTCTACTTATCTTTGAAGTTAGATTTATTTTAAATGCATGAAATAAAGGTTTTTTTTTTTTAGAAAGTTAGCTCAGGTGACTCATATTGTCACTCTGTTTATATAAAACTTGCCCATGCACTAAACATTTGTACCATGTGCTGCATCTTGCTCTGTCCTTAACTGCACTTAACTTGATTTATATATCTATTATATTTCCCTAAAAATCAGTGGCTACTGCCTTGAAAAACTCTCTCTACATATGTGCAATAGATCAAATCAGCTATATGGCAACCTTTTTACAAGAACACTCTCCTTATTATGTCTACTTTGGCTTGTGTTTAATGTAAGACAGAATCCATTCTCTTGTCCTACAGTGATTTACAGGCCTACAGAACTACTGATAAACTCTGCATTCTTATCCTGCTCTCTGAATGGCCCATGTATTAGAACATCTAATAATTCATTAAAACAGTTGACAACAAATGCTGGCATTCAGCTTAACATCATTCCTGGATTCATTCACATATATACAGTTGTATTCAGAATAATAGCAGTGTCTTTAAAAAAAGTGAATACAACTCAAAATCCTTATAATAGCTTTTATTTCCATACACACAAATGCACTGATTTATTAATCATACCTGGCTCCTAACACTAATAGGTGTTAACATACTTTGGCCAGAACACATAAGCTTACATGCCATGGCAAAGCTCTACCTAAACTGTATGTCCTACACAGCCCATTGGTGTAATGATTCTTGAAGTGAGTTTAAATGATTATTACCCCAGAAACAATATGAGATAATGTGCACCTGAGCAGTAGAACCATGTCCACTTACACTTTCCCAAGACTAGACATTGATTCCCAGCTAATAAAGATAGATCTTTGAACAAATATTTATAACATGGGCTGAATAAGGGTTTAAGCAATATTAGGCTACAATAAGTACACAGTACAAGAAAGAAATCATCAATGCTTCTGCTGCTATAACTAACCTACAATCTGAGCTGATCGGTTGCAACTAAGTGGTAAGCATGTGGAGGAGCATTGGAAGTATGACCTTCTGAAGTCATGTATTTATTCTGCAACTGCCTTGTGTCCATTTGTCTGCAAAGTGTCATAAACCAGCATTTTCATGCAATGCAGTACAGAGGAGCACTGATGTTATCTTTATTAGTTTAATACATACATTTCCTCTCCCCCTACCGAAACACACCACTTATAGCACCCTAAACACAGCTGTTTCCTCCACTTTGTTCTGTAAAGCAGTACACTGGGTTGGCAGGCACCTTTTCAAATAACTTCAGGTCCAATTCTTGGCAATGCCCAGCACTGAACATGACCAGCTGAAGCATAAGCTTCAAATGTACATGCTCTGTTAGAAGAATTCCAAGAAGCTGCACTACTTTGCTTTACAGAACAATGTAGAGGAAACTGCTGGGTTAAGTCGGTCAATGTGGCAGTAAATACAGTGGAACCCCCATTTAACGTTTTTCAGGGGACCAGAAAAAAATGGTGTAAAATCCAGGAAAATCTAAAATCAGGGAAATGTATTATGCATAATATATAGGTGGGACCACAATATAACAATGTAAAATGAGGGAAAACTTAAAATCAGGAGATGTAAAATTGAGGTTTCACTGTATTGGTCAGGGGCAGATGGAATTGATAAATGCAAGGTTCTGCACTAGGGATTTAAAATATGCAAGTTACATAGCCTTAATGGAGAATGACCATGGAGTACTTGAGAAAAATTAAAATTAGCAAGCAATGGGTATTTTTTCCCCTTTACAAAGCACTGGTAAGGGCCACTTCTAAAATATGAAGTGCTATTTTGGTTTTTAGTACTCAAAAGGGATATTGTTGAAACAGTGTACAAAAAAGTTATTTATGAAGAAGGACTGGCTGTTAGGATTGTTTACAATGAGAAAAGAAACTAAAAAAAATTGAATGGGGTGTATGATGACTGTGTATAAAAAGGGTCCCATACAATAAATTCTTTGGTATGGTATCAACTTTTCTATATGGTTTCTCTTGAAATTAGAAAACATGTTAAGGTTTAAAGGTATAAAAATGGGATTAATAATATATTTTTTTTCTCTATTTAAAGCAGCTACCGTTTTTACTGTTTCGTGCTTGCTATCCCCATCTCATAGTAGAGCACCATTCAAACACCCTCAGTTGTAATGCTAGTGCTGGAGAGGGAACATTCAATAGCTTTCAGAACTTTTTTCAAGCACTTTATTTTTCATTATTACTTTTATTTATTTGTAGTACAGGTGTGGTATCCATTATCCAGAAAGTTCTGAATTATGGAAAGGCTGTCTCCTATTGACTACATTTCATCCAAATAACCCAATTCTTTTAAATAATTTCCATTTTCTCTGTAATAATAAAGCAGTTCCATGTACTTGATCCAAACTAAGATGTAATAAATTCCTATTGAAGCCAAAACCAGCCTATTGGGTTTATGTAATGTTTACATGATTTTCTCGTAGACTTAAGATATGAAGCTCCTGAGCATTCTGGATAAGATGTCCCATACCTGGATATTCTTTTCAGAGCAACAAAACCCTGTGTTTTTAGTATTGATATCAGTAAAAGCAAACCCTTTGTAAAGATGTACTTTTGTATGTATTTATATATCCTTTGATCTACCCATACAGTACATTGTATGTACATTTTCTAAGGCTTAGAGCATCCTGGCCTAAAGCTGTTGTATGCTTCCTGTTTATAGTGTATGCCATGCAGTACTCAGCCTCTATGACATCAACTGCACTGCTATACCCTATTTACAGTGGATTTTTGCCATGAACAGGCTAATGGCACAAAAAATTCTCTTAATTATTCTTTTCACATGCACATTCACATGTGTTATTGAAGGATTTAAAATTCAATCCTGAAAATTTCATTCCACCATGGTTAAAAAGCTTAGTAAATCCAATAGCATCATGTTAAAGTTCAGAAAAAAATCTAAAAAAACTATTTTCATTTATATAAACATAGTTTGTCACACGATGACCAGTGTTGCGCTCAATACCAAGCAAGTTACTAGGGGTGTGTTGGCGGTTGTTCAGTATTACAGTGAAAAGAGTATTTCCCTTTGGTTTAGACCACAAAAAAGACAAACCAGAAGTCAATGGGTGCTGATTTAGAACTGTCAAGGCTGAAACGTATCCTTTGCTTTGACAAGGTGTGTGAAGTGGAGCGTTTGTGAAAGCAGATGTGACACATAAACTGCAGAGGGCTTGACACAAGCCTTTTAGAAATCTCCATTTCTTATTAATCTTCTAAAAGTATTGACATGTGCAACCAAAACATACCCATTGTTTAACTACTTCAAAAGTTCCTAATTCTATTTTAAGGATTTTACCTCATTACATAATATGACTTGCAACAGGGTTAGGGATAGCTTAAGTGAACTAACGTTCACAACAAAGGGCGACTATTCTGAAGCCTGCTTTATCTGGTTATCCTTTTATAGAAAGTAATATGTAAAACACATTTGTAGTGGGACAAGTGCCTAAGAAGAAATGTTACCCAGAATGCTTGGGACCCGGGGTTTTACAGATAACGGATCTTTCTGTAATTTGGATCTTCCTACCTTAAGGGGCAGATTTATCAAGGGTCGAATTTTGAAGTGGAAAATACTTAGAAATTCGACCATCGAATAGAATCCTCCGACCTTCGAATTCGAAGTCAGAGGATTTTGTTCATCATACGATCTTATTCTGATCGTACTTTGAAACATACGATTCGAGCGATTTTATCGTACGATTTTCCTTCAAAAATTGCTCTGGAAGGTCCCCATAGGCTAACATAGCACTTCGGCAGGTTTGTGTTGGCGAAGTACTGAAGTCAAAGTTTTTTTTAAAGAGACAGTACTTCGATTATCGAATGGTCGAATAGTCGAACGAATTTTTCTTCGAATCGAAGTAGAAGTAAAATCAAAGTCGTAGTATTCTATTCGATGGTCGAAGTATCCAAAAAATTACTTTGAATTTCAAATTTTTTTACTTCGAAAATTCATTCAAATTCACTTTGACCTTTGATAAATCTGCCCCTAAATCTATCGGAAAATCATGAAACATTAAATAAACCCAATAGGCTGCTTTTTTTGCCAATAAGGATTAATTATTAGTTTGAAACAAGAACAAGGTACTGTTTTACCATTACAGAGAAAAAGGAAATTATTTTTAAAAATTTGAACTATTAGATTATAAGGGAGTCTATAGGAGAAGACCTTTCCGTAATTCTGAACTTTCTGGATAATGGGTTTCCGGATAACGGATCCTATACCTGTACCACTGATACATATATATACAGTATGCAGCGAGGAATTTCTGTGCACACAGCAAGCAAAGCTTCTGATTTTTTTATGACCTGTTTATAGGAATACAAATAGAATATAACCCCCTACTTAAAAAAGGGCACAATGGCTTAGCAGCTGTACATATAAAGTTGTGGGGAAGTAGTATTTCTAAAGCTGATAAAAATAAGAAAAAAGCTAAATCCCCAACAGCGTCAGTGCTTATTCATTATAGAAAGAATGCTGTAAATGTTGATACCTTTTAATGGGCTAACTTGTACTGTAAGTGAAGCAAGATGTTCTGCAGCTTTGAAAGGTTTACGCAACAGAACATCTTGGTTCAGTTATAAATCAATCCATTGGAAGGTATCAGAATCTGTAGCATTCTTCTTCACATTCTCACAGTAGTTAATACTCAGTATCTTGCTGTTCTCTACTTACAAGACAGGTGAAACAACACATTCCAGGCATTAGTTACTAAATAAGGTTAAAGGCAAGCAGTGTTCTCTACCAGCATATTTATGTTGGCCAAGAAATGCCCACAACTACCTTTGCTGCCTCCCCTGGAATGGTACTGCAAATACAGGCAGTTTCTAATGAGAGTTTTTGGTCCAATCACTGACTATACCAACAGTGTCAGGTGTATTCCATTGGTCAATGGAAGGCTCTTTGGTGTTTTAGGTCCCAATAGTCTTATTTGTTGTAAAATATATATATATGTAAACCACAGCTGGGCCAAGACTTGCAGGTGCCCTAGGCAGCCTGCCGGTTGCTGCACCGCCTGGGTGCACGCATGCGCGTCTGTAAATAGATCAAGTTGTGCAAATAGAACAAGAGGGTGGTCGGCAGAGAAGGGACCTAACTAGGGGTAGTAGTAAGTACGTGCCTGGCGCCCCTCCACCATTGCACCCTAGGCACGTGCCTACTCTGCCTACCTCTAGTTCCGGCCCTGATGTAAACATTAGAAGTTTTAAGTAAAGCGCGATCATATTGTAGGGGACAAAATAAATAAAGAAATGAAAACCAATCATACAACAACCCCTTTAAGAGAGTGGAGCTACTGCAATACAGTTTTCTGCCAGATATTTCATTGTACTACTCCACAATCCAACTCTAGCTCTAAAGGTGGCCATAGACGTAACAATTACGATCTTTCTTGGAAAAGATCTTTCCAAGAAAGATCGTTCTTTCAATACACACAGGTAGAGCTGAATCGTCAGATATACAGGTAGATATACAGGAAGAAACAATAGAATTCTACCTGTATCTGGAGATTCAGCACTAACAATGGCCGATGTTTGGGTCCCTTCAAAGGCACCCAATCAAAATTTTCCATCCAGCCCGATCGACAAGCCGACCGATATCCAAGTCTTCTGCCGATATCAGTCAGCTCTTTTTCCACCATACACGCAACGAATATTGGACGAAAATTCGTTTCGTACGATATTATCTGTGCGTCTATGGCCACCTTAAGGCCTGGAGCAACATGAAGTTTCTACTAATGCAATTCTCTAACATCCTACTCATAGTTATATATACGTCTCAAATTATTCTGACCAAAAAAATTTTCAGTTTTCTTTTTCATCTTTTAGCCAGGTGAAAAAAATCAAAAAAACATTTTGACCATTGTTACTGTACATTTTTTCAGCAGACACCTAGGGGGAATTTGTTTCACAATACAATAATAAGCCCAAATTAATTAAGAATTGTTACAGATTTCTGATAAATCTGTCCACTTCGTTTTCCTTCTCGAACAACTGGTATTTTTTTCTCCCTATAAAGCTGAAGAAATATATTGTGCATTTTTTAGCCACTTTGGAATTCTATCTATACTTCATATATTTCTCTGTTTACTTCCTCATTGTTTTTTTAGCCCAAACTGTTAAGTAGCAAAAATTTCTTATAATTGGACTTGACCATAGGGAAAAGTGTGGTTTTGCTTATTTTTTGCTTGCATTAAATCAATTATCGTAAACAGCAGGACATTTCCTTCACTTTCTTAGTATATCTGAAAAGCCTATTAACCCTACCCCCCTCCCCAAAAAGCTCTGAATTACATGAAGGGTAACTCCCATAGACTTAATTTTAATCAAATAATTCACATTTTTAAAAAGTATTTCCATTTTCTCTGTAATACTAAAACAGAATCTTGAACTTGATTCCAAATAATATATAATTAATTCTTACGCAAAACAATCCTATTGGGTTTATTAAGGGGCAGATTTATCAAGGGTTGAAGTGAATTTGAGGGAATTTTCGAAGTAAAAAAAAAAAATCGAAATTCTAAGTAATTTTTTGGATACATTGACCATCGAATAGAATACTACGACTTAAACCTGCCGAAGTGCTATGTTAGCCTATGGGGACTTTCTACAAACTTTTTCCAAGTCTTTACACATCAAATTAAAATCTTTCGATCGATTGCTGAAATCCTTCGAATCGTTCGAACGTTTTTAATTTGATCGATTGCCAAATTTGTTGAAAAAACTTAGAATTCGATATTCGAATTCAAAGTATTTAAATTCGATGGCCGAATTTCGAAGTATTTTCAACTTCGAAATTCAACCCTTGATAAATCTGCCCCTAAATGTTTAAATTATATTTTTATACATGAAGGCTTATTTATCAACATTCTCATTTTAGTGGTATTTAGTCTTAGAGGTATTTGAAACCATGACTAAACTCGCTTTCTCTAAAACCACGAATGGCATGGAATTTATTAAAAGATCTGAATTCAAACAGTATGAATGATAAAAAGTGCTGAACGATCAGAAAAAAAAATTTGAATTCAGATTGGAAAATCTGTAAAAGTCTCAATTGAGTAAAAATGGTCCAATAAGAATAGTGAGGCTCCCATTGACTTCTACAGCACCTTGACAACTTTTACCTGGCAAATGTTTCCATTAGTGGTTTTTATACTTAATAAATCTTGAATTTTTAGAGCTTTTAAGAAATATAGAAAAACCACACATTTTTTCAAGATTTGTGGAAAAAATAGAAATATGATGGTTAGTAAATGGGCCCCATAATGTGTGGTGATCCAAATTATGAAAGTATCCCTTATGTGGAAAACACCAGGCTCTGAGGTTTCAGAATAACAGCCACTAACACCTGTATATCTATGCCAAAGACCTTAAAATATGGTAATATAAATTGCAATGTTTTCTTATATTTTTTATTATTTTATGACAAGTACATGTACATTTTTTTTAACCATGATGATGATATATGAGTTGATTTGTATCCTTTTAGTGCTTTTTATTGCAACTTTATATATTTAGCCCATAAATCTGATCCTCCTCTTAACTACAAAGTAGCACTGACTATCAGAGCAGTGATATTTGTGACTCTTTGAACTCTCTCTGATGAATCATAAATGTAGTTGGATTAGGAACATTCTGTTTATAATTCTTGAACAATATTGGAAAGGAGCTTGTTAAACAGGCAGAGTGTTTCCATGAACAGTATTGTAAAATTTAGCTTCTTTGTGTAAATCACCATGAATACCATACAATGACCTTAGGTTTTCTATGCAGAGTAATGGCTGGCTCTTTCCATGTACTACATGCAGGCATTTACTTTCTTTTCCATTTGCAGGTGGCTAAAATCCTTAATCTGTGAACTATGTTTAACTGATATATTGTAGATAAAACTACTGAAGGTCAGTTGAAAGTTCCAAAGTTCCAAAAGTTGAAATTAATGAATTAATGAATGAATGTGACTATGGAATAAGCCTCCTAGCATCTGTTTCTAACAGGCAGCACAAAGAAGTAGAAATGAATTTGATTTATACTGTGGAACTGCTAATGCCTAATTGATCAGGTTTTACTTGTCTTTGTTAGAGTGCTGTAAATCATGTTCTGCTCCGCTCAAGTATTAGTTCAATAATGACAAAATCTGTGTTAGGGAAAATATTGACCATATATAGGGTGCATCCACTGTGTTTATTCCTCCTTGAAAATTTCAGGAGTGCATGTCTATGTTGTTAGACATGGGAAATGACTAACTTATATGTGTTCTTTTAGACTAATACTTTTCAGCTGGTACAACCAACTGCTCCGGATATCCATCTAAAAACACACAACATGATATGTACAGTTGTTATGTTGAAGGAGCTCACTAATATCAAAAATTCAAAAAAGACCAACCGAAATTAAGTCAAAGTTTTTTTTTTGGCCGATCGAATAGGTCTGAATTCGGCCGAATTTGAATCATACAAATCAAAGGAATAGCGCATTTGATTGAATTCAACTTGATTTTTCATAGTTCACCAATTGACTCCAAATGGGTTTAGGAGGCCCCCAACAGCAATTCGGCAGGTTTTAGATGGCGAATGGTCGAAGTTGAAATTTTAAAGAGAAGTACATTTTTTTTCAAATTGAAATCGAATTTGGACTATTCCCTAGTCGAAGTACACAATAAATAAATTCTATATTTTTTTCATTGGAAAATTCACCTCCACCTTTGATAAATCTGCCCCTACAAGGCATATTTATTAAAGGTAGTTAGAATTCATGTTAGTTTTTTTTATCTCTATTAAATTTGAATATACTTGAAATTCGATTGGGGGGTTATTTAATAAAAAAATAGAATATGTAAAAACCGCTTATATTTTAAAAAACTTGAATTGAATTCTAAACGAATTTGACTAAACTTGGTTCGATTTTTTTCGAGTAATTGGATCGGATCTGATCCCCTTAAAAATTTACTTTTAGTACTTTATAAATTGACCTAGTCTAAGTAACTTTCCAATGCTCTTTATTCTATATTGTTTTTGAATTATTAGTATGTCACTTTCTGACCTGCAACTGTAAATACTTTCTGGCTGCCAGGGTCACATAATATGACAACCAAAATACAGACTGTGTGGCTTCAATGTTATTGTTATTCTTAATTTGAATTGCTTATGTTTCTTTTTAGGAACTCTACTATTCATCTTACCTTTTGACTTCTAAACTGCTGCCTGGTGGTTAGGATAATTATGCCCTAGCAATCAGATGAAAGTTAAAACGCCAAGCTGACAGCTGCACAACAAAATATGTTCTATACTACTTCAAAAAACACAACAGCAAAGTTGTAAAAGACCCCTTTAAGGGACTGAGGCTTATTTGACATGAGAATGATGGGGTGTGAGAGTTGAGGTACAGGGGTCGTAGGCCTTTGGTGGCTGCGTGGTGGGCCCTTGAGTTGGGTTCCCAGTGAGCTCAGGTTTACCCAGTCCGACTCTGTGTTGGAAAGGAGAATGTCTGACCAGTAGCAAGTTATGCATCTGAAATAGTGGCGATAAGTCTAAAGCAACTCAGGGAATTACCTACCACTCGGTGAAATCTCCAAATGTTTTAGACTTATCTTCACTAAATACTGTATAACATGTCTACGATGAATGAAAGCCTTCATAACCATGTTGAGATAGGATTCACTTCATGTCTGAAAGAGTTGAACCTGCTGTAAATAAATCTACCATATGAACATTTGCCTTTACAAAGTAACATTTTTGAATCCAAATAAATTATACAATATGTTAAGGCAAGCATGGCAACCCCATTATTTTAGAAGGCATTTGCCAAATAGTTAACTAGAACATAAGAAATAAAAGGATGTGATCCTGCTTCTATGTCTATTTAATTATTGGCAAAGTGAAAGGGCATTAGCTAAAGAGCCAAAAAAAATCCAACAAATGATCCTACAAATTGAATTGACTGGGTGGCAAGGTAGTAACCTCTGAGCAATGGTCATGCACTTTTTTAAGCAATGAAAAAAATACAGTGCTTTATAGAAAGCCTCTTTAACTAGTAGATTATCTGTGTTCATTTTTGTGATTGCTTTTAGAGAAATACACTTTATATTCAGCGTTTTGTGATTGGAAACTTTTCTAACTGTAATTATTATTAGGATATAAATGCATGCTTTCTGCCTTTCATTAGGTAGTTATATTTCCTGAAATTACTCAAGTAATTTTAAATAATTCACGTCATAGTTTTATTGCTCGAAGGAAACAATAAGAAAGTGCAGGAGCTCAATGTTAAAGTCTTAATGCATTTCTTGACCTTCCAACCCTTCAGCAGACAGTTCACGGCTCAACAAAAGAAGCACCATCAATCAAAACGTGCACATTCTACATGGTCAAAGGCTGATATTGACAAGAGTTCCCCTATATGAAATGAAAGTGCTGCGGCTGTGACTAACAATAACATTCACTGACATGGGAACACAAGTGCTCACAGTTCTAAAAACATGAGAGATCGGAGATTAGGCAGGATCGGTTTGCTATGACTAATTTGCCAAAAAACATTAACATTTAGGCATACATTTTTAGATGAAGCATATTAAAGGAATTGTTCAGTGTAAAAATAAAAACTGGGTAAATAGATGTGCAAAATAAAAAATGTTTCTAATATAGTTAGTTAGGCAAAAATGTAATGTATAAAGGCTGGAGTGACTTCCGTTCTGTTACACACCAGTTACTCCAGCCTTTATACATTAGATTTTGTCAGGCACAAAAGATGGATAAATACAAGCAGACATTCTGAAAGTGAATGCATTCAAACAAAGTACTCTAGTGCTGGTGTGCCTTTTGACTTTCACTGTGCATGAGAGTACTGGGATGCTACAAATTGCTGTAGTGTTTATACATTTTATTTGCCATCCATCAAAATGTATGAAGCACAAGAGTCTGGATAAGACTGAGGAGTTTGAAAGTACGACGGTGCTGGAATCATTAGTACTTGTAGGAATGGTATAAACACACATGCACTGCACATATTTCTGTTGTGCACCATCTGGAAAGCTCTATAGAAAAATGGTTGCTGGCAAACCAGATATACCCCAGATCTTGTTTCTACTTAACACTCTGCACTTCAGCAAGCACCTGTGCAAATGCTGGCAGACCAGCTTACCTTATGTTTTATTTGCATCCTAACCCTTTAGATTGTAAGCTCTTAAGTAGAGCCTTTTGAACCTATTTTTTACTCTGTAACTTTGTTTGTTAAATAATTGTAAGACCACTGTTTGCTATAAATGAATGTAAGGCACTGCATAACTTGCTGGCGCTAGATAAATAAATGATGATGAGGATGATTATGTAGAAACAGGGTGGTGATGCCCTTTAAAATTACTGCATAACTTATTCTAACTTAGTTTATGGTTGTTGTTTTTATTTATTACATATAACAGAAGAAAATAAAAGACATTCATTTATCTTAGAGATTTACATGAACTTTCACGTTTACCTGGACCTAAATAAAAAGGGAAGCCTTCTTGTGTGAGAGGATAATCTAACATAGACCTCAGGGCATTTTATAACATTGTATCTTTGGTATTTGTTGCAGATGTGCTCTCGGGCAGCAGGATAGGCAACAGGGGAAAGCATATGAAAATGATTGTGTTCAGATGTTGATACCATAAACAGGAGAGGATAATAACAGATGATAAACATGCAATGGAATACATCAAAGTGGATATGTTTGTAAATACAGTTTTTAAAATCCCACGCTTCTTGATGGCACAATGACACTGAATGGAGAGCAGGCTGTAATATGTAATTGGATTGAAACCCCCTGTTTCCACTCACAAAATCAGGGTGATATGGGCATATGTTTCGCTTTGTTATTCCTGTAAAAATTCTCTTTTTTTACTTGCTTCCTGTACAAAAACCAAAGGTATCCTGAAATATGTGGCGCTTTAGACCCTTTAATACATTTATAGCATTTAAATTTATTATAAACATTATAGAATCACTCAGACATCAAAGTATACAGCCCATTTCCATTTCTTTGGCACACACAGCTTTTCCATTGGTAACAGCTGATTTATCCATCTTTGGACTTTGAGACTTGCAGACAGAATGGATAAAAAGTGGGTGTCTTTCACACTGCAAAGGGCAGCCATAGTTTTGGAGCACAGATGCATATAATAGTGAAGTGACTCATAAATGTTTAACTTCTAAACAAATAAAGAGCTGTCTGCTTAGTGCCATCCTTACATAGGTAAATTTAAGCTTACAATACACTCAATGTGATATGTTAGATAACTATGCGCCACAGAATATGATACAACTGCCTGTTACTCATCAGTTTCTTCTTCAAGAGAACTAAGATATGACACAAAAATACATCAAGCACTAAAAAAATGAAAATTAATTATTTGACCTTACATACTAGTTATTTAATTAGCTAATGTGTAAATATGTTTTATAAGAAACAGATACCCCATATTTTTTTGCAGTGAATTTGATAAACAATAACTGCTGTTTGCTTGCAATGGGTTATTTGACCTGGTGCAATATTATGACTTTTATACCCCCCAATAAATGCTATTTAATTTCTTGGGTTTACTGACCCTTTTAAGAGAAGGTTGATCTTTAAATTACATCTTAAATATATATATTTCTATATGCAATAATAACCTGTCTATATAACTGTCTCGTTGGTATCAGCGACAGATTAAATTATGCTCAACATCAGCTTCTATCCTATGCATGTCCCTTCACTGGCTCCCAATCTCCTCTAGAATCAAATTCAAACTACTCACACATACATTCAAGGCCCTTAACAATGAAGACCCATGCTATATTTCATCTCTGATCTCAAAATACACTCCTTTGCGCAACCTTTGCTCTGCTTCTGACCTTCGCCTCGCTTCTCCTCTCATCACTTCAACCCATTCTCGTCTACAAGACTTCTCTCGGGCTTCTGATTTTCTCTGCCTCAAGCTGTCAAACGCTCCTTAAAGACCCACCTTTTAGAGAAGCTTATTTAATGTACCTTAATTAATCAATCATTGCTGTATCATAAATTAATTTTGCTGTGTCATAAATTAATTTTGCTGTTATCAAAATTAATTCTAAAATTCTAATGTCTCAATTGTACCCTAAGGGGCACATTTACTAAGCGCGAGTGAAGGATCCGAAATATTTTTTGGATGCTTCGACCATCGAATAGGCTACTTCGACCTTCGACTACGATTTAACCAGCGAGTGCCCCTAGGCCCACTGCCGTTCGTCGCCCATGCCCCCCCTTTATTCATGCAAATTTTCATAATCGGGACCGGAGTAATGTGGATTGGGCACAGGAAATTTACTAAATTATTGTATCTCCTGCATATCCCCAGTGTTTTTGAACCAATGTGGGTGTGGTTGGGCAACATGCCGCACCCTAAAATCCTGCCGCCCTAGGCCTGGGCCTAGGTGGCCTTTCCACAAATCCGGGCCTGACGATTTCGACTTCGATTCGAACTAAAAATTGTTCGACTGTTTGACCATTCGATAGTCGAAGTACTGTCTCTTTAAAAAAAACTTTGACTACATACTTCGCCACTTTAAACCTACCGAGCTACAATGTTAGCCTATAGTTTTCTAAGCTTTTTCTGATCGAAGGAAAATCCTTTGATTGATGGATTAAAATCCTTCGAATCGGTTCAACTAGATCTTTAGCAAATCTGTCCCACACATTTTTCAAATAATATAAATGAGAATCAGGAAAAACATGCTACGCATGACTAGCTGACTAATTATAGGCAGAAATGAAAAGTAATTATTTATACTGTTATGTTTGGAATGCTGAACTGATCGCTCTTACTGTTCCTTTGTGTACCCCTGATATACATCATTTCGCTGTACCCTTACATATAAATAGTCACCACTCCAGTTCTTTTGATCTTTGTACAATTCTTGTTGGACACCTGTAGTTTACATATGAGTTTCTCATCATCTCTGGTCATAATAGGTGTAAAAAAGCTCATTTTAGGCAATTTGTCAATGGAGAATGTGAGAAAATGTCATATTTATACAAAGAAGGTGTGAGATCCTTCCCACATGTTTTGCAGAAAAATAAATTGCAAAAACCCCATATGAACACAACACCGATACAAGCAGAGCGATGGGGCAATGTAGTTAATCCGTCAATTAAAATAATAAAATCCCAAAGCGGTCATGCCAAGCACCTGAATCTACTTTAATGGTGCAAATGGACACACGTGCATTGGGAATTCAAATGCTTTAGGAGTAACACTCAAGTATGATAAATGGGCAGAAAAGCAAATATAATGGAGATTTCTAATGAGTTTTTGGGATTTTTGTAGCTTTACCAAAATCTTTATATAGCTCTGTTATATATAGGTTATGAACTTTAATGTAACTCTTTATAAAAATGTATATTTACTTATTAATACATTAGAGGCAGCAGAGCAAATATACAAAAATAACAATTTACAATTACAACCTTTACTTTAAAAATTATATTTGAATTCTGCAGTTCCCAAAACCTTATAATTAGGGTGTGTGTATATATATATATATATATATATATATATATATATATATATATATATATACTATATATGCTGTATATATATATATATATATGTATATATAAATTTGACAAAAATATGTATATGATACTGCAGGCACACACAAGCTCAAACACATTTGCAGGCACATTTGGAGCTTAAACCATATTGTGGAATTTTTATATGATTTTAAGTAATTTGATCCTCAGTATTTGCACTGGGATCCATATTCTCTATTACTCAGACCTGGAGCTCTTTAAATTAATTTCACCTCTACCATTAATAATGTCCCTAGTATATTCTAATTAGATTCTGATAATCTAGCCAAATCAAATCCAGTTTAATGAAAGAATAAACAGTTTTTATCATTTAAAACTTGATTGTGACATTTTTATCAGTGGTTTCAGGGTATATTATATTTTTGAGGTTTGTAAAGTCATTAATCAGGAAACTGTCTAAAACGGTATTTGTTTTTACAATAGAAGTAGTATTTAATAAAACTTTGACCGTAGGAATTGCTAAGGATTCCAGACAGTTTGGATTTTATCGCATTTATTAACACTTTTCTGACAGTCAGGAAAGTGTTAAATGAATTAGCCCATTTCTCAAAGCAGATGAATATTTCAAATTGTCAGAATGCATTTGGCTGATTTAAACAATTGATCACTGTTCTGTTATATGGGGCGTTAGAGATCAGAGGTGCAGTTGAGCTCTTACACCCCTCTAAATTGTTAATCCTGCACAATAGTGTGTGTGTGGGGGGGGGTTAATAGTTCTGACAACATTGCTGAATTTGATATGTAGTTTTTTATACAGAGTGCTAACTATTGTAACTGCTTGTTACCAAATTTAAAAAATAAAAATTGGACCGCACTTACAATCCCGTGTCAGCTCAGCACTCAGCTCAGTTTAATTTTATTCCAGCTTGAGCTACAGTATTACTTTTAGCTGATCGCTAAGGGGTTATATAATCAACATTATTTTTTTTCCACAATTCAATTTGTTTTGTGCTAAAATCATAAATTTAAATAATGGTTTAGAAATCATGTCTTTTACATAGATATTAGGTGAACCCTGTCCCCCCACAACAACACCAATGTAAAACATCAGCATCCAAAATCTTGTGAGGTCATGTAGAAACTAATAGGAGCTGTCCAATCCAAAATTTAGGCTATTTAATCAGTTTGAGTTTTTCAATTTTTTCTAATTTTTTTTGAGTTTGTAAACTCACTAAAAATGAGTTTCACAATTTTATTAAATTGAGTTCTTTATGTGAGGATTTTTTAATAAATAAGGTAATATTTGTGTGTTTTTAAATTGTACGTTTTAGAAAAAAAATATGAAAATAACACAAACACAAATTTTGATTAATAGGCCTCCCCGTGTCCTGCCGCTTGCTCCATAGTGTACCATTCTGGCTGAGCACATGTGCAGTTTTTCAAATCTATAATGACAACCCTCCAAATGAGTAATTCAAACCTGATATCTGTTCAGTTAAATACGATATGTACGTACTCTAAACCCTCTCAACAAAATAATTGTAGTGTCATTGACTTCTGTCTTAACATTATAGTTTATCACAAATAATCTCATGATTATAAACAACATATGTGTTGTTATAAGGCATTTACATGGATGTAGGAATAAGTCTCACTCAACTACGACATTACATTTTCTGTGTTTTCAAATGCAAGTAATCTTGAAATCCACAGATCTATGGTTAAGGCATATTAATAAGACATATATTTGTATGTATGGGAACACGCTATGATAGTGACCTTTAACCCATTTATTTTTTATCCTTATTATACCTCCCATGTCTTTATGTTATATGACTAGACAAGTATCCATATACTACAAAACAATCAAATTTGGGATGTAAATGAAAGCCTTATGTGAGATAAAGACTCCATTTTGGAACTAGTGTTTATAGCATTGCATGGATTTATAAATGTACAGATAGAAGACAATGAAATAAAACACAGGTAGCCATTTTAGAATTACCAAAAAAAAAAAACTATTCTAAATTCTCAAGTTATACGAAACTATACTAGGATGAAAGCATTATTTTGGTAAGTCTGTAACTACCTGAAACATTCACTGTGAAATTACAGTACTTCATGGTAGGTTGTTTTATGGGTCTAGGCCATTAAAGTGTCTAAAAACAATAGTTCACATTTCTCTCTTGCTTTATTTCCCAGCATAGTAAGCTGATTTATTTCTACCAGTAATGCAAAGTAACGAGTCATTGGTATTCTAAGAATAGGTCAGCCTAGACCTACTCTTTCTGTATGTAGCATATTTCCTGCAGTGTCATTTCTTTCCAATCACATTTATTCAAATGGTAAAAGCATTAGATTTGCCTGCTCATAACAAATTGTATGTCTATTCAGCTAGATGTGGACCTAAAATGATGATGTAAAACAAGTTTCCAATATACTGTATATTTTAACATGGTTATCAGATAAAAGACACTACTCTAGTCATTGCTTGAATGAAGACTAAAGTTAACCAATCTGTATAGACTTATAGGACCAAACTAATTATAAAGTTGTCAATATTTAAAGCATACATTTAAGTCCAGAGTGAGATCAAGCAATCATCAAAATTTGTGTGTTTTAGTTACATTTGGACTTTTTGAAACTCACCCTCATCATTTAGGCAACGATAACTAAAATCTGTTGCTTGGTCTCACTCTGAACTTGAATGTTTGCTTTAAATATTGACAGTCATCATTGCCTATATGATGAGGGTGAGTTTGAAATATTCTAAGTCCAAATGTAAATAAAACAAGTTTTTTTTAAAATTTCTTTATTTTCAGTTTTTCAACAAGGGTACAAAATAAAAAGGGGAAGTAAAAGGGTGATATATTTACAATTACAAATATCCACATATATAATATATATATTGCAGTATCATCTTGCCATTCCTTTTATTGCCTTTTTATCTATCCTTAAAAGGTCCTCCATAAATCTATGCCAAGGACACCAAGTTCTCCAGTATATCTTACTAGTATTGTGATATAAATGGGTTAACTCTTCTAATACGCTTATTTCTTTCACAGCTCTAAGCCATTCCTCATAGGTCAGTGGTTTTTCAGATTTCCAGTTCCTAGGTATTAGAGATTTCGATGTATTAGAGATTTCGCAGACACAAAGTTTGGTGGTGTACCCCATAGCAGTCAATAAGATGTTTTCTTTTAAACGGACAGTACCCAGTGAGTTCACTGAACATACTATTTGTCTATTGATTTAATAATGAAAAAGCTATGGTTTTTGTTGATAGAAGCAACTCCATGTTGGGCCTTGCTAGGCAGATACATTACAAGTATACAACCTCATCCCTTGCCTTTGTCGTGACTGTTTTGATAGCAGGCGTCCATTATGCTGGAGGATTATCTGAACTCTGGGAGGGTTATTTACTAAATCAATTTTTTTCTCACTTTATTAAGAAAGAAATTCGACGAAACTCCTATACCCGAATTCCCTTCATTGATCAATAGTTTTTCTAAAAAAAAATCAGTTCAAAAACATTGCAACAAAATTGATCGTCAATTAAAATCTTGCGACTTTTTCAAAATGATGTTCTGAAAACTCCTTTTTTCAAGTTGTCAACAAAAACCTTAAATAAATCAGACTATTGAATGAAAACCAGCGTTAAAAACGCAAAACTTTTGAGAACCATTAAAGGAATGTCTGCCATTGACTTTTACATGAATTCAACACGTTTCAGCTGGAGTATTTTCAGATTCTAATTGTTGGCAGCTTTGGAGAATAATAAATCTTTTATTTTTTTCCTCCTTAAAAAGAGTTTTAGTAAATAACCCCATGGAATCTAATTATCTACCTTTTAATGACCAAACATGGAGCAGCTTCAATTTGTCCAGTTTAGCTAAAAAATTAACAAAAAACAAATATTTTTTTGATTACAAACATTGGCACAAGTTCTATTCATTGAACTCATGGTAAACTAGTACTGTACATGCTACCTTCTAATATCTAATCATTACATAACCCTTTTGGTATGTTTCATTGACAGCAAAATAAGGAGGACTTTTCACTCTGTGAAGAGAAAAATTGTAATTAGGCGCTTGATACTGAAATGTATAGCGTTAAGAAATTCTATTTTTCCAGGCCATTAAAATTACTTCTGCATATTTAAGGTTGGGGCATAACATCTGTATCACTTACATGCAGTTAAAGAACCAGATGAGCATTTTAAAGTAATGAAAATATCATGTAGTGTTGCCTTGCACTAGAAACTGACGTTTTTGCTTCAGAAACACTACTATAGTTCATATAAAGAAGCTGCTGTGTAGCAATGCCAGAAATGGAAAACAAAGCTATATGGCACAGGTTAAATAGGGGATAACAGATAACACCATTATGTTCTACAGAGCTTATCTGCTATCTGGTGTGTAACCTGAGCCTTTTCTCCTTTAAATGGCTGCCCCCATTGCTACACAGCAGCTTATTTATAAAAACAATATTAGTGTTACTGAAGTATATGCAGCAGCTTTACCAGTGCAGGGCAACACTGCATTATATTTTTATTACTTTACAACATTTTACATTTAAATTTCTTGAAAAACAATTTTTTTTTATTATATAAGGATTCTGTTTATTGCGCTTCTACAAATGGAATGTCTCTAAATTTGTATTCCATCTGTTCCTATATCCAATATCTTGTTACGGCATTTCATAATCACTGCAAATCATACAAAGAAATATTCCCGGCGATCAGAGTTTAATGTCACATTTTAAACAGGGACAACTCTATTAACAATGGCACTGCAAATTTTTTGCAGACCTTACCTTTTAAGAATCTTGTAAACTTCCACAGTAACACCATGCAGTCAATGGTTTTCATAAGGAACAAATATGTTGAAGGCTTCTTTCCACCAAGAGACTAATATGTTAGAGGAACTGGAATGTCTCTTTACAAGTGACTGTTCTATTTGGTCTAGGTAAAAACTAGTCAAATATTTAAATATGTTGTCAAAAGACAAGAACTCAGAATATATTTCAATGCTTTTTTCCCACTGTGTTTTTTCTTGGGCTGAAATCAATTTGCACAGCAAATTTCTGCTTGAAAAAAAATAACCTTTAGTAAAGCACAGAATTTCGCCTCAAATCCATGCCTGGAAAAAAATTTTGCTCATCACTAGTCCAGTATCATTGGACAGATGTGCAGGCCGGTGATTTTTGAGGCAAACACATGGCAAATTAAAGATCACAAAGTGTGACTAACATACAATGCCACAATGCACTACTGAGTTTCTCTCTGATACTATGGATGACCCTATCTCATTGGTCAGATGGGCAGGACTATGAGTCATGGAAGATGCCCAGCCCCTTTAAAAGGTGCATGAACAATGAAATTTGATTGGATAGATAGATTAGCAGGCCTGTTGTAGATAGGGTGTGATGTCTTCTGAAAAAAGTTGAGACCCTCGTCTTTGATGAAAGGATGTTTCTTTAAAGTTTTTTGTCCCAAAAATATGTGGTGGCATAACAAGAACACTGAGCATGGGCCCTGAGATACACAGGGGGTCTTGATGTATTTTGAAACAAAAGTTGTTGTTGAGCTCCCTGTAGTTTACAGGATGGCCCCTGAGAAATTCAATTGCATTTAGTCACCCTGTGTCCAACCATCCATGCAGACACATGTTGTTTATAGAATACAGATAGGACTGGACTGGGAGTCAAAATAGGCCCTGTCATTACAAGTACACAGAGGCCCAAACAGCCCTCCTACCAGCCCAAACAGCCCCCTACCAGCCCACTATATGGTAACATTCTATGGAGCTATATAGCAGCCCCTTTGGCATTTGCCAGAACTCACAGATTGCCAGTCCGGGCCTGAATACAGATAAAGCTGACTCCCAGTAACTGATGCACCTGGATCGCTCAGACACAATATTATTCCCACTGAAATAAATAGCCTGATATATGTTCTGTTAACACCAAATACATCAGTGGAATCTTTTCCATCTCTGTGGGTTGTAAATTTTTATATACACATTAATATGCACTTTCAATTTAGGCTCGATTTATAACATCCCAACAATTTTTAGGCATGTGTGTGTGCTTATTTCATATCGTAGTGCAGCGATCCTACATACATCTGATTATTATTAATTTGAATTAGTGGCTGGCAAACATTAGGGCCAAATAGCAGAATGGACAAAATACTTGCAGATGAACAAATGTATTTCAAGATAACTGTTTTAAGGAGACAGGACTGTCATCACAACCCTCACAGGCACATTTTCACTTTCCAGTTCACCGTACACTTGTTTCTAAGACGGGCAAATTACTCGCTTGTGGTTAAAGGAAGGTTAGAAAGCCTCCTTGTAACAAGTTAAATAATGATCTATCTGGAATTTATATGGCTCCTGTGGTAGAAAAGATTTCAATTGTGTCAGCATTCCTCTAGGTAACTGAGAAAGTCTTTGTTTTTTACTAATTCTTGGTTTGGCCTATTTCTCTCCCTTAAAAGCCACAAATGCTAGCGGCAGGGGAGGCTTTAGCCTTTTTATTTGAAACCAAATAATTAAATTCACATACATTACACCTATTACACTCCACATTTAGCTTTTCCTTTTCATTTTATGTTCACATCTATACCCACACCTGTACTTATACCTATACTAACACACATACACACACAAGTGTGCACATATATATATATATATATATATATATATATATATATATATATATATATATATATAACTTTACTTTGCCTTTATTATAGTTTCTTCATTATTGCATTTTTTTTAAAAAAATGGGAGTTGGTTTGGGCAGTCTTTCTTTTAAAAGCCACATATGCAGGTGGCGGGGGAGGATCTAGTCCACAGATTGAAACCAAGATTTTTACTCTGAGTAATGCTGTTAAGCAGAAAGGTGTATGACAGCGGCGTAACTACAGCTAACCGGGCCCCCCTGCAAAAAAATCTTCAGGGGCCCCGGCTTAGCTGCACGCACGCACGCACGTACCTGCATGCGCATCCGCTGACCTCCTTCAGCGCTCGCACATCTCCTGTCCTCCGATCCTCCCCGCCGCTCTGCCGTTAAATTACTTGTGGCGGTCGCCACAAAGGAATTTCAGTTCAGCAGACCCCTTGGTCCGGGCCCCTCTGTCCCCCGGGCCCCCCGCAACCGCGGGGTCTGCTGTATTATAGTTACGCCACTGGTGTATGACCTTTTATATTTTGATCAAGGTAAACAAGTTAGGGACCACCGTATGGGGTTTACCTTGACATGGTATAGTGGCTTATCAACTTTATGATCATAACTTTGTAACAAAAAACCCTGTTTTTCTTTTCTTTTTTAAATACGTGCACTTGCATATTCATTGAATCATTTAGACAGGGGATTATTGTACTTAAATATGTTTTTATATGGCCTTAGGCATGCACCCACAACCCTCCTTTTTTGTACCTAACTGAGAAAGTCTGTCTCATTTTATGATTTGGAAAACACAAAGTCACAGGAAAAAAGGGATTAGAGCATAAGGTGGTAAAAAATTGAGGGCATGCAATAAGAAAAAGCATGGTGGCTATTGCCACCTACTATATTTAATATCATGGTGTAATGCATTTACATCAATATACAGCATCTCTGCTACCTACAGAATTCTGGCAGTACATTGTATTCTTAAAAATTACTCCTACATTGAGCAAAACAAATATTGTGTCTTAACACAATTGCCTGGAGCTTTGTGTTATTGTTGATTTCACACAATATCTATATACTTTTAATGCAGCAGTATTGCATTAACATTTTTTGTTTGTTTAAAGGGGAACTAAAAGGAAAATTTAAATGTAATGTAAATTTTATCATGTTGAAATAAGAAACTTTCTAAATACTATCAATTTAAAATTCTGCGTTGTTTCTTAAATAATCAAGTTTATCTTCACTATCCCTCTTTCAGCATCTGTTTCTCTTCATTCTGTCTTTATGCAGCAGTTGGGTGTCAGATAATCATTGACAGTTAGATCCAATATATCTTCTAGGGGGCTCCTTTTGCCTAGAAGATTTATTAGAGATCACTGGACATCATGTCTCTCTACATGCAGGATTTGTGCAAAAGGCAGTTATTTTGTTAGATTTTATGTGTACTGGAATCAGTTATTTAAGTAAGCAGTAATTCATCTGCTAGGAAAGGAAGCCCCCTATAAGATATATTTGATCTAACTGTCAATGGATATTTGACACCCAACTCCTGCATGAAGACAGAATGAAGAGAAACAGATGCTGAAAGAGGGATAGTGAAGATAAACTTGATTATTTCAGAAACAATGCAGAATTTTTATTTGATTGTATTTAGAAAGTTTCTTATTTTAATTTGATGGAGCTTATATTACATTTTCATTTTCACGATAGTTCCCCTTTAAGGGTTTTTTTTCACCATTGCCCTTAATGTATGTGCTAAAGCTCTAAGTAGTGTAACAGCAAGCCCTTTAGTGCTCATTTAAAAAACACTTGTGTCCTGGGTCTGGTTGCACTCTACACCTAGCATCAGGCTGGAGATTTCTATAGGACTGGTGCTATGTAGAGTGCTCAACTGCAGCTCACATCCACTTACACTCCCAAACTTGTGCCACGAGTGGGAAAATGTGCAGCAACTACTACTGTAACACAAGTAGGTGGATGATGCATAGGCGCATGTGAAGGACTCTAAGGGGCATATTTACATTTCACCATAGTTCATCGAAATTCACCAGGTGTATTTTCACAATACATTTTTTAATGACAAAAATTGTAAGTACTGTATGGTGAATTTTCTCCTGGCATAAGATAATTTTTTAAATGATCCACTTAGTAAAACTGTCTTTCATTGACCTTTAAATGATATTTAGCTAACTGCCACACTGAGTTTTGGCCAAACCACTACAAAGACTGTAGCACATCACTCTAAGCTTAAAGGAACAGTAACAACAAAAAATAAAATTGTTTAAAAGGAATAACAATATAATGTACTTTTGACCTGCACTGGTGAAATTGGTGTGTTTGCTTCAGAAAAACAACTAGAGTTTATATAAATAAGCTGCTGTGTAGCCATGGGGGCAGCCATTCAAGCACCTAATACACAGTTGATAACAGATACATTCTGAAGAATGCCATTGTATACTACAGAGCGTATATGTTATCTTTTGTGTATCCTGTGCCTTTTCTCCTTTTTCAGCTTTGAATGGCTGCCCCCATGGATACACAGCAGCTTGTTCATATAAAATGTTTCTGAAGCAAATACGACAGTTTTACCAGTACAAGGCAACACTACAGTATATTGTCTTTCTTGTCATCATTTACATTTTTTTGGGGTTACTGTTCCTTTAAGGTAAAAGCTGTGGTTGCTGTATTTTGTGCTTATTGCAACTTTCTCAACAGGCAGTAATATATTGACAGTAAAACTCTTCAAAAAATCTTTCTTTACAGTCTTCTAGAACCCTTATTTTTTGAAGAGTTTTACTGGCAATATATTACTGCGTGTTGAGAAAGTTGCGGAAAGTTGTGGGTCGCCAAATACTTTCCAGGTTCATAGAAGCTATATGATATTCAGGGCAACATTTTTTCACCTTGAACCTTGCCGATATCTATGTACAAAGACAGAGGAGAGGAACCACTGTACTAGAATAACGTGCAGTGCAAAGTGCTTGTACACAACAATATTCTCCACTGCGTATGTTTCTTATTTATCAGCTTTATAGACAAAGGTTAAAGCTCAGTATTACTTCCATGAGCTGAAAGCCAGGAGGCTACAAACATCAGTGGCGTTGACACTATTTATTTCAGTTAGAGTTGATGTGTGACTAGTTTGACTGATTCTAGCAGCACAATGTGCTGTTAAGATAAATGTAGTTTATTAAAGTGTTGATTTGATTTCCTGGGCAGTGATCTGAAAAGAAGTTTAAAGTGCATAACTAACAGAATTGCAAACAACTTGTTACTTGTTGGGAAATGTTATACAAGTCGCTAAAGGGAAAAAAAACACAAAATATGAAAATGATTTTTTTTTGAAAAAATATTGCCCTAAATATCATATAGCTTCAATGAACCTGGAAAGTATTCGGCGACAGTGGAAGAAAATCTGCAAATGTTGGAACAGCGCACAAAGTGCATCATTAAACTTCTTACTAAAAAGAAATGTGTGTGGATATAATATGCCACCTTTACGCAGGCCTTAAAATGCACTACTTATAATAAAATTTTGTAGTTTAATAAATAACAAATGAAATGTTTATGTTTTCCCCCCAAGGTTTTAGAATTTAGAAAATGCAAATGAAGAAATTCAATTTTAACACCACAAATTTAATTAGCATCCAAATAATAGGTGCAATAATAACTTCTGCAAACTGCCTGTGAATTATCTTTGCAACTGTAAAAAACAGAAAGAAATGTATGAATGAATAGTAATAGTATGAATAAGCAATAACAGCACATAAAACCTGCAGACCCCATTGTTACTATAAAAGATGTATTTTCTCGTTAATTTACATATTAAGGGGCAGATTTGTCACAGTGTGAAATTTAAGCTTGCCACAGTTAAAATTCCACCACTTTTAATCCTAGGGGAGTTTTATTTATCAATAGGTGAATTATTGAGTTCACCATTTGATAAATAATCCTCTAAAAATCCCATAGGAACACTGCCCCATAGTAAGTGCCCCCTAGATGTTTAATCTTCCAGACACTTACAAATTGCAACAGCGTCACATTAGAATGTCCAATATGCCCCAACAATTTTTTCCTTTTTTCCCTTAAATAGTGGTTTATGTTCTCAATGGAATCACCCATGTTGCCAAATTGTCATTCAATCTGTACATGGGATTGTGTGGGTGTAGTTAATAGAGATTAGCTCCCTTATACTGAGATAAGCATGTTGTCTGAGACGTTTATTTTGAGGAAATGAACTGGAAGTTTGGAGAGCCAAATCTCAAAGCACGCTGACCTCTTGCCATCTGTTATGATTAAAAAAAAGCTGCTTCTCAGAGCAGATAATAAGATAACTTACAAAAAAATTAAGTAAAAAAAAAAAAGTAGAAGGATTTGCAGCTGCACAATAACAATGTTGTAAAACAATGCAAAAATATATTTTGTTCCAAAAATTGGCAGTCAGAAAATGTATTTTTTTTATTGGTAAAGAACATTCATTAATTTAAATTTAATTCAAAGAAAAGGGAAAGTTGGCTTTTACTAAGTGGATCGATTAAATAGTCACATTCCTCTTTCCCAGATCACTACTTATTTTTATAAAGACAAAAATCTCTCTGTGCAGTTTTTAGTTCCATTAGGAGATTGTGTCCACTGTCTTTAACTGGATCCAGTCTCCTTCCCATTAATCACCTAAATATCTTTTAAAATGCTCCAGCAAATTTACTCCACTGTTGCCCTGCAAATAGGTAAGCATTTCCCTGCACTTCTTTTTGTGTTTAGCCTTTCCTTGCCCTTCAAAGAATAACAACACTACATTTTATTTTAAATCAGTGATTCAATATAAAAAAACATCAACTATCATTGGATGGGAATTACTGATGCCTGTGTGAATTTCTGTATAATACAGATGATATTATATATTATATACATTATTTTCTTGGCTCCTTTCTCACCATAACCAGGCCAGGTTATCTGCATATTTTGAAGAGGGATTCGTGTGTGACCATGTATTTTTCTGAACTTCAGATGCTGCTGTAGCCAGAATGTTCTAGTATATCCCTCAACTTCACCTGATTTGATTCCTGTGAGAGTTTCAGCATTTGGGTTTTCCACTTGAAGGCCAATAAATATATGGCATTAGGCAAGCAAATACCCTTTGTTTTCAGAAGGCTTTATGTTGCATGTCTTCAAAATATGTAGACGAAGAGCGTTACTTTTCATAAAATCAATCACTAACACACCACTATATACAATAGGTTACATATAATGCTAAAACCATGTACAGCATATTGTTGGCCAATTCAGGGGAATGTGAGGCTTACAAAACTATTACAACAAAATGAGCAAACACATTGCTATAACAACCGTTTAGCTGCAAGTAAGATAAATCTTTTCAAGCCACTCTATCTAAATTTAAACAAACTTGTGTAAAATGTATACTAGACACACTTTTCCCTGTTGTTACAAGCAAACCAGTTTAGATAATGATTGCATTAATGTTGCTAAAATGTAACTTTTAATAAATGTTACATTAATACCTGTTGCCCATCAACACTAAGGGGGTTATTTACTAAACTCCGAATGCAAACATCACGAAAAATTTGTGAATTTTTTTAAAATAAAATCTGACATTTAAGAAATTATGAATTTTTCAGAAATAATTAAACCCTGAAGATGGAAAAGTCCGAATCTGAAAATCCAGCATCTCAGACCTGTAGAGATAAGTCAATGGGAGAAGTCCCAATGATTTTTTGATGTGCACTGGGTTTTGTGCAATACCCTGAAGTTTTCAGGTAAAAATTCTGAAAAAATCATGAAATTCGCAAAAATTTGATTTTCTAACGCAAAGCAAATTTTCAGGAAAATGTAATGATAAATAAGCGTAAAAAACCAGAGCGGATTTGATCGGAGTTTGTAGCAGAAAATATTGAGATAAATTCAGACTTTGATAAACAACCCCTAAGACTCACTACTCTTAACATTCAGAAAATATAATAAAAATAACATATAATTAAAAACGCACACGGTGGACTGGTGGTAACTGTATTAATTGAATTAAGAGTCCCAATGTTAGTTGTACGTTGCAGTAAAGTCTTTAGCACAAATTGCTCATTCCCTTCCTTCCAAAGTTCCCACATGAATATATCCTGCCTATCTACATCAGGAACTAGTGGGAGCTACTACTCGCCACCATCCACCTATGCCACCCTATGCGTTTTGCTGACTGCTCAGCTTTCTCAGGGGCCTAAGTTTTAGCAACACTGTTGCAACCATTATCTGAAGTGATTTTCTTGTAACAACAGGTGGAAGTGTATCTAGTATACATTTTAACCAAGTTTGTTTCAATTTAGATATAGTGGCTTACAAAACTATTCCAGAATAAAAGATAACATAAAAGAAAAAAACTGATTATTTCAACCTTGTACATAAAGTAAAAAAAAAGCTATTGTTTTATAAAAGCTTTCTATCAGTTTTAAAGTTCTTTCAGGAGTCAAGACCTACTGTACATTGCATACTATATAGATTCATTAATTTTGCTTTAATTAAACACTTTACAGCATTGTGGAGCAAATAACAATAAGGCATGGTTTGAACCATTTTGGGATTAGAAAAAACGACTTCAATCTAAGACTTCTTTGGGTTTATAATTTGTCTCACTCCAAATGCATTAAAGTCAATGGGGCAAAGTCACTAACCTCCGAAAATTCGCCAGCGACGGCTTCGCTCACATTGCAACACTTCCCCAGGCGTAGATTCACAAGGAAAACACCAATTCACTAAAATCTGAAGTTGCGTCCAGGGCGCCGAATGCTGGCGAAGTTGCACTAGTGTTACTTCGCCAATCGTAGTGAAGTTGCGCTAGCGTTGGCAAATTTGCACATGTCGGGAAGTTAAAATACAATGGACATATATGTTGCAGCAAATACATTACATTAAACAAGTTCAGGGAACCTTAATAAAATAAAATAAAGTTGTTATATTGCCCTACACATGAGCCCAGTGTATAGTTTATGTGCCATATGTTAGGAAATGTAGGGGGAAGCTGGTTACCCCAAAAAGAAATGTATACTATTTTTAAGCCTAACACCCTGAAAAAGGAAAAGACGCCAGCGTTTTTTGAGAAAAATTTTAAACAATTTTTTTTTAGGAACTCCTACCCACTCTATTGCAATTCGCCTGATCTAAGGTAGCGAAGGCAAGTCTGGCGCAAGAGGTAACGCTCAGTAAAATCCGCATTTTAGTGAATTTGCGTAGTTACATCCATTCACCAGAGCGCAAATTCACCAGGCATTAGGGAGCAAAGTACTGCTAGAGTCTTCTCCTTCACTAGCAAAGTGTTAGTAAATCGGTGAAGTACCAAAATGACGTCACAATGGTGAATTTTTGCCCACGTTATTCACTTGCCCTTTAGTAAATTTGCCCCAATGAGTTTTTCTTGTGGCGACTTTTTTGTCTCTCTGACTCGCGCCAGATTTTTGCAGCAGTTTTGTTAAAAGATTTATATATGATGAAATGCAGAATTTCATTGTGAATCCATGCCTAGCGAATAATTCACTCATTACTACTGATTATTTCAACCTTGTATAAGAATACACAAGTTTGACAAAAGGGCCAAAAAATTTGGTTGACTGTCTCTGTATGTATATAGACTATTTAAAACATTTCTTTCACATGGCGATACTTGTCACTCAATCAGTGTGCTACTGGATTTTTTTACACTTGCAGTTGGTTTACAACAAGCCTTATAATTCAAAAGCCAGTTCAACATAGCTCACGGTGAGGGAATCCAACGAGGAGACCAATTTATTTATGTTAAAGATATTTTTTTTTATATGAGAGCATTTTTGCTATTAAACTAAGTTTTGTTTGCATAGTCCACAATAAGAACCTAATCTTTACATCAGTGGTTTCATTTTTATGAAATGTTTGGGACTGCTTGGAGAGAAACATTATCATGGCATTACTATTATTTTACTTGGCATGAAAAGTCATGAAAACATTTGTTTTAAGGATCTAAATTATTCAATAATGTCTCTTAAATACTTCCAGAAAAGTTGCTTGATAGTAAAAGTCAAAGACATTTATGACATATGATTTGATTTATCTTTGCAGTTTATTTTCTATAGCTTCTGAAGAAGAAATCTTATCAGCAATGGCTATGTGTTCATGTCAGGCAACACCATTATTGTCTTTAATCAGTTGGTCAAGACATTATAGGGGATAATGTAATTAAAGTCACAAAGAGAAAAACAATTTGCACCAATAAGACTAAAAATCCACATCTCACAATGTAATATTGTTCCTTAAACTATTACTGCATTGCGAATTCTAATAGAGCATTGCAAATTCCGATTGTGCACTCTTAAAGGTGTAGTAATCTTTTGGAGCAAACATAACGACTTTTTTCAGTAAGAAGTTTTATTGCACTTACTGCGCATTGGCACAAACTATAAAATTTGCAAACAGTCTTCTACTGTCTGAAGTGGTTGCTAAACAGGTTCACAAAAGCCATATTAAATTCGCGCAAAGCAAAATTTGTTCACACAAAGGCATAACTTTTCGCATTGCAAATAGTTTTTCCATTACCGACTTTTATTACATTCCCCCTTATGAGTGCTATCCCCTTTCCAGTTAAAACTAGTAAGTAATGTTAAACATAGCCAATATAAAATAATATACTATTTCCAGAGAGAAGATTATAATAAACTGATGTCCTTTAAAGAAGTCTAAAGGGCCAAGTTTTAACATGCAAATTCAAGCTCTTACTGCAATTCAAGTTTTTTTTTGTGCTGACATTCATGAATTTTAATTAGCTGCTGAGTATTTGTAGAAGTCAATGTGTGTTGTCCTAGCAAAACCCAAGTAATTTTGTTCTAGCATAATTCAAGTAATTTTTTTAATTCAAGATTTTTTGAAAGTTGGACTTTTTACCCATGTTTTTAAACTATTAAGTTTTCAAGATTTTTGTTTTTTATTACATAAAGGCAATTTGGTGAGTATTTCTCAAATAAAAAGTAACTGTAATTTTGATAAACAGACCTCCAAGTCAGTCTTAAACAGGCCATGGCTATTAGAAAAGAACATCTGGGTATTTGGCCATGCTACCTTTATTGGTGTTGTACGTACAGTGCTGTGGATATGCTCTTCTTCAATTTCATTACAATAATAATATGCTGAACTTTCAATGACTTAAAGACTTGTAGACATATTCTTCCACATACCTTAGTAAAACGTTTTTGTTAAAAGGATACAGTATGTTAATAAGGTGTTTTTTCTACCTTGTTGCCCTCAAAAGCGTATCCCAGAAAGATGCTATTATTATAAGATTATTGGTATAGGCCTTAAATATTACACTTTAGGGCTCATTTCTTAACTGTCCATGCAATGTGCTAAATATTGCTGGAAATTGCCTTATATTTTTAAATTCACAATGCACAAAGCATTTTTACCCAACATTACAGTGTAATTGCTGTCACTCAACACTTTGGACTCAAAACCTTTGGAATATGGGGACAAAGGTTGCAGCTGTTTGGATCAGGCATTACCTAGTTAAGTTAAGGCATTGTTTTTGTGAGTATGCCCCAGCAATGTTGATTGTGGGTGATTCGGTTGGCAAACTGGATCAGCATGCAAAGGGGACCCTGCAATTACTGGCTACTTGAAGCAAGTGTAACATACAGGACTTCCTTTCCCCCACTTTATTAGTCCAGCAACAAAGTGATAGTGGGAGCACTTACCGGTACACAGCCAAGCTTCTGTTTGCTGCAACGTCCAGACCGCTATCCCAAACGGCAATCCACGGCAAAACTTGGTACTTTGGGGCATAGAGGAGTGTTAGTACAGCAAAGCACTTCAATGAATGATGTTTTAATTGGGGCTTTACTGTTCTCTGATATTTGTGCCTTGCGATTGTAGATTAGCCCTCACAGCAAAGAAAAGGCTATCCATGAATCCAAGCTGCAGTATGATGGGACAGCTACAGACATTTAAATATAGGGTCGTGTTGACCTACTGCATGAAAGCCAAATCTCCATCTACTGCAATAATTAACAGAAACCATAAAACAACCAGTCTCAACTCAATCATATACCACTTTATAAAGATGTCACCAGTATAGCCTGCCCTAGCTATGTGTATTCAACCATCAAACACATAGCAAATAATTGCACTTTCCAATTGGCCACTGATGATTCAGCTGAGTGAATAAAGGCATATTACACTGTGCCAGCTGTAAAGGCTGTTCCACGTTTAAATATAAATGTTAGGCATGTACCAGATCCATATGTTTGGATGCAGAACTAAATCAAAACCTTAATTTTCATAAAGAAAACTGTATTTTCTGTGAACAAAAAATGATGTTCAGTCCAGAGCTTAAAGTCATATGACTGATGATGAGATTATTTGCATCCATAGCATATTTACAACAAAGCATTATTTCATCAGGGCCGGATTTTAAGATCCAGCCACTTCTCCCCCTCCCCGTTTGCAACCTCCCTGCTTCACCACCAGCTCTGCATCTTTGGGCCCTTTTGCAGTGGGGACTGGGTGGGAGATGTTAAAATCTCCCTTCCAGTCCCCTGTGGTGATGCTGCCCCTCAATTTATGCCTGGGCCCAGGATTGGTCCCGAGCTTCTGTGGTCTACCCACCTATCTGTTTCATGTAAGGATGTTTTTGAGAAGAGTCTCAAACCCAACATTATATAAAAGAAGAATAACATATCTTATATTGATAATATGGAGTGATAGTAAATATTATTTGTACAAGTGTCTGTTCATGGTGAATAATATAACTTGTTACTTTTTTCCTTTTTTATTATGAAAAAGCATCCAGCTGTTAATCATAGTTTGTGGCAACATTGTTATTAAATTAGAGAAAATAAAACGATCAATCTATTGTCATAAAAATAAGTAAACAGTATGGCAACTATGGCTTACACTTGAAAAGAATTTATTTTCCATCCGTTCAGTGCCTAAGGGCAATAGTTTATTACCAAGACCAGAGAATTTGATTTTAATATAGTTCTTGGCCTCGTGCCTTAAGTGGGATTTGAAAGAAACTTTTCAATGTTTTATTTTACCCATGAGATTCTCACTAAAGTGTTTGTAGCCTTGTTGCTCCAAGAAACCTGCCCTTAATCTCTCTGTGAGTATTTCAGCATATCATTTTAAGTGTAAATCTGGTTTGCAGTCTGGCTTTGTGATTTGAAATACATATAACAAATAAGAGTAGCTGATACGACCTCCTGCATTAAATAAGCCAGAATCCATCTGCCATACCCAAACTGTAGGCCCAGAAACAGCTTTATTTAGTGCTCCATTTTTGTGGTGTCTGCTGACATATATCACTGCTTATTAAGGGCACATCAATAAAAAATAAATTCAGATAGTACATTGGTTTCATCTCTGTAATAACTGATAGATTATACTCACAAGACCACGACACATAGCCCATAGCGTTTGGTATTTTGAAACAAAGTATCCCTAAAATTAGCAGGTTGTTTGTAAAGTTCAAAAGAAAAGCATAGTCAAAGAAATCAAAATGTGGGCTAGAATGAATGAGTTCAGGCCAGATTCCTTATCAACATTAAACATTTTAATAAAATCACATATGGAGCATGAACAGCAGATATGAAAACATTTTCATTTTCAAAAGCCGCAAGAAAGAAAAGGCTTTTATTTCTAAATCACCTATTAACTTCCACTGACACTAACCATTCCCAGGATAAAATGACAAGCAGGAAGGAGGTGAAAAACACAGGAAATGTAATTTACAGATCTCACATTCTGCAGATGTTCATAAATTAAAGCTATAGCTCTTTGCATTGCAGAGTAACATATTATTAAGTAGCTGATTATATGTGTAATGACTATATGTAGTATACAGCATATACAGGTATGGAATCCATTATCTGGCAACCCGGTATCCAGAAAACTCAGAATTACGGAAAGGCCATCTCCCATAGACTCCATTTTATCCAAATAATCCAAATTTTTAAAAATGATTTCCCTTTTCTCTGTAATAATTAAACAGTATCTTTTACTTGATAGAAACTAAGATATAATTAATCCTTATTGGAAGCAAAACCAGCCTATTGGGTTTATTTGACTTAAATAAAAAAAAAAATGTTTTAATTTTTTACTATAAAATCTGAATTTTTAGTGGAAAAAAAAACCTCAAATTTTTCAGGATTTATTATACCCTCAAAGATTGAAAAGTCAGAAGCTGAAAATCCATCATCTCATACCTGCCGAGGTTGTATATAAATAAATGGGAGAGGTCCCTAACCTATTTGGAAGTTTTTGTGGTCTGTGCTGGAATTAGCCCGAAAATTCGACTTTTCAGGAAAAAATCTGAAAAATTCAGGAAAAAATCATGAAAAATCATACGATTCGGGAAAAACTCGAAAAAAAATTCAGATTTTTGCTCGATTTTATCGAGTTTGTCCTTTTGTAATAATAAATAAGGTCCAATCGTGGATTCTAGTTTGGTCGGACTGTATGTTCTTACATGTGTGTGTAGGAATGTGTAAAACAGCCATCACCAATATTATTTAGCAGGCTGTTTCCCTAGTGTTATAGACACCTAACTGGGTCCTAAAATACAGTTGGGAGGGGTAACTGTTTCCTATTCCTGCTTTAAGCTATGCCCCTTGTTGTTTCTCACAGTGACCAGTAGATGGCATTGTATAAAAGTATAAAAGGCTCTGAAGCCATGCTTTCAGGGTCCATCTTGTGCTGGCTCTAGCCTGTGCAGGAGGCAGAGCTCGAGTGGAACCTAGACAGGTCAGGTCTAGTAAGAATAGGCTACAGTTACACTACACCCTGCTTCCACATCGCTGCAAAAGGCTCACTCCCTAAGATTTTAAGGTCTCGCCCGGAGGATATGTACTGGGAGTGGAGCTTATAGTAGAATAAGGTGCACTCAATTTACTATAGCGCTACATGTGTACAATTGAGTACTATAATATACAGGCAGTAATGTAATTAGGTGGGGGCAAGCCCTGGTGCAGCCCCCCTCCATGCGGAATTTCTTTGTGGCTGCAGCTGGCTACAGTGTGCGAGATCTGCCAGGGGGCCCTGCGGGGTGCGGGCACTGGTCCAATTACACCCCCTGCTCCCCGGTAGTTACACCACTGTATACAGGAATATAATCTATTGAAGTGATCCCCAACCAGTGGCCCTTAAGCAACATGTTGCTCACCAACCCCTTGAATGTTGCTTCCAGTGGCCACAAAGCAGATGCTTATTTTTGAATTCCAGGCTTGGAGGCAAATTGTATAAACATCATAGCCTCCTGCAGTCCACAAAGGTTCTACCAAATAAGCAATCACAGCACTTATTTTGCACCACCAAGTAGCATTTTTCATGCTTGTGTTGCTCTCCAACTTTTTTTTACAACTGAATGGGGCTTACGGCTAACAAAATGTTAGGAACCCCCTGATCGATTGTATTAAACCAATTGTCCAGAAAACTCTGAAATACAGGAATGCCTTAGATTCTTTTTTATGATTTCCCTTTTCTTTGTAATACAAAAACAGTACCTTGTACTTGATGGTAACTGAGCTGCATAAATCCATATTGCTGGCAAAACAATCTTATTGGGTTTATTTCATGTAAATGGTTTTAAGTGGATAGAAGACATGGAGATCCAGAAAAGCTCAGATCCCAAGCATTCCAGATAACAGATGCCATACCTTTATATTTGTATTAACATTAGTGAACATTTAGCACTTGTAAATGTATTAACATTAGTAAACATTTAGCACTTGTAAATGTATCTAATAGCAGAAATTTCCATTGAAATTGAGAAACTTTCATGAGTTCTAATTGTTTTGCCAGTTAGAACATAAATGAGAAAAAGTTGGGAAGATTGAAGTTGTTCCAGGAATAAACAGCTGTTTTGAAACTACCTATTTTTGTTGTTAAATAATACTTTTTGCCATACTTAACAATAGCTTGTGTCAACAGAGGTAATATTTACAGTATTTTATCAGGAACTCATTTTGTAGTTCAGTATAAACTGCATATTGACTGTAGGGTGTAATTGCAGAGTTTAAACTACCCTAAAAATTATGCTTTTGCACATTTTTCAAAAGCAGCTATACAGACTTAATTACAGATTCAAGGTATCAAATATTTATTTGGGATCTCAAATAAAAATTAACCTACATAGTTTTACATTGTGTCATTGTTCCAATGATGTCTGCATACTATACTAATCAGTATGGACATTATTGTTACTTGTGTACTTGTTGTCCTTACAGAATAACCACGCACTCTTGGGAATATTAAAGCAAAAACTGTTTTCTATTTTCTTGAATGCTTGGGACCTAGGTTTTTTCTGAAAAGGGAACTTTCCATAATTTGGATCACCATCATATCTTCAATTGGTTAAACAAAATGAATTCATGCAGCTTAGTTTGGATCGAGAGCAATGTACTGATTTATTATTACAAATAAAAATGAAATATTTTTTTTAAAAATTAGAATTATTTGCGTTAAACGGATTCTATGGGAGATTGCCTTCCCATTATTTGAAGCTTTCTGGATAGCAGGTTTCTGGATAATGGATCCAATACATAATAACACATGTACAAGTACAGTTCAATATGTTGAAAAAAGCTGATGCTTGTAGGGAACATCTTCATCAATTTTCATTCAGATCATACCTTCTTCAGCATTCAAATTATATACTGGTCAATTCAAAGTCATAACGGCCTCCAATTATCACAATATATCCTCAATTCAACAATATACTGGTTAAAACTTGGCAAAAAAAACAACATTAAACCCATCTCATTATTATTTTGCCATATTACTTAAGATTTCAAAATAACCTGGAAAAGAATGGTTCTGATTTGGTAAATCACCCATAGACTTGATTTGCATTAAAATTAACACAGCACTTGCTCTTATTAGGTGATCGCAGCAAAAATCCAAACAACTGTATTCAGCAGTCAAACAATTTTCACACAATTGTTGGTTAAAATATTTTGCCATTTGTCCGAAAAATATTAATCATTTCAATAAAATTCGAATTGCTAGGAATTCTTTAGGATTTCCCAATTAGAAGTTTAATAAATCTGCACTTTAATCCTTCTCAAATCCTCTCCTAATAGATTTTTAACAAACCATCATAATCCAGGCTCAGTTCATGATATATGTATATATATATATATATATATATATATATATATATATATATATATATATATATATATATATATATATATATATATATATTAAAAATATATTGAGAATGAAGGCCATTTCTTGCAACTTTAATTTGAAATTTTCATTTTATAATCTGTTTAAGAATATTTTGAGCACATTTAAATTTTTGAATATATTACAATATAGTAATTTCCGCACATAAAAAATGTATAGTTTTTGGAGGGTTCATCTGCTAAAGGACTCCTTCTGGCTATGTAATTACATATACTTACATATTGATATTTGCATATAATGTTGAAGTCACTCAAAAGGAAATTATGCCATTCAACCAGAAAAGCATATAGAAGCTTGTGTAGAAATATACTTCTGGGGATATGTATCCCTTTTTACCATCAGTCTTTCTTACCTAGCATGCCAGACTTTAACTTTTAACCAGACTTTTAAGGGGGAGAGGGCAAGCCAGTATGATGCAGTAGCTGTGCTTCTTGAAGGCAAAATTTGGCACTTCGCCATCTGCAATTTCATTTTTGCAAAACTGCACCAAAAATCCACTGTGAAAATTTTGCAACAACAAAACTGTCACCAAGACAAAATTGTTGCTGAGACAAAAAGTCACCATAAGAAAAAATGGGCATTAAATTTAATGCATTTGGACAAAAAAGTCGCCAAGACAAAAAAGTGAGTGAGAAAAAATTGTATAAAATTGTATAAAAAATAAATATTGAATTCACTAAAATGTGTACTTGTGGGGTTAAATATTATTAGGTGACTTTTACAATACATATGTGTTCATTCAGTGTTTATAAAATTAAAATGTGTGATTTTTTTTTTTATTATTTTGACGTCCTTATAAGCCTCATGTTTCGGTACCCTGTCAATTTTTGGCATTGCTTTGTATTTTTTTTCTAGAAAAAAATGCTGTAACTGCAACTATTGAAGTTCATCTGTGAATTTTGAAAACACCACAATTTTATATGGGGTGCCGTTTGTCCCAAATACATTCTGTATACAAAACTATCCCTAATACACAGAATGAAATGTCTCATGTTATATAAGTATTTGTGACCATACACAGATAAAAAAATATACAAAAGACTTATGAAAACAAAATCTGGTTAGTGCACAAAAGGATGTCATTTTATCACAAACTCCATTCTGTACAGTTTAACAAGCAATCTGTCTCACAAATGTATAACCTCCATGTAAGTTGGACATAATATATAATAGTGTAACTAACTAGTGCTTGTCAAGCTAGATAGAAATAGATATCATTATAAGTGCAGCATTATATTTCTCAGCCATTTGTAAAAACTTCCATTTATGAACCTGTAGTGTTTAATAGCAGCTCTTTTAGGAAAGGTTTGTTCATGTTTATTACTATGCAGCACAGGGGACATTAGAGGGCGCCCTCTATATCAGGTCAGATACTTTGCCTTAGCCATGTGGAGTAGAGCTGGCCACTTCTCATCTTGTTTGTATATGGCAATAAGCTTTGTTCTTATTGGTTCAGGAATGTGACTGACAGTGTTGCTTCACAGAATGGTTATTTTATCTGTTTTGTGCAGGGTCGGACTGGGGGGACCGGGGCCCACCGGGACTGTTGCCGAGGGCCCCCCTCCGGCCACCCGTCCCCCCACTGTGGCGTGCCGGCTCAGCTAGGAAGCCGCTCGGTGCGCATGCGCAACAGCGCCGCTTGGCGCGCATGCGCAGGCGGCGCTGCTCAGCACTGATAATTTTTATTTATGTTTTTTAAAATATAAATATTTAGAGAGGGGTTCTGGCCCGGCGGGGGCCCATGAGGGTCGGGGCCCACCGGGTATTTTCCCGGTGTCCCGCCGGGCCAGTCCGACACTGGGCCAATCTACACCTCCAACAACGAATACAATTATGAATATAACATTGAGCCGACCAGGGTCGGACTGGGGGGACCGGGGCCCACCGGGACTGTTGCCGAGGGCCCCCCTCCGGCCACCCGTCCCCCCACTGTGGCACGCCGGCTCAGCTAGGAAGCCGCTCGGTGCGCATGCGCAACAGCGCCGCTTGGCGTGCATGCGCAGGCGGCGCTGCTCAGCGCTGATAATTTTTATTTATGTTTTTTAAAATATAAATATTTAGAGAGGGGTTCTGGCCCGGCGGGGGCCCATGAGGGTCGGGGCCCATCGGGTATTTTCCCGGTGTCCCGCCGGGCCAGTCCGACACTGGTTTTGTGAAACAAAACTGTCATTTTGTGGAAAGAATGAATCCTGTGCTATAAAATCTTGCTTTCTGTCACAGATATCTATTTTGTCATTCAAATCTAGCTTGACAAGCACTAGTTAGTTACACTATTATATATTATGTCCAACTTTGTTTTTACATAATTCATTCTGTAAGTAACTCTGCACATAAGTGCGTCCGTTACATGGAGGTTATACATTTGTGAGACAGATTGCTTGTTAAACTGTACAGAATGGCGTTTGTGATATAATGACATCCTTTTGTGCACTAACCAGATTTTGTTTTCATTCTTTAATAGAAATGAGTCTTTTGTATATTTTTTTTCTCTGTGTATGGTCACAAATACTTATATAACATGAGAGACATTCATTCTGTGTATTAGGGATAGTTTTGTATACAGAATGTATTTGGGACAAATGGCACCCCATAATTTTATGGTTTGCACGTTTTAAATACAATGGATGCCCATATTGAATTTGAATACTATATCTAAAGCTACTGTATCAATATCTTTTTACCAGCCTCCATAACATCATGTTCATACTCCCTTGTGAATTTCTTTGGACTCTTCTCACTCTCTCCTGAAGAACCCAGGCTATAAGAGAAGTTTGACTATAACCATTTGCCTATTTACCTGTGGTTCTGGGCAGTTGATCAACATCACTAGTCTATTCAACTATTCTATTCAACTAGTCTATTCAACTTTACAGCAAGTCCAGTCTCCAGCAGTTTTGCAGTGCCCTAGTCTGCGGGTTAATTGCTATCAAATTGCAATGAAAGCATAACAATATGATGGCCACTACTGGTGCTGGGAGGGAATAATTTTATTTACAAAAACCTGGGTCTTATGCACTGTCACTGCCATACATTTTCTTTTAATGAACAAGCTTCTATACCGGCAAATGTGCTCAGCAGCTATATATCGAACATGATTAGAAAGGTATAGATTTATTAGAATTTGAACTGGGGAATCTTGATGGATTTCCCGCAGCTAAAAATTTTGCATAGTTGTTAAACACTTTTCTGACCATCAAGACCTTTCTTTTAACAAATATAAGCATTAATCAATGCAGATGAATGTTTCAATTCATCAGAATTCAACTATATTCTGGTCAATGGGGTATAAGAGCCAATCGTCCCTGAATCTAGATCCTTGGTGCTTTTCTGTGCCGGAACAAAGAGATTATTAAATATAAACATTTTTTTTACTGAAATTACCATTGTTGGGTAAATAAATCTGATCTATAGTAACTAAGGCCCAAGGTTTCATTCAGGAATTTCATGTCTTTTAAAAAGTAGAATGTTAAGGTTGGCTGCAAAATCAAAATATTTCTGAGGCCTGAAGAAATTTAATTTGCATTTATTCAACATAAAGGAATAAAATCGGTTAATGAATTGTTTCAATAATAATGAAAATACTTCATAAAAATTTCAATATTCCAGTGACGGTTTTGCGTTTTGAAAATTGACTGGGAAGTTTCCTGACCTATGTCCTCAATTAACGTTACTGAAAAGGAAAGAGAATATTTTTGTGTTCCTAAACAATCGAAGGAACTGTGAGTTTTGTTAGTGTAGCGCACCCGTAGGTGTTGGCAGTAGTCTATATGAGTCTGCTTTTCTCAACCAGGTGACACCCCAAGGCCCCAGTAACCAGGCACACAAGATGGCAGTGCAACAGGCACAACCTGACTTTATTAAACAGCTGTAGCTGTAAGAGATGATTGGTTAGAAATAAAACAATAATATAACAATTAGTATTCTGCTAACGCTGTAGTAAATATGACAATTTAACAAAGACAACCCCTGTAAGACCCTTCAAACCCTGGTGTGCACACCTAAGTCCTGAAACAGTTGTGTACCGATGGGGGGCCCCCTTACTGAGTTGAAAGAACTGGATGGGCTGCAAATAGCACAGCAGTCTAAATGAATGGCAAATTCCACCTTAGGTTGGTGCTGAACTGTGCAACTGGATTATCTCACTGGATGCAACCACAATAAAAGAACTGGTGATGTGTCCCTTGGTAAGGGTATAGATGGTGCTCCCTCTGGTGCTGTTGGAAGTGTGCAGCAATGCTGTCAGCTCACCTTGCACAATATGTCTCACCCTCCAATGGACTAGCAGGATAATGTCTGTTTTATAACTCCCAAAGTTCCTTAAACTGGTAGCACAAGGGTTAATAACTTACAGTTGACAAAGAACCTTGCTTCTCTCCACACTGTGGCTTTCTCCTTATCAAGATGGCTGACTGTTGTACCCCTGGATCACAATGGTGCTGACAACATAACTTCCTCCAGGGAACAGCAGCACACAGCTTCAAGCAGGCTGCACACTGCAGTGTTCTCCCCTTGCAGGTTAAAGGACAAGGAAAGTCTAAAATAGAATAAGGCTAAAAATGCTGTATTTTGTATACTAAACATAAGCATGAACTTACTGCACCACAAGCCTAATCAAACAAATTATTTATGCTTTCAAAGTTGGCCACTGGGGGCTGTCATCTTGTAACTTTGTTATACATCTTGGCCTGACCCTGACCCTGCACATGCTCAGTGTGGTCTGGGCTGCTTAGGGATCGTCATAAACAAAGCTGCTTGAGTTCTGCATGGCTGGGAAGTAAGGCGGGAGCTCCCCCTGCTGTTCATAAGTATGATTGTTTCCCTGGGACCGTCTGACAATTCCTATCCACAGCAGTAAATGAAGGGAGAATTTCACTGCATACAGCCAGGTTTCTTATAAAAACTGTACACATTTTTTAATTAAAGTATATTGGAGAAAGGTTTATTTTTCATTAAAGAATGTAAAAATGGGATTTTATTGTTTTGCCTTTCCTTGTCCTTTAATAGCAGGAATAGCCTGGCTGGTCACTCAGCAGGCTGGAATACAAACCCAGTCTCTAGATCTCTCAGCACATCTCTCCATGCTGGCTGGTCTCTCCTCCTCCTGTTCCAGGCCCTGGTTCCTCTTCCTGTTACTGGCTGAGAGGGCAGGGCACAGACTGTCTCCTTTATCATTGGCTGGAGAAAATGCCTTCCTTCCTGCAGTCTGAAGCATTAACTAGTTCCTCTGTACTGTAGTGGAAGGCACGGGGGGGGGACTACATTACCCAGCAGCCTTACAGGTGCAAATATTCACACTCACCCCCCTCTTTATAAATGTCACGTCCTCGTGACAGCATTTCGGAACATATGTATCAATATGCAGACAGATATAAATAAAGCATGGCAATATACATGTTAACATAAAAAATATACAGTGCAACAGAAACATCTCATTTACTGAACAATCTTTTCCACCATGGCATACCATTTTTGTATGTTTTATGGGCTGGGGTGTCACCATTGGGCATCAGAACACAGGGAACATGGGCGATGGTAGCCTTTCGAACAGTGGGCACCATCTGATTGTGACTTGTTCCCAGGATATCATATGTCAGTCTCTGAGGAGGTCTAACTGTTCGTTGTGGCCTGCAGGGGCTTTCAAGAGTCTCAGTACAATCCCTGGTCTCTGGAGTTGGTACAGGAGAAATTTCCTCCATGTTAGCTGTGACCACTGTCTCCAGCTGCTCCTGCTGTGATGTCTCATCTGATCTTGGCTCGGGTGTAATTGCAGCATTGGGAATAAACTCATTAGCATCCACACTTAGATTGCTTGAAACCTCTGAACCAAAACTGGGGCTACATTCTTTATTCTGATCTGTGAAGAAATAATCCAGACCCCAGTCATCATCACTTTCAAAGTCCTCTGAAACTTCTGTTTCTTTGACGTCTGCTGTGGGCGTCTCAGCTGGAAGGCCTTGCTGTCTCCTAGAACACCTAGGCCGATTGGTAGTGGGTTTTGCATCTGGAAGCTTCAACACCCTAACTTTTTCACCTATTGGCATAAGGTGGTTGCAGTGCCATGTCTTGATGGGCCCGGTTCTCCCCTCAGGCCGTATCTGATATACTGGGATGTTAGGTAGCTGCGTACAAACAATGTAAGGCTGGGATCCCCAGCGGTTGGCCAACTTATGCTTCCCAGGAATACCCAAATTCCGTAACAGCACCCGGTCACCAGGCTGCAGATCATGGAACTTCATACTTCGGTCATATTGCTTTTTATTCTGGTCTTGTCTATTTCCCGCAGCAGTCTGTGCCTGTTCATATGCTTTTTGTAAGTTGTGCTTGAGGCGCTCAATGTACCCTTGGTGTGATGTTACTGGAGTGTCATCCGCTGTTACCCCAAAAACAACATCAACTGGCAATCAGGCTTCCCTTCCAAACATTAAGAATTATGGGGAAAATCCTGTGGTGTAATTTCTGGTACTATTATAGGCGTGGACAACAGCTGCTATATACCTGCTCCATTGTGCCTTTTTTCTTCAGCCAAAGTCCCCAGCATGTTAAGCAGGGTTCTGTTGAACCGTTCTGGCTGAGGATCACCTTGTGGGTGATATGGGGTGGTCCTGGACTTTTGCACTCCAAGAAGGGTTAACAGTTCTTTTATGAGCCGGCTTTCAAAATCTCTGCCCTGGTCAGAGTGTATCCGCTTAGGCAACCCATAATGGATGAAAAACTTCTCCACTAGGAATTTGGCCACAGTAATTGCCCTTTGGTCTTTTGTGGGGTAAGCCTGAGCATATCTGGTGAAATGATCAGTGACCACCAAAACATTCTTCACTCCCCCCTCATCCGGTTCTATAGATAAAAAGTCTATGCAGACTAAGTCCATTGGTCCCTGGCTTTCAAGGTGTCCCATTGGCGCAGCTCTAGTGGGCAGGGATTTACGCTGGAGGCATCGGAAACAAGTACTGCAATAGCCCTCCACGTCTTGCTTGAACCTGGGCCAGTAAAATCGATCTCTTACTAACCCTAGAGTCTTCTCTACACCAAGATGTCCATGGTTGTCATGCAGCTTACCATATACAGAGTCCTTGTGTTTATGGGGTAGCAGCAGTTGCCATTTCTCACATCCTGCAAAGTTAGGAGCTCTTCTATATACTAGACCATTCCGTAGGCTAAGCCTGTCCCATTCCCGGGCCAGAGTCCTAGCATTTGGGTGTTCATCTGTTTTTAACAACTCTGGCTTCTTTTGTTGCAGTGCCTCCAGAGCCAGACGACAAAGTGGATCCTCTTTCTGATGCCTCCGCAGGTCATCTAAACTGAGGGAAGGCAGGGCAGCAGTGTCCACTGTTACAACACTGCAGTACAACTTTGGGATCCCAGCTGCCGATATCCCCAAAGCTTCAGCCACACTGGATCCTGCCTGGCGGCAGTGTACACCCTGGCATTGAGCTCTTACACCAGGGGCTGGTATTTCAACCCATTCATCTTCTGGGTGCAAACTGTCATGTGGTCTTCGGGACAACCCATCTGCATCCCCATTGCTACGGCCAGGCCGATATCGTAGACTGAAGTTGTAATTTGCAAGTGCAGCCAGCCACCGGTGTCCTGTGGAATCCAACTTGGCGGAGGTGTTGATATAAGTGAGCGGGTTGTTGTCTGTATGCACGTCAAATTCAGCCCCATACAGGTAATCGTGGAGTTTATCAACTACAGCCCACTTCAGTGCAAGGAACTCCAACTTGTGGGCTGGGTAATTTCTCTCTGTAGGTGACAAGCTTCTGCTGATATAGGCAATTGGTCGCAACTCTCCTTCATGCTGCTGATAAAGGACACCTCCGAGTCCTTCTCGGCTGGCATCAACATGAAGGACATAAGGCTGGGTTGGGTCTGCGTATGCCAGGACTGGAGCATTGGTCAGGCAGTCCTTCAGTTGCTGAAATGCCTTTTCACAGTCCTCATTCCACCTGTCCTCAACTGATTCTTTTGCTTTTCTTTGACGTTTGGACTTGTTAGAATAGTTCTCTATGTCCTCCTCTTCTTCTGTATCACTTTGAAGAAGCTGATTCAGTGGCCATGCAGCTTTAGCAAATCCTCTCACAAATCTGCGGTAATACCCACAGAATCCCAGGAATGATCTGAGTTCAGTAATGGTGCGGGGTCGGGGCCAAGAAGTGACTGCTTCAATCTTGCTGGGGTGAGTGGATACTCCCTCAGCTGATACCACATGGCCTAGATAGGTGACCGAGGGTAAACAAAACTGGCATTTTTCCGGTGACAGCTTCAACCCTTCTTTCTTTAGCCTATCCAGCACCTTAAGTAGTCTCTCTTCATGTTCCTCAAGAGTCTTCCCAAAGACAATAATGTCATCGAGGTACACCACTACCTCTATGAGATGCATGTCTCCTACTGTGTTTTCCATCAGCCTTTGGAAGGTGGCAGAGGCTCTGCTAAGTCCTGGAGGCATTCTTGTCCATTCTAGGAACCCCAAAGGGCAGATAAATGCTGTCTTCTCACGATCATCTGGATGCATTGGGATCTGGTGGTATCCACTTTTTAAGTCCAGAACGCTGAACCACTTACTTCCAACTAAGCAGTGCAGGACATCTTCCACCCTGGGAGTGGTATATTGATCAGGGATGGTGCGCTGATTTAGAGTTCTATAGTCCACACACATACTAATGGACCCATTCTTTTTACGCACCACCACAATTGGCGATGCATAGGGGCTTCGGGACTCTCTGAGAATTCCTGTGGTCTTCAACTCTTCCAGTTTCTGCAGTCTGAAGCATTAACTAGTTCCTCTGTACTGTAGTGGAAGGCACGGGGGGGACTACATTACCCAGCAGCCTTACAGGTGCAAATATTAAGTGTGCTACATAAGCATTAATCAATGCAGATGAATGTTTCAATTCATCAGAATTCAACTATATTCTGGTCAATGGGGTATAAGAGCCAATCGTCCCTGAATCTAGATCCTTGGTGCTTTTCTGTGCCGGAACAAAGAGATTATTAAATATAAACATTTTTTTTACTGAAATTACCATTGTTGGGTAAATAAATCTGATCTATAGTAACTAAGGCCCAAGGTTTCATTCAGGAATTTCCTGTCTTTTAAAAAGTAGAATGTTAAGGTTGGCTGCAAAATCAAAATATTTCTGAGGCCTGAAGAAATTTAATTTGCATTTATTCAACATAAAGGAATAAAATCGGTTAATGAATTGTTTCAATAATAATGAAAATACTTCATAAAAATTTCAATACACTGATTTTCCAGTGACGGTTTTGCGTTTTGAAAATTTACTGGGAAGTTTCCTGACCTATGTCCTCAATTAACGTTACTGAAAAGGAAAGAGAATATTTTTGTGTTCCTAAACAATCGAAGGAACTGTGAGTTTTAAAAGAAATTTTGTTAGTAAAAAATCTCTTAGTAACTGGAAGTAAAGAGAAGGAAATGACAGAATAAAATGCAAGTTGGCCTTTTGTGAGCCAGCAATTAATCAGAACAAGTATCTGACAAGTATTCTCATTAAATTGTGTTTATAGAAAACTCAGTATGCCACTATTGAGACTTTTATAATGGCAATAATGGCCTTTTCAGATGTCTTTACAATGAAAATAAATGTAATCATTGTTGAATGAGATGGTGGCCTAACCTTAGCCTAAATGTTGTTCTATTCATTCACTCAGCTATCAAAGAGAATGACATCTGAACACACCAATACTAACTCTTGGTGGTCTTTGCCTTAACATAACCGAAAAGTATATTTTATTGTAACAAATTTTTACTATCTGCATCTAAAATGAAAAGCTCGGATACGCTGAATCTGAATTGACAAATGATGTAACAATACAGTTAGTGAACTGTTATCAAGACATTTCTGTCAGCTTTGTTCACAAATATAATATGACATTTTACATTTTATGCTGGTGTTCCTTATTTAAAAAAAAATAGTTCTGTGGTTTAAGAACTCTGTTGAGGAATGTGGCATTTCTACTTGTTATTATTATTATTATTTATGAGAATCGGTAACAATACCTGTGCGGCGGGGTCGGCCGCCGCGCCATCAGCGGGGACGCCCGCCGCATGGTCCATCTTTGATTCTAGGGCGCGCCTCTTAAAGGTGCAGACATGCTGGCACATTTGCGCGAGCACATTTTTGATGCCCGTTTGGTGCGAAATTTGAACCTACAGTATATAAGGCCCATTCTGTCTCCCAGCCAGTGACCGTGATAGAATCTTGATTCTGTGGTTCCTGAAGCCTTGTGCTGTCTGTTCCTGTGTAACTTTAGTCTGTTAATCTGGTTTTGATCCCTGCCTGTTCCTGACAATTCTGATATCCGAATCCTGACTTTTGCCTGCATCTCGACTACTCTTTCTGCCTGACCCCATCTGTTTGATTACACGGTTTTGACCCTTGCCTGCCTGACAATTCTTGATATCTGCCTGCCTGGACCCAGCCTGTCTGACGATTCTCTTGCCTGCTTCATTTGTACCGTGACCTTCGGCCCAAAAGACTATCTACCTGTCCTGCCCCTCTGCTAGCCAGAACATCTCGCCTTGTACCCCTCGTTAAGTCCAGGTGGCACCCAAGTAAGCTGAGGGCTCCTCCTGAAGCCCAACGGTGGTCACACTACTGGTGAAGCCGAGCCGAGACCAGGGTACTTAGCACCTGTTCTGGTATTGGGTGCCGGCCATGACAGAATCTGTGAGAAATCTTGAAAGATTATGTAGCAATAGTTTTCTATGAACAGATTGTTCACTTGATAGTCTATACAAACAAGTCAAGGGGATATTACATCATATATCACTGCAGCCTATTCATGGCATTATGCTGTTTATAGCCTAAATTTACATTTTGCAATGCACCATCTATACCAGTGATCCCCAACCAGTAGCTCGTGAGCAACATGTTGCTCTCCAACCCCTTGGATGTTGCTCTCAGTGTCCTCAAAGCAGGGGCTTATTTTGGAATTCCAGGCTTGGAAGCACGTTTTAATTGCACAAAAACTAAGTATAGTGCCAAGTAGAGCCTTTTGTAGGCTGCTAGTCCACATATGGGCTACCAATGTAATAACTTACCCCGGTAGGGGTGTTGGGGGTCGGCGGGGACGCGCGCATTCCAAGCGGGGACGCCCGCAGGGTTCTTCGGCGCCTAGGGTGCACGCGCCACATCTGGTTGCGTCTTAAAGGCGCAGGCACGCTGACGTATGACATCAGCGCGCAAAGGTGAGAATTTCAAATGTATTTAAAGGTACAGTTTACTTTATGCATTGCCCGTGATAGGATATTGTTTCCTGGTGCTTCTGAGCCTTGTGCTATTCGTTGCTATATTCTGAACCTGTTTGATTCCTGTTTTTAACCCCTGCCTGGCTATTTTGACTATTCTGACTTCTGGATTCTGACCCTTGCCTGATTACCGACTACCTCTTTTGATTAACCTCTGATTGACTTCCTGGTTTGACCCTTGCCTGCCTGATAACGTTTATTCTCTGCCTGCCTCGACCCGACCTGATCTGACTACTCTTTTGCCTAACGCCTTGTACTACGATCTTCTGTCCAAAGACTTTACTTTACAGTCGTGCCCCTCTGCCTATCCAGAACCCTCATCTTGCACCTCTCGTTTAAGTCCAGGTGGCATCCAATTAAGCCGATGGCTCCTCCCAAGGCCCAACGGCGGTCACACTACTGGTGAAGCACGAGCCGAGACCAGGGTGCCTGGTGTTTGTTCTGGTGTTGGGTGCCGACCGTGACACAATCACAGCCCTTATTTGGCACTGAAAGGGACTTTTTCATGCTCATGTTACTCCCAACTCTTTTTAGATTGAATGTGGCTCATGTGTAAAAAAGGTTGGGGACCCCTGATCTATACTATGCATATGACAGCTTTCCATTTGGGTATATTTTCCATTTTTTACATTTACAGTACATACATTTTTGAAGTTTCTGTGGTCTAAACTGGAATTATCCTGAAAATTCCACTATTTCGGACTTTTCAGGCAAGAATCCGAAAAATTCTGGCTTTTCAGGAAAAAGCCTGAAAAAAACTTTTGATTCGGCAAAAAACTTGATTTTGTCGTGTTTGTTCCCAATCTGATTAAATCATGCTTTTTTAATAATAAATAAGGTCACATCATGGTTGGGTCAGACTTTTTTTAAAAACATTAGAAAAATCATATTTTGATAATTAACCCCCTAAATGTTATTGATTTTTGCATTTGAAATAACAGCTGTAATGAAATGAGATCCATGTTTAGTACCTTCGGGTAACCATTTTTTACCAATGCTTAATTTGACAGTTCACTCTTTTTTATAAAACTTCCTCTTAAAAAACATCTAAGAAGCAGATGACATATAATGATTTTTATAGCTGCTTTCTGTTTTCTATGTTTTACCATTCTTCTAAAATTTAAGTTTTAGAAATTAATCAATTTATTTCCCCCCTGAAAAGTTTCACAGTAGTAAGAAACACAAACATTTTGTTCCCTTTTTTCAGTTTAATAATTAAAGAAAACAAATGCTGACTGATACGTTTTCATGGCAGATTAAAAAGTAACATTTCCTTGCCAAATGAAAATCCCTGTACTATAAATAACTACCTTTATGTTGTACATTTCTTGATTCTAAAACAGAATGTTATGAAAAGTCATGTTAGTAATGTTATGTGACTTTTGTTGTGAATCCCTCAATTTAACCGATCATTTGCCCTTTCAAGTAACTCACTGACATACACAGCTTTTATCATCTCCTGATGAAGAATGACAAATGATCACTGAAATAAACATTTGCTAGGGTTTGAAATTATATTATTTAACTCGTTCTTTGATCATACTGTTTACTGTCTGTTCCAAACAGCTTAAATGAAATGGATATGTAATTTCCTTATGTACACATGGCAGCATTCGTAACCATATTAATATAATCACCTTACAAAAAGTATTTGTTGAAAAGCTCGTGCAGCTTTGAGTATCGTCACATTATAGAAATCCCAACCAAACAAGCAAAACTCAAGACACATGTTCCCTTTGAAATTTTCCAATGTAAATTAAAATTGTGCTACATTAAATAAGATGATCATGAATTTCAGAACAAAGATAAAATGTAGCAAAGAAATCTAAGGAAAACGAACCCAACAACCAAATGACAAGATATTGTTATATAGATCATAATGGTGGACTGCTGTTTCAATTTCTAAATTAAACTTTGAAAATGCAGCCAATCTAACACAATATTTTAATGGTACTCACAAAGTATATGCAAATAAGCAAGTATTGAATCTATTTGACTGATGATTGCATCTCTTGAAACTCCGGTAAAAATAGCCAGAAAACTTCTGTATTAAATGGTCCTGTGAAGTGACTCTAAAATACTTATTAGCTGCAATGTTAACTGGCATAAATGAGTAGAACAGGCCATCTCTTGGTAAAGACTAGCAATTGCATTGTATTGTACTTACACAAAATTCTGCAGATTAATTAATAAATATTTGAAAATATTTGCATCATTTCAATTTTCAAAAAGATGTGGTGCTTCATACAGACCAGCCGATGTCATACTGATAAGCCTCAGGTGGCTTATCAGTAACCCATAAAACCAGGCTGGTCAGTCTCTCAGGATCTCTGACTGAGAGAGACACAGAGAGAGGTCTGGCAAGCAAACATACAGTATAGAAGTCTATGTATGCGTACACACACAATTATCTGCTCAGAGGTCTGTAATATTGCTGCCATTTGCTGAATTGTTATTTCAGCTGAAAGCTATTTTTGTTGGTTTTGGAAGAAAACTGCCTTCATGTTGCAACCTGTTGCTGCCAGCTGAAATAAATGCCATTTTTAAAGAGACTTTTGCTGTTCTGACACTATGGGGGTTATTTACTAAACGTTGAATGCAAAAATCACGAAAAATGTGTGATTTTTTTTAATAAAACCTGACTTTTAAAAAATCACTAAGTTTTCAGAATTTATTAAACCCTGAGAATGGAAGTTCGAATTTGTAAATCCAGCATCTCAAACCTGTCGAGGCTGCATATAAGTCAATGGGAGAAGTCCAAATGATTTTTTGATGTGCGCTGTTTTTTGGGCAATACCCCGAAATTTTTTTTGGGGTGAAAATTACCAAACTGAACTGAACTGCCATTGGCTTTTATACTTACCGAACATTCTTTTTAATACTGGTAATACTAGAAGGACAGGTATGTTATCCTTTATCTGGAAACATGTTATCTAGAAAGTTCTGAATTACTGCAAGTTTTAACTTCCAATAGACTCAATTTTAATCAATTCTCATTTTCAAAAGATTATATCCTTTGTCTGTATACTTATAACAGCTAAGATAAAATTAATCTTTATTGGAGGCAAAAAAATCCTACTGGATTTAATTAAAGTTTAAATGATTTTTTAGTAGACTTAGGGGCATGTTTACTAACATTGGAGATAAATATCTGGAGAGATTTCTGGAGATGTTGCCCATGGCAACCAATCAGCAATTAGATTTAAACAGCCACAGCCAAGTTAGAAAACAAAAGCAAAGATCTGATTGGTTGCTATGGGCAACATCTCCAGAAATCTCTCCAGATATTTATCTCCAATGTTAGTAAACATGCCCCTAAGGCTATGAAGATCCAAATTATGGGGAACCTATCAAATGGAAAAAAAATCCCTTATCCGGAAAATCCTAGGTTCCAAGCATTCTGCATAACAAGGTCCCATGACTGTATATTAGTCTGGATAAATAATAGGTCATTATTGCAGTAAAGATCACAGATACCGTCACAAATTAAGGATTAATATATAACAAACATATTCAAAAAATAATGATACAATTAATAACATCAATTAACAAGCAGTGACATAACATTGATGTTTAATTGTCATACTGTAACGAATAGGGATGTCGCGGACTGTTCGCCGGCGAACTTGTTCGCGCGAACATCGGCTGTTCGCGTCCGCCGCAAGTTCGCGAACGTCGCGCGACGTTCGCCATTTTGGGTTCGCCTTACCTGGCGCTTTTTTTTGACCTCTCACCCCAGACCAGCAGATACATGGCAGCCAATCAGGAAGCTCTCCCTCCTGGACCACCCCCACACCCCCTGGACCACTCCCCTTCCATATATAAACTGAAGCCCTGCAGCGTTTTTTCATTCTGCCTGTGTGTGCTTGCAAGAGCTAGTGTAGGGAGAGAGCTGTTACTGATTTCACTGATTTCTTTGAGGGACAGTTGATAGTAAGTTTGCTGGCTAGTAATCTACTTGATACTGCTCTGTATTGGAGGGACAGAAGTGTGCAGGGATTTGAGGGACATTTTAGGGTAGCTTTGCTGGCTAGTAATCTACCTTCTACTGCAGTGCTCTGTATGTAGCTGCCTGCTGTGGGCACTGATCTCTTCTGATCTCATCTGCTGACTGCTGTAATAACCCAATAGTCCTTGTAAGGACTGCTTTTATTTTCTTTTTTGTTTTTTTACTTTGCTAGTTGCTACTATAAGCCCAGTGCTATTAGTCTAGCAGTGTTGGGGAGTGGGACTGGTGTGCTACTGTGCTGCTCCTAGTAGTTCAGCAGCACCAACGCGAGAAAAATATTTTTTTTTAATATACATATATTTTTTTTTTCTTTTACTTATCTTACTGTTCTTTAACGTGTACAGTGCTGTTGCTGTTCTTCATAGTAGTGCACCAATAGTAGTGCACTTGCAGGCATTATTTGCTCAGTGTGTTCTTCATTTTCAAACAACAACCATCTAGCTGTGTGAGCTTGTTCACATTCTGTCTAAATATCAATAATAATACCGTCTCTAGAAACACCACCCGAGTGACGTTTTTCAGGCAGCAATAATATATTCCGTATCCACTGCTGTAGTAGTGTATACGTTAACCTTGTAGGCATTATTTGCTCAGTGTGTTCTTCATTTTCAAACAACAACCATCTAGCTGTGTGAGCTTGTTCACATTCTGTCTAAATATCAATAATAATACCGTCTCTAGAAACACCACCCGAGTGACTTTTTTCAGGCAGCCATAATATATTCCGTATCCACTGCTGTAGTAGTGTATACGTTAACCTTGTAGGCATTATTTGCTCAGTGTGTTCTTCATTTTCAAACAACAACCATCTAGCTGTGTGAGCTTGTTCACATTCTGTCTAAATATCAATAATAGTACCGTCTCTAGAAACACCACCCGAGTGACGTTTTTCAGGCAGCAATAATATATTCCGTATCCACTGCTGTAGTAGTGTATACGTTGACCTTGTAGGCCTTGTTTGCCCAGTGTGTTCTTCTTCTTCATTTTCAAACCACTGCCACTTAGCTGTGTGAACTTGTTCACATTCTGTCTAAATATCAATAATAATACCGTCTTTAGAAACACCACCCGAGTGACGTTTTTCAGGCAGCAATAATATATTCCGTATCCACTGCTGTAGTAGTGTATACGTTAACCTTGTAGGCATTATTTGCTCAGTGTGTTCTTCATTTTCAAACAACAACCATCTAGCTGTGTGAGCTTGTTCACATTCTGTCTAAATATCAATAATAGTACCGTCTCTAGAAACACCACCCGAGTGACGTTTTTCAGGCAGCAATAATATATTCCGTATCCACTGCTGTAGTAGTGTATACGTTGACCTTGTAGGCCTTGTTTGCCCAGTGTGTTCTTCTTCTTCATTTTCAAACAACTTCCATCTAGCTGTGTGAGCTTGTTCACATTCTGTCTAAATATCAATAATAATACCGTCTCTAGAAACACCACCCGAGTGACGTTTTTCAGGCAGCAATAATATATTCCGTATCCACTGCTGTAGTAGTGTATACGTTAACCTTGTAGGCATTATTTGCTCAGTGTGTTCTTCATTTTCAAACAACAACCATCTAGCTGTGTGAGCTTGTTCACATTCTGTCTAAATATCAATAATAGTACCGTCTCTAGAAACACCACCCGAGTGACGTTTTTCAGGCAGCAATAATATATTCCGTATCCACTGCTGTAGTAGTGTATACGTTAACCTTGTAGGCATTATTTGCTCAGTGTGTTCTTCATTTTCAAACAACAACCATCTAGCTGTGTGAGCTTGTTCACATTCTGTCTAAATATCAATAATAATACCGTCTCTAGAAACACCACCCGAGCAACGTTTTTCAGGCAGCAATAATATATTCCGTATCCACTGCTGTAGTAGTGTATACGTTAACCTTGCAGGCATTATTTGCTCAGTGTGTTCTTCATTTTCAAACAACAACCATCTAGCTGTGTGAGCTTGTTCACATTCTGTCTAAATATCAATAATAATACCGTCTCTAGAAACACCACCCGAGTGACGTTTTTCAGGCAGCAATAATATATTCCGTATCCACTGCTGTAGTAGTGTATACGTTAACCTTGTAGGCATTATTTGCTCAGTGTGTTCTTCATTTTCAAACAACAACCATCTAGCTGTGTGAGCTTGTTCACATTCTGTCTAAATATCAATAATAATACCGTCTCTAGAAAAACCACCCGAGTGACGTTTTTCAGGCAGCAATAATATATTCCGTATCCACTGCTGTCGTAGTGTATACGTTAACCTTGTAGGCATTATTTGCTCAGTGTGTTCTTCATTTTCAAACAACAACCATCTAGCTGTGTGAGCTTGTTCACATTCTGTCTAAATATCAATAATAGTACCGTCTCTAGAAACACCACCCGAGTGACGTTTTTCAGGCAGCAATAATATATTCCGTATCCACTGCTGTAGTAGTGTATACGTTGACCTTGTAGGCCTTGTTTGCCCAGTGTGTTCTTCTTCTTCATTTTCAAACCACTGCCACTTAGCTGTGTGAGCTTGTTCACATTCTGTCTAAATATCAATAATAATACCGTCTCTAGAAACACCACCTGAGTTGTTGTTGTTGTTGTTTTAAAAATAATGCCAGGCAAAGGCAGGCCGCCACGTAGAGGCACTAGGGGCCGTGCTGCTATGCTATCCTGTGGCCCTAGGAAATTGCCCAGTTTTAAAAAGGCAATGACCCTGAACTCCCAAAATGCTGAAGAGGTAGTTGACTGGCTTACACAGCACACCCCATCCTCTACCGTTTCTAACTTTACCACAACATCCTCATCCTCCACTGCTATGGGCACCCCACGTAACACTTCCTCCACCACCGGCGCCCCTTCTTCACTGGAGTCAGAGGAGTTATTTTCACATGAGTTTCTTGAACTGAGTGATGCGCAACCATTATTGGCAGAAGAAGATGAAGGAGATGAGGACGTTACACCAGATTTAATTCTGGCAGAGAACACAACAGAGATGGACATAATGAGTGATGACGAGGAGGTCCCCGCTGCTGCTTCCTTCTGTGAGCTGGTAGAAGAAATTGATGCATCTGAGGAGAATGAGGATGAGGAGATTGATGTTTTATGGGTGCCCAGTAGAAGAGAGCAAGAGGAGGATAGTTCAGATGGAGAGACTGAGAGTCAGAGAGGCAGGAGGAGAATAAGACTTAGAAGAAGCAGGGAGGACAGCTCGCAGGGAACAGTAGGGCAACAACATGTATCGGCACCTGTGGTCAGCCGGCCAACGCACCCGCCATTGCCGCCAACGCCGCCGACTTCTACTGTTACCGCCAGATTGCCAGCCTCAAAAAGGTCAGCAGTGTGGGATTTTTTTAATGTGTGTGCCTCTGAAAAAAGCGTTGTCATTTGCAATGAGTGCAGTCAGAAACTGAGTCTTGGGAAGCCCAACAGCCACATAGGTACAACTTCTATGCGAAGGCACATGAACGGCAAGCACAAAGCACTTTGGGAGCAACACCTCAAAGGCAACAGGCAAACTAAAAGCCACCCTCCTTCTGGTCCAGCATCTTACTGCTCTACCTCTGCTGTCCTTCACCCGTCTGAACCACCCTCCACTCCGCCTTCCACCTTGACCACCAGTTCCCATTCCCAGTCATCTGCCCCCAGCCAAGTTTCTGTGAGGGCCATGTTTGAGCGTAAGAAGCCAATGTCTGCGAGGCACCCCCTTGCCCGGCGTCTGACAGCTGGCTTGTCTGCACTCTTAGCCCGCCAGCTTTTACCATACCAGCTGGTGGACTCTGAGGCCTTCCGCAAATTTGTAGCAATTGGAACACCGCAGTGGAAGGTACCCAGCCGCAATTTTTTTTCAAAAAAGGGAATACCACACCTGTACCACCATGTGCAGAGCCAAGTCACCGCATCTCTGTCACTTAGTGTTGGGCCAAAGGTCCATATGACTACTGACGCATGGTCCTCCAAGCATGGTCAGGGCAGGTATGTCACCTACACTGCCCACTGGGTGAACTTGGTAATGGCTGGGAAGCAGGGAATGTGTAGCTCAACAACGACAGTGGAGTTGGTGTCACCGCCACGGATTGCACGCGGTTCTGCCACCACCTCTACTCCTCCTTCGCTCTCTACCTCGTCTTCTTCCTCTTCTTCGTCCTCTGCTGCTGGGTCCTCCTCCTCCACACCTGTGCACCCCCAGCTCCCCCTAGGCTATTCGACGTGCCAGGTACGCCGTTGTCATGCTGTCTTGGGGATGACGTGCCTGGAAAGCAAAAACCATACCGGATCTGTACTCCTGTCATCTCTGCAGTCACAGGCCGATCGGTGGCTGACCCCACACCAACTGAAGATCGGAAAAGTGGTGTGTGACAATGGAAGCAATCTGTTGGCAGCACTGAGACTGGGCAATTTAACACATGTGCCCTGCATGGCACATGTTCTGAATTTAATAGTACAACGTTTTGTTTCAAAGTACCCAGGATTCCAGGACATTCTCAGGCAGTCCAGGAAGGTGTCGGCCATTTCAGACGGTCCTACACAGCCATGGCATGCCTTGCTGACATTCAGCAGCGGTACAACATGCCAGTCAGGCGTTTGATTTGCGACAGCCAGACTCGCTGGAATTCAACGCTCCTCATGTTGGAACGTCTGCTGCAACAACAAAGAGCCGTCAACGAATACCTGTTTGAACTGGGTGGTAGGACTGGATCTGCAGAGCTGGGGATTTTTTTACTCCGTTACTGGGTGCTTATGCGCGATGCCTGCAGGCTCATGCGCCCTTTTGAAGAGGTTACAAATATGGTCAGTCGCACCGAAGGCACCATCAGCGACCTAATACCCTTTGCTTTCTTCCTGGAGCGTGCCGTGCGACGAGTGACAGATGAGGCTGTAGACCAGCGTGACGAGGAGCAGGAAGCGCGCGATTTCTGGTCGGAATCACCAGAACGAACCCAGGCACCTGCTGCAACGCAGGGAGAGGTGTCAGAAGTGGAGTCAGAGGAGGAAGGTGGCTTTGTGGAGGAGGAGGACCAACAGGAGCAGGCTTCCCAGGGGGCTAGTGGTGACCTTTTGGGGACCCCTGGTCTTGTACGTGGCTGGGGGGAGGAGACCGTGGATGATGCAGTCCTTGATAACGAGGAAGCGGAGATGGATACCTCTGCATCCAACCTTGTGAGAATGGGGTCTTTCATGCTGTCATGCCTGTTGAAGGACCCCCGTATCAAGAGGCTTAAGGAGAAGGACCTGTACTGGGTCGCGACTCTACTAGACCCTCGGTACAAGCATAAAGTGGCAGAAATGTTACCAACATACCACAAGTCTGAAAGGATACTGCATTTAGAAACCAGCCTGCAAAACATGTTGTACAATGCTTTTAAGGGTGATGTCACTTCAGGAACTCATCAACATTCCAGGGGCAGAGGTGCCAGTAATCCTGCCACGAGCGCACCTGCAAGGACAAAGCACTTTGGCCACTCTGTAACGTCAGACATGCAAATGTTTTTCAGTCCAAGGCAGCGGCAGAACCGTTCGGGATCCACCCTCAAAGAACGCCTCGACCGGCAGGTAGCGGACTACCTGGCATTAACTGCAGATATCGACACTCTGAGGAGCGATGAACCCCTGGACTACTGGGTGCGCAGGCTTGATCTGTGGCCAGAGCTGTCACAATTTGCCATGAACCTCTTGTCTTGCCCCGCCTCAAGTGTCCTCTCAGAAAGGACCTTCAGTGCAGCAGGAGGGATTGTAACTGAGAAGAGAACTCGCCTAGGTCACAAAAGTGTGGATTACCTGACCTTTATTAAAATGAATGAGGGGTGGATCTCGGAGGGTTACTGCACGCCGGAAGACTTGTGCTGAGATTCTGACTCCCCATGCAGCTGTCCTTCTCTGCACGCCTCATGACTCCACATACAGCTGTCCTTTAGCGTCCTCCTCCCTCCACCACCGTTACAAACTAGGGTGCAAACCCTACTGGTTTAATTTGAATCCAGGTAAATCCTGAGTTTTTCTGGCCTCTGTGCTTCAGTGGCTGTGACAAAAAAATGAATATTTTCAGCATTTATATGGCATATTTTTTCTGGCCTCTGTGCTTCAGTGGCTGCGACCAAAAAAAACAGAATATTTTCAGCATTTATATGGCATATTTTTTCTGGCCTCTGTGCTTCAGTGGCTGCGACCAAAAAAAACAGAATATTTTCAGCATTTATATGGCATATTTTTTATGGCCTCTGTGCTTCAGTGGCTGCGACCAAAAAAAACGGAATATTTTCAGCATTTATATGGCATATTTTTTCTGGCCTCTGTGCTTCAGTGGCTGTGACAAAAAAATGAATATTTTCAGCATTTATATGGCATATTTTTTCTGGCCTCTGTGCTTCAGTGGCTGCGACCAAAAAAAACAGAATATTTTCAGCATTTATATGGCATATTTTTTATGGCCTCTGTGCTTCAGTGGCTGTGACAAAAAAATGAATATTTTCAGCATTTATATGGCATATTTTTTATGGCCTCTGTGCTTCAGTGGCTGCGACCAAAAAAAAACAGAATATTTTCAGCATTTATATGGCATATTTTTTATGGCCTCTGTGCTTCAGTGGATGTGATAAAAAAATGAATATTTTCAGCATTTATATGGCATATTTTTTCTGGCCTCTGTGCTTCAGTGGCTGCGACCAAAAAAAAAGAATATTTTCAGCATTTATATGGCATATTTTTTCTGGCCTCTGTGCTTTAGTGGCTGCGACCAAAAAAAATGAATATTTTCAGCATTTATATGGCATATTTTTTCTGGCCTCTGTGCTTCAGTGTCTGCGACAAAAAAAATTTACATTGTTAGCATTTATATGGCATATTTTTTCTGGCCTCTGTGCTTCAGTGGCTGCGACCAAAAAAAATGAATATTTTCAGCATTTATATGGCATATTTTTTCTGGCCTCTGTGCTTCAGTGTCTGCGACAAAAAAAATTTACATTGTTAGCATTTATATGGCATATTTTTCCTGGCCTCTGTGCTGCAGTGGCTGCGACCAAAAAAAATTAATATTGTTTGCATTTATATGGCATATTTTTTCTGGCCTCTGTGCTGCAGTGGCTGCGACAAAAAAAAATTAATATTTTCAGCATTTATATGGCATATTTTTTCTGGCCTCTGTGCTTCAGTGGCTGCGACAAAAAAAAGATAATTTTTCAGGAAAGTACACATGCCTAATTTTTCAGGGTTCTGCAACAGTGGCAAAATCGCATCTTTTATGGTCACCTCAGGTGATCAATAAAGTACACCAAAACTGGGCCCACACTGCAGAATCAGTGTTTTTTGGTTCACTTCACTGTACATTGAATTACCTCTGCCTGACCGTGCACGTGCGCACAAGCACGGTGACTGCTAAACACACCACTACAGAAATATTGCCACCAACAGGACGAACATCCTGGAGGTGACAAGCTCAACTAGTAATTAACAACTATTATTTGCTCACTTGACGGTATCATTCATTAAAGCTCTTTGCGTCTTTTTGCGTTGCAGTAAGCACCGCGTTTCGTCTTTGCGTGTGAACAGGCTGTAACCTTTACACGACTTGATTGGCATGTAGACGCCGGACGTTTTAAAGCATTTTATTACACAGGTTTAGAAATGTAGTGTGATTTCTGCCCTTTACAGCACAAAACGCAGCGCTGTGTCAACAATGGATTTTTTAGAAACATTTTTGCCCTTGATCCCCCTCTGGCATGGCACTGTCCAGGTCGTTGCACCCTTTAACCAACTTTAACATCATTTTTCTGGCCAGAAATGTCTTTTCTAGCTTTTAAAATTCGCCTTCCCATTGAAGTCTATGGGGTTCGCGACGTTCGCGAACCGTTCGCATTTTTGACGCAAGTTCGCGAATATGTTCGCAAACTTTTTTCCCGACGTTCGCTACATCCCTAGTAACGAATACAAACTATATTGCAAACATTCGGTGGGCTGTGTCTGGCATAAAAGTTATATATTAACTAACAATGACAAACAATAATTATTAATAAACATTTTTGTATCTCAATTCACCTTGTTATAATCTTTAGATGTCATACAGGGACATCTACTTGATATATGAATATGAAAGCTGAGAAAAAACAAGTTGGGTGGTAAATTTACATGTCTTTTGGATTTACATAACTACACAGGGTTTAGTATAATAAGAGGTACAGATTTTTGTTCCAATCACAGTAACCAATAGCAATCAACAAGCAGTTACTACTTGGATTTCAAATCCAACATCTGATTAGTTGCCTTGAGTTACACCAAACAAGATAGTAAGAACTGTGTATTGCATTACCCCCAGGAAGACGGTCTGTAGGAAGTTAGAGACGTCACTTCAGTAATCATCCTTTCTTCTAAAATTGGCTTATACATTTACTCTAACAGCAGGTTCCTCAAGGCAACAGCAATAAAATTGACTGCCAAGAGGGCTGAGGTTGATAAAATGTCTTAATGAGCCTCCAGATGTATAGCAGATGGATATTAACAAACAGAAAAGAAATATTATTTCTATAGATGGGAAGTCGCAGGCTTCTATATTCTTTGTACTCTCCAGACAGATAGAATCCCAACATGTAGCATTCATTCATTTTGTTTGGAGTCATGCCAATAATAACACTTTCAACTGGGCATCCTATTGGTCTATATTTTCAACATTAGGAGGAACAAGTGACATCTGTGCAAACCAGAGTGAAAGGAAGGAAAGGACCTTTCTGTTAGGATTTACAATCGAAAAGAAACGGGTAATGTGACAGAAAGCATTAGCAGACAGAAGTTATTAGTGTAAAATGTCTTACCAAGGGAAAGCTGTTTAACCAATAGAACTTTGGCCAAAATAGATAATCCTTGATCCACTAGGATTGCAAGATGTTGCCATACATGCCAATATGGTCCAGCAGCGTAGCCATCTTCTAGCAATAAAGAAGTACATATCAATAGAAAGCATATTATAACCAATTGGCCATACTCCTTTCTTAGAAAAAAAATGGTACATGAAAATAGTAAATCATACAAAGAAAGACAAATGAAAATTTGCTATTTCCCAACACAGACATTAGATCAATTTGTACTCTGTTGTAAACAAGTTTGGATTATCCTCCATCAAAATCCAAAGGGACAACATCAGGACTTTCTGTGTCTTACTAGAGAATCATTCCAACCAAGACATGTTTTCTAGTGACCAGATTCGTTTTTTTTGCACTTTAGCAGCCTCTATTTTGGTTTATGCTGGGACACATTCTGCCTCCATCCTCTTACATGCATCATCTAAATTTCACTTGAAGTCACCCAAATTTCAGTATATTTACTCCCATAAACAATCTTAAAGGTGATTCACATTTACATTAACTTTTAGCTCTTTATAGAATCTTCTATTCCTAGCAGCCTGGTCTTCATTATTTATTTTCATAGTTTTTATATTATTCGCATTCCACTTCTACATCTTTTCAGCTGGAAGGGGGTCACTGACCCCGACAGCCAAAAACTATTGCTCAGTGAGCTTACAATTTTATTATTGTTAACTTTTATTACTTATCCATTTCCTCTCCTATTCATATTCCAGACTCTCCTTTCAACCACTGCCTGCTGGCTAAGGTAAGTCCAGGCAACCAAATAGCTGCTAAAATTCCAAACTGGAGAGTTGCTAAACAAAAAACTAAATAACAGAGACTACAAAAATAATGGTCCGGATTCAATTTGAGAGTAATACCCCATTACTTTCCATTGGAAAAAATGCAACTGAATTTGGAGATACCGTATATACTGTACTCGAGTATAAACCGAGTTTTTCAGCATCCAAAATGTGCTGAAAAAGTCTACTTCGGCTTATACTCGAGTCAGCGGGCAGTAGCTGAGATTGCAGTCACTTTTAATCATTACTATACCAACAGTTCGCTTGGGGAGAGACCGCAATATCACACAAACATCTTCATCCTTTTCTTCTGTATTTGCAATTATGCAGGTAATACTCAAAAACTGATGTGCTCTCAATACCTGCTGCTTGTCTGCTGATATGGATGGCAAAGTATGGCAAAATGCAAACAGACTCGATGTCAAAGCTTTCCAGGTGTAGAAGAGACAGACTTCCATCAAAGCAATAGCCATTGTATACAATTATAATCAAGTTTCAGATCATGTGTGCATTATACCTCTTATTTCACCCACCCCATAAATGTTACTGGAGTTTCACTATTTTCTGTTGCTGGAAGTAATTGTACAGACAAAATCCTTTAAAGCGTATTCTCATATAAAAATGTCATAGCGTAATGCTTTCATAAGTGTCTGGAAATTTCTCTTTAGCCAGAATGTATCCAAAGAGGTATACCAGATCAGCAAGCATGATTCACAAAACAAATAAAACCTTGATTTGCAGTATCATTACATGTGATACCATCGTAGTTTTATATTTATGCAATACAAAATGTGAATTACTTCCTATTAATGTTATAGAACGCAACGGATTGTTTTCATTAAACAACAGATTAATTATGAGGATCCTTTTAGCACAAGACACCCTGTATGATTTATAAATAGAAACATTTTTAAGAAGTTTAATTGCTTCATGTTTACTAATAGAAAATAAGTGGGGTTGTTTTGTACAAATATTTTTTATCTGCAATTTGCTTTCCAAAGGATAATGTTGTCCTATATATTTGATACAACAGTGATTACCTTACAGAAAAAGTATGCTTTTTTTTTTTGGGCCATCGTAGTGTTGATTACATAATGTGGCTTTAAAACACCATTACTGTATGATTCTTTTTACACACGTATAGCTGTAAAAAACCTAGAATTATGTCCTTGTCCAGGGTGGCAGTGTTCCCTAGTATGAAAATGTGCACAATTCATTACAAGAGTTAGGAGGCCTCAATGCCCAACTAATGTGGAAGGAGCATGTTTGGATGCAAGTTATTTAACATCTATTGACGGATGCTGCACTTTTTCTTGCATCCCACCGTGAGGCTCTAATAATAATGTATCAAATAATAAACTTTTTCTACTAACTGCTTGATGTGCTTGGAAGAATGAGTAAATAACCTTTATAATCTTCACAGATTAGGAAAGACTTTGACAAGTTTAATATTTTGATACTATCTTATTACAGCCAAAAGGAGATTTTTTTCCCACAGGACATTATGAGAAATGACATGTATTTTTGAAGTTTGGACGTGGTTCAAAATAATTGATCTCATACATAAGACAATAAATACTAAGCATTGACTGAGTGTGGCCTGAAATATTCCTGTTTATAACTAGACTGATATGGAACTGCTAGTCAGTTTCCTTTATATAGAGAATTTAATTTGAATTGCAACAACTTGTTCCTCCCCAGAGCAGGGCCAAACAGGCCAGGCTCCCTAGGCCACCCCACCCCCTCCCACATATGTGTGCTTGTTTGGGCAGTGAAATCACTTGGGGGGCACTAGAGAGCAATGATACAATCTTAAATGTGTAGGGAAAAGGGCCCAGGTTAGGGTAAGTGGATGCCTGGAATCACCCAGAAATCTGTTTTTAACAGCATCGTGTCTGGGACTGGAGCTTGATTGACGCATATGTAATCATGCAACAGGACAATGATCTAAGGTATATTTGTAGACCATGAAAAAACTACTTCGGAAGAACCGAGCAACTGGAGCTGTAATTGCTTCAAATGAAGGATTTGTTTTAAAATACAATCTCTGATGAACTGAACAGTATTATGAACTAAAAATAATGGTATGACAGGCTCACTGTGTTGGCTGTACTTTCTTATTATGCTACATTGGTAATTAATATCAGTTTCTATCAAAAACATGAACATTTCTGGAGTATTCCAAACTTTGTGCAATGGGGATTTTTTTATATGTGCAGCAATGATGGAAAGACTGGGTGAAACTATAGGAAAGTGGTGGGCACATTTAGATGCAGGTAGCTTTAAAGGGATACTGTCATGGGAAAAAAATATTTTTTTCAAAATGAATCAGTTAATAGTGCTGCTCCAGCAGAATTCAGCACTGAAATCCATTTCTCAAAAGAGCTAACAGATTTTTTATATTCAATTTTGAAATCTGACATGGGGCTAGACATATTGTCAATTTCCCAGCTGCCCCAGGTCATGTGACTTGTGCTCTGATAAACTTCAATCACTCTTTACTGCTGTACTGCAAGTTGGAGTGATATCACCCCCTCCCTTCCCCCCCCAGCAGCCAAACAAAAGAACAATGGGAAGGTAACCAGATAGCAGCTCCCTAACACAAGAAGCTATACCCTCATAGTGAGAGGACGTGCTTTTTGAGTGTGCTGTGAGAGCGTGTTTTCTCCCAGGCCCTTGCGGGTCCTGGGGGAGTTAGTCCCAGTCCCTATCCCTCTGTGACCCCCTCCTTTATACCCCCCAGTATAGTTAATTTCTCCATTTTTGTTATTTTGGGGGTTCCCCCCCTCCTCACCCCTGCCTAAATGGGGTTAAGGAAGAAGGGAGATGCAACCCCTGCGGGTGGACGAACCCGCCTTGGAAGCAACCGCAGAGCAATGGAGGAAAAGTCCCCAGTACCTGCTGAACGTACACGAAGTGCGAAAAAGAACAAACCAACTAGGCGGCAACTACCTGAATATGACTCCTCTTCGATGGAAGAAGCCGAGGAGAGCAATGGAAGCCATCCGGGTCCGGGAGGAAGTGCAGGAGCGAGTGCAGGGAGCTGCGGCGTGACTGCAGGGCCTTCCGATCTGGTGCAGAGTGAGATCCCGGCAGTGAGAGGAGGAGAGCTACCGCAAGAGTTGAGTTCAGCAGAGGCAATGGAGGAAGCAGCAGGAACGATTGCTCAGGAAGTTGCCGAGCAGGTCCTGGAGGCAAATGCTGCACAGAATGGAAACCTGGCTGCAGGGACTGATAGATCGCTCTTGGTGAGTGTTAACTTGCCTGATACTGAAGTGGCTGCATTTGTGACTGTGGGGGAAGGGGGCACAGAGACTGTGTCAGTTTTGGAAAAGGGAGATGTCAGTTTGGGGAAAAATATTCATGTAAAAGAAAAAAAAATGAATTTGTCTGAGCCAGCATTAGGAAAAGACACTGAAAAGAATGTTGGCTTGGTAATTGAATATGATAAAATCATCGGAGCACTTAATGAGTTAAAATGCCTGGAGACCAAACAGTCTGTTTTAACCAAAGGCATAGATGTGCTGATCAGAGACTTAAGGCTGTTAAAGGGAGATCGAAGGACTGAGGCCATTAGACAACTGGCTTATTTAAACAAAGACTTTGAATCGATGGACTTACAAAGTAAATCAATTCTGAATGTGATTGAACCGTGGAAAGAGTTGTATTAAATAAAAAAAGATTTGAGGAAATGACAAGTGGGGGAGGGATTGCAGAAACTCATTTAAAATCTCACAATTACTAAATGAAAATGTTTCTTGTGATGTATCTGAGGTTGTATCAGTGCAAGAAAGTGTTAACACCCCCTCTGTTAAAAAAATTGGTAGTAACTCCACACCAGAAGCGAAAGGGTTAAATACTCCTTTTAATCAGATAGATGAGTCTTTAAATTCTGAACAGCCAGTAGAGGGCACTTCCCTTTCTGGAGCAATAGAAAATTACCTAGAACCAGGTGCAAACAATAAAGAAGGAGGCAGTGTGTGGGGGAAAAAGAAACTGTTTGAGAATTCACAGGGGGAGGGGCAGGAGGAGGATGAATATGGCAAAAGACAGAATGCTGTAAAGATAAAATGGGTAGGTGAAAGGGAAAACTTTCCAGGTAGGAGATTTGTAGCAAAGATTTTGGTCAAACAAGTTTTGGGATTCGTAGTAGATGATATCTATGCTATGCTCAGTTTTACTGATATTGAATTTGACTTGAGCTTTAAATTGGCACAAGGATTAGAAGAATTTTGGAGACGTTACAACCTGACAAAACATGCTAAAGAATGGAAGGATTTTAAAGTCATACCTATTTCTAAACCTGAACTTAAAAATATTACAGTCATAATGAAAAATGAAACTGTACATCCTGAGGATATTTTGGTATGGCTTAAAAGACAGTGTACAGTGATGTCACCACTTGTAAAAATCTTTGATGAAGAAGGCTTTTGGATAGGGGGCTATAAAGTTCAAGTCAAATTAAATACAGAAGGTTATTCACAAAAACATTTACCCACGTCTTTTTTCATTGGTAGAGATAGGGGTGTTTGCTTTTATGTGGGACAGGCCAAACTTTGTTTTAAATGTGGGGCAAGAACACATCTCGCAGGGAATTGTAGCATTAAGAAATGTGCTTTCTGCGGAGAGATTGGTCATACCAGTAAAGAGTGTGAAAAAGATATTAAATGCAACCTGTGTTTGAAAATAGGCCATGCCTTTAAAAATTGTCCAGAAGCTTGGAGAAATATTAAGAAAGCTTGCCCTAATATAGAAGAGCAATTGAGAGAGAATATGACTGATGTGACCAAGGTGACTGATGTGACCAATGTGACTAATCTTCCTGAAATACAAACGCAAGAAAAAAATGAGGTAGATAATAGCATTAGGACAAAAGAAAAGATACCCCTTGTTAAAGAGGGAGAAGTAGATGAATGGAAATCTGTGGGAAAGAGAACTAGTAAAAGGAAGACAGAAAAGAAAAATGTGACTGGTGAAATGACTGTGGTAAGCCAAAATAGATATGAGGTCTTGGGAAAAAAATCATGGGGGGAAGCAGTTGAGGAATCAGAAGAGTTGGAACGAATAGAGAGGGAGGAGGAGGAAAGAGAAAAAAGAAAAAACCAGGTTCAAGACACCAGTCGAAAAAAAAGTAAAAACGAGCCTGATGATGTGTCCCTAGACCTAGAGTGGGAGTCTTTAGAAGAAGAGGAAATGGAGGTAAATCTACACCCTAGGATACAAGTTAAAAGGACAGGGGATGAGAGTGAGGCCTCAAGGAAAAAAAACAAAAAAAATGAATCTGTCAGTTGATTTTTTGACCATTAATGTATGTAGTATAAAAACCAGCAAGACCAGATTTTTGGCTTATGATTTTTTAAAACAAACAGAAGCTGACATTATATTTCTCCAAGAGACAAGACTCTCATCTTTGGGGGAAGTTAAGGAGGCAAAAAGGGAATGGAGAGAGGGTTTATCTTTCTGGTCATTAGCAACCAAACCTGCAGAAGGAGTTGGTATTTTGTTTAAAGGAAATAAGAAGGTGATTGTCAAGAAAGTGGTAGATATTTCACTAGGAAGAGTTTTAATGTTGGACATTATGATAGAAGAGAAACTAATGAGGCTCATTAATATTTACAGAGCTCATACAATTTCAGAAAGAAGGTCTTTGTTGACTGATATCAAACCTTTTCTCTTCACATCAATTCCAGTAATTTTCTCAGGAGATTTTAACCAAGTATTGGATGAAAAGGATAGGACAGGCAAAATAAATAAATACGAAAGTTTATTTTTCAAAAATTTGATTAAAGATGCTGGACTAATAGATTTAGCAACTTACGATGGTAGAAATAGCTGTCATACATATAGATGCGGCACAAGGAGTAGCAGGATAGACTTCATCTTCATAAAAAATGGAGAAATCTTCTCCAAGTTTAGAGAAATTATAGTGGAATTTTCAGACCATCTGGGATTAGCCTTTCATTATGGTGGAACAGGAGGTATGGGAGTAGGTAAAGGCCTTTGGAGATTAGGCAAAGAATTACTAGAGGAGGAGGAGGTCAAAATTGCCTTTAAGAAATTTTTTAAGTTGCAGGTTTCAAAAATTGATTTTTTCGATTCAGTTGCGGAATGGTGGGATTCGGCTAAGGATTCTTTCCGGACCTTTTTCGCTTCTACCTCTTTTAAGAAAGGGAGGGCTAAAGAAAAAGAGAGTTGGTCTTTAAGAAGGAAACTTGAGATCTGTGTTTCGGCAGGGGAGGAAGGGGAAAAAGTAAACCGGCTGAAGTATTTGTTGAGACAGCATCAGTACAACCGGCTTAAGTCCCTGGTTCTGGAGAGGGACTACGGAACCTCGGTTTCCCCGGACCCTTGTCAGAATTGTAAGGAGACTGTAAAGAGAAAGCAGGTTGAGAGCCTTTATGACTCCCAGGGTAATTTAGAAGTATCTAGGGAGGGAATCCTGGGGGTTGTAGAGACTTACTATGCTGACCTTTTCAAAGAAACAGCTTTGGATAAGGAGAAGACCCAAGTTTTTCTAAAGGCAACCCCAGTATCAGACACTGCAAATTTGGACATTTCCCTGTTGATATCAGAGATAACAGAGGAGGAAGTAAGGCAGGCAATTGACAAACAACAGAAAAAGAAAGCTCCTGGACCAGATGGGTTAACAGCAGAATTCTATGTCACCTTTAAAGAAGATCTGGTTCCAGTGTTAGCCCAAGTCTTTAATGCCTGCCTAAAAGAAAAACATCTCTCACCATCTATGCAGTACTCCTCTTTAGTTCTGATATCGAAGGGGAAGGATTTGAGGCACATTGAGAATTGGAGGCCAATTGCCCTTCTCAATTGTGATAGAAAGATTCTGGCAAGGATTCTTACACAGAGGTTGGGTGCGGTGGCAGGTTTTCTTCTCTCTGCATCTCAATTCTCTTCAGTAGAAGGGCGTAATATCTTTGGAGCTGTTTTGTCACTAAGGGAAGCACTGGAGAGATGTAAAGGTAGGCAATGGGGTAAATACTTTCTATCTTTAGACCAAGCAAAAGCCTTTGATAAGGTCAACCACAAGTACCTATGGGCTGTTTTGCTTAGATATGGCATTCCGGAAGAATTTGTAGAATGGATTAGGACTTTGTATAAAGGGGCAAAAAGCTTCCCGCTGATTAATGGTTGGAAAGGTGAGAACTTTTTGGTGAGAGCTGGTGTGAGACAGGGATGTCCCTTGAGTCCGCTCCTGTATGTTTTCTCTTTGGATCCTTTCCTGGGGAGACTGCAGAATTGCGGGCTTGAGGGAGTTCCATTTCCGCTGGGTCAATCCTTTAAGTCCCTTGCCTACGCGGATGATGTCACTCTAGTAATATCAAAGCCTGAGGAGGAGGACAAGGCTTTGGAGTGTATCAGAAGCTACTCTGAGGCATCAGGGTCTCAGATCAACCAAGAAAAGTCAGAAGCTTTTTGGACTTTAGAAGGGGAGCCTTGGTTTAAACTCAAGAAATTCCCAGTGGCCCCAGAAGTAGTTAAGATCCTAGGGGTGAAATTCGGGAAGGGAGACCTGGCGAAGGTAAATTGGGAAGATAAACTGAATGCTGGCCAGGCAAAAGTTCAGCGATGGAAAGCATGGAAGCTGACCTATAGGGAAAGAGTTGACATTATTAAGACTTTTTTGATTCCGCTTTTTCTTTTCATTTCGTATGTCTTTTTATTGCCAGAATCTCTCTATGCCCGGATCCAGAGCCTGTTCTTCCAAATGCTTTGGGGGAATAGGCTCAACCCAGTAAAAAGGGGGATCACCTTCCTGCGGAAGAAAAGGGGAGGGTTGGACATGCCTTGTCCAGTGGGTTTCTTCTGCACCATTTTTCTGAAGTTTAACTTTGGAGGAGTGGTGCAGGGGAAAGAGTCTTTGTGGGAAGTCAGTGTAAGAGACTGGGCATTAGACTTTTATTAGAGATTGGCTACTCGGCGGTAGAGTGAAAGAGGTAAGGATAAGAGGAGGCCTTGTTCCCACCTATCTGCGGCAGTCAGTAAAAATCTTAAAAAAATGGGATATTTGTTCAGAAGATTTAAGATCCTTAGATAGGAAATCTCTATATTGGAAAACAATAGACCTTCACTTTTCCTCTGAAATCAGCGTCAGAGATTGTCCTAAGGAAATGTTAGAGGAAAGTATAAAGTATCTGATAGATAGAAGAATGCCAAAAAAGTTTTGGGACACATCATGGCTTTCCCTACAAGGCAAGATGTTTGTAAGAGGAAACATGAAACACCTTAATGTTACAGACAGAGAATGTCCTTGGGGGTGCAAAGTAGAAGAAACCCAACAACATTTTTTAGTAGATTGTCCAGTCTCTTGTTCTCTAAGGGAAAATGTTGCAAAGCATCTAAAACTGAATCTAGTAAAAAATCTAGACTACTCAGAATTGTCTTATGGAATAGTAAAGAAACAGAGAGTTGGAAGGAGAAATAAAGCCACTTTGTACATTATTATTGCAGTACTGCGTTATCATTTGTGGCAAATGAGATGTAGACTGACTATTGGGCAGATACAAGTATCAGTGAAAACAGTTACAGAAGCAATTTGCAGAGACATTGTTTTCATAAAAACTAAAGAATCAGAATTTTCAGATGCTCAAAAGAAAATGTGGGAAAATCTATAAATTGCTCTGTCTTTATATTTTGTTTTGATTAATCATGTAATTGATTGAAATGTATTCTTTTTGTAGCTTTGTTTGAAAATTTCTGATTCATGTTTATTGTATTATGAATATTTTAAATAAAATACCCTAACACAAGATAACAGCTGCCTGGTAGATCTAAGAACAGCACTCAATAGTAAAAACCCATGTCCCACTGAGACACATTCAGTTACAGCAGCCTGCCAGAAAGCATTTCTCTCCTAAAGTGCAGGCACAAGTCACATGACCAGGGGCAGCTGGGAAATTGACAAAATGTCTAGCCCCATGTCCGATTTCAAAATTGAATGTAAAAAAATTTGTTTGCTCTTTTGAGAAATGAATTTCAGTGCAGAATTCTGCTGGAGCAGCACTATTAACTGATGGGTTTTGAAAAAAAACATGTTTTCTAAAGACAGGATCCCTTTAATGAAAAAGTTTTTAGGTGCAACTCCCAGTGGGCAAAGGCATAAAGTTCCCCACTGTGCTTGTGGGCGTAAATGATCCCTTTAGTGTGGGCAACAAAATGTGCATCTGCCATCACCCTTAGAAAGTTTGATTATGTGGGGTCATAGTTTGAATTTAAATCTGTAAATATTTAGATACTATACCTTTTCTGTGAAGAAAACAACTTTTTTTTTTAGTTAAGGAAACACATTTTATTATCTATCCCTAAAAGCAATATTTATGGACAATATTTAGGTTTTTCTGCTATATATTTTATTTTTCCTTTATCTCAAGACATTTTTGAGACACAATGGTTTTAATCAGTAAAGTTTATGAAAAAACATTTTTATGTGAATATATTTCATATAGATGCTGGATAACTGCAAATTAGCATAAATAAAATACCTATAAATAGAATTTTCAGCCCTATCTGCTGGATCCCCTTTCACATTTATATTAAAATGGAAGGAAAATTATAATAGCAGTGCTGTGTCTACTAACTTCTGGAAGCACTAGACAATCTGGAAATGATTTTGTTTTCCATTTGAATTTAAAGTGACCATAAAATATTTCAGAATTTATGTTATGTGTTAAATGCACATTTAACGTAAAATTTTGGTATGATTGCCTCTTCTTTATGCTTTGTCCTTGTCTTTGATTAGGAATTATGATTGTGTATTTACTGACAAAGTAAATAGTACATAGTACCAGTACTTTAGGCTTTATACAAACCACAGACAGATTTACCTGTTGCATGTGGTTTAGAAATACTATACAAAACTTGTCCAATGTATTAAGGAAAAATGAAACAAAGATTATGGGGCTGATTTATCAACATATATGGGCTTATTTATCCAAAATCAATGTTGTGAGGTTTGTGAGTTTTTTTCTACTTCAAATAAACTCACAATTTTTTAAAAAACTTGTTTACTTATTTATTGAAAAATCCGAATGTAAAAAACTTTATTGAATACAGTCATAGAAAAAACTCGAATACCTCAAATTTTTAAGTTTATAAGTTTTAAAACACTTGAAAACTTGAATGAAAACTCAAAAACTAAATTTCAAAAAATGGCTTGAATTTTGCCTAGGACAAACTTCCATTGATTTCTATATGAACTCGCCAGCTTTTAGATGCCAATTTTTTTTACATTCGAGTGGGAGTTCCAGGGAAAGTTCAAGGCGTTTTTTTAAGTTGAGTTTTAATTTGAGATTTTGAGTTTGTAAACTCACAAATGAGAGTTTTTTTAAGTCTATAAACTCAAACAATTCAAGGTATTCAAGTTTTTACGTTTTTTCACAATTGTATTTATCATGCACAGTTTCCCAAAACCCAGAATAAGGGCCAAGATTCCTTATTTTGTATTTATCAATGGGTGAAAGTTAGAGTTCATATTTGTTCATATTTCTTATATATTTTGTATTTGAAAAATACGAAATGTCCAATCATGGGAATTAATGTCCATCCATTGCAAAGATGAGAAAAATAAAACCAGTAACATCAATGCATGTGCAATAGAGGAACAAACCTGCATGTTCGCCACCACCTCCTTAAAGGAGAAGGAAACCCCCTGGGCACAAAACCCCTCCCCCTCTCCCCTGTGTTGCTACCCCTCCCTCCTCCCTCCTGGCCTACCTGTCCCCCTGGGCAAATGCCCCTAACTTGTTACTCACCCCTCTGCGCAGGTCCTGTCCACAGAGTTCACAGTCGCCATCTTCTCCCACGCGCGTCTTCTTCCTGCTTTGACTGGCGTCTACTGGCGCATGCGCAGTAGGAACATTTACCGATACAACTCTACTGCGCATGCGCCGAATGTCATGAAGTGAAATCGGAAAACTTTGTGACATTCGGCGCATGAGCAGTAGAGCCGTAGAGTGTGGCTTAACTTCTGGCAGAATATCTTCTGCGCAGCTGCCTCCAAGTCCATCTTCCCTCAGTCACTACTCTTATCCAGCTGTGGCCAATTGCTCATTAGTGGGCTATTTAAGTCTGCTTCCCAGACTCCCCCATGGCTGGATCATCATGTCTAGTGATGGGCGAATTTGTGCAGTTTCGCTTCGCCAAAAAATTCACGAATTTCGCGCGAAATTCGTGAAACGGCGAAAAATTCGCGAAACGCCGTTTTTGGCGCCGGCGTCCGTTTTTTCGGAAAAAAATGTTTTGACGCCGGCGAATTTTTTGCGCGAATTTTCGCGCCCGTTTCGCGAATTTATTCGCCGACGGCGAATCGCGCAAATTCGCCGCGAATTCGCGCCTGGCGAATAAATTCGCCCATCACTAATCATGTCCTGTTGATTGTCTTCCTGATCTTGATTTGCTCCAGTTCCTGATCTTGATCCTGTGTCTGCAACCTTGTTCTTGTTACTATTCTGTCCCTGTTCCCTTTGGTATCTGATCTCCCGGTTTTGACCTCGGTCCGTTTGACTATGCAAGTCCTCTGCCTGTTCCAACCTTTGGCATATTCCTGGTAACATTCCTGGTAACATTGCCTTGACCCTTTGTAACAATGACTTACCCTGGTGGTCTAGTGGCTGGAGGGGACTCCCGCTCCGTGCATCTTTTTCCTTTGGTGACGGTGTTTCCTACGGTGAGCGTGGCATGCACTTCCGTGTTGTATGCGCAGGCGTGAGGACGTCATTGTGCAATGGCGCAAGATTCAAATGTATTTAAAGGGGCTTTTGAATACAAAACATTACCCGTGGCTCTATTTGTTGGTTCCTAGGTGTTATTTCTATGTGAATCCTGTTGATATTCTGGTTATTGACTCTTGCCTTGCCTGACTATTCTGAACTCTGTATCCTGACCCTAGCCTGTCTGTTTATTCTGAACTCTCCAATCTGACCATTGCCAGCCTGTTCATTCTGACCTTTCCAAGCTAACCCTTGCCTGCCTGACTATTCTACACTCTCCAATTCTGATCCTAGCGTGTCTGACCATTCCTAGAACTCTGACTGCACCGAAACCGGCCGGTCTGCTTGTGCTGGCCCGGCCTGACCATCCATGCTGCATTGTCTGGTCTGTTTTCCAAGCTGTGTTTTCTTTCATCCAGTATCCTTGGTGAAACAATTGTGCCCCTTTGCTCATCCAGAACCTTTAGCTTTGCTCCTCTCTTAATAAGACCTGGCAGCATCCAATTACCCAAGGTGAAAGGCGGCCGTTAAAGGCAGAAGCAAGAGTCAAGACCAGGGAGCCTAGCATTGGTTCTGGAATTAGGGTGCCGAACGTGACACCCTCAGCCTGAACTTGGAATTGTTTTATGCCTGCCCTCATCTGTGCTTATCTGCAGAAGTGTGTATGTTTTAACTTTATTAAAACTGTTGTTTCACATCGGCTCCTATTTGTTTAATTACCGGCAATATTCTTAACAATATTTCACATATATTTCATTTTGCCATTTTGTAGTATCTTGAACCTCCCCCTGTTTGACTCCTGTCTGATCAAAGGTCCTCTTGGAATATTTGCTTATTGACAATTACATACCCATTGTTATGCTAGTAAAATTAAATATACAGTAGTATACATTAAAGTCAAATAAATAAATGGGGAAAACTGAACTAGAAACCATTGATAAGACTCATATAATAAATAAATGTTATTTTTGTCACGTAAAAAAGCTGTTTGTGTTACTTCTGACCAGCCAGAATGCTGGCATCCTCAGATGTAATAATATTATGTCAATATGACCAGATTAAAGAGGTAGCTTATCCTATGTATCAATCACACGCCTCTTTACTGTCACTATCTGAACATGTTTTAAGTACAAATGCAGAAACTAAAGGCAGAAGTAGGATATTATGCCAGTGTTCCTACATATAGTTATCTGCACCAAATTATAAAAAGCACTTAAAAGGAAGCTGCATGTTACTGTGTGTCATGTAGGTCCACTCCATAGTACACACCAGATTTTGCTGCATACATTTTGCACACTTGTATCAAGGCATTGATTTTCACAGTGGGGTATCTCAGATGGCAGCAGCTCAAGATCAGAGTTTCCCTTTAAAACTTAAATTCGTTTTGAGTTCTTTAAAATTACATTTAAAATACCTGTATCTGCAAATGTATACCATAATACTAAACACTGAAAGGAAATTGACTGTGTGATACCTTATGGAAAACTAATATCATCTATATATTTAACAGTATAATTCAGTGGCATATATGCAGATAATGGGGAGTCCAAATAATCTTACATTAACGCATCTTAATGTAACATGTTGTAAGTCATAAGAAGACATTCTATGCTTATTAAATCCACCCTACACAACATGTGGCAATTATTAGTCAAAGCGTGGTTTTCATATAATCTGATCTATAGTACTGAAAGCTGAAATCACACAACATGTTACTACATTACTGGACAGCTCCTAAAATGTCTGATACTATCTAGATATTTATTAAAGAAGACTAAACACATTAAGAGTTTAATTATATGAATCCTTCAAATTATGAGTGGTCATTGCGTCATAGCCTGATAGATAGGCAGTCTTTGCCATTCCCACACATGCAGGGTAAAATACAGTAGACTTCAATTGCAAACATTCCAGTGGTAATTTATTTTTCATGCATCTTAAAGAGAATTTATCTCAAGACACTTGAGTAAGACTGTTCTGGTATGTTACCCATTTGATAGCACCTGGGCATTTTGTTCAATAGACAGGTAACACCACTGCATGCTAAGGATCATCAGCAAACTCACTGAAGAGTTATGTCCCATGTGGCCCCCTTCAGGTGACTGACTAACTAAGGGGCATATTTATTTATTCGCAGAAAAAACGGTGTAAAAAGCCGTGTGAAATAAATGACAAAGGTGTTTGTAATTTTACACCATACGGACGCCAGATTTGATGCTGTTATTTTACATTTCTTCCAGCGGAAGTCACATAAGAAAAAAACTAGTAAAATTTTTACGGCTTTTTTAAACACCGGAGCGTGTCGGTGTGTGGTGTATTATGCACAGTATATGTACAAAAGTCTAATGTGCAGTATCTGAAGAGTTAAACGAAGGTTCATAGTCAGCGATTAACAAAGTCAAAATCCATGCATGAGGTCAGGAACTAGTTAAGCTGAACAATATACTATATGCATTTAGAAGCACCCATGAACCTTTCTAAGAAAGATCTATACTGAGGCATTGAATCCAGATTACTGTCATCCTTTTAACTTCAAATTTCTCTCGATTAACACGGCGACGTCTCACACACACCGGCACAATGTTACCTGGCACATCAACATCACTGCACTGCGGCAGCTATGGGCACCGCCATCTTTAATACTGAACAGAGCACTCCTAACGAGAGGGCTCCTGACAATATAATATCTGTTAAAATTTTGCAATGATGTAAAGTTCTATGTAAATTTATTGCAGTTAAAAAGCATTCCCTCTCTGGGGCAAATGTAACTGGGCAGGAGTGGGGGTGGAATGTCTACACTCTGCACCTCGAGTACAGGATCAGCAGGGACAGGCCAGTTCACCCACTGAAACCTGTGGCCAACTCCACTACCTAACCTGTAGGTCTGTAGCGTGCAAGATAGGGAGTAAGAGGATGCCTAGGTGCCTTCCCTCTCCTTCCTCTCATGAATACAGTACTGCCAATGTATTACAGCACCCCAATGTATTTATTTTGGAGTACAGAGACTTGCTGAAATTCAAGATTTAAATTACAGGCAGTGTCAATGACCCCTTCTTCACTTTGCTAATGCCTGGTCAGCCAGACAGAAATTATGTATCAGAAATCAAGTTTCCATCAGCCAAGACTTCAGTTCACCTTTTTCTCAGATCTGTTAATCACAGCATACGGAAGGCATTGTCGAAATTGGAGTCATTTGTGAAATCTATAACCTCTAGAATCTAGATTTTATGGGTATGAAGTCAGAGCAGTTCCTATCATACAGTCTTAGATATGATCCTTGTCATAATAAATATACATGTATACAGTATATGTTTTATCAAATCTAATAAAATGCAAACTCATTTGAAGGTCTTCAAAATAAGCAGAGCCCAAAATTACCACCACTGGACTTAAAATAGTGAATGCAGAGAGTAACAGAACTAACCACAACAAGGTGGACATGACAGTGATTGATCTGACACATTTGTCACTACCCAATAAAGTCACTTCACTGAATTAATACTAACAAGAATGTTTTACTGGCCTTTGGGGTACAATTATTTCCATTTAGTGGCTTGAGAACAATGAAGAACTCATTAATCACAGAAAAACAAACCAGCAATGCCCCAGCAATACCTCATTCAATTATACGGCAAACAAACTTTGAATTGACATTAAAATATTCTGATTCTTAATACTGATCAGTAAAATGATTTAAATCAAATTCTAAATACTATGAGCTATGCAAAACAATGTGCTCCACTTACAGCTGCCGCTTATATTATTTTGTGTCTTTTTTAGACACCCCAACAATGACTCCCACCTGATGACTTCCTTTATCAGGAAATTCATAATCTTAGCGATGTTACTTTATAGAAACCATTAATATGCTCACAAAAAATGCCTCCTCCCTGAATTAGAAATGGGTCTCATCCCTTCAGTACTATTCAAAATACAAACACTATTACACTATTTTTACAAGTGCGATGTCTTCTTGACAAACATTTTTTTCTTTTTGTCTGTGGGACAAATAATTCAATATACTTTGCAAGATGCTTAACATGCAGTAAGTAGTTCACTCCTAAAAATAATGACTTACTTTGCTTGGATGATAAAATGTGGGACACATTCTCCACTGTTATATTTTTGCCAGCAGTGAAGTGCCCAAACCTGGTGAAGAAGGATCTAATAAGTTTTAATGGAAAACTACTTGTGCATCTGGGCATTTTTCAGTTTAAACCATCCTGTCATTTATCCTTCATCTCTATATTAAGATAAGCAAAGTTACAAAAACAAAATCATCATCCCCATTCAAAGTCTTTGAATGATTAATGTAACCTCTTGATCCAGTAGTATACTGTCTCCTTTTGTTTTGAAATAAACATGTTATATATATAAATGTAAAATCTTAAGTACCAGTAAACAATGACTCATTGTTGGGCCTTAAGGTGTTCTCCGGGATTCCCTACTGCAGTGGGAAAGCTTGTTTCCTTCTAGTACTTTGAAGTCCATTGTAAACAATGACTTTGTTATCTGCTGGCAATGAAAAGTCGAACCATTAATCACAGCTTATATCTGTTTTTTGTGATGTTCCTTATCGTTATAAAAAGAATCCAGATGTTGTTCGGACTGTATTACCCTCTGTGCCTTTTAGATATTCATAAGCTACAAAGTGATGTCTGGCAGGATTTCATTCTAAAAATGTGACTAGAGATCAATGATGATGTAATTTAATTTGCTTTGATTTGTATGTACTGTACATGTATATATTTAAACGATAGCACTTTTATAAGAACCTCTGTGAGCTACAGCCATTATAATTATATTATTAGTATGTGTTGATTGTATGTCAATATGTTTTTGCTCATCAATATTTAAAAGTACTTGGTTTGATATAAACAAGTCATGCAAATCATACCCCTTATGTTCTACCGAGCACTGCAGAGGGTTACTGCTCTGTAAAAAAAAGTATTAAAGCCAAATTGAACTTTCCAGATATAACAAATTATTTTCTTCTCTAGAACAATTAGCATGTCCTGTAAAAGGATTGTTAAGGGTTATTATGCCAAGAAATGTATCTTTCCTTTCATCATTTGTGTGTATAACACTGTTATAGATACGTGTCTAATATAAAACCGATAATTACTCAATTGGTTGTCCCTTTGGCTGTCTTTCCCTGATAGTTGATATAGTGGTTAGGTGAAACTTGTAACATATAGAGACAGATTTATCAAGGGTCGAAGTAAATTTGAGGGAATTTTCGAGGTAAAAAAATTCGAAGTAATTTTTTGGATACTTCGACCATCGAAGTTTGAATATTCGACCATTCGATAATCAAAGTACTTTCTCTTTAAAAAAAACTTCGACTTCGATACTTCACCAAATTAAACCTGCCGAAGTGCTATGTTAGCCTATGGGGACCTTCTAGAGCATTTTTCTTTGTTTTTGGAAGTCGAAGTAAAATTGTTGATAGATCGCTGAAATCCTTTGAATCGTTCGATCGTACAATTTTACTTCGACCGAAGGATACCCAAATTCGATGAAAAAACGTTGACTTCGATATTCGAAGTCGAAGTATTTCTTTTTATTTTATTAAACTCTCTTTATTGATTTTGTTTAAAAAAAACAATAAAATGGATACAGAAGGAAAAATGGGAAATAGGGAATGAATAAGGTAATCCACATCAAATCCATCCAAAACAGAGTATAGTCTCATTGAGTAACAATAATTCACCTCAAGTCAATTTTATATAATATTTTGATTAATGCTCAATTTTGTCATTATCCCATTAAACCTTATACTGGTTAAACCACCCATTTCACGAAGTCGAAGTATTTCAATTCGATGGTCGAATTATTTTTTAATTTCGAAATTCGACCTTTGATAATTCTGCACCATAGTGTGAATATTAGAGATACATGTATAAAAAAATCACAAGATTATGTGGAGAGAAAGTGTACATAGAGCCCAATGTGACAATCTGAGAGGACCAATATCTAGTATACTAGATATACCATGACCTGGATGAATGAAAATCTTCATAGTCATGAGAGGCCAAATGTTTTTTTAAAAAGAGGAATAGGATATTGTCTGTTTAGATGTAGTAAAGACAATTACACTTAATTTCTGAGTATATTGGTTTATAGGGGGCCCATTTCTGATTACCTCCCATAAAACCAAAATACTCAAAAGAAGCTGCTGAAGTTTTTCTGTTACAAAAGCTCATTTGGGCAAACAAAGTTTGTCAATCTTTTTCTTTTTGGCATAAAACCCCTTGTGATTAGTAAACTCACTTGGATTTCCTTTCTAATTGCCTAAGCATGAACGCTTGGGCAATCATAAATGGGCCCATTACTGTAACAAACGTATATAAATAACTCAAGGCCTGTTTTAAAAAGTGAAGTTAGAATACACAGCACATTGCTATATTAACTACATGATACAATGTGTAAAATCTTGTGCCTTTATAAATGCTGTCTAGAGTAGAGTTTATAATTCTGGTTTAAAAAGTGCTGCTCTCGTGAGATCCCAGTCGATTCACTCCGCTTTAGCAAGACATTGTATCGCTCACTTCTGAGCACTGATCAACACAGATGAGTAGTGCTAATGTACAGCAGTGGGTAAGAACTAACGCGTTTCGTGCCTGTTATCCTCTGCACTTCTGTAGAGTTGTGCAAACATCACATGTTAAATGATTAAATAGTGTCAGTGCATATCATTAGCATTTAAAGATAAAGTTGAATGTGAGCAATTGTATGAATCAATAAAATGAGTATGTGACTATATATAATAATCCATCCATCATATGTACTATTAGGAAAAAAAATCATCATTAAACATAATCAAAACACATAATCAAATAATGCAAACAATAATGTGAACAAACTCAAAATAAATAAATTCATTTATGTGATCCTACGATTATGTTAGGATAAAATTAAAATTATGGGGCACATTTACTAAGAGTCGAATTTCATAGTGAAAAAACTTCGAAATTCGAACATCGAATTGCAGTAGTAGGATATTCGAAGTCGAAGTTGTTTTTGATCGAATATGGCCATATGCGTTCGAATGATTGAAATCCTTCGATTTGAATGAGTTGAATGAGTTAATCGATCAACCGAACGATTTTCAAAAAGAAAACTTTGACTTCTAAAAACGAAGCCAAATGTTGCCTATAGCTTCTAGGAGGTCCCCATAGGCTAACATAGCAATTCGGCAGGTTTAAGGTGGTTTTTTAAAGAGACAGTACTTCGATTTTCGAATGGTCGAATATTCTAAGTATTTTCAATTCGAATCAAAGTCGAATTTGGCCTATTCGATGGTTGAAGTACCCAAAAATTACTTCGAAATTCAAAGTTTTTGAATTTGAAAATTCACTTTGAATTCATTTCAACCCTTAGTAAATGTGCCCCTAAGTGTTAAATCTCCAGTGACATAATGTGATCAATAAAATAATTTTAAAATCAATGTCAGGCTATACTGACATTGGTTTCAACTGATATTAATGTTAGTCAGCCACAAGCTACAGTATAGGGGTCATATACATAGCGCCAGGTAAAAGCGCAAAAGCATTTCTTACCGGGAACTGGCTGTAATCTGAACGTTGCATTGGAAAAATGTTGTTTTTGTTTACTACATCCACTATTTGTTTAAACAAATATTGATGAATTTTAATCAATGCACAAAATAATATGTACAGCTTTTTACTATAACAGCAATGCTTTAATCATCAGTCCAAAATGACCAAAATAGATGACCAGTAGTAGGAGTCAGTAGGTGTAGGTGGACAAGAAAATAAGAACCAACTACACTAGTTAAAGACATATGAGTAAAGATGTGCTAAGAGTGCTTCCAGCTGAACTTCAGAAGTGCAGCTTCTTAGTTTGCTCCTTATTCATATGTCCATTGCAGCTGAAGTCTCTTTTGAGTGAGAACAGAGATTAAAAACATCTGGAAGTTATTGTTACTCAAAGAGGTACCCTCGGAGCTTGGAATGAGATGGAAACTAGCCCAATATGAAATAGAAAGATTCTAAAAGAGAAATATATATTTAAGGTTGAGGAGACAAATTTCCTCAAAATTCCCTTTGACCTAAATATACTATGGAGCATGGAAAGATAGTATACATTTGCATAGATTTGAACTGATGGTACATTTTTGCATGTCTGTAGGAAATCACAAACACAGTCTACAATACACAGGGAATTGATTTAATCTGTATTTAGAAATCTAATATTGGAGCTTGAATTCAACAGGGGAAATATCCTGGTCAAGAGATGGTGGTAGCTCCAGGGTTCCCCTCTATCAATAGGTGAAGAAATACTTGATTTGGAACAGAAGGCATTTCCCTGTAGTGAGTTGCAAATGAAACCCCTTTAATTAAAGGTACTTGCATCAAAATACGCTCTTTGAAATGTCGTATAATTGCACTCCGCTCAATTCTAAGCAACTTTACAGAAGTGCACGAAACACATATTGATCCAAGTACCTTTAATAAAAGGGTTTTAATGAGCAACATACTGCAAGTAAAAGTGCAGGAGTGCAACTGCTTTTGTAGATGTAAATGAGACTTTGTAAGTTACTGTACTATAGGCCTATTAACAAATAAAATCACAAATGCAAAACGCTATAATGGACAAGAAGAGCTGGTACTTGCAGGTTTCCCCTAGAATGTAAATTCGGGTTCATATTAGCACTTTGTACATTGCACTTGCTTTCATACATAAGCTGTTTTGTGTATCATTACTGCTGTATTAATACTACTGAGACATTTATAACAAATTCAAACCCTTCTATGGAATGTAGTTCATAAGCCATAGAACCAGGGTGCCCAAAAGGTAGATCGGGATCTAGCAGAGGACCTTTAACTGGTGATTAGTAGTAGATCTAAAGACTCTGCCAACAAACAACTTGTCTAAATCACTCTCCTGTTTCATGTTTTTCATTCAGATATTTATTATGTTAAGGTTAAATTCGAAATAGTTAAATATAGCAATATAGTTGTTAGTTTAGTATAGCAATATACATTTTCTCATAAATCAATATTTAAGTAATACAAAATGCTAACAATACTTTTATGGATGTAGAATTGTAGATCATAATGGGACAACATCACTAAAAGTAGACCTTCCATTAGTAAAGTATGGGTACTCCTGCCATAGAATATGTAATTGGAATTATATTGAAGTGTCACATATAGCCAAGTGTTAACAATATAATGTCTTTCTAAACATTTTTCATGTATTTTTTTTTTACCTGATGTTCATGTATATACCACAGAAATAAATTTGTTTTTTAAAAACATTTCCAAAAAAATTGTACATTCAGCTATATGACTGAAATACTGTACATATAGTTTATATTTATGTTTTTCTCTGAGATGTTAGGAAATATAAATGTCAATTGCATAACTATGGGATTATTTTGGTTAGAGAATAAATAATGCCATTGACGGAGGAGCTTTGAAAGCTACTGTGCTATAAGTTAATGTATCAGATTCGTTTACATGATAACATACTAATTGACGGACTAACTGTTGATAGATATGTTCCAGTAGAAATTTCTGTTCTATGTTTTTGTTTTTCTCTGTGTCCCTTCAGGGATTATGTCTGCTAACTGGAAATAGCTGGTGAAATGCAGCTTGTCCAACATGGCAGCAAGCTATTTGTACGTTAAAGATTGGTACGCAAAGGTTGTATTCATTACATGTTCTTAACTGAAAAATTATGGGGGAATTCAGTGCCAGGAAACAATTCCAATTCCCACTGAATGTTAATGAACTATTTTGGAGTGCACCAGTTCATAAGTAAACCTCATATCAATGTCAACTTAACTGATGTTACATACTGTAGTTACATAGTTAAATTGGGTTGAAAAAAGACAAAATCCAACAAGTTCAACCCCTCCAAATGAAAATCCAGCATCCATACACACACTCCTCCATACCTTCACATAAATTATATTTACCAATACCTATACTAATTATAGCGTTTAGTATCACAATAGCCTTTGATATTATGTCTGTCCAAGAAATCATCCAAGCCATTCTTAAAGGCATTAACTGAATCAGCCAGAACAGAACGTGTCATACAATACATATAAAGATTAATGCCAAATATTTTTTATTTCAAATGTATTTTAGTGATTGTATTTTCGCACACCAGTTAGGTTAAGATATGGTTTGATTAAAAATACCATGCATTCTGGGAAAGCTTTCATTTTCCTGGAATACCCTAGAAATAGATATGAGTTTTAAAGCACATGCCAGCTACAGGCAAGTTTTACTTTTGTTGTAGTTGGACTGATGATCAGCATTTGCAGAGTAATTGGTTTCACATAACAGCCCTAGTAGAGCAAAATAATATTGGGGAGAACAACAAAGGTAAGACGTGTTTTTTTTTTTTTGGATAGATTAACTACCTGCTGGTTTTACAGTTGTAGAAACAATCTTATTGATTGTATGTACTGAATGTGTGTATGTAGAACTTTTTTTACTACATTATACATGAATACATAGCACTGTACAATTTTACAATGTACAGCAGTTCACACAGGGAGGGCAAGCATAACAATAAGTGTTTATAATTATTGTATATATGCAGTAACGTAACTAGCTGGAGATGAGCCCGGGTGCGGGCCCCCCCTCCATACCCAATATATATATATATATATATATATACTGAGTCCTATAATGGAGCACACATTCAAATGGAGCAACTGCCTGGGTACTGGTTAGTACCCCACCTGAGGAAGGTTCTCGTATTTGAACTGAAACGTCGAATAAATATTTTTACCACTTTTTGCATTCATAAGTCCTGTGTGGTGTGGTTTATTGTGATTGGTTTATATATATATATATATTTTTTATATAGTGGTCCTTACCCTTACAATCTAAGGGGGTGGATAACGCATAGACCAAAAGGCAAGAGCATACAGAGGAGATGAGAGAAGCAATGGGTGTGGATGCTATAAAAAAAAGAGGAGGAGATAGCAGGAAGATACAGTGAAACAAGTAGTCTAGTGGGTGAAATGGTTTTTGTGGAAACTTGTAGCAGGTGCAGTGATGCTGGAATTTTTTCAGACTATATTTCGTTTTGGTGGGTTCATATGTGCCAGTATCTTTAATTTTTAAAGGCTGCATCTGCTGATGCCAAAAATCAATCTTTATAAGTGTATAATACACAAGAACCATGGAAGTTCTGTAAATTAGATCTTTATCAAGATGATTAGTGATGTCATCAATTATAATTAAGTGATGTTATATTTGTCAAATGAGACACTGAAACTTGCATATTATAACAAATAATATTTATGAGGTTATTAGAGGGCACCTCTAAAGTCTGTGACCTGTATTACATCACTTGCCCATTAGCTGTTGCCTTTATATGGTCATGGAACTCTTCTGTGACTTATAATATCCACATTTATTAAAGTATGGGCTACAATGTATGCATTTGCAGGCACTTACTTTGGGGGGCTGATTTAAGCATGCTCATGCATTAGGCCACTAATATCATGCAAGAGTTCCTAAACGCTAGTATAATTCCTTCATCCAAATACCTCTGCTTCCTGTCAAATATTTTTTCTCCAACAAAGAAATAAAAAGGTAGGTTTAAGTGGCAAACTTTTCATATTTTTGAAAAGGATAGAAGAAAAAGGAAAAAGATAAACATCTGGAAACCTTGCATGAGTATGTGAACTCTCAGAAGGTTTTAGTAGGCAAATGCTGGAGCTTGGTGGCTTTTTCTTAAGTAAATAAATTACTTAAATGAGTACAAATAAGTGGCCTTAATTACAATGGATGGGGCAAAGTGCAAAATATATATCTTGACCTATGAGTTTTGTCTCTCTGAGGAGGCAGTAGGTGGAAGGTATGTTAAGTTTCCTGGAACAACCCTTATTTTGCATATCATTCAGATGCATGAGTTATGGATTGCCGGAAGCAACAAAATTCTGCACTTACCACCAGTCTAAGGCAGGCATTTAATTACAGGGTTATTGTTTCTGACATTGCTGCAGTCTGCCCCGGATTTTTAACCCAGCACAATGTTTATAACCCAGTATGCAGCCCATAATGATTACAATGCAAGTACTCTATGCATGGGCAAATAGGGGTGCACTTATGGACCCCTTAGTGTTGTAGCATCCAAGCCTCTCCCATAATAAATTATTAGAATCCTGAAATATGTACACTTATTATCCATCTGTCATCTATCATTCATCTAACCCTCCATCTATCTATCTATCTATCTATCTATCTATCTATCTATCTATCTATCTATCTATCTATCTATCTATCTATCTATCTACAGTATCTATCATTATTCATCTATCTTTCTACTTCTACAGCTTTGTAGGAAAACGATACCCCCAAAATGAATATTAAAGCAACAGATATATCATCAGTTTATATCATAATAAGTGGCAAATTAAACGAATCTTATTAAACTGGTATATATATTTAAGTAAATATTGCCCTTTTACATCACTTGCCTTGAACCACCATTTTGTGATGGTCTGTGTGCTGCCTCAGAGATCACCTGACCAGAAATACTGCAACTCTAACTGTAACAGGAAGAAGTGTTAAAGCAAAAGACAGAATTCAGTCTGATAATTGGCTCATTTGACCTAACAAGTATAGTTTGTTGGTATGTTTGTGTGCACAGAGAATCGTACAATCCCAGAGGGTGGCCCTTATTTTATTTAAAATGGCAATTTTCTATTTATGATTACCCAATGGCACATACTACTAGAAAAGTATATTATAATGAAAATGATTTATTTACATGAAACACATGAGCTGTTTTATGCAATATCTTTTTATAGAGACCTACATTGTTTGGGGGGTATAGTTTTCCTTCAAAATAAAATATTACTCAGTAGAGCTTGTAGGCCCTGCTTCTAGAATCATGCTGATTTAATGGCAATCCCCTTGTAGTGACTTAAATGTAGATACCCTTGAGATTTACAGAGACCATTAGGCCATTACTGTCATTCACAATTCTTTCACGTGCAGGTTATGTAAGCCAGCGCTCTTCTCCATGTTTCCAGCGCATTGAAGTTTTTGGTCCAGATCTTATAGGGTTAATGCAAATAATCCTCACATGGGTTTCTTATTAGATGGATGTGAAAAAGTTAGAAGGACTCAGGGAATGATGTTGAGCCCCCACATTTCTCAGTTTCTTTCCTTCAACTCACGCCTTGCTGATATTCAATCTAGCTTTCCACAAAGAATATCAGAGAAAAAGCCAGATCTGAAGTTTGCTTATACTTCATTTGAAGATCTTTATCTTCACCACTGTTCAGCCCCAACATATGTTCTGTATGTTCCACCAGCATAACATCTCTTCTGTACCTATTATTTTTTAAAGTTACAGATTCATCTCACTTTTCATACATTCATTCTTTGACATTCATTCCAGATTTCTACTAAAGATGCCTCAAAAGCTCAACCTTTTTCATTTGCACAGCTTTGTAATTCTAAACAGTATTGTGGGTATGAAATTATGTATTTCATTAAAAAAATGTCACAGAGTTAGTGTAGGGTAATTAAAACCTTACTGCATAAACTGTAAATATGGCCAGCCATATACAATTTGAAGTTCACGTATATATTTGCAGAAATTAAAATTTTACATGAAAAGGTAATATTTCAGAGCTTATACAACCACAATGCTAATTAAAACCTTGTATTGCCATGTTATTATTCACCTGAAAGGAAGATTTATCAATCACTCATTCACTTAATGACAGAACCATTACCATAGCAGTCAAAAATCAGCTGTTAAACAATTAGGCATGCATTCAACTGCCACTTTACGTTGCTAGTTCAGAACAATTTTGCTGGAGCTGACATGTGTATATACAGTATACATATTCTGACTGACTGGCAAGTTACTAGTGGTCCCCTCTGCCCCATCGCTCTGTATACACGGACCTCCAGGACCTACACAGATGTGACAATACAAGCTGTCACTCTAGATTAAATACTATTAAAATAATGGAAGAAGATAATGTTCTGTAGGAAAGTTCCATAACATTTAAAACTAAGGTTTCATTTAGACATATGAGCTACCATGCTTTTATAAAAATGCACATAACTATATATATCTAAAGCACTAAGGCTTTTGAGAAGAATGGAGCAGAAAAGGCAATTTGGGCAATTAACTTTGTGAAACAAAATTGGTTTAGAACCAGTTGCACATTGATAAAATGAACCCTACACAGCTGGGGACCCATTTTTGGGCTATGAACCCTTAGTAACAGTGGTAACCATTTTCCTTATTCTGGGACTTCATAATATTTTAGATTGTTTTCTACCATCTAGCTGGATTAAAACATCATGTTAATTATTTGTGTGTAATTTTTGTGCCAAGATACACTTTTCAGGTGTCTGTATTATGCCTTAGCTCTTCCACAAGGCTAGCTTTCAGTATTAATACTGGCTTGAGTGTGTGTGGCTAAATTGTAGATTGTACATATTAAAGAGCTGGTCGCAAATTATTAAAAAAATAATTCCCAGAATGCCTAAAGCATGTCCCATACCTGGCTGATTCATTCATTCCTTCAGTAACTATACCCACATTTTTATTATAATCCCTGTATTGCTCTCTTGTATATAACTACTAGGCTTCTGCAACAGGTTGGGTATCTCCAGGCGGTTAATTTAAAAAAGCAGGTATTTTATGGGTAGGATTTGTCAATGCAGATGTAGTTATTCTTTTCATCTTCTGGCTCCCTTAGTTGATGTCACTTATGATGACACCATATCTGGAATGGTGACAATACTTCTGGTCTTCAGAAATATACACTTCACTTCCATTTATGGAGTAAAGCAAGTAATAATGGTAGTGTGACCATGAAAGCAGTATATACATAGAATGCAAGAAATGTTTGAAAATCACACCATAATATGACCATAAATCCTTAATATTAATTAAATGTGAGCAATACTGACCAGATATAAGATCATGTAACTGTAAATTCCACTTATAGGGACTGGTAAATCATCATCATTTATTTACATAGTGCCAACAAGTAACACAGCACTTAAGAATAATATTGTAACAGAAAAATTTATATCAAAGCCTAAATATACAGAACAAGGGGCCTGACACATGGCACAGCAGAGCAATCACCAAACGATAACCACCAGCACACCCTGACCTCTTATGAAGAGATGGTCTGGTGCACAGTATGAGGGAACAGCACCCTCTAAAGTATACTAGAAACAAAAATAACCGGCACACAAGACTCCATGCAATCGGGGATGACCCCTACCGGTTTATTGAAGTGTAACAATTCAGGGGCATGCCCCTTCTTGTCTGAAATCTTTAGACTTCAATAAACATGCAGGGAACATTCCAGCTTGCATGGAGTCTGGTGTGCCAGTCATTTTTGTTCTAGTCCCTGAACATGCTACAATAAAAAAATAGCTACAATTGTTTGCAAATTGCTGAATTGAGTGGGTTTTATGTGCATAATTCTTCAACAAGAAGCACCATGTACATATAGATTTTAATTTGACTCTGTACACGGATTATTGTGTCATTTTAGACTGATTAGAAAGTATACATTAGTTAAACCACCTATAAAGTGCAAATCCTAACATATGACTTGTGTGTAAATTGGACATAGCTACTTGGACCAAACACATACAGGGGAATGTAATAAAAGTCGCAAAGAGCAAAACAATTCGCACCAATAAGACTAAAAATCCACATCTCGCAATGTAATATTGTTTTAAATAACTGTTATTGCATTGCGAATTTTAATTGCGCATTGCGAATTTTAATTGCGCATTGCGAATTTTAATTGCGCACTCATAAGAAGTGCTTGAAGGTGTCGTAATCTTTTGGAGCAAACATAACGGCTTTTCCAGTAAGAAGCTTAATTACATTGACTGCGCATTGGCGCAAACTATAAAATTCGCAAACGGTCTTTCACTGTCGGAAATGGCCGCTAAACAGTTTCCGGGCTCGCAAAAGCTATATTAAATTGGCACAAAGCAAAATTTGTTTGCGCAAAGGCATAACTTTTCGCATTGCGAATAGTTTTTCCATTAGCGATTTTTATTACATTCCCCCGATTAGCTGCTAAACAAAAAGCTTAAAGGAGAAGGAAAGGTTAAAATTAAGTAAGCTTTATTAGAAAGGTCTATATAAATACACCAGTAAACCCTCAAAATAATGCTGCTCTGAGTCCTCTGTCAAAAGAAACACCACATTTCTTTCCTTCTATTGTGTACTCATGGGCTTCTGTATCAGACTTCCTGTCTTCATCTTAAACCTCCAGGGCACGGCCTTGAGCATGCTCAGTTTGCTCCTCTCCCCCTGCCTCCTCCCCTCCCAGCTGTAATCTGAGCCCAGAGCTATGAGCGAGCAGGGAGAGACTCAGGCAGGAAGTGATCTCACACCAAGCCAATATGGCAGCTGCTATCCTAAACAAACAGAGAATACTTCAAGAGCTGTTTACTCAAGTATGGTAAAGCATTCTGCAGAATAAATATAGTCTTATAGCTTGTACTATTGTGGCTAATCTATTGAAATAAACTGCTTCTGTAGCTTTCCTTCTCCTTTAATAATTAATCATAAAAAAGAAGACCAATTTTAAGTACTTTTTTTCAGAAAATCACTGTCTGTGCCATCCTAAGAGCTAACTCAAGGGTGAGGTTGGAATTCTTATTTCCATGAAATTAACATAACATCATACAGTTTTGAAGGTTCAGACCAAAACAGAAACAAAATATAAAATATAAAGTACCTTTTATGAATTGTGTTATTGTGCACCCTATTTTGTTATGTTCATTGTTTTTGCTTTTCAATCATGAATAAGCTTGGGTGTGTAATGTGTGAATGTGATAGGGAAATTAAAATAGTTTGATGGGGCAGGGACTGATACAGTATATGTGAAAAGTGAAAGCACTGCAGAATATATTTGTGCTATATAAGCAAAGTCTAACATATGTTTGGAACTAAAATATTATATTTTAAAATTGTACTTGATTTTATTTTTGGCAAAACTTTTGAAGATTTGGATCTTAAAAAAAGTATTTATTTGGGTAATTTGTTAAGTAAAAGACATAAACCAGTGCTTAAAATATACAGTACGTGTCACAAAAACAGGCAAAATTATGTTCATGACAAATACACTAAGCACTTTTATTCCCAAATGTAACAGAAACTGGTTCAGGTAAATCTAGCGGCTGGAGTTTGTTAAACATATACAAAGCAACGTTGGATTCCTCTGGGTTTTTATTGATGTCTTCCTTTGAGCTTTTGGTTGTATGTCTACAGTGTACATTACATGTTGAGTAGCTGAAGGGTTTGTAAATACTGAAGCATTTTAAAGTATCTGCCAAAAAAATGTGTGAAGAGCTTTAGGTCAGAAATCTCTTTATTGACTACAAATGTTTTTATTGCAACAAGAAAAAGGGTTGCCAGTTGCAAGTGAAGCAAGACTTTAAAGATTTCAGGCCAGCTGGGTAAATAAATACACACATATGGCAGGGAGTTTTCAAAGGTTAAAGAAAGATGAAATACTAATGTTTTGTGCATATTTCTAACCACTGAGCTCTTTTTGTGGCCTCCATTTGTATACATATGTACACACAATTACACTCATACCTACAATCACAGGACCCAGACTCTTGTATTTCATATTTCCTATTTCAATATCTGAGTGCATTATTATTGCTTGTTATTTGTATAAAATGACAGAGAGAATGCACATCCAGAACTGGTCCAAGAGGTACTGGCACCCAAGGCAAGTACCTCATTCACCTACTCTTCCCCTCCAACTCCTGACAAGCCCCCCATTTGTAGGCTGCTCCTGATTACCAGAAAGAGTGATTATTTGATACAGGTTTTTGTGCCCTTTCCCCAGCATTGCTCCCTAAACACATGCCTCTTCAGCCCCCATATTTTCAGCCCTTAGAGGAATTTAGGGCCCAAATCATTGTCAAGTTGACCTATTCTACAAAGATCTATTGACATTTCTCATTAGTACCTTACTGACCTTATTGTGCTTTCTATAATACTGAGCCCCCGCAACCACAGGGTCTACTTCCTCTGTAATTTTGCCCCTGGGTTTGGGCCATTGCAATCATACTATAAGCTGAACTACAAATGTAAAGAATACTTACGTTTTTTGAAGGATCAGTCTGCCCTGAAATCACCATGATTGACAGAGCAAGGTCTCTGGACACAGGCACCGTAGATACTAGAATACAATGTAAGCCATAAGAAAGGTGTGTCATTCTACTTATGGTCTTCCGCCTGCTCAGAAAAAGATGCTGAGAGGTGGAAATCTTTCTACTGTATGCCTTGGAAGACCTGAATGTCTTGACACACTTTTGAATAGGAATGAATTTACCTAGATTTCCCCCTCATGTGCAGAAGAGGAGACAAAAGGTCAGTTGCATGCTGTTAATGGGGTGGTTCAACTTTAAGTTTACTTTTAGTGTGTTAAAACATTGCCAATTCTTAGCAACTTTTCAACTGATCTTCATCCCGTTCAGATCTGAATTATTTTTTGGACGCATGTAACTACTACCGTAGTGAATTATTGTGAATTATAGTGAAACAGGACCTGTTCTGTAGCAAATAAGGCAGCAGCACTCCGGTATCTTTGAAAAATTTAAAAACTTTACTCAAATGCCATAGGCAACATTTTGGGCTACCCAGGCCCTTTGTCAAGACAATGGCTGCTTTATTTGCTACATGTATAGTTTGCCCTGGCAGGGGGTACGGCTTGCACTCGGGGCTGCAAGGAGCCTAATCCGCTTTTGAAGTACACTTTAACTACATTTACAGGACCTGTCCTGTAAACATTTTGTAAGGCATATCCATTTTGGGTCCTACATTTTAGATAGAATTATGTAGTTAGCCAAGTAGTTAACCCCAAGGAAGAAATGCAGTGTATACTCTGCAACCCATTTTATTACTCCAATCTATTTATGGCAAACAAACGCATTGAGCACATACATCTGTCTTTTTAGGTTGGGTTAAACACAGCTGACGTGATACTAAACGGAACTACAATATTTATACTTTAAGCCAACAGGTTGCTCGTAGCGAGTGACAAAAAGATATTTGAATGTGTTCTAATGCAAACACTGAGCAGTGTACAAAGAATTCTGTTTGGAAGTTTGCAAACAAGCCCTGAATTTCTGTACAATTTACAGCCCTGCAGTAAACACTAGAATCTAAGGATAGAATTCCAAAAATAGAATAACTGAGTAATTCTGCATAGAAAACCATATGATTATGGTTAACTAATGTAATACATTATTGCATTTAATTGTATTAATGAAACTACTCATAAATAACTGTATATATTAGCATAGAGATCATAAGAATTCTCTTGGACTGATTTAACCATTTTAAAATTAGTTTTTGAAGGAAAATTATACCTCCAGAATGAATAAATAACCAGCTAATATATTACTGTATATCATAGCAAGTGGCCTTTTAAAGAATCTAAGCAAACTGGAAAGTATATCAGTAAATACTTCCGTTTATATCTTTTCCCTTGAGCTACAATTTTGTCTGTGTGCATCACCTGACCAGAAATGCAGCTCTAACTGAAACAGGAAGAAGTGTGGGAGTAAAGACAAAACTGTGTCCATTAATTGGCTCAGGTGACCTAACATGTATGTGTGCCCTTGGTTTGTTTATGTGCACCGTGAATCATACAATCCCAGCGGGGTGGCCCTTAGTACGTTAAGTAGCAATTTTCGATTTAGCATTGCCCAATGGCACATACAGCCAAAAAGTATATTTTTATGAAATTGGTTTATGTAAATGAAGCAGGATTTTACAGATAGACTCCTTTATGCAATATATTTTTGTAGAGACCTACATTGTTTGGGGGTATAATTTTCATTTAAGTTGTTGATCGTTTACTTAAATTCATGCATTACAGTAGCCACATACCAGTCATTGGGTGATATTACTGTTAGGCTTATAGGTTACATTTTGTTCTTGTGATTTTAATAAGTGCAGGCCCCATATGTGGAATGGTTTACAGTCAATCTGGCTTCCTGGATCGTTCTGAATGTGGAAAGTATTATTTTCCACCATATCTACAGGTAGACGATACCGTGTCATTTGCTATAATATAAGTTTATCTTATATTACTCTTTAGTCTTCATGCTTCTCCAAATTACAGTTGTTCCCTGGTAAAAGGACCTTTGTAGTGGTATAATTATAAAATAATGCAACCCTCCTCTTGTTTTGGAGAGGATGTGGGGGCAGATTTATTTGAGATTAGACTTTACCACAGAAAAATGCACCCACTTTCATACCTTACAATCCCGATTTTGACAGCTCAGCTGGCAGTCCCTGGGTTTTTTACTGAAAAGTCTAGAGTTTCCCATTGATCTCCTGCACTGGCACCAAAAAGAGTTTGTAAAACTTAATTAAATAAAGCTTTTGGCAGAAAGCATTAGGCTACATTTCACAATTTGATAAATCTGCCCCTTAAGCTGGCCATAGATGTTCCGATTTTTAAAAGATCAGATCCTCATTGTGAGACCACGATTTTCTCGGAACGATCGTACGAATTGACCATCAACTAAAAAGACCAATTTGCCAGGAAAACAAAGGGGGAGCTGCCTGCTTGGCCCTGCAAACATAGATAGATTGCACTGGGACCAACAAAGATTTTTTAACCTGGCCGATCAATTTCCTGGGAGATGTCGGCTGAAAAATCGTAAGATGGTCGATCGTTCGAATCCCACTTACCGCACGATAATTTCGAAGGATTGGTCGGACTTCGCTAAAATCGGTCATTCGGCAAGAAGAATCGTCGCATCTATGGGGAGCTTAAAAGTTTTAAAACATATCTGAGCAAAAATCTTGTGGTACTTTCTATACAGCTTGAGGCATTAGAGTAAGCTACTGTTAATGTGTAATGGCTGCATGAACCTGCTAATAAAGCACTGTTATACTCTACTCATCCTCGGCTACCTAAACATAACAAATCTCTTTATGCCTTTCTTCATACTTTATGTATCAATGAAAATGATTTGCAATCCAAAATGTCCTTTTCTTAAACAGAACATTTGTTTCTGAGTTTAACAAAATGTGTCTTGACTGTGCTTGTGGGGACTCACACTGTCACATTCACACAAACATCTGAGAAATTAAATCTGGGACAAAGTTGCTTTACAGACCATAAGAAGCATGCAAGGCATTCGTGGCTGGAGAAAAGCTGACTTCTACTTTATGATAAGAATCAGAACCAGCAGCACAAAAAGTGGTAAAAAAAACAGCTTTCAATTGCAGTAACATTTATAAATAACATTAACACCACAGCACCTATGCTTAGAATGATATATTATTTTTGGTTTCCATACCCTTTAATGTAAAACAAACATTGGTTTTCTGGTACTTCAGTTTTGATCCTGCTGGATACATTTCATTACACTTTTTTCATTAATAACACATTTTCCTTTACGTCTAGACATTGTTGATCTTGCAGTGTCAACAATATCTCAAGAGCAATCTGATATAAGAGCCTAGAACAGCAATTCTATTTGGCACGGACACTGCAGCTGTGGTGCGGGCAGAATGGTTACGTTTGCTGTTGGTATTAGTGACATACCAAATTGGATTGTTGAAACATCGGACTGATGAAAAATCTCAGTTTCAGTTACATGAAGGAAAAGTGCAGACTATATTCCGCCTGACTCAAAATTTAATTGTCTACAAATTAGGCACAGGCTTTGTGCTTTTAAATATGACCTCAGTCATTATATATATATATATATATATATATATATATATATATATATATATATATATATATATATATATATATATATATATATATATATATATAGATACACATTTTTTTTTTTTAAAACCAACAACCGGATACCTTACAAGTACTCAAATTAAATTAAATCAAATTAAATACTATTAAATCAAACACTGTAGGCTGTGCAGTGTCAGTTTGCAGTCATATGAAATGTTACTCTATGTAAGTTACAGGTTTCTTTTCTTTAACCTGTTTCCTAGACTGCTTTTATCCCATAAATAGATGTTTACATTATTTATCATTTCACTTTGTGTTTCTTGTTCAATGAATATATCAAAGGAAAATGTCTAAAAAGTGAAAATGACTGTCCTAGAAATTCTTGTAAAACCTGAAGATCCATGCTGCTGCCTGAAAGCATTGCTACTCACGGGTCTCCCTGACACCCCGCCCACATTAGCAATAATAAAAGTGCTGACAGACATAAACACAAAGCTTTGTATATAATATAGGGGGATATTATACTCTTCATAAAAGCAATCGTATTACGTTCTTGTGGTTTTATACAATGACAGAATTCCTCCTTCCTGTTTATAATGTATTTAAATTTTTGATGTTAGACTAGTGAAGAAATATGAGTGAAACAGAGTCTTGGCTGTAAAAGAGAGATGCTATCTGCAACATTGTTTCAGGCACAGCAGTGAGTACATTAATGGCATTAGGTATTTCATTAGGCAACATTTTCTGGGGAGCTTAGATTCCCTTAAAAAGTCATGTAAGAAATTTCCATAAGCGCTAAACCATACAAAGAGTGAAACGTCACACAAGGAGTAGGTAACGGACAGACAGATGGTGCAAGACAGAGATAAACTGTTACAGTTGCCATCTTGCTTTACTGTCATCATCTTGCCTTGCTCATACTGCTTTTCTACCACTCCTCCAGCCTAAAGCTGCTGCTCTGTGAGGCCCTCTGCATAGACCCCACTTTGTACCATCTGAAAACAGCTATACAGACAAGAAGATCTATCCCAGAGAATCTTAAATCGACTACAGGTTAGGCTTTCACTTAAATAACATCACAGGCTAGAAGTCAGCAAGTGAGTGTTCAGAGTTTCCACATGGGCCTCATTTAATAAAAGCTATGGGAATAAAGTGATATACTGCTTTTTCTGCTTCACGTCATTACTTGCTTTTTTTTTGCCCCATATTGCCTAAGACTGGATGTATGCTTTGCCTCATTCTCCCTTCATATAACTTTAATAAGCAGATTTATTGAATCATGATGATAATATATTATTTAATATATCTATTCCCACTATACTATCCTGGAATGCCATACATGATTTCATATATTAAAATTATAATAAATCACTGGGAGGTTTGTATCAAGAGAGGACATTAGTTACTGTTGCATTATTGATCATGCTATTCCTGAATATAACCTTTCAGAGAGCTATTTGTATTGGAACAACAATTTAAATACATAAAGATCATTTGATATTTGCTTTAAATGTCTTACTTTAGTAGACTGATAAAATGGAATTGCTGATAGCAGCAGATTAGCTGTATGTATCGGGTTATATAGCAAAAATGTTGCCCCTTTGTAGTAACCCACAAAAATTAATCAGATGCTTGTTTAAATTATTTTACTTGCACTGCAAATTTGCTAAGGTTTACTGGAATATGATATGTGTTTCACCAGTTTCTACATAGTACCCTTTACTGCATAAAAAAAGCCTTTTACATCATAGGATTGTTAATGAAGCCACATTAGTGCAATTCTATTTTCTGGCTTCTGCAGTGTAAATGCTGATTGCAGGGCAGTAAACACAATGGAGGTGTGACATAAGGGTCGGATTGGGTGCCAATTGGAAAAAAAAATCTTGAGTAGACACTAGAAGAGGGTTATTTATCAAAATCCGAATTTTGACAACCGAAAACCACTAAAAAATTAAGTTTTTGCGGAACAGATTCGTGGCATATTACATCACCAAAAAAAATCACGTCTTTTTTTATTGCAACTTTTTTGGGTTTTCAATGTCAAAACGTACGCCGCTATAAAATTGCACCTTAATAAATAACCCCCTAAGTGAACTTTCAGTCTGAAAGCAGGTATTGGGGTTAGACAGGTTAGCTGAATGGAAGCTAATACAAGTAATACAAATACACAGGAAACACTAATTTATCATTTACATTGCTGGCAAATTTGCAATACCCTTCCTGGCTCTGGCTGGTATTTTACTGTCTGGGGCAGCTGATGGAATACTGGCCAGATGACAACACTAGCTCCAAGTCTGCTCATGCATTTAAATGTTTCTATAGCATGTGAGAGGGGATTGGGTCATTGAGAGGGATAATCAGCATGCATGTGCAGAAAGTAGGACTTCTTTAGTAGATCCAATATGGTGGCCATGGACAGTTATGCAGTCAGAAGAAAAGTTACAAATGTAATGGTGTTGGGGTGATATACAAGGGGCAAGGGAGGGCTACAACTTTGCAAAATTATGTTTTCCCTGTCATTTGACATCCATCCAGATGAATGATTTGGACAATTATTTTCTGCACTGTACAATTCAAGAGCAGAACACTTAAATATGAAAGGATTTTTTTACCATCTAGTACAAAATATATATTGAACTTTTAATTTCCTTATCTGCCCTCAATAATATTAAGGATGACAGGCTTACATTAACTAACTTTTACAGAAGCTGTAATAAGCTATATAAACACCCTAATTAAAGCAAATACAGATGCAGCCACTTTGGTTTGTCTGTTTGACACAGAATATCTAAACACAGATATCCCATTTATCTCATTTAACACAGAAAACTGCGTCACAACATCCCATCTAATTACAGCATTCACCATTGTGAACAATGGAGCTTTGGTATGCTAATGAAAAGGTTAAATGCATTAAATGAGTTAAGATGACTTAAGATAACACAGTTTCTTCAATTACCCCTGAGTCATGACGCATTTAACTCACAAATCCAAGTGGCTTCATCTGTACACCTAGAGTGGCTTTCATTACATTTCAGTAAAATTCCCTTGGTTGAATATAATATAGCAATGAAAAAAAAAATATACAAAATCAAATAATTGGTTTTTTGGTCAGAGGGCAGCAAAACAAGGGCTCGGTATAATTTGTTCTAATATTTACTTATTTGCACTGATCCAGAAAATACAAAGCAATGTTATGACATTTCTATACCAGAATACTACAGGATATTTTGTTTAAGTAAATACCAATAGCACTCAACAGCATTTAAGTAACACTTTATTGCATGCCAGATCAAAGTGGTGGAAAAATCAATCTCACAGTAAAAAAGACTGTTTTTTATTATTTACTCTGGAAGTTTACAATAGGCTTTATTAATGCACTCTTCTCAGCCTAAGGTGACAGGATCCAATTAATGTTAACACCGTCCAGGCATACAACTTGGACAATTAGCAAATGCTATGAATCCATAACCTACAACCCTTGCCTCTTTCTTGATCATCATCACAAGCTTGAATAAACAACTTTACAACTCCATGGAAAGAAAGATAGATCTCTTGGGTGCTTGCAATATTCCCAAACCCATAAATACTTTCTGGATGCTGCTTTGTTACAATGTACATTTAGTTAAAACTGCCCTTTCACACTTCTTGTGGCTATCAACATATTGATCTTATTGAGCAAGCAGAAACCTTCAGCAGAACAAAAATATGCATATTACTTTTTTTTTCAAGAAACAGGCACTTCAAAATGATGGTGTTACAACTGGCAATAAATATATTGCTCAAAATTCTCTTCTCCAACTGTTATAGAATAATGGCTGGAAAAGGAAAAATATTCCTAAAAAAATTAATTGTGGAAAGATAAATTAGGTTATTTCTAGTGAAAAGGACTAAGGTACAGTGAGAATTAGATGGCCCATCAGGTACAGAAAGCTTCTTCTCTCAGAATAAACTTCAGGATGGCCCTGTTTTGGTCATTTCAGTCTTACTATAAAATAGCGCTCAGATAAGATGAAACAATATATTATGGTAAAAACAAATATACATGTCAGAAACATATCACAAGCAATCAGGGAATAGTGAAAAAAATCAATATATTTTCCAAAACATAAGACTATAATTATAATTGGTGAAAATTTTGAATAAAACTATTATTTTCAAATAAGTTCTTAATAAGTCCTAAGTGTGCCTTCTGGGCTTGATCAATAGGTGCAACAGACTCAAAATAATATAAGGTCTTTTCAACTACAAAATTTACTGCAGCACATATAAAGTCGTACTAGGCTGGAGTGATCTTGGAATTGTGTTGCTTAAATGAAATGATACATAGAAAGACAAATGCTCTGAAACCTATACTTGTAAATTGGCTTGTGTGTGTATTAAAGGGGTTGTTCACCTTTAAACAACTAGTTGTTTTCTGATAGATCACCAGAAATAACGACTTTTTCCAATTACTTTTTATCCTCTACTGTATGTGTCACCGTTTTTCTAATGTTGTGTCTTTTTTCACTTTTTTCACTCTAAGGCAGCTCTGGGAGGGTGGGTCGCCGACCCTCTAAACTGTTCTAAATTGATTAATTTAGTTGATACATTTCTTATCTTAGTCCCTGCTGAGCATCTCTGGGTTTCATTACAGGCAGCTGTTAGAACTGATACAGTAGTTGCTAAAACTCCAGAGATGCTGCTGAGAAATATATCAACTAAATGTTGCAAAATTGTAACACTACTTGTCAACTAAACGTTGCCAGACTGAAACACCAGAGACAGGAACGTTCAACTTTAAACTTAGATTTTGGAAAAACAGTAAAAAAATAAATAATGGAAAGAAATTAGGGATGGGCAAATTTTTTCGCCTTGTTTGCGGTGGTAACGACACCCATAGACTTGTATGGCGTTGTGCGTCAAAAAAAATGACACTCGTCAAAGAATTTTTGACAGCCATAGACTTTAATGGGCATCAGCGACATTTCTCCGGTGGCAAGGTTTTGCCGAAGCAAAACGGGTCAAATTTACCCAAGCCTAAAAGTAATTGAAAAAAGCCTTTATTTCCGAGGAACAATCTGAAAACAACTGAACTGAAAAACGTGTTTGGAAGGTGAACAACCTCTTTAAGTCATGTTGATATGTCCCAAGACACACACATAAAATTACATTAGGTATAGAAATATGTCTCAGAGAGTTTTGTGGAAAATGTAGACTGCCAAGGTAATGCATAACTATTCAGGCTCCATCAGAACTAGTATTGCTACCTAGCTATTAAAAATTATGCTGAAAACCAAACATGCAGTGAAAGACTGGCCCACCAGGATACCAGGAAAACTCCCTGTGGGCCCAGGTGTCAGTGGACCCTCCTGCTTCTAAGCATTTGTAAATATTTCATGGAAACAAAGGGGGGCACATAGATGGAAAATAGAGTATCATGTAAAGAAAAAGTACTAAGAAAATTAAAATGTTAATTAAGAAGTGGAGGATAATTAGCTTGGAGATGGGGCCCATGGTCTAAGGTATTTTGGTGGGCCCCTGGCTTCCCAGTCCGACACTGCAAGCATGTGAAAAAAGTTGATCCTTGACAATCTCCAGGCACTGCTATTTATTCACTCTTGTTTCCAAGGAAGTGGAGAGAATGATTAAAATCCTTTGATCGTTCGATCGTACTAAATGCAGTAAATCCTTCAACTTCGATATTCGAAGTCGAAGGATTTTACTTCGGCGGTCAAATATTGAGGGTTAATTAACCCTCGATATTTGACCCTAAGTAAATGTGCCCCTATGAGTACCTACTGAATAGACACTAGTCTCTGCACTCTAGAATGGACCTAATGATTTGAATACAGTGATGATCATGATGGGCAGGATCTGAGAGGCATGCAGATGTCCCCATCCACTAACCACCCTTTAATTTTTGCATTATTCAATTTAGACACAGCTTGTGGGTGCATTGTGTAAAGGAGTTGTCTAGAACATTGGTTGATTACCCCTTATATCTTTTCTCTCTAGTGATTTCTATAGTTTTGAAGGATAATGCAATAATAGGTATATTATATTTAGATTAGTATAGCTATTGTAATTTTCGTGCATAAACTGGTTGTAGAGTAGGCGATAGTAATCCAGACTAATAGCTATTCAACATTATCCACGTCTGGTTTCATGCTTTATAGTAGGGAGTACTCTAAGTTCCATGAAACCTAAAGACAAATTAAATCATTTATTTTTTCCAACTTCATTTCTAAGTCTAATAACCCTCAAATAAACCCACCTTCTTGGAATCACCCCACATTTAAGTTTGTTACAATAAATAATTCTGTTTCTTATTATTTTATCTATGGTTATAGAAAACAAAGTAATCAAAAAGAAAAGACGACCTGTACAATTTCAAACATCATAAACTCAGACAAATCAGTTTATCTAGCTATACATATATATATATATATATATATATATATATATATATATATATATATATCTTCACTAGGGCAGCACCCTGCTAACGTCGTGTTACCTGGGTGCAAGGTAAAGGATGCAATGGCTAAAAATCATATACATAAAAATCATATACATAAAAGCAATTACAAATGCCCCAAAGTATATACTTTGGGGCATTTGTAATTGCTTTTATGTATATGATTTTTAGCCATTACACATTAAGTATTGTTGCTACACTGTTACTTTCAAAACACAGGTATAATCTTATCGAACATATTGTTCATGCACATATTTAATATTTTATGATAACATACAAAGGGTTTGGTACACATGGTATTGCACTAAGCAACATGATGAATATATTATTAGCATTTGTCGGTCTTTTAAATAATAATTTTAAAATTGATCTTAAAGTTTTTTCGAAAATGCACAGCAGTCACTAATTGCTATTGATGTCACTTCCTTTTGATGGGTATTTATGATGATTGGGAATATGAACATGGTTGCCATGAGGAAGGTCCCTGCGTGGACCGAAACATCACGTCGGCTATTCATGCAATAACTGAATACACTTTGCTTTGATGCACAGAAATCCTGGTGTTGCTGGTCTTTCTTGAAATATATATATATATATATATATATATATATTCCATTGGATTTTACCCGTTCTTTGTAGCATTTGAGACTTTGATTGCAATATTTTTTAGATGTGATACATTAAAGTGGACCTGTCACCCAGACATAAAAAGCTGTATAATAAAAGTCCTTATCAAACTAAACATGAAATCCAAACCCTTTTTTTATTAAGGCAGCTGCTCATTTGCCTTTGGCATAGAGGCAGGGCAGACAATTACTTTCACTTTCCATTCAGCACTTACTAGATGTCACTGCACTCTCCACATTCCCCCTCTCTCTTTACCATTTAATTGTGTAGCCAGGGTATGGGGAATGGACATCGGGTCCCCCATTCTGGTGCACAAACAAGATTTTGAGATGATACAATGAGATGACCTTAATAACAGTGTCCACAAAATGGCGCCTGCCTGCTTGCTATAATTATGAGTTGCCAGACTGTTGGAAACAATATTTAAATAATTTATATAGTGTAATTAAAATTTATTTTGCTTGACTAACATAATAAAATAGGATTTGGAATGTTTTTTTTGGGTGACAGGTCCCCTTTAAGGGGCCTAAAAAGCTGTGTAAATTAAATGGTTATCAAGGTGTGTTTTATTTTACACCATGTGAATGCTAGATTTGTTGCCTGTATTTTTCACTACTTCAGATCTTTGGCAGAAGTTACTCTAAGAAAAATGTGTAAAAAATGATGCAGTTTTTTTATACAATGCCTGGCGATGTGTGGCAGACCTTGATGCTTAATAATAAATCTATCCCTCAATAAAACCACATGGTTTACAATTAATATATATAAAATCACTCTTGTACTTTTACAATTTGTACAATTAATAAACAAAACTGTTTTACAAACACAGTCTGTATTTATTTCATTCTTTCTTTAAGTTGAGTTTAAGTGGCAAACAAAAAACAGAAACCAAGTTGGTTCTGACAGCATTGACTGGACTGGATATTTACAAAAGGTTACTCAGTCAGTTGTAATCCCAAGGGGCTGGAAAAAAAACCATGGAAATGGCTAAGGCATTCCATTATTTCCTCTATTGCTTCTTATCTGGGGCTAATCTTTCAAGTCCTCAGAGAAAAGCTGTAAATGAAATGAATGTTCCTCTGCCAAGAAAGTGTATGACAGCTTCATGGCCTTTCTGCTTTCCTTTAAATACTGTCTTATTTAGGGAATGAACACATTCACAGGAGTACACTGGGAACACAACTTGCTGCAAAGAGTCGCCTAGAATACGTCATACACATTGCTTTAAACACATATCCACAGAAGAATAAATAAGATATTTTAAACAAGCAAAAGATATTCATTTTGAAGGGAGACAGAAGCAGAGAAAGTGTGCAGACTACTCTGGAACTTGATCTTGCGCCAACATGTGCCATTGTTTCACTAAACACAGTACATAGAGTTGATGTACACTGACATTTTAATCTGAAGAACATCTTTACCACAAGTAAATTTAATAGAGAATGATCTGAGAAATTTGCAAGCCATCTCAACTAATATTTTGTTTCAGGCATTGCTTATGACTTTTAGCAAGATTTCATTATTTTCAATGTAGACTTTTTCTTTAAACAGCATTTTCCAGTGTTCTGGCAAGAATACTGTCCTATGATATCAATGAAAACTTCAAATTCACATTGCAAAATTTCCTTTCAGGTTCCAGTGGTGATTTTTGTCTACAATAAACAGAAACGGTAAATGAAGGTTATATGAGCTGCAAGTAGAACACTTGGGGGCACATTTACTAAGGGTCGAATATTGAGGGTTAATAAACCCTCGAATTCGACCCTCAAAGTAAAATTCTATGAATTTGAATATGGAATTCGAAGGATTTACTGCAAATCCTACGATCAAACGATCAAAGGAAAAATCGCTCGGTCGAACAATGAAATCCTTCGAATTCGAAGGATTTTAATCGATCAATCGAAGGCTTTTCCTTCGATCAAAAAAACCTTAGAAAAGTGATGGGGAAGGTCCCCATAGGCTAACATTGTACCGCGGTAGGTTTAAAATGCCGAAGTATGTAGTCAAAGTTTTTTTTAAAGAGACTATCGAATGGTCAAATAGTCAAACGATTTTTACGAATCAAAGTCGTAGTCGAAGGTCGTTTACTTAGAATCCTTCACTCGAGCTTAGTAAATGTGCCCCTTGGTTTATGTTGTCTGTTTTCAATAAATATCCCAACATTACCAGTTGGAAGATGAGATAAATGTGTTTACAACTGCTACTTCTGTTTAACTTTGCATTTGTCAAATGAGTTATTACTCAAGATCCCTGTTAATGCCTTACAAACTGACTCTTCAATAAAAGGTATTTCTTTTCTCACTTTTACTTCATTTCTAGCAGCTTCCAGCAGCATGAGATCTAAAGAGCACCAATTAAATTACTTGCAACGTTCTTCCCTAGAATCTGGACACCATAGAAAAAGCCTTTCTGTTAATGACATCATATCTGCTATCACAAATAAAGGTGGGGGTGTTTCAACATTGAATTATGATTAATACAGGAACCAGTTACTCTATTATTCAAATGATACATAAAACAAAAATTATACAGGCACTCTACCATCCATTGTAAAAGGAAAAATTGCTTACATTTTAAATATTGGTCAAGGGAGTGTATATATCTGGCAGTCGTTAACAATGTAGCTGTTCCACTGGTCATTATGGAGCCTGTATATAAATATGGAATATAAGTTAGGCGTTGATATAATAAGGGCATGCCTCATTGACAGTACCAAATATCCATCTGTGGAATTTATCAATTTGTTACTGGAGATGATCATTTTTTTATACTGAAAATATGTTTCATCTTTTAAAAACATGGCACCCCTTCTGTATAGGTTATTTTTAAGACTACTTTAAAGGAATTGTTCAGTGTAAAAATAAAAACTGGGTAAATAGATAGGCTGTGCAAAATAAATAATGTTTCTAAAATAGTTAGTTAGCCAAAAATGTAATGTATAAAGACTGGAGTGATTTGATGTATAACTTGTCAGTCAGACACTACTTCTTGCTTTTCAGCTCTCTTGGTTTAAACTGACTGGTTACCCTGGCAGTAACCAATCAGAGACTTGAGGGGGGGTCACATGGATCATATCTGTTGCTTTTGAATCTGAGCTGAATGCTGAGGATCAATTACAAACTCACTGAACAGAAATGTACCATGTGGCCCCCCTTCAAGTCGCTGACTAACTCAGAGTTATAGAGCTGAAAAGCAGGAAGTTGGATTGTGGCTGTTTTATTAGACATCCAGTCACTTCAGCCTTTATATATTAAATTTTTGCCTAACTATATTAGAAACATTTTTTATTTTGCACAGCCTATGTATTTATCCAGTTTTTCTTTTCACACTGAACTATTCCTTTAAAGGAAATGGCTGTAAAAAGAGTTATATATATATATATATATATATATATATATATATATATATATATATATATATATATATATATATATATATATATATATATATATATACAGCATATATATATGTGTGTGTGTGTGTTTTATTGCGTAACTACAATGTTTCTCTATGTTAGCTCATTGTGCTTACTAAAGATGCTGCACAGTCTTAAATTAAGATCTTTTGGAAAGGGTTATTGTTTTCTATCACAACCACAGTTGTAGTTGCTTTTCTTTCCCGGTGCGTATTTGGGTGGCGGGGGGCTGATCTTTGGATAAAGGGGAAATAAATTTATGCTTTGACATTTTATGCATTGATGTGGTGTGTAAAGTCACAACGCAGTTTGCACATGTGTATTCTGGGGTATTTAGACAAAAATGTTATGAAGAACATGGATTCAGTTTTTAATAACAAGTATTTATAAATGAACTATGTATTTGCTAAATGTACATATTGCTTATAAAAATGGATCAAAACAGGAGGTAAAGAGGGCCATGCTAATTATAAATTACGATCTAACAAGTGAAGGGGAATGAGACAAGATAGTCTAAAGCAGTGCTGTCCAACTTCAGTGGTACTGAGGGAAGATTTTTTATGGGCGATGATGGAAGCCAGTGTTCACCACTTCCAGTTTTTAAAACACACCCAATTTAAACCACAACCATGTTATCACAATAACTTTCAATATCATACCCACATTAGTGGTTGTAACACACAAACAAAACAAATGGTTGGTGCTCACTGCAGGGATATTAATCATTTGTGAAAAAAGTATTTCATAATAAGACTTAACCTTAAATCTGTATACACTCCCCTGTGGATGGCATAGCAACACCCAGCACATAATTAAATACCTTAGTGACACAGGCAGATCGGGCCAGGCAGTGTCACGACCGGCACCTGATACCAGAACAAATGCCAAGCACCCGGGTCTCGGCTCGGCTTCACCAGTAGTGTGACCACCGTTGGGCTTCGGGAGGAGCCCTCAGCTTACTTGGGTGCCACCTGGACTTAACGAGGGGTGCAAGGCGAGATGTTCTGGCTGGCGAAGGGGCACGGCTGTTAGCAGAGTCTATAGGCCGAAGGTCACAGTACAAATGGAGCAAGCGGGAGAATCGTCAGACAGGCTGGGTCGAGGCAGGCAGATAACAAGAATTGTCAGGCAGGCAAGGGTCAAACCGGGTAATCAATCAGAGAAAGATCAGGCAGAAGGAGTAGTCAAGATACAGGCTGGATCGGATTACAGATATCAGGATGGTCAAACAGGCAAGGTCACAACAGGAGATCAATAATACACAGGAACAGATGCACTAAGGCTCAGAAGCACCAGGAAACAAGTCCTATCACGGGCAAATTACAAGCAGCCACCCTGGGCTTTAAATACTATTTGAATTTCGCACCTTTGCGCGATGATGTATGACGTCAGCGCGCCTGCGCCTTTAAGTCTCCAAGGAGGCGCGCCGCGCGCGCCCTAGAGAGAAGCCGGCGCCAGCGGCTAGAGAGGAGGACGTGTGGTGGGCGTCCTCGCCAGTGGCGCGGCGGACAACCCCGCTGCACAGGTACCCTGACAGGCAGAGTACTGCACACATAAGCAGGGTATGACAGGCAGAGTATGGCACACACAGGCAGAGTTTGTCAGGCAGACATTGGCACACACAGACAGAGTAGGACAGGAAGAGTATGGCACACAAAAACAGGGCAACTTAGGGTAGGAAGAGTAGAGTGGTGCGAACAAATGAACGATATATAGTTAATATATAGTAATATAATATTAAAATAGTTAATATTAGTACTGATATCTATAGCGCCCCCTTATGACTCACAAGACAATTACACCAACAGGAATTTGGAGCGAAAATTGCATCCAGAGGGGGTGTGGGGGGCCCTGCTGCCCAGCCTGCACCCGGGCCGGGTGCGCTAGTTACATTACTGAAAACAAGGGAGGAGCAGAGTAAGATGGAAGCTGCATTTTATGTTCTCTTATACTTTGCTTGTGAAACACAGTGAATATATGTCCCTGAATCTTCACCAAATATTTCTGGTTTGCTAAAGGTTAAACAAATAATAGGAAGGAAAAGCTTTGAGCTGTACCAATGCACTAACCAGGATTTGCAATGGACACTATTTAATATTACTGTTTATTAGGGCCAAAACAGGTTGTAAATTATTTCTGACAGAAGTTAAACCTCATTGTTTGATATCATAGATTAAATCAGACTATATCTCTGTAATGGGCCCTTCCAAAACCCCCTGGTGAATATTGCCAACTGGTCTGCTCCCTCCCCAGTGCAGGACAGGTAAGACCTTTGTCACAGTTATGTTAATGAAAAAGTAGAATATTCTGTTCTAGAAGTTAATTTCACCGCTGGAGTGTGTTGTATATGCTCTGCTGTAGTTACTGTGTGTTGTGCAACAACTGTACTTACTTGAGTTTGCATTGCAGATTAGCTGAAGCGAAGCCCTGCAGAGCACATGGGGCATCCCAAGATTTTCACTGTTAAAAGTTTACACACCAAGTACTGGAAATTTATAGAAACCATTTAGATTTATATAAGTTAACAATATTTAAAGATTCCTTTCAAAGTTCAAAGGCAGACAAATGACTCTAAAATCAAATAAACAAATCAAAATGAAAATGTGCTGTTGTTACTAGCATTATAGTCCTTTTAACTATATCTTGCTTAGGGGCAGATTTATCAAAGACTGAAATCAGAGCTCAACACAGAAAAAAACTCACCCACTTTCTATTCATCCCTACTTGAATTTTAGACGCCTATTTATCACTGGGGGAAAGTTAGAGTTCCCCATTTGACAAATGCCCAAAACATTTGAAAAACACAAATGTGTGCTGTAGTAATGTGCTAAATTATTTTTTATGTAGTTATTATTAATGATGTTCTGAGGCAGTGTGTGGCATGGAAAGTTTATTGCTGCCTACTGTAATTTCAGCAAATGTAACAGCAAATACATTTAAGAAACACTAATTATTATTTCATCTTTCCCTTCTTTACAAAATGTAAGAAATACCATATAAAGACATTTAAATGTATGAATGTGTTATTTTGCAGGGCCTCCTTAGCTTTGTTAGAGGGAAAAAAATAATATTCCAGTTATCTACCCCAAAAAATGTAGTATGTGTGTATTTTGGTGTAAAAGATTAAAAGGGGCTTTGCAATACATCTTGTAATTCCCAAGTATCCCCCCCCCACCTGTCACATGTGCATTTAGGTTTGTTGCTGCCTCCATGCTGTAATTCAGACCCACAAGCATGCTCAGATCATCTGCCAGTGATCTTCCTGCAGATAAAAGGGGGTACACAGAGAGTCCTTTGGCCAAAAGCCAGTTGGAATAGTGGTGGGAAAAGCCATAACTGTGAGTCTGCATGTGGGAAGAAACCGTGAAAGCGTTTTTTGTTTCTTTCTTTATTAACAAAGTGTATTCTTGGAGAATGGGTTTCATTTATGTGAATTACTGAAATGATAAAGTGGCTACAATCAGCATATGTATCTGCCCACCAGGTAAAAGTAGTTCTGCTCCTCAGTTTATTGAAAGAAGAAAATGTGTAACAGAGACTATAAACTTCATCCCTATCTCATTGATAGAAGGATAAAACAACAAAAATTAACACGGCAGTTGTAGATGAAGCTTTATAGAAATTGCCATGGGCTGCATTGCTTTGTTCTATTACTTGTATTGTATCCTGGATTCTTATGAAATCTTGCCTCTGGTATTTTTCCATTTTAAAAAGTACAGTGACCACTGGTAAAACTTGTACTTATAAAATATCAAAGCAGTCCTTTTGTACAGAACTGGTATGAAACTAGCTGAGTGCAGATTGTCCTTTATTCGTGTCTAATGGGCTGTGTATTAAACTGTGACAGAAGACAAATACTGTAGGTAAAACAACATGCTATCTATAGCAAAACTTTGTAAAGAAAAAATACAAAATTTTCCCCAGACACACTGTTTTATGAATATCTGTATTGGTTTTAAAAATCTAGATAAATATGAACAGTGATGATTTCTGCAAAAATTACTTTAACAATATACAAAATAAGCTTATTGATTCTTATAACATTTATATTAAAACCCCTAGACAGCAATTAAAGATTATACCTAGACAGGCGCTTTCATTGACCTGGTTTTGTAATTTTTTTCCATGTTACCAAAGGAGCAGATCTGGGCCTGATTTGGGTAACCACATGCTGGGGCTGGCCCCAGAGTCAATGAACAGATCATCCATTGGGGCCTATGGAGACCCGTTAGATGGGGACAGCATCAACATCCAAACGCACCCCTCATCCAATGGGAATTTCAAACCTGCCCAATTAATAGCTGGATCATTTCGTCCAGATATCAGTCAGGCCTGTTACAGGCAGATAAACTGCTCTAGCTTCAATCTGTTTGTGTATGGTCACCTTAAAGGAGAACTAAAGCCTAACTAAATAAGTATGCTATAAATGTTGTACATTATGTTTTGGGCTTTTATACCAGCCCAAGGCAACCACAGCCCTTTAACAGTAAAGATCTGTGTCTCCAAAGATGCCCCAGTAGCTCCCCATCTTCTTATCTGCTGATTCACTGCACATGCTCTGTGCTGCTGTCACTTACCAAGTTTAGGGACCCACTCACAATATACAGTACACATAGAATAGAAATGTCAAATATAAGGCTGATTAATAATTAATACAGATAATTAGTACATAGCAGCACAGAAACCAGTGCAATTAGCATCAGAATTCAATAATCAGCCTTGTAGCATCAGTTTATATTACAGACAAACATTTTTTGATAATTTGTGACGACCCCTAAGTTTAGCTTCTCAACAGCTGCTCAGAGCCCACTGAGCATGTGAGTGTCACAGACACTTTCCAAGATGGTGACCCCCTGTGACAAGTTGGAAGTCTGGATCATTGCTGCTATTGACAAGCTGAAACTTTAGGCTGGTGCAATAAGTTCAGTATATAAAATATTGCATTAATAGCCATATTCATTTCTATGGTTTAGTTCTCCTTTAAGAGTTCTCAATGGTTGCAAGAAATCTGTTAAGGCATTGAATCTTAAGGGTTTAACAGAGGTGTTGGTTTACTTTTGTACCAGTTTTTTTTTCTGAAGAGTTCTGTGTGCTACCATGTTGTCCCTTGGAATGTTTGTATTGTTATATGACTATAAGTAACTTATGTTTTAAAGAAGGTTTGTGCTTGTAACTCTATTTTTGTTTAGGTTATAACCAATTAATATACTGTAGAATAGATGGTGAAGCTTTTTCTAGAGTAAGTCTGTGGTGGGGATTCTTCTAGCCCAGAGAATTAATTCACTGGAGGATGCCTAACATATTGGCTGTGAATTTGTCTTTCCTTGTTCTTTAACAGGTAGGACATTGTTTATATATATATATGTTTAATATACATTTAATTAAGCCACCTTAAGATAGTTCATATTTGTATGCACTTTCCTGGTAATTAATACAGTATATAGAATATACAGTATAACGCTACTACATGTCCTTATTGGAGGGTCTTTTATAATCCATTTGGTTTTATATGAATATTTTATTTTTAAACAGTTTTCTATTAATTTTTCAAGAATATTACAGGTATGGGACCTGTTATCCCGAATGCTCGGGACTTGGGATTTTCCAGATAATGTATCTTTCCGTAATTTTTATCTTCATACCTAAAGACTACTAGGTACTAAACATTAAATAAACCCAATAGGTTGGTTTTGCTTCCAATAAGGATTAATTATATCTTAGTTTGGTTCAAGTACAAGGTGCTGTTTTATTATTACAGAGAAAAAGAAAATCAATTCAAAATTGGGATTATTAAATTATAATGGAGTCTAAAGGAGATGGCTTTTCGTAATTCTGAGCTTTCTGGATAATGGGTTTCCCATAACAGATCCAATACCTGTATGTTATTGTCTTCAATAAAAATATATGAAACTCTTTTTTTGTCTGTATTTTTATATTTTATGTTAATGTAATTGATTTCCAGTAATTACATGCTAACGTCAGCAGGGCTTGTGTGTTTAAATAAAATAATCTCTCCAGTGTTGATTTTTTCCAGTTGGAATGCAAAATGCTAAATATGTGCATATATATATATATATATATATATATATATATATATATATATATATATATATATCATATGGAAACCACATTGGTGATCAATCAATATGTCTCATTGATAATCTTTTGCACTTTGCTGCAAAGTTTTTCTTACCCAAAATGTAAAATCTTTAAGTGAGTACTAAACTTGAAGGGAAGGTCCACAGATAATTTTGTGTTGATAGATAAGAGGACTATTTGTCCTAGTAGGGTACACTGGGACAAAGCTGCCATGGACAGTAGAGGAATGCAGTAGAACACGTAAACAGTATACCGATCATGTTTAAGAAAGGAGAGGATACGATTTTTTGGAAAGAAAACATACTGTGAGGATGTGCCGCTTTGGCTCCTGCTAACTCTGGTCTATACAGTGAAAAATCATGCACTTCAAAACTGTCAGACCAGTGGAGGCCTTGGAAGCTGGTTAAGTTTAAAGCTCAACAATGACTACTAATCTAGTGCTGAAGGACAGGTCCACAGATAATTTTGTGTTGAGTGATAAGGGAACTATTTGTCCTAGTAGGGTGCACTAGGAGAAAGCTTCCCATGACAGTAGACTGGTGCAGAGAGCACTTGAAGAGTATAATATCCATGTTTATGAAAGGAAAGGGTAAGATATTTGGAAAGAAACCATGCTGTGAGGCTGTGCCTCTTTGGCTCCTATTACTTTAGAACTCTGGTCTATACAGTAAAAAATGAGTGGAGACCTTGGAAGCTGGCTTGGTTCAAAGGAGAACTAAACCCTAAAAACAGAGCCGGGCCAAGGGGTAGGCAGGGTAGGCAACAGCCTAGGGCGCAAACACTTGGGGGTGCACTTCACTTTACAATTCAGTCCCCATGTGGTCTTTAGTAAAAGCATTACAATACTAAAAAAATGCATGCCTCACATCCCTTCTGGGGTTTGTTTAAGCCTTGTATAATTTTGAAAGTGGCTCCCCCTCCTGGGAGCGTGACTTGGTGCCTTCCACTTTGACGCGTTGGCACGCTTATGCGCATGCGCATTGGGCTGCGGTGCAAGACGTCATTGCAGACTGAGAATCGGTTGGGCCTGGCAGAGAGAGGACCTGCTGTACGCGCCTAGAGGGAGCACTAGTAACTCAGCGCTGAAGACTTGTCTGTAGGGATGGGTAAATTTGACCCATTTTGTTTCACCAAAATTTTTATTGACGCGCGTCTGTTTTTTAAACATGACGCCATACAAGTCTATGGGCATCATTTCCGCGGCGAAACAAGGCAAAAAATTTGCCCATCCCTGCTTGACTGTCCTGCTGGCTGAGGACCTGGGCAGCTGCTCCAGTCCTAATCCTTTCATTGAAGCCCATTGCTGGGCTGGCACTGGTACAGAAGGGGGGGCATGGGGCCCTATGAAGGCTGCTGGGTTGGCACAGGTACAGAAGGGGGGGCATGGGCCCTATGATGGCTGCTGGGCTGGCACAGGTACAGAAGGGGGGGCATAGGAGTCAGAACCCTATGATGGCTGCTGAGCTGGCACAGGTACAGAAGGGGGGGCATGGGCCCTTGATGGCTGCTGGGCTGGCACAGGTACAGAAGGGGGACATGGGGCCCTTTTGTAAACATTTGTTTATTTGTAAACATTACATATTAGTAGGAAATGCTAAAATAGGAGGGGGAGCTGATTGGAACCCTTGCCTAGGGTGCCAAACTACCTTGGCCTGGCCCTGCCTAAAAATGAATATGGCTTATTCTTATATACTGAACTCATTGAACCAACCTAAAGTTCAGCATCTCTATAGTAATAAAGATTCAGTTCTATAAAGTTGTCACTGGAGTTTCCCATCATGGATGTTATTAGGAGTGTCTGTGACACAAACATGCTCAGTGTGCTTAGGGCTGTTCTTGAGAAGTAAGATATCAATAAGCAGAAAATGAGGTATGTCTGTAATATAAGCTGATACAGGGCTAATTATTAAATTCTGATGCTAATTGTGCTAGTTTCAAAGATGCCATTTACAGTACCAATAATTATTTACTAATAATGCAACATAATGTGCAAAATTGGAGCCCCATTTTTTAATTACGCTTTAGTTCCCCCTTAAAGTCTTCATAACAATCAGCTTAAGCCAGACTTTTTCTGCTAGGGTGCTTATAGTCTGACTTTAATGAGGGTTTTTTTTTCTGTTGATGTCCATTTTAGATGTTCTTACAAATATTTACATGTTACTGACCTTGTCTTTACTCTGGATCCTGCTTCTAGGTTGACCCTAGCAGAAACAAAATCCTTCCAGTTATTTCTGCTTTATAGAAAGTTGCACCTTGTAGAAAATGAACATAAAGAACATCTTTCTTTTTTCACAATTCCAGAAATGAATAAATTAATACAGTAAGGTGACATGTGTTGGAAGGCCTAATAAATTTCACAAATACATAACCTAAAGTATATGTTAGCTTCAAACATAAACACACCTCTCAGTAATAACGCCATATTGTAGCAATATTGATTACTAAAAATAACCATTACTGGTTAGTATTGCTTAGCAAATAGTATGTCCTAAATTTGCACCATTACAAACAGGAACTGCCATGACCAGCATTTCCTGCTTTCATAAGAATGTCTCTTGCTGGCAACAGATAAATAGTATTAGCTAATAAGAAAGAACAGTAGGTTGCATGGAATTTTAAATGCACTGGCAATGAATAAGAAATGCACCATCAAACTAGTACTTAGTGGTGCATTATATCACATGCAGCAAATATATTTAATTGTTAATGTTAGTTTACAAAGATGTTGGCACAAAGACAAAGAATGTGAACCTAGGGGCATATGAAGGAAGATACAAATGAAAATTAAAAATTGCAGAAAAGCTCCCTTGAAACTGAGATGGGCAGATTAAAAAAAACAAGGGATTTAGAAGAATCCTGGAGGGTCATGTCTTATAGACTAATTGCAAAGCAAATGTGGATTCACATCCATGTGCATTAAAAGTATATTGTCAAATAGCACAAAATTCTCATTAACATACAGGCCACCTGAGATAAGCATGCAACACACATTTCTGTACCCTCCCATATTGATGGCAACTTGCTTTTAACTGATCAAAGTAAATGTTTTACTGATCTAGAATCTACGGTATATAAAATTTAATCTGGATTGTCCATCCTCATTGAAACAGCACCAGTCACAAGGTACAGAGAAAACAGAAGGATGTACCGTACATTAGGTTGTAGAGCAAAGATTTTCAGACTTTTTAAATTTACCTTAATGGAAATTCCTATAGAACCCTCCCTTGCACAGGTTTCGACCCCACTTGGGAAGGTAATCCCACACTTTGGGAACTACTAAGGTAGACAGTCTAAAAACCTTGACTAAATGTTAGTATCAGGATTCTGATCCTGCTGGAGAGCAACATGTTGATCATACGAATAGGAAGCATATTTAACATTTTAGATTTGTAGTACACTTATCAATTCAAATCATCCATTCAGAACTACAGCATGTTTTGTGCTGGCTACAACTACATTGTGAATATCAAAATAATACCCAATATCAGTTGAATGAGTCAGACTTGACTCCTTAATTATTTCCAGATTGCTTTTTCATAGTACCTTTTTTTTTAATGGAGGCATCTGAATAAAAAAAAATGTATAAAAAAAACATGTATAATTGGTGTCTTTGTATTTTATTGATCATTTGTTATATTAACACTGTAAGGCTGCACTAACAGTTAAAATGGACAGAAGTGTTGCTGATGCCTGGTGGTTATATTATAAAATGTGTTACATTTAACAAATGTAACTATCCAGCTAAATATTCTTTTACATTTTCTAAGTACAGTATGCATTTAGCGATTTCTCCAATTGTGTAAGAGGATGCTTACGTTAAAGGAAAACTATACCCCCAAAATGAATACTTAAGCAACAGATAGTTTATATCAAATTGAATGACATATTAAAGAATCCAAACTGGAATATATATTTACATAAATATTGCCCTTTTACATCTCTTGCCTTGAACCACCATTTCGTGACTCTATCTGTGCTGCCTCAGAGATCACCTGACCAGAAATACTACAACACTAACTGTAACAGGAAGAAATGAGGAAGCAAAAGGCAGAACTCTGTCTGTTAATTGGCTCATGTGACCTTACATGTGGTTTGTATGTGTGCACAGTGAATCGTACGATCTCAGGGGGCGGCCCTTATTTTTTAAAATGGCAATTTTCTATTTATGATTACCCAATGGCACATACTACTAAAAAAGTATATTATTATGATAATGGTTAATTTACATAAAGCAGGGTTTTACACATGAGCTGTTTTACTCAGTATCTTTTAATAGAGACCTACATTGTTTGGGGGGTATAGTTTTCCTTTAAGTGTATAAGCATAAGAGCATTATCATGGATCATGGATGTTAAAGAAATGAATGTTCTGTAGCATGCTCAATTAAGGTATATAAAATCCTTTCTGTGATGCTTTTAATTCCAAAAAAGCAATTTGTGTTTCTGAGCAATATTCCTGTTATTGCATTTTAGCTCTTTTATTACTGTTGAGAGACACATCTAAGGGGGTGATGGGCTTTTGTTTTAATTTCTTTAGAAGAAAGGTTATGTATATTCCACATGAACCTTGTATATCAAAAACACAGCTCTACACAAATTGTATAAGAATACTTTTATGAGACATTTTTAAGGCCATTCTCTGGGTGTGCTTGGCTTTATACAGTGTTGTATATTCAGGTTTCTAATAATAACTTTGAATGAAAGGGCCAGTTTCCTACCTGGCTTGAAAGTGTTAAGCAACTGACACATGGGGAGGCATCTATATACACTTTATTTATATACACTTGTCTGACAACCAATCAGACAATTGCATCCAGTGTACAATTTGTGGCTGGTTGAAAAAATTCCAATAACTGATTGCATACTATGGATTACTTCCCACTGTTTCTAAATGAGCCCCATTAAGTGCTTCAAGCAGTTAAACCCGGTGTTATTGCTCATCACTAATCAGCGATCTAATATAAATATTAAAAAATACTATATTACATTTGTTTGCAAATGGTACAAACTGATACCTCCTGTAAAGATCTAATAATGAATAATCCTGCTGCGGCTTTTGAAATTGTAATATGGGGAAATGTGCAAGTAAATTATTGCAACGATAACATTTAGGGGTGGATTTATCAAGGGTCGAAGTGAATTAGAGGGAATTTTCCAAGTAAAAAAATTTGAAATTCAAAGTAATTTTTTTGGTACTTCGACCATAGAATACGATACTTCGAATTCGATTCGAAGTAAAATCATTTGAATATTCAACCATTCGATAATCAAAGTAAAAACTTTGACTTCAATACTTCGCCAAATTAAACCTGCCGAAGTGCTATGTTAGCCTATGGGGACCTTCTACAGCATTTTTCTAAGTTTTTGAAGTCAAAGTAAAAATCGTTCAATCGATGGATGAAATGCTTCAAATCGTTCGATTCAAAGGATTTCATCGTTCGATTTGAAAGGATCTCATTGTTTGATCGAACGATTTTACTTCAACCGCAAATGACCAAATTTGATGTAAAAAAACTTCGACTTTGATATTCAAAGTCGAAGTATTCCAATTCGATGGTCGAATTTTGAAGCTTTTTCTACTTCGAAATTCGACCATTGATAAATCTGCCCCTAAGACTATTGCTATAGGTGTATTTCATCAAGTGTAAACTAGGCATAATAACATCCCAATTCAGATTTGTTGCTAACCTTATTCTGTATTTATTTTACCTGAAGGCTACAGTATAGAATACAGTATAGAATATATCTAAGTAAATCATTTCCATTTAACTGATGTCCTGGTACTTAAATGTGATCTGGTACTAAAACTTTGTATAAATATTTCTGTTAAATACAAACAGGTAAATAATTGGCACACTCAATTATTTACCTTTTACCAATATCTGTCCAACTTAAAATACTTTTTAGTCGGCTGACTTAATTTAGATGTACAGCTTTCTTTTGAATTAGATTCATGTATCCTAATCAATAAATCTGACAGGTTAGTGAAAGCCAGAAGTTAAATCGGGGAATCATCAACAATGACTTCATGAGTCATTTTGCAAAGGTTGCAGTTAACTTTATGTAAGGTTAAATGGAAAATGTATTCTATATGTAAAGAGGTTTTATGTCCCTTCAAATAAACCTTAAACTTTAAAGCTCCATGTAATGCCATTGGCTATTGTGTCCACAAATCACACTGTCTTTATATAGTATTACATTTGAGTAGTACATATGAGCTCCTGCTCATATTGAAATTTAAATAAGCAAAGAATGACCAATTGGAAATGTTATTGTTAGTGGGCGACACATGGAGGTGATGTGCATTTTTGGTTTATTTCTCTAAGATTAATTTCTATGTTCTTTTTAAATTATTCTATGCAAATAGGTAGATAGCTGTAAAATTCTGGCTTAAAAGTTGAAAAAGGCCAAATAAAAATTGGTGATGAGTGCCTAGCATGAGTGCCTTCCATGAACAAAAAGACTAGTGTGAATTTACATGTAATATCCAAAACAGAGCTTTATAAATACACAATATTCCCCATATATTGACATAAAAATAATTACACAGTATTACAACTAGGACCTTTTGAATTCTGTACCAACCAAATAAATTCTACTACTACTATCTCATTAAAATCATTATTTTTATTTGGATCCAACTGATTGTTTCTTAGTTACAGACTGCTTGTTGAAGACATCAATTAAATACAGCAGATTCTTGTTGTTTTGCATTGCAGAGACAATTTACTTCTACTCAATATCAGATGAAATATTAACATTGAAAAATGTTCTAAATTAGCCATGAAATGTGATCAATGTTAAGAGCAAAACATGTGGAAAGTCTCCCACCAAAACATCACCTCTCATCAATCTTTAGAGGATATCAATCTTTATAGAATATCATGACTTTCACCACTAAAGGAGCAGTGAACATATAACCTTCTTGAAAAATGTACCAAAATGGATTTATATACTCATTAGGGAGAATACACATAACCTAATGTGTTAAAAAATAGCCTAAGTTTTGCTGACATTACTGTATATTAATATACATAGTTATACATAGTTAATGGGAAAAACGGGGAATTCCCAGCACACAGACGAAGCACGGTGCGTGTTTCAATGTTACAATAAGCAACAAATATTGACTAAATCAATATCACCTACCCACTGCCGATGTAATCACATATTGTGTGCAAATAAGTTGCCGGGTTACCGCGTGAGCAGCGGCCGACGGAGACACGCTACACAGTAAGAGGATGAGCTCCGCTTATTATTACAAACCTATATATTGTGCTTTTATTATATTATATATATTATATTTTTGTGTCTGGGTGATGGGTCCACTTTAACAATGAAGCCCCTCCTTATATTTCAGCTCTGAGCTCAAAATACACTTTTTCACACAACCTTCGATTCGTTTCTGACCTTCGCCTCTCTTCAGCCCATTCTGGTCTACAATACTTCTCTTGAGCTATCAGACTTTCAAACACTCCATAAATATCCACCTTTTTAGGGAAGCTTATTCAAGGTATATAAATTAGTCAGACATAAATGTATTATAAATTTGTTTCTATAGTCCTTGTGTCTCAATTGTACCCTAACCCTGTAGTTTGTTAACTCTTGGGAGTAGGGCCCTCTAATCCTATAGTACTCTGTAAATTCTTGTTTGTTATTTGCTGTATGTTTCCTGTTCGTTATAAACTAATGTAAAGCACTACGTAATTTGTTGAACTATATAAATAAATAATGATGATGCCGATCATGACAATGAAAAAAACCACAACTGTCTACTATTCTACTTACATTAAAGATTCAAATCTTTTTTTTTTGATTCAAATGAAAAAAAAATCTCTAAAAGCTCAAAGCAAAAAGAAAGTTTACAATTGGAAAAGGACAGCAACCTTTGACTTGTACATGACCTCTACAGCTCTTAGATTCAGGGTTCAATTTGAGGAAACGAAAAAAATATGAATGTTAATAAATCAGCCACTAAATTCAAGAAATTAAACACTTTTAAAATCCCTATGGAACAACATTAGTTTAAATGAGTCCTCTTTTTTGTAACCAACAGACAAAAATTGCTGGAGAATCTTAGTCTAACTTTTAAATGAAAAATCAAACCTGTAGGGAGATCCTGAGTATAAAACAGCAATAGAACTAAACCCTGAAAAAGAACTACTGTAAAAAAAAGAAGAGTAGTATACAAAACATTGTGACCCAATCTTGGTGTTATACAAATACAGATAAAAAATGTTGTAAAAAAAAAAAAAACAGCAGGTGCTTGAATTTAGTTTACCTTGTTCTCCTAACTGCTAAATGTTGAAGAATACCTTAGTTCTTAACCATTTTGAAGCATTGACCCTCAAGATTATGTCACGTTCGGCACCCTATCTCCAGAACCCAAGCTCCCTGGTCTCGGGTCTCACTTCTGCCTCTAACTGCCGCCTTTCACCTCAGGAGGAGCCCTCGGCTAATCAGATGCCGCCGGGTCTTATTTGAGAGAGGAGCAAAACTAACGGTTCTGGGCGAGCAAAGGGGCACGATCATCTCACCAGGATACTGGAAGGAAGAACACCACCAGGAACAGGCAGGCCGGGCCAGCACAAGCAGAGAATCATCAGACAGGCCGTAATCAGGATAGGAGAACATAGATTAGTCAGTGGACAGGCAAGGTCGGACTGGAGAGGTCAGAGTAGTCACAAGCAGGCTAGGATCAGGATCGGAGAGGTCGGAGTAATCAGGCAGGCAAAGGTCAGGATTGGAGAGATCAGAATAGTCGAGTAGGCAAGCAAGAGTCAAACCAGTAATATCAGCTAGAAAACACAAAGGCAAGGCACCTAGGAACTTTACAAATTGAACCTAACAATGGGAAATGTGTAATTACAAAAAGCCCCTTTAAATACTCTTTGAATTTCATGCCATAGCACATGACGTCATCACGCCGGCGCATAAACCCAGGAACCGCGACGGCGCGTGCGCCATATGGAAACCGCAAACAGAAGGGACAGGACGCATGAGTCGGGCGTCCCCACCGAAGGCATGGCAGGCACCCCCGCATGCCAGAGGGCACACCACTGGACCACCAGGGTAAGTGGTAGTTATTACAGATTATTTGTGAAAGTTTATGGGGCCTATTTCTTAAGCCTCAACTTTTTCTGGTCGAGTTTTTAAGGGGAAAAATCCAAATTTTTAGAGGGGGAAAAAACCTTAAGAGAGATTTATTATGCTCCAAAGCTGCTAAAAATCCAAATCCGAAAATACTCCAGCTAAAACCTGTCAAAGTCATGTAAAAGTCAATGGCAGATGTCCCTTTTACAATTGGAAGATGTTTTTTTTGCCTTCACGATTTAGAGCTGTTTTCGTTCTTAAATCTGAAAAATGTATGGTTTACGAACTTTACAGGATGACCATTTAAAAAAAGTCACATGATTAAATTTTGCACAATTTTGTCACAACTTTTCCAGCATGTACAATTTTTAAAATGAAAAAGAATATAAACTTTAACTTTAGTATAGCAATGACTAGAGTTTATGGGTAACTGAAAGAAAATCAATAGTGACCATTTCATGATGCTGGAAAAGATTTTCTAGGCTTCTTTAAATGCCTGTGGGAAATTATAAGGTAATGTCTGAAAAACTGTAAGGTACACAGTTCTACTTGACCTTGAACGCCTCTATAACTACTCCCTTGTAATTAAAAATAATGCCTTTTTTCTGTAAATATATGTGAAAAGCTTTCAAGCCAGTAACCTTCAATACTTGTGCAGCTTATTACGAGAACAGCTGCAGATTTTCCATTAATATGTTTTCTGTCTTGGTTGTATGTTATTACAATTAATCATTTTATGTCGCCCTGATGTAAATGTTTTTATATCATTTGTTTTTTGCTTTTCTTTCTTAATCAAAGGAAAACACAGTCGGTAAGTATTGCAGAAGTGATCCATAAAAGTGCATTAACAGACTTTAAAGACAATCATCAAAACCATTACACATCTGAATAAACGACATAGACCAAGTTGCTGTTGCATAAAATTCCCTCCTACAAGAATGGCACTCTAATTAAAAATGTATAGCCTGCAGTAAAATCACTTATATTTGGCTTATTTTACTTACCTGCCTGGTTTACAGGCTGTAAATGCCATAATGCTTGAATGTATAAAGCAGACATAGAAAAAGGTTAGCTGTATAATACCATTTTGTACTGTACATTTCTTCCTGGTATGATAATTGTAATTCTCATTTTGCTATAAACATTAAATTCTTAGATATTTATTACACATTCTTCTAATAGCATTACTAAGGGACATTCCTTTACTAGCTGTAGAAAAAGGTTACATTGTGGAAAAGAGAGAGAGGTGTAATCAGAGGTGTAATCAGAGGTGTAATCAAATGCGTTGGTCTAGGACAGCAGTTTTAATTTAATTTAATTTAATGAAAAAAGCATATCTCATAATTCAATTCCAGATTTTCACATAAGACCATACTGCAGCTTTTTTTTTTTTTGGAAAATATGTCCTTGACTTCATAATAGCTTTAAGGACCAAATCAAGAAATATAACACAGTAAAAAGATATTTGCAAAAGAGTGTTTGGACTGTAGACTGGGAAATGAGGGGTTCAGCAAATAAACTCAAGAGTAAAACTTTGGAATGTGATACAGATTCCATTACAAGCTTGTTATTATTAGTAGAAATGTCCCTAATGCTTAGTGATATATTAAAAACTAGATGGTTGATATGCAGATGTAAGCCCATTCTACCCAGTGTTGGACTGGGACACCAGGGGCCCACCCTTAGTCCTATTATTCTTCCTCTCCTCGCTCAACCTCTATTCTCCTAGTCTCTTTTGTTTGCATAATGTTATCTATTTTTCTATATATTTAGCCTCTTTCTTCTCAAAGAAATAAGGGGGCAGATTTACTTGAGGGCTTTGCAGCCATCGATACACTTTGCCAGGCGAAAATTCGCTCAGACAACGCTAATTCACTGGAATTCAGAGTTAATGTTCCATATGTTAGAAAATCTATGCTGGAACCCGGTTACCCAAACAAAAAAAATGTAAAGACTTTTGGAGGCTATCACTCTGAAAAAAGAAAATATGCCAGCGTTTTTTGGACTTAGAATCTTTTTCCACTAAAAAATAAGATGTAAGTAACAGAAGATTGAGGAAGATCTATGCATTGTGCATTTCGTGCATTTCGATTGGTCTAAGTTGGCAAAGACGAAAGAGGTAACAATCAGTAAAATCCACATTTCATTGAATTTGCATAAGTTACGCTCATTCGCCAGAGTGAAAATTCACCGGCCGATAGAGTGCAAATGACCACTAGCGTCTGTCTCTTTGGCTAGGAAATAGGCCAGGAAATAGGCCAAATATTTAGCTGCATGAGGGCCCACTGACACCTGGGTGCAGCAGGAGTTTTCCTGGTATCCCAGTGGGCCAGACCGACACTGATTCCACCTCAATACATCAAACTAAATGGTTGGGTTCAGGTTGCAGAATCATCCTTTCTTAGAAGGCCTATCCTCTTCCCCTCTTCCTCTCAAGTGCAGTGTTAACTTCTTGGAAACGTATATGTGGGGTCTGACACGTGATAACTAATGTGCTACTAACTAGCTTCTTTATCAGCTGTACCAGTTGAAGAAATATAGAAATATATCCTCCAGAAAGGGTGCAGTGCAGGGGTGATTATAGTGATTATGTAGAGGTGCAAGGATGTTGTAAGGTCCCTGCTGTGTCAGCGTTGCGCCCTGGTCGGTGTGGTCGCAGGCGCAGTAATCAGGCAACTGATGTGCGCCTGCGCGCCGCATCGAATGCGGGCGACGGACGCCGGCGCGGAGGCGCGGGCGACGGTCGCTGGCGCCGGGGCGTGCGCGACGCAACGGACGCGCGCGACGTAACGGACGCGCGCGACGGACGCACGTAACGGACGCGGTCTGATGACGTCAGTTGGCGCCAAACTAGCGCTATTTAAACCTGCTCCAGTCTCTGCTCTGTGCCTGGTTATTAGGTTTATAACTGAAACCCTAGCGTTGATACCTTCCTGCCGATATTGTGATTGACCCCTGCCTGTACCTGGACTCTGATTCTTGCTTGTTGCCTAGACCTTCTGCCTGTTTACCGTTGACGATTCTCGCTGCCTGCCTTGACCCGGATATCCTGACTACGCCTTTGCCTGATCCTTCTGTACCTCGTTTAGTCTCACTGGCTACTCTCCACACCCCTGCTTCCTGTTTCCAACCTCGGGTGAGTTAGCGGGTGTGTGAGGCGCTTGTGGTTCATTATCTTCTGTTCCTACTCCTTCTACGTCTGGATCATACTGGTAAGCTTGACAGTATAACCAGGCCATGGATCCAGCTGAAGGGGCTTCACCGCTTACCGTACTCATCCAACAGATGTCGGAATTGACACAAGCAGTGAGGGAGCTTCAGAGCGGATATACCCAGATGCAATCCCAGCTGAGGGCCCAACCATCCACCGCAAGCCAATCCACTGTAGCTGCTACCGCTTCTGTTGGTCCCACTGAGGTACAAGTCCTCACCTCCGAAATCTCGGAACCTAAAGTTGCTTTTCCCGAAAAGTTCTCTGGGGATCGGAAAGCCTTCCGTAATTTCAGGAGCAGCTGCAAACTCCTTTTTTCTCTGAAACCTCACACATACCCCGATGAGAACACACGAGTAGGGGTTATTATTACCTTTCTGTCCGGAGAACCCCAGACCTGGGCCTTTCGTTTAATGGATCGACGGAGCCCTGTATTAGCCTCTGTGGACACTTTTTTTGATGCCATGGCGATTCTCTATGACGACCCTCATAGAGTCTCCACCGCTGAAGCCGCCCTTCATGCTCTCAAACAGGGAACTCGTCCTGCGGAGGACTATACGCTTGAGTTCCGGCAATGGTCCGAAGATACGGATTGGAATCCTGCGGCCCTTAAGCACCAATATCGTTTGGGTCTTTCCCCTGAACTGAAAAACGAGCTCGCTCGTACAGGAATTCCAGACACGCTGGAGGGTCTCATCACTCTTGCCATCCAGCTCGACCAGAGACTCAGAGAGCGCAGAGAAGAGGAGAAAGCCGAAAAGGCTGGCCTGATACCTCATACCTGGGTTGTACCTACCGCCCCTCCTCCAGTCCAAGTACCTTTTCCCTTGCCTTCTTCTTCTTCAGATTCGTCCTCGGAACCGATGCAAATTGGAGCCATCAGGTCTGCCCTCACTGCGGAAGAACGCCTTCGTCGCCGCAGATTAAACCTTTGCCTCTACTGTGGCCAGGCCGGTCACTTACTAAGGAGCTGCCCAACCCGTCCTACGGGTAAAGACTTTTTTAGTAAAGACTTAAAATGTTGTAACAAACCAGTACCTTTACTGACAGTCTCTCTCTTTCTGCAGTGGGGAAGTCAAACAGCAAAACTCCAAGCCATCCTTGATTCCGGAGCAAGTGGCTGTTTCATGGACAGTACGATTGTTTCCCAACTCCAGATTCCTCTCCAACCTAAGAAGAATCCCATTTCCCTTCGGGTGGCTGATGGTTCCTTAATTACTTCGGGCCCAGTGGTGCAAGAAACCATTCCTCTTTTTGTTTCCCTCAATAAAAAGCATTCGGAAATGATGAAGTTAGATGTGGTCACGTCTCCTCTTTTTCCTGTCATTTTGGGGTTGCCATGGTTACAAAAACATAATCCATCCATCAATTGGGCCACAGGGGAAATAACCTTTCTTTCGCAATTTTGTCAATCTAAATGCAGATTCGAAAGTTATCCTTCTTCTAGTCAAGTTTGTTCGTTATCCTCCTCATCCGAAGTTCTTCAAATTCTTCCTCAAAGCTATCGGGAGTTCGCAGATGTGTTCAACAAGAAAGGTGCCGATTCTCTACCCCCTCATCGCATCTATGATTGCCCAATTAATCTTTTGCCCGGTTCCCAAGTACCCTTTGGTCGTATTTACCCGTTGTCCGAACCAGAACTAGCTGAACTTCGCTCATATCTTGATGAAAATTTGGCCAAAGGTTTTATTCGTCAATCTTCTTCTCCAGCCGGGGCAGGGATATTCTTTGTCGAAAAGAAAGATCACTCATTAAGACCCTGTATTGATTATAGAGACTTGAACAAAATAACGATCAAAAACCGATATCCTCTTCCTTTAATTCCAGAGTTATTCCAACGCTTAACGGAGGCCAAGATTTTTTCTAAGTTGGATCTGAGGGGAGCATATAACCTGGTCAGGATACGTGAGGGAGACGAGTGGAAGACGGCGTTTCGTACTCGCTACGGCCACTTCGAATATCTGGTGATGCCGTTCGGCCTTTGCAACGCTCCCGCAACATTCCAGCATTTTGTCAATGACATTTTTCGGGACTTTCTTGACATTTTTGTTATAATTTATCTGGATGACATTTTAATTTTTTCTAGTTCCTTAGATGAACACAGGATCCATATGAGGAGGGTTCTTGCTCGCCTTCGCACTCACCAACTCTATGCCAAAATTGAAAAGTGCATTTTTGAGCAGTCCTCTGTTGAATTTCTAGGATTCTTTATTTCTCCTCTAGGCATCCAGATGGATTCAAAGAAGATCTCGGCAATCCTCGACTGGCCAGCTCCCACATCCAGGAAGGCAGTTCAACGCTTTATTGGTTTCGCAAACTTCTACAGGAAGTTTATTAGAGGTTTCTCTCAGACTATTCTACCAATAACAGAGCTGACTCGCATGAATAAAAATTTTTTTTGGTCCTCTCAAGCCCAAGTATCTTTCGAAAACTTAAAGAAACTTTTCACATCAGCTCCTATCCTTTGTCATCCTGATTTATCCTTACCATTTGTTCTAGAAGTCGATGCCTCTGAAGTTGCGGTGGGCGCTGTTTTGTCCCAAAGATCTGGGATCCAAGAGGAGCTCCATCCAGTAGCTTTTTTTTCCCGTAAAATGGCAAAATGTGAATGCAATTACGATGTGGCCGATCGGGAACTACTCGCTATTAAACTGGCACTGGAGGAGTGGCGTTATCTTCTGGAAGGTTCCAAGCACCCTATTCTTATCTTCACCGACCACAGAAACTTGGAGTACCTTCGTTCCGCCAAGAGACTGAGACCAAGACAAGCGAGGTGGGCTCTTTTCTTCATGAGGTTTAATTTCCACCTTACCTATCGGCCTGGATCTAAGAATACTAAAGCCGACGCCTTATCCCGTATGTTTACCCTCGATGACGAAATACCTTCTTCTCCTGAAACCATCCTAAAATCCAACAATTTCCTTTTACTACAGCCGACCCTTCTTAAACAGATCCAGAACGCTTCCAAGTCCATCATGGAACCAGCCCTCGTTCCTAAGGGAGGATTTCTTCTTCTAAAAGACAAGATTTTTGTTCCTGAGGAGATGCGGTTGGAGGTTCTTAAAAGTATACACGACTCCAAATTGGCCGGACATCCAGGAGTCAAGAAGACTATTATCGCAGCTAAAAGATCGTTCTCTTGGCCAGGATTAGCCAAAGATTGCTTCCAATTCGTTTCTTCATGTGAAATTTGTGCCAGATCTAAAGACTCTCATTCTAAACCCTTTGGCCTTCTTCAACCCCTTCCTGTCCCTTCCCGTCCCTGGAGCTCTGTTTCGTTGGACTTTATCTCGGAATTACCACAGTCTGATGGATGTTCTACCATAGTGGTATTTATTGACCGTTTGACCAAGATGGCTCATTTCAAGTCCTTGCCCAAGCTCCCTTCCGCTTCCGAAACTGCAGACGTTTTCATCAAGGAAGTTGTTAGGCTCCATGGTCTTCCGCAGGAGGTGGTATCGGATCGAGGCCCACAATTCACATCTCAGTTCTGGAAAACCTTGTGTGGCGCCCTTCAAATTTCTGTTTCCCTTTCTTCAGCCTTTCATCCTCAATCCAACGGCCAGACGGAACGAACCAACCAGACTTTAGAACAATATCTGAGGTGCTACTCTTCTCATCTTCAAGACAACTGGGCAAACCTCCTACCTCTTGCTGAATTCGCTTACAATAATGCTCACCATTCATCCATTAACCAGTCTCCTTTCTTTGCTAATTATGGTCTCCACCCTTTAACCTTTCCTTCTTCTATAGTGGCTGATATTCTGGTTCCCGCAGTTCAAGACCGCCTCAACTTCCTAACAGACAATTTTCGGAAACTGCAAGAGAACATGTCCAAGGCCCAGAAGAATTTCAAGATATACGCTGATCGGAGACGGAATAAAGACCCAGAGTTCAAGGTGGGTGATCGAGTCTGGTTGTCTACTATTAATCTTAAGTTATCTTCTCCCAGCAGGAAGCTCGGCCAACGTTTCCTGGGTCCTTTTTCTATTGTTCGTCAAATTAATCCTGTGGCCTTTCAGTTAAAGCTTCCTGCTTCTTGGCGTATTCATCCGGTGTTCCATTCGGCTCTCCTGAAATCTGCTTCCACCTTCCAGTTTCCAGGTCGTACGACTCCTCCTCCTCTCCCAGTTCTAGTGGATAATCAAGAGGAATTCGAGGTCGAAAAAATTCTGGACTCTCGTATTAGAGGCAGGCAAGTACAATACTTGGTGGGATGGAAGGGCTATGGCCCTGAAGAGAATTCCTGGGAGCCAGTCAAGAACATTCACGCTCCAGATCTGTTGAAAAAATTTCACGAAGAGCATCCCAACAAGACCGCTGGTTGTCGTGTCCTGAGGCCACTCCTTGATGGGGGGCAATGTAAGGTCCCTGCTGTGTCAGCGTTGCGCCCTGGTCGGTGTGGTCGCAGGCGCAGTAATCAGGCAACTGATGTGCGCCTGCGCGCCGCATCGAATGCGGGCGACGGACGCCGGCGCGGAGGCGCGGGCGACGGTCGCTGGCGCCGGGGCGTGCGCGACGCAACGGACGCGCGCGACGTAACGGACGCGCGCGACGGACGCACGTAACGGACGCGGTCTGATGACGTCAGTTGGCGCCAAACTAGCGCTATTTAAACCTGCTCCAGTCTCTGCTCTGTGCCTGGTTATTAGGTTTATAACTGAAACCCTAGCGTTGATACCTTCCTGCCGATATTGTGATTGACCCCTGCCTGTACCTGGACTCTGATTCTTGCTTGTTGCCTAGACCTTCTGCCTGTTTACCGTTGACGATTCTCGCTGCCTGCCTTGACCCGGATATCCTGACTACGCCTTTGCCTGATCCTTCTGTACCTCGTTTAGTCTCACTGGCTACTCTCCACACCCCTGCTTCCTGTTTCCAACCTCGGGTGAGTTAGCGGGTGTGTGAGGCGCTTGTGGTTCATTATCTTCTGTTCCTACTCCTTCTACGTCTGGATCATACTGGTAAGCTTGACAGATGTCATTACACAAGGAAAATGTAAAGCCAATGTAAATGTAATAAGTTCTTTCCTTTTTATTATATGCTCTTGGTTTATATCATTTTAGAACTCTTGTACATGATTCTATTTGTTTTTAAATGATGGTCATTTGTTTTTGCTTTTCAATCATAAACATGTTTTATCCTTTCTTTGACCTTTGGGTCTGTTTTACAGGAAGCATGTTGAGATCTTAAATGTGTACATACCACTCTTTGCCTAATGTACACACATCTCCCTGTTTACCTGGTGGAGAATGTTATCATAGTTTTATAGAAGTCTGGAATTCACACTTTAAAAGGAAACTATGTTTCCAAAAATGCCAGCAGCAATAGCTGGGCAAATAAAATCCACGTAAATAATAGGTTTCTCCTGTAAATAATAGACAGGAGGAACCATTTAGCTGAGACAAAAAACTTTTTCCATCAGGCTTCTAAATGCATTTGCTTTAAAACAGACCATGATAGTGGAGGGTATAGTAATGTTAAAGTCTTGTTTGTTTTTGGTTTATACCCATGCTGCAGGGGCTGCTAAAAGACTAATACCCCCGGGTAATTTACGTGTGTAAGTATTTATGCTTAAAGGGATACTGTCATGGGAAAAAAAATTTTTTCAAAATGAATCAGTTAATAGTGCTGCTCCAGCAGAATTCTGCACAGAAATCCATTTCTCAAAAGAGCAAATAGATTTTTTTTATATTCAGTTTTGAAATCTGACATGGGGCTAGACATATTGTCAATTTCCCAGCTGCCCCAAGTCATGAGACTTGTGCTCAATTACACTTTACTGCTGTACTGCAAGTTGGAGTGATATCACCTCCCTCCTTTCCCCCCCCAGCAGCCAAACAAAAGAACAATGGGAAGGTAACCAGATAGCAGCTCCCTAATATAAGATAACAACTGCCTGGTAGATCTAAGAACAACACTAAATAGTAAAAACCCATGTCCCACTGAGTCACATTCAGTTACATTGAGAAGGAAAAACAGCAGCCTGCCAGAAAGCATTTCTCTCCTAAAGTGCAGGCACAAGTCACATGACCAGGGGCAGCTGGGAAATTGACAAAATGTCTAGCCCCATGTCAGATTTTAAAATTGAATATAAAAAAATCTGTTTGCTCTTTTGAGAAATGGATTTCAGTGCAGAAGTCTACTGGAGTAGCACTATACAATTGATGTGTTTCGAAAAAAACATGTTTTCTGATGACAGGATCCCTTTAATGGAGTTTACAGTTTAACATGGAACATTGAATTTGTTGTTTTTGCAGCAGCCACCACAAAGCAAAACTATAAGCTTGGTCACTCAGCTATTAACTCAATCCATAGTATAGCTGCCCTAAAAACACAAATTTTATTGTGTAAGATTAATTGGTATTATTTTCAAAACTCATTTCTTGTAAAAATGTTTACAATGTGTAGTTGTTGTCCCTTACCACAGTGTGCGGGGTAGGATTTCAATCTTTATTTTGTTTGTTTGTTTTAGACCATTTCTTTACTAAATCGGTTTTACAGTATAATAACTGAATGGTTTCCTTTTGAGGATGGATCAATCTATTTAGAATGAATGCACAATACCTGTAATTTCCATTTATGATCTAGTCTTGTGTTTGGTACCTGGAGATATTATATACCGGCTATTTAATTTAAGTCTATTTTATATTGAATACAAACATAATATGGGCCTTGATCAAAGGACTTGTGGATCCGATTCTATTAGGCTCACTGATCATATACCACTTAGGTTCACAAAAGTGGTACTGATATATACAGTATACCTACCGTTTTTGTGTTGTATGAGATCTGTTGGAGTAAATGCAACGACATGGCTGGGACTAGAGCACTTAAGCACAAGTTAAAAGTCCAGATTTTAACAGCATGGGTTTAGTATAAAGGCCAGTGGCGTAACTAGGGAGGAAGCAGACCCCGCAGCTGCGGGGGGGGCCCGGGAGGAGAGGGGGCCCGGCCGAAATTGATGTCCTCCAGTGACCTCCTGGCTGATGAATGCAGCCAGGCCAGCATCGCATCATTCGCATGATTCGCATCGATCTGTCGATGCGATCCGTCGGATCCGGATCCGTCCCCCCAGTCCTCCCCAGCCACTGCCACTGGCCGGGCCCTACCTCCTCCCTGCTCCGTACTGCGCATGTTACTTCCGCATTCCAACTTCCGCCCTCTCTCTGCTGAGTCTGCTCGTCTCGCCAGCCGCCAGGCCCGCCCCTCCCTCTTCCTCTGTGTCAGTGGCGTCACATCCCCAGTCCTCCCCAGCCACTGCCACTGGCCGGGCCCTACCTCCTCCCTGCTCCGTACTGCGCATGTTACTTCCGCGTTCCAACTTCCGCCCTCTCTCTGCTGAGTCTGCGACTGCTCGTCTCGCCAGCCGCCAGGCCCGCCCCTCCCTCTTCCTCTGTGTCAGTGGCGTCACGTGTGTGCCGCGTGTGGACGCAGTGCGCCATTGGGAGTCGGACGGCGGTGCAGGTGAGGCAGGGAGAGGCCCGCCTGGGCTGGCTGCCTCTGAGTGTAGAGAGAGTGACTCAAAAACTAGTAAAATCAATGTGTGGGAACTGGGAAAACGGAAAAGAATACCAACGATGCTGCAGGGACAGGGCCAGGGGGGTCAAACGTTTTGAGGGGAATGGGATTTGATTGAAAGTGTGAAAACTACTACAGATGGGGGACAGGAGGAGAGAATTGGGGAATGGGAAATTGTAAAAAAAAAAATTGAAATAAATCATAAGGAAAGAACTAAGAAGAGACCAGAATCCAGATAGAACACAAAAGGGGTCAGGGGAGCAGTATAAAAAGTGCTATAAGATACCCAACCCTACCTACAAATTGTAAGCAGCAGTCCTGCCCTGCTTTATGGCAGCTGAGATTCTGTCCCAGACAGTGGCTGCACAGATCCTGTCTGATCCCCATTGTAAGCAGCAGTCCTGTCCTGCTTTATGGCAGCTGAGATTCTAGCTATCTGTATAACCGAACATTCTTTCCCAGTGGCTGCACAGATCCTATCTGATCCCCATTGTAAGCAGCAGTCCTGTCCTGCTTTATGGCAGCTGAGATTCTAGCTATCTGTATAACAGAACATTCTTTCCCAGTGGCTGCACAGATCCTATCTGATCCCCATTGTAAGCAGCAGTCCTGTCCTGCTTTATGGCAGCTGAGATTCTAGCTATCTGTATAACAGAACATTCTTTCCCAGTGGCTGCACAGATCCTATCTGATCCCCATTGTAAGCAGCAGTCCTGTCCTGCTTTATGGCAGCTGAGATTCTAGCTATCTGTATAACAGAACATTCTGTCCCAGCGGCTGCACAGATCCTATCTGATTCCCATTGTAAGCAACAGTCCTGTCCTGCTTTATGGCAGCTGAGATTCTAGCTATCTGTATAACAGAACATTTTGTCCCAGTGGCTGCACAGATCCTATCTGATCCCCATTGTAAGCAGCAGTCCTGTCCTGCTTTATGGCAGCTGAGATTCTAGCTATCTGTATAACAGAACATTCTGTCCCAGCGGCTGCACAGATCCTATCTGATTCCCATTGTAAGCAACAGTCCTGTCCTGCTTTATGGCAGCTGAGATTCTAGCTATCTGTATAACAGAACATTTTGTCCCAGTGGCTGCACAGATCCTATCTGATCCTCATTATAGGAGCAACAGTCCTGCACTACTTTAGGCTGAGATTGTAGATATCTGTAAAACAGAGCATTCTGTGACCATGGCACAGATCCTGCAACACTTCTCTTCAAATAACAATTATTTTACCTGACAGGGCCACTTATATTAATACACAACTCTGCACCATGTGCAGGTTTTTTAAAGTCTCTCTGAGAAGCCACTATCAGAGATTGTAATGTACGTGGTACATAATATAATAAGCTTCTAAAATACCAAACTTGACAATATGGTGGCCTAATCAGTTACTCCAGTGCTTGTTTTTAATGCTAATTATTTTAAGAAGAAGCCAACAGGTTGATGTAACTGGTAAGGCAACACTGCCGCAACAGGGTCATGGAAGAGTTGTCTTGTCCTTTAAGTATTCATAGTCAATGACCTTTATACTATAATTGAGAAAACATATGTTTTAGTAGGTTTTATGGGGAGCAAATGAAGAATGTGTTATACTTTTTTTCTACAGCAAAAGGAAAAATCCTTCTCCACTAGTCACTATGGCCGAATACAATCACCAGAGTGGTGCACAAAAGCGTAAAAAGAAAAGGGATGAAAACCTGAAAATTCAAAAGCTCCCCAAAATTAGCAGCTTTTTTTTTGCACCCAGTGTTATTGGTGAAAGTTCAGATTCAGAAACCCCTGTAGCTGAAAAGAATATAAGCAAAGCAAGCCCAGAAAGTCTATTTTCAACAACAGAACATGGGGCATCAGAGCATGAATGCAATGTGCCACCCAGTCAGCCTCTTTTAGAAGACCAAATAAGCATAGAGGAAGGATGCATTGAATGTGAGGATGATAGCCAGAAAGGTTTAAATGAGCCAGGAGAACCATCTACCAGCTGTCCTGAATCAGCTGAACCCTCTATCAGTACTGCTATAAATATTGATGTTGTTGGTGAAAAATATATAACTGACAGAGCCAATTATCCAGTCACAATAAATGACTCAAATATAAAAAGATTTATACTTGCTCATGGACCATGCAGGCCACCAGGACCATACCCAAGGGATAATGATGCAGAGCAAAGGTGCTTTTCACAAAATTACTATGAGAGAGTTACAAAAACAGGTCTAAAACTACCAGTCACCTGGCTATGTTATTCCCCTAAGCTAAACTGTGCCTATTGTGAGCCTTGTTGGCTATTTGGCGACCGCAAAAAGCAAGGTTTTGAACCTGCTTGGGCAAAGGGAATTCAAAACTGGAAAGGGTTATCTAAAAAAATATCAGTCCATGAAAGTTCCCTTGCCCATATAGAAGCATGTGTAGTCTATGACAGGTGGAGAAGCCAAGATACAATTGATAAAGAAAATGAAAAGCAAATAATAAGAGAAAAGGACTTTTGGAGGCAAGTTTTAAAAAGGATAATTAACGTAACCCTTACCATGGCAATGTCTAATTTAGCCTTTCGTGGCCACAGAGAGAAACTAGGAGAGACAAACAGCGGCAATTTCCTTGCTATAATTGAGTTATTAGCACAGTATGACACTGTTTTGAAGGAATTGCTTCAGAAGCCACAGGGCACTATCAAGTACTTGAGCCCCAAAGTTCAAAATGAAGTGATAGAAATCCTTTCAAATCATGTTCTAAAAAATATTATTAGTGATGTAAAACAAGCACAGTTTTACTCTGTTATAATGGACACAACACAAGATATCTCAAAAGTAGACCAATTGAGCCAAGTTATTAGGTATGTTGTAGTTGAAAGGGATGAATGCATGAGAATAACTCAAGTAAATATTCAAGAAGCCTTTCTAGGCTTTCATGCTATTAAAGACCAGAGTGCTGCAGGCATTGAAAATGAAATAGTTGCTTGCATCGAGAGAAATGAGCTTGACATAAGCAAATGCCGTGGGCAGGGCAATGATGGTGCTGCAACAATGAGTGGCATATACTCAGGGGTTCAAGCCCGAATTTTGCAGAGAGAAGAGAACGCTTTATACGTCCATTGTGCAGCACATAATTTAAATCTAGTTCTGCAAGATGCGGTGTCTGACATAAATGAGATTTCCTCCTTCTTTGATGTCGTTCAACATTTATATACATTCTTTGGAGGAAGTATAATTCGTTGGGAAATACTTTCCTCATTTACCACCAAATCTACACAGACACAGACACTTAAAAAATTGTGTCCGACACGGTGGTCTTCACGCTATGACTCCCTGGTTGCTTTGCGATTCCGCTTTTTAGATATTATGCAGGCACTTTCAAAAATCAGTCTTGTGTCCTCCAAAAAACATGAAAGAGATGATGCCATTAGACTTAAAAAAAAAATTGAGTCCTTTCAGTTTGTTATTCTTATTGTCATGCAGACAAAAATATTTGAACATATAAATTCAATTTCCAAAGCTCTGCAGTCTGCTAACATTGACATTGCAAAAGCAGCCCATTTGATTCAGAATGCTTCAAAGTTCTTGTCTGAATACAGGAATCAGTACGAGGAAGTAAAAAAAAATTCTACTGTGCTGGCACAAAAATGGGGCATTACACCAAAATTTGAGGAGAAAAGAATTCGCAAAGTTAAACGTCATTTTGATGAACTTTGTATAGATGAGAGATTGGAGAATCCTGAGGAACATTTTATGGTCACAGTTTTTTACAGATCTTTAGACATAATAACAAACCAATTGTCAAACAGATTTAGGGGACTAAATGAGGTTGTACAGCGCTTCAATATCCTCCAACCTGCAATTCTTGTTACTGCATCAGATGGTGATTTATATCAAGCTGCGTCTTACCTCCAAGAAAAGTACAATAGGGACATTTCATCAACTTTTCCACAGCAGCTTCTGAGTTTTAGGGCTGCACTTAAAGATGAAATCCACCAATCATCTTCTGTAAAGGAACTTGCACACCTTCTTTTTGTTGAAAACAGTGCACTCTCTTCATCTTTACCAGATGTGTGCACTGCATTGCTACTGTTCTTAACTCTTCCTGTGACAGTAGCCACCGCTGAAAGGTCGTTCTCTAAATTAAAGCTCATTAAAAACTACCTAAGAAACACAATGTCAGAGCAAAGGCTTTCTGGGCTTGCAATTTTGAGCATTGAAAATACTAGAGCAAGAAGCCTGAACATTGATAGCATTGTGGATGCCTTTGCAGAAATGAAAGCACGCAAACGTGTTTTTTAAGTTGCTGTGTAAGTATGTTAGTTGGTAATTCTATGTTTTTGTTCCAAGTTCAGAATACTTGTGCTATCACAGTTCAACTAACCCCACTGTTCAAAGTTCAATTAACCTGTTAAGATTGGTTGCCAGTTTTCCTTTTTCCAGTCTGTCTATGGCTGTTACTAGTTTGTAGTAGATATTGATATAAGCTGCCAGTAATTTCAATTTTGGGACCCTCTGAATACAACTCAAATGTTAAATTTTCTCTACAAATGCAAAGGCAGCTGTACACAATTCAGAGGAAAAGGAAATCAAAAATAAAAATTTCTCTAATTATTGTAACATTTTATAATTTTTATTCTCAGGTTGCTTGATTGTCAGATTAAAAGCTGACATACTGTGTGTTTTCTTTTATCTGTTGAAAGTTCACATATCTGAGCAAGACAGATTAACAGTTATAAGTAAGTATGAAAATTTGCTTTGCAACTTTAGTTCTAAGAATTGATAAGACAAAACATAAGTTGTGTTTTTATGATGTTCTTTTATTTTAGGTTCCCTTATTGTTTCTTGATTCAATATGCTGGGCCCTTGGAAAACAACTTTGTGCTCATAGTTGCAGGTAAATTTAATGGGGTTCATGAAACACAAAGGGAAAAAAGTAAAAACCATTTATAGTTTATATATCTTTTTCAGGTTTTTTCCTTGGTTCAAGTTTTTCCGCACATTTGATGTTCTCAAAAGCATGAAGATAAGAAGTCCACATAGAATACTGCATGAGTTTCACTCTATTTTGCTTCCTATTAATTCTATGCCACACAGAGTTTAGTAGATGCTATTTGTTATAGGCGAGAAATCGTGTTAACTGAACATACAAAATCAATCAGTGAGTGCTAAAATATTCTTTATTTGCACAGATGTTTGTCTATGCCATAATCTGCTCTACTGGAAGACTGAGAGAGGGTTAATTTGAAACATTTTTTCAATAAAGTATATTTTGCTGTTTAAACCTGTATGGGCGTGTTCCTTTCTACACATTATATGCTTGTGGCTATAGCAGGGCTTTGTGGCCTTTATGTTGCATTGACCAGGATAAGTTGGGGGGCCCATAATTTTTCTTTTGCAGGGGGGCCCTGTTACTTCTAGTTACGCCACTGATAAAGGCTAGTGTGTTTATCCAAAGTCTATGTCTTCTCTGTTTGCTTATCCCTGTTTTACATGCTTTAGGAATTTCTGATTCTAGCCTACATGCTGCACTATGGTTCAAACCAAAACACTCACCCTACTATATTGTTTCTATTTAAATGCACAAATCATAAAATAAATTAACATAATTCTGGTTACATCATTTCTCACACTTTTAGCCTCTGTCAATTTGGTACACTGTTAGAAATAAAAACTTATTTAATCTAATATCTGAGTGCCAGACTCTTAAAACTCACTTGCTACAGCATTTATTCTCCCTCGCAAATTACTTTCAAAACCTATGTGTGCCTAAGTGCATTTATGACACGTTTTAAAACATACATTATGCTGACTTTAACCGCCAGCTTGACACAGATTCGATGATTTCAGCACCTTTCCTGTTAGTTTTAGAGTTTATAGCTGGTGACAACTTTTATGTAAATAGAATGTGCAGAATTTTACAGGCTATGCATAGTCCCCATAACATCATAACCGAAATATACTGGAATTCTGCACATAAAAATTGGATGCAGTCAACAGTGTTTCAATCTTTTCGAAACATTAAATGAGTTTAAATTAAGCATTAACAACACTGGTGGTCCTATTCCGTGACTTCCTAACATACATATACACTTGGAAGGTGTATATTAGTAGAAGTAAATTGAATTTAACACTTTATATAAAGGCCTGTGATAACCTGCAAAAAATTTCAGACTGATTGAAAATAAGACGCATATTTGTTGCATGCTTGGAGATATACTAAGCCATGAGGATACCATGTTGATGCAAAATAAGATATAAATCTAGCCACAAATGTGTAATGACAGGTAAGCTGGACCTGCGTAGACTAAAGCTGGCCATAGATGGGCAGATTTTATCCTATGTCCTACGAACAATCATGCGTTTCAATCTCCCAACCTAAAATTAACCATTCACATTAAATAATGATTTTATCGATAGCGCACAGAAATCGTCTAACCTGTCGACTAAACAACTTTCCAAAAATATATGGTTTTGGGGTGTAAACCTATATTTCTGTGTTTCTACCCCATAAAAAAATGCAGTCAATGTTTTGATATTTCATTAGCTGAAGTTACCCACAGGACTATTTGTATGCATTAACTTCATTCTGGGGCCTCTAAATTCCAGATACTTTTGTAAACCTACGCACAATGGGCACCAAACTGTTTGGATAACCCATGACAATCATATTTAGGGTGCTTTTTCTTGGTATGTAATGATACATACTGTAAGTGATATGATGCTGGAAAGTTGCAGCTTTGAAGCAATATTCAGATACTTCACCAAAACAGACAAATTTGGGAAAGCCTTGTGACTCAGTAGTTTGGAGCAGAAAGGCAGGGGTACCCATTTTAAATTCGGTAGAATGTGTACTTTCCAAAAATATATGGGGGGGGTAAACATATATTTCTGTGTTTTTACCTCACAAAAAATACAGTCAATGTGATTTTTAAGAATTTTGATACATTTTTATAAAAACTGCAACGTTCAGACAAGCTTTGATGTTTGGTGGTTAGGAGTAGAGAGACATAGTTACCCATTTTGGAATCAGCAGAATGTGTACTCTTCAAAAATAATGTTTCAGCATTTTTTGGCCTTGGAAACTAAAGTATGCTGTTTTCTGCCTTAGTGCTTTCAAAATTCAATAATATACTGCCGGCAGGTTTTGCCGTACAGTAGTCCTAAATCTCCCTAAAACTATACAAATTTGTTATTGGCACATTTGAGACATGAGGCTTTCCAAATCAATTGAATTTTCATGCATAAAATGAAATATTTTTCTGGTATAAATTTATATATTATGAAAAATAGGAATTATTAATTATTTTTGCAGAAGTGGAAATACATGAAGATTTAGAAAGCTCAGGTTCTCCCAAAAAAAACAATGTATAGTTTTCCTAGGTAAACTAAAGGTTTCCTCTTAGAAAATGCCCCTAAAGTGAGAGAGCACAAAATGTTTCAAAAACGTCTGTCATTTCGTGTAACTGAAATGTCAAATTTCTGCTGGCATTTAAAGGATAAAATGGCTCTCCTAAAGGGTTGTTGGATCACATTATGTGGCCTTGTCCTAAAATAACAGTTTTTGTGCAAACACAGTAAAACCTGATCAGTATATTCAGACAGTTTATTAGGAATGTTTCAGCTCGTGCACTATATAATTGGGAACATACTTAGCTAATGTATCAGCTAGTTAGGGTGAAGCAGATCAGATAAAATGAATTCAGTTGCAAGACTGAATAGAAATAGCCTTTTTAAAGTCTGTAGGGAGTCCTAAGTAATTGTAATAGTTTAACTTCCTACCTGGGCCTACCAGGTTCCCTACTAGATTAACTAAATCTTCCTCTTTTAGACTTCTCATAAGTAATTTAAGCAATCCAAAAAATAAGATATATACTCTTCACTCTTATCATTGACATCATAATAAGGCAATAAAGAGTTATTTCATCAATCATAAAGTTTAAGGCTAATGGCACATGGTGCAGATATCTTTCAGACATTACCCTTACAAATGCACTGGCATTACCTCCCTAAATCACACCTGCCATCTCCATTTCAGTAAATGTGCCTTATTTGCTATAAGCCTAAAGGTATTCTATATAGCCTTTAATAAATTGTCTTTGTGGTAAATCTTTTTAAATACAATAAAATATAATATACAAATGCTCAGTAGCTTGTAATTTAGCAACATAGGAAGACACATCCACTGCAGTGAAGAAGCAGAGAGCCATGCTTCACCAGGCAGATGTTGAAGCTCTTTCTCATTACTCGTAAAAATCTTAATTCTTTTCTTTTTGTAGAATTCTGTTTTGTGCTTTCATACTATGTCAGTTACTACTAATTTAGTCAGTTTGTTTTTCTAAGCTACTTGCTATTTTATTTACTATTTATAGCTCCTCTATTTTTCAATTAGACTTATAGTAGCATTATTTAGACATATTAGGCTGCAGTAGTTTAGAAGGGATTTAGAGAGCTGGCAGCGCTGTTGCGTTGTGCAGTTATAAGGTTTGCTACAGTATTGTTTGTTATACAAATATTATTGTTATTATATACTATGTTCATGATGTTATTTGTTGTAGTGCGTTTTTTGCACTAAATATATTATGTGTTACAATAAAATTGTTCTGCGGCCTTTTCATCCAAATGCATAATTGTCGTATTCCTTAATGGGGCTTGGAGGAAAGGGGGGCTGTTGGTTATTGAGTAAGGGCTGGGACAGGTACCGACGTTGCCTCTGTCAAGTAGCATTATTTAGACATATTAGGCTGCAGTAGTTTAGAAGGGATTTAGAGAGCATGTTACGAATTAGGAAAGATCTAAAACAGAAAAGCTGGCTTGTGATATTACACAGGACATACTTGTGTTTTGCTTGTAAAATTCTTGGTTAATATGTGGCATATGTGACTTTATATTAATATAGTACATTATTGCTAAGAAACACATTTGTATCATACTTTATCTTAGACAGAATTTTATAAAACAAATACATTTCCAAATAAGAATCTGATTATAAGATCTCTGGTAGGAGTTTCTGACTAGGGTAAAATGATTTGTGAAGAGATAGGCAGGTATCTTTATCCTTTTCTCTTTAACCTTGTCAGAACATGATATCCTGTGTTACTTGAGAAAGCCATTTGTCTGTGCTATAGATGAACTAAGGCACCTGTTTTTTTCTGAGATTGATTCCCTTTATGAAATCTGCCTTTTATCATGGAGTAACAGAATGTTATAATAGCTATAGCTGGTAGAAATCAATGTGCTGAGTAACCACAAACAAACATATACAGTAAGTAACTTAGTGAACCTTGAAACAATGTGCAGATTGGAACAAGGTTTAATGATGAAAAACAAAAGTAATGTCAGATATTTAGTACAGGGACTAGGCAGACAGGCAAGTTTACAAAAAAGAGGAAGGTCTAAGGAGAAGCAAATGGTCAGGGCAGGCAGCAAACAAGCAGAAAATGGGAGACAGGCACAAAGCCTGGGCAAGCATTAGTTAACCAAAAGTTCAAGTTACAAGCTAGGGGTCAAAACAAGAGAGGCAGAATATGTAAAAATAATGGTAGGCAGAAACATACTCACAGAAACTCGCAAGATTCAAGCAGGCTTAAATAGCCCCTTGATATGGGAATGAACTGCGGTTGGATCCAAACAGTTCTCAGGTGTCAGCAATGAAAAAACAAAGATGTCACAGAAAATCAACCATGAGGAACAGTGGCCAGATACCACCAGGCCCCTCATTCTGTAACAGACAGTTTCTTACAAATGTACAGTACAAACCCAGGGAGTACTCACCAGTACATCTCATGCGTCCAGAACAGAAGCACTCTGTGGTACAATGTAACCTGTGCTGCTAAGAAAATGTCTTCAACCAATGAACAGCCACTTTTTGACCAACAGTGGAAATGCTGCTTTTTAACTTTTAAATAAAAGTATCTTAAGTTAAAAAGCAGCATTTCCAGTGCTCTATGAAATGTGATAGTTCAATTGGCTCCTCATAAAGGAACATGTTATAACTGCAACTGTACAAACATTGCTTATTATATCTCCCAGGCTTTATGCACCTACTGTATTATTCAGTAACTATTATTCCAAAAATATTAAACTTATAAATAATTATAATTCATCCTGACTTCAAATTTAAGGTCTGGATTATATTAAAATCATGATATCAAAATTGTCTGTAGAGCCTGTCTGTGAAAAGTGTGCACCATAAAATTCCCTTGAATGCCTTATAGAGCCTGTGGGTCCTTAGTTGGTCGTTCAAATAGTAGATGTAAAGGATAAAAAAAGTTTTACACACAAAAAAGGAAAACTTTCAGTACGCAATGGAAAAATGGCAAATAAAAGTACAAAAGCCAAATTAGCAAATAATGAGTTTACAGAATATCAGGGCTGATTAATAATCAATTCTGATACAGAATGTATCAGTTGCTAAATATATATGTACAATTTATACTCGAGTATAAGCCGACCTGAGTATAAGCCGAGGTACCTAATTTTACCTACAAAAACTGGAAAAACTTATTGACTCTAGTATAAGCCTAGACACAACTACAGTCCTGTCTCCCAGCAGCGCACATGCCGCCAAAGCGACCCCCACAGTGATCAACCGGACTTCTTTGCAAAGTTGATGGTGACAGAGAATTGCCAAACGGATTACTGTGTGCATTGTCCCACTGTCCCACTACCATGTGCAGAGGGTGCTGTGTGATATTGCCATCACTGTTAATCTTTCGTATAACCAACAGAGGGTGCTGTGTGATATTGGCATCACTGTTAATCCTTCATATAACCAACAGAGGGCGCTGTGTGATATTGCAGTCACTGTTATTCTTTGATATAACCCACAGAGGGCGCTGTGTGTTATTGCAGTCACTGTTATTTTTTCATATAACCAACAGAGGGCGCTGTGTGATATTGCAGTCACTGTTAATCTTTCATATAAACAACAGAGGGTGCACTGTTATTCTTTCATATAACCAACAGAGGGTGCTCTGTGATATTGCAGTCACTGTTAATCTTTCATATAAACAACAGAGGGTGCACTGTTATTCTTTCATATAACCAACAGAGGGCGCACTGTTATTTTTTCATATAACCAACAGATGGCACTGTGTGATATTGCAGTCACTGTTATTCTTTCATATAACCAATAGAGGGCGCACTGTTATTCTTTCATATAACCAACAGAGGGTGCTGTGTGTTATTGCAGTCACTGTTATTCTTTCATATAACCAACAGATGGCACTGTGTGATATTGCAGTCACTGTTATTCTTTCATATAACCAACAGAGGGCGCACTGTTATTCTTTCATATAACCAACAGAGGGTGCTGTGTGATATTGCAGTCTCTCCCGAAGTGAACTGTTGGTATAGGAATGATTAAAAGTGACTGCAATCTCAGCTACTGCCCGCTGACCTGAGTATAAGCCATGGTAGACTTTTTCAGCACATTTTGGATGCTGAAAAACTCGGCTTATACTCGAGTATATACGATATGTATAACATTATATATAAAGAGCTGCAGGGATATGCAGCACTGTACAATCTTACAATGTATAAAAAGTAAACACTGGGAGGACAAGTAACATAGTAAATACAATAAATATGTCTAAATACACAGAGATAAAGTACCATGTGGTAAGAGAGACAGCGGAAATGTCCCTGCCCTGTCCCTGCTATGGTGCAATGTAATGTGCATCTGAAATACATTGAAGCTTTGGACAGTGAATCAGTCATATTGTTTTTCCATTTGCAGACGTGAAATCAGCTTCATAGTAAGGCCAATAATTTCAAAGGCAGAGAAAATATATAATGATAATTACAAAATAGCTTTGAATTGACTCATCTACATACAAACTTTTTATAACAACTGACTTTCCCCCTTAACTGTCCTGTGATCCAGTCATAGTTACATGGTTACATAGTTACATAGTTACATAGTTAAATTGGGTTGAAAAAAGACAAAGTCCATCAAGTTCAACCCCTCCAAATGAAAACCCAGCATCCATACACACACCCATCCCTACTTTTACATAAATTCTATATACCCATACCTATACTAATTATAGAGCTTAGTATCACAATAACCTTGCATATCATACTTGTCCAAAAAATCATCCAAGCCAAAGGCATTAACTGAATCAGCCATCACAACATCACCAGGGAGTGCGTTCCACAACCTCACTGTCCTGACTGTGAAGAACCCCCTACGTTGCTTCAAATGAAAGTTCTTTTCTTCTAGTCTGAAGGGGTGGCCTCTGGTACGGTGATCCACTTTATGGGTAAAAAGGTTCCCTGCTATTTGTCTATAATGTCCTCTAATGTACTTGTAAAGTGTAATCATGTCCCCTCGCAAGCGCCTTTTTTCCAGAGAAAACAACCCCAACCTTGACTGTCTACCTTCATAATTTAAGTCTTCCATCCCTCTAACCAGTTTAGTTGCATTTAGTCTCTGCACTCTCTCCAGCTCATTTATATCCCTCTTAAGGACTGGAGTCCAAAACTGCACCACATACTCCAGATGAGGCCTTACCAGGGACCTATAAAAAGGCCCGCTGACCTGAGTATAAGCCATGGTAGACTTTTTCAGCACATTTTGGATGCTGAAAAACTCGGCTTATACTCGAGTATATACGATATGTATAACATTATATATAAAGAGCTGCAGGGATATGCAGCACTGTACAATCTTACAATGTATAAAAAGTAAACACTGGGAGGACAAGTAACATAGTAAATACAATAAATATGTCTAAATACACAGAGATAAAGTACCATGTGGTAAGAGAGACAGCGGAAAGGATGTCCCTGCCCTGTCCCTGCTATGGTGCAATGTAATGTGCATCTGAAATACATTGAAGCTTTGGACAGTGAATCAGTCATATTGTTTTTCCATTTGCAGACGTGAAATCAGCTTCATAGTAAGGCCAATAATTTCAAAGGCAGAGAAAATATATAATGATAATTACAAAATAGCTTTGAATTGACTCATCTACATACAAACTTTTTATAACAACTGACTTTCCCCCTTAACTGTCCTGTGATCCAGTCATAGTTACATGGTTACATAGTTACATAGTTACATAGTTAAATTGGGTTGAAAAAAGACAAAGTCCATCAAGTTCAACCCCTCCAAATGAAAACCCAGCATGTCCCCTCGCAAGCGCCTTTTTTCCAGAGAAAACAACCCCAACCTTGACTGTCTACCTTCATAATTTAAGTCTTCCATCCCTCTAACCAGTTTAGTTGCATTTAGTCTCTGCACTCTCTCCAGCTCATTTATATCCCTCTTAAGGACTGGAGTCCAAAACTGCACCACATACTCCAGATGAGGCCTTACCAGGGACCTATAAAAAGGCATAATTATGTTTTCATCCCTTGAGTTAATGCCCTTTTTTATGCAAGACAGAACTTTATTTGCTTTAGTAGCCACAGAATGACACTGCCCAGAATTAGACAACTTGTTATCTACAAAAAACGTAATTCTATCTTATTGAAAAATGCAATTATAATAATGAAAAATGTTCAAAAAGAGGTTGTAGAGGGGAACTCCGGCTTCCAGACCAAAATTTGATAAAGAGGCCCACATAACACAGAAACCCCTAATATACCCATCACAGTTCCCTGTTTCTTCGAAAAGTATGAATGAATGCCATTTTATATGCTGAAATCCAGATGTTTTACCGTTATTCTCTTTCTGCATCATTTGAAATCCTGGCAGGGAAGGAGGAACTAAACACTGATGTTGCAAATTGTAACAACTTCTCCACAGCTTAAAGACAGCATGCAGGAACTACATAACGCACAATGCATTGTGATTGTGATGTTCCTTTCCTTATTGAAATCACATGTGTTCAGGGAATTGTGGGTTTTGGAGGATGCAGGCTAAGGACAGATGGCTGCTGATACAAAGAAACAGTGGTCAGCTAGCTCAGCAAAGTAGTCAGACTGATCAGCAGGCTAGGCTTATGGAACTGTTCCAAACCATTAAAAATGAAAAGTCTGCATATTTTTTAATTGATGTATAATGCAAAGTTGCTTGAAATTATGTTTACTTTTCAAAAAATGTAACTTATGTTTGTGTGGAGCTCCCCTTTAAGATATAAATCTCCACTAAGTAATGCAAATTTCAAAAGAAAAAGTAGTAACCTCTGCTGTATGCTGGCAAATGCACGGAGTTTGTCATGTAAAATGGGAGACCTAGAATTAATTACATGCTCTAAAAATTATGATATAATTGGTATCATAGTTGGTGAGACTTGGTGGGATGAAACATGTGACTGGACTGGGTAGAGATTTTGACTGGGCAAAAGGTTACAAAGAAAATTATCATTGGTGTATGCTATAAACCACATTGTATAAGTGTCGAGTATGAAGCCCAGCTACTCTTGCAGATACAAGCGGCTTCACAGCTGGGTCAAGTTGTTGCTATGGGTGACTTCAATTATCCAGACATTGACTGGGGTAATGGGGTTGCCAAGACAGTAAAAGCTAGTAGGTTTGTAAATATGCTGAATGACAAATTTTTATTCTAGCTTGTTCAAGAACCTACTAGGAATAACTCTCTTTTGAATCTTGTAATAACTAATAATGCTGAACTCATCTCTAACATTTGTGTGGGTGAGCATTTATGGAATAGTGATCATAACATCGTCTTCTTTGAGAATTCTATAAGGGAGTAACTAAAACACAAAATTTTAGACGTGCAAACTTCGACAGTATAAGGGCATCTCTGCAACATACAATATATATTGGGAAAAACTTAAATCAATATGGAAAAGGATATTGCAGCAAGCAGTAAAAAGAATACAAAATTATTTTTTAAATATGTAAATAGTAAAAAAATGAACCAGGAAGGGATGAGACCCTTAATATTAGAGGGGGGTCATTTGGTTGATGAGAACAAAAACAAAATGGAGATTTTGAATGCATATTTTTCATCTGTCTACACAAATGATGGTTTCCTTCTTAATAGTCCCAATTCTAGTAATATAACTAATGATGCATGGTTCGCACATGAGGAAATTCAAAAGACACATGTTAATATAAACAGAGGTCCGGACCGGATGGTTTTCACCCAGAGTACTTAGCGAGCTTAGCTCTGTGATTGCCAAACCTCTTTACTATTTTTCAGGATTCATTGAGGTCGGGCATGGTTCTGGGATGGCAGTAGGTATCATTTAGTTAGACTTTGTTAAAGCATTCGACGCAGTGCCACACAGAAGTTTACTGGTTAAATTAAGGAATGTTGGCCTGGAACATAGTATTTGTACCTGGATAGAGAACTGGCTAAAAGAGTTGTAGTAAATGGAACATTTTCTAATTGGACCAGTGTTGTTAGTGGAGTACCGCAGGACTCTGTACTATGTCCTTTGCTTTTCAACTGGTTTATTAATGACCTGAAGGTGGGCATTGAAAGTACTGTTTGTATTTTGGAAAACTGGGCAGCAAACTGTAAAATGAGGTTCAATGTTGATAAATGCAAGGTTATGCACTTTGGTAAAAATAATATAAATGCAAGTTATACACTAAATGGCAGTGTGTTAGGGGTTTTTGTAGATAACAAGTTATCTAATTCTGGGCAGTGTCATTCTGTGGCCACTAAAGCAAATAAAGTTCTATCTTGCAAATTGCAAAAAAAAAAAAAAAAAGGCATTAACTCAAGGGTTAAAAACATAATTATGCCTCTTTATAGGTCCCTGGTGAGGCCTCATCTGGAGTATGCAGTGCAGTTTTGGACTCCAGTCCTTAAGAGGGATATAAATGAGCTGGAGAAAGTGCAGAGACGTGCAACTAAACTGGTTAGGGGGATAGAAGATTTAAATTATGAGGGTAGACTGTCAATGTTGGGGTTGTTTTCTCTGGAAAAAAGGCACTTGCAAGGGGACATGATTTTACTTTACAAGTACATAAGAGGACATTATAGACAAATAGCAGGGGACCTTTTTACCCATAAAGATGATCACCGTACCAGAGGCCACACCTTCAGACTAGAAGAACCTTCATTTGAAGCAGTATCGGTGGATCTTCACAGTAAGGACAGTGAGGTTGTGGAATGCACTGCCGGGTGATGTTGTGATGGCTGATTCTGTTAATGCCTTTAAGAATGGCATGGATGATTTTTTTGGACAGACATAGGGGAAAATATACTTACCTCCGAATTTGCGCCAGTGTTGCCTTCGTCGCACTTCGGCGCACATTTCGCCAGATGTAGATTAGCCAGGGCTACGCAGATTCACAAAGATCCGAAGTTGCGCACAAGTTACCGATCGTTTCCGAAGTTGTGCTAGCGATGTTATGATCAGCGGATCAAGGTTACACTATCGATAGGAAGTTTTCATGCGGCGTGCAGTTAAAGTACAATGGCCGTATATGCAGCAGCAAACACATTATACTACACAAGGCCAGGGAACCTTAATAAATGTTTTCTAATGCCCTACACATGTGCTCACAGTATAGTTTAGGTGCCATATGTTATCAAATGTAGGGGGAAGGAGGGTACCCTAAAAAAAGTTTGCTCTTTTTCAGCCTATCAGCCTTAAAAAAGTAAAAGACGCCAGCATTTTTTGATACTTAGAAAAAATTTAAACTTTTTTGGGAGCAATCCCTATGTACTCTATTGCACTTTGCCTGGTCTGAGGTGGCGAAATAAAGTCTGGCGCAAGAGGTAACGGTCACGAAAATCAGCGTAGTTAGGTCCCTTCGCCATAGCGCAACTTCGACTGGCGTATGGGTGCGAAGTAGCGTTAGAGTAGGCCCACTTCGCTAGAGAATTTACGTCAGTAACGAAATGACGTAATGCTGGCGAATTTTCTCTAGCGTTAGCCACTTAGCCCTTTAGTAAATTTGCCCCTTAATATCAAAGGCTATTGTGATACTAAACTCTATAGTTAGTATAGGTATGGGCAAATATAATTTATCCGAAAGTATGGAGGGAGGTGTGTGTGTATAGATGCTGGGTTTCATTTGGAGGGTTGAACTTGATGGACTTTGTAACTATGTAAAACCCTAAAATTCATAGCTTCTGATCAATAACAGTCCCAAGCTTCAAACTTGTGTTTATTTTCTCAACTTCATTTGCAGACAAAGTAAACTTCTGGTCTCAGCAGAAAAGAAGGCAACTGAAAATAAACAGAATTGTAAATTGGTGCAAATTGCAGTGTCTGACATTAAAGCTTTTCACAGTGTATTTTCGGCAGTTAAGATATTTAGAGAGTAGGAAATAAAAGGACCTTAGAAAGAAAACCAAATACTTGAAAGACTATATAAAGCATTTTTAAATGTGGATCTGGAGTAATTACCAGTATGAAAGCCATATGAATAAAATACACTTGAAAGCTTTGCTATCTCACATTTGTGTTTATTTCAATGGAGTGGACAAAAATGAATTACACAGATCCGATCAAATGTTTTCTTGCATTGGAAACAAAAATGTGAAACATGTGTGCAATGACTTTATCTTTAAAATGCATTGAGGCTTATTGATGTGAAAGTATTGCTTAAAAGACGTTGCCACTTTATATATACTGTGTATACAGTATATACAGTATATATATATATATATATATATATATATATATATATATATATCCTTTTTCCTAGTCACATGGGTAATAACACATGCTGGTGATTGGCTCCCTCTTTTATTTCACTTGATTCTGATCTGGTGTATGTGATTGGGTGAGTGCATCTCCCTTCCTTCTTTTTGGTCTATTTAAAGGTTTGATTTTAAACACTCATGGTCTTGAAAAAGGTCCTAGATGCGGACTGAAACGTCGGCCTGTTTTTAATTAACTTAAATAAAAATATGTTTTAAATTAATTTAAATGCTCCCAGTGTGCACTCATTCTCCTTTGGAAAATCTATATCTATATATATATATATATATATATATATATATATATATATATATATATATATATCTATACTGTATATATATATAAAACCAACGTTTCGGTTAACTCTTATATTGCTGGAAATCTGCCAGCTTAATTGTAAGTGCCTTTGTCTATCCACTATAATAAAATAATGTATCTTTAAACCTTATAAATATCATAAAAACACCACAGAGCATAAAGTATTGTAAGGTGCTAGATAATGTGCTAAGATAATTTAAATCTGTTCAAAAATATTTTAAAAACAACCAAAGCCATACATAACTTCTTTCTGATACCCACAACCTGTATCTCAATTAACCCCATAATTCATTATCATTCAACATTATAAGGTATCAACACATATTGAAGCAATAAAACATTCCTAAGTTCAATGCATGGTTGTTCATATTTAGATCCCAGGACCCCTGCTGAGGAAAATAATGCACCATGCAAACAACTTAATTGAGAACCTTATCTTGTATCTAAGAAACAGTTCAATTGTAGCATCCTATTCCGCCCTCTTGGGGCCACACAACCCAGTTCAAATGTCCATTAAACTTTAATACAGTCAATAGGCATGCATTTAAAAGTTAAAATGGGGTGTCTTGCATTTATCCAGTATTGAGCAACTGATTGGAAATATCCTGTTTCACATTTTTGCTATCATAATTAGGATCCAAAGCTGCTCATATTGTGGCTTGATGCATGCCAATCCTATATTTTAGTGGTCTAGAGGTCTTGCCACAATACAACAACCCACATGGGCATTTTATAAGGTACACCACATTCTGGGAATGGCATGTCAACCTGTGCTTAATCTTATATAGTTTTCCACTGTGTGTGTGTGATAAAATGTATGCCCCAAAATCAATGTGTTGCACATGACTCAATTGCCACATTTATATACTCTGCATTTAAGGGATCCTGTACCGGTTGATTGCATATACTGTATTTGCTTACCGGATCTGCAGGTTCTCTCAAATTTTTGTTTGTATCCAAAGTTCAGTTTCTTATTCTTATTTGGACATATCCGGGTCTGTATACACCACAGGCCAATACTGTAAGAGAGATTTTTTAAAGATTGAACTACACAGTCCATATGTACTCATGAAGAACAACTCATCACCCTTCTTATTCAAAGTCTTTTGTTTCTCCTGCAATACAGTTTCTCTATCCCGACTTAAAGTCCACTTTTTAGCTTGCATTGTTTCACTCGAAGGATACCCCCTCTCCTCAAATCGTGCAGATATACCATCCAACACTTTGTTTTGTTCATCTGGAATTATCCAAACTCGATTTGAGTTTTTTTTTAAAAAAATTGAATTCGATTTTTGAGATTTATCATACCCTGGCCCTTAAAGAATTCGCATTTGACTATTCGCCACCTAAAAATGATTCAAGGGACATCTGCCATTGACTTCTTCATGATTTTAGCTGGAGTATTTTCAGATTCAAATTTTAAGCAGCTTCAGAGCATGAAAATAAATCTCAAAAAAAATTAGTTTTTTTCATCTAAAAATTTTAGTTTTTCTCTCGACCAGAAAAATGCAAAGTTTCATAAGTAGGCCCCTTATTTAGTAAACATCACATCTAGCTCATATCTACATTTCCCTTGCTCTTAACCATACCTTCCTGTATGGCAAAAATTAAGATTACTACATTATTACAATAATCACCTATAAATGATTGCATTGTCTATTGTCCCCCAATGCCATTGTTATAGGGAAACATACTGTTATGCCATAGTGCTACGAAATCAGGAAGAATCCAGTAATTCTAGTAATATACCTCACATTCAAGGACAAGAAAACATTTTTGATGACAATTCAAAATAATTTTATATTAGAAAAAGAGCTTTCCATACTCCTTCTGTGTGTTTTTGTTCCAGTTGAAGCTGTGAAGCAGATGGAATGTGAGATTACAAGACTCAGATTTTACCACTTTGTCCCTTGACAACTCAGAACACAACAAAGGGGGTCTGTGAATTTACTAACAGTGATGCATGATGGCCAGGCACTTGCTTTATCTAATCTAAGGTCCAATTCTATGTAACAAGTTTGATAAAAATTTAGCTAACTACTCTTTTTTCACTTTCCAGAAACAGATTAGGACTGTCCTTTGCCGTCGATAGGGCATTGAAGTCTGCTGACTGACCAGTTGGTTATGAACAGTTTAAATCATGGGAATACTATTCAATAAATGAAATGAAACACTGAGTTATAGTATACTTGTTTGTTTTTAATTCCATTAGTGATGGTTCATTTTTTTAATTAAGAAATATGATATTTTTAAAAACATTTTCCAAGTATGTGCTTTTTAAATGGAATGTCCATCAAAGTACAAAAAGGTTAGCATGACTGCACATGGGTAGAAATGACCCATGTAGTGTTTTGCACTGCTAATAAAAGAAACATATGCAGTTTGAAAATACTGCTTTGAAGCTGTTTATTCCAACTTTATTACAGTATCTTATACCTTTTGGGAGTGTGACACAGGCTCCTAGGAATTTACAGCGATATACTTTTTGAACATATACACTTGGACCAGCAATTTGCCTTACTTTCGTAGAAATTACCTTGTCATGTAGCTGGCTTTTTGACTAATTTGGCCTCCAAGTAGGTCAACCAATTGTATCACACTGGGTCCCCATAAGCTGGGAGAAAATGCATTTTTTTAAATAAGAGAAATTATTATTAGATATATATATATATAGGGCAGTTGATCACTTTTTTGGGGAGGCTTGGCCTAAAATCGTTATTATTCTCCCTATCTATGCTCACATGGAGAGGACGGCATACTCTCCTTGATGCAGTACTTGGCCCATCAAAGTTTTGGGCCAAAAAAAGCAATCTAACTGGGGTAACATTTCACTAATGCAAGGCAATCAGGTTCCATATTTATATAATATATTATTTGCTGGCTTTTCATTATGTTCTTGAAAGCTTTGTGTCTATTGTCTTAGTTTATTGTGAACTCTCATTCATGGTCAATAAGTTTCAGTAATGCTCCACCAAGTCTGTTACAAAACTTGAGATGTACCTACAGTTCTGCTCATTCCCAGACATAATTCCACTCCTCAGTCTCCCAGCCACAGAGACACTTCACAGTCTTAGCATCTGAGCTGCAGGTCAGTAAAAAAAAACCTTCTCTATTTTTCTTAACTTTCTTTTTAATACAAAACAAAAAATCCCTCCATCCTCTGCCTACAATGAGCCCAGTTCTATAGGCATAAATGACCCAAGTTTTAGCTCTACAGCTAATAATGGACACAACTAACTTCTCTTAATACTATAAGATATAGCTGAACAGTATAGCTGAACGCTGCATTCATAGGTCTGCCATAGGTATGTACACTAAATCCTATGCTTCACTTTAATAAACAGGTTACCATTGCTAAAGAATTTGTGTTCTAAATAATAGATGCCTACTTTGTCCTGTTAACGGTACTTCTCCATCAATAGATTATTCAACATGTGTGAATTACAAAAGGTTAGTGTGTTTTCCAAAAAGTGTTATCTTGTATTCACTGCTGAAAACCACATGATTAATCAAAGCGATTTATTTTGTAGGATGGCACATTTGATAATGAAGGTCACACCGACGTAAACTTTTCACAAAGGAAGTCCATAGAAAACAAAACCTTAGTGGTTTATTTACTTAGAATATCTGCAATGGCACAAATATGTAGCTAAACTCTATCGCCCTAGTCTTTGAAATCACAATTGTTTCTTTGTTTCATCATCATCATCATCATTTATTTATATAGCGCTGTCAAGATACACAGTGCTTTGATTTCATGATTATATTAATGTTTTAATTTGTCTATAAAAATGTCTGTTGCTGGCTGGGGTATCCCTTGCTTTCCAGTCATTCTACTCCCCCTGGTGTATATCTCTCATAATAATGCCCATGCTTAGGTAAGATATTCTGTTGTACATTGTACAATAGCGATGTGATCTGTAGAGTTGTCTTATATTATTACTTTATAATATAATTATGGCATAACCTCCACTATTTATTCACAATAAAGGAAAGCAAGCTTATTTATAAGAAGAAGCTGTTAAATTAAATCTTACCGGAAAATTCTAGGGGTAAAGTAATAGCTGCAAAGCTTTATCCAGTTATAGTAACCCACAGCAAGAGTTGGAGGCACTTAACAAATTTTTCTTAACACTGAACTTGTATCACCTTTATCCCCATGTTTGATTGCAGTGTAGTATGAAGCCAGAATTACACATTAATTGCCATATGTAAGATAATAGCAGGATAACTGATATAAAGGTGTTCAGTAATGCTTCTATGATCAAAAACAATTAAATAATAACAGGTACTAGGGGAAAACTTGTGGTTAAATCTCAGAATGATGTTTATATAATCACCTGACGTGGAAGCTGGATGGATATGTATTAAATTTATGTTCTAAACATAGAAACCCATTTGCTTTAGGTTCTGTTTCTGATTCACAATTGATACCCTGGAGTTTCAGCTCTGTGTATCAAACTTGTTAGCTTTTGGTGTGTAAAATAAAAATTAAGATTGACAGAACTACTCTTTTTTTCCTGTTGGAATAGAGGAGCCATTTTAACTTTGAGCTTGTATTGTTTTCTTTCAAGTATATTTTCACAAGGGTAATTTAACTTGTGTTGCTTCAAGTAGAATGGGTTAGTAGAACACACTGAAGCCTTCTCTCAATGCGGTGCTTAAATTACCGTAAATTATCTTAATGGGCCAGAATCAAAAATAGCAGCTGAAAATCAAAGATGGCGCTAGAAATTCTGTTTAGCACAGAAAATAAATGTACTTTGTCTTCAATTCTATTCTTAATTGCAAAAAAGTGTCTATTACATAGGAAAATATTTCTTACAATGGCTTTTATCACATTGCAAAATGGAAGAAATGAAAACAAGCCTCTGTCTTGTAAATGTCGCTTACTTCAAACAGACCTAAGATAAAAAACCTTCCCTTCCCTAAAGTATTTTGAGCCCCATGTTGTCAAAAGTATAAAAGCATTTAATACACACACTATTCCAGAGATCCAGGTTATTAAAGCAATATCATTTATTTACAGCCAAAGATGACAAGGAAAAGGTGAATTTCCTGGCTATTTTTTCCCTGGCATGAGCTCTTCTTCTGTAAAAAATTAATTGGCCTGAGGTTCTCATTCTCTGAGCACCACACCAATATCACAACTGTGTTTCCCAGGAATTCCTTTCAGTTGCTCTGGAAGGCCACATGTGCAGTATAGTACAATTTTGGCACCCCTAGTGAATTTACTTTCCTTCTTTCAGACGTACAGAAAGAGTCTTAGCAACTGAAAAAGAAATATACTGTAATGCAAAACTATATGTAAGGATCCATAGGTTGTCAAAGTCCCAATGGCCTTAAATCATCTTCGCATCTCCCTAGTTGTTGGGTGGATGCCCATGTATCTAGTTATTTTATTTACATACAGTAGAACCCCTATTTTACATTTTTCATGGGGTCAGGAAAAAATTATGTAAAATCCGGGAAAATGCCAAATGAGGGAAATTTGTTAAAGCAACCTTTTCTTCAATTATTGAAAAGTTATAAACACAGGAGTCCGTTTTACTTTGAAATGCTTTAATAATAAGCTCCATTGCAGCATTCATTTTATATTATGTGCAAGGCCTCTGTCAGTCACATGCACAACCTAAAGCAATAAGTGACTGATTGGTGCAGGACTGTATGAGGGGCAGACTAATTGGAATTGACTATGGCAAAATATACATCTGCTTAGTATGTTAAACCTTGTAATTACACTAATAACATTCACAGAGGACAAACCGAAATTTTTAGGAACATCAGGTCAATATTTTTATGTAAAATCCAGGAAAACACTGCTTTTACAATAGAATGTCTATAGAGTTTAGCTATGTGAACACCAGTAAACTGATCACCGATCCACACATGGTTTCTTAGCAACGAATTACACAACTTTTGGTTCCATTTTCACAGGGAGGAGTATAAGGTTTGAATTTTTTCAAGGAAGACCGAAACATTGGAATAATAAATAAACTTTATCTATTTTTCACCATATTTTAAAGTCCTGTGAGTGCCTTGCTTTACATGATATTCTAAATGACTTTTCTGTGGTGTACACCCATGTATTTTCTCATATATATATATATATATATATATATATATATATAGATAGATATATACATTAGCACCCATGTAAGGTGTAAGTTGCACCCTGTGCCTTGGGCTGGATTAAGCCCAATACAAGGCACAGGGTTCATCTAACAAAAATGCAAGTGGCACCTGTATGGTAAGCATAGCTATCACTTGCACTTGGCATCCCCTTCTACCTTGCATAGTCTGAGGAAAGTGCAAGACACGGGCATGCCATTGGGGGTCTCAATACACCAATATAGTATGCACCCTCGGTAGGAACTGCATAAATATGTGGTGCAGCTCTTTTACATCCAAGTGTTCAGCCTATGGGGTACAAGGTGCAAAGTGATCTTGTATAGGTATGGGACCTGTTATCCAGAATGATCAGGACCTGGGGTTTTCCAGTGGAATCTTTCCATTATTTGGATCTTCACACCTTAAGTCTACTAGTAAATCATGTAAACATTAAATAAACCCAATAGGCCGTTTCAGCTTCCAATTAGAATAAACCAGTAAACCCCCGATTCTCTAAAGAATCGTTAATGAAAGAATGCTAACAACAGTGAGGCAGCAAAATGCGATGGGTGCTGATTCACTCTGCATTCCCAGGCAGCAACTGGCGACGCTAATTTGTGGGGATGTAGAGTGAATCTGTGCCTATTGCTTGTTATTACCTATCTGCTATTAGAATTTTTAAATTTTGAGTTTATTGGTAGTAAAGTGTTACTGAAAAATTTCTTTATAAACAACATTTTTTGTGAAAATGTTCTCCTGTCCTTGAATGAGTTCTCCCTGGTGAGCTGTACTTAAAATTTTGACTTTAACATCAGATGAACGCTGCACTCTTGAAAATGCAACATAAAGTTGACCATGACCAAACACAGGCTCAGATAGGTAAATGCCGACTTTATCCAATGTTTGTCCTTGTGATTTGTTGATTGTCATGGCAAATGCAGCCTTAACGGGGAATTGTCGTCGTTTAAGTTTAAAAGGTAATTCGTGGTCAGAACTGGTGACAGAGGCAGTGGAGTGGCTGCCGGTACTGGTGACAGAGGCAGACAGTTTATTAACTGGTGTGACAGAGGCAGTGGAGTAGCTGCTGGCAGTCGGCACTGGTGACAGAGGCAGTGGAGTAGCTGCCGGCACTGGTGACAGAGGCAGTGGAGTAGCTGCTGGCAGTCGGCACTGGTGACAGAGGCAGTGGAGTAGCTGCCGGCAGTCGGCACTGGTGACAGAGGCAGTGGAGTAGCTGCCGGCACTGGTGACAGAGGCAGTGGAGTAGCTGCCGGTACTGGTGACAGAGGCAGACAGTTTATTAACTGGTGTGACAGAGGCAGTGGAGTAGCTGCTGGCACTGGTGACAGAGGCAGTGGAGTAGCTGCCGGCACTGGTGACAGAGGCAGTGGAGTAGCTGCCGGTACTGGTGACAGAGGCAGACAGTTTATTAACTGGTGTGACAGAGGCAGTGGAGTAGCTTGCTTTGACCCTTGTGACCTGAATGGTGCGTGTTGATTGGGCAGCGCGGTGCCACCCACGCAGGTACGCAAGATCCTAACCTTTCGGCTGAAGTTGCGCGCGCATCTGCGCATCTGCCCATCTGCCTCCCTAGATCCTAACCTTTCGGCTGAAGTTGCGCGCGCATCTGCTAATCGAAGGCTTCGGCTGAAGTTGCACGCGCATCTGCTAATCGAAGGCCGCATCTATCTGCCTCCCTAGATCCTAACCTTTCGGCTGAAGTTGCGCGCGCATCTGCTAATCGAAGGCTTCGGCTGAAGTTGCGCGCGCATCTGCTAATCGAAGGCCGCATCTATGTCTTTCGGCTGAAGTTGCGCGCGCATTCCTTAACCGAAGTTGCGTGCGCATCTGCCTCCCCGCCACTACGGACATAGATAGGCCTTCGATTAGTATATAGGATCTCTGCTCTGTCCCCTACACTCAAAGGCAACTTCAGGTATTGTTTCCATGCAAAGCAATAGCAGCATTGATAATCACTGTTACATCACAGAGAGACAGAAAACTACACAGGTGAAAATTCCATTGGCCCTTTAACTGCCTCTCCCTTCAGGGACCGTGACTCCGGAGGGGGCGGGCGCATGTCAGCGTGACGCAAGGTGAGCACTTACCCAATAAGCGAGCAGCGTTCTATAGCTGCAAGTCAGTCAGCGCTGCGATTGGTCAATCTGTCAGGGAAAGTCTTTTCTAGGTGGCGCCTTAGGCCACTAATTGCAAAGCTGCGGTTTTGCTGGAGTTGGTGGAAGTTGCAGTTGAGCATCAAAACCAAAGGCAAAAGTCCCGGGTATTAACCCGTCCTGGGTTTTGCGCTTATTATGGAATAGGTGGGCGGATACCATAAGGAGCTATGGTGTCATTGTGGGCGTGTCCGGAGAATGTGAGCTGGGGGGTGACCGGATCTGTATATGAAGCCGCGCTGCTGGGAGCCGGGTGTATCGGGAACAGCTGCCGGGAAACAGCGACAGGAGAGCGGGCGCTCGCTCATTGAACTCTCCCTGTGAAGAGAGCGCCTAGGCCTGACATGACGTCCCGCAGGTAAGCGCAGCAGTGTCCGACTCTTGCGCGTGCATCTGCTAATCGAAGGCTTCGGCTGAAGTTGCGTGCGCATCTGCTAATCAAAGGCCGCATCTATGTCTTTCGGCTGAAGTTGCGCGCGCATTCCTTAACCGAAGATGCGTGCGCATCTGCCTCCCCTCCACTCGGGACATAGATAGGCCTTTGATTAGTATATAGGATTACTGTATATCTTAATTTTGATCATGTACAATGTACTGTATTATTATTATAGTCAAAAAGTATATAATTTTTAAAAATTTTAATTATTTGGATAAAATGGAGTCTATGGGAGATGGCTTTTCCGTAATTTGAAGCTATATGGAAATTGGGTTTCCGATGACAGGTCCCATACCTGTACCAGGAATAATTTGCAGATTTTTTTTTTTTTTTTGCCAGTCCAGGTTCAGTTTTGAACTCACTAGTGCTTTGTGCAACAGATTACTCTGGCTTTAAAAAAAGATGGTAGTTTTTTTCCCCCATGATCAGCTTTTATACAAAATTCCCATGTGCAAAGCATAAAATCATGTGTGTGCTTGAATGATATTCACACTTCCACCTACACACACACTCCTAAAATGAATACCTGGTTTGAGATTATGAAAATTCCAGTGTACTCCCAGCACGTTGCAACTGCACGCAAATGGAGTTACTGAGGCTGAGAACATAGCCATGGTGTAAGCATTTGTGGAATGTTTGACCAAGGATGATTGGAAATAAACCGTGGGTAAAAAAAAACATGGTGATTTGCATAAATAGTGTTTTTCTCATAGAAAAATAAAGCCTGCCCTTATGTTATAGTGAACATCCCTTTAAATATAATGTAAGTTACATTTATCAGCTTGTTTTGGATCTCATATACTGTATGTACAGTATCATGCTTGGTAGCTTGTTTAAATCTCCGTTGTGCAGTGCAGTATGTGCTAAGACCACAATTGGTCTTACAGGTGAATTATGGCAAGTGATGTCTTAAAACGAAATGCTTTAAGTTAACCCTCTTATATTATTTAGAGAGTACTAAGTATAATTAATATCCACATTAATCTTTCAGATTAAACATTGATTATTTCACATCCAGTAAATAGGCTGTATGTTCAGCACAGATTTCTTTTTTTTTTAACTCAGGCAGTTTTATTTAATATAACAGCAGCAGATTCATTGCAAAGTTACAAAATATAATGCATTGACCATGTACAGCAGTGAATGTATAACAATTTGTGATTACAACTACAAACTGTTTCTTTAGCACCCGTGACACAGATAGTAGTCATACCATAAAGATCCATAAATGACATAATATAAACATTGTCTATACCCAGTTTGCCCCAGACTTTTTGATGTTTTGGGGAGCCACCTCTAGCTTAATAAGGGCTTCTAGGGCACAAAGATGCTTCATCTCTAGGTTCCATTGTGAGGTAGTGGGAAGTAAGGGATCCTTCCACTTCCTGATGATCAGTTTTCTAGCCACGTATAGGCATTCATTGATAAAAGAGCTTTGGGGCAACATGAGTGTGTTTTAAATCCCACTCCAAACAGGCAGACCCTTTCAGTTCTAGAAAGTTGTACTTCTAAAATCTCATCTAGCATGTCAAGCACCTGCGCCCAAAATAAGGATAGCCCAAAACAATGTAAGGATTGCACACTCAGTCTTGAATAAAGATACAAAAAATATTTTATTAATGAACACTTACATAATAGCAGGTCGCCCTATGTGTTTCGACCATCAGGTGGTCTTCATCAGGGGCCAAATATTATACAAATACTAAAAAGGATAAAAAGGCAGAACTATTGTAAGTAGTTGACAGTTTAAAGGAATAGTTCAGTGTGAAAATAAAAAACGTGTAAATAGATAGGCTGTGCAAAATAAAAATTGTTTCTAATATAGTTAGTTAGCCAAAAATTTAATCTATAAAGGCTGGAGTGAACAGATGTCTAATAAAACAGCCAGAATCCAACTTCCTGCTTTTCAGCTCTATAACTCCTGAGTTAGTCAGCGACTTGAAGGGGGGCCACATGGTACATTTCTGTTCAGTGAGTTTGCAATTGATCCTCAGCATTCAGCTCAGATTCAAGAGCAACAGAAATGACTAGGGATGTAGCGAACGTCGGAAAAAAAGTTCACGAACATATTCGCGAACTTGCGTCAAAAATGCGAACGGTTCGCGAACGTCGCGAACCCCATAGACTTCAATGGGAAGGCGAATTTTAAAAGCTAAAAAATACATTTCTGGCCAGAAAAATGATTTTAAAGTTGTTTAAAGGGTGCAACGACCTGGACAGTGGCATGCCAGAGGGGGATCAAGGGCAAAAATGTATCTGAAAAATACATTGTTGACACAGCGCTGCGTTTTGTGCTGTAAAGGGCAGAAATCACACTACATTTCTAAACCTGTGTAATAAAATGCTTTAAAACGTCTGGCGTCCGGATGCCAATCAAGTCGTGTAAAGGTTACAGCCTGTTCACACGGAAAGACGAAACGCGGCGCTTACTGCAACGCAAAAGAACGCAAAGAGCTTTAATGAATGATACCGTCAAGTGAGCAAATAATAGTTGTTAATTACTAGTTGAGCTTGTCACCTCCAGGATGTTCGTCCTGTTGGTGGCAATATTTCTGTAGTGGTGTGTTTAGCAGTCACCGTGCTTGTGCGCACGTGCACGGTCAGGCAGAGGTAATTCAATGTACAGTGAAGCGAACCAAAAAACGCTGATTCTGCAGTGTGGGCCCAGTTTTGGTGTACTTTATTGATCACCTGCGGTGACCATAAAAGATGCGATTTTGCCACTGTTGCAGAACCCTGACAAATTAGGCATGTGTACTTTCCTGAAAAAATGTTTTTTTTGTCGCAGTCACTGAAGCACAGAGGCCAGAAACAATATGCCATATAAATGCTGAAAATATTCATTTTTTTTTTGTCGCAGCCACTGCAGCACAGAGGCCAGAAAAAATATGCCATATAAATGCTAACAATATAAATTTTTTTTGTCGCAGCCACTGAAGCACAGAGGCCAGAAAAAATATGCCATATAAATGCTGAAAATATTCATTTTTTTGTCGCAGCCACTGCAGCACAGAGGCCAGAAAAAATATGCCATATAAATGCTAACAATATTCCTTTTTTTTGTCGCAGCCACTGAAGCACAGAGGCCAGAAACAATATGCCATATAAATGCTGAAAATATTCATTTTTTTTTTGTCACAGCCACTGCAGCACAGAGGCCAGAAAAAATATGCCATATAAATGCTGAAAATATTCCTTTTTTTTGTCACAGCCACTGAAGCACAGAGGCCAGAAAAAATATGCCATATAAATGCTGAAAAAATTTATTTTTTTTTGTCACAGCCACTGCAGCACAGAGGCCAGAAACAATATGCCATATAAATGCTGAAAATATTCATTTTTTTTGTCGCAGCCACTGCAGCACAGAGGCCAGAAACAATATGCCATATAAATGCTGAAAATATTCATTTTTTTTTTGTCACAGCCACTGAAGCACAGAGGCCAGAAAAAATATGCCATATAAATGCTGAAAATATTCCTTTTTTTTGTCACAGCCACTGAAGCACAGAGGCCAGAAAAAATATGCCATATAAATGATGAAAAAATTTATTTTTTTTTGTCACAGCCACTGAAGCACAGAGGCCAGAAAAAATATGCCATATAAATGCTGAAAAAATGTATTTTTTTTTGTCACAGCCACTGAAGCACAGAGGCCAGAAAAAATATGCCATATAAATGCTGAAAATATTCATTTTTTTTGTCACAGCCACTGAAGCACAGAGGCCAGAAAAAATATGCCATATAAATGCTGAAAATATTCCTTTTTTTTGTCACAGCCACTGAAGCACAGAGGCCAGAAAAAATATGCCATATAAATGCTGAAAAAATTTATTTTTTTTTGTCACAGCCACTGCAGCACAGAGGCCAGAAAAAAATATGCCATATAAATGCTGAAAATATTCCTTTTTTTTGTCACAGCCACTGAAGCACAGAGGCCAGAAAAAATATGCCATATAAATGCTGAAAAAATTTATTTTTTTTTGTCACAGCCACTGCAGCACAGAGGCCAGAAACAATATGCCATATAAATGCTGAAAATATTCATTTTTTTTTTGTCACAGCCACTGAAGCACAGAGGCCAGAAAAAATATGCCATATAAATGCTGAAAATATTCCTTTTTTTTGTCACAGCCACTGAAGCACAGAGGCCAGAAAAACTCAGGATTTACCTGGATTCAAATTAAACCAGTAGGGTTTGCACCCTAGTTTATAACGGTGGTGGCGGGAGGAGGACGCTAAAGGACAGCTGTGTGTGGAGTCATGAGGCGTGCAGAGAAGGACAGCTGCATGGGGAGTCGGAATCAGAAACTCAGAACAAGTCTTCCAGCGTGCAGTAACCCTCCGAGATCCACCCCTCATTCATTTTAGTAAAGGTCAGGTAATCCACACTTTTGTGACCTAGGCGAGTTCTCTTCTCAGTTACAATCCCTCCTGCTGCACTGAAGGTCCTTTCTGAGAGGACACTTGAGGCGGGGCAAGACAAGAGGTTCATGGCAAATTGTGACAGCTCTGGCCACAGATCAAGCCTGCGCACCCAGTAGTCCAGGGGTTCATCGCTCCTAAGAGTGTCGATATCTGCAGTTAATCCCAGGTAGTCCGCTACCTGCCGGTCGAGGCGTTCTTTGAGGGTGGATCCAGAAGGGTTCTGCCGCTGCCTTGGACTGAAAAACATTTGCATGTCTGACGTTACAGAGTGGCCAAAGTGCTTTGTCCTTGCAGGTGCGCTCGTGGCAGGATTACTGGCACCTCTGCCCCTGGAATGTTGATGAGTTCCTGAAGTGACATCACCCTTAAAAGCATTGTACAACATGTTTTGCAGGCTGGTTTGTAAATGCAGCATCCTTTCGGACTTGTGGTACGTTGGTAACATTTCTGCCACTTTATGCTTGTACCGAGGGTCTAGTAGCGTTGCCACCCAGTACAGGTCCTTCTCCTTAAGCCTCTTGATACGGGGGTCCTTCAACAGGCATCACAGCATGAAAGACCCCATTCTCACAAGGTTGGATGCAGAGCTATCCATCTCCGCTTCCTCGTTATCAAGGACTGCATCATCCACGGTCTCCTCCCCCCAGCCACGTACAAGACCAGGGGTCCCCAAAAGGTCACCACTAGCCCCCTGGGAAGCCTGCTCCTGTTGGTCCTCCTCCTCCACAAAGCCACCTTCCTCCTCTGACTCCACTTCTGACACCTCTCCCTGCGTTGCAGCAGTTGCCTGGGTTCATTCTGGTGATTCCGAACAGAAATCGTGCGCTTCCTGCTCCTCGTCACGCTGGTCTACAGCCTCATCTGTCACTCGTCGCACGGCACGCTCCAGGAAGAAAGCAAAGGGTATTAGGTCGCTGATGGTGCCTTCGGTGCGACTGACCATATTTGTAACCTCTTCAAAAGGGCGCATGAGCCTGCAGGCATCGCGCATAAGCACCCAGTAACGGGGTAAAAAAATCCCCAGCTCTGCAGATCCAGTCCTACCACCCAGTTCAAACAGGTATTCGTTGACGGCTCTTTGTTGTTGCAGCAGACGTTCCAACATGAGGAGCGTTGAATTCCACCGAGTCTGGCTGTCGCAAATCAAACGTCTGACTGGCATGTTGTACCGCTGCTGAATGTCAGCAAGGCGTGCCATGGCTGTGTAGGACCGTCTGAAATGGGCCGACACCTTCCTGGACTGCCTGAGAACGTCCTGGAATCCTGGGTACTTCGAGACAAAACGTTGGACTATTAAATTCAGAACATGTGCCATGCAGGGCACATGTGTTAAATTGCCCAGTCTCAGTGCTGCCAACAGATTGCTTCCGTTGTCACACACCACTTTTCCGATCTTCAGTTGGTGTGGGGTCAGACACCGATCGGCCTGTGACTGCAGAGATGACAGGAGTACAGATCCGGTATGGTTTCTGCTTTCCAGGCACGTCATCCCCAAGACAGCATGACAACGGCGTACCTGGCACGTCGAATAACCTAGGGGGAGCTGGGGGTGCACAGGTGTGGAGGAGGAGGACCCAGCAGCAGAGGACGAAGAAGAGGAAGAAGACGAGGTAGAGAGCGAAGGAAGAGTAGAGGTGGTGGCAGAACCGCGTGCAATCCGTGGCGGTGACACCAACTCCACTGTTGTTGTTGAGCCACACATTCCCTGCTTCCCAGCCATTACCAAGTTCACCCAGTGGGCAGTGTAGGTGACATACCTGCCCTGACCATGCTTGGAGGACCATGCGTCAGTAGTCATATGGACCTTTGGCCCAACACTAAGTGACAGAGATGCGGTGACTTGGCTCTGCACATGGTGGTACAGGTGTGGTATTCCCTTTTTTGAAAAAAAATTGCGGCTGGGTACCTTCCACTGTGGTGTCCCAATTGCTACAAATTTGCGGAAGGCCTCAGAGTCCACCAGCTGGTATGGTAAAAGCTGGCGGGCTAAGAGTGCGGACAAGCCAGCTGTCAGACGCCGGGCAAGGGGGTGACTCGTAGACATTGGCTTCTTACGCTCAAACATGGCCCTCACAGAAACTTGGCTGGGGGCAGATGACTGGGAATGGGAACTGGTGGTCAAGGTGGAAGGCGGAGTGGAGGGTGGTTCAGACGGGTCAAGGACAGCAGAGGTAGAGCAGTAAGATGCTGGACCAGAAGGAGGGTGGCTTTTAGTTTGCCTGTTGCCTTTGAGGTGTTGCTCCCAAAGTGCTTTGTGCTTGCCGTTCATGTGCCTTCGCATAGAAGTTGTACCTATGTGGCTGTTGGGCTTCCCAAGACTCAGTTTCTGACTGCACTCATTGCAAATTACAACGCTTTTGTCAGAGGCACACACATTAAAAAAATCCCACACTGCTGACCTTTTTGAAGCTGGCAATCTGGCGGTAACAGTAGAAGTTGGCGGCGTTGGCGGCAATGGCGGGTGCGTTGGCCGGCTGACCACAGGTGCCGATACATGTTGTTGCCCTACTGTTCCCTGCGAGCTGTCCTCCCTGCTTCTTCTAAGTCTTATTCTCCTCCTGCCTCTCTGACTCTCCGTCTCTCCATCTGAACTATCATCCTCTTGCTCTCTTCTACTGGGCACCCACAAAACATCAATCTCCTCATCCTCATTCTCCTCAGATGCATCAATTTCTTCTGACAGCTCACAGAAGGAAGCAGCAGCGGGGACCTCCTCATCACTCATTATGTCCATCTCTGTTGTGTTCTCTGCCAGAATTAAATCTGGTGTAACGTCCTCATCTCCTTCATCTTCTTCTGCCAATAATGGTTGCGCATCACTCAGTTCAAGAAACTCATGTGAAAATAACTCCTCTGACTCCAGTGAAGAAGGGGCGCCGGTGGTGGAGGAAGTGTTACGTGGGGTGCCCATAGCAGTGGAGGATGAGGATGTTGTGGTAAAGTTAGAAACGGTAGAGGATGGGGTGTGCTGTGTAAGCCAGTCAACTACCTCTTCAGCATTTTGGGAGTTCAGGGTCATTGCCTTTTTAAAACTGGGCAATTTCCTAGGGCCACAGGATAGCATAGCAGCACGGCCCCTAGTGCCTCTGCGTGGCGGCCTGCCTTTGCCTGGCATTATTTTTAAAACAACAACAACAACTCAGGTGGTGTTTCTGGAGACGGTATTATTATTGATATTTAGACAGAATGTGAACAAGCTCACACAGCTAGATGGCAGTTGTTTGAAAATGAAGAACACACTGAGCAAATAATGCCTACAAGGTTAACGTATACACTACTACAGCAGTGGATACGGAATATATTATTGCTGCCTGAAAAACGTCACTCGGGTGGTGTTTCTAGAGACAGTATTATTATTGATATTTAGACAGAATGTGAACAAGCTCACACAGCTAGATGGGAGTTGTTTGAAAATGAAGAACACACTGGGCAAATAATGCCTACAAGGTTAACGTATACACTACTACAGCAGTGGATACGGAATATATTATTGCTGCCTGAAAAACGTCACTTGGGTGGTGTTTCTAGAGACGGTACTATTATTGATATTTAGACAGAATGTGAACAAGCTCACACAGCTAGATGGGAGTTGTTTGAAAATGAAGAACACACTGGGCAAATAATGCCTACAAGGTTAACGTATACACTACTACAGCAGTGGATACGGAATATATTATTGCTGCCTGAAAAACGTCACTCGGGTGGTGTTTCTAGAGACGGTACTATTATTGATATTTAGACAGAATGTGAACAAGCTCACACAGCTAGATGGGAGTTGTTTGAAAATGAAGAACACACTGAGCAAATAATGCCTACAAGGTTAACGTATACACTACTACAGCAGTGGATACGGAATATATTATTGCTGCCTGAAAAACGTCACTCGGGTGGTGTTTCTAGAGACAGTATTATTATTGATATTTAGACAGAATGTGAACAAGCTCACACAGCTAATGGGAGTTGTTTGAAAATGAAGAACACACTGGGCAAATAATGCCTACAAGGTTAACGTATACACTACTACAGCAGTGGATACGGAATATATTATTGCTGCCTGAAAAACGTCACTCGGGTGGTGTTTCTAGAGACGGTACTATTATTGATATTTAGACAGAATGTGAACAAGCTCACACAGCAAGATGGGAGTTGTTTGAAAATGAAGAACACACTGGGCAAATAATGCCTACAAGGTTAACGTATACACTACTACAGCAGTGGATACGGAATATATTATTGCTGCCTGAAAAACGTCACTCGGGTGGTGTTTCTAGAGACGGTACTATTATTGATATTTAGACAGAATGCGAACAAGCTCACACAGCAAGATGGGAGTTGTTTGAAAATGAAGAACACACTGGGCAAATAATGCCTACAAGGTTAACATATACACTACTACAGCAGTGGATACGGAATATATTATTGCTGCCTGAAAAACGTCACTCGGGTGGTGTTTCTAGAGACGGTACTATTATTGATATTTAGACAGAATGCGAACAAGCTCACACAGCAAGATGGGAGTTGTTTGAAAATGAAGAACACACTGGGCAAATAATGCCTACAAGGTTAACGTATACACTACTACAGCAGTGGATACGGAATATATTATTGCTGCCTGAAAAACGTCACTCGGGTGGTGTTTCTAGAGACGGTATTATTATTGATATTTAGACAGAATGTGAACAAGCTCACACAGCTAGATGGTTGTTGTTTGAAGAACACACTGGGCAAATAATGCCTGCAAGTGCACTACTATTGGTGTACTACTATGAAGAATAGCAACAGCACTGTACACGTTAAAGAACAGTAAGATAAGTAAAAGAAAAAAAATATATATGTATATTAAAAAAAATATTTTTCTCGGGTTGGTGCTGCTGAACTACTAGGAGCAGCACAGTAGCACACCAGTCCCACTCCCCAACACTGCTAGACTAATAGCACTGGGCTCTTATAGTAGCAACTAGCAAAGTAAAAAAACAAAAAAGAAAATAAAAGCAGTCCTTACAAGGACTATTGGGTTATTACAGCAGTCAGCAGATGAGATCAGAAGAGATCAGTGCCCACAGCAGGCAGCTACATACAGAGCACTGCAGTAGAAGGTAGATTACTAGCCAGCAAAGCTACCTAACCTAAAATGTCCCTCAAATCCCTGCAGACTTCTGTCCCTCCAATACAGAGCAGTATCAAGTAGATTACTAGCCAGCAAACTTACTATCAACTGTCCCTCAAAGAAATCAGTGAAATCAGTAACAGCTCTCTCCCTACACTAGCTCTTGCAAGCACACACAGGCAGAATGAAAAAACGCTGCAGGGCTTCAGTTTATATATGGAAGGGGAGTGGTCCAGGGGGTGTGGGGGTGGTCCAGGAGGGAGAGCTTCCTGATTGGCTGCCATGTATCTGCTGGTCTGGGGTGAGAGGTCAAAAAAAAGCGCCAGGTAAGGTGAACCCAAAATGGCGAACGTCGCGCGACGTTCGCGAACATTCGGCGAGCGCGAACAAGTTCGCCAACGAACAGTCCGCGACATCCCTAGAAATGACCCATGTGGCCCCCCCTCAAGTCTCTGATTGGTTACTGCCTGGTAACCAGGGTAACCAGTCAGTGTAAACCAAGAGAGCTGAAAAGCAGTGCTCTGACTGACTTGTTATACATCAAATCACTCCAGCCTTTATACATTACATTTTTGGCTAACTAACTATATTAGAAACATTTTTTATTTTGCACAGCCTTTCTATTTACCCAGTTTTTATTTTTACACTGAACAATTCCTTTAAATACCTTAGAAAACTAGCTTCTTCCCCACAAACTTGCGTGTTTCGGCGTGTGACGTCATTTCCACCTAGTATAGGCTGGTGACAAGAAGTATGCGCCTCAATTGCCCAGTGGTACGCGCTTGCGTTCCATCCAGATTCAGCGCATGCGCACAACTTTCCCCATCGTTCAAAAGCACTAACGTCTATTGAGCATCAACATAAGGGGGTGGGACGTTACACATGCTGAAAATTGCCTATGTGACTCGCTTCCTCTGTCTAATTTCTTGGTATATCCCTCTTGGATCTATTATATACTCAAAAAATTTAATTTTGCTAGCATGTCTTATATATAATTCACACTACTCCTATTAAAGGAGGCAACTACTATAAATATACAATTCTATTACCAGGTCACCCAGGAAACAAAAGAAGGAGTCCCATATTTGTGAGTGGCTGGTTGAACAATAATGCTTGCATATATAATCTTGTATATCCAGCATATTGTCTGAAAGAAAAAAAGGAAAAATAAATAAAAATAATAAAAAAAAGGAGAAAACTCCTTACATTTGTTTGGGCTTGTAAATGATAGGCGGCTTCTTTTGGGCAGCCCCCTTAGGTATTAGCACCTCAGCATTTCCAAATTGTAGTTTGTTCCAAAAAAAGGATAGGGCCGTACACTCCCATAACATATGTACCAAAGAGGCTTGTTCCGTGTGGCATCTGGGACATTCTGAGGAGGCTGAAGGGAATATTTGATGCAATCTAGCCAGATAATAATAAACCCTGTGAATAAGATAGAGTTGGATCATCCTGTCCTTGTAATTCAAGGAGACTGAGAGCTGGGAAGCTAACAACTCATCCCACTCCTCATCATCCCATTTGGTCTTAAGTGTGACCAGTGGCGCTGTTTCAAATAACTTGGTTTGGAGGTTTATATATATTTTAGAGATAAGGCCTTTAGATGAGCCCTGTAAGAGTTGGTCAATTAAGTAGACCTGGGCGAGTTGGATAGGTTGTTTGCAATTTTGTACGCATAAACATCACTTGATCTGGGAGTATGCAACCATTGATGGGCAGGTAACTGGAATGTTTGTCTTAGCACCTCAAAAGTAACCATGTTGTCCTCTTGCCATACATCACTCCCACACCAAGTTTGGGCCCAATTTGGCTACAATTGGGAAGCAGAGATTTCTCCAAACTGCTTCCCTCTAGTCAAGGTTGCTAAGCTCAGTCGGGAATGGGAATTGGCCCAAATCAGTTGTCTAAAGGTTGTATCCAATTTGGTTAAAAAATCTCTTTTTATTATAAGGGGAGATTACTGTAGCACAAATGTTAGTATAATTTTTATTAATTGTATCCTGCCCATGGGACTTAGCAGCAAGGACTCCCAGGTCTTCACCTTAGCGACTATATCTAGTATAGGTCAATCTAAAAACAACTGGACTTGCTGAATAATCAATGAAGACGTTTCACTACTCATCCGAGCAGCTTCTTCAGTTCAACTGACTGGTGTGGGAAGTTCTCGGCATATAAACTCTTCCACTAATCCAATCACAATGGCACAATGTAACTCTTGCCACACCAGTCAGTTGAACTGAAGAAGCTGCTCGGATGAGTAGTGAAACGTCTTCATTGATTACTCAGCAAGTCCAGTTGTTTTTAGATTTACCTATACTAGATATACCATGACCTGGATGATTGAAAATCTTCATAGTCACTTAGCGACTATAGTTGTCAGGAATGGAAGCACATTTAGATTGCAAAAATAGGTAGCTTGATTACAATCCCTAAATAAGTTAAACAGTCTGCGACTGGAAAAGGGAGCTTTAGAAGTGGTATGTGGGAAGGCAGGTTGTTCGCTATTAATATACTTGATTTAAGTGGGCTAGTTACCAGCCCTGAAAGGTGGGTGAACTTGGTGGTTAAGTTGAACAGTGCTTGTGGGGAGGGGCCATGTTCCCCCCAGATATATTATGGTGTCATCCGCATATAATTGTATGTGTTGCTCTCTGTCCCCCAGCCACCAGCCCACCAGCCTGGTATGTTGCCTTTTGCCTGGGCAAACGACTCCATGGCTAGGGCAAATAATAGCAGGGACATGGGGCAGCCCTCCCTTGTGCACCAGTGAAGCAAAAAGGTTTTTGAATTAATGTCGTTAATTATTAAGGCCTTAGGTGAGTGATATAGCAGTTTTATCCATTCCACATAAATAGGATCCAGGTTGAAACGGCTCAAGACTTGCCACAAGACTCAAGACTTGCCGTAAGTATGGCCATTCTACAGTATCAAAGGCCTTAGCTATATTCAAGGCCGCTAATGCTCTTTGTCCATAGTTGTCATGCTTGGTTGCTAGATTTTGGTACAGACGTCTTATTTAGTTGTCATGCTTGGTTGCTAGATTGTGGCACAGACATCTTATATTCAGGCCTTGCCCGGAATAAAGCCCATTTGGTCTTCTGATATAACTGATATTACTGTATGCATGTTAGCCCATAATTTAATGTCTGTGCATAGCAGTGAGATGAAGTGGCCTCCATCCACATAGGATCTTTCCCTGCCTTGTGCAATAGGACAATAGAGGCTTCATATAGGGAGGCCGGGAGAGTACCTTTATTAATTGCACATTGCAACATTCACAAGAGGTGAGGACCAACTCTGAAGTGCTTGTAACTCAGTAGGGAGCCCATCAGGGCCTGGGGTCTTGTGCAAAAGAAATTAGTCTATGGCATCATATAGTTCAGCTAGAGTAAAATCTGCCTCAAGGTACTCCCTATGCAAATAATCTGTCTACCTGTTGGGCCAGATTCTCTTCCTCTGCAGTCAAACTGCACTTTATTGCAATGATTTTTCTGAGCAATAAGCCCCTAGTGTAAGCTGTTAATGTGTCTCACAATATCAGGGGGTTAGCAGTATTAGTATTAAAATCAAAGAATTCCTGAACTGCTGCTATGTGCTCATTGTTGTCTATTACATCTAGCCATACCAGATTTAAAGACCATCTCCTAACTGTGCTGGTCATGGGAGCTTCCAAGGTGGCTAATAGAGGGGCATGGTCAGATATACCACGTGGTAAATAGGTCACCTGCTTTAATCCTGTTAGAAGCCCACTTGAGAGAAAAATATAATCTATTTGAGACAGCGAGAAGTGGGAGGTAGAGAAGCAGGAATATTGGAGGACAAATGGATGTAAGTGCCTCCAGCCCTCCGTGAGCCCCATTGCTTCCATTGAATTTGCTAATCTAAAGATAGAAGTAAGGGTATGGGGGGGGGGGGGGTCGCTTATTGAACCTATCCAACTGAAGGCTTAATACTGTATTAAAATCCCCTGCACAGATTATTTTTGCCTGTGGCCAGGAGGATACAAATGTAATCAACTGGTGTTCATATTCATCTGCATAGGGAGAAGGCATATACATATTAGCTGGTACAAACTCAGAAACATTTATACGGCAGTGTATAAATACAAATCTTCCTTGGGGGGGTCTGTCTTTAGTGTAAGGAACTGCCAAATATGATTGTTAGATTTTTTTTTGTGGGATATTAGCTTGAAGTTACCAGACAAGGAATTGTACAATCATTTTTCACCTTAATTGAGTACTTTTTCATATTCCATGTGATGAGTGATGAGTTTTAGGGTGCCTAAACACAACACATTAATTGAAAGTATTCTCATTGAAGGCTACAATTACTGCTTGTTAATACAGTATACTGTGTATAACTGCTTCTCAGTCTGAATTCCAAATGATTTTGCATTAGTGACCAATATTAACAGGCAGTAATAACTTTTAATGGAATTCAATCCAGAAGTTTCTGCATTTTACTTTAATACTTGTATATTATATTATATATATATATATATATTCGTATTCCAAAGAATGACGCACTCCAGGACGTCATAATGAGATCAAGCAAAGTGCAAGCAAGTTTTATTTGTCAAACTTCACTTTGCTTGATCTCATTATGAAGTCCTGGAGTGCGACATTCTTTGGAATACGACTATCTACACTATATATGTGTGTGTGTATCTTGAGTTGTTGATACAATGTCTCTGCTTATCAGTGTTCTGTTGATAAATTGTTTCATGTATGGTTTTTTAATTATGTATCTTTTTCCTTCTTTTTGTTTCCTGTTTCCTGCTCATTTCTGGTTCAGGGTTTCCTCCTTTTCGTTTTCACATGTTTGGGTCATTCAGGTGATTGGGTTTCTGTCACATGATCTGTCCTAACACACGTGATTGGGTGCATGCTTATGCATTTTATCTATAAGTTATTTCCCTATGATAATTCGGGTCTCGATAATGGTCTGAGAAAGAGACCGAAATGTTGGCCTGTTTTTAAGTATTCTAATAAAATATGTTTAATTTTTAAAACATTTAAACGATAAACGTTCCTGGTGTGCACCCATCATATATATATATTATATATATATATATATATATATATATATATATATATATAATACTTGCTCTATGCATCCCTATATGCTTGTTTAGCTGTCTAATCGTTTTGCCATAGTAAATTAGAACGCATGGGCATTTTATGATATATACCACCATAGTCGTGGTGCAGGTCATCCTGTGTTTAATGGTGTACTTTTTTCCTGTCTGTGGATGGTGAAAGCTATCCCTCACAATGAGGCTGCTGCACATCATGCACCCACTACATTTAAACACCCATGGGTGCTGAGTTTCTCCCCCTTCTAAACTTAGGCTTGTTAGGTCGTTTTTTAATGAGATTTTCATCACTCGACACAATGAGGCAGTGCTTCAATACACATTGGTTCATATGATTTGTTTGGACACCATATTGACTGACATAATATATATCATCAGTGACATATTTGCCTTTTTTGTTCATGCCCTCAGTGTGCTGGCATAGTACCATCTTACAGTCTAATTTCAGTGCCCAATCCTTAGTATCACAAATTTTTGGGGATATCCCCAATCCAAAAAATGTTTGCACATCTTTTCAGTCTGGGTCTCAGGTGTGAACAGTACAAGGCTTTAGGGGTGTGAACAATAGAGGTGTCAGAAGTTAGGCAAACAGCAGGTAGGTGGGGGGCCACACTAGGGGGGGTCACGGGCCGCCAGTTGGACACAGCGCCGATTCTAATGAAAACGCCGCCTAAGGCGGCTCCTTAAATGCTGCCCCTCCCCTCGCAGAAACACTAGTGCGGAGAGCGCAACTGCGCTCTCTCGCACTAGTAAAGCCGAATTTCCGGTCTCAAAACCGGAAATTCGGCTCTTTAAAGTGACAGGAGCGTCTTTTTGCCGCCCCTGGAAACGTATCTGGCGCTGCCGCCTGAGGCGAGCGCCTCAGCTCGCCTCATTGGCGGAGCGCACCTGGTTGGACAGCCCTGCTCTAATGGATCATTAAATGAAAAAATTGCAGAATATGTGGATTTTCTATTGCAGCCCTGTATACAGCAAATTGGCCTTATCTCAAAGATACCAATGATTTTTTGAAGGTCATAGAGAGTATAGCCCACCCAGTTAATGAAATAATTTTGCCAACTATGGACGTGCAGAGTCTCTACACCTGCATCCCACATGGAGCAGGTCTAGAGGCAGTATAAAACATAATCACTGGGAATGCCCTGTACAATGGGCCACCAGTGGTATTTACTTTGTCACTACTTGACTTTATTTTACATAAGAATTATTGAAAATTTGAAGTCCAATTTCTGGAACTGGTACAGCTATGGGGCCAAAGGTCGCTCTTGTCTATGCAAACGCATTTATGTACACCTAAGAGAATCACAATATTTTAAGTAATCCAGAAAGTCCAAAAGTAATGTATAAAAAGTATGATGCCTTTTACAGGCGTTTTATAGATGATATCTTTTTTGTAGGACCACCAGCTGAATTGGAGAAATTTGTGGAACATTTAAACTGTTTGAAAAGTCCGGTGAGATTGACTTTAAAATATGGCAATGAGAGCATAGAGTTTTTGGATGTAAAAATATACAAGAAAGAGGGTAAATTACAGACGTGTGTGTATATGAAACCCACAGACAGGAACACCATTGTGCATTACCAAAGTAACCACCCGAGACATTTGCTGAACTCCTTACCGAAATTGCAAATGCTAAGGGTGGTACACATCAACAGTGGCACTGGCAAACGGCCCAAGATTTGGAAAAGATGTGAAAAAATGTTTTGGATAGGGGATATCTCCAAAAATTGATTTGTGATACTAAGGATTGGGCACTGAAATTAGACTGTAAGATGGTACTATGCCAGCACACTGAGGACACAAACAAAAAAGGCAAATGTGTCACTGATGATATATATATTATGTCAGTCAATATGGTATCCAAACATATGAACTAATGTGTATTGAAGCACTGGTCTATTTTGTGGAGTGAGGAAAATCTCATTAAAAAACTACCTAACAAGCCCAAGTTCAGTTATAGAAGGAGGTGAAATTCAAAGGAGAATCTGAGCCCCTCAGATGATTATGCAAAAATTTATAAGCAACATTTTCTTACTCAACGCCCAACTGGGTGTTTAAATGTAGCGGGTGTGATGTGTAGCAGCTCATTGTGGGGGATAGCTTTCACCATCCGCAGACAGAAAAAAAGGACACCATTAAACACAGGATGACCTGTACAACGACTATGGTGGTTTATATCATAAAATGCCCATGCGGTCTAATTTACTGTGACAAAACGATTAGACAACTTAATGAGCGTATAGGGATGCATAGGGCAAGTATTAGAGCAGCGCTTGACCCCAGAAGAAATGAAAAAGAAAAGGGCAAAAAACAAGATATAACACAACAATTGGTGGCAAAACATTGGGTGAAAGCCAAATATAGCCCAACATCCTTCAGATGCATGCCCATAGATCACGTTCCTAAAAGATGCAGAGGAAGAGATTTCAATAAGGCTTTGCTTAAAAGCGAAGCATACTGGATATATGAGCTGGACTGCGTTGCCCCCAAGGGGTTAAATGGTTAATTAGTACTGAGCTGTTTTCTGTAGAGAATACGATTTTCATGCAAGTGAGACAAATGAAAAGACAACAGAAATCAAGGTTACAAGCAATTTTATTGAAAAATATAACACAATGTAACTATAAATCACAATATGTCGTCTTTTTTGATACTAAGTATATCATTTGTATACACTTTACAGATCCTGTGCCAGATTTGATGATTCAATGGACACTTACACTGTACACCAGCGACACCTTGTGGTGAGGAATTATATATGTTTTTTGATAAAAGAATAGGACTGTAAGAAATGGAAACATTTGGTGTGTATGACATCATATTTGGCACCAATTTTGAAATGGGGAAGAATGGATATAAAGGCACTGAACTATTGTACACATGTATCCTTGAAAAAGACCCTAATGGGGGACGAAATGTCGGATGTATGATATGCACAAAATAAAAGCAATTTAATTAATCACAAAAGTGGAATGAGGGTCTTTGAACAGATTTGCATATACTACTTTAGACCCTGCACTCGAATTTATCCAGAGAAGTCTGGATTTGAGTGCGGCTGCTTAGAATTGAATATATATCACTATATATTATTGACGTTCACAGCTCTCCCACATCTACGCATTGTGAGGGAGCTGTAAAACTTCAATAAAATTCCTTTGTATTGCTCACCACCGGCGCTGGTGCATAGTTTGACTATATATATATATATATATATATATATATATATATATATATATATATATATATTATAGTCCAGACAGAGGCTCGCACTCGCAGGTCTTATGAGGAAAAATAAGGGTGTTTATTAAGCAAACATTGAACAAAGCAAATTACCACAGTACTCCTATATATATATATAGCCTTTAGGGAAAAAACTGATTGAAAGGAAAATATCTGTATTTAGTAAAAAAATACATTTTTATTTACATGGTTTTTACAAAGTATGCATAAGCTGATGCTCCCCGCCAAGGCAGTGTCCACGCATCAGTCCTAACTAAGTGAAAAGAGTATTTATTTTTGCTTCTCTCTCTATTTGGCATGACCTCTTCCAGCTTTATGAGCTTTAGTGAACACCTACATTTTTATAAAATGTATAATTGAACCATAGAATTCTTAATGAATCAGATGAAAATTGAGCATAGGACTGGCCAGATATGGGATGACTTTGACGTAGTTGGCCAGCTTAAATATATTGCAATATATGGACAAACAATCCCTGTTTTGTTTAAAGGGTAAGGCATTTTTCAGTAGCAGTATGCACAAAATGTCTCTGTCTTAAATATATTGATAATGGGTTGAGTGCAGAGGAATCTTGTATTTGTCTATATGTATTTTGTGGTCACACCCTCATTGCACCCCCGACTAATGATTTTAAAAACTAGTGGTGAGCACAACTTTCCCTTGTTTGTTATAGTTCTACAGGAGCAGTGACCAGCTCCATGTTGTAGCTCCCACCCTCTCCAACTATAGTCAGGTGATCCCACTGGTGTCTAATAAAAGGGCAGCCAAGGTTGGGCGTTTTACTTTCGAAAGCAGCTAGTAAGTTGCAGGTAAAACATATTCGTCCCTTTTATAAAATGTATAATTGAACCATAGAATTCTTAATGAATCAGATGAAAATTGAGCATAGGACTGGCCAGATATGGGATGACTTTGACGTAGTTGGCCAGCTTAAATATATTGCAATATATGGACAAACAATCCCTGTTTTGTTTAAAGGGTAAGGCATTTTTCAGTAGCAGTATGCACAAAATGTCTCTGTCTTAAATATATTGATAATGGGTTGAGTGCAGAGGAATCTTGTATTTGTCTATATATATATATATATATATATATATATATATATATATATATATATTATAGTCCAGACAGAGGCTCGCACTCGCAGGTCTTATGAGGAAAAATAAGGGTGTTTATTAAGCAAACATTGAACAAAGCAAATTACCACAGTACTCCTATATATATATAGCCTTTAGGGAAAAAACTGATTGAAAGGAAAATATCTGTATTTAGTAAAAAAATACATTTTTAGTTACATGGTTTTTACAAAGTATGCATAAGCTGATGCTCCCCGCCAAGGCAGTGTCCACGCATCAGTCCTAACTAAGTGAAAAGAGTATTTATTTTTGCTTCTCTCTCTATTTGGCATGACCTCTTCCAAAGAAATCATTCAGCTTTATGAGCTTTAGTGAACACCTTCTTAACTGCAGGACTGTATTTAGAGGGGCGGGGGTTGGGAGAGCATGCATTAAATGGAAAGCAAAAACTGCTAACGTTTGGGCTAGCACTCTAGGCTTTATCAAATTACTCAAGCAAACAAAATCCAACCATTTAAAGTCCCAGTGGTGGGAAGGGGAGTGCGGTGACGTCATTACACGTCAATGTAGGGGTCAGTAAACACAAGTCAGATGTGTAAGACAATGAGAAACAAAAACCAGAATCAAATCAATGAAAATCAATTTGTGAGCGTCAAGACAGAAAAAAAATGTAGCAATATGAACATAACAATACAATGTATCACTGAGCTTGCAACTATGCATTCGGGAAACTGACATCATAGTAACAATGTTTAGGTCGGGTGATCAAAAATCCCTATTTAGTAAACATATAATCAAAAACCAAGGACAGTGTATACTATCATATCAAAAGAAAGAGAATCACTAGCATGTTCGGAGTAGAAGAGGCATAGAAAGTCAGGTTAGACGTGCAGGTATATGCATCAGGATAAAAAAAAGAAAACTGCAAATTATGGAACTCAATTAGACAGAGGCCAATCAGAAGAAAATAGAGAGCACTAATAGGGCAGTCTCTGACAACTTGTCAATACCTGTTATTGGTGAGTGCAGTTCAAAGCATCAAAGGAAGCGAGAGGTATTGGACTTCATGTGCTGTGACGTAAGCCTATCAGGCTAGTAGTGGGATATGTATAAGAGGCGCCAGTACGTCCAGAAGGTAGAAAGAAATCCAGAAGCACACTAATGTATTGCTCAATGAAGTCAGTGTTTTATTTAGACCATGTGTATTCCTGCAAAAAAAGGGCAACATTTCGGGCCCCTCTGGACCCTTTGTCAAGCCTAAAGTGTTCACACAGCAAAAAATTTGAGTGCAATACTATGTCACTCAACAATTTTGACACGGGAAGTCTTGCGTTATAGCAAATTTTTCCACATCGAATTTTCGCAGCAGTTTCACGAAAACATTCGCTGCAAATTCGCTGCAAAACCATGCCTGGTAAATAAATTCACCAATCACTACTTGTGTATTATAATAAATAAAGTACCCATTGTTGGAAAAAATGTGGATATTAGTAGTAACCTCAGAGTTCCATGACCTGTATAAAAGCACTCTGCTTTCAGCCTCATGCTTTTATATGGTCCTGAAACTCCTCGTTAACTTGTTTATATTTTACAATAATGGGCACTTTATTCAATATATATATATATATATATATATATATATATATATATATATACCACCAGGAAGGCCAGCACTCTCGTATAAAGTGTTCATATGCCTGGGTGCACGATCAGTGAATCATTTCTATCCATTCCAAATAGATCAGCACTCACAGGACTTAAAAATGTGAATGTACGTTTCTTTGTACAACAGCATAAGATCATATATCACAGTCCAGTGAGTATCCGCACTCCAAGGCAAAAGTTATTGTGGCATATATAGCTGGGGTGCACGGTTAAAATGTATATATATAATCAGGTATTCAAGAAACCGGCACTCCCATGTAAAAACTTCAATTATTTATTGTTGTCCAACGGTCCTTGTTGAGAAAGGTCCTAACAACGACTGAAACGTTGGACAGTGGTACAACACAATAAATAATTGAGGTTTTACATAGGAGTGCCGGTTTCTTGAATACATGGTTTTATATATATATATATATGCCACAATTTACAAATTAACTAAGTGTGTTCTAAAGCCTGATATTCATCTATCACAAAATGCTGCAGCTAAATTATATTGCTCTCCTGTTTATCAGCGATTTGTATGTTAAGTACATGTTAACTTATGCCCTTTTGAAATATTCTGGATTCCCATGCATTGTTTTAAAATATGTGAAATGTGAAATGTGAAATCTTTATGAAATGTAGTGATTTGAACAATTCAAGCATGTGCAAATGATAAAAAGGCACCTTCAATGTACTGTTAAAGCCTCCTTAAACAGATGGTATTTACATGTCTCATGCTAGACATGCATTAAAAACAGAAAATGAAAGATTTAAACTCCCATAAGAACTGTGGGAAAAGTCGTGTAAATCACTCTTTATCGTCGCTGTACCCAACTATGTGTTTGAAATCAATGCGTTGGTAGCACAGATGTAGCATTGTTATTAAGAACCATAAATATATACGTGTAGTCTGCCTGATTTGATCTTGTCAGACTGATGAAGGATACAACAACATGGCATCTGAGGGGTATAACTTTGAGAGTAACTAAAAAGAAGAGCCATTAAGGTTAAGACAAGTTGGACTAAAATATGCCAACAGTCCATCCACTGTACCTTGAAGAGAACCCAAATGTAAAGTTTTGTCGTAATTAAATAAAATGTAATTCTAAGCAACCATAGGCAGCAGAAGATGTTTTCATCTGGGGGGGCAGACTTTTCATCAGTTGAAGATTATGGAAAGAGGCATGAATTATAGGTTACATATTCTGGAGTTTGTTTATTTCAGTAGTTGGTGACATTAGAAATCCAAATGACATGAAAACTGTTCATTCTGCTTTTGCAAACTCATTTATATAAAAGGTACGAGTGCAGTCATGTTTACCTGTATTATTAAAAAAATGCCTAAAATTCAGGGCCTTAAATAATGTTACTGGCTGATTGCCAATCTACAGTGTCAGTCATTTTAACTGATTACTAGGAATAAAGTCTGGAAACCTTTTACTAAATTAACTTCAAGCTAGGCTGAGGCTGTTGGCTGTGTGTGTAATAATATAGTTTTAGAAAGAAATAAGGTACAAGTTGCTATTGCACGGGGCAGCTGCAAAAAATGCCCGTTAAAAATTATAGAAACAATGTGCTTGTGCCTTTTTGTATAACTCTACTAGCCCAGTGAATTTGTTTCTTAAAGGAGAACTAAACCCTAAAGTTAAAAACCCCTACCCCACTACCCTACATAGACCCCCCCTCCCTCCTCCCCCAGCCTAAGTGTTAAATGCCCCTAACATCTTACTTACCCCTTGGTGCAGGTTCAGGCATCAGAGTTCATTCAGCCGCTTCGGAAATCTTCGGAATGAGACCTGCACTTTGGCAATTTTTGTGAGTTTCTGTGCAAGCACAATTGTTGCAAAACAGAAAATCGCTCCAACTTCGCATGTGCCGCCACGCTAGTCTCATTCCGAAGATGCTTGAATCTGCACCGAGGGGTAAGGGAAATGTTAGGGGCATTTGCCCGGGGTAACACTTAGACGGTGGGGAGGAGGGAGAGGGGTTTATGTAGGGCAGGGGGGGTAGGGTTTTTTTAACGTTAGGGATGAATTCTCCTTTAAAACTTTTTTTAAAGTTTACACTCACACTGCAAAAATCTCAGACATCATTAACAAGAAATATAATGTGCGAACCCTTTCAACTATCTTTGGCCTGGGCTGTACTGCCAGCAATGACAGGGATGCAAATATTACATTAAAAACAAAAACCCCATAGTGGATGGTAACACACGTAGTTTGCAACTCACCCTTTATGCAGATTTTTTTGCTTCCATGCCTTCCTGTCAAAACCCTGAGAGATAGCATATGCATGAATAAAATGTGTTTTATATGCTCATTTTAAATGCCAGAAGGATTAACCACACATATCTTTATATACACAAATATACAGTATTATAAAAATGTTGTTTTTGTGCAGGGTGTGATGAATGTGGATTTGTATTTATTATTTAACTGCATTTCCATTTCTGTTGTGTGTGTGTGTATGTAAATATATGCTATATATATGTCCAAAGTCAGTACATGTGATCAAGTATGGCTACAGATTATTGAAACTAAAGCTAACATGCAAAAAAAAAGAGAGATTTTTTTTTACAATTGTATTAGCTTGGTCTGTGGAGAAGTAATCAGAGCCAGGCCTAGGAGTATCTGTTCCCAAGGCAATACTACTTGGCCTGGTGCCCTGCTCTCCACATCCCTACCCCTTGGTGCTAGATCTGCAACAGCCCAAATCCTGTTTGTTAACATGCTATAAGTCTCTGGTTGCTTCCCTACTCCCCCTCTAATTACACCCCACATGTCATAACTTAAGTCACTATTACTGCATTCCTTAAATGTTAATATGACTTATGTGTTCTCTCATGGTTCACCCCACATATTGTTTATTTCACCTTTTGCAGGTTATTAGAAAAATAACCCCTATGTTATTACAATTTATATATTGTTTGATATTGTATATTTTATTGGTGACTGTAGACTTGAATTCCTGAGAGACTTGCAAAAATGTGCACGTAATGCACTGTTTAGTTCCACATTTGTAGCATCTCTTGTATTTCAAAAATTGAGACTGCCCAACAGTTTTGTCTCTGTAGAGACTTGGTGAGAGTAAGTCCCCCAAAGTGTAAGTTTTCCTTGCAACACTACCTACTCCCTGCAAAAATCTGCATCTGTATATAAAACGGGAAGACATTTTTTACAATATGGACTATTTTCTTATACTGTTTACTATACCATGTAATAAAGGACACTTTATCTTTAAATTGTCTATTTTGTTGGGTCCATCTCTCTCTCTGTCTTGGCTGCCTTCATAAAATTGTGTTTAATAGTCTTATCATAACCCCTTTCTTGGAAGCGATCCTTCTTATCACCTGCTAGTTTATAGAATTCTTTATCAGTAGAGCAGTTCCTCCTCAATCTCAGAAACTGGCCCACTGGTATCCCTCCTATCAACCTTTATGGGTGGCAAGAGTGTGCATGTAAAAGGGTATTACCGCTACATGGTTTATGATGAATTGTAGAAAGGACTCTATGTCCCTCAGACATTAATTCACAAAAATTCTATTTTCTTCTGCCTTCCCAAATACACAACAAATCATCTATATAACAGATATACACCCTTAGGCACTTCTTCCAATCTGCAGAGATGTGGGTCTCCTCCCACCAACCCATGTATAGGTTGGCAAAGGAAGGAGCGATGTATATGTATACTGTGACTACTTATGCTTCATACTAATTGTAATTGTACCCATTAACATGGATTTGAGAATTTGTCAGAGTGTTTTTATAGTTGAGTGGGCAGGTCTGGCAAACACTAATGAGGTGCTTTAACAACAATGACCTGACCCTAATTTAATTGGGCTTAACTTATAGGAGGGTCTGTTTGAAAATGTATATGTGAAAGAGGGCATGTGTTTGCTCTCTGAGATGGCCTATGACTAAGTGCTGGGTAAGCATGAGACGCGTTAGGCTCCATGTGTGGTAATGTTGTATTTTAGATGTTTCAATAAATATATACTTTAAATTTAGCATGACTATAGAGAATTTTTTGGACTTCACATGTATTACCTCTGTTTGGTCACTAGAGGTCTTGGTCATGATCGTTGTAGGAGTATATATTCCCTAAACCTTACTCCTTTGCACCCATTCACTTTCTAAAGAAGCATTGAAAGTTTAATTATTATTCAATAATAATCATGTAACAACCAACTTCAGAAGGGTAAATATAGTGCTGTCTTTATTCCCCTTTGGGAATTAAACATTAATAATAATGTTCTCTGGGCTTGGAGAGAGGTCAGAGAACAGAATTAGAGGACCTTTGCCAATGATCCTAGTAGAACCCGACAGCCTGTACCCAGGGTAAGTGAACAGTCCTAGCCGGGGTGCTTAGTGCAAGTTGGTTCAAAAAAAGTATATTCACGTGAATCAATAAATCTGCTCTCATTGAAAATGAACTTCTTTGCAAAGTCTTTTGCTTATTACACCCAAGGAGCACCAAAAACCTTTTCCCGCTGAGACAACTTAAGCTTTTGTTTGGGTGACAGTCTCAATCATGCATGGGTGAAAAAAGACAGTGAGTTAATATTCATGCATAACCCAAGTTTAAATATACCACAGCACACCTCACCTGCACATTGTGCCTCATTAATTTTATATTCATGCCAGGAATGTGGTGAAACATTCACAAACGACATTCCTAGGCTTACATGACAACGCAAAATTACAGACCAAACATATTTCTGTTCCAAAGCTATTTTTCATACTTGTGTTTCTTATCTCATTGCTTACAGAAGCAACAAGTCTTAATACTGCACAAAATTGTATATACGGCAAGCTTATCAAAGAACAAATCAATGCCAAGTCATTAAAAGACCCCAATAGTCATTCTTAACAAATATTAAGCCGCCTTAAAGTAGGCTGAAATGCATTCATAATTTCTTAACTGTATTATGATGTATACAATATGGATTTTGATAGATTTACCTTCACAAAAATTTAAGTCCCTGCTGATGTTGAAAGCAACACCTAATAGTCATTATTTGTGGAGAACTGAAAAGGACAATAAGAATCCATGCTTCATTAAGGAAATGATACTGATGTACTGCTATCTAGTACAAATGTTCTAGTTCCAAAATAAGCTTAGCTTGTAATTTATACTATTCAATTTCATGGCAGCCTGCTGCTACCAGAGCAAATTACCATGTCCATTTAACAAATTGTGCCAGGTTATGAAAGTTTGAACACATTTCTGTGGTTTTTATTTGTTATTATAGTTTTGCTAATGAAGATGGATTGCCCTTTAAGCTCCAAGTCAGTTTCCCCAAGAGTCCTGCTTATCTTAAATTGTTAGAAAAGTATCTAAGTATCTATTCTGGGTTCTCTGCCAAAAGTCAATTAAATTAGAAACGTATCTTTTACTGGCTGTTCAATCCAGAAGATCAAAGAGAAAGTCGGGAAATTTCTGTAACAAACCCGGGACTGCAGGTTGAGCTGTCAAAATCAGGACTGTCCCCGCAAAATGGAACAGTTGGGAGGTATGCAGCTGTATAATGCTGGCCAAGCACAACCTTTAATTGAATGGTACGTTTGAGACTCTTTTCTAACTGAAATACATTGATAAAGAATATGCTTTGCAAGCCGCCAGACTAAAGAGAGGCTGGCTTGGTCCTACTTTGTAATTTAAAATATGTATATATATATATATATATATACTGTATATATATATATATATATATATATATATATATAAAACCCTGCAATAATTATTTGCATGGTAAAGATAGTAAGGGCTAAACTCCATGAACGCTTTTGTCTGAGGGTGTTGGATCTATAAAACGCATTTGACAAATTGTATATAGTCGCGTGGGTCAAAATATACCTTACACTTAATCATAGGCTGAGAATGAGCCTATGATTAAGTGTTTGGAACACAAAACGCGTCAGACTGTTTGACACAATAAACTTCTTCACATTTGAACATTTGCCTGGTGGAAGTTTTGCCTTTGAGTTCCTGCTCCATATTAATTTTTCGGTTTATCCGCCCCTTGTGCTGAGGGCCACTTCAATGATGTGGTGAGTAACCATTGTACTATCAAGAGACCCTACAATACAGAAGCTTTTTTCAAAATATACCTTGATGTATAAACTACATATAAAAAGTTCAATCCAACAACGACTGTCGGATTGGAACGCTGCATGCTGAGTTTCAGTGGATAAGATGAAAATGGATGGTGTCTGTAAGACTTTTTTTTCTTATTGAAATATATTGCCTTTTGGATGTAAACACATGAAAAAAAGACTCCATCCGACTTTATCTTATCCGACTTTACATTCTAGCCTAGGGGGAACACAATCTTGTTCTGTTGTGTGGCATTGTGTGGCATTTTGATGGTGTTGCATGGAGGATCAGATAAAATCTGATCCACAAAATGTGATGAAAAGCAGTTGTGGAGTTTTACCCTAAAAGAAAATTCAAAGGCTGCTAACAACAGCCAGTGCTCCTGTTTATATATATATATATATATATATATATATATTTTTTTTTTTTTTTTTTTTTTTTTTTACAAACACACTGCCATCTAGTGACAGATACGGTTTGCTCCAGTCTGATCACTTTCACTGGCCAACCTCTGCAGGAATTCCTTGCTGAATAGATGGTTAGGGCTGGTCTCAGACTATTTGCAGTCCTGGGAAGAAATCAATACGATGACCCTATGCTTGGGAGAAGGCAGTGCACTGAGTATACACCCATCCTTTAAACCCACACTGATCTTAACCCTTTAAAGAAACTGTTCAGTGTAAAAATAAAAACTGGGTAAATAGGCTGTGCAAAATAAAAACATTTAATATATTTTAATATAGTTAGTTAGTTAGTCAAAAATGTAATCTATAAAGGCTGGACTGACCACATACCTTATATAACAGAACCGAACACAACTTGCTTTTCAGCTCTCTAACTCTGAGTTAGTCAGCAACTTTAAGGGGGCCACATGGGACATAAATGTCAGTGAGTTTGTTTTTGATCCTCAGCATGCAAGTCAGGTTCAAAAGCAAACAGTTATGAACCATTTGCCCCATCTCAAGTCACTGCCACTGATTGGTTACTGCATGGTAACCAATCAGTGGAAAGCAAGAGCGCTGCTAAGCAGGAAGTAGTTTTCTGGCTATGATGTTAGACATCCAGTCACTACAGCCTTTATACATTACATTTTTGTCTAATTAACTATTTTGCACAGCACATCTATTTACCCAGTTTTTATGTTTATACTGAACAATTCCTTTAAATGCCAGCAGAATTTCCCATTTGTTTTTTGAACATTTTGTGCTCTCTCACTTTAGGGGCATTTCCTGGGGGGATTTTTAGCATACCTAGGAAAATTATACATTGTTTTTTTTCGGGGGGAGAACCAGAGCTTTCTAAATCTGCTGGAATTTTTGTGCATTTCCACTTTTGGAGCAAGATTTAGAGCTCTAATAAAGGAAAAATTTAAAAGTATACCAGAAAATATTTTAAGCACAAAAATAAACTTATTTGGAAAGCCTCATGTTTCTCGAATGTGCCAAAACCAGACACTGTATGTATAGTTTTATGGAGATTTCTGATTTTTATAGTTCACAAACTCCCAGCAGTAAAACAAGAAATTTTCAAAGCACTACAACAGAATATGTTAAAGATGAACAAGTGCTAAAAACAACTTGAGGATAGACAACACAAAACAAATTGCCAAATATAGTGTAGTAATTCCAAGGCACTATAAAAAATTATGAAAATTCAGAAAAAAATCTGAAAAATAACTTCAAATCTTTCACTTTGCAAGTTCATATCACCCAAGAAAACAAATCCTAAATATGAATGGCACAGGTCCACTGAACAGTTTTATGTCCATTGTGTATAGGATTACCAAAGTATCTGGCACTTAGAGATCCTAAAATGAAGTTAGCGCATTCAACTTGTCCCGGAAGTCCCATCAGCTACTGAAAAGTCAACACATTTACTGCATTATTTGTGGGGTATAAAAAACAAAAAATATGTTGACCCCCCCCACAACCATTTATTTTTGGAAAGTACACATTCAGGTGAATCCAAAATGGGTAACCACATCTTTCTACTCCAATTACTAAACAGTCTGATGTCCATTGTGCATAGGATTACCAAGAAATCTGGAGCTTAGAGACCCCAAAATGAAGTTAGCAAATTGTTGCAGAGGTCACTTCAGCTACTGAAAAATCAGCACATTACTTGCATTTTTTGGGAGATAAAAACACAAAAATGTGACCCCCCCAAATGAAAGTACACATTCAGACAAATCAAAAATTATATACCCCAGATTTCTCAAGGTACCAACATAAAACATTCTAAATATGCATGCCAGGGGACTGCTGAACACTTTGATGCCCAATATGCATAGATTTACCAAACTATGCAGCATACAGAGACCCCAAATGAAAATATGCATATGAAATTTCACGGCTGATACTCTGGCTGCTGCAAAATAAGTACCCGGTATTTGTATTATGTTCTATGAGACCCCCTAACAGTAAGTAGATAATAAAAAATATATATTTTCTGAAAGTACACATTATGATAAATCCAAAATGGGTAAAAATGCCTTCCTATGGCAAACTACAAAACTGGAAGACCAGTAAAAGAAAAGCTAGAAAATTATGTAAGTGCGTGAGTGTGTGCACTTGGTAAAATGACCATGAAGAGCAGTATGCACCATCCTGCCAGATCCGGGTCAAGGCTGGCGCTGGGGGAGGGGTCCAGGAAGTAAAGGAAGCTAGTAGAAGTAGAGGCAGCCTAAGAGCTCCTGGGCAACTGAGCCACAGGGGCCACTTGTTCCTCCACTCTGCTCATTGCCTAGGGGCAGGGGAACCAGTAGTTGGCAAGGGAGCGGTATTACAAGCCACTACTCCACTCGCAGACCCAGAAGTGCAACAGAAAGTAGAATCTATGCTCTGTGGCACTAAAGTACTTTTATCCACAGAACCTAGATTCTACATTGTGGCACTTAAAAGGTTAAAGTATAGCTTTGGGTTTTTTTTAATTTAAAGAGTTTCATTACCTAAAAATGTATAATATGGTGTGATGCAAACAGAAGAATTAGAGTGAGAGCAATGGGTAATGATATCTCCATCACATTATGCAATAAGGTACATAAGGTGCAACCTTGCAAATTACAGATTGCATATTAGCAGCATGTAATGTTTCCCTTTCTGAAGCAGAACTGTACTGTGACTAGAGACAAAATTGAGCTTCGTACTTTGTTCTTCCTAATCCCATTACAGTTCTGTAAGTGAGCTATTTTGCTGCCATCAGGGGTGTAACTACAGAGGAAGCAGGCCCTGCGGCTGCAGGGGGGCCAAGGAGTTAAAAGGGGCCCCATGAGGCCCTAACTAATGAGCAGTTTCTATACATTTTGGCAAAACGGGGCAACCTCTGAATATGCTAGGGGCCCTAAAATTAATTTGCTATGGGGCCCAGTAACATCTAGTTATGCCACTGGCTGCCATAACAGGAAAACAGGCCAACAACCATTTACCATTTTGTATATATGTAAAACACATCTATCTGCTCACCTATTCTCTTCTTTCACTCTGACAACTATATGTTCTCTTTCTTTCTCTTTCTTTGTTCATTGTTTTTTTCCCATTACTTACTGATTTTTCTCCCTACCTTCAATTTAGATGTAATTTCATGATCCCTAACTTTCCTTTCTGATTCAACTGTAAAGTTTATTTTGCTCTCACCTTCCCTCTGTGTGTACTATATAGAATTCAAAAATCTTGTCTGGATTTGAACACTTTATCAAAAATATCATTGGTTGTGAACAGGCTAATAGGGAGACAACATTCTTGTTGTCTTTTTTTAGTGCCATGGACTTTGGGACTAACTATATCCCTCAGTACAAACATCTGACCATTGCTCTAAAACTGCGACACAAAATAACACTGGCTCCTCCTTTCGCCCTAACCGCTCCATGGCCTAGAAATGCCTCCCTCTCACGTTATAGGGCAACAATACAAAACCAATTTATTCTGCAATGTACAAGTTGAAAACAAACATAAAATAAGAATTAAGAAGTACAGTTCAGGCTAAACACCACCACCTGTTATTCCTTTACTGCATTCATTAGGCATCCCCCTAGCCCCAGTTAATAAACTTCCACCAATAAATCAAAACACATTTTTACTTCTTTTCTTTCTGGCATCTTCAATTTTTTTACAGATACATGCTCCAAATGGTAGGGTAGTGTTGGACATAATAAAAAAATAAAAACAACAAAAGCCCTTTTGGGGTCTTCTGTGGGACTTCCATGTTCTTCTGTCACTTAATGATAACCAGTCTATCAAATGGCACACCAATCATTTATTTTATGAAATTATTCTGAACACTAGGTCTCAAAAGTGTGGGGACCTAGTTTATGAAAGGGCAAGTAATGCAAGTTATTTTTTTTAAATGTAGCTATAGTTATACATAATTTCAATATGAGGGCTTTTGGGGGCAAGCCATGAATAAGAATTTTCAATGTCTCCATTAAGTACAGTGGACTGGGCAGGGCTTTGTTTAAACAACCGATAAAATTGGTTGAGCACCACAGAGTTAATATCAATCGCTGTGTTGTAAATAACTAGTACTTTAATTTTGCAAAGAAAGATGTGTTGTACATAACTATATGATTTGCATGTTATGACAAATTAATGCAAGTCTTTTTTGGGTGCTTTTGGCCTTTTTATTAAATGTCTGTGACTGTTATGCAAAAGGATGACTTAATTTCCCTAGATGTGAGCAAATTTTCAATGCAGACGGGGCAAGTATTGCAGTTGAATGAGCACAAACGCTGTCAGTCCATTTATCTCTACGAATACCAGTATTTTCCAGAAGGCAAAAAAAGGATGTAATATATCAAAATATCGCATTTATAGAAAAAACAAGTAGACTGAAAAAAATGTCAGCAAAATGAAAGGTTCTATAATTGTAACACTCTCACAGTTAATCAAGATAAATTGTTGCCACCTTATGGCCATATTTGACATTACAGATATGCTATGAGCTTAAACAAAAAAACAATTTTTTTTTAGAGAAACCTTTAATGAATGAAAGTACAAGAGCACTTCAGGGCCAGGTCAAACCGTCCGGGCACCCTAGGCAACCCAGTCGGCTAACCCTGCCCCCTCACGTGTGCGCACAAGCGTGTATGCACAATAGGAGAGGAAATGAAGAAGGAAGCAGGAGGGAGGGAGGTAGGCGAGAGAGAGTTCTGGACTAGTCAGGCAGAAGACCCTTGAACAGGCACCTGTCCAGCACCTCTAGATTGTTGCACCCAAGGCAGGTGCCTCTTCTGCCTACCCCTAGTTCCAACCCTGCTTCAGGGTGCAAACGTAAGCCCCCTATTGCTCATGCTAAAAGCACTCAGCAAGTAACTGGATTATAAGGTGCAATTGGCAATAGGTTAGTGATGTGCGGGTTGAGAAAAAAACTCGACCCGAACCTGCCAACCTGTGCTTGCCTGCATCCAACCTCACAAAAGAACAGGGCCGGGGCAGGCTTAGGCCCAGTGTTGGACTGGGCCAGAGGGACAACGGGAAAACCTGGTGGGCAAAACACATGGTGGGCGGGCCACTGGCGAGCACCACGGAGCGCTTCTCTTCCGTCTTCCTCTTTCTTCAAATTTCCAGGGGCAGAAGCATTCACAGTAGAATGAAAAAGCCAACTTTTTAGTTAATATATTTAGTGATATTATGTTTGTCCAAGAAATCATTCAAGCCACTCTTAAAGGCATTAACAGAATCAGCCATCACAACATCATCTGGCAGTGCATTCATAAACCTCACTGTCCTCACTGTGAAGAACCACCTACGTTCAAATGAAAGTTCTTTTGCTCTAGTCTGATGGGGTGGCCTCTGGTACGGTGATCCTCTTTATGGGTAAAAAGGTCCCCTGCTATTTGTCTATAATGTCCTCTAAAGTAGTTGTAAAGTGTAATTATTTCCCCTCACTTTTTTCCAGAGAAAACAACCTGACCTTGACAGTCTACCCTCTGCCTTCCATTACTCTAACCAGTTTAGTTGCAGGTCTCTGCACTCTCTCCAGCTCATTTATATCCCTCTTAAGGACTAGAGTACAAAACTGCACCCCATACTCCAGATGAGGCCTCACCAGGGACCTATAAAGAGAAAAAATTATGTTTTCATCCCTTGAGTTTATGCCCTTTTTCTGCAAGACAGAACTTTATTTGCTTTAGTAGCCACAGAATGACACTGCCCAGAACTAGACAACTTGTTATCCATAAAAATCCCTAGATCTTTCCCAGTTAAGGAAACTCACAACACAGACTCTTGGGTTAAAAGATTCTTCCCTATTGAACTCTGTTCAATTGTTATTTTCCTGACAGTGCTAAATAACTAGTGATGGGCGAATTTGTGCAGTTTCGCTTCGCCGAAAAATTTGCGAAACGGCGCCGGCGTCTCGTTTTCGACGCCGGCGCCCGTTTTTGACGCCGGCGCCCGTTTTTTTCGCGAATTTTCGCGGCCGTTTCGCGAATTTATTCGCCGACGGCGAATCGCGCAAATTCGCCGTGAATTCACGCCTGGCGAATAGATTCGCCCATCACTATAAATAACCTCTTACATGCAGCACTGCTATGAGGAATCAGACATATAAACTTTGCAAGTTTACAAAAGATTCTGTATTGACCAGTCACAGGATCTTGGATAAGTGATCATTTCTGCCAGAATTAAAGAGATATTGATACCAGAAATTATACTGTTTTTTTAGATCTACAGTCAAATGAAAAAAAAAGATAACAGTGGTATGTCCAGGCCCGGATTTGTGGAAAGGCCACCAAGGCCCGGGCCTAGGGCGGCAGGATTTTAGGGGGCGGCATGCTGCACAACCACACTCACATTGGTTCAAAAACACTGGGGATGCGCTGGAGATACATTCATTTTTTAAACTTCCTATGCGCCAATCCCAATTGCTCCTGTCCCCCTGGAGGGGACAGGGGCGACAAATGGTAGTGGGCCTAGGGGTGCCCACTATGTAAATCCGGCCCTGGGTATGTCTTTCATTTCCCAGGAACATCTGAGTACTGGGGTATTTTTTGAAGAAATATTTTTAGTGAGCAGTATTCAGTTCTATGAAATTAAATCAAATGTGAAAAACTGTCTGTGCAAAAATTCGCTAATTTGAATGCATGTTAGGGCAGGACTACACGGGCGATTCCGCCGCGATCCGCCACGCTGCGCAAAATCGCAGGCGTCACGCCGGATGCGACGGAAACAAGGTAAATAATGGCAGTGTCGGATCGTGTCGCATTGTTGATTCGACGCGACACGACTGTCGGATGCAGACGCAGCGTGCATCAACAATGCAACACGACAATTGAATTACTTACCTTATTTCCGTCGCATCCGACATGATGCCTGCGATTTTGTGCAGCGCGGCGGATCGCAGCGGAATGGGCCGTGTAGTCCTGCCATAACTGTTCAATACTGATTACTGGCAACAACAAATTGGTTATATTAGCTCACTAAGCCTTGAACTTCATAGGCAGGTGTGTTCAATCATGAGAAAAGGTATTTAAGGTGGCCAATTGCAAATTGTGCTTCTGTTTGACTCTTCTCTGAAGAGTGACCACATGGGATTGTCAAAGCAACTCTCAAAAGATATGAAAACAAAGATTGTTCAGTATCATGGTTTAGAAGAAGGCTACAAAAAGCTATCTCGGAGGTTTAAACTGTCAGGCCAAGAAAGATACAGGAGCGGCATATGCAGAGGATTGTGAGAATGGTTACAGGCAACCCAAAGATCACCTCCAAAGACCTACATGAACATCTTGCTGCAGATGGTGTATCTGTACATCGTTCTACAATTCAGCGCAAGAACATCTGTATGGCAGGGTGATGAGAAAGAAGCCCTTTCTGTACTCATGCCACAAACAGAGTTGCTTGTTGTATGTAAAAGCTCATTTAGACAAGCCACAGTGATTTTGGAACAAAGTGCTTTGGACTGACAAAAATTTAGTTATTTGGTCATAACAAAAAGCGCTTTGCATGGTGGAAGAAGAACACAGCATTCCAAGAAAAACACCTGCTACCTACTGTCAAGTTTGGTGGAGGTTTCATCATGCTGTGGGGCTGTGTGGCTAGTTCGGGGACTGGGGCCCTTGTTAAAGTCAAGGGTCGGATGAATTCAACCCAATATCAACAAATTCTTCAGGATCATGTTCAAGCATCAGTCACAAAGTTGAAGTTACGCAGGGGTTGGATATTCCAACAAGACAATGACCATAAACACACTACGAAATCTACAGTCTAAGGCATTTATACAGAGGGAGAAGTACAACATTCTGGAATGGGCTTCACAGTACCACGACTTGAATATCATCGAAAATCTATGGAATGACTTGAAGCAGGCTGACCGTGCTCGGCAGCCTTCAAATTTAATGAACTGTAGAGATTTTGTATGTAAGAATGGTCAAAAAAACTGCCGTCCAGAATCCAGACACTCATCAAAGGCTATAGGAAGCGTCTAGAGGTTGTTACATTTGTAAAAGGAGGCTCAACTAAGTATTGATATAAAATCTCTGTTAGGGATGCACCAAATCCACTATTTTGGATTCAGCCGAAAACCCCGAATCCATCGCGAAAGATTCAGCCAAATACCGAACCAAATCTGAATCGTATTTGTATATGCCAATTAAGATTTGGATTCGGTTCGGCCGGGCAGAAAGATTTGTCTGAATCCTGCTGAAAAAGGCCGAATCCCGAACCGAATCCTGGAATCGGTGCATCCCTAATCCCTTAAGGGGTGCCCAAATTTATGCACCTGCCTAATTTTCTTATGATGCATATTGCATATTTTCTGTTAATCCAATAAATGTAATGTCACTGCTGAAATACTATGTTTCCATAAGGAATGGTATATATTAAAAGGAAGTTGCTACTTCAGCCAATGACAAACAAAAAAATTTTTCATATGACTGTATCAATGAGTTTCCCTAGGCCAAAGCAGTTCAACAGAAGCAATTGCAATTGAGGAAAGCTAGACTGAGTATAATATCAGAGGGCACAAGTGGATTCATTGACAATAGAGGAAATTAGTTTTTTTTATAGTGAGTTCTACAGATGAAGAGTTAGGTAAGAACTTTAGGTAATTGCTGCATGTCATTTTAGCAAGTAATATAAGTATTCTGAAATTAACACAGTGGGGCTCATTTATCAACACTGGGCAAATTTGCCCATGGGCAGTTACCTATAGCAACCAATCGGTGATTAGCTTTTTAAAACCAGCTGCAAGTAGAACAATGAAAGCAGCAATTTGATTGGTTGCCATGGGTTACTGCCCAGTGTTGATAAATGACCCCCAGTGTCACTGCTCCAGTTTCCCCTTTGGAGTCAGGAAAGATTTGGCAGAAGGGTGATGGGACACTTCTTTACTCATAGAACGATCTGCATTGCTGACATCCAGGAACGACTATGCATAATGATGCATGCTACTCACCCCACCAGCCAGGTTGCCCGTATTATGAACTACATTTAAAGGAATTGTTCAGTATAAAATTAAAAATAGTTAGTTAGTAATATAGTTAGTTAGGCAAAAATATAATGTATAAAGGCTGGAGTGACTGAGTGTGTAACATAATAGCCAGAACACTACTTCCTGCTTTTCAGCTCTCTTGGCTTTCACTGACTGGTTATCCTGGTTACCAAGCAGTAACTAATCAGTGACTTGAGGAGGGCCACATGGGTCATACCTGTTGTTTTTGAATCTGAGCTGAATGCTGAGGATCAATTGTAAACTCACTGAATAGTTATGTCCCATGTGGCCCCCCTTCAAGTCGCTGACTAACTCAGAGTTAGAGAGCTGAAAAGCAGTGTTCTGGCTATTATGTTAGACATCCAGTCACTGCAGCCTTATATATCCTGCTGGGATATCAAAGAAACGCTACACCAACATAATAACATGTAGCAAACGCACATTCAATTCTATTATTTAGTAGAAAATGTAAAGTTTGATGATACCTTTTATCAGTGTCGGACTTGGGACACCAGGGGCCCACACAAAAACTTTTGACTAGGGCCCACCAATTAATCTTAGACCAGGGGCCCACTCTTAGTCTATTATTCTTCCTTTCCTCACTCATCTATTCTCCTTTTCTTTACATTCTATAATCTATTATACTGTCTATTTAGCCACTTTGTTCTCATAGAAATAGGGAATGGCCATGAAATAGGCCAAATGTTTAGCAGCCTGAGGGCTCACTGATACCTTGGCCCACCGGGACTTTTCCTGGTATCCCTGTGGGCCAGTCCGACACTGCCTTTTATTGGCTAATTGCATAAGTAAAAATTGCACGCTTTCAGAGCACCCAGGCCCCTTTGTTAGACAAAATACAAATGAAAGCTGGAAAGGTACATCATTTTTCATTTGTATTTAGTCTGACAAAGGGACCAGGATGCTCCCAAAGCTTGCAATTTTTACTTATTCAATTAGCCAATAAAGGTATCACCAAACTTTACATTTTCTAAATTTTTTTAATGGCTAACACGTAGGGTTGCCACCTGGCCGTAAAAATGATGGTTGATCCAAATGTTATTAATAGGGGGAAAATATAAATATATAGGAAAGTCTGTAATTTTTTCCATAAGAGGTGGCAACCCTACTAACACCTAGGGTTGCCACCTTTGCCGGTGGCTAAACCGAACAAAAGGGACGTGCAGATAGCATTGGGGGTGGAGCAGTGATTTGGGGTGGGCATGATGATATCAGAGGCAGGCACAATGATCAGGCTGGATTTCCATCCAGTTTTTCCAATTTTTTAAATGGGACAGAAAGCTTTGACAGCCGTTTAACAAACTGAGATGTCCAGTTGAAAACCAAACAGCTGGAAACCCTACCTCTATCTATTCTGCCTGATGAGTAAAGCTGGCCATAGATGTTGAGATTTTTAAAAGATCCGATCCTCATCGTGAGACCATGATTTTCTCTAAACGATCGTACGATTTGCCAGGAAAACAAAGGGGAGCTGCCTGCTTGACCCTGCAAACATAGATAGATTGCACTGGGACCGACAAAGATTTTTTGACCTGGCCAATCAATTTCCTGACAGATGTCGGATGAAAAATGGTAAGATGTACGATCGTTCGAATCCCACTAACCGCACAATAGTTTCGAAGGATTGGTCGGACTTCCCTAAAATCGGTCGTTCGGCAAGAAAAATCGTCGTGTCTTTGGGGAGCTTTAGACCAACCCTTTAACTACAGGTATGGGATCTATTTATACAGAAATCAGTTATCCAGAGAACTCTGAAATACAGCAATGCTCATTTAGAAAAAAAATATTCTTATTTTTTTTATTGATTTGCTTATTTCTGTTTCTTTATTAACAAGAAATGAACTGCACTTCATAATAACTAAGCCATGTCAAGGTAAGTATATTGGTATTTAATTGGTTTTCATTTGGCCATAGGGTTGCCACCTGGCTGGTATTTTGCTGGCCTGGCCGGTAAAAATGATGGTTGATCCCAATGTTATTAACAGGGAAAAAAGATAAAAATATAGGAAGGCCGGTATTTTTTCCAGAAAAGTTGGCAACCCTAATTGGCCAGATTATTGTTTGGTTTTCACAAAGCTGAAAACCAAACAGAAAGTTGAGACCAGAACAGGCAGAACGCATACCTCCCAACTGTCCCCTTTTCGGAGGGACAGTCCCTCTTTTGACAGCTCAACCTGCAGTCCCTCATTTGTTCTGGAAAGTCCTTATTTTCTCTGCGCTGAACAGCCAGAAAAAGAAACAACGTTTCTAACTTAATTGGTTTTTAGCAGAGAGAACAGAACAGGTGCAAATAAAATACTTTGTAACAATTTTGAGACACAAAAAAACAGTTTAGATAAGGAGAATTATTTTCAAACTTTCATAACCTGCCAAATTTTGTAAAAGGAACATGGTAATTAGGGGGTGTGGCCACAGAAAGGGGCGTGGTCAAAATGTGCTGCATTAAGTGCAAAAAATATTTGGTCCCTCTTTTTACTTCCAAAATGTTGGGAGGTATGTCAAAACTGAACAGGTGGCCACCCTACTAACACGGTACATTTTAATATTACTCCAGTAGCAGTAGAATTATGAAAGCTTTCTTTTAATTGGCTGCTATGAGTTACAGCACCGCCACAAACTCTGGTGGTTTTGCCCTCAGTAATAATGGCGAGCATATGACGTCGGGTAGGCCTGCTTCACTTGCGTCTTTCCGGCTGGCTGTCAATTGGACCAAATGCTCCACATGACGTGACAGTCCGCCAATCAGAGTGCGAATCCGCGCCTGGTTTGAAGTAGAAGGCGCGTTGTTACTCGCAGAGTCTGAACGGGTTTGGAACCGATTCCGTTTAGGAAAGAGAGTTCGATGGCGGGGCAGCTAACACGTGAAGGGATTACCCTGAAAGGCAGCGCGGAAATCGTATCAGAGTTTTTCTGTAAGTGGGGGAGGCAGGAAATGAACGCTTGACTGGAATGGCAATAGCAAATAACTGAGCATGGCTGGAATGTGTCTGTGAATAGGGATACAACATAGGCCCTGGCATTTTATAGGGTTATAGTTATAAGGTGGGTGTTGCACAATTAAACCCCTGCCTGCCAACATAAACTTCATCAGATTTCTTCTTGCTGCAGCCAGTTGCATGAGTGAAGTTTATTAAATGGAGGGCCTTTGTTTACTAGTTGGATTTAGAATGGCCCAGTAGTAAGACAGGGTCTCCTCCAGTACATCAATACTAATGCATTTGCCTTATGGCTAACCTAGTCATTGTGTATTTATTTTTTTGCAATGTATTTTTATTGGTTTCCGAAGTAAAGAATGTAAAGGGGGATACAGAAATGAAAAAGGGGGAGGGGGAAGTCTACAGCCAAAGTACAAAGTTTCCTGGCCTTAAAGCACTTTTACATGTTAAAGGAATTGTTCAGTGTCAAAATAAAACCTTTGTAAATAGATAGGCTGTGCAAAATAAAAAATGTTTCTAATATAGTTAGTTAGCCAAAAATGTACCGTAATGTATAAAGGCTGGAGTGATTGGGTGTGTAACATAATAGCCAGAACTCTGCTTCCTGCTTTGTAGCTTTCTTGGTTTCCACTGATTGGTTACCAGGCAGTAACCAATCAGAGGCTCGAGGGGGGCACATGGGTCATATCTGTTGCTTATGAATCTGAGCTGAATGCTGAGGATCAATTGCAAACTCACTGAACAGTTATTTACCATGTGGCTCCCCTTAAAGTCACTGACTGACTCCTGAAAAGTAGGAAGTAGTGTTCTGACTATTATGTTACACATCCAGTCACTCCAGCTTTTTTATATTACATTTTTGGCTAACTAACTATATATTCGAAACATTTTTTTTTTGCACAGCCTATCTATTTACACTGTTTTTATTTTCACACTAACCTGTTCCTTTAATACAGTGCATCATGTTAATACAGTAACGTTCTCCAGCAGGCAATGTCACCAGTATAATGCAGCGGGATATACATAACAGTTCACCACAAATTTAACATTTTTACCTTGTACGTTAGTGCCCGAGGTGTCACGGTTCCTCGCGGGGACCTAACTCTTGGGGTTTCTATCAGGCCTAGAGTATGGCATAAAACCTTCCTCTCAGGACGCCATTAGCTGTTTATAGTCATCTGTAGCCATCTCAGCCATATGTCTCTGTATTTTGAGTGCTGCTTGCTGGAGAAGGTGGATAGCTCCTCAAATTTAGCCATTTTGTTAACTTTCATAGCCCATTCCTTAACAGATGGTGGGTTAGTGGATTTCCAAAGTCTCGGGATGAGTACCTTTAGCGGCATTAAGTAGGTGCCGCTCGAAGGAAGTGTCTGGGGTTCCCTCTTCAATCTCCACTTCCCAAAATAATAGGATTCGAGCAGGGGAATTAGATAATTTCCTCCCTAAGATACCAGAATAAAGTCGTAGGATCGATGCCCAATACTCGGCTAGAGTAGGGCATTCCCAGAAGATATGGAGAAGAGAACCTACATTAACTTTACATCTCCAACATATGTTACTAACAGTGGGTAGAAGTTGTTCAACTTAAGCAATGTATAGGACCACCTGCACAAGATTGTATAGTTTAGCTCTTGGATTTTACAACACACACTAGAGCTGAACATTAGAATGGCTATGCCCCTTCTGTATGTATCTTCAGAGATTTCCAGACTGAAATCTCTTTCCTAGGCCTTTATGAATGGCAGTTGCTTCTTTTCCGCTATTAGTCCTAACATGTCATATATAAGCGATATCATGTGTTTTGGAGGGTTCATTTTAATGCATAGATTTTCGAACGGAGTAAGTTGCCTGCTCATCGTTTTGTTGCCCCCCAAGTAGGCATAGAATTGTTTGATTTGACAGTATTTATAGTCCTGGAGGATCTCGTTGGGTCTGACTTACTTGAGAAAGGGCATTAATTTCAATTCGTTTGTATGGTTTATATAATTTGGCACCAAACATTTCCGGGTGGGGGAGGGGAGAACCATATCATATGAAAGAAATTAGTGGTAACCACCCAGCATCTGTGACAGGTATAATTTAGTTGCTTACCTACCACTTTTGAGTTCAGGCGGTTTAGTTATAGCTGAAAGGATTAGCCTACTGCTAATGTATACAAGGAAAGTTTGAGTTGTCTAGCACAGGTAATTCACATTGTGGTTTTTGTTTCAGGTGTTAGAGATAAAGTCCAAGCTTTAAACAAGTAAATATAATTTGCAAGCCTTGCCCTGTCCAACCCCCTTTTTAAAATTGCCTAAATACCTTAAACCATCTTTGGCAATGCTATTTACCATCTTTATTAAGTGCCGTTAGTTATTACCTTTCTGTTTCCCATATTGCATTAAGTGTGTTTGGGGAATCCGTGGGCCATCACTGATCTTCCATTGAGGACACCAAAATTACTAAATCACACCTAACATAGAGATGCCTTACACCTTGAGAAAATAACATTGTGAGTGCAAACCATAGCCCTTTGTATTACAGTGGGGTGTTGATTTGTGGGGGTTTTCTGTGAACTTTGTAAGACCATCCAGAGATGCCTTTAGTAGGGCCTGAAGGATAGTTTTAGTACTGTAGGCATGAGGATGAAACCACCAATGGAAAATTGGCAAAGTCAGGTAGCATGAAAGTGAAAAGCAAAATGGTAATCGTTTTAATAAAATCTAGATACAAACACGTATAGATCCCATGTGTTATACATGTGTATAAGTAAAAGGTAGTTGTATCCATTGCGTTGTATCAATGTTGAAGGTTTTCTTTTCTTCGCAGATTGTGGCATCAATAGTATTTTATATCAGCGTGGGATTTATCCATCAGAAACATTCACACGTATCCAGAAGTATGGGCTCACACTGCTAGTCTCTACAGACCCAGCACTAAAAGAGTATTTAAACAAAGTTACAGATCAGCTTAAAGGTACTTATTTGTTTTAAACAGTATATGATACTCTTTTCTATTCTATTTCTATTTTTCTGATTCCCCTTAAAGGAGAAGGAAATGTTAAAACTAAGTAAGCTTTATCAGAAAGGTCTATATGAATACATTAGTAACCCTCAAAGTAATGCTGCTCTGAGTCCTCAAAAGAAACACCACATTTCTTTCCTTCTATTGTGCATATTGTGTATACATGGGCTTCTGTATCAGACTTCCTGTTATCAGCTTAATCCTCCAGGGCTAGGGCTTGAGCATGCTCAGTTTGCTCCTCCTCCCCTCCCTGCTGTAATCTGAGCCCAGAGCTATGAGTGAGCAGGGAGAGACTCAGGCAGGAAGTGATGTCACAGCAAGTTAATATGGCAGCTGCTATCCTAAACAAACAGACATTGTCTAGAGCTGTTTACTAAGGTATGGAAACGCATTCTAAAGAATAAAAATGGCATTCTAGCTTCTACTGTTGTGGCTAATCTATTGGCATTAAACTGCCTTGGTAGCTTTCCTTTTCCTTTAACACTTGTGTATTGCTTAATTTGAAACATTTCTGTTTGTATATAATCTAATGATAAAATTGTTTGGTTTTATTCACACTTTAGATTGGTTGTACAAATGCCAAGTACAGAAGCTTGTGGTTGTGATTACAAGTATTGACAGCAATGAAATTCTTGAACGCTGGCAATTTGATATAGAGTGTGACAAAACTGTGAAAGACGGGTATGTTTTTTTGTTTATTTTTTATTTCTTTCCCCCCCCATCCCTTTAGTGCCAAGATTAACATTGTCCATGAAATTACTGTTATATTGTAAACATAAAAGGAACTGTACAGGACAATGCCTTACCACGTGATCACTTCGGAAGCAGACCGCAGTGTCATAGATGGGAAGGCAATGCACAGAAAACACAGGCTAAGAAATATGTTAATAGTATTGTAACTAAATTATGATGCACTGTAAATCAATAAAAGGTATACAATGACAAAAAAGCCAGTACAGACCTACTATATATAATAAGTTAGGATTAACTGAGACTTAACTAGGAAAGAAGAAACATGATGACTCCCTTTATGCAGTCTCATTAAATATTCATTTTTTTCTGACTTCAGCATTGTTCGTGAAAAATCACAAAAGGTTATTCAGGAAGAAATTCGATCAGTTATAAGGCAGATTACTGCTACTGTAACTTTTCTTCCTTTGCTGGAAACCGCATGTGAGTATATTTTATCTTTTCTAAAAGTGTTTTTTGTTTGTCTACACAAATCGGTTTGTTAATGGTTATTACTTACTTTTTTTTTTTTTAAGCTATATCTATAGTGTTCTGCTTTAATAAAAACTTTACACAAAAAAAGGCCAGCTCTAAACTTAACTTTTAACCTACAATCCTTTGTATTGTTTTTATTAAGGTCAGATAGTGGGATTTTTGTTTTGCTTTTTTGTACAGGTATTTTTTTTTTTTTTAAAGACCAAAATAAAATGTACCTTTTATTTAATATTACTTTTTTGTACTAAAGTTGTGAGTGTGTAACTATGTGCAAAAGTGTGAATATGTGTGCAATATAAAGCCGTATAGCTTGCATACATTTGTGTTGATGGTGCAAATTGTGTGTGTGACCTGGAGGGCAGCTTGACGGCAAGATGATATGGGCGCAGTTCAGGGATCACTGTGGTGCATCCAAGAAGAGGTCAAACAGCAAAGACGTACTTGTCTCTGGCTGCTGCTGAACTGCATTACACAAACTATTACACAAATTATCTGTTACTTTCTTAGATCATTCCACTTCCTGCCAGTATGTAAGTCACTTGTGTGTCAGGCAAAGGGTTAAAGGTGCTGGAAATAATTTTAAGTACAAAAATGTTAAACATTTTCCTTTTATGTTTAGGTGCTTTTGACTTGCTGATATATACAGATAAAGATTTGGAAGTGCCTGAGAAATGGGAGGAATCTGGTCCTCAGTTTGTGTCCAACTCTGAAGAGGTTCGTCTGCGCTCGTTCACAACCACCATCCACAAAGTAAATAGTATGGTGGCATACAAAAAGATAGACACTTTCTAAAAACCTACGATCTTACTTTTATAGAAATCCTTAATGTTAGCTCATATATAGTTTCATACAAATAGTTTTATGAAATCTGTCCCTAGAAGTTGATTTGCTACATTAAGAAAAAAGGATCACATTACTGTCAAGGATACAGTGGCCTTGTTTTTAGTATTGCCTTATACCGTGAAGCAATAAATTGAAAAGGATGGGGTGACTGGGATTTAAACCCAAGTATGTTAAAGGAACAGTTCAATGTAAAAATAAAAAGTGGGTAAATAGGCTGTGCAAAATTAAAAAACAAAGTTTCCAATATAGTTACTTAGCCAAAAATTTAATGTATAAAGACTGGAGTAACTGGATGTGTAACATAATAGCCAGGACACTACTTCCTGCTTTTCAGCTCTCTAATTCTTGAATTAGTCAGTGATTTTGAGGGGGGCCACATGGGACATAACTGTTCAGTGAGTTTGCAATTGATCCTTAGCATGCAGCTCAGATTCAAAAGCAACCGTTATGACCCATGTGCCCCCCCTCAAGTCACTGATTGGTTACTGCCTGGTCACCAATCGGTGGAAACCAAGAGAGCTATAAAGCAGGAAGTAGTGTTCTGGCTATTATGTTACACATCCAGTCACTCCAGCCTTTATACATTACATTTTTGGCTAACTAACCATATAGGAAACATTTTTTTTTTCAATTTTGTACATCCTATCTATTTACCCAGTTTTTATTTTTACACTGAACAATTCCTTTAATGTGATTTCGTATGACTGTTACCTAATAGTCACCCTCAAGTTCTTAAATCCTGTTTCTTTTGCTGTGAGGGATAATTGCCCCCAACTATGATTCTGTTCATAAGACTTGCAGCACAATTATAGGGCTCAGTTGTGCTATGTTAATTAAACAATATATTTAAAATGTTAGTAGGATTAGGCTGCAGCTAGTGATGTGGGCTGAGGTTTTATTTACCTTGTTTAGAAGTTAAACTCTGCTTAGAGATCAAATATTTTTCTCTTTTAATGCCTTTATTCTGCTCGGCTTTCTGATGCTTAATATAAATGTCATTTTTCAAAGTGATACAACCCTTTGAAGCACATTGACCTTGCACGAAGAATTTAAGTACATTAAGAATCTAACAATTTATCTTCAGAAAATGTGTACATTCTTGGAATGTAAGCATAATTATCTAAAAGCAGGATGTGTAAAGATTTTAGGTATGTAAATTGAACTATTGTAAATGTCTTTTTTTTTCTTTTCAACTTGTCAGTTCTATTCCTTTTATAAAATAAAATACTTAATAATAACTGTGCCCCTCATTTTTGCTTTTGACAATGCTGGAGATTCTCTAAATAGATCTATCCAGCTTTGTGTGTCTCGACAACATTTTAAAATTGGGAACAACCCACTGCAACCAAACAGGTAGTAGTGTCTTCATTTATACCTGAATGCAGGAAATTCAAAACCTATTGCATTTCATAATTTTTGATCTTCCTCACTAGGTGGTGCTGTTGTTCAACACTAGTTTTTATCAGCATTGCCAATCACAACTCTCACTGTCTTCTCCCTATGTAAAATGAACTGTGCATGTTTTTTGTCATGAGATGATATGGTTGAGGTTTATTTCTTTGCTTTATAGATTTCTAATGTTACTTATATCTTGCAGTTTAAGCTTATTTGTATAACACAAACCGTAATAAACCTTAGGTATAAGAGTGTTACAAAGGTTTTGAAGGTTGATTTATGTTCTAAGAGATGCTGTTCTGGTGCAATAAAAGTATTTCACAGGAGTTCTAAGTGTGGAAGAAAGTGTGAAAATGAAACAAAATCTTAAGTTATTGGAGAAAATTACCACATTTATCCACATTTATATTTGTTAGTAGTCTGCATACACTGGATGTTTAGCTCTAGAGACATCTCAGGTGCATGTAGAATGGACAGGCTAAAGGTTAAACATTTAACCTTCCACTTGCTGCTCAGTTCCCACATTGATGAACCAAGTTCTAACTGTAGCAAAATGGCCAACATTAATTTTTCTTTCTGCCCTTTCTTGGTCTCCATCATTTTACATTTTTTGTGTACTGCTTTCCTTTTCTTCTCTAATTATCTAATACCTTCAGCTCTGCATTGTAGTCCACCCTCCATTTTGCTTAGTCTTGACTTTTTTTCTTTGCCATGTGCATCTGTATCCATATCTTCAATCACCATGTATTTATACATCACCTCCAGTTATATGCTGCTTCCCACAGAAATTTTTGAGGTATCAACAATCAGTTATGTATCTTTGTACCCTTCTTTTTTTGACAACCTTTTTTTTACATTTTCGGATCACTAATTCACCCGCATGTCATCTATCTCTGTGTCCTCGTCAATAGAATAGTAAAGATTGAATTTTAAAATCTCCCTTTCTGCTTCCAAAGCAGCTACCTATTATTCCTTCAGTGGTGATTGATGCAACTTAAACTACCAAGCCAAATTAGACTTGGGCTGTTTTTAAATAAATTGTGTATTAGAAAAATAAGCATTGATTAAATAGCCTGAGACTCTTGTACAGTATATGTTAGTGTTCTTGAAAAGGGAATATATTGACAACCGTAGCATCTGTTTATGCAGAGACAGCAAGTGGATCTAGCAGAAAGCATGTCTATATTAGATTTTACATTCCTTTGAGACAGGCCTCTGTTAACACAGGAGAATATCTGTATAAATTGGATGTAGCAAATCTGAGACCCACTACTTATAACTGAATTATCTCATCTGGGACTATGTATTAAATACATATTTCAAAAATGGAGAAAGGACCTTCTCTTCTCTCCAGATATGCCTGCTGTTGATGTGACTGATGTGCTAGAAGAAACCTATGATCCAAAAAAGCACTCTCTAAACATGTTCTTCTCATTTCCTCTGCTGCATTTCAGGTTAATAGAGTTTTAATGCTCCACATTTGGCAGGATCCCCTGGACCTAGTAATAAAGTCTGCACAGAGGTAAAAGAATAAAAAAACATCACAAACACACGCACACACCTCCATCCACTCACAAAAACTATATACAGAAGACTCATACAATAGATTTTAGCATCACAATCGCCTGTCAGGCCTCACCTGTCCAGAGTCCAGATGTGAGGAGACGAGGTCCAGCAGGAGTGTCACAAGCTGTTGTAGACAATAGTAATCAGAGGAAGTAGGCAGAAGAATAGTCGGAAGGCAAGCCTGGGTCGGTGCAGGCGGAGTTCAGTCGGAATCGGGAAAGCAAATTCGATTTTTAGAAGGCGCACACCCAATTTCAATTTAATAGTGAGGTGCTTGTCCCATGGAGACCACCCATATAAAGTCTCCAAAAAAGAATCAAACGAAAGTTAAATATAGGGACTGCACACTCAAATTTAAAAGGCAAAAGTTTATTACATTTACCAAAAATACACTCACATGTTTAGCTATGGCCCAGTATTGGCCCAAGACAATAGTAATCAGAGGAAGTAGGCAGATGAATATAGTCGGAAGGCAAGCCTGGGTCGGTGCAGGCGGAGTTCAGTCGTAATCGGGAAAGCAGGCCCAGGTCGGATGCAGGCAGAGTTCAGTCGTAACGGATAAACAGGCTGGGGTCAAATGCAGGCGGGGTTTACTCGAAAGTCAATATCCAAAGCCAAGTCAGAATCAAGAAGTCAGGGTTCCAAAGAGTTCAGGAGCAGGTTAAATTATCAACAAGCACAGAGCCTTTCCCTGAGCATCCTTTTAAAGGGGTATTTTGGCGCCAAACGTAATGACGCCTGTGTCATCACACCGTTCACGTTAGCGGGGTTTTTGGACGCAACGCGAGATGACGCACATGTGTTTGCACCGGCGTCCGTCTTGGCGTGCGAGCTGAATCCTCACATTGCCTTTCATTTCCAAGACATCATCCAAGCCACTCTTCAAAACATTAACCGAATTGGCCATCACAACAACATCCGGTAGTGCATTCCACAACCTCATTGTGAAGAACCACCTACGTTGCTTCAAATGAAAGTTCTTTTCTTCTAGTCTCAAGGGGTGAATTCTGGTGCGATGATCCTCATTATGGGTAAAAAGGTCCCCTGCCATTTGTCTATAATATCTTCTAGTGTACTTGTAAAATGTAATCATGTCCCCTCAGAGAAAACAACCCCAACCTTGACAGTCTACTCTCATAATTTGTCTTCCATCCCTCTAACCAGTTTAGTTGCACGTCTCTGCACGCTCTCCAGCTCATTTATATCCCTCTTAAGGACTGGAGTCCAATACTGCACTGCATACTCCAGGTGAGGCCTTACCAGAGACCTATAAAGAAGCATAATTGTTTTCATGCCTTGAGTTAATGCCCTTTTTTATGCAAGACAGAACTTAATTTGCTTTAATGGCCACAAAATGGCACTACTTGGAATTAGGAAATTTACAAAAACCCTAGATCCTTCTCCTTTAAGAAAACTCCCGAAACACTGCTAGTGTATAACTTGCATTTATATTATTTTTGCCAAAGTGCATAACCTTGCATTTATCAATACTGAACCTCATTTTCCAGTTTGCTGCCCAGTTTTCCAACTTAGTCAAATCACTGTGTGAAGTGGCAGCATCCTGCATGGAACTATAGATTTATACAGGGAAAATATTTTCCCCATGCTCTGCATTTAATGCATTTAGGGGCAGATTTATCAAAGGTCGGATGTTAGAGGTTTTTTTTTTTTAATTTGAATGAACTCAAATAATCTCGATATTGGAAAAGTATCTTATTAAAGAAAAAACAGGATATCTAAAACTGGAATTAATATTACCGACCTGAAAATTCAAACCGAATTTGACTAAACTAGAAAAGTTTTTTTTCTCCGAAACAAACTCGATTGTCAGGAAGGCTATTCACATCTTCAAAAGGATCACTGGGCCTCTGCCATTAACTTCTACGTGAACTGGGCAGGTTTTAGGTGGCGAATAGCCAAATTTGAGTTGTTCCCAGGGTCCAGACGCGAGTTTGAATAATTACAGCCTATGATTAAGTGTTTGGAACACGAAACGCGTCAGGCTGCTTGACACAAACTCTTCACTTTTGAACATCTGCCTGGTGGAAGTTTTGCCTTTTTGAGTGCCTGCTCCATATTGGCTTGTTGAATAATTACCTAGTCGAATTTAACTGTTTTGACCATAAAAAAAATCTTAAAATTCTAATTAGAATTTTCATTTTGGCGCATAATAAATCTGGCCCATAATGTCATTTTTGTGAAAATCTCTGAAGAGAAAAAGAGCAGATGACAGTAAAGTTATGGAACTGGCAATGTTATTAAAGAATAAGTGATGCCACACCTTTCATGCCTTCTATTCCTAGAAAAAGGATAAATGGAACAGGTGCTGATAGAAGAACAGAACATAACGAGTGTCCCAAACCTTCAGTTTCCTTTCTGCTTTGCTTTCTGTCTTCGTTTTCTGCCTTTTCCTTCTGTGCTTTCATCTACCCCTTCTTGGTCTCCCCCCATTTCACAGCTTTTCTGTACATCTTTCCTTTTCTAATTCTCAGCCCTTCTGCTCTGTATCCTCATCCACTTTCTTTGATATCCCCATCCCATTCACCTTGATCCATGTTTTTAATTGCCATTTCTTCTGCCTCTCTTCTCCAATGTTTTGCTATTTTTTCATTTTATCTATCACACCCACTTTTGTCTCTAGCATCTTTCCTCTTCCTTTCATCCTTCTGAACCTTCAAATTTAATTTCATGCCAGGCACTCGCCTGCAAAATTAAAATGATCCTTCTTCCTTAATTTCACCTGTGCCATTCGTAATACAAAAGCATTTTGTAGCTTTTGATGCACTTCATGCAAAATGTCCAATTGTACTGTGTAGGCAACATTGTACATACAGAATCACAAAGTGAATTGGAGGCTACAAAATGCTATTGGTTATGAGCGAAAGGAGGATAATTGTAGTTTTGCAAGTTTGTTATGCCAATATGTAGTTACACACCTCTCTATTTCCAATGTCTATCCTGGTCCCATCTGGATTTTTCCAGTGGGCCTGTCTGACACAACCAATCATCAGTTAGATTTGATCTGTATTGTGAGAGAAACTTGGTCTGCAGCTACTGAACAGTCAGGCTAACATTAGTGAGTTGCTACTAAAGTAATAATTGTGTCCCATAATGTAACATGGTACAGGTATGGGACCTCTTATCCAGAATGCTTGGGACCTGGGGTTTTCCGTATAATTTCTTTCTGTAATTTGGATTTTCATATTTTTATACTTTAAACAATAAATAGATGGATTTTTGTCTTACCTGTAAAATCCTTTTCTCTCTTCATCGAAAGGGGGACACAGGCACTGGAGGGTTAACTTCACCTTCCGGGAGGAAAGGACACTAAAAACAAGAACTTTGACAGCCCTCCCAGGGGCCGGCCCGCCTATCCCAGCAGGCTACACCCCCACCAGGAGGCTGTCACACCCCAGAACGTTAAAAGTGTAAAAGATAACTGAGGAATTAACTAGAACTGACCAAGGAAGAACCTTGGGCTAACTTGACGGATGTCCACGCAAAGAGGACAATAAAAGAGCTAAAATCACCAGGGCTTGGGAGCCCCACCAGGAGGTGATGCTGGAACTAGACAGAACTGTCTAAGGAACCTTCCGCGGCTAAGCTTGATAGCGTAGGGATGGGCGTGCCTGTGTCCCCCTTTCGATGAAGAGAGAAAAGGATTTTACAGGTAAGACAAAAATCCATCTTACTCTCTCATCTCAGGGGGACACAGGCACTGGATGGACGTGCAGTCCCCAGAAGGGTGGGTAGATCAAGCTTAAGATTGCACAGCAGCGTGCAGTACCTTCCTACCGAAGACAGCCTCAGAAGAGGAGGCAACATGAACCTGGTAGAAGCGGGTGAAGGTATGGATGGAAGACCACGTGGCAGCCTTGCAGATCTGCTCCACAGACGCCATGTTCCGTGCTGCCCAGGAGGCCGCCAGTGATCTGGTTGAGTGGGCCGTGACCCTCATAGGAGAAGGCCTACTGGCGATCTGGTAGGTCCGGTGAATCGTGGATCGTATCCATCTGGCAAGGGTGGTCTTGGAAGCCTTCCGTGGACCAGTAGGAATGACGAGGAGAGCATCACACCTGCGAAAGGATTCGGATCTGTGAACATAATATTTGAGAGCGCGGACCACGTCCAGGGAATGCAGTGCAGTTTCCTTAGAACACTTAGGCTGTGGACAGAAGGATGGAACCACGATGTCCTGGTTGAGGTGGAAGGCCGATACTACCTTTGGCAGGAAGGTGGGTACGGGCCGGAGCACAGCCTTGTCCTGGTGAAAAATCAAGAAAGGCGAACGGCAGGAAAGTGCTGCTAGCTCGGATACTCGTCTGGCAGACGTGATAGCGAGGAGGAACACGGTCTTCCAGGTAAGAAGGACATCTGAGGCCTGAGCGAGGGGCTCGAACGGAGCACTCTGTAGAGCCGACAGGACTAGGTTGAGGTCCCAACCGGGTACAGGTGCCCGAATGGGAGGGGCGATATGCGCGACTCCCTGCAGGAAGGTCCGAACGGGAGATTTCAGGGCAATGTTGAGCTGGAAAAGTACGGACAAGGCATACGGACAAGGCAGAGATCTGAGACTTGAGGGAGGCAAGGCGAAGGCCTTTGTCGAGGCCCTGCTGCAGGAACCCGAGTATGCGGGCCCGTACTGTAGCGATGCGGGGGAAAAGAGTGAGCGGTACACCAAGCGATGTAAGTCCTCCATGTTCTGTAATAGATACGAGAGGAGGAAGGTTTTCTGGCAGCAATCATGGTCGCTATCACTCGGTCATCAAACCCCTGTCGTTTGAGGACTAGGGTCTCAAGAGCCAGGCCGTCAAATGGAACAGATGAATATTCGGGTGGAATACTGGACCCTGGCTTAGAAGATCCTGTCGATTTGGAAGATGGATGGGCTCTGTCTCTGCGAGATTGATGAGATCTGCAAACCAGGCCCTTCTGGGCCAGTATGGTGCCACTAGCATGGTCCTGACCCCTTCTCGCTTGATCCTCTTCAGTATCCTGGGAAGGAGACGTAGGGGAGGGAAGACGTAAACGAAGCGGAACGGCCATGGAGCCGTGAGCGCGTCTACCCCTATGGCCCTTGGATCCCTTGACCGAGACATGAATCGCGGAGTCTTTGCATTGGTCCTGGAGGCCATCAAGTCGACCTCTGGCATGCCCCATTGGTCGGTCAGAAATTCGAACACCTCCGGATGCAGGGCCCATTCTCCTTGATCGAGAGTTTCCCTGCTGAGAAAGTCCGCCGTCCAATTTTCCACTCCTGGAATGTGGACTGCGGAGATGGCCGGTACGTACTTCTCCGCCCAGGTGAGAATGCGCAAGGCCTCCTGCATGGCTCCCCTGCTGCGAGTCCCTCCCTGATGGTTGATGTATGCCACGACCGTGGCATTGTCCGTCTGAATCTTGATGGTCTTGCCCCTGAGGAAGTCTGTCCAGTGAAGGAGAGCCAGGCGAATGGCTCGGAGTTCCAGGACATTGATTGGAAGAGATGTCTCTGAGGGGAGCCATCTGCCCTGTGCTGTCTGGCCCTGACACACCGCACCCCAATCCCGGAGACTGGCATCCGTGGTGAGGATGGTCCAGTGGAGAATTGCAAATGGCTTGCCCTGGTTGAGATTGGCTGGTTGTAGCCACCACCCTAGGGAAGTCCTCGTCGGGGTGGGGAGGGTGATGGGAGAGTCCAGACACGTTATCTCTGGATTCCAGTGTGTCAGGATGGCTCGCTGAAGGGGACGAGTGTGAAGCTGAGCAAAAGGGATGGTGTCTATCGCAGAGGCCATCAAACCCAGTACCTGCATGCAAGATCTGAGAGGAGAGCGTGGCGAGTCCGCTAGAGAGAGAATGCAGCTGCGTAGGATGAGAGCCTTGTCCGCTGGAAGAAAGGTGCGGCAGAGCTGGGTATCGAAGAGAGTCCCCAAGAATGTCATTCTCTGTGCGGGGATCAGGAACGACTTCTTGAAGTTGATGATCCATCCGTGTTGTTGCAGAGTCTGGATCACGAGGGACAGATCGGACTGGTTCCTCTGGGCTGATGGAGCCTTGAAGAGGAGATCGTCCAGGTAGGGGGTAACTGATACCCCCTGAGACCGAAGGAGAGCTAGAACTGGAGCCAGGATCTTGGTGAAGACCCGAGGAGCCGTGGCCAGGCCGAAAGGGAGAGCCACGAATTGGAAGTGCTTCCCTAGAGAGGCAAATCGCAGGTAGCGATGATGCGCCCGGTGGATAGGGATATGGAGGTAAGCATCCTTGATATCGACGGAGGAAAGAAACTCCCTGGGTTCCATTGCTGAAATGACGGAACGGATGGATTCCATCCGGAAGGAGAAACGTCTGAGGCAACGATTGAGTTTCTTGAGATCCAGGATGGGGCGTATTCCTCCGTCCTTCTTGGGGACGCAGAAGAGGATGGAATAGAACCCCTGCTGTTCCTCCTCCTTGGGTACCGGTACCACGACCCCCGCCTGTTGGAGGGAGGAAATGGCCTTCCAGAAGGCTGCTCTGCGTACGGGATTGGACGGAGGGGGAGAAGAGAGAAATCTCTCCGGAGGAGGGTGTCGGAACTCTATGGAATAACCTTGGTGGAGCACTTCGTGGACCCAGGCATCTACGAAGGAGTGAGACCAGACCTGCCGAAAGGAGAGGAGACGCCCGCCCACCCTCTCGATTCGGGAGGTGGGCAAACCTTCAGGAAGAGGTTTTGTCGGCAGAAGGTTACTCAGTTTGTCTGCCAGCGGACCAGGCAGGTCTCTTCCACTTTCCCCTAAACGAAGGAGCGCTCTTTTCTGTTGTTAGAGTCTTAGCTTGTTTGGAACGAAAGGAGCGAAATCGAGAGAAACGGCGATTAACCGTCTAATTCTTAGGCTTGTTCTGTGGAAGAAGGGTACTTTTGCCCCCTGTAGCCTGGCTGATGATTTTATCTAGCTCAGTGCCAAATAGAACCTTGCCTGCAAAGGGAATAGAGACAAGTGACTTCTTGGATGTCAAATCCGCCGACCAATGTTTGAGCCAGAGGAAACGTCTGGCCGCTATGGAAGTGGCGGAAGCCCTTGCAATCATCTTCGCCGAGTCCAAGGATGCCTGGCAGAGGAACTGGGATGCCTCCTTGAGTTGTTCCGCCAGCTGTAAAATGGAAGCCTGGTCAGAACCATCTATAACAGCCTTGACAGAGCTGATCGGCCCAAACCTCTGAAGCGCGACTGACCCAAGCGGTAGCGAAGGTCGGTCTGAGGGCCGCACCTGAGGCGAAAAATATGGATTTGCAGAATCCCTCCAGCCTTTTGTCAATGGGGTCCTTGAATCCAGCCGCATCGGGAACTGGAATGGTGGTGGACTTGGCTAGACGGGAGATAGGTGGATCGACTGTAGGAGAAAGGCACCAAAGATCAGTGTCGTCCTTGGGAAAAGGATAGGGAAGGGCAAAGCGACGGGAAAGATTAATCTTGCGTTCTGGAGAGGCCCACTCATCCTTGACTACAGAAAAAAAGTTGGTCATGTGAAGGGAACAACTTAGCAGTCTTTTTCTGTCTCTTAAAGAGATCCTTAGAAGGGTCGGCTGAGACAGGTGGAGACACGTTGAGAGTCTCAAGAACAGACTCAATCAAGCTGTCTTATGTCTGAGATAGCTGGGGGAATCTCTGGTTCCCGATGGGAATCCTCGTCAGAGTCCCTGTCTGAAATTTGGCCATCCTCTGCAAGTTCCGACTCCTCGTCGGAGTTCGGAAGTAAGGCGGTGTCAGAAACCTTGCTTTTCCCGGCTATCCCCGAGGGAGGTTGGGAAGTCAGCTGGGCAAGGAACTTGTCTAAGGACTCAGGGAGCCGTGCAAGCCCCTGAAGGGAAGAAATAGTCTGCTAAATTTCTAGCCCAGGGAGGTTCAGGTACTGCAGCCGATGCACCCTGGCTGTCCGTAGAAGCAGGGGCATGGGAAGGCTGCGAACATGCTGTACATGTAGGCTCAGGGTGACCCAGGGGAAGTCTGGCGTGAGAATTGGCGCATGCTAGAAAGGAGACCTTAGGTGCGGAAGGAACCTTAGCAGTAGATTGCGTAGAACGCAGCTTAGGACCCTCCCTGGTGGGGTCTGCCATAGTCCCAGAAACTTTACCTGAGAATATATAAATATATATATATATATATATATATATATATATATATATATATATATATATATATATATATATATATATATATATATATATATATATATATAAGCTAGATATATATAAATAGAAAAGGGTAGCCCAAGGGTCTATATAGGTAAAGAATGATACAGGCCTGAAGGGGTGTCAGCCGTCCCCGGAGATGCAGCCTGAAACGCTGAAAAACCTGTGCCTCTAAGGACTCTGCCTCTGGAAGAGGAAGTTAGCCTGCCAGTGCCTGTGTAGGAGAATGGAGCCCTGTGTGGTATGGAAGAACCTGTGGCAGACGGGTGATCCGGGAGGAGCGCTGCAAGACTGCGCCCAGCAAGAAGAAAACGGCGCGAAGGAGCAGGGAAGTGCGTGCGCATGCGCGATGACGTCACCGGTGAACGGCGCGAATGCCGAAAAAAAAAAGGCCTCTGTGAGGCAGGGAACCTGCCGCTCCTCTCCCTAGGCAAGGGAGTAGTGTGGTCGGCGCCAGAGTGGAGAGCCACTACTGGGCTGGGGGTGCGGAAGAACGGGATCCAGCCGCTGGCCCCCCAACCAGGAGAACTGAGCCACAGCTCCTGTCTCAAGGTGCGCAAGGGCTCAGGGAACAGAGCAGTAGCTCCTGCCCCAGCACAAAATGCCCTGTATCAACCGGGACTTAACCGGAATTCCTGCCCGGGTAACCTAAAAAGGAAAATAAATAAATAATAATAAATAAATAATTAAAAATAATTAAAAATCTCCCCTGAGGGGAGAGTGTCCTCCTCCCATGAGGACACTAAAAGAACTGGGATGTGACAGCCTCCTGGTGGGGGTGTAGCCTGCTGGGATAGGCGGGCCGGCCCCTGGGAGGGCTGTCAAAGTTCTTGTTTTTAGTGTCCTTTCCTCCCAAAAGGTGAAGTTAACTCTCCAGTGCCTGTGTCCCCCTAAGATGAGAGAGTAAAACCCAATTTGCTTGATTTGCTTCATATAAGGATTAATTATATTGTATCTTACTTTGGATCAAGTACAAGTTACTGTTTATATATTACAAAGAAAAAGGAAATCATTTTAAAAAATCTGGATAAATTAGATAAAATGGCATTTACGGGAGAAGGCCTTTCCCGTAATTAGTAGCTTTCTGAATAACAGATCCCGTAACTGTACTACAGTACATCATGTCAAACTGTGAAGCCCAAGTGGTTTTCCTTAAACAAATTATATATAGTATAGCTGGCTGTGTAGAAACATTTGCAATAGTAAGGTTTGCAGACGTAGACCTGCTTGTAAAGGGATTTTTTAATGAGTGAAACCTTAGTGATGACTGTACATGCCTGGTTGCTAATCTCTAGTCTAGATACTACTAGCTCTACAGCCTTCTTAGTCATTGCTTCTAATTAAGGTCATTCCACACAATGTAAACTGGCTACCAGTACACTGTAATTTCAATCTAAGTACTTTTCCTATACAGTATCTGCTATTGTCAATGAGGTTGCTATGGGGATGCTAAAAAATCTATAGAAATGAACTGTGATCACCCCTCCTATTTAAATCAACATCAAAAGCCCTTTAAAGGGGACCTGTCACCCTAAGAAATAATTTCAAATTCTTTTCTATCATGTTAGTTGAGCAAAATAAACTTTACTTACACTGTATTTGTTATTTAAATTTTGTTTCCTTCTGTTTTGGAATTATACAATCACAGCAAGCAGGCAGCTGCCATTTTGTGTTTTGTAGTTTTAAAAAACAGTCCGCACACACCAATATTGCAGTCGGGGATTGTGCCCCTTTTATTAATGCCACCAACAATCAAACGATTGTTGGTGGCATTAATAAAAGGGGCGCAATCCCCGACTGCAATATTGGTGTGTGCGGACCGTTTTTTAAAACTACAAAACAGTAAGGAGACCGGGCTAGGTCAACGGAGGACCAGCACCACTACGCAGAAAAGTGGAAGGAGGTGTGCGGTAATAGAAAATCTCAAGCTGCCATTTTGTGGACACGGTTATTAAGGGAAATTGTGTATCACCCCAAAATCTTGTGTATGAACCAGAATGAGGGACCTAATGTCCATATGCAGTGCCCTACACAATTATAGAGCCTGAGGAGGGAAGGGGGAATGTGAGGAGAACAGTGACATCTAGGAAGTGCTGAATGGAAAGTGAAAGTAATTGACTGCCCCTCCTCTATGCCACGGGCATAGAGGCGGGGCGGTAATATTTGATTGACAGTTTAGATATTTAAACACCTTTATAACAGATATGGATGTTTTAATGAAAAAAATTTTTGGGGTTCCATATTTAATTTGGAAAGGGCTTTCATTATGCAGTTTTTTATGTGACAGGTCCACTTTAAGACATTTACCATAAGTAGTTTTCCTATACAGTATCTGCTATTGTATTGTCAATGAGGTTGCTATGGGGATGCTAAAAAATCTATAGAAACGAACTGTGATCACCCTTATCTATTTAAACCCACGGCAAAAGCCCTTTAAGACATTTACCATAAATAAATACTGTTCTGTAGAACAAAATGCATAGCCATAAAAAGACCAAGGATTTAGTTGACCTGCTTAAAGGGGACCCGTCACCCTAAAAAATTATTCCATAACTATTTTATCACATTAGTCAAGTGAAATAAACTTTAATTATACTATTTAAATTATTTGAATATTGTTTCCTTTAGTCTGGGAATTCATAATTATAGCAAGCAGGCAGGAGCCATTTTGTGGACACTGTTATGAAGACAAGCCTTGCATCATCTCAGTATCTTGTTTGTGCGCCAGAATAGGGGACCTGATGTCCATCCCCATGCCCTGGCTACACAATTAAATGGTAAAGAGAACGGGGGAATGTGGGGAGAGCAGTGACATCTAGTAGGTGCTGAATGGAAAGTGAACGTAATTGTCTGCCCCGCCTCTATGCCTAAGACGTAGAGGAGGGGCAGGCAGTATTTGATTGACGGCTGAAAATTTGAAATTAGTTTACAACTATGAATACTTTAATTAAAAAAAATTATTTTGATTTTATGTTTAATAGGAAAATGACTTATTAATACAGCTTTTTATGTCTAGGTGACGGGTCCACTTTAAATATATTGCAAAACATGGGAAATCATGGGTTTGCTTAAATTGCACAGTATATTTTAATGTTTTTAAAGAGGAGTGTAAAGGATCTTTTTTTTTTTTTGTTTGTTTGTTTGAATTAAATGGCCACATGCTCATTGTATCCTAACCTTAGCATTTAGAAATGTTAAGCCACGGTGAGCATATTTCTCCCTTTTGCATATATTATATCCGTTGCAATTATGTGTAGGCTTCCATTACATGCCTGGTTATAAAGAACAGTAAAATAACCTGATTAATGCCTCCAGGCATGGCTGTGTTTTCTATTCCTTGTTTTGAAAAGTTTTCATTTAGACTTGTTCCATTTGCTTATTTTAATAAATGCTTTCATTGTGTTATTGCATCATTTCTATTGCTTTATAAGGTAAGCTTCTTTCAGGGGGTAATATACACCAACATTAGCTCTTATTTAATAAGAAAATGTAACCTATGAAACATGACCTCGGTAAGCAAATCTACTGCCATACCTCTGAAAAATAATCCATTTTGTGTGTGCATTACAAATAACATCTGCTAAGGTGACACTCAACCTCTGATATATTTACAGACCATCTGCAGAGCTTAAAAAGAAATGTTTTTATAAGCTTCAATACATATAAATGCACATACACCAAAGTTACAGGATTATATTATAAAGCACACTATGCTATCGAGTAAAATTGCATTTTCTGAATAATTATTTTGGGGTTATAAAGTTATGCTGAGATTGCCCAAAATGCAGACTAAACTTTTAAAAGCTACTTACTGTACTTATCCTATTACTGTCTATAAATGGGTATGCCCCAAATGCAAGAATTGTTTTTGGATGCAAACGTATACCAGAACTTTTTTACAGGATTCGCATTCAGCTCAATCAATCCTAACATTTTTTTTGGTCTACTGTGATTTTTTTCCTCAAATTTGAATATGAAACATGAAACTTCAGTTTGGTACTCATCCAAATCCATAAATTATTGGTCTGGTGCCTCCCCATTATTATTGTATGAATAGTTTCAGTATTTCTAATATTATTGACTCTAGTTTAACAAAATGGGAACTCAGAATCAATTATAACAGCATTGATAAGGGTGCAAGGTACAAATAGGAGAATGAAAAAAAGTAAAATGGGTAATCACTATTTTATAACATGTTTTAAAATAGTGATGAAACTGAACTTATGGGAAGGAATTCTTTGAGGGAATTCTGGGTAAAATTATTTCCTAGAAAAAAAAATGAAAACAACAACTACCACAAAGGAAGAATGTGTATCTTAAGAGAGCATGAATAACTCCCAGTCTTTATAAAATGCCACATTGAGCTGCCACATAATGTAGATATAGTGACAAAAAAATATAACCCTAATACTGTAAGACAATAAACAAACATCAATTATTCAAATAAGAAAATAATAAGGTGATGACAAAAACGAAGTGTGCTTAAGGCATTTCTCATATTGCAGTACAATAGTGGAAGCAAATAAAAAAACAAAGTTCAGCTAATTCAGAGAAGAGGGACTCATTTACTTGCATAGGTGCTATACTGCATGAATTTAGTTACCTATGGAAACCAATTAGCAAACAGTTTATAACAAGTTAGCAAATTAAAGCAAATGTTTGATTAGTTGAGTATCTAATTTGAAGAAATTGAAAGTAGGTTGGGGCTCAAAAGTCTATTTATGATTTATGCAACAAGATCTGCAGCTCTATCTTAGGTCCCCTACCAATGGTGCCTTCCTATTTGGTTCATAGGAGAGCTTCTGTCTTCAATTCATTTTGTAGAGCTTTCTCCTTTCCTAAAGATTATAGTCATATTTTTCTGGTTCTACTTTACAAGTTTTCACAGTCTTTTAATCAGAAGTTAAGGGCTATCAGACAAGATTCAAGAAGTTTGCCAATGTAAAAAGCAGAATATCAAGATGGCCCGACCCTTACTAACATTTTTTGTACTTTCCTCACTTCCTTACTCCATGGGAATTGTTATATGTAATGTTGAGATGTACATTTTAACTTAATAAACAACTACTGTATTTCTACAATATCAAGATAGCACTGGACTGGGTGCTACACTATAAGTGCCAAGTACTCATACAGTATTATTTTTTTTCTTCAATCTTATACACACTGTCAAAGTGATTTATTTAAAACAAATAAGAGTACAGAATGGCCCTCAAAGGCCTCTGACTTAAAGGACAAGGAAAGTCTAAAATAGAATAAAGCTAGAAATGCTGTATTTTGTAAACTAAATATAAACATGAACTTACTGCACCACAAGCCTAATCAAACAAATTATTTATGCTTTCAAAGTTGGCCACAGGGGGCTGTCATCTTGTAACTTTGTTAAACATCTTTGCCTGACCCTGCACATGCTCAGTGTGGTCTGGGCTGCTTAGGGATCGTCATAAACAAAGCTGCTTGAATTCTGCATGGCTGGTAAGTAAGACGGGGGCTCCCTCTGCTGTTCATAAGAATGATTGTTTCCCTGCTCAGTAGTTAGGGACCATCTGACAATTCCTATCCACAGCAGTACATGAAGGGAGAATTTCACTGTATACAGTTAGGTTTCTTATGAAAACAGTACACATTTGTTAAATAAAGTATATTGGAGATAGGTTTCTTTTTCATTAAAGAAAGTAAAAATGGAATTTTATTTTTTTGCCTTTACTTGTCCTTTAAACAGCATTGAAAATCTGTGGCTAGATCTTAAACATGCAAGACAGCCCAAGAAGATCATAGAATAAAAAATAAGGATTTACTGAAAGGAATACTATACCCCCCCCCCCAAACAGTGTAGGTCTCTATAAAAATATATTGCATAAAAAAATTGTGGGAAAAAAATCAGAAAAATTTGTGAAAAATAAGATTTTCACTATTTCAGATTTTTCATCCAATTTTCACGTTTTTTGTTTTTTTTTCCGAGTTTTCACCCGAAAACTCAGAGATTTGCCCTGAAAGCTTCCGGGTATTGCATGAAACCCAGCGCACATCATAAAAATCATTGGGACTTCTCTCATTGACTTATATGTAACCTTGACAGGTCTGAGATGCCAGATTTCCTGATTCTGACTTTTCCATCCTCGGGGTTTAATAAATTCTGAAAAATTTGTGATTTTTTTAAAAGTCAGATTTTAAATAGAAAAAAATCATGAAAATGTTTGCATTCTGAGTTCAGTAAATAACCCTCTTAGAGTTGTAGTATTTCTGGTTAGGTGATCTCTGAGGCAGCACACAGACCATCACTAAGTGGTGGTTCAAGGCAAGAGATGTAAAAGGACAATATTTACTTAAAGGAGAAGGAAACCCTTTCGGCGCAAAAAATGTTTCTAATATAGTTAGTTAGCCAAAAATGTAATGTATAATGGCTGGAGTGATTTGATGTATAACATGTCAGTTAGAACACTTCTTCCTGCTTTTCAGCTCTCTTGGTTTACACTGACTTGTTACCCTGGTTACCAGGCAGTAACAAATCCGAGACTTGGGGTGGGGGCACATGGGTCATATCGGTTGCTTTTGAATCTGAGCTGAATGCTGAGGATCAATTACAAACTCACTGAACAGATATGTACCATGTGTTCCCCCTTCAAGTCACTGACTAACTCAGAGTTATAGAGCTGAAAAGCAGGAAGTAGTGTTCTGGCTGTTTTATTAGACATCTGTTCACTCCAGCCTTTATACATTACATTTTTGGCTAACTAACTATATAAGAAACATTTTTATTTTGCACAGCTTGTCTATTTACCTAATTTTTATTTTCACACTGAACTATTCCTTTAAGGGAGGGCCCTTGTCCTAAGATTAATTTGTGACAATGTGAGTGCTATTTTACATTTTGGCTAACTATATTAGATACATTTTTTATTTTCTATTTACACAGTTTTTATTTTCACACTGAACTGTTCCTTTAAGTGCTATACATTCTACTGCCACATTATCCACTTCCGTAACATATTAAGCATACAGTAATCAAATTTCCTTCCAGAGATTCTTTCTTTTCCTTATGAGGAAAATAATTTAAAGCTGGCACAACAATAGGAAATGATGAGGCCCTGAACATTCATGTCAAGTTCACTTTGTCAGTGAGTTTTTGTTTAGTTTTTTGGTCAGACAGTTTATTTTATCAGTAATACTGTTAAAAATTGTATAAATATCACTTTATAAACTGCCGGCAGATGTGAACGTTACATTTTACATGATCTCGTCTTAAAATAATTTCTTCTTCGCAAGCACAGAATAAATACTTTTGCAAGAAAAGGCACTATAATAAGCAAAGTATTTCGCTGGTCAAAAATATAATTTTCTTATTTTAACTCATTTTTTGCATCTAAGGCTTCTAATGACAACTGCCTGACTCGGTAATGGGCATATTTATCAGTAAAATATTTTTGTGTGGCTGCTTTTTTGAGAAGCTTGATTGATATTGGATTTGTGAAGAGAAGATGAAGAAATTATTAATTAGCAATACATTTGTGTACAGCTGTAATTGTTACCAGTCTAAGACCTTGCCAACCAGATAGCATAAACATTAACCTTGGGATAAACAAACTAATGTATATGAATTTGTATTCCTTCCATAGAAGACTATATACACGATTTGTGGGTGCACCAAATCTTCAAAAACTGTTGAAGCAATTTATTTTGGAAACATTAAACATTAGTAAAAGTTTAACTTTAAGTAACACACTGGTATGCAATTGCTGCAGTTTTCTTCATACTGTAAATACTTTATCAAGCTTAGTATTATAATTCCTCTTTGAGGCAGCAACAATTTCATGTGAGATTTCACAGGATAGCTAAAAAAAGGGTATAGCTAAATCCCTCTAAATTTCACTTTTTTTTTTTTAATTTCCATTAACATTGCTAGCTCACTTATCTTGTTTTTTTTTTTTTGTTAGAACTTACCTTACTTATATTTCATATTAACATGTTGGAAAAATACTGGAGCCTGTTCTTATTTCTGCTTGTAACACATGGACAGAAGACACATGGGGCTAGGATTGCCACCTGTCCTGTTTTGACCCGGACAGCCCAGTTTTTTCAAGGGCCTGACCAGTTCTCCAAATTAGTAAATCCAGACAGGATCCCCAAGATTTACTGGGCTATTGGCCAGTCTTTGTGTCAGGTATTGCTGGGATTCAAACCAGGGACCTTTGGGTTTCTGGCTCGATACCTTAACCATTTGGCCAGGTGAGCAGCCTGTAGGGTTGCTCACTATGTGTAACCTGGTCTCTGAACCCCCAGCCCAGCTGCCGCCTGATTGGCCTCTGCAGCCCCAACCCAGCTGCTGCCTAGTTGCAATCAGCCAATCAGGGCTGACTAGTCCCTATTTAAGGGCAGCACTGAGAACACTCCTTGCCAGAGCATTACCTTGTTTCTCCCTAGTACTGCGGCAGTGCCCCTAACTAGGTAGTTCTAGCTCTTGCCCCTTTCCCCTTATTATTCCTCCTTGCCTTTGTTTGCCTGTCCTTGTCTTGTCTTACTTTACCCTATCTTGTACCTTCCCAGCCTTGACCGTGACCTGACCCTACCTTGCTTGTTCCTGATTTCTGCTTCCTGTTCCACCTTGTACCTTGCCCTGACTTCACCTTGTGCTGACCTTGTCTTGCCTGTTCCTGATTCTTGCTTTGACCCTACCTTGTACCCCTCTCTATCCGTTCCAGTCTCCCTCTTGCTATCCCGCTCCAGTCTCCCTCTTGCTATCCCGCTCCAGTCTCCCTCTTGCTATCCCGCTCCAGTCTCTCTCTTGCTATCCCGCTCCAGTCCTCTCCCCCTATCCACTCTAGTATCCCTCTGCACTCTATCCCCAGTTTGATCTGATCTACGCCCGCTCTGTCCTGTCCCATCCAGTCTGTTCTTGTTCCACTCCTGCCCCATCCAGTCTGTTCCTGTTCTGAGTTCTGTTCTTCCTACCTAGTCAAGTCCTGATCTTCGCCTTCTCTGTCCCGTTCTGCTCTGCACCTGATCCAGACTGACTCTTCGTCCTCATTAACCGGTTCCTGCTTTCCCTTCAAGTGTTCCCTAGGCACACACAGCTCCTGCCTCAAGGACTTGCCCTTTCCCTATCAGTCTCCACAGCGCCCCCTACCTAATCTTGTTTCGTGATAAGTTGTCTTGATTGCCTGTACTGATTTGCTAATAAGTGCTAGTAATTAATTAAAGGAAAACTATACCCCCCAAACAATGTAGGTCTCTATTAAAAGATACTGAGTAAAACATCTCATGTGTAAAACCCTGCTTCATGTAAATGAACCATTATCATAATAATATACTTTTTTAGTAGTATGTGCCATTGGGTAATCATAAATAGAAAATTGCCATTTTAAAAAATAAGGGCCGCCCCCTGAGATCGTAAGATTCACTGTGCACACATACAAACCACATGTAAGGTCACATGAGCCAATTAACAGACAGAGTTCTGCCTTTTGCTTCCTCACTTCTTCCTGTTACAGTTAGTGTTGTAGTATTTCTGGTCAGGTGATCTCTGAGGCAGCACAGATAGAGTCACGAAATGGTGGTTCAAGGCAAGAGATGTAAAAGGGCAATATTTATTTAAATATATATTCCAGTTTGGTAAGATTCTTTAATATGTCATTCAATTTGATATAAACTATCTGTTGCTTAAGTGTTTATTTTGGGGGTATAGTTTTCCTTTAATGTCACCTTAAATTGAAAATTAAATAAAAAAATCATAATTCATTGACTTGAATTAACGAATTAATTAAAATGTTACTTACTAATAAATTTAAAGTGCCAAGTGCTTCAATTCATTGTGTCTAATTCTCAAACAATTAATTAAATAATACAACAATTAATATGGTACTAAAAATTAATTAATCAGTAGCACTTATTAGCAAATCAGTACAGACAATCAAGACAAATTTTCACGAAATAAGATTATCACAAAATCAATCTTTATTGTTTGCTTTATTTGACAAAAATTTGGTAAAAAATGTAATTAGTTGCCTAACGTAAGTGGCAAGTTGAGGTTGGCGGGTTACAATAAATTTTGCAGTGAATTATCACAAGGGTTCTAATCGACAATTGATAAGGGAAACATACGGGGTTCTCTTTTCTCTTCTTTTAAATTTAACCTTGAAAAACTGACCTAGTCAGACCCCTGTATAGATCCTAAGGTTCAAAGGTTTCACAAGTGTTTCTCTTTTTTATTATATAGATGTAAAAATAGTGTAAGTCTTTTGTTCAATTGTCCCATTTAATTTACTTCGGATGACCCCTATTTAGCTTGAAATGACATTTGATGAAATTTTATTCTGATCATATTGGATATTATAAAACTTTCACTTTTGACCAAGCTTTCATTCAAATTTATTCTCCACCAAGGTAATTTTTTTTTAGTTTTTTGACAAAAACTATTTACCTTCTTTACTGTTTTGTTATCAATAGATTTTCATTGGAACAATGATGTCTCAGGGATTGAACTGCAAAAGTTAGAATAGGGGTGGATCAGGGGTGGAACAAGTGGGTATTAAAAACTTACCAGCAGGTACATTGCCAGTAAATTTATTTTACCAGTTAGGGTGATGAAAAAATGTGCGGTTAGAAACCCTACCTTTATGGGGGGCCCTTGCCAATGGCTGGACCTTCAAGTGGGGCTTAAACTAAGAAAATTTGGCAACCATTGGTCTAATGTAATTATCATCTTGAATCTTATAAAGTAAATTGCAGTGCGTCGACAAATAAAACTGAGCAGTGATATTAAATAAGTTCTGTAATTAAGAACAATTATTTTTATGAATGCACAGTTAGTCCCAAGGGGAAAGTGTATTTTTTTGGCAGTACAATGGTTAAACTTTTTTTTTTTTTCCAATGGTTTTAAAATGCTGCATCAGACACAGAGCTAGAATGGAACAAACTAACACACTGGCAGAATGTCAGAACAGAGGATCAAATGCTGTCTATGAAAATCCCCTAGGCCAGGAACTGGATGAAAACTTATATATCTGTGATTCTAAACATCTAAGCAGATGTTTCACTGCTGTTGCCATGTACTGTATTTTATGCTATCAGGGATTTCCTTCACATTTATTCCGATGCCTTGCATAAACAGCTCATGGAAAAACCTTTTCTTGCAAGTTTTTACTTCATATGTATTAAAAATAAGAGCAGGCAAAGGAGCACTTCCATGATTTTTACATTGGAGGTAAGTTCCTTGTTGGATTTACATAGGGGCACATTTACTTAGCTGGAGTGAAGGATTAGAATGAAAAATACTTCGAATTCCGAAGTATTTTTTTGGCAACTTCGACCTTCGAATCGAACTTAAAATCGTTCGACTATTCGACCATTCGATCGAAGTACTGTCTCTTCAAAAAAAACTTCGACCACCTACTTCGCCACCTAAAACTTACCGAGCACCAATGTTAGCCTATGGAGAAGGTCCCCATAGGCTCTCTAGGCAATTTCTGATCGAAGGAAATTAGTTCGATTCGAAGGATTTCCTTTGATCGTTCGACCGAAGGAAATACGGTAAATCCTTCGACTTCGATATTCAAGTCGAAGGATTTTACTTTGATGGTTGAATATCGAGGGTTAATTAGCCCTCAATATTCGACCAATAGTAAATGGGCCCATAGTGTTTACAGCCAAATGAGAAATATCTTTTTGTTAAGATGAAGTACAAAGTCTTAAAAATGTAAAGTTTCTGCATTCACTCAAGCTGGCTATTTGACAAGTCACAAAGTTGGGATATTTTGGGAGCTTGCTTGTAATTTTATTTTGGGTGAAATAATCACTGGGAAGCAAATTGTCCTTAAACACTTCTTTTCTACGAATATGTCCCCAGGTACAGAATATACTAAACTGACTTTCTCATACTGTGAATTATTGGGCTTATTTTCATATTGTAACTTTTTTTGCGCTGTGCTCATGAGGAGTAAGAATTTAAGCTCACTGACATTTTTTGATCTTTTAGCACAATACATTTTAATACAGAGATTAGGCTTTGATTTGTGTTTGGTTGACACTAAATATCATCAGCTCAGCGTAACATTACTCATTTCCTAGCCGCTAATAAATATATATCTAATGTTGTCTCATAATTGCTCCGCATTTAGTAAAGTAAGTAGAAAAAAACAGGCATTTATAGTAAATTAAAGGCATTTATAATGTAGTTAATTTCACATACAATACATTTATTAGACAGATAACTACATGAATTAGTGTTGCTTTGTTACGTGTTTTATGTTACTCTGGACCAAGCAGCACTATGTGTGGCATAAGCCTGCTTATGAATTTGTCAGAACTTCAGGAGAGTACATACTGTAGCTAATTGATGAGAACAGGGCCACTGCAACATACCACAATCTTATGTTAACACAGCATCCAAGCAATGCTTTTCTAATCTATGTATGAGGAACCTTAAAACGATAACACTATAATAACACTAGAGTGCTGTGATTATAGCCCTGTCCTCTTGTGAGTTATTTATTCCTGTTATAATATTACAGTAAATAATGAAAACATAACCACACATCACTAAGATCATTAAGTGGAAGAGTAGAACAGTGTTAGTAATAGTAAATATAGAATATATACTATTATTATCTGTCCTGATGTTGAGTTAACACAGGGGAATGTAATAAAAGTCGCAAAGAGCAAAACAATTCGCACCAATAAGACTAAAAATCCACATCTCGCAAAGTAATATTGTTCCTTAAACTGTTATTGCATTGCGAATTTTAATTGCGCATTGCGAATTTTAATTGCGCACTCATAAGAAGCGCTTGAAGGTGTCGTAATATTTTGGAGCAAACATAACAACTTTTTCAGTAAGAAGTTTTATTACATTGACTGCGCATTGGCGCAAACGGTCTTTCACTGTCGGAAGTGGTCGCTAAACAGTTTCCAGGCTAGCAAAAGCTATATTAAATTCGCACAAAGCAAAATTTGTTCGCGCAAAGGCATAACTTTTCGCATTGCGAATAGTTTTTCCGTTAGCGATTTTTATTACATTAATAAAAATCGCTAACTAATCGCTAATTAATGTTATCTTGAATAGCTAGGCTTTGCAGCACTGAGGTCATAGGTTTGAATCAAGACAGGGCACTATAATTTGTATGATTTTGCTGTGTCTGTGTGGGTTTCCTCCCACACTGCAAAATTACACAGAAATATAATTCTTCTGCTGAGGAAAATGTAATAGAAATCTTAGATTGTAAATTCCACTAGGGCAGGTACTGAAAATCCCTGTGTGATGACACTATATAAATAAAGTATAAAAATAAAACAGTGAGGGTGGGGCTGGTAAATTATCTAGGCCTGTTATCTCTCTGTAGTTAGAGAACAAACCAGGTTAAATAGCCAGGAACAGTGAGGGGAGAAAAGGAGAAAGCATAAGAACACTAGTAGGGAGCAAACCAGGCTAAATAGCTAGGACCAGTAAAAGAGAAAGTGGAAGAAACAGAGAAAACATAAGAGAAAGAATAAAAGGGACAGCTGGGCAAAACAGAATAAAATAGAGGAGGAGAGAAATCAAAAATGAAAGAGAGCAATATAAATGAAAAGTAGAAAAGAGAATGGAATTTAAAATATAAACTAACAAGTTCTGAGAAACAAAGGGCAAACAGTATTGGAAATGGGTTTGGGGAGAAGGGAAAACCAATAGATACAATTGAATGGGAAAGGGAAGGCGCAGCAAGTAAAAAACTAGACAGTATAAGCAGAATGGGAAAGGATAAACTTTTTATCTGATTTGCCCGGACAGAGAACTAATTTTGTTTGTAAGAAAAGAAAGAAGTAGAGGAAAAGTTGTGCAGCAGAACAGAAAAGTTACGATACAAGGATACAATAAAAGTGGGAAGGAATAGAGAAAGGGTGAGCATGACAGAAAGTAAATAATAAGCAAAACTATCATCCTTATATTCTGTTTTGAATGCCTACATATTTTCAGCTGCATGCCTAGAGTGTTATGTTATGTTTCATATGTTATGACAGGGGGTACATATATTTGGGATGTATAATAATTGATACTACAGTTCACTTCCTACCCTAATGTTTTCAATCTTGAAACATTACAAGAATTACTTGCAATTGTGTATCTAGGAAATTACATTGAAACAAAAAAAAAACACACAGAATTATGTATATATTTAAGCACTCTAAAGCTGTCCAAAGACGCTAAGATCTGATCATGCGAATCGAGTATTCTTACGATTTTCGGATCGTGTGTGGAGAGTCCCGACATTTTTCGCTCGTCGTTTGGTTAAAAGATTTCTGTCGGCTGCCGATAATATCTCTGCATGTATTGCCGATCTGACGATTGTCAGTGGGAGACTGTCACTAGATTTTGTCGGACATAACTTTCATACGATTGCTGTCAGGGGCAGAACATCGGCTGATCTGTTCTTTTACTACTTTATTTGATCGAAATGGTTAGTGGCAGGTCGGGAGATGGGGAAGTCTGATCATACGATGATTGGTACAATCGGATCTTTGTGTCTATGGCCAGCTTAAGCCAACAAGACACTCTTTTGGTCGAGCTGTATAGAAACATTGAGAAAGTACAGTAGTTTATACATAGCAGGAGATCCCTGTAGAGAATTTAGTGATGTTTTTGAATGTCATTGTACAGCACAGACTTGGTAAATAACTTTTACAGCAAGCTGCATAAGAACTTGGTTAGGAATAGTCTGTTGTTGTTAGTGTTGAGTTGTTACTTTATTTCCGTGTCTGATCTGACTGTGCCGAGTGTCCCTTTTCCCCAAAAAAAGTTAGATCTGACCCACAATCCGCAAACCTCCTGTTCGCTTCACCACTCCTTCTGTCCTCATCCTTATGGTTCCTGAATGTCATGGTAACTGAGCTAGCAGAGAGCTTTTAAGCCCCAGACAATTAAAATACACCTACCGTATAAATAATTGCCTGTTTTAGAGCCTGAATGGCAGCTATAGGCAATATTTGGCTACAATTTGTACACAAAACACAGAAAAAAATTTGCTTAGGGGCTTGATTTTAAATGCACTACAAACTTGGAATGCTAATAGATAGTGTAGGAAGGGAATTATTTACAGATCAATTTTTATTGGCTGGGCCTTAAGGGCATGGACAGACATGCTTTTTTATTGTGCGTTTTTAAAAAAGACTGACCACCATGTAAATGCATTATAACAACTGCACCATTGTCACAGCTTGAAAACGCTTGATTGTGGTCTCACGAGGCATATGTCGGTGAACGTCTGTCAGCAACCGCAGTGTTTCTGCCTCGCAAATACGCACTACATCTGTCACCCATTGAACTATATGGAATCCACAAGATCCCGCGTACATTGGCTGATATGTGCTGCAGTTTCTAAAATGGCAGCAGATTTTAGCAGATATCTTGAGCTTTGTGCTGGGTTTTGCTGCCGTAATGGCACAAAGCAGGAATACAATATAAATACATGTTAATAATAGTAATGCCCACTGACTCCTCTGAACTTTTTACTTGCAGAGGTTTAGGGCAACTTTTCGTGTTTTTTTTTTATAGAAATCTGACCAGGCAACCAAAAAAGTGCCAAAACATACAGACATTCTTTCATTCAGTCTTTTTTTTAATTATATATTTTTTTTAATTGAAAAAGCAGTTGTAGCTAAGTTTCATACCAGGTTTCAAACTTTGCCATAAAGTGAAATATCTATTTTCACAATACTTACTAAACAGTTCTCATGAATGAGGTCAGGGTGGCGCCTCTTTAAATCTGACCAAATGCTCTGAATGTGCTGCAAGAAGAGATTTATACCGCCTACTTGTCTTCTTCCCAATTTCTCCATCACTCTCTTCTTGCGGTCACGTTTGCCAACAACCCATATAGGGTGTTTATAGCAGCTGGTCAATGCCACAGCGTGGGAAAGGGACTTGCTTGTTAATTCGTTTCAGGTCTCCACATTACAGTGTAACTTTCAGTTGCAACATATATATATACAGTATATATATATATATATATATATATATATATATATATATATATATAGTAAAATATTTGTATTTGGTGGCATTCCATGAGGAGTGCATACAAATTCTTGTAGGAGTAGAGGACTGCCCATTCTATCCAGGAAATACAATACACAAAGTTTTTTACATTCTTATATTTCAAGCAGATGTTATTTTTGAATTCCTGGCTTGGAGGAAAGTTTTGCTGCATAAACACTAGGGGCAGACGTCTTATGTGGTGTAATAAATGGCAGCAAAATTCTCCACACATGGTCAGACTTTGTATAAAACGTGATTTTTCTTAAAGCGAGTTTCACTGAAATTTACTTACAAAGATCTGAAGTGGTGTAAAATAACAGCAGCAAATCTGGCATTCGCACTGCGCAAAATTGAACACACCTTCATAAATTCACCATTTATTTTACACAGCTTTTTACATTTTTTCTGCAAATTTTGTTTTACACAACATAATAGATAGGCCCCCCTGGTATACTGCCAAACAGAGCCTCATGTAGGCTTCCAGTCCTCATAGAGGCTAACAAATAGCCAATCATAGCCTTATTTTGCACCCCCAGGGACATTTTTTTGATGCTGGTGTTGCTCCCCAACTCTTTTTACATTTAATAGTGGTTCACAAGAAAAAAAGGTTGGGTACTCCTTTGTCTACATAATAATTACCATGCTAGCGATGAGCAAAACTCCTGGAAAATTGGTGAAACGATGAAAAATGTAAGTAGATTGGCACACAACAATTTTTTCTCACTCCAAATGCATTTAAGTCAATGGGCGTTTTTTATTACGTCGTTTTTTTCTCTCAGCAACATTTTTTTCTTGGCAACTTTTTTGTTATGGCAAAATTTCTCACTGTGGATTTTTGCCATGGTTCCTTTGCTGCTTCAGCGTTAGCCACACAATGGAAACTACAGGTGTGGAACAGCTGAAGCGGAAAAGGTTGCCTTAAAATACTGCACTAATGAAAACAAAAAAAGGTATGTACATTTAATCTGGAAAAAGAATTATGTTGCATGTTCTCTCCATAACATTTTACTTGATACAGTGCCCTTGCCACAGGCAATATACAGCGACAATACAAAGACAAGACAAAGACATTTTGATATAAATAGCACAATATAGCAAGCTTTAAAATTGGGCATTTAGATACATGGCAATGTGGGAATTTGATATTTACAAGTCTACTAGTTATAGTCCATTTTTAAAAAGGTAGAGAAGAGATTAAAATAAAAATAATCGCTCACAGAGTCTAGATGGATCTGGGAACTGTAAATGTATCCTTGTATGGTAAGTGTTCTTACTGCTGGGCTGGCCCGAGTGAGAGAATGGCGGCAACTGGGACAGCAGCCTGAAGGCAAATTAGAGGCAGATGTGTGACCATTACATTATGTCTTGGATGTTCCTCATGTGACAAAACTAGTATTGTGATATTTATCATGAACTATACAGTCTTAAAAATGATCAAATTTGCATTATAACTGTGGTTGATGCTTTGTTTTGTACAACTATATCTTTATTTCTCTCTCTGTCTATATATAGAGATATACTGTATATGGCTTACATACTTCACTGCAGGATTGGTATTTTTTAAAGTGTGGGCAATGTGAGATTTGTACCACATATTGCTTTTAGCTTTCAGCAAAAATATTTATCTTGGACTGACCTGTCTCGGAAAAACTTTCCCAGCATCACAAATGGCTCACTCATGCTTTTTAGGAAGCCACAAAGGTGCTTTCACATGGTGTTATTTAAGTTATGGCCACTCACGGATAAGGCTTGAACTTTTGATATGGCTGAGCCATACTTAGCATGAAGTGTGGTTGCAGTAGGATAAAGCAGACAGACACTCAAGACTAGGACATTAAGGGTTACTAGGTAGCTTGGTGTGGTTATCTTCAATGTAGGAAGAGCTCTGTTTAGGACCTAGCTACACTGGTAGTTTTGCAAAGCTCTGGGGCTGGACAGTGAAGGTGAACCATGCCATTACCATTGCAGACCTCACTGGAAAAACACACGTTATTAGCTATACTGCCAGACAGTATCATGGAGCAATCAGAAGCACATCTCTTTGACTTGATAGATATAACTTAGGTGTAAAACTTGGCTGGTATTTTACATTAGATCAGAAAATAAAGGCCTAGGATCCGTTATCCAGAAACCTGTTATCTAGTATGAATTACAGGATGGTGGTCTTCCATAGACTCTATTATAATTAAATAACTAACATTTTTAAAAATGATTTCCCTTTCCTCTGTAATAATAAAACAGTACCTTGTACTTGGTCCCAACTAAGATATAATGAATCCTTATTGGAAGCAAAACAATCTTATTGGGTTTGTTTAATGTTTAAAATTTGTTTTAGTAGACTTAAGGTATGGATCCTATACCTGTACAATATTTTAAAGTTTATGCTTTTATTCCCATTTAAAGGTTTTTATGGTGATTCATTTGATTTATTCAAAGTATACATTTCCTCAAATGCAGTATGCTACTGTATATGAGAGAATGCCCCCTTAAGATAACTAAAGTCTAACTAAAGAAGTAGGATAGAAGTAGGATAGACTTTGTATATTATGTTTTGGGCTTCTGTATCAGCCCAAGACAACCACTGCCCTTTAGCAGAGAAGATCTGTGTCTCCAAAAATGCCCCAGTAGCTCCCCATCTTCTTTTCTGCTGATTCACTGCACATACTCTGTGCTACTGTCACTTACTGAGCTTAGGGACCCACTCACAATATACCGTACACATAGAATAGAAATGTCACAATATAGGGCTGCTATTGAGAAGCTGAACCTTTAGGCTGGTGCAATAAGTTCATTATATAAAATATGGCATTTTTAGCTTTGCACATTGTTAGGGTTTAGTTCTCCTTTAACAACAATTAATTACTGCATTCTTAGCAGACAATTCTGGCAACTTTATTTGTCATTATTATTTCTTGTACCATGTGACATAATTAGGCCTTTGGTTAGTTAAGGCAAGCCACTAGTGGGTCTTTCTTGTTGATTGCAGTGTATTATGTCTTTCCTTTAACTCTTTCTGTAGGTATGACACCTGTGACTAGTAATCTGCATTGTGTTCCAGATTCCATAGCATTTAGCTCCCTTCATGAAACATTAATGGCATCTGCTAGTGATATATAGCAGTATTTTCATGTACCCTAATAAATAGCAATGTACACTTGTGCTTTTGGATATTATTCATGTTTACAGCTGTTTATGTCAACATTCAACACAGCAACACAGACACATTCAAAAACACACGTCAGCATCATAATTGTGTCTGCTGTAAGCAATTTTCCCATAGTCACAAACAAGTGTTGGATGTTATTGCTGATAAATATAAGGCTGTTACCGCGGCAAGCTATAACCACTGGGTTCTAACTAAATCTAAATTGCCGCAATCAAACATATCTATTTATAAGTACTCTATTCTTAATAACTGATGTTATTTCTGTTTTTAGGGACACTAAATTCAGTTTAATCAGCCAAGGATTATTGCGCTGTGGTTAAAAGTACGTCATTGTAGTCTCTAGTGTCACAGCAATAAGCTTTCTCAGGGATGGGAAATTGTAAACAGAAGGCTGTCTGCAATATATTACAGTTCACTATATAAAGACAAGAAATACAAACAGTAACTGATGGTTAAACATTTTTAAAAATTCCCACTTTGTACTCCCAGAGCCATAAATAAGCCATCTGAGGAAGGCTGCTTTTTATAGGAGCAGTTAATGTAGACTAATGTACAACATAGGCTACAATATTGTGTATTTCATGGATATTGATTTCAAGATGACAGTTTGGTTTAATTATATAGATTTTAACTGTTTAATTTGCTTTACGTTGAATATACTGCATGAGGCTGATTATATTTTTCTGTTTGCTAAATCTGCAATAAATATCTGTGGGACAGAAGAAGCAGGTATAATGTGTTATTTTTTTCAAATAGGTGATTAGTCGCCAGGCGACTAAATCTCCCCGAATCTGCCCATGTGCCCCTACCCTAAAGTCTCTCTTTGGATGTTGTCACATGCCCCCTAGGGGTAGAAAAGACCAGTTTCTCCTTCATGGTTTTTCTTCTTCCTTTTTCATTTTCTTCAGGAACTCAGCAAATCTGGCATTTATCTCCTGTGCAGTATCCACCCCTAAAGTGACCAATACATGTCTATAATGTACTCTGTGGGAGAAAACGATTGGCCTGGGTTGCTCCTAATCAAGCTCTATTAGATAGTTAACTCCTTTGTTGTTGCTATTATTATTTTTATGAAGTATTCATATATGATGCAGTCCCACCTTGAATGCACAGTAAACAGAGAGACATATACATGGACTGGGGAATGCACCTTGCCTAGCTCATAGTTTCAGCATTAAAGCGGAAACTGTGCCTATAGCAGTCAAAAGTTTGAGATGGTTTTGCTGAGATTCTGTTTTGATTGACCTGTCATACTGAGACAGGTCAATTTATTGTGTTTGTAAAGCAAAATAAATGCATACCTCCCAACATTTTGGAAGTAAAAAGAGGGACAAAAATGCATGTAGCGTGGCAATTTTTTTGACTACACCCATTTTGGTGGCCACACCCCCCTGATTACCATGTTCATTTTACAAAATTTTATTAGAAGGAAAAGGTTAACTCTTACAATGAGTAATTAAATGCTCAGACTCTACAGCCACACAAGGTATGAGTCAATTATATAAAAAAGGAGAAGAAAAGAAAAGAATTTCAACACTTCCCTCAAAAGAATAATTTGGTTTCAATTTGTTGTATGGTTTAGATAAGGATACCCTTACCCTATTGCAGTAGTCCGAATTGAAACTATGTTTGCAGTCTTTAAGATGAACTGATAACACCAGGTTAGCAAACTAAAATGTTGCTTATTATTGTGGTTTGCTAGATTTAACTCCTCTCCACTAGATATAACAAGCCGTGTCACACAAAACAAGGTTCTTTTCTTTTCTTCTCCTTTTTTATATATTTTACAAAATTTGGCAGGTTATGAAAGTTTGAAAATATTTCTCATTATCTAAACTGTTGCAATCACTTATTTTCTTATCTCAAAATTGTTACAAAGCATCTTAGTTGCACCTGTTAGGTGTTCTGGCCTCTCTGCCAAAAGCCAATTAAGTTAGAAACTTTGTTTCTTTGTCTGGCTGTTCAGTGCAGAGAAACAAGGTGCTTTCCAGTACAAATGAGGGACTGCAGGTTGAGCTGTCAAAAGAGGGGCTGTCCCTCCAAAAAAGGGACAGTTGGGAGGTATGTAAAGGTTACTTACATTTATAATTTATTATTTTTTTTCCTTCCATCTTGGGATTCACAACCACAGCAAGCAGAGAGGTACCATTTTGTGAGCACTGTTATTAAGAAAGACTTTACATTAGCACAAGTGAAAGTAATTGCCTATCCAACCTCTATGCCTAATTTGGGGTTTGTTTTTAGTTTTAATAAGGACTTTTATTATACAGCTTTTTATATCTGGGTGGCAGGTCACCTTTAAGCTATGGAACACCTATTGTTGATAGATACAAGAAGCCAGGGTACTGTCTTTGATGGACTAGCACCATCACCAGAGCTCTGCTTTACTGAGCTCTTATGGATCAGAGACCAATGCCTTACAACATAGTGGCACCTTTGAGAAGAGCTACAAAAGCCAGGGGTTCAAATCCCTCCCATACAGAAATTTCCTGCCTATATAGAAAAAAAATTGCTTTTCAAAAAAAAATTCTACATCACATCACTGTCCATTTTCAGCTTAAAGGAAAACTATACCCCCCAAACAATGTAGGTCTCTATTAAAAGATACTGAGTAAAACAGCTCATGTGTAAAACCCTGCTTCATATAAATGAACCATGATCATAATAATATACTTTTTTAGTAGTATGTGCCATTGGGTAATCATAAATAGAAAATTGCCATTTTAAAAAATAAGGGCCGCCCCCTGAGATCGTAAGATTCACTGTGTACACATACAAACCACATGTAAGGTCACATGAGCCAATTAACAGACAGAGTTGTGCCTTTTGCTTCCTCACTTCTTCCTGTTACAGTTAGTGTTGTAGTATTTCTGGTCAGGTGATCTCTGAGGCAGCACAGATAGAGTCACGAAATGGTGGTTCAAGGCAAGAGATGTAAAAGGGCAATATTTATGTAAATATATATATTCCAGTTTGGTAAGATTCTTTAATATGTCATTCAGTTTGATATAAACTATCTGTTGCTTTAGTATTTATTTTGGGGGTATAGTTTTCCTTTAATATGATGATGAAGAGTATATCCCACTTTTTGTACACTTTTATCCCTATATCTGGCAACATGATTTTCCCAGGGTTAAAGCATAACCTTGAAACATCTACAGTTCTAGCACACTTCCATGTCATTTTCTTAGATTCTATCATCTATGACACTTAGGTTAAATGCATAATGCATAAATGCATATAAAATAGTACTTTTCTGACATATCACAGCAATTTATAGTTTATAGAAGGACTGGAGCAGAGCTGACACACTGTATACAATTTATTTTTAGTTTATTAGCAAGGAGTTCTTTTTCTCTCGACGTAATCTTTTCAAGGAAGGTGCTAATGTCTGCATACATCTCTTGTTTCACTTTGACCATTTGGCATTTCTACTGTGGATAAAGATATTTCACAGCTTAACATTTATAATTATTTAGCATTAAGCAGAGGTGCCAGTTTTCCAGATGGTTTCCTTTTTTGTGTGCTTAAGGAAGAACAAAGCACCCGCAAGACAAAAAGAAATGTTATAGTTGCAAACCAGATGAAAAGACTTGTTATTTTGATTTTGTTGCTCATCAGGGACGAGTGAATATTGCGATTTGAAAAACGCCCAAAAAATGTAGCATAGTTTAAAAAAAAGTCACAAGAAAAACCGCCCATTAACTTCAATGCTTTTGCCAATTTCTTTTTTTTTTTTTTTGTGAAATGGGTCAGAATCAACCATCACTAAAATGGTCCCTGGCAGATAACTTTTTTGGTTTCAGAGGTTTTGGATCACTAGATGAACACCCAGAATACTCTAAAGCAGCTCTTTTTTCCTCTGACTTCTTTCTCATGATTCCTCCTTCCTTCAGGCTAGTATCTCCCCTTTTCAGATGGCTTCTCATTCTTTATTCTTTAGTAAGTTGTTAAAGACCCCACCCTCAGCTGAGACTGAGCCTAACTTTTAAAAGTTTAATCTCCCGATCAGTCTAATACTGTATCTCATCAACACAAAATCTCTGCAGCTCTTAAAAATACTTTATCTTAAAGTTTCCGCACTAGGGTAAGTGATTCAGTTGGTTAGTCATTTAGTATGCTAGGATCATAACATTTACAGCAGCTACTGAAGAATCTCTTGGAGGTTCACAAGATGCACATCATTTTACTTGACTGAGCTGGTAATTCAAACAGTTAACTTTGCAAAAGCTTTATGTTTCATCATCGGTTGCTACTCCTCTGCATCAGTGGGAAAAGCAGGCATCAATGTAAAAGGGCAACAAGTATCTCTCTATCAGAACACCAAAAAGAGAAATTTGTACCAAGAAAGTAAGGAATTACAATGGTCATTATAATTCCACTTGCAAATGTACATATACTTCATAGTGCAGGTTTTTAATAAATGTGTCAGTGTTAGAAAATATATTTCACTTTAATGTAGACAATATGCAATTAATTACTTACCAACCCAATAAAGGCTCTCTCAAACGTCTCCAGATTGTAAATCGTTGCAGTTTCAAAATGGCCAGTTGAAAGCAGATGAATAGATTTCAAGGCAATCAAAAGAAAAAGTATAAGAAAAACTCCCCTACATTTCCTTAATTCTTTATTGTGTGTATTCACTAATAGAATTATTGTGTCTCAGTCCAGAAAATTAATTTCATGCTTCTCTCTATATTTTAAAATGTTTCTTGTTTTCCATCTGGGTTTCTTGTTGCTATAAACAATGTTGTTTATGTAAGTGAACTTTCACTTATTCAGTACTTGATACTACAAGTATAAAATGATCTTTTTTTCAATAGAAGACCCAAGAGGGACAGTCCTTAACCAGTAGTGTAGTCTTACAGTGAAACAATACATTTGGGACTAAGGACTTTAATACTGTATTTCACAGTTTGTAATGACTATGCTGTAATTGAAGAGAGAGATGGTAAACTATCCTTCAAATACTAAAAATACCCAGCATTGATTTTGATGTATGATATGTAACGCAATGATTTATATGGGCTAAATGAAAAGCTTGCTAAGCATTATATCTGCAGTTCCCTCCCACTGCTTATTCTGTAACTGTTATATATACTTTTACTGTGACCTATTTTCTAAATATGTATTTTCAGGTTTAGTATAACTATTACCAAATCCACACACAAATAAATGTTTCCATCACTAGGACAGTGAATTGTAGATAAACCGACTTGGCTATATGGAACTAAATACTTATTCGCATATTTAAATATGTATCTATGTGCCTCCCGGGAGCCGATTACCATTAAAAGAGGGTGGTCCAGGTGCTAATTGTCCTGGACCCTGCACCTATGTTTCAAATAAAAGCTCCACGTGGATTCGCTTCTCAGCACAGAAAAACCCTAAGATAAATGCAGGACTTACCAAGTCGTTGTTGTGACCCGGCTGCTGCCCCCCCGAGTCCGTCACTAAGAGGAATGTTGCCAGCATACACCAAACGTTATATCAGCTCACTCAGGGATTTTTTCAGGAATCGCTCACTCCACGGTTAAAGATATAATAAAGCAATCTTTATTTCCATATTAAATTCACAATAAACAGTGCTTGAGGTCTGACATGTTTCATGTTTGCACACTTCGGAGTGTGCTGCTATAACCTTGTGGTGTATGATAGTATAACAATTGACTAACTTGTGCAACCTACTGGTAGTGCATAAATGCAATCATGATTAGTCAGGCTGATATATAGTCACGAATATATATATATGGTGTCCAGCCAGATCACAACACCTTAATAAAACATAGCATTTGTTTATAAAAGTTAAAACATTCCAAAGCATACTTCCGTTTGCAACATTGTTTCAACTTATCTGTACAGAGTCCAGCAGTACATAGTCCAGCGCTAACACACATAATTATGCACCCACTCGACGTTTCAGGAAATCCTCCTTCCCTTTCTCAAGCGTTTCCAGCATGCAGTGGCGTCTAGGACTCCATAGTTGCATCCAGTTTGTCTCCATGCGAGGCGGAAGTGACGTGGCCGATCACTGTGATGACATAATACTTCATACACCTGTAAATTATACTGTTCGTAATAATTAAACAGTAGTGTTCCAATTTTTCTACATTAACAGCCATTTCATAAAAGCATGTTTTTTTTTAATTTGTGCTCAAAAAAAGTGGGTTTGTATTTATGTGTGTGTCCATGTCACGTTCAATAGGCTATTAGGAAACTTAAAATGAACTGTGATTTTTTTGTTATATTTAGCAGTTCATGGATGGAATTTCTCTAGGATATTTACCTAACAGTATCATTTTCCTGATAATATTTTAAATATACGTATATTACTGGAGATATTCTGATTATTATAAGAGCATGCTGCTTTAGCAGGTTGTAAATATAAGTAACACACAGAAAATGTAAAGCTGTAAGCAAAGTGAACAAAACCCAATGAAAACACATGCTTACATTTTTGATAGTTGAATTGTTTCTTCTTCTACATTCTTTTCTAATGCAGATATATAGAATTACAGTATTACCATTATACATTCTGTTCTAAAAAATTACATTATACATTCTAATGTAGACATACAGAAGAACCATACTCTGGGATCTCCCGGGGCTCCAACCACAAAGGTGCTTCCTGTAATCGCTCACATACCGCTCACGAAGGAGCCGGTTGAGGCCTAGTGGTGCATTTTCAGCCGCAGCCTCGCCTAAGCGCGGTCCCCAGCCTGGGCCCAATCATCAGCTCGGTCCCCTCAGAAAATAGGCACGAAGCTCCTCAAGGGTTCCAGCAAAACTGCTGGGGAGCTGTGACAGGAGGTGAGTGGCTTTGGAGCCCTGGGGGCCCCTTCTACTTAAAGGAAGAGTGCAAGCTTGTTCACAATAGACCTGGTTGATTGGGTGCAGCTCTTTCACTTATATCCTGCAGCTGGAGACCAGGCCACGTGAGGGGGGGGGGCAAGCAAGTGCCCAAGTGACCCCATATACCAACATATACCTGTACCTTGAATAATACTATAATTACAGTGTTCCAGCACTCTGAGGACTACCACCCGCACAACAGGCTATATTTAAAGTCTTCTAAGCAGGGCAAATTGCCCAAGGACCACTAAAGCAGCTGCAACAACTGCAGAGGGGCTCTATAGCAGAACGACTGCCTACCTATAACTGTTTTGGACAATAGACCCCCTGCCAGCCTGAGGCCTAATATATAGGCTAAGTAATGACCCATTGGGGCCTGGCTACTGCACCTATGTGAGAGATTAAAGCTCTGTTGGGTTCCACCAGCCAGCACAAAATCCCTCCTCGGTGAGATAAAATACCGTTCCACCACTGTTTATACCGGACTCTTTAGCTAGCCTTGCCTCTTTGCATCAAGATGGGCCCCAGCAAAACCTTCAAAAAAGCTCCAGAGGCAGCTGCATGACTGGGACGTTTTGCCCGTGATAGTGGATCTGTCAAGGATAGTGGCAATCAGTCTACATCATCCTCCCCAGATTCTTCTCCAGCGCATAGCCCTGCTGCAGCACAAGAACCAACGTTGGCAGATCTACTTGCAGAGATAAAAGCAACCAGGGAAACCTGTACAACGCTGATTACTGCCAAAACTGAAGAGCTTAAAGTGGAGTTCTCCGTACTTAAACAGGACATTCAAAAGCTTCGAGAATGTACGGTTGAAGCTAAGCACCGTATTAACACATTGGAAAATACGTGTGCACCTGTCCCACAACAGATTAGTGAGCTCCAGCAGGCACTCACAGTGTGTCAAGCAAAATCAGATGATCTTGAGAACCGTCTACGCCAGAACAACATAAGGTTTGTGGGCTTTCCTGAAAGAGGGGAGGGAACAGAGCCAGATGTACAGAAGAACCAACCCATAGATATAAGGGTGTATGGATAGATAGACAGACAGACAGAGGTGCCCTTAGTTCTCTCTTTCAATAGTTTATATTCTGGGGACATTATCATACAAATTCAGTTGAGTTTTGCAGTAATTTAATCAAAATCTGTGCACTGGATTAATCCACACTAGTGCCTGGAATTAAACTCAGAAAGTAAAGGAAATACATATACTTACACTACTACACTACTAATATTTCAAGATCAATCAAGTTTCCTTTATTCTCTACCTGTGTGCGTAGAGATACAGATTGTTTTCATTTCTGAACAGGTTGGGATTTGTCTCATACCTATAAATGGAAACTTGCTTCACGCGGGTACATATTCTTTCTCCTTTAATATAAACAAGAGTCCCTAATATTACAAAGAATTGCTTTCTAAAAAGAGAAACAGATTTTTTTCTCAGATATTTTATCTTGTGACAGCTGAAACACTGACAACTTTGGAGTTTATTCTCCACCCAAAAAAATGCATGCAAACACATTAAATAACTGATTATTTTGGAGAGCAAAAGCAGATACTTTGCCAGGAACATCAAGATGTCAACGAGGAAAAGTGAACTTGAAATTGAAAGGATGGCAATGAATGAGAGCCAAGCAGATTGTTCTGTAATGCTTGAGGATTGAGGCGTAAAGCTTGAGGTGGGATGGCTGCTTAGGAATGCAAGATGTGCCTAAGTCATACATTATAAAATGTGCTCATCCTGTGTCACCCATAAAACAATGACAACCAACATAATTATAGTAAAGGGAGACTCCATAAGCAGGTCCTTATAATTTATCTTAAAATTTATATTATACAATATATATAGTACAGTAAAGGTAAGGGATATTTCTGTAATTTGGATCTCTATACCTTAAAGGGATTTTGTCTTAAGTTTTATGATTTAATTTTTTTATTTCTGCATTACACTGTTTACATTACAGATAATCCATTGTACTATTTAAAATGATTTTTTTTAGCTGTAATATTGGTGTGGAGGCAGCCATCTCAGCGCCTGATTCTGAGCTTTGAGAAGGAGTCATTGCCGCATAATAGAACTGCTCTGAGGCAGCTATTTTTTCTCCCCTTCCCATTGTATTTCACCATGACCCAAGTCATGGTATTTCTCCTGCTTGGGTGCTATTCTCATGTCTACCACTAGGTGCAAACAATTTCTGACTTCAATTTGACCTCTATAATGCTCAGTGTTGTTGCAGAAAGATTTGCATATATATGGACTTTCTCAAATGGTGGAGTGGGTTTTTGTTTCTTGCAGACATACCTCATAAAGTATTTTATGTATTGGCATAGATGTGGTTGTAGTATATTCAATGTCTGCTAATGTTTTATAGTGTATTGTAAGACTGCAGTTACTGTTTCAGCCATATTGTGCACTGAAGCAAGCTCTGGCATTTTAGTTTTGAGGTGGTTGGATTGCTATCTGCTATAGCTAAGGCAACTACCAGACCCCTTTGTGTGTATTGCCAAATATTGATAATACACGGAGCAGGAGCCTCACTGATACACGACTGCATATTAGTGCAGGCCAAACCCCTACCATAAATTTAAATAGTTTAATTTCTGCTCAAATGTGTGTGACTAAACATGGGACCCTTAATTACACTACTACACTGTGCACACCCCAGGATACATGCTTGATTTTCTGGTACAAACATAGTTTAAAGGGTGGTTCGGCTTTAAGTGAACTTTTAGTATGTTATAGTTTTATGTTATAGTTTCATAGTGTTTAAATTATTTGCCTTTTACTTCTGACTCTTTCCAGCTTTCAAATGGGAGTCACTGACCCCAACTAAAAAAATAAATGCTCTGTAAGGCTATAATTATATTGCTATTTCTACTTTTTATTACTCATCTTTCTATTTAGGCCCTCTCCTATTCATATTCCAGTCTCTCTAAATTTTGGAATAAAAAGCTAAATAATAATAACACAAATACTAAAAAATGAAAACCAATTGAAAATTGTCTAAAAGATTATTTAGGGGACTCCTAAATTGACCCTTCACGTTCAGCCATCCCACTGAACCCCATTGTTACATAGCTTAATGAACCACCAGGAGCCAGAAATGGGGTAACATGGCCACAGCATTTATTTACATGTTATCACATAAATAGGACTTTGCCAGCCTAACCCAAGGCAATCTTCAAAGCCAGATTTCCATAAAAGATGTCTACTATGGTCTGCCACTCCTCACTTAATACTTGAGATCAGCACTATGTCATTATATCCATCAGTATTAGGCTGCCTCCAAATCTGCTACGAGCAGGAGCTGCATCTCCCCCCATGAGAGAAGTTCAGCAGCTCTGTTGTCGGTCCTGAATCTGCAGTGTGTCGATGATAGGAAATCCAAGCAGGCTGTCACCTAACACAAGCAGTAGTAGTAGCATCTGTATCAACCCACTGTGCAGTCACAGGAGAGAACCTCCTTTCTCCCTCTTATAAATTTACCTGTGCAGTACTCCAAGGTCCTACCTCTGCTGTGACACATAAAACTTAAAATTTATTATCATTATCCACTGTTTTGATCCAGAGGAAGGCAAAAAACAAACCTGAAGCTTTTAGCTGCTCAGAAGATAAGGAAGTGAACTTCTTCTACCCCTGACATCACACCCCTCTTCCACATCCCCAGCCCAACTTTCCCCAGCCTTAACTCATTCCTTCACACCCACTCACAGCTACATGTGATTCTGCCAATCCCTAAACATAAACCAGTATAATTTGTCTGCTGGTCATTTGGATCCCTTGTCATGCAGTCCCTGTGTTTATGGCTTCAGGGATTTCCTTTAAGCATTTCCCTTTTTGTTCGAAGCTATGTCTACTTTAACTTAAATATTTTTTATTTTCTTTGATCTCCTATAAGATGGCAGTGGGGATTTGTGGAACTCTTTTCTACAACTCTTTTTCTACCCATTTGTTTTACTATATTGACTTCCTCTTATATTAATTCTGAAGGGAAACCTCACTCGATAAATTTATCAGACATAGTGATGAGCAAACTTTTTCAACAGGTTTCGTAGCGAAAAAGACACACATAGACACCAGTGGGTGAAAAGAATTATTGAGTGTCAAAAAATTGGTTTACTTCACATGTAAATCAGTAACCAACCTACCATTCACCAAAGAGACTTAAGTGTACAAAAAGTCACAGATGTTTTGCTATACAGTTATGGGATCCTTTAAATTACATAGTTACATAGTTACATCGTTAAATTGGGCTGAAAAAAGACAAAGTCCATCAAGTTCAACCCCTCCAAATGAAAACACAGCATCCATATACACACCCCTCCCTACTTTATCTAGACCTGTTATCTAGAATGCTCTGAATTACAGGAAGGCCATATCCCATAGAGTTCATGTTAAGCAAATATTTTTTTTTCAATTACTTTTTCATAATAAAACAGTAGCTTGTACTTGATCCTAGCTAAGCTGCATAAATCCATACTGATGGCAAACCAATCTTATTTGGTTTACTGAACGTTTAGATTTTTTTTAGCAGATTTAAGATATGTTAATCCAATCCTGAAACCCAGGCTCCAAGCCTTCTGGATAATAGATTTCATACCTGTATATTATTGAAACTGTGATACCTGACACTCTGTTGTTTCAGAAAAAACTCCATAAACAAGGGATCCCTTGTTGTCTTCTGAAAATTATTCATAAAAATGTTGGATCCCAACTCCGTACCCTGTAGCTGTAAGAAATACAAATCCTAAAACAAGAAAATAATTCTTAGCCATAACTAACTAAAAGCCATGAACAATTCTACCTGAACCCTTGTATATTCTGATTTTTCCGACTCACTGCCTGCATATCCCCCCCCATATTGGGGACAGTGGTGTGTACAATTTAATGACATCTAGCTCCACAACAGGATATCACCCGCTCACTTATTATATATATATATATTATATATTTTGCAGCTGGAACAAAAAGTGCTGTGTCTTTAACATATGATCTCTCTAAAACCTCTGTTGTAAAGCACGTTTGTGTTTATGTTGATTGTTAATTGGAACGAGGTAATGTATGACTATTATTAGTAAAATATAAGGAAGCTGTACTTATTAAGCATAAGGATCACTTTAATGGTATCATGCACCTGTATTTTCCTAAAATAATATAAGTTAGTACTCCATCCAAATATTCACACCTCCTCTTAAAAAAAAGCACAATTGTTCTGCATAACGGTGAGAAACAGCACGGAAATGTGGCATATGGTCTTGTTCTTTAAGTCAATATTCTTTCCCATTTCAGCAATCAGGGTTTAAATAAAAAAGTAATACATTTGCATGTATTTACCCTTACAGTTCGAAAAATATCAAATACATGGATTTGTTTAGGGGAAGGTGAAAAAATGTAGAACAATGTATTGAAGCAAATAGTTACATAGTTAACCGTAGGGGTTTCGAAGCCTTGAGGAAGTCGTACAGACGAAACGCGTCGGCTAGCAGTGACGTCATCGGGGTGAGACCAAGATCGCGTGTCCTACAAATAACGCCAGGCAATCAACATCCATTGATTTGGGAAACCCACAGACGGACTGATTACATGCTTATTTTAAGCACACATATGTGAGTGCAACTTGTATTTTATCCATTATTTATTAAAGAAGTTTTTACACGATTTTAGCATATCCTTCTTAGAAACCAAATGATGTCTTATATTGGAGGAGCAACTACACTTTTACGCTAGTGGTACAAATAAAGGTTTGTAAGTATTCACTACTTACACACAGGAGGTGGCCACGTATATTGCTAAAATACCACAGTTAAAGGGCAACTAAACCCCCCGGTGGAAGAAAGTAAACACACCCCATAGTAAATGCACAAAGAGGTGTAAATTTATTCGCAAAAATACTACACTATATACTACTTTTCTGTTTTCTTTGGTGTCTATCCCTGAGCTTATAGCGCTGGTGTTTCTTCCTACGAATGAAAGATTTTACTGTGACTAATCTGAAGGAGAACAGATTTTAATACCAGCAAAGGGAGTGAACTGCAGAACCTCTGGATTTTATTTTGTGTAGCACATAGTTAACCAAAGTCCATTCAGTTCAACCTTTCCAAATGAAACCCAGTTAACATGGATAATGGGAAAAAAATTTGAAATGGAGTCTATGGGAGATCGCCTTTCTGTAATTCTGAGCATTCTGGATAATGAGTTTCTGGATAACACATCTCATACCTGTGTATTATAATATTTTTATATACTGTATGACAGCAAAATTAACAGGCACCTGTAATGCCACAAGCTGTCAAACTTTGGATGGTTTAACTACTTCTGCGCTTTATAAACATGGCCCTTAGTGGCATGCATATCAATAGTCTTGCCTCTTGGAGTGTAAAAATCTCTATAACTAAACTATACTTAAACTTAGCAAAACATGCTCCTTATCTTCTAATGGGTATAAAATCAAGGGATTTCAATGCTAACTCTGTATATAAACAATGGGGTCTGTGTCACTGGCTAAATGCGTATAAACTCATTTTATACAGCATATGTGAAACATTAGGTTTATGGGTAATGAATTAAAATATTCTCTGGAATCATATTCTTAGAGTTATAAATGTTCACTAATTCTTTTTATTTAAATAATTTCAGCAAAGTGAACCACATTCATTTATTTCTTTTACTATTGGAGTATTTATGCATGAAAAATATGACAGACATTTAATGCAAACAGAGATAAACACTTTGCTAAAAAATGGCATCAAACCCCAAATAAAGTATATTGCGGCAATATCTACAATGTACATCTGTACAGTTAGTGGGTGGCCTGTTTCCTTGTGTTTTCAAAGAAGAGGCAAAGGAAATTGTATGAAAAATGATGCGATCAGCATCGGAGCTCACCCAGTCTCGCTGTGTCCTCCTGGTCGCGGCCCGTGTGAGACGCCAGCTACTTCCCGCCGGCATTCAATGTAGAGCAGTCAATAGTCTCTTCAGATTTGGCGCTGTCCCAGGACACGAAAAGCAGACTACAGCATCGGTGCAAAAGATAGGCTTTATTTCAACACACACATGGTCAGGATATACAGCGGTGGGTGTACAGGGCTGTTAGACTTACGCGTTTCTTGCCGGATCCCCCGGCACTTCCTCAGAGTCATCTTTCACACTTTCCCGAAGGTACATAAAGACCAACATAGACCCAAAGGACGACCGATAATTGCAGGCATTGGATCCCTTAATGAAAAACTAAGCGAATATGTTGACAGATTGATACAACCTATGGTAGTCAATTTGCCTACATATCTGAGGGACAGTGGCGATACAATTAGTAAATTAACTGATATAGAATGGAAAGAGGGGTACACTTGGGTCACAATGGACGTTTCAGCTTTATATTCATCTATATTACACCATGATGGATTACATGCTCTGTATTATTGGCTAGATAGGATGAAATTATACACCCCACAACAGAATCAGTATATACTTGATGCAGTGGATTATCTACTAAGACATAATTACTTTATGTTTAATGGACAATATTACTTACAGAGGTGTGGTACAGCGATGGGGGCGAAGTTTGCCCCATCATACGCCAACCTCTTTATGGGGTGGTTTGAGACACTCCACATACTCACTGAGAATAATCCCTATAATAAACATATTAAAAGATACCATCGCTATATCGATGACTTGATCATCATTTGGGAGGGAGATAAACAACAACTAGACAACTTTGTAGATTACTGTAACACTAACAACAATAATATGCAGTTTACATATAAGAGTGACCAATTAACAATGGATTTTCTGGACATACAATTTACGATTAAAGAGTCACGTATTCTTACTGATGTGTATAGGAAAACTATAAGTAGAAATTCATTACTACACAGACGTAGTAATCATCCGGAACCTCTGCTGAGAGGTGTACCGACTGGGCAGTTCATCAGGCTAAGAAGGAACTGCACCACTTGGGACACCTTTCACCAGAGATCAATGGAACTCTGGGACAGACTCATATTTAGGGGCTATGAAACTGATTGCGTAAAGAAAGCCTATGAAAATGCAATAATGAAAAATAGAACTGATTTATTAATAACATCAAAAAAAAAACATAAACACAATCAAAAAGATCCAAGGGTGAGATTTATAACAACATACAGTACTGAGGCAAAACAAATACAAAGTATAATTCATAAACATTGGTCTATATTACATGGGGATCCCATTTTATCTAACATGGACCTTAAGAGACCACAAATAGTATATAGACGTAGCCCTAATCTGAGAGATAAAGTGGCACCGAGTATGTTACCAGATATTAATAAGGCGGATAACAGCAATTGGATGAAAGTCCTGGGCACTTACAGATGTGGAGCGAATATATGCAAGTGCTGCCGCTTTATTAATAAATCTGATCAATTTCAAAGTACAGATACACAAAAACACTATAAAAATAGGATGTATGCGAATTGTAAAACTATAAATGTTATATACCTAGCCACATGCAAATGTGGACTACAATATGTAGGTAAAACTACTAGGAGACTGAAAGATCGTGTCTTGGAACATCTGGCTTGTATAAATAGGAGGGACGTTTCATCTGCAATAGCTGAACACATAATAGATAAACATCAAGCATTAGAACAATATGTAAGTTTTCAAGTGATTGAATCTATCAAACTGGGTAAGAGAAAAGGTGATATAGAAGATAAATTAACAAAGAGGGAGTTTCATTGGATATTAACTTTGAATACTGCTAAACCAAAAGGACTTAACAAAGAAAGTGATATAAAATATTTCATAAGATAGTTATTAGTGCTAGATTCTCGTGCAGTTATTATATTATCACTATGAGGGAATCATTTTGTGAATTATTTTGTGAATTTCTTTGTGATTTATTTTGTGATTTATTTTTACTAAATATCATTACATGGGACTTACTTATACTCCCTATGCACTATGATAAATTTGCACCATTAACTACTCAAAATATTGACTAATCAATTCCTTTTATGTGGTCCAAAATAGTCTAATATTGACAACATTTCAAAATATATTTTGTCTAATTTACAGTATCAAATAGTATATAATAAATCACAAGAAACCATAAGAAATTATTGGGAAATAAAAAATGAACTAATAACTTCCTGCATGACAAACAATGATTACCTATTTTTAATCTTTACTTGGCCGACATATATAGAAGATATAAAAACAATATAGAAAAATGAAAACGAAAATGAATCTATATAACCAGATACATACAAAATGATGTTTATTAAAATATATAAAAAAATAAATAAAAAAATAATAAAAAATATAATAGATCTTTAAAATACAAGTTTCTTGCTCTGTCAATGACTTTAAGTATCAAATAACAGCTAAGAAGTTACGAATGTTTCCTTTTGCTGATAAAAGTGACAGTAAACAATTAGATTAAATAGATACATGAATGTATACAATGATATGTAACTTTATACAACATAGTAACATACTCAGCCCTCGAAGGAAATATATTTGTTTTTAACATTACGTTTAAATGCATTTAATGTTTTTAAATTATAATAATAAACATGCGTTTTACTATAACACTGTGATCTGAATAAGGGGATAGGAACAATATAGATGCTTTATAATATTTTAATATTTGCCTATTTACCTAATAATATTTTAAAAAAAATCCACAAAAAAATTTTTTTGTCACATTTATTTAATTATATATTACAATATTAACACTATATTACATGCTCTATATTCAAGCTGCAGTTTGTTTTAAGATATTTTATAAACACCTAAGAGCAATATGCACTTTTTATAGTAACGTTTTCAGATATGAATGTTAATCACTTTGACAATTTAAATGCACCTGTACTTCTAACACATCAGCTATTTAAGTTGTGAGTCATGTGATGTTTAATGACTCTGAGGAAGTGCCGGGGGATCCGGCAAGAAACGCGTAAGTCTAACAGCCCTGTACACCCACCGCTGTATATCCTGACCATGTGTGTGTTGAAATAAAGCCTATCTTTTGCACCGATGCTGTAGTCTGCTTTTCGTGTCCTGGGACAGCGCCAAATCTGATGAGACTATTGACTGCTCTACATTGAATGCCGGCGGGAAGTAGCTGGCGTCTCACACGGGCCGCGACCAGGAGGACACAGCGAGACTGGGTGAGCTCCGATGCTGATCGCATCATTTTTCATATAATTACCTGTATTCATTTACTTCACGGGTGCGATTTACTCAGATAGAGACCCCAGCATATATTACTACCGGAGAGCTTGCATACGCCAACTAATTGTTTATAATTGAAAACGCTATATGGCACTGAACATTTAAAAGACTCCAGTAATTATGGCGGATAACACACACAGGAGTGGAGCGGTGGGGGCTGTATTAACTACACTATCCGAGCAAGAAAATTCACAACAGGCCAAGACAGCTCGATGGGAAAAAGCACGGTCCATTTTTGCTGAACATAGTGTTTCAGATTCTAATGGGAGATCCCGGTCATTACAAGAGAAGGGAAAAATCTCCATGGACATGCATATGCTTTTTAAAAAATTACAAAAATTGAAAATAAAAGAGCTTAAATTAGGATGGGAACAAGTCACTTTACAAAATTACATTGAAGTAAAACGGATCCCCAGGGGATTACGTATAAAGAAATTCCCAGCTTTTGAAATACAAGACAATACATTAATGGAGGCGTGGTATAGTACTCTGGCAGATTGTTCATTTAAATTGATGGATATACTGATTAAAAAATATGACAAGGAACAAGACAGAATACATTTGGAAATCACAGAATTGTGGAATAATTTGGAGTCTTATAAAGATTCGTTGGATTATGAAAAATATACTACAAGAATTAACAGTGATGTCGAAAATTTGGAGAAAAAAATTATGGACATTAAACAGAAAAAATTTCTCAGGGATAAAGCGGATTATGAACAAAACAGGGTGTTTTCATGGGGAATGAAATTGAATCCGCAAAAGGGCAGATGGGAGAGATTGAAACCAGCAATCAAAACCCGAGGCCCTTACAAATCTCCCCATAAAGGCAACCAGAAAGAATATGTTAATTTAAATGATGATTCAGACAACACCTCTGTCAGTGTTTCTTTTTTAGCGACATCCGGCAGCGATCTAGAAGACAGCCAAGAAGAGGAGCCACCGAAGAAAATCCAGACAACTTACAAGAAAAAATCAAGAGAAGAAAGAGAGGACAAAGAGGAGGAAGGAAAACAAACAACAAATATGAAAGGAACGAGATCAAAGACCAACAAGAAATACAGATAGGAAGAGAACGAGATATACAGGAGGACTTGGTAATTAATTTATCTGATTATGAACTGTCTAATGATGAAAGGACGATACTAAACAAGGGTCTGACTTTTTGTCCGTCTAACCATTTTTCCTTAACAGAAACCATTATTGATGTGAATACATTAGTGAGATCTCTAGCTTTAAAAAGATTTTTTCATGCACATGATAATGATACCGACTTGCAGTCATTGGATAATTCAGACAGTAATTTCTTAACTCCAGATGTGCTAGAGGCTATAGAACAATTAGATCCAGTGAAGGACACTGGCAATATGTATACACTAGGTGAGATAGAAATTGCAGAAAATACTAAAATAATCCATACAGATTTAAAAGTAAAATCACATTTCAATCCTACTACACATCAGGGACCGTTTGTAGAGAGATTTTATGACTTGGTAACTACGGATTTGAAAAAACTATTTGATAAACGAGATAGTTCTCACAAAAATAATCTAAATAAACGTGAATACCAAGCAATAAACTCTCTCAAAACGAATAATAATATAGTTATAAGAAACTCGGACAAAGGGGGTTCTATAGTTATTTTAAATCGTGAATATTATGAATCAGATATTAAACAACAATTGGGAGACACTAACAACTATGTCAAACTAGAGGGTGATCCGACATTACTATTTCAGAAAAAATTACATAATTTTTTACAATATGGTAGAACTGAAGGTATATTAAATGATAATGAATTACAATATTTACAAGTGGAATATCCCAAGATCCCCATCTTTCACACTTTCCCGAAGGTACATAAAGACCAACATAGACCCAAAGGACGACCGATAATTGCAGGCATTGGATCCCTTAATGAAAAACTAAGCGAATATGTTGACAGATTGATACAACCTATGGTAGTCAATTTGCCTACATATCTGAGGGACAGTGGCGATACAATTAGTAAATTAACTGATATAGAATGGAAAGAGGGGTACACTTGGGTCACAATGGACGTTTCAGCTTTATATTCATCTATATTACACCATGATGGATTACATGCTCTGTATTATTGGCTAGATAGGATGAAATTATACACCCCACAACAGAATCAGTATATACTTGATGCAGTGGATTATCTACTAAGACATAATTACTTTATGTTTAATGGACAATATTACTTACAGAGGTGTGGTACAGCGATGGGGGCGAAGTTTGCCCCATCATACGCCAACCTCTTTATGGGGTGGTTTGAGACACTCCACATACTCACTGAGAATAATCCCTATAATAAACATATTAAAAGATACCATCGCTATATCGATGACTTGATCATCATTTGGGAGGGAGATAAACAACAACTAGACAACTTTGTAGATTACTGTAACACTAACAACAATAATATGCAGTTTACATATAAGAGTGACCAATTAACAATGGATTTTCTGGACATACAATTTACGATTAAAGAGTCACGTATTCTTACTGATGTGTATAGGAAAACTATAAGTAGAAATTCATTACTACACAGACGTAGTAATCATCCGGAACCTCTGCTGAGAGGTGTACCGACTGGGCAGTTCATCAGGCTAAGAAGGAACTGCACCACTTGGGACACCTTTCACCAGAGATCAATGGAACTCTGGGACAGACTCATATTTAGGGGCTATGAAACTGATTGCGTAAAGAAAGCCTATGAAAATGCAATAATGAAAAATAGAACTGATTTATTAATAACATCAAAAAAAAAACATAAACACAATCAAAAAGATCCAAGGGTGAGATTTATAACAACATACAGTACTGAGGCAAAACAAATACAAAGTATAATTCATAAACATTGGTCTATATTACATGGGGATCCCATTTTATCTAACATGGACCTTAAGAGACCACAAATAGTATATAGACGTAGCCCTAATCTGAGAGATAAAGTGGCACCGAGTATGTTACCAGATATTAATAAGGCGGATAACAGCAATTGGATGAAAGTCCTGGGCACTTACAGATGTGGAGCGAATATATGCAAGTGCTGCCGCTTTATTAATAAATCTGATCAATTTCAAAGTACAGATACACAAAAACACTATAAAAATAGGATGTATGCGAATTGTAAAACTATAAATGTTATATACCTAGCCACATGCAAATGTGGACTACAATATGTAGGTAAAACTACTAGGAGACTGAAAGATCGTGTCTTGGAACATCTGGCTTGTATAAATAGGAGGGACGTTTCATCTGCAATAGCTGAACACATAATAGATAAACATCAAGCATTAGAACAATATGTAAGTTTTCAAGTGATTGAATCTATCAAACTGGGTAAGAGAAAAGGTGATATAGAAGATAAATTAACAAAGAGGGAGTTTCATTGGATATTAACTTTGAATACTGCTAAACCAAAAGGACTTAACAAAGAAAGTGATATAAAATATTTCATAAGATAGTTATTAGTGCTAGATTCTCGTGCAGTTATTATATTATCACTATGAGGGAATCATTTTGTGAATTATTTTGTGAATTTCTTTGTGATTTATTTTGTGATTTATTTTTACTAAATATCATTACATGGGACTTACTTATACTCCCTATGCACTATGATAAATTTGCACCATTAACTACTCAAAATATTGACTAATCAATTCCTTTTATGTGGTCCAAAATAGTCTAATATTGACAACATTTCAAAATATATTTTGTCTAATTTACAGTATCAAATAGTATATAATAAATCACAAGAAACCATAAGAAATTATTGGGAAATAAAAAATGAACTAATAACTTCCTGCATGACAAACAATGATTACCTATTTTTAATCTTTACTTGGCCGACATATATAGAAGATATAAAAACAATATAGAAAAATGAAAACGAAAATGAATCTATATAACCAGATACATACAAAATGATGTTTATTAAAATATATAAAAAAATAAATAAAAAAATAATAAAAAATATAATAGATCTTTAAAATACAAGTTTCTTGCTCTGTCAATGACTTTAAGTATCAAATAACAGCTAAGAAGTTACGAATGTTTCCTTTTGCTGATAAAAGTGACAGTAAACAATTAGATTAAATAGATACATGAATGTATACAATGATATGTAACTTTATACAACATAGTAACATACTCAGCCCTCGAAGGAAATATATTTGTTTTTAACATTACGTTTAAATGCATTTAATGTTTTTAAATTATAATAATAAACATGCGTTTTACTATAACACTGTGATCTGAATAAGGGGATAGGAACAATATAGATGCTTTATAATATTTTAATATTTGCCTATTTACCTAATAATATTTTAAAAAAAATCCACAAAAAAATTTTTTTGTCACATTTATTTAATTATATATTACAATATTAACACTATATTACATGCTCTATATTCAAGCTGCAGTTTGTTTTAAGATATTTTATAAACACCTAAGAGCAATATGCACTTTTTATAGTAACGTTTTCAGATATGAATGTTAATCACTTTGACAATTTAAATGCACCTGTACTTCTAACACATCAGCTATTTAAGTTGTGAGTCATGTGATGTTTAATGACTCTGAGGAAGTGCCGGGGGATCCGGCAAGAAACGCGTAAGTCTAACAGCCCTGTACACCCACCGCTGTATATCCTGACCATGTGTGTGTTGAAATAAAGCCTATCTTTTGCACCGATGCTGTAGTCTGCTTTTCGTGTCCTGGGACAGCGCCAAATCTGATGAGACTATTGACTGCTCTACATTGAATGCCGGCGGGAAGTAGCTGGCGTCTCACACGGGCCGCGACCAGGAGGACACAGCGAGACTGGGTGAGCTCCGATGCTGATCGCATCATTTTTCATATAATTACCTGTATTCATTTACTTCACGGGTGCGATTTACTCAGATAGAGACCCCAGCATATATTACTACCGGAGAGCTTGCATACGCCAACTAATTGTTTATAATTGAAAACGCTATATGGCACTGAACATTTAAAAGACTCCAGTAATTATGGCGGATAACACATACAGGAGTGGAGCGGTGGGGGCTGTATTAACTACACTATCCGAGCAAGAAAATTCACAACAGGCCAAGACAGCTCGATGGGAAAAAGCACGGTCCATTTTTGCTGAACATAGTGTTTCAGATTCTAATGGGAGATCCCGGTCATTACAAGAGAAGGGAAAAATCTCCATGGACATGCATATGCTTTTTAAAAAATTACAAAAATTGAAAATAAAAGAGCTGAAATTAGGATGGGAACAAGTCACTTTACAAAATTACATTGAAGTAAAACGGATCCCCAGGGGATTACGTATAAAGAAATTCCCAGCTTTTGAAATACAAGACAATACATTAATGGAGGCGTGGTATAGTACTCTGGCAGATTGTTCATTTAAATTGATGGATATACTGATTAAAAAATATGACAAGGAACAAGACAGAATACATTTGGAAATCACAGAATTGTGGAATAATTTGGAGTCTTATAAAGATTCGTTGGATTATGAAAAATATACTACAAGAATTAACAGTGATGTCGAAAATTTGGAGAAAAAAATTATGGACATTAAACAGAAAAAATTTCTCAGGGATAAAGCGGATTATGAACAAAACAGGGTGTTTTCATGGGGAATGAAATTGAATCCGCAAAAGGGCAGATGGGAGAGATTGAAACCAGCAATCAAAACCCGAGGCCCTTACAAATCTCCCCATAAAGGCAACCAGAAAGAATATGTTAATTTAAATGATGATTCAGACAACACCTCTGTCAGTGTTTCTTTTTTAGCGACATCCGGCAGCGATCTAGAAGACAGCCAAGAAGAGGAGCCACCGAAGAAAATCCAGACAACTTACAAGAAAAAATCAAGAGAAGAAAGAGAGGACAAAGAGGAGGAAGGAAAACAAACAACAAATATGAAAGGAACGAGATCAAAGACCAACAAGAAATACAGATAGGAAGAGAACGAGATATACAGGAGGACTTGGTAATTAATTTATCTGATTATGAACTGTCTAATGATGAAAGGACGATACTAAACAAGGGTCTGACTTTTTGTCCGTCTAACCATTTTTCCTTAACAGAAACCATTATTGATGTGAATACATTAGTGAGATCTCTAGCTTTAAAAAGATTTTTTCATGCACATGATAATGATACCGACTTGCAGTCATTGGATAATTCAGACAGTAATTTCTTAACTCCAGATGTGCTAGAGGCTATAGAACAATTAGATCCAGTGAAGGACACTGGCAATATGTATACACTAGGTGAGATAGAAATTGCAGAAAATACTAAAATAATCCATACAGATTTAAAAGTAAAATCACATTTCAATCCTACTACACATCAGGGACCGTTTGTAGAGAGATTTTATGACTTGGTAACTACGGATTTGAAAAAACTATTTGATAAACGAGATAGTTCTCACAAAAATAATCTAAATAAACGTGAATACCAAGCAATAAACTCTCTCAAAACGAATAATAATATAGTTATAAGAAACTCGGACAAAGGGGGTTCTATAGTTATTTTAAATCGTGAATATTATGAATCAGATATTAAACAACAATTGGGAGACACTAACAACTATGTCAAACTAGAGGGTGATCCGACATTACTATTTCAGAAAAAATTACATAATTTTTTACAATATGGTAGAACTGAAGGTATATTAAATGATAATGAATTACAATATTTACAAGTGGAATATCCCAAGATCCCCATCTTTCACACTTTCCCGAAGGTACATAAAGACCAACATAGACCCAAAGGACGACCGATAATTGCAGGCATTGGATCCCTTAATGAAAAACTAAGCGAATATGTTGACAGATTGATACAACCTATGGTAGTCAATTTGCCTACATATCTGAGGGACAGTGGCGATACAATTAGTAAATTAACTGATATAGAATGGAAAGAGGGGTACACTTGGGTCACAATGGACGTTTCAGCTTTATATTCATCTATATTACACCATGATGGATTACATGCTCTGTATTATTGGCTAGATAGGATGAAATTATACACCCCACAACAGAATCAGTATATACTTGATGCAGTGGATTATCTACTAAGACATAATTACTTTATGTTTAATGGACAATATTACTTACAGAGGTGTGGTACAGCGATGGGGGCGAAGTTTGCCCCATCATACGCCAACCTCTTTATGGGGTGGTTTGAGACACTCCACATACTCACTGAGAATAATCCCTATAATAAACATATTAAAAGATACCATCGCTATATCGATGACTTGATCATCATTTGGGAGGGAGATAAACAACAACTAGACAACTTTGTAGATTACTGTAACACTAACAACAATAATATGCAGTTTACATATAAGAGTGACCAATTAACAATGGATTTTCTGGACATACAATTTACGATTAAAGAGTCACGTATTCTTACTGATGTGTATAGGAAAACTATAAGTAGAAATTCATTACTACACAGACGTAGTAATCATCCGGAACCTCTGCTGAGAGGTGTACCGACTGGGCAGTTCATCAGGCTAAGAAGGAACTGCACCACTTGGGACACCTTTCACCAGAGATCAATGGAACTCTGGGACAGACTCATATTTAGGGGCTATGAAACTGATTGCGTAAAGAAAGCCTATGAAAATGCAATAATGAAAAATAGAACTGATTTATTAATAACATCAAAAAAAAAACATAAACACAATCAAAAAGATCCAAGGGTGAGATTTATAACAACATACAGTACTGAGGCAAAACAAATACAAAGTATAATTCATAAACATTGGTCTATATTACATGGGGATCCCATTTTATCTAACATGGACCTTAAGAGACCACAAATAGTATATAGACGTAGCCCTAATCTGAGAGATAAAGTGGCACCGAGTATGTTACCAGATATTAATAAGGCGGATAACAGCAATTGGATGAAAGTCCTGGGCACTTACAGATGTGGAGCGAATATATGCAAGTGCTGCCGCTTTATTAATAAATCTGATCAATTTCAAAGTACAGATACACAAAAACACTATAAAAATAGGATGTATGCGAATTGTAAAACTATAAATGTTATATACCTAGCCACATGCAAATGTGGACTACAATATGTAGGTAAAACTACTAGGAGACTGAAAGATCGTGTCTTGGAACATCTGGCTTGTATAAATAGGAGGGACGTTTCATCTGCAATAGCTGAACACATAATAGATAAACATCAAGCATTAGAACAATATGTAAGTTTTCAAGTGATTGAATCTATCAAACTGGGTAAGAGAAAAGGTGATATAGAAGATAAATTAACAAAGAGGGAGTTTCATTGGATATTAACTTTGAATACTGCTAAACCAAAAGGACTTAACAAAGAAAGTGATATAAAATATTTCATAAGATAGTTATTAGTGCTAGATTCTCGTGCAGTTATTATATTATCACTATGAGGGAATCATTTTGTGAATTATTTTGTGAATTTCTTTGTGATTTATTTTGTGATTTATTTTTACTAAATATCATTACATGGGACTTACTTATACTCCCTATGCACTATGATAAATTTGCACCATTAACTACTCAAAATATTGACTAATCAATTCCTTTTATGTGGTCCAAAATAGTCTAATATTGACAACATTTCAAAATATATTTTGTCTAATTTACAGTATCAAATAGTATATAATAAATCACAAGAAACCATAAGAAATTATTGGGAAATAAAAAATGAACTAATAACTTCCTGCATGACAAACAATGATTACCTATTTTTAATCTTTACTTGGCCGACATATATAGAAGATATAAAAACAATATAGAAAAATGAAAACGAAAATGAATCTATATAACCAGATACATACAAAATGATGTTTATTAAAATATATAAAAAAATAAATAAAAAAATAATAAAAAATATAATAGATCTTTAAAATACAAGTTTCTTGCTCTGTCAATGACTTTAGGGGGCCGATTCACGAAGGGTCGAATTTCGAAGTTAAAATTACTTCGAAATTCGACCCTCGAATTGAAATCCTTCGACTTCGAATATCGAAGTCGAAGGATTTAGCGCTAATCGTTCGATCGAACGATCGAAGGATTTTTCGTTCGATCGAACGATTAAATCCTTTGAATCGAACGATTCGAAGGATTTTAATCAAACGATCGAAGGAAAATCCTTCGATCAAAAAAAGGTTAGCAAGCCTATGGGGACCTTCCCCATAGGCTAACATTGACTTCGGTAGGTTTTATCTGCCGAAGTAGGGGGTCGAAGTTTTTTTTAAAGGGCAAGTACTTCGACTATCGAATGGTCGAATAGTCGAACGATTTTTACTTCGAATCGTTCGATTTCGTTCGACTTCGATCGAATTCGAACGAATTTAACCAATTCGATGGTCGAAGTACCCAAAAAAAACTTCGAAATTCGAAGTTTTTTTCATTCGAACCCTTCACTCGAGCTGAGTGAATCGGCCCCTAGGTATCAAATAACAGCTAAGAAGTTACGAATGTTTCCTTTTGCTGATAAAAGTGACAGTAAACAATTAGATTAAATAGATACATGAATGTATACAATGATATGTAACTTTATACAACATAGTAACATACTCAGCCCTCGAAGGAAATATATTTGTTTTTAACATTACGTTTAAATGCATTTAATGTTTTTAAATTATAATAATAAACATGCGTTTTACTATAACACTGTGATCTGAATAAGGGGATAGGAACAATATAGATGCTTTATAATATTTTAATATTTGCCTATTTACCTAATAATATTTTAAAAAAAATCCACAAAAAAAATTTTTTGTCACATTTATTTAATTATATATTACAATATTAACACTATATTACATGCTCTATATTCAAGCTGCAGTTTGTTTTAAGATATTTTATAAACACCTAAGAGCAATATGCACTTTTTATAGTAACGTTTTCAGATATGAATGTTAATCACTTTGACAATTTAAATGCACCTGTACTTCTAACACATCAGCTATTTAAGTTGTGAGTCATGTGATGTTTAATGACTCTGAGGAAGTGCCGGGGGATCCGGCAAGAAACGCGTAAGTCTAACAGCCCTGTACACCCACCGCTGTATATCCTGACCATGTGTGTGTTGAAATAAAGCCTATCTTTTGCACCGATGCTGTAGTCTGCTTTTCGTGTCCTGGGACAGCGCCAAATCTGAAGAGGCAAAGGAACTCCACACAACTGTATGAATGTAGGAAATACAGGATTCATAGGATATATTATATATTAGTAATAAAGCAATAAATATTATATTGGTAAAGTACTGGGGGGGGGGCAGGGCAGAGCACATAAGCACATAAGGAGTATGACAAAAACAATAATCAGTGCAACAGCCAATCAATAAGCAGTAGGACCTTTGTGTGCTTCTTCTAAATTTAGGCAACAAGGTGACTTTATTCATTTGCAACACTGGGATTAAGACTTTTATAGTGCTTTCTTGATCAAGGGCTTTGGTTGACTAAGTGCTGGTGCTTTATGAAAGTAACTAAGACTGCTTCCACTCGTATAGAGTTACATAAATATATATGTAACGCTAATTTGGCTAGGCAGACCAAAAAAGGGTTAATGTCCAGCTAGTGAGAATGGTTACATGTGACTCAAACACTTCTGGCTAGGGCCTTCGCTAAGTGGAATATTTCAGGAATGGTGTAGTGTTACTACAACTCTATGGCTACTGTGCAACAAAAATAGGAATAATGGACGCCAGGAAGTTCTTATGATGAAACAAAGAAGTAACAAGTTTATTGGTTCTAGACTAATGTCCACAAGTTTAATTACAGTCAGAGATATATGCAAGTAGTATCAGGCTGAAACAGGTTGTATGATACAGCTGAGGATTGCGATTCCCATAGCAAATGTAGTCAAGCAGTAAGGAACTTCACCAGATATACCTTTAAGTGGTCCGGATCCCACCAAGTGGAATGGTCAGGGAGAAGGAGCCTAAGCCTGACACCCTATCCAACTGTGGTCCCTTCACTAAAGGCAATCTAGGAGCCTTGGGAAACTACTCCCTGTTACAGATCCTTGATGGAGCACAAAGCTGCTCTTGCTATCTGAACTCTATCTTACTCTCCTAGACAGTCTATAACAGATATAACCTGTTTTTAGCTAACCTCGTTCACGTGGTTCCCTGGTCCCCGACTCAGTCACTAGAGGTACTGGTCCCTCTAGGGCAATGGCTTTACTGGGCCTTGGTGTACCCAGGCTCAGTGGGAACAACCAGTCGATCAGGACACCAGCAGCCAAAGAGGAAGATCCACCCCTTTCCACACACTATATTAAAGTGTGGTAGGAAGTGGTCATTACACCTCTTGGCCAATAACTAAGGACATGTAAATTACACTACATACATGGGCTTTTGCCCAGCAACTAGGGAGCTCAGGAAGTGTATGGATTTAAAGCCATAGGGGCATTTTAACCCTATGGCTCCCTACATATACATGTATCCTGTCACGATATGTTTTAATAATCATACACTAAAAATGAAAGTGTAATGTTAAATGTATTAAATGTATATTTGTTTTTGCCAACATGTGTAAACAACAGACTCAATATTTGTACACTTGATTGACTCAAGTGCTGTTTTGTTAACATGCTGTAAAGCAACATATTAATTCCATTCTACAATTATAGATTGGAAAAGGTTGGTTCTCATGTTTCTGGTGAAAATATAGTCATATATGCATATATAGCATAAATATAAGCATGCATAAAATAAATAAAAAAATATATATAAGCATAAAATAGAAATATTAAATCTTAACTATTTGAAATTATATCATTCTGTCCAATCAAAGATGTTTATAGACAGGGCCAGGCCAAGCCAACCGCGCATCCTAGGCCACCCAGCCGGCCAGCCCACTCCCCTGTGGTGTTTCGACTACCCAAAACATAACATCCCCCATTCAAGCAAATGCGCACTGAGTGAATGCACCTGTGCACACATGCGCATTTAGAGCCCAAAGTGAGAGGCAGCAGATGGGACGGTAAGGGGAGGGGACAGAGGGGAGACTGAAAGAGAGGTGGGAGCAGGGAGAGGAGGGAGGGGAGAGCACCACAGGACAGCAAACAGGAACTAGTGGTAGGCAAAAGACTCTGTTACAGGTACCTGCCAAGCGCCCCCCCCTCCCGTTATTCCCTAGTTCCAGCCCTGCTCATATTGAGGCCCTGCTCATATTGAGGCCCTTAAGGGTGTCATATAGAATGTTGTTATATTATATGTGTTTGTAAACTTTACATATTTAACGTTGCAGTTCTTCAGAGTCCCCAGAGAATTATACAAAATAAAAACAAGAACAGGTGTGTCAGAATTCACTCAATCTTGCAAAATATATATTTTCTTTTAATGAACAGGCTGTGTTCTCATTTTTAATAGGATGATATAATTGGAATAACATGCCAATTGAGAGGAGAGACATGTCTCTGCTTACAAGAAAATCACTAACAGGCCTTGTTTATGAGAGTGGAGGATGTGGTTTTAAAATGTCATTAATAAGGAACACATCCTTCAAGATATGTATACAAGTTATTGTACTAAAATAATTTAGAATACAGCAGAATAAGATGAATAAAATGTCCTTATTCCTTTAACAAAAAATGTCCTTTGTGAGTCAATCAAAAATATTGAGGTAAGTTTGTTCATATTGGTCAATTGAATCTCCAATATAAGAATGATAAAATAAAAACAGAACACTAAGTGGGTTATTTACTATGCTCCGAATAACCGAAATTCCCCAAAATCCGAAAAATTTGTGATTTTTTTTAATGAAGTCGGACTTTCACAAATTTTTCTGAATTTATTAAACCCTGAGGGCTAAAAAGCCTGAATATAAAAATACGGCATCTCAAACCTGTCGAGGTTGCATAAAAGTCAGTGGGAACAGTCCCATTGATTTTTGGTTGTGTTGGGGGTTTCGGGCAATTTCACGATGTTTTCGGAGCTTTCGGGTGAAAAATTTGGAGATTTCGGGGAAAATCCACGAAAAAATCATGAAAATCTGAGCTTTTCCTGCAAAGCAAATTTTCGGGAAAATGTAATAATAAATAAGCGTTAAAAACCCGAGCGGGTTAGATCGGAGTTTGTATCAGCCGATATTGAGATAAATAACCTCCTATATAATGCTTGGAGTGTTAGCATAATTGTACGCAGACACCAGAAGGCATGTTTTATATTAAACAATTTATTGAGTTCTCATTGGGTTTCTCCATTGCATGTGTTTCTCTTAAAGGAACAGTTCAGTGTGAAAATAAAAACTGTGTAAATAGATAGGCTCTGCAAAATAAAAAATGTATCTAATATAATTAGTTAGCCAAAAATGTAATGTATAACGGCTGGAGTGAACAGATGTCTAATAAAACAGCCAGAATCCAACTTCCTGCTTTTCAGCTCTATAACTCTGAGTTAGTCAGCGACTTGAAGGGGGGCCACATGGTACATTTCTGTTCAGTGAGTTTCCAATTGATCCTCAGCATTCAGCTCAGATTCAAAAGCAACAGATATGACCTATGTGCCCCCCCTCAAGTCTCTGATTGGTCACTGCCAGGTATCCAGGGTAACCAGTCAGTGTAAACCAAGAGAGCTGAAAAGCAGGAAGTAGTGTTCAGACTGACATGTTATACATCAAATCACTCCAGCCTTTATTCATTACATTTTTGGCTAACTAACTATATTAGAAACATTTTTTATTTTGCACAGCCTATCTATTTACCCAGTTTTTATTTTTACACTGAACAATTCCTTTAAATTTAGACTGAGGTGTGAGTGTTCAACTGGGTATATTGGATTTGAAGAGCTGCAATGGCTTCTTCTTCTTCAAATGATACTACTTTCATTTTAGTTGTCATTGAATGTTATTAGACAATTTTTATGTGGCCTACTTCTCCATCTCTTCTCTTGGAGGTATACAGTACTCTGGGTGGTTCTGGTCTGGTTGAGCAGGAATTGTCTGACTAGGCATTCTGTCACAATTTTATGCAGACTGCCCAACAAATTTTTCTTAGGAAAATTTAGTTACTAGTAATGTGGCGGCAGCAGATGACCCTTCACACGAATCACAAGTGGAGCAGCTACTGTGCTGTAATCTTCCATATATCAGGACATACTGCATGTGACAAAGCAACAGAATACCACCTTTGTCATTGACTTTGACATTTGCCCCACCATCTAGGCTGCTAGATTAGATGCAAAATAAGTAGATAAACTTGTATTTGCCATTGATCATGTATTGTATAGCGTAATTTTCAACAGCTTATTTTAAGCACATTTGTATTGTCCGTTTTCTCCAAATTGATTTTCACATCTTGCATGCTTTTTTTTGTTTTTGCTAGTAATGCAATATAATGAGCAAAGTCTAGATCTATGTGGCAAGCTTTTTCCATGAGATACTGCATATTTGTCCACTTATTGATTGACACAATCACAAAATCAATCCACATAAGCATCAAAAACAAGAAGAACACAGATTTGGACACCCTAGTATTGATATTGAAGAAACTTGTGGTATCTATAATTATAAGCATTGAAAGATATTCACAAGATACATAAGGTGTTTTGTATAGTTGATTCAGATGCCACATTACTTATTTTAAACAGATAATGATTACACCTTTTCCTGTGAAATTAATTTTCTGCCACAATTTCACCTTTCTTTGCTCTAACACATCTTTTAATTTATTATTAATTATTGTACCTCTATCTTTAACCAAACTATCTGTTCGATTTCATTATATGTTTGGGTCTAAAGAAAATAAATAATCTTTTGTTGTTGTCTGGACCAGAGCTTCCCATACTATGAGTTTGCCCCAAATGTGTTTATTGGTGGAAAAGCCTGAACATTAGTATATGATACTATAATAAATATGTAGAAGGATGGATTTTAAGGCAATATTTTGTCAATATTGTATGTACTGTATAAGTATTGTATACTGTATGTACTGTATTTTCTACGACGTTAGGAAAAGCCTAAATAAATGTCGGTCCCACAAATATAACTTTCTTTTCATTTGTTGATATCTGGGTCCTTTTCAGTTTTCTGTTTTCAATATATAATAAGTTCAATAGGTTAAATGCATATTCATGAACAAATGATCTTTTGTAAGATTTTAATCACCCCAACATTTTACAGGATTCTTATCAATTAAATGCTAAGCAAACACTGGCCTGTCAAAAACCCTGAAATTAATTCGATGTTTTCTCAAGAAGTTGACTAATTTAAGTCTCCCTACAAGCTGCAGAACGTGTTAGAATCAGCTGTACATAGCTTGTTTTCATGGGTCATTCATCACAGCTGCATTGGATTTTACTTGCAGCCTAAAGATTTCTTTTTTCCATCTGCATGTTTTCAACCTTCAAATACGGATGGTTAATTGAAGATGAAGGGAACAAGGGTTGATGACAAGACCACCAAGGGAAATAATTAATTACATGGAAATGGTAAGTTGCTGAGGACCGCAAATATAGTAAAAGTCAAGATCAAAAATAAAAGGCTTGCTGATGATGGCAAATGATTATGTTTTAGAAAGTTGATGATGAAAGTTGATGTTGCACTTACAGGTATCCAGGGAGCATTATGCAATTAAAAAATCCTAAAGATGTGTGCAGGGACCATATACACTGTATAGTTTTCATCCAACTGGAGATATCTAATCCATTCATTCTTGAGGTGAAAACTGAAGGGCTAGTGTTGTGGTTTCTGCAAAAAGTGGTATGTTTTTTGCCACAGATGCATCTCCAGATCTGGATCAAGGCAGGATATTGTTGAACAGCAGAATAGTTGTGGCTCTCTACTTCCCAAGGACCTGATGGCAGATGTTTCCTTTAACTATGATATATTTTTACTGCTTAAAAGAGGAGTTATGTTGTTGTGGCTTTAATGATGCTGTAAGTGGAACATTCCACTTCGCTAATGCTTGCTTCCCTTCCTCCACATTTAGGATTATTTTTGTGGAGTATTGCCAATGGACCAATAGCTTTACTTACAAACAAACAAATGGCTGAGCGCAAATCAACTGACCAGATTTGAATTAAAAGAACTAAGAAAGGTACCACTACAATCTATAACATACTTATACAAAGCATCACGGGTCAACCACTGTCGGCAAAAGAAGCATGGGAAAGAGACCTGAACATGTCCATAGATGCAGAGACATGGGAATATCTGTTCAGACAAACGTCCAAATTCTCTAGGGCGCTCAATCACCATGAACTTACTACAAAAATAATGTACCGATGGTACATGACCCCGGAGAGAATACATAAAGCCTTTCTCAAAGTACCAAACAACTGCTGGAGATGCCAACGAGAAGTTGGTACCCTGATACACATGTGGTGGGCATGTCCTAATGCACAAACATACTGGACCACAGTCAACCAACTTATAACAGAAACCACGGGAATATCCCATATACTCTTGCCAGAAATGGCCTTATTAGGTCTCTTTACGCAACAAATGGACAAAAACGCAAAAGGGCTAACCATTCAAATACTATTGGCCAGCAGAAGTTTATTAGCAAAGAATTGGAAGAGGTCCACTCTACCAACAGTTAAGGAAGTAAAACAAGAAGTGGAACGCATACAGCTATACGAAAGAACAGCCATATGGACCACTTAATTAAAGATAGCAACTGCTGCTTGGCTTTAGGAAAAAACTATTTTTGCTCACCTTTTACTTGTAGTGAACTCGAATGCCAGTACTCCTTCCAGGTTCCTCCCTCTCCCTCCTTCTCCTCCCTGCTCTCTCCTCTTTCGTTCTTTTCTCCTTCTAATCTGTGAAAGAAACATTGTTAAAATACCTGAAAATTGTTAATAAAAAAAAAAAAAAGAGGAGTTATGTTGTTGGGAAGAACTCGAAGTCTGAACCCAGCTCCTAGTAAGGCAACTACCAAGATAGAGGCTTTATGCATGTGAATATCTGGTTTTTAATAAAATTTTTGTAGTTTCGTGATACATTTACAGCATGGTGGGTCCATTTTTTTTTAATTACATCCTTGTTCAAATTTTATATCTTCTTGCTAATCACTGGTATAACTTAAACAGGCCTTCGTTAAATGTTATAGCTTCAATTATTTAGCTGTACAGGGAATATCATATTTTTTTCAATTACTGCACTGAACTGCAGAGCTTTGTATATAGGTCAGCTGGAAATTATTGACATAGAAAGTCATTCTGAATTGGAAAAGAAGAGTCCAATTTAGAGGTTTGTCAAGCCACACCCTACGAAAAGCAAATATATAGTACAAGGGTTCTTTTCTATATCTAATAGAAAAACGTTAGAATTTTCTGTCTCTGGCTTATAAAGATCTGCTTCTAAGATACAGCAAAAAAAAAAAAAAAAAAAAAGCTTAATTTTCACAGCAGAAATGTAAAAAAATCTTAAGTAGCAACTTTATTAATAGAGATATGACAATAGTAACATTGTGGTAAGGGTTATTTATATATATTCAATGTTGTAAACAGGATATTAGAATTAATACTATGCAACATTTGTTCATAATGTTTTAAGTAAATAACCACACTGTCAGGCTCTGTTGGGATTTGAGCCAGGGACCTTTGGGTTTCTGGCGCTGCACCTTAGCCATTGGGCCAGGTGAGCAGCCTGCTGGGTTGCTCACTGTCTATTACCTGGCCTTTGCAGCCCTAGCCCAGCTGATTGGTTTGCAGTCAGCCCTATTTAAGGCCAGCCCTCCAAACACTCCTTGCCTGAGCATTGGCTTCTCAAACTAGCAGTGTGGCATTGTCCCTAGCTAAAGGTCCAGCTCTAGCCTCCTTGCCTTGCCTTGCCCTTTCCCGTCTTGTCCTGCCATACCTTTCCTCCTTACCTAACCTTGTTCTGTTCCTGCCTTGTCTTTCCCTCCCGGTTCTGCTTCAGTCCTACTTTTAACTTTGCCTTAACCTATTTCTGCCTTGACTTTGACCTGACCTTGTCCTGTTCTGACTTGTACACAACCTACATCACAAAGCTACTTGATGCAATGTTTTCGGTGGTGAGTTCCAAACAGACACCAGGGACCTAGGCTCAATAGCTTTTAATTTACTAAGTTCCTGGCCAATCTGTTTTTTTCTGTTATTGCTGAGGTCTGTTTGACCTGTGCCTCATACTTAAGAGGCCTATTTACTAATTTTCAAGACTAAGAAAAAATATTTGAAAATATTTGTTCAAGACATAACTAGTAGCTAGAAACTGTTGTGCCTTTTTTGTGCATGACCGTTTACTTGCTATTCAGCATAATCTGAATATGATTTTTCAAACAATAGAGGTCCTTTACAATGCCGAAGGCAGGGTGAAATGTGCAAAAAAACAGATGCAGTCTGATATGTTTTCGCACATTGTACCCTTGATGAATTGCTGGAGGTCTCTCCTGCAGCAGCCCTAATAAATTTGCGCAGCTTATGTGCCCATCCCCTCCATCTCATACTGTGTGTGTCATTCATGTGGCAGCTCTACACCTCCCTCTGTGGGTTTATCTGGCATTAGGTACAGAATACAGCCAGACCCCCAGTCCAAATTTTTCATAAATGACCCCTAATATATCACAAACTGAATGGAACCAAATAATTACATCAAAACTATTGTTCTTCCATATGGATATACAGTATGTTAAGAAAAGAAGTGTTAGGAATTATTTTTCATTTTCCCCCTACTTTTTAAATATTATGTCATCCAGAAAATGCAAGTGCATGTTTGTTCACCCTATTTTCTATAGCCTTGCTTGTCTGTATAATGACTTGACAGTCACTTAGACTGTAAGCTCTATGGGGCAGGGATGTCCTTCCCACTATGTCTCTTACCACATAGCACTTAAAGGGCACTTATCACAGCCAAAATCAAACACATATTAACAATCTGACCAGTACAAAATAAACACGTTTAATCAAACTACATATATAGTTTTTTGAAAAAACTGCAGGTTTTAAAAAAATCCCTTACTTTGTCAAATGGGTTCTTTCACTGAGGGAGGCCATACTGAGACTATAACAGAGACTCTAATATGCAAATTTCAGGAGCATGCTCAGATTGTAACACTGCTTTGAGTATTCTACCCAGAATGCCTTGTTTTAGTAAACTCCTCCACTAGAAGTATCAGGAGATTTCCCTAGCTTGTCCCCTGCTGGTGATGTCATTATGCAAATGAAGGGCACACACTAACTTCGAGCAGGTGGCAGCACTACTGTACAGCAGCTAACACACAGGTTTGGCTGATTTGAAAATATCTTAGAAGGGTTGCTAAGCAAACAAGGAGTTTTAACTGAGCATGTGAAAGATTTCAGAGCTGCAGTTGGCTGGGAAGATATAGGTAGGAGGAGCCAATGAAATCCAAGATGGCTGCCTCAGCTAGAACTGCAGTGGAGATAGGGGAGATCTTGCAGAAGGAATAGTGAGCTGATCATTTACTGTACATTATACAAACAATTCTAACTGTTTTAAAAATCGGATTTCTTGAACTTTCACATAGTGTATTTACTTGATTTTGGTCATGATTGGTGCCCTTTAAGCTCTTTTGTCCTGACGTGATTTCTGTGTATATTATCTGATTTATCTTCCCCGCATATACTTGTTCCTCAGGCCAGTTTCCAAAATGACTTTGCTGTTATCTCCCAAGGAATAAAGTTGTGGCATCTACAAATACCAGACTGGGATTGTCATGTCTCCAGCATAAGCTGCCATTATGCTTTTATATTTGATTGCTCACTTATGGTGAACTCCCTCTGCTGGCTATTTCAGGGATCTATCCAGCGCCTCTATAAGGCCTGTTACAGCATTATATTTAAACTAATTGGGCTATCATAGTTCTACCATGTGACCCAACACAGTTCCTTGTGGGAGCTAAGACTCCATTTTACAGTCCATGCTGTGGAAGAAGCACAGAGTTTTGCATTCTCCCTTTATGGTAGCATCGCTGGTAAGCAAATGGACTTAAATCTACATTAAGCCACCTTTACAGCTACCAGCACCCCCAGAGACATTGCTACATATATATTTTGTGCTTTGTGTTGCAGTTGTGTACTTATACATGTTTATATTACTGTTCATTGCAAACATACTCATTTCAAGTTCTGTTGTTTGTTACAGTTTGACCTCTATTCCACTTGCCTAACTTGTAAAATCTACAGACTCCATATTCAGTCTCTTTATTGGATTGTGGGGAGGTTTAGCTGCATGTCAAACTCTACACTGCCCCAGGATAATACGTAGGGAGGACAGAACACATAGCAGTCTTGTGCTTTTTCCAACAATTGGCCTTTTGGCGTGATTGAGCCTTGCACTGCTATGTCATCTGGGAGCATGTCAAACCCCAGGCCTTGCATGCCCAGTTTGCCTTAAAGGGAAACTCAATTGTAAAATAGAATATTTTGTAGGTTGGGAGTGACTTAACCTCGCGCTGTTACGGAGTGTGGGCATGTCTTGTGCCCAAGGCCTTGCACAACTGGTGGATTTGCTTTAACATCATGGCATAAAGGGCACTGTAGCACTGTAGAGAGTGACTAAACCTTGTGTTTTACCATCGATTGGCCTTTTGGCTGGCAGAAGTGGCTTAGCGTTTCTCTACTACAAAACCTGGGTGCTTCTCAGCCCCCTAAGCCTCGAACGCCCGGATTGCCTTTAGATCTTGACATTATGTGTACTGTAGTGGTCTTGTACTTTTCCATAGCTAGGCCTTTTGACTATCGGGAGTGACTGAGTCTTGCACTGCTAGGAAGCCTGGGTGTGTATCGTGCCCCAGGCTTGCCTGCACAGTTTGCCTTAAAGGAGTTGTTCACCTTCCAAACACTTTTTCTAATTCAGTTGTTTTCAGATTGTTCCCCAGATAAAAATGACTTTTTTTTCAATTACTCTACATTATTTATTTTTTACTGTTTTTCCAAAATCTAAGTTTAAAGTTCATTGTTTGTGTCTTTGGTGTTTGGTGAGTCTGGCAGCTTAGTAATTCAGGTGCAGACTATAAACTGTTACAATTTTGCAACCTCTGGAGTATTAGCAACTATTGTATCAATTCCAACAGCTGCCTGTAATGAAACTCAAGGATTCTGCTCAGCAGGGACAAAGATAAGACACGTATCAACTAAATGTATCAATTAAGAACAGTCTACAGAGTCAGCGACCCCCACCCTCCTAGAGCTGCTTCAGAAGGTGAAAAATGACACTTGACACTTTTAGAAAAACATTCACACATAGAAAATAACTGGAAAAAGTCGTTGTTTCTGGTGATCTATCTGAAAACAATTTGTTGTTTGAATGTGAACCACCCCTTTAAGATTGCGCATTATGAGCATTGTAGCAGTCTTGAGCTTTTCACCTCCTTGCATTTTGCCCATTGGTAGTGACTGAGCTTTGCGCACACTACAGAATCTGGGCGAATCTCGTGCCCTATGCTTTGCATGCCAGGGTTACATTAAAATGCAAAATATCCTCCAATAAGAATCCTAGCTGATCTGTATAAATCTCTCCCTGTTCTTTGTTCCTGTAATTTTGAAGTTGGAATCTTTAAGCACAGCTTCCCATCACTAATCAAATCTGTCCATTATTCCCATATTTGATTCCAGTGCAATATAAAGACCCCAACATGACACAATAGTTTCTGTATATAAATAAGAGCAAGGTGGATGACAAAGTGCTTGTAAACAGCATTCTCATAAGTTGGTTCCCTTGTATCTGTAATTAAGGTTTTGGTCAGTTTAATTTTTATAGGTGAATTGGTTTCCATAATAACATTCTTTCTATATTCATTCTTTGGCAACATTCTTTCTTTACCTTAAAAGTGGATTGACAGATCTACATAGCACCTTTATTTCGACAGCTATGGTGAATGTAGAGATTTTCTCTTTCTATGTTGTATAATGGAAAGTTTAAAGCTGGAGTGATGGAAAGTGGGTGCCTATGTTCTCTTGCGGTCATGGCATTATGGTCATTGTTGCAATTGGTTCTCTGCCTTTTGGCTAAAATCAAGTGTAGTGCTGGGCCTTTTGGATAGGTACTCCTTCTTATGAGCTTCTCTGAAGAAGGAGAAACACATGGTCCTCTGGCTGGCAAGATCAAGTGTCATCTGGGCCTTTTGGCTAGGATCTAGTATCCCTTCTTATGATCTGTGAAGAATGGAGAAACGCTTGGTCTTCTGTTCTAGTAGTCTTCTAGTAATAGTCCTCTGGGCTTGACCCCAGGTCATGACTTGTGCCCTGGGGGAAGCTTCAGCAGAACCCAGGGTAGACGGGACTTCCCCTAGCAACAAGGTGAAGGCGAGTCCAATGACCCATACCCCCTTGGGGGGGCGGAGATGATGGGGCTTATCCAAGCTTCGGCAAAGGTGGATCCATCCACTTATGCTATTCTATTGCCTGGCCTGGGACACTTGAGCAACAGAGCCCATGCCTTCGGGAAGGACTCATGAAGGATCATTCAATATCATCTTGTGTAGTACTGGGACTTTTGGCTAGGTACCCCTTCTTATGATCTTCTGTGAAAAAGGATAAACACTTGGTCCTATGGCTGGCAAGATCAAGTGTCATATGGGCCTTTTGGCTAAGATCTAGTATCCATTCTTATGATTTTATGTGAAGAACGGAAAAACACTTGGTCCTCTGTTCTAGGCCGGCAAGTTGAGCTTGATGAAAGGGGAGATGGGGTGCTTGATTCACTTTTAGGGTCTTGCACAATGCACATGCACTTCTTGCTTAATCTTGCTTCACTGGATAGGTGTCATAGTCCTCTAGGCTTGACCCCAGGCCAAGACCTGTGCCCTGGGGGAAGCTTCGGCAGAACCCAGGGTAGACAGGACTCCCCCTAGCCACAAGGTGAAGGGGAGTCCAATGACCCCAAACCCCCTTGGGGGGACGGGGATGATGGGACTCACCCAAGCTTCTGCAAAAGTGGACCCATCCACTGATGCTGTTCTATGGCCTGGCCTGGGACACTTGAGCAACGGAGCCCATGCCATGTGATGTGATTGAGCCTTGCACTCTAACATAGTCTGGGAGCATCTTGTGTCCCAGGCCTTGCACACCTAGGTTGCCTTACGACCATGGCATTGTGATCAACGTAGCAGTCTTGTGCTTTTTCCATCGACTGTCCATTTGGCTGTCAGGCGTGTTTGAGCCTTGCGCTGCTACATAGCCTGGGAGTGTCTCGTGTCCCAGGCCTGCATGCACAGGTTGTCTTACAAACATGGCATTGTGGGCAATGTAGCAGTATCCAGGATTCGATTAGGGATTCAGCCAGGACACGTCAAGTATATTACATTATATTTGACGTGTTGCCTGTGCTTCCACTCATTGCGTCAGATCTGAAGAACGCACACCGTGTAGCTCAGCCCATACAGACACCAGAACCTAGTTTGGGGGCTATAATAATATATTTTGCTCACTTAGGAGTGGACACAGATGTGAGTTTGAGATATTTATCACAAGTACTAATATCAGAGTAGGCCTAACAGACAACAGTTAATGGGGTTAACAGATATAAGTAATGATATGAGCAGAATTACCAGAATGTAAGCAGTATACAGGAGTTGCAATAGGTGTATATAGCAGTATACAGATGAGCAGCATTACCTGAATTTAAACATATGCATTTTATCCAAAACAGCTAAACAGCATTCTTTCCACCCTTCTGATGTTAGGTAACAACGAGCATATGCTTCATTTAAATGACAGTGACCCTACAATGCAAAGTGTTATTTTATTATTGTCTTGTTTTTATGATTAACTATAGAGGTTTTTATGTCTTTATTAATAATATGGTTTATGTCTGCAATAGTATAAAAGAATAGTAGCACTTATTATTGCTCTGTCTGTGTGCTAAAATAAATTGTAAAGGGCATCTTTGTCTCAGCTCAGGACACCATAGACAGTTAACCTCTCCTTTATGTCAGTCTACCATGGAAAACCAATAGTGTCTGTACTTACTGAAACATTGAGCCATTCCCAATGGAGTAACTATAAGGTAGTGACCCACAGCAAAATCGTTTCCCCCCCTTCCCGAACTTTCAGAATAAGATATTTTCTAGAAACATATATTGAAAAGAATCAGTCAGTGTCCCAGTTGCCCCATATTTCTCCAGGGACCCCCAGCAGACTCTTAGTCTGATTCCTCTATAGTTTCCCCCCTGGCATGTCATAGGCATGGAGCACTGCAACAGAAGAAATCTGTTATCACAGGAAATGTCCTAAAATGTCCTGAACCAGCAACCTACTCCGCAACAGCTGTTTTCTTGTACTGATGAATGCATACCTCCCAACTGTCCTGTTTTCAGCAGGACAGTCCCACTTTTGACAGCTCATCCCGAAGTCCCGCATTTGTACTGGAAAGTCCCGACTTTCTCTGCACTGAACAGCCAGAAAACGATACAAAGTTTCTAACTTAATTGGCTTTAAGGAGGTCCCTTGGGAAAAGTTAGACTCACAGCTTAAAGGGCAATTCACCTTCATTAACAAAACTGTAATAACTGGAAAAAAACCAGAAATATGTTCAAACTTTCATAACTGCCAAATTTTGTATCATTAACATGGTAATTAGGGGGTGACCACAAAAATGGGCGTGGCCAAAAAATTTCAATGGCAACTTTTTTGTCCCTCTTTTTATTTCCAAAATGCTGGGGGGTATGATGAATGTCCTGCCCTGTTTCCAATCGCTGGCTTTCTGCACAGTGGTGATAATAAGAATTAAACACATCAGTCCAGAGCTAAGTGCCCTTCCCTTTTCCCCATGCTCCTATAACTTCAGAAGCTCCTACAAACTTGAGAAGTACATTGCACCATAACAGGACACACAGGAGGGTTGGGACATATTTGATACCCAGGTGCCGATTTATCAAATGTGAGATTAGCGCTCACCACAGAAAAAGTCTTTGGTTGAGTTTTTATGCAGTGAGTGCTCTAAACTAACATTTTGATAAATATGCCCCCTATACTTTTACAGATATGAGATAGTAAGAAATGGGTAATTTTGACTGACTACTACTACAATTCAACCATCCTGGCAGTAGGAAACCCACAATTGGGACACAGTTACAATATCCACTATAACCAGAAGCTGGCAGCAACAAAGCCATTTTGATGCCTCACCTGAAGGCACTGTGTAGCAAGCAGAAGCAATAGTAATGGTAAGGGCAGAGGAGCAGAGGGAGGAGGGAGACTTGTGTTAGTGCAACACTCATGTGCTTTTAGGCACAGCTGCATCATTCCAAATACAGCCTGCTGCTGCCTGTCACCCACTGGGCAATGGAAATAGCACAAGCCTCTCTCAGGAGAGTGCGCCCTCTGCTCTCTGCCCGTTTGTAGGAAGGACTGGAATGTAAACAGAAAGTCAGAGCAGCCAAAGCAAAAGGCTAAATCCTCCTTCTTTCTCTTTGGAGATAGTTGCTTGTAGTGAGTGGTGTGTCTTGTTTGCTGTGTATCCTCCTCCTCCCACCTCCTCCTCCTCAGCAGGGACCAGCCTCGCACCATGGAGGGCAGCCTGCAAAGCCACGAGCAGGAGGGCATAGAGTCCTGGCTGGATGATCACTGGGACTTCACACACTCCTACTTTGTTAGGAAAGCCACGAGGTAAGATCAGGGAGTACGGCAACTGCATTGCATGCATATGGCTATGGGACACTCACTTAGCCGCACTTTGTACTATGCACAGGCTCAGGGCTCCACATCTTTCATCAGGGACAGAAAGTGGCAGTCATATTCATTGTAGGGGCAACAAATGTCATTGTATAGCAGGACAACTGTCTATTTGTTTATCTATTTATCTCTATTGTTTATGAACTTTTCATCTGTATTACTTCACTCACAAACTAACACTGCAGCTCCTAGTATCCCATCTTCTATGGCTGACAGGGGAGCCCTAAGCCATTATGTATTCCTGCTGATACATTATTCCCGTGCCCCCCATTGCAGAAGTGAAGGGGGTCAGTGATCTCCAGTGCATGTAAAGGAAGCAGCCCCTGCTATGTGTGCCCTGCTGTTCCCCATGCCAGCCTGCTGCTGGATTACAACCTGCTGCCAACAGCTCTGTTGGAGTTGTACAGAGAAGGGAATGCTCCTCTCACTTCCGTCTGTTACTGCTGCTGCTGCTGAGGTGGATCTGAAGGGTAATCAACAGACAGATGCATTTAGGAAGTTGTGGGAAGTCTCCTCACTTGAGAGCTGCCTTTCCAATATATACATTCTTCTTCTGTTCCCCTCCCCGTGTGCATTGCATGGCCTGTATTGGAATGAGAATGTGGCAGGGGAAACTTTACTGTAAAACTGCAATGGGTGCTGCTGATTTTCCTGTGGCTGCTACCATGGAGCCCCAAGCGGAGAGCTGGACTGCTACCCATTCAACTACAGGAGGCAATGTGCATGCGGGCTGCACTCTACAGTAAGTGTCCAGCAACTGTGAGCACCCTCAGTTCCAGGAGTGGTACAGTCTTGTTCAGCGATGCTGCTTTACTTTGAGCCTCTTGGCTGCAGCTCTCATGTCTGTCACACTTCTGCTGCTGGCATTCACACTGCTTTTCTCATTGTTCCTGGGCATGTATGTGGTACTGGTTGATAGGCTCACAACTTTGTGTGTGCATCTTTCATTATGGGCATTTACTATATCTTTCTTCCAGCACTTGCACCTTCCCTCCTGAAAATATCATTTTGAGACAGAGAAGTGGGTGCCTTTTTGTCTCCCCTTATCTACAGAGCATTCATTTAGGGGGTACTTTTTTATCACCCACATATTTTTATCAGCTAAAATTAATTTGACTTTTGCTTCTAACTGTTTTACCTTCAGTAAAATATAACCATTCAGCTGTTGATATGCAGCTCTACAATCACCTCACAACAAGAACTTTTTAGAGAATTGTTGAGAGTCCTAGTTCAGCTTTAGATATAAAGCCACAGTTTGGGCATTTTGAGTGTGGTTTTGTGTAGACACAAAATTCCACACTGACAATGTACATTTTGGAGTGAGCCTTTATGATTATGATGAGGGTTAATTTAGGATGAGCAGTATGAGCTCATGTGTGTTTTATTATTATGCTTTATCTGATATTTATTACAGCATTATATTAAGGATAGAATGTGATCTACATTCATTTATGTTCTTATCAGCTTATGTGCCTGCGGGTTTTTTTTGCCCATTGCAATTACCAAAATAGATGTTTAGCAGTAGTTTGTTATGATCACAAGCCTCTAGCAAATCTGACTCGGAATTGTTCTCTCCTAATAAGGAGAGGAATGGAGGAGAGATCTGCAGTGTTACTGTGCAACAAACAAAAGAGAACTCTATATTCAAGGCATGTTCAGAGATAAATGGTCCGTTTGGGAACAGAAGTACAGTGCACTGTAAACTAGAAATAAGTCACTCACTGACACCCTTAACACTTTCCCTTGCCACCTACCTCAATGTTATTGATATCCATAAACATTTTCCTTTAAACGTGATATATGGAAGAGATGCAAATCTTATCTTTTCATAACCTTGTGTTTTCTATAGTTAAACATTACTTTTCTGTGCTGATGACGTACACAGCTTTAAAGTCAGACTAACACTGTTGTCATGGGACTGCTAATCCTAATTCTAAAAGAAAACATTTAGTTAGACACAATAGCTGAAAGAATTACAATTTTAGTCCGGATAACCATCTTATACCAACAGTTTTGTGCGTCTCACACTTTTTTAAAATTGTGCCAAACACACACATACACTCACAGCATTAAATACTGTACTACATTTTGTTTTGCTAAAAGTATTTTGTGAAAAAGTTATGCAATATTGCCGAATTTTATTTTAGGGAATAACATTATTTAAAAGTACTGTCAAACCCAAAAATAAATATTATTCAGTGGTTTTGAAGTCATATGTAAATGTAACTGCTAATCTGCTACTGAAAGCAGCGTCTGTCTTCCCTGATGGTTCTGACTTTGAAACTATGTAGCAGAAGTCAGCTGAGTAACAGAACTGTCATGGCTGAAGGAGAGCTGACTTGTTTCAAGAGCCAGAAGCAGAAAGGCAGAAAGGAACAGATAAATGCTGGTTTCGGCCGCAGTTACATTTACAAACAGTGTTTCAAATCACTAAAAGTTTATTAGTTTTCTGAAGTCGCCCGAAGTGTCCTTGTGCGTCGACTTTGGAAAACGAATTGCTCCGAGTGCCATCCCGCCAACGATTTACATTTTAGCTGGCGGGAATGCAGTTTGGGGAGATTAGTCGCCCCGGAGAAGAGGAGATTTGTCGCCGGCGACTAATCTCCCCGAATCTGCCTGTGTGCCCTGACCCTTAGGCAACGTTTAGGTGTAATGTCTCCTTTCAAAACAGAAAAGTGAATTTTCTTGCCATGACCTATAACACATGTAAGGCTGTTACTCAAAAGTTGAACTGTTTTTTTTTTAGAAATTGAAAAGGATTCAAGTCAAAAACTAGATGATCTATGAATGAATTCAGGCAGCGTAATGGAGTCACATGTTTTTCCATCAGTGTTCTCCTTGCAAAGTATGCCCTTTGTAGCAGTGCTTGCCCCCAAGGCAGTGATTGCGGTTGGTAATGGCTTTTAAATTGTTTCACAAAAGCTCCTGTTCGCTTGCACATCTGCAACCAGAAAACATGCAGGGATCACTTTGCACATTGGTGTTCTGTTCATGCTGCCAGATCATATGGTCAGAAGAGACCAGTGAGACCAGATCAGATTAATTATTGACTAAGATTAGTGAGCAGGCGTCTAAGCCACCTGCTTCCTTTTAACCATCTGTGTCAGGCTCCCTGTTCTACTTCTGACAGCTTATGAAAAAAACCTTTTCCTTTAGAAAAGTTGGCTTTTGTGTCTATAACCATAATGTAAAAGCTGCGGTATTATTTAAAGTTTTATAATTCATTTGTGAAAAGCATGAGTCTTCCACATCTGTCAAATTTAAAATGTATAGTTCTTTTAGTCATATCTCTAACACATTTCTTCTTTATTAGTCTTTGCAAAAGCCCTGCTTGTCGATTGCTCATTACTTTAATAAATGCCTATGCTTATGTTGCATTAACACAGATTATGAGAGGTACATACATAACATATAAATCACACTGACTAATATAGCACAGAAATTTTGTTGAATAAACAAAGAAAATACATTTGTTTGCATTCATTGCCATTCTGGGGGAATATATATTGTTTTCAGTGTTCCAAAAAATGCTTGCTCCTAGTGGAGTATACATATCCTTTAAAAAATTGGATATACTTTTGCACTCAGCCAATAGCTTTTTGCAATGTGCTATAATGGCCCAATATCATACTCTCACAAGAGAGCTATCGCTATTTCGGTCAATAAGAATGAATTGCTTATTGCTAAAATGATATGAATGCCTGCAACAGATGGAGTACGGTGGTGCAAACTAGTAGTAGTAGTAGTTGAAGTATCCTTCAACTGACAGCACATTAAGGTGGCATTTAATTGGTCACACTAATACTGCCGTGCACCCAAGTAAATAGACACTGAAATAAATATAAACATTGATCTATATGCATAATTCTAAATAGTAAAAAAAAAAACCATATACATGTAACGTTGTGAGCATTTAACTACTAACTAAAGCAGTGTCATATTTAAGCCAGTAACGTAACTAACAAGTGCCGGGTCAAAAACGTTCCCCCGATAGTTGCACCACTGGGGCAAGTGTCGGGTCTCTGCACTTCGAAAATAAATGCAGAGACCTGTGGCAATGTAAGAAGTGTAGAATACAATGTGAAAAGTGCAACAAAATGGATGGCAGCCTTTTTTTGCACTTTGCGCACTGTGTTCTGTAAGGTGAATGACCCCCTAGTACCTTGTATTTGTTTTAACTGAGCTATCATAAATCCATGTTAACAGCAAAACAATCCTGTTAAGTTTTGTAATGCTGAAAGGGTTCCTCAAAGGTTTAATCATTGTTACAGATAATCTCTTATTTGGAAAACTCCAGACCCCGCACATTTTGGATGATAGATCCCATACAATTAGTACATCAATATTCTTTAAACAACTCTAGGTCCATGTCACTGAATTTTTTGAGGATACAAGAACCCTGTGCTCTCACATTATTTTAGAGAAAAAGTTTGTAAGAACAATGTTTATTTAGTACTTAAACTCTGATTAATGTCTGAGTAATTAGTCATGTCTCCTCTAATGTAAACATTTTGAGACACTGGGTCTAAGTGCAGGTATCATGTTATGAATTTCAGTACTGAGTCCAATGGAGGGAACTGAGTACTATTACCAAATAAGTCTTGTAAAGAGAAATGATGTTACATAAAATCATGAAATAAATTGTTGATTTTTTTCTCCTGTTTGAATTGGGAACTTTATTATCTTTTTATATAGTAGCTGTTGTTGCCATATTTTAGATGGTCATCTATGTATTTTATGTTTACCTGCAGGTTTTTCATTTCTCTCTCTTCTTTCATTTATTTCTTTGTATTGCATACATAAAGTGCTTTGTTGGCACAGAAAAGCAGTTAATGTTTAGCCCATACAGTATGTAATGCAAAAACACATTGCTATTGCAGACAAAAAAATATATATCTGGTTGAGTTCAAGGTTTCCACCAGTGACTACATTAACAATAACTCATAATTGTATTTGTTTTTATTATATATGTTTTATTTTTCTTTTTCATGATATTTGTTTTATATGACATACTTTTCTGGTAATTTCCAGCCAACAATTTAAAATGCTATCTGGTTAAAAGGGCCAGTGACTCCCACGAAACAGAACGAATGTGAGACTATCATTCTACTGCTGTTTTTGTCTCTATTTCTTCTATTTCTATTTTGGCCCTGGTTGCTACGGTATGTAGCCCTATAAACCAGATAAAGCTAGATTACAAAATCTAAAGACCAATGGCAATCTGTCTAAAAAACATCTCACACTAATATTTCAAAGGAAGTACCTCTTTAAGTGGTCTGTACAACAATGGGAAAAAAAGAACCAAGGCTTTTGAGATGGCCACTCATGTACTGTTGGATGGCAGATTACTGTCCAGCCGTGCATTTTGTGTGCCTAGATGGGCAGTTTAAATCTGACATTATAAAATTCCATTACAATTGTTAACAATAAAAGAAGAGGGCATTGTTAGATCTGGGAGTAGAGCGGGTCATATTTGCTTTTTATGTGCTTTCAGGTTCTCTTAATTTGGGTAGTCAGGACCTCGGCCCCATATAAAGCCATTTGTTGTTTGTTAAACAAGCTAACAGCACAGAATAACCATAGAAACCTGTATATAAAATATTGTTTAAAGAAAATGTTATTGAAATACTCTAAAGATTTATAAATTTGAAAGGATCTGTCTGTTTTGGGGTCCTGATGTCCTAACAAGGTCTTTTGTTAGGACATCAGGGCCCACTGTAATACCACTACAGCACCTGACAAACAATCAACAATCTTTAATTTGTCAATTACTGTTTGAATGGAAAATGCAAAATTCTGATTGGAAATGTGTTTCGCTGCTAACATTTGCAAACTACAATTCAAATTAGAAATTTGCATAAATAAAAATTTGTAGCAGAAAATGAAATCTATGTAACATTTTTGAAATTTAGGCTTACAAATCATTTTGCTAAATTTCCACCAATTTATGTAATTTTTAAACCCCAAAAATTCATAGAAATTTAGAATTAAGATGCCTATTTCTGGAATTATTGTTTATAAAGGCTGTCAGTAAAGATGCTGGTTGGGTCTCTGTTTTTTCTTTGTAAAAATAACTAAGTAAACAAGTAATAATAATCCTGCAATAGCATTAATATGAAATTGAAGTAGAAATAGTATTCCTGTATTTCAGCATTTTCTAGATGATCCTTAATGGGCCCCCGCTGGGCCAGTCCCCTCTGCAGATCGGAATAGAAAAAAAATTTTTTTTCGAGGCGCTGCGCAGCGCCATCTGCGCATGCGTGTGGCACCTATTCATCCAGGAGCGGCCAGCGGCACCCGCAACGATGCCTGCGCGCTCTGCGCATGATAGTAGGGGTACGGGGGTCGGAGGGGGCCCTAGACATTAGTCCCGGTGGGACCCGGGCCCCCCAGTCAGACCCTGATAGTCAAAATAATATTAAAGTGTCATGTTTTAAGTTTTAAATAAATATAACTAAAAAAAATAAATGAGCAAGCAAAAGAGTTTAATGTTTAAGGCTTTACTAATCTGGATTGAAAGGTAGATGAAACAGGTGAAACAGTGCTGTGCTTGTAATGTGGGTTAGAAGACAATACATAAATAATATAAGACAAACCTGGCATTTACATCTAATTGTAATTACACAAAATATATTTTGTTTAGATTATAAAACTGTTTAGGCCCCCAAAACCTAAGCTACATTTGAGTTCATTAAAAGTTCACAAATTAATAATTAAACACAAGAAGTGCCATCTCCTTTTCATAAATAATTATGTCACACTGATTAGACCTTTGAAACTACCAACTACAATGTAGCTTATCTTGCAAATACAATCCTGTATATCATTAAAAGTCACAGATGTGTTGGACTGTTGGGGTGTATGTGGTTAAAAATGCCTATACTGTGTGTGTGCAGCTAAACAGTCAGATAAACAATAGCTAGAATTTTCAATAAACGGAAGAATTCATTTTCTTCAAATATTAGCTGATGGATTCTAATTTTCTTTTTTTGTGAAACTGAAATACAATACAGATGACAGCAAATCAATATACACATACTGTATGAAGAATAGATATACATAAGCGTCTACATATAAGCATCTTAGTGTAATAATGAACATACAGACAATTGATATCTCAGGATGGAGGAAGAAAATATTCAAAGTGAAAGCAGCTCTAGAACTTCCTGTAATACAGGTCACTTCGTGTTTATATAATTAATAACTTAATTATAGCTGCCTCAGTGAGATATATCTATCAATAATGTGATTCTGCCACAATAGCTGTGAGGGCAGCACACTCCCTGCCTGGCATAATACTTGTGCCACTGATGGTGTCATTGATGCAACAGGGTGGGCCAATGGGGCAAGAGACGTCACAAGGGCTATGACGTGGCAATTAGTGATTGGCTGATCAAGGGGGATTCTGCCTGTTTTCCTTATTAGGAGGAAACCTGAGCAGCCCTTCTGAAAACCTGTCCAGGTCAAAACCAGACTTGTGGCAACCCTAATTTAAATACTGTTTATGCTAAGAAAACATGGCATGAGGTAGCATCTCTAACTATCTTCTGAAAGAAGAACAAATACATCTGACACTGGTCTCATATAAACTTTAGCAGTTCCCTGCTTAATGACTCCTAACTTCCACTTTTCTGATGTTACCATCTCTGCATGGCAGTGTGTTGATGATCAGTCCCATGGGCCATTCATTCCGGCTGGCTTGCTTGGCTGTCCTTTAGCCAAACAACATTCACAACTTATAATATTAGGCCAAATTTAAGTCCATTTTTTGCGGCCTTGAAAGGTGGACAAATATTCATCCTCCATCTCTTCCAAAATGTATCAGCCAGACACTGATCTTGCTTCCATTGTTTCACATGAAGTTCTGCCAATCTAACATTCCCAGAAGAGGCCGACAAGGAGTTTACCTTTTGAGTCAAGAGCATAGCTAGGGTAAGGACAATAGGAGAATCTGAGTGTGAAGATATTGGTACTAAAGGTTTTGCATTTATGATGGCCATAACTTCTGCCATGAAGTCTCATGAGTTTAGCTTGGAGTAACATTGCTGCCAAAACACACCTATCAGTCTCTCCCAAACACCACCCACATGAGATGAGTGGGGAGGATTAAAAACCCCAATGCATACACTTTCCTGAAGATAAACCTGTAGTTCTGCATCGTTTGCAAAAATATGAAGTTCTTTGCAACCACAGCGTTTGTCCCTCTGTTGGAGCAGAGTAACTTTGCTGGCCCACAAATGGAAAATAATCGTCTTAAGGCATTGATGAAGCTAGAGCCTGACATGGATTCAATCAGTTCTATATGAACAGCTCTTGTAGATAGACAAGTAAAAAGGACTGCCCAATACTTGCTGTCAGCACTACCTTCTCTAGTTCTGTGGGTTACAACTGACCAGGGACAGAAAATGTCAATACCCATGCTAATAAATGGAGGATCTGCCTTAATCCTATCTTCTGGTAGATCTTAATTTTTTTGACTTTCCAGTTTTCCTTGCAGCTAGCGACAGGTGACACATTTGTGGATGACTGCAGATGCCAAGCATTTTCCATCAAGCATCCAGGAACCTGCACCTCCGATTGCACCTTCTGTTATTTGACACCCTTGATGAACCACTTGATTGTGGTAATATTTTACAATCAGTGTAGCAATGTGATCATTATGAGGGATAAAAATAGTCTGCTTCTCTTTATTCGTCAAGTTTGCAAGAGACAAGTGTCCACCTACTCTCAACAGTCCATCTTTGCAGCATGAATGAGTCTACTTAGTGTCCTCCAGTCAGAGAACCTCTCAAAGCAATATGAATGGAGATTGACTTCAGAATTTCAAGGTGCTGAGGTTTGCTATTTCTGATCTAATTTCAGAATTCAGGGTATGTGTTTGTAACACAGGGATTTTCTCTGTCTGGTTTGTACAGAAAATGGGCCATATGGAGTCCTGAAGGCTGTCTGTGCAGGGGTAGTGGCATTATCTGCAAGATTTGGGTCTGTTTCTATGCTGATGTTGACATTCTCTTTTGCTGATGTTGACATTCTTTTTTGCATGATGAAGAAGGGTCCCAGTACTGTATTGGGCTGTTAAAAGTTTCTTTGACAGTGAAACTGTTCTGGCTTAGACTAAGAAAGGATGTGCACCCATTTGCCAACACAGATGTCTTTAAGGTGCTGATAATGTCTGGCTGGTGTACTGACCCCACACAAACTTCTCCTACATTGACCCACCCCTGATCAAGTCTCTGAGCATAAGGGGATTTAAAAGGTCCATTAATTTGCTAACATACCTTATGAACTTGTAAAATGTCTCTTCCAAGAAGTAAAAGCATAAGAGCATCTGGCTTAACAACCTGAATGAGTAGAGGTGAGGATAGTAATAAGCTACCTCTGGAGAAGGAATCTCTGATTTGTCATCTGTTATAATATCAAAATCATTAGAGTAGGGAGTAGGAGTTACAACTGTCAAGATATCCTGTGGCTTCCATTATGCCTTCAGATGTCTTTAGGGTGTATGAAGTCATATTTGTTTTAATGTCAAAGATATCAAAAAAAAGTCTGACCTGGCAAGTGACCTGTCAGCCCATTGAGGACCACACACATTTCCACTGCTTTCTTCCTTATCCAAGTGGAATACACTGTTTCTAGGCAAGTTTTTGAACATGAATGTTGACCTTTGCCTGGGTGAGTTTTCTGTTTTGCTCCCTGCCCTGATATTTCCTGTGTTGTGCAGTCTCCAATGGTGGAGGAGGTGAATCAGGGTGTAGTGCTTTAATATGTACCTTACTGTCACATTCTGAGCATTCAACTGGTATCTTGCAGTCTTTGGCAATGTGTTTAGTGGATTTGCAGTATTTGAAACAGATGCCATTTTGTTTAAGAAAGGAGATTTGCTCCTAAACCCACCCTTTTTTCAGAGGGTGGGTCTTTTGATGAACTGGGCTTTCTATAGTGCTTGCCTTGTGGTTATTTTGACAGTCTGTGGTTTCTAAAGGTACAGTTGTTTTGTGTGTAAGCATGGAGGTCTTACTGTAGGTTCAAGGCAGCCTTTCCAGTCATGACTGCTGACTGCTGGTAGTGAAGGAGAAGCTGGGATCACATCTGATATTTGCTTAATGGCAGGCAGACAAACCTAGAGAACACAGAAAAAGGAGGGAAGGCAACCGTTTTCCTCCTTGGATTTCGCTACAACATTCATCCACTTATCTTGTAGGTTGTGTGGTAGTTTCTCTACTATAAGGTTAAATTTAGCGGTAAACTTGTAATACCCTATAAATACATCCTTCCCTCACTTCCTCTGCTGCCCCATTCTCCTCATAAGAACAAGCCACCATTTTCCCTGCCTCATCTGCCCATTTCCCCACTCTGTAATGTCATCACCCCCAAGTGTCATTGTCATCGCCGACTGCTACCTGAAGGTCAATATAATGCGGGACATAAGGTGGCAACCCTACCTATAGGCTAAATCATATACTGATAGCAGCACTATTACTTAATCTCTGTTGCTTTAGCCTTTGTGCTACTGACAGGTGATTTCCAAAATTTTCTTAAAAAGATAAATATAGCAAACCTTTGCAGTATAAACACAGATTTACACATTTTTTGTGTACTTTCTGAGAATATATGTTTTTTTCTGGAGTAAATTATCTGTTAGTGACATTTTAAGCCTCACAATCTAAATGATGATTTGTGGCTGTTCTTTAAAAATGTGATAGTGTTCTGCTGTATAAATCTATACATGATTGGTAGTGGCACTTGGGAAACACGGGGCTTTTTAAATCAAATGGTCTTATTTTTTCAGCATAAATAATTGTTATAAATGTTTAAGGTATTCAGAGTGGCTTTATCAATTCCAATGTGGCATATGCAAGTAGTCTGCAATGAGGAAGGAACCCTTTTAGTTGAATTCTTTTATGAATGAATGAGTATAGATTATGCTAACAGATGCAGATTATCTTTAGATCTCATCTCATACTGCATAGCCACCTGCATATTGGTAGCCATAGCAACTTAATATACTTGAAATCTGAATTGCAGTATATACTTGTTTAGAATGTCTTTACAAAACAGTGCCAAGATGTAGATGAGGTCATATTCAAGTATTTTTTCATCAGTTACATTGTTAGAAACCTCATGCTTTATGTAGCTTTACACTAATAAAATTGCATCCACGTTCTGGAGCAGACATTGAAATTTTGGGGAAAACCCCATCATGCTTTAAAATATTGAGAGATTTGCTTGTGATACTGCACCTTGTGTTAAGCACTGCTGTTCTTGATCCCAGTTCTGAAATTGAATTACATTTATCGATCTGTTTTATCTGTATGAGTGCCAGCATAAACTAGTCAGTAGTTGTAAACAGATAAGTAAAGCTACTGTGTATGTTTTATAAAGGTAATATATTTTATAGATATTGTTTAGGAGTCAGTTTCCTTATGCAAGGCTGGGTTGTAGTATTCAGAAGCACCAGCTTGGGGTATCAGGTCAGTCATTACAATTTTTGGGGGTATTCTAAAATTGGGCACCCCCTGTGGATTGGACCTTTCTTTCTCCTTTAATGCCCATTCAGAAAAGCCTTCTGTTTGGGGTCTGGCTGTGCTTGCACTAGATAAAAAAAATCTGCCGTAAGGTGCAAAGCATTGATGGGTACGAGGTAGCACTGTGCTGATCATCTGCTATTGTGCTTTATTATATGTATCTGAATGGCTTGAAAGTTAAGAGATGGGTGGGACGCAGGGAAGGGCACCTAAATACCCTTCATGAATACAGAATTGCAGAACTCAGGCATCACTGTATTTAGGGTTGACACTCGGCCGGTATTACCGCCCTAGCAGGTAAAACACCTGCCGGGGCCGGTATTACAAATTGCAATGTAGCTGCCTGTAATTTGTAATACCATTAAGAAAAGGCCTTGCCCTTGGGTGGAAACTTACCTTTCCTTCCTCATCTTGCCCTCGCATGATGTGGCCCCGCCCCCTTTGTGTCGTGGCTCTGCCCCTTTTGCATCACAGCCCACCCCTTTAGTTACCGCCCCCCCCCACTGGCTGGTAAAATATTTTTACAAAGGTGGCAACCCTAACTGTATTCATGGGGAACCCTGCCTTGCATGTAGTAAATGACTCCTAAACAATATTTATAAAATAACTGAAAGTGTTTTAAAGGAATTACAATATAATGTACTGTTGCCCTGCACTGGTACAGCTGGTGTGTTTGCCCCAGAAACACCACTTTATTTATATAAATGTGCTGTGTAGCCATGGGGGCAGCCATTCAAGATCAGCAACAACTTTTTCTTGCCGCACACCACTTACTTATCACTGCAAGGTGCATTCGTTGCACCTGAGGAAGGGGGCTGATCCCCGAAAGCTTGTGCTTCAAAATTTCTGCAATAAAATGAGATAAAGGCTTTGCCAGAAAAAGTTGGTGTGCTTCTTCCCTACACATCCTGGCAACCTTTCAAGTACAAGATACACAGCAGATAACAGATAAGTTCTGAAGATTTACATTGCATATTACAGAGCTTATCTGTTATCAGCTGTGTATCCTTTGCCTTTTCTCCTTTCTCAGCTTTAGGGCAGAGACACACGCTCAGATTCTGGGAGATTAGTCGCCTAGCGACAAATCTCCTCTTTTTCGGGGCGACTAATCTCCCTGAACTGCTTCCGGCCGGCTAGAATGTAAATCGCCAGTGGGATGGCAATCGGTGCGCTTTGTTTCCGAAATCGCCCGAAGTTGCCTCACGAGGAATCTGAGCTTGGGTCTCTGCCCTTAAATGGCTGCCCCCGTTGCTACACAGCAGCTTGTTTATATAAACTATATCTGAAGCAAACACATAAGTTTTACCAGTGCAGCACAACAGTTCATTATATTTTCATGACTAAAACACTTTGATTTTTTGGTGTTTCTGCACTTTAGTCTGAGGGCTAATAGGGCAGTTTGTGTTTTATGTAAGGGTTCTGCGAGTTATTAGGTTATGGCTTTGTACCAGATGAAATTAAATAACAAGGATCATTTACAGGTTTTAATGCATACTGGTCTGCTGAATTCCCTGATGATTGGTCAAAATTTGTTTTGCTAAAATTTGAGCTAAATGACATTGACAGATTGATGACTTCACTAGAATAATAGCCCTTGGGAGTGTAGCTCTGGAAAAGAGACTTTATACAAACTATTATACTGCAATATCACTGAAGAATTTGATGTTTGAATGATACGTAAAGGTTTTTTTGTTATCATAATATCCAGCTGTAAAGTAGCAGCAGCATAGGACCAAGCTTTAAACAGAGCCTCCAATGTTATTCCATTTTACACAAGATTTGATTAAAAGTCTTTATTAGAAGGGCTTTACTCGGACAGAAATACAGCAACGTTTTAGGCTTACATTAGCCTTTCCTCAAGCTCTGGACAGTCATGCGGGGACAGTCGCATCTTGGTGCTCTCCTCTCTGCATGCATTCTTTCTGGTTTTGGTGTGTCTCTTTTTATTTTTGCTGCGCCATGTGAAGTCACCTTGCTTGGTCTGAAATTCCAATATTTAAAGGAGCCACATCCTAATTCCCATTGTCCAATGTAGGTTTATTTCTGATCGTTCCTGGGTATGCTTCAAGTCGGTTTATCTGTTCTTTGAATCTTGCCTGTCACTAACCTCTACTATTTTTCTGCCTGTACCGACCTTTGCCTACTATTGACTATTCTTCCAGGATCCTGACTTTGTACTGCGTTTACTGATTGGTAGTGATCACGGCCTGTCCCACAACTACGCTTTCTCTTTCCCCCTCCTTCCTGTTACACATTCCGGTTCCTTTGCCTGCCCAGAACCCTCGCCCTTGGTTCGCTCACTTGCGGCATCCAAGTAGTGAAGGGCTCCTCCTGATGTGAATGGCAGCTGCTATGCGCAGACGCGTGATCCATGACAGGAAATTTGCTGTTAGTTCTGGGTTTGGGATACCGGACGTGACAGCTAGTCCATGCACACCCCAAAAGCACTTTCAGGTGCAAGGTGTATCCACAGACATATACCTAACACCTTCACAATGCATTAATAAAGTGCTCTGTTGAACTGTGTCTTCTATTTGTTTTTTACTTTGGTGATAGATGAAAAGCTCAGCTAGCACTGTGCTATGGGTAGTCATAGGTGCTTAATGTATGGCACGCTAAGGGGCTTAATGATGTTACCTTGTATGCTTGCCATAATGCAGATAAAATGCAGATAAAATGCAAAGACACCCTTACACAAGACCAATGAGACTTCAAGCCAGATTATGAATTTAGGCAAGGCTGTTGGGTTTATTTTATGTTTACATGATATTTTAGTCAATTTACGGTATGAAGACCCAAATTATGGAAAGATCAATATCCTGAAAACCCCAGGTCCCAGGCATTCTGGATAACAAGTCTCATACCTGTACAGTGTATAATGTTCTATTTCTAGTTACATACTTTAATGGGGCGGGATATTTAGCTTTTTAGTACTTTATTCGTTTTTAAATCGATAATCAATACATTGGGAGATGAATTGGGATTACCATAATATGCAATATTGCAATGTCTTACATATATTGGTACAATAAAAAAGCTGTTATGAGGTTAAAACACCAAAAAAAAAAAACAGCTTAGAAACTGTGTACACAAACCTAACAGGAACAAGAGAAAATGGCTTATAAGGGTAGACTGAGGAAGACTAAACACACAATAAAATATGCTAAAGTCCAAACAGAAGAAGAAAGAATAGCCCAGACAGTAAAAAATGTGTCAAAACAATCTTAAGGTAAATAAGGGAAAAGAAAAAGCAAAAGGACTAATAGCAAGCAGGATATGGGGAATACAGTATATTAATGGAGACAAAGACATAGCAGACTACCTAAATATTTATTTCTGCTTTTTGACCCTGCACGCAGCTATTCAATTTCTAGACTGGAGACCTGCAGAACAAAAAGTGAAATAATTTAAAAACTGCAAATGATAGAAAAGGAAGACCAATTGTGAATTGTCTGGGAATATCACTTTCTACATCATACTAAGAGTTAATGCAAAAGTGAACAACTCCTTTAAAAAAAAAAAAAAAGCAACTGTGTTAACAATGACTTAACAATGAGTCTTTTTCTGCCAAAAAGACATGCTCCCAATATATATATTGAAATTGCATATCAGTCATGCCCCCCCCTCCATCAGTCTCAGAGTCTGCTTCATCTACTGTTACTCCGCTGTAAAATGAGTTAATCGATTCACTTTTAAAACTGCTTCTGTCAAACAGGGATGTTAGCAGCTGCTACTTGTATTAGGTAAAATCTAGGCTTCATTGTTTCCTGTGGGGCATGTATTCTGAGTATCTCTCCTACAGGGAGCAATTCTAGCCAGCTACCTTGTATCAGTTTATAATCTCCCTTGTGTAACATCATTCTAAAAAGACATCATACTGAGCAGTTATTGATTCAAATTACAGGAATTTGGGCATGACTTTTCTTGCCAAATGTCAGGGCCAGTCACAATACAATTTTATGTTGTGTAAAAAACTGATTTTTCTGTTGGAATAGATGCTTTTCATATACAATTATTAGTAAGATATGCTATTATAGAATTTGTATTTAAGGGGCCCATTTACTCGAAGCGTCTAAGTGAATTTTCGAATTCAAAAACAAATTTTTGGGTACTTGGAGCATCGAATAGGCCAAAATTTGTTTCGAATTGAAAATACTTCACAAATTCGACCATTCGAAAATCGAAGTACTGTCTCTTTAAAAAATTTTGACTTCGACACTTCGCCACCTTAAACCTGACGAATTGCTGTTTAGCCGATGGAGGAACCTCCCATAAGTTTTGAGAAGTCGAAGGTTTTTCTGTAATATCGATCGTACATACGTACATACGTAATACGATCATACGATTATATTGTACGAATCAAACGATTCGAAGAATTTTAATTTTAAGGAACAAACCTTCGACTTCGACTATCGTACTACACCTATTTGATGGTCGAATTTCGAAGTTTTTTCACTTCGAAATTCGACCCATGATAAATCTGCCCCTAAGTATCGTTCTCAACTCTTTATAGCAGGGAAGTTTTTTCACTTCGAAATTCGACCCTTGATAAATCTACCCCTAAGTACCATTCTCAACTCTTTATAGCTTTATATTGAATCCTACACAAAAGATTTGACTTAAATAATGAATCAATTCCTAACTCTAATTTAAATATTCACAAAAAATTGTGTAAATGGTGAACACAAAAATGTTTGCATTATTTGACCAGTGCCTAAATGTCACATGATTCAGATTTGGCTAAACACACAATTATAATCCAGAACCGAATCCTGTATTCTATGCACCAATGTGGCACAAGCCTTGCAGGTAATCCATACTAGTGTATATTTCATTTTTTGGGGGTACATACTACAGATGCTTCATGCCTGAGAAACAAAAGATGGTGGGGTTTGGTTAGTTTTCTCTGTAATGAGGGAGGGATTGTTATATTAATTCTGCTCACCAGGAGAAGCTATAAAGCAGCTCTACCTGTGTCCTTAAGTACAACGTTCTCTAGCACTCTGTACCTGCCGCTGATCTCTAATGTTCACATCTCCATTTCACAAAAAATTACAAAAGATGTTGGGTAGGAACAGCTATGTGCTTCTCTCCACCTGCCCCTCATGAGTATATTGCTGCAGAACACATTGTAATAAATAATTGTAATAAATTGCACCTATTTATACATACAGACAGTAGGACTTACTGGCACCTACCTTCCTTGCATCTGCCTCCATACTAGTTGTCATTAAACATATTATATAATCCTGGGATTTATACTTATTTGGGGTTATTTATCTTACCCGAGTGCAAGTGCTAGAACCAGGCATTCATGACAAATCAAATTTTTTAACAATGTAGGCACTACCTTCAATTTACTGTGTTGTTGATAGAAAATTGTGAAGGGGAAATGTAATTAAAGTCGCAATTGATGTTTAAAATTGCTTCTTACCGAATGTTTAACGCTGCTCGCAATGTAGAATTAATTTGCTGGCAAACATTACATTGAGCATTTTAACTAAGCATAGGTTAGCGTTAACACCTACTCTGGAGCTTCGTTAATTATTTTGGAGCAGGAAACACTTTGTGATTGTGAAAATGTATTACATACACTATGCATGTTCACAAAAGCCATTTGCTCACAAAGTTGAGAGGAAGTAGTTGAGGTCTGAAATTGGTCAAAAAGGATGCAAACACGCAAACGTTTTTTTTTTTTTACAATTACATTTCCCCATTAGAGTGTAGCTTATTATAGACTACTAAAATGCAAAAAGTGGCTCTATCCTAAATGGAAAAAAGCTGACTGTGTAAAAATACTGGTCCGGGTATGTAAAACCCCAAACTCTACCCGCTAGACAGCAATTTTAATTAAACTGCCACTCACCTGATAACAGAAATGACCTGGGTGTATGTACTAGGGATGCACCGAATCCAGGATTCGGTTCGGGACTCGGCCAGGATTCTGCCTTTTTCAGCAGGATTCGGATTCAGCCGAATCCAAATCCTAATTTGCATATGCAAATTAGGGGCGGGAGGGAACTTGCGTGACTTTTTGTCAGAAAACAAGGAAGTAAAAAATGTTTTCCCCTTCCCACCCCTAATTTGCATATGCAAATTAGGGTTTGGATTCGGTTCGGTATTCAGCCGAATCTTTCATGAAGGATTCGGGGGTTCGGCCGAATCCAAAAAAGTGGATCCCTAGTATGTACATCCCTAGTATGTACCCCAGGTCCATCACTTTTGGGGGTGATCCACTCCGTATAATCAATCGATAAAAAGTAATACAATTAAAGTTCACACTCACCGATACTGGCGGATGGCTCGGGTGCTGCACCCTGTAATCAATGCAGGAATAAACAGAATGAGCACACACTCCTGTACCAGCCGATGAAAATAAAACTTGACTTTATTCCATGTTATAAAAAACCATGGTTTTAATAACATGGAATAAAGTCAAGTTTTATCTTCATCGGCTTGTACAGGAGTACGTGCTCATTCTGTTTATTCTTGTAGCTTATTATAAGCAAAAGACGCACAAGAACTCTGCCTACCTGCAGTTCTATCACTTGCACTACAAGAGAGAGACTGCATTCAGAGGCATATACAAATCTACAAGGAACAAATGTTCTTTGCACGCAAATGTTACCATCTATTTAAGGGAAAATTCCCGCTCAGCCATATTTATACTCATGCAGAGTAAACAGTTCCCTGTGTTTTGTAAGACATTTAAATTGCTAGCCAAGACAAATATATTTTCTATTGCATAAGCTTTATTGAAAAAAAAAAATATATTTTTTTTTATTCTCTGGGTGTGTTGTATCCCACTAAAATTTGGCATTAATTCAACCAAAATATTATAGTGACATTTTGCTAAGCACTCACGTCTCAAGTTCTATTATGCAGGGGTTCTAACGAAATATGTGGTTTATAATATTTGGAGGCATATTGGCACTGAGAATAAAAACTTGTGTACATTTATACACTAAACACATTGGTAAGACCTGTAGAAACAAAAAGCTCAAAGCCCTATGGTAACTGGACAGAGCCAATTAACCAGTTCTGAGTGTGGTTATGGGAATCAACAATAACAATTACAATAACGATTACTATCCCATGTACTGGCGGCTCACATATATATAATAGGTATACTATATTACAAACTCATTAATGGAAGCATTTTTGAATGTCATTGTTCAATCATTATTTTATTTGAATTGTATGATTTATAGTTGCTTGCGACACATGTTAATAGTCTGTCAAATGCACACACCATCATGCCTCTTACTTGGTGTGGAGATTTCTGTAGGTAAAATGCACCTTACTGCACTTTTCATAAAATGGGCCACATTCAGTTAGAAAGACTTATCCCTTAATTCTGTTCCCATAGATTTCAGATAAATTGTGCACTTAATAAACCATCAAGGTTTTATTTGCAATGTGCAAGTGCACAAGTCACCATTCTTATTTTTTTTTTTATCCACAATGCGATAAAACATGCTCAATTGCAGAACAGCTTTAATGTTAATCGGACGCAGTTGTGGTCATCTGAACTCAATTCTTTAGGTACAAGTTAGCGGTGTCATTTATGCAGGCCATGGTGGGAACCCAGCAGAAACCACCACTTTCAAATCCATCCCTTAGTTTCCAAACCAAAGAATAGCTTTTCCGTTCACCTCTTAGAATAACTGTCCTTTATAAATACACATGGATACAAAGGTGGTTTAATTTGCCTAATAAACAGCTTCAAAGTGTTTATGTATTGTTTTAAGGGAAGGTATTCATTTTAAAGGGATACTGCCATGGGAAAAAAATATTATTCAAAACACATCAGTTAATAGTGCTGCTCCAGTAGAATTCTGCAATGAAATCCATTTCTCAAAGGAGCAAACAGATTTTTTTTATATTCAATTTTGAAATCTGACATGTGGCTAGACATATTGTCAATTTCCCAGCTGCCCCAAGTCATGTGACTTGTGCTCTGATAAACTTCAATCACTTTTTACTGCTGTACTGCAAGTTGGAGAGATGTCACCCCCTCCCTTTTTCCCCCCAGCAGCCAAACAAAAACACATTGGGAAGGTAACCAGATAACAGCTCCCTAACACAAGATAACAGCTGCCTGGTAGATCTAAGAACAGCACTCAATAGTAAAAACACATGTCCCACTGAGACACATTCTGTTACATTGAGAAGGAAAAACAACAACAGAAAGCATTTCTCTCCTAAAGTGCAGGCACAAGTCACATGACTGGGGGCAGCTGGGAAATTGACAAAATGTCTACCCCCGTGTCAGATTTCAAAATTAAATATAAAAAAATCTGTTTGCTCTTTTGAGAAATGGATTTCAGTGCAGCATTCTGCTGGAGTATCACATGTTTTCCGATGACAGGATTCCTTTAATTACAATTGTTTACTTTTAATTACAAACCCAAGCACTCTCATTGTAAACAGTGCAGGTAGTTCTACACAGCATTTTATTTAAAAAAAATAAATATATATGAGCCCAAAATGAATAAGCCCAAAATGAAGCTTATCTGAGAAACTTTGCCCATAATCAGATCCAAGCTTGTTAATGGAATTTTTCCCTGCTGTTTTTTGCCCTTTTGAAACTGTATAAGAACTTTTCAGACAATATAGAAAAATTTAATGCTTTATGGATGCTGTTAAATCTGTTTCTAATAACTGTTGTCTCTGGTAACTAATAACCCCACTTTGTGTGACAGTCCACTGGATAAACAGTATCTGCATTGGCTTTTCCTTTGCTGTTCAAAAGTGTCAGTGAAAGTTAATGAATACTACAGATAATTTCTCCCTTTCACATTTTGCTAGTTCTATCAGTATGTGAATAAATTAATTCATTGCCCTGCATGACATACCTTCAAAAGACATTATAAGGATCTTCTGAACAAAATCATCTGAGAAGTGTGATGTCATATCTGTCTAAAAATGAAAAAAACATTTTGAGGTCTTAACCTTGAATCATCTGGCATCATCATGGGGTTAAAAAAAAGGTTATGCTTACATGCTGGGAAAGATGCTATTTGAGCTTCTTAATAGGTTAACACAATTCAGATGGTCAGCTTAAATATTTAATGCAGTCTCGGTATTTGTCACTTTTCAGTATTCATTTACCGTCAGCCATTGCTTCCTACACTAAAATATTTATCTTTTTTCCCCTTTGTTTCAGAGAAATGGTCAACGCATGGTTTGCTGAACGAGTTCATACAATACCAGCTAGTAAAGAGCAAGGAAAAAATAATTCTGAGTCTAACCCTCAGGTGTGCTATTCAGAAAATACAACTCAGGGAACTCCAGTGAGGAAGATCTCAGCCTCCGAGTTCGATAGGCCTCTAAGGCCAATTGTTGTCAAAGATTCTGTCGGAACACTGACATTTCTCTCTGATTCTGAAAAGAAGGAACAGATGCCGCTTCAACCACCCAGTCTGTCCAGAGCAGGAGATCAGTGCTCAAGGCTTTTGGAACTGGTGAAAGATATTTCCAGTCACCTTGACGTCACAGCACTTTGTCATAACATTTTTTTGCACATCCACGAGCTCATAGCAGCAGATCGTTATTCGCTTTTTTTAGTTTGCGAGGACAGTTCAAATAAGAAGTTTCTGGTCAGCAGACTGTTTGATGTTGCTGAAGGTACAACCGTGGAACAGGCTTCAAACAATTGCATCCGTTTGGAATGGAAAAAAGGGATTGTTGGTCACGTGGCAGAGTTTGGTCAACCCTTGAATATAAAGGATGCTTACCAGGTAAACATCAGAAATGTAAATATTCACTCTTTAATCCAAAAATGACTGCAGAATTAGTTGTAATGTTTAGTAATAAAATGAAATGGACTTATCTAATACCACTTAGTGATTGTGCTCACTTTTCTCAATAGCAAAAATATATTTGATGATGATAAATGAAAAATGTCAAACAACAAACCCTATCTTTTCTGGGCTGCTAGTGTATGTTGCAACTGTAGTTGTACTGTGCTAACACTTGTGCTATATCTTTCATGAAGTACCACCTCTCCTATGGGCCTCAACTAGACACCAATAAATGACCATTGTGTGCTAGCCCTGTATTCAACAGGCCTATAGATGATTAGATAATTCATAGTGGGTTTGTGCTGCTGCTGCTGCTGTTTTATTATTATTATTTTTATAAGGTGGGGTGTTGTACTTCATTTTTGTAAGTATTTTTTACTAAATTAAAGAATACAGGCAGCTTTTGAATGAAGGGATGCTATTGAATGAAGGGATGCAAGCTGAATGCTTTGGGCAGAATTGTTGCTTTGAGTTGCTAATGATATAAAAATCGAATAATTATTCTAGGTTATTTTGTCTTTTTAATTTGAAGTGCAGAAATGCAAAATGTTGAGTGAAATGATCTAATGAAGAGGTATAGGTATGGGACCTGTTATCCAGAATGCTCAGGACCTGGGGTTTTCCGGATAACGGATCTTTCCGTAATTTTGGTCTTCATGCCTTTAGTCTACTATAAATTCATTTAAACATTAAATAAACCCAATAGGCTGGTTTTGCTTCCAATAAGGATTAATTATATCTTAGTTGGGATCAAGTACAAGCTACTGTTTTATTATTACAGAGAAAAAGGAAATAACTTTTAAGAATTTGGATTATTTAGATAAAATGGAGTCTATGCGAGACAGTCATTCCGTAATTCGGAGCTTTCTGGATATCGAGTTTCCGGATAAGGGATCCTTTACCTGTATATATATTTATTTTTTGAAGGTGTATACTAAATTGAGAAAATTATTTAATTCTTTAAATAGCTTGTAATAGCTTGGTCTGATGTATGTTTACCAGATGTTTGGCAACATGAAATGCATTTCATAAACTCAAGCATCATTAATCCCTTTTCTTTATCAGCATGAATTGTGTACCCACACTGCAATAAAAATGATTAAATTGTAAACCCAACTTTCCCTTTTTGCTACCGTTTCATTATTAGATGTGTTGCATAACTTGACAAAGTTTGTTTTTTTGAATCTGATTAACTATATAAGTAACCTTATTCTGCAGTTTATCTTGCCATGAAGGGATTCTTCTTTCCCACATTTTTTTTATCCTTCCATTGTTTTCTAATAGCTCACCAGAAATAATGACTTTTTTTCAATTGCTTTTAATTTTTCACCTTCTTATGGCTCCCTTGAACTGTTCCTTGGGAGTTTGGGTTGCTAACTCTGTAAAATGTTCTAATTTGCGACAATAATTGATACAATTCATAACTTCAGGCCTACTGAGTACAATCCCTAGAGGTAGTTTATGAATATATGTAGAGAAAAGCACTGCTACCGTCTGCACCCCATGAATATAGTGTCGCCAAACATGTATTCATAGGGGTATTTGTCTCTTGGCTCCAAATGGACCACGGACACTTTCAGCAAATTAATTTAGCACAGAAGGCATGGTGCAAAGTGCACAAAAGTCATATTGCACCCATTGTTTGCACTATACAGTGTGCCCTGGACTACTGAGCTGCCAGATAGAAACACACAGAAATGAACAGTAAAGTGTAGGCTAAATTTTAGAAAACCAGTAAAATTAAAACAAAGAAAGCAACTGAAAAAAAATTAAAACAAGAAAGCAATTGAAAAGTAGTTAAGTCTTTCATCTGAAAACAAACTGACCGGGAAAAAGTGTTTGAAATTATCTTTAGTCAAAGGTAACAATAGAGTTTCCATTCCTGATTCATACATCCATATTCTTCTGTAGTTTTTAAATGATAAATCCAGTGTATTTCAAACTTTGGCAATCTCTTGTACATATTGTCTTGTCAGGTTGTCTTAATAAGGGGCTATCCCACAATGTTGATAGATTACTTACAGTATATCTGTAGTGGATAAGACTGAGAATATTATATGGAAACAATAATGCTTCGTAGTGGATTATTATTTTCATTAATTGATCACGGTAAGAGCAACAAGGTTTTATTTTGAATTAGAAAATATTTTTCCAAAAGAAACATTTCTCTTGCAGCCAGTATCTTTTCCATTCAAATTACTTTCCCTCTGATGGCAAGTTCTGTCTTCAACTTTGTCTTTTGTACTCACTGCCTGCCTGTTAATGGGTTTGTAGCAGCCATTTACGAATAGAGTGCAGTTTTTCAATGCAAGTCTCCATGTTTTTTGCCCACCAATGCAGTGTCTTTTCTCAGATTTCCAGCGTAATTGCAGCCCTGTGGAGTGTTGTGCCTGGCACAATTATGCCTGAAGTGTCAAACAAAATATAATTTTGTGTGCACAAGTTCACAAATCGGATGCAAGTTTGTAGCTAACATTTTCAGAATGGGAATTGCATCAGAGTGGGGGGTGCATTTCATATACACAATAGTTAAAAACGATTTGATAATACTGATCCCATTTTAAAGTTTAAAGCATCTGGATAATACTTTCTCCTTTGTGTTTTAGAGAGGATGAATACAAGGAATATAATATAAGTATCTTCAAGTCTATATTAATCTAAATCACGTGTAGTGAGCTTGTATACAGGTCATGGACCATGTACATTGGTGCGTGTGTCTTTAATAAGAGAAAGTTACACAGTTTTATACTTATTTTTATAAATATATTGTACATATTAGAAACGACACACACATTCTAACTAACTTGTACTGTAGTTGATCCAGCTTGAAGGGGAAAAACTCCATCTGAAGCTGTTTCCAATTGTTTGCCTTAGAAGCAGAAAAGCAAACCAAAAATCATTTTAAAGGAACAGTTCAGTGTTAAAATAAAAACTGGGAAAATAGAAAATAAAAAATGTTTCTAATATAGTTAGTTAGCCAAAAATGTAATGTATAAAGACTTGAGTGACTGGATGTCTAACATAACATGAAAGAAAACTGCACCCTGCTATTAAAGGACCAGTAACATAAAAAAAATGTTTAAAAATTCGTTAGACCACAACAAAAAATTAACACCAAGATAAATGAAACTTTTAAATAGCAAAGACTTTATTAAGAAATAACTTACAGAAAGTCTACTTCCTGTCCTCTTCAGAAAAGGCGACCATCCACACTGCAGCGATCGATTTATCCTCCCTGGCCATTCACTGACATCTTCCTCCCGGTATCCAGCAGCAGCAATGTCTGTCACAGGCTCTTCTCTCCTTCACCATAGATCGGCTTCCCTCCTCCGCTCTCCTCACCTCCCTCTTACAAAAGACGTCTGAAGAACCATCAGAAGTGGCGCCTGTTGAGAGATCCTGATCAGTTAGCAGCGATAGGGTTAATCCCAGGCCAGTTCCCATGTGGGAGTGGAGGGCACAGACAAGGATCGCTCACTGCTCTCGTGGGCTGCTTGCTCACATTTGGAATATTCCTGTGTAGGAAAGGCCTTTGCTGAAGAGTCTACCCCAGTTATAAAACTTGCCCATGTCACGGAGGAGGGAAGCTGATGCATGGTAAAGGAGAGCCTCTGACACTGCTGCTGCTGGACGCCTGTAAGTAACCTGCGGCTTTCTGTTCTGCCTATAACTGGAATGTAACCAGGCGCCGCATGTCTCTCTCTGAGAGTAGGAGAGCAGGAGGGAGGTGAGGAGAGCGGAGGAGGGAAGCCGATCTACGGTGAAGGAGAGACGAGCCTGTGACACTGCTTCTGCTGGACGCCGAGAGGAAGACGTCAGTGAATAGCCAGGGAGGAGAAATCGATCGATGCAGTGTGGATGGTCGCCTTTTCGCCGTTTCTGAAGAGGACAGGAAGTGGATTTTCTGTAAGTTATTTCTTAATAAAGTCTTTGCTATTTAAAAGTTTCATTTGTCTCTGTGTTAATTTTTTGTTGTGCTCTAACGAATTTTTAAACATTTTTTTTTTTTATGTTACTGGTCCTTTAAGTTCTCTAACTGAGTTAGTCAGTGACTATAAGGGGCCCAGTTTGTAATTGATCCTTAGCATGCAGCTCAGATTCAAAAGCAACAGTTATGACCCATTTGGCCCCATCAAGTCACTGATTGGTTACAGCCTGGTAACCAATCAGTGGAAACCAAGAGAGCTGAAGCAGGAAGTAGTGTTCTGGCTATTATGTTACACACCCAGTCACTCCAGCCTTTATAGACCACATTTTTGGCTAACTAAGTGTATTGAAAATATTTTTTATCTATTTACCTAGTTTTTATTTTTTCACTGAACAATTCCTTTAAAGGATATGTTGACCAGTCCCCAGATGGACAGGTCAACATTAATATTAGTATTATTAGCCTTGTATTTCCTTGCTTGTCAGCAAGGCATTCCTTTACTTGAAACTTTTTAATGTATCTACTAGTAAAGACAGAATTACACAAACTTCTTTTTTTTTCTAATCTAATCCTCTGAAAATATTTAATTGTGAATAAGGCAACAATTACATCTAAACTAATCATTTATCTGTAAACAAACATATTTATTATATTTTTATCTTTACAGTGTTTATAATACATATGAAAAAGGTAAAAACAACTATGCAGATTGCCCTGCAGGTGAATCATAAATCTGCTAATTTACACATTGGTTGAAATTAGCCCCATCTTATCGGCCCACCAACTCAAGCTGATTACATGTCCATATGCCCAGCAACGTCCCTCAGAGCTGTTTAAACCCCTGGAGTGTTAGGAGTGAGTAATATCATGCACCTGTGCTAACATCTACTGCTCTTCATTAGAGAAAATTCTTAACTGTGTAGCAAAAACACCCAGGTTTATTAATAGTGTAAATTATTATAATTAATTATAATTAATTAGTATAATAATTAATTAGTATAATTAAGTCCTCATAGTGAAGATGTTCTTCTGTAGTTATGCATACAAGGTTCTGTCGTCATTTTAACATTTAGAGCATTTGCAACCCATTGCAAATAATTAATTAATAAATTAATTTACAAGCTGTAAATGTGTCAACTCAAAGCTTCATTATCATGGCATGGGGTGGGAATATATATATATATATATATATATATATATATATATATATATATATATATGTACAAAGTGTAGTGGAGCATTGTACCTGTCTGTGACGTAGTCCACAATCGTAGACAATTAATACATCAAACGAAAAAGTCCAGACACCTTTGTTTGGGTAATAACAAGGTTTTTACCACAGTTTCATGCAACGTTTCGAGGCTCCCGCCTCTTTTTGAAGCATTACAAAGCCTTCTCACATCATATCCTTTAAAAAGGCAATACATTAACATAACCACACCTTTCCCCTTCTAGGGGTCCTCCCACCAGTAATTACAGCATGTAATATATTCCCAATGGTCTACAAAGTAACCATATACAATTCGCTTATGTTATAACAGTAATTAACATCATGTACATCCCTTTTATATATTTTACCATCAGGAATATGTCTTATGTTACTCATCATTTCCATAGCATAATGTCACACAAATCATAGTTAAAGCGTGTGTTATGTGTTTATATTGTCACGCATCCACCTCAAAATATATTAACTCAACATGTTGCTTCAAATGAAAGCATTCAAATCGTATTCTCGATTAAGCCCTCTAGGTTGTAATGTCTGCAAGGTGTGTATCCAGAATTTCTCCCTCTTTTGGAGTTATAAGAGTTGTTGTGGGGGGGGCAACAGATTGTATGACTAGAAATCTGAGTGAAGCTGGTGTATGTCGTGCTAAATGAAAATGGGCAGGAACAGGTAATTTCAGCACCTCTTTTCTGATAGTTGACTTGTGTTGGCTGATCCTATCTCAGATAGGATGTATGGTCTCACCTATATAGGCAAGGCCACACAGACATTTCAGCATGTATATGACATACTCAGAATCACACGTGTAGTGGCCCTGTATCTGAAACTTTTTACCTGAGTGTGGGTGTGTGAAAACATTGGTGCGTATCGCACTCGAGCATTGATTGCATCTCACACGAGGATACATCCCATTCTTCAATGGTGCTAACACTCTCTGAGGATTACTGTGTGTTGTCCCCAAGTCAGTATGTACGAATCTATCTCTCAGATTCCGCGGACGCTTGTAGGACAGAAGGGGGGGTGCCTAAAATTCCGGAACCTCAGGGTATGTCCTTCATAGGAGAGGCCAATGTTTATGGATAATCCGATGTATCTTCCAAACATTCGGATGATACGTGTGCACAAATGGTATACTTACTTTCCTCTCAGATCCCTGTGCTTTCTCCTGTATGATCCATCTCACTCACTCTTGTCATTTCCTGTTCAAGAAGACCAGGTGGGTACCCTCTCTGTGCAAAGTTGGTCGTCATCTCTTCTAAACGAGTAGTTAATCTCTCATCCTCTGCAACTATCATTTTAACATGTAAAAATTGAGATCTGGGGAGAGAGGAGACATTAGCCCTAGGATGTGCACTATTAAATCTTACTGTGGGCTTGACAAAGAGATCAGTGTAAAGCATGTTTTCCTTACGATACACACATGTGTCTAAAAAAGTAACAGACTCATCACTGTGAGTCACCGTGAATTTAATGGATGGTATACAGTTATCCAAATATTCTTTGAACTCCATCAGGGAACCAATGTCACCCCTCCATAAAACCAACAGGTCATCAATGTAGCGCCACCACGTGATGCAATGTCTGTCAAACAAATCATGCGTATAGACATATGTTTCTTCTAAATGATTCATTAAAATGTTGGCGTAAGTCAGGGCGGCATTGGATCCCATCGCTGTACCCTGAAGTTGTAAGTAGAAAGTTTCCTGAAACAGAAAATAATTTCTTCTTAGCACCAATTCCAGAAGTTCCAAAAAGAAACAGATTTGCAAGGTATAATATTGTGAACCCTCTAATACCATACGTATTGCCTCTCTGCCCAACACGTGAGGTATCAAAGTATACAGGCTGCCAATATTATCCTTTCTCCCCCTAATTTACAAATTGGTTGAATGAGCACTATATAATTGGCCCATCAGGATTGAAATCAAACTGATTACATGTCCATGTGCCCAGCAACTTCCCTCAGTGTTGTTTAAACCCCTGTGTCAGGAGTGAAAAATATCATGCACCTGTGCCAAAAATATTTTCTTTAATAGTTTTTATTACAAACATCTACTGCTCTTCATTAGAGGAAATTCTGAACTGTGTAGCAAAAATACCAAGGCTTATACCAAGGCTCTGCCTCCAGCCACTCCCCTCCCTGTACTTACTTGTGCCATCCTTCCCCTCAACAGGTAAGAGAGCCTATCTATTGTCTTGTTAGCTATAGAGGAGCAGACCTGGGCCTGCCTGTTCCCTGGACCCTCCCTGCAACTACGGGGTCTGCTTCCTCTATATATGTATTTCCCATTCTATATTTGCTTCTGGCTTAGGCCAGTACCTGAAGTGCCCAGAATTGCATCCCATATAGCAAATTATTAAAACATGCAGTCATATATCCTTTCTTTAAACTCCTACATAACCTCATATGGCAAGATGTATTCTATGATGAGCATTTTGTTTGCAGATATCAGGATGCTCTGTGGTCACAGTTGCATTGGCAACAAATCGTTATATCACCAATTTCTTTATTTTTTGGTTAATCAACATTACCCCATTAGGCATGGAATTTTCCACTACAACCTTGAAAAAAGTGGCACAGAATATTGTATATTTTGTATCTATCACGATTGTGTATACCATTGGCTGTTAATTTTAAAGGCTTACATGGCCCATATTATTGGCCTTATAATTGCAAGAATACTAGTTGACACAAGCAACTGTCAATAAATGTAGTTATTTTTACACACCATATATTTAGTATTTATTATATGAAAAATGTATCTCTAGATTCTCAGAATATTTTGTAATAACACTGGTTCTGGTTGCCAGATTCCTAAGGAATACAAGTATGGGTGGGACCTGTTACCCAGAATGCTCAGGACCTGGGCTTTTCTGGATAATGAATCTTTCTGTAATTGGATATTCAAATCTTAAGTCTACTAGAAAGTTATGTAATCATTGAATAAACCCAATAGGCTGGGTTTGCTTCTAATAAGGATTAATTATCGTAGTTTGGATCAAGTACAATTTACTGTTTTTTTATTGAAGAGAAAAAGGTATTTATTTTTAACATTTGGATTATTTGGATAAAATGGAGTCTATGGGAGACTGCCTTTCCATAATTTGGAGCTTTCTGGCTAACAGGTTTCCAGATACCTGTACTACCAAATACTACTGGCATAACTATACAACACATAAGGGCTCATGTACATTACCATCAAAATGCATTCCTTGCCTTATAGTTGCACTTGGCACAGCTCAGCCCTTTCCAATCTTTATTTTGAATTGAGTGCTGTGCCTTTTGACACAGGGGAACATTATGTTAAACCTTTGTGTGGTTTGTGGATGTTGCAAGTTTATTCCAACCACAACTAAAGGGCCAAATAGTAGGGTACAGCATCTCCAGTGTCACCAGATACATTCTATTTTTCAGTATTTTTGTTCTGGGAAGCACTAGACTTTCAAAACATATCTTTATGCTAACTGGTTGGCAATAGATTCTGTTTTAAATGTTTTGCCTTAATTTAAGATGTGCTTTCTATACCTGTTTTGCTGTTCTTGTTGTATTTTTGCGGCACAGCTAAATTCAAAATGAAGATCAGATTGGTAATTCCTGTCCATTATTCTTTTCCTGGCAACAGCTACATATTTCTAAAAATCTCCCAGAACTCTGCATCTACATCTGCCTGTCGGTGGTTTTCTAATCATTGCTTCTTCTTACAGTTTGCAGTTACTTTCCATGTAGTAGAAGGTTGTGGTTCGTTTTAAGCTGAAAAATACAGTGGATGTTACAGTACTTTGAATAAGGCCTTTATAAAGTCTGATTAGCTAATACATGTGGGTAAAAGTACAATTTCTGTGAAAAACATTATGACAACAAAATACACAACTACTGCAAATAGTTGTATTTACAATATTTGTAAACAAATAATTATTGTGATATTAAGTGTGATATTATTTATGCTGACTGTTGTGGATTTCTGTATAAGACTATTTGAAATAATAAATATGAATTAATTGGACAAGGTGCTGTACCTTTCTTCTCTACACAATATGCAATGGCCATTAATGGTACATGTGCCTTATACAGTGTAAAGAGGGATTTTGGAGCTGACTCAGATGTTTGCAATAATAATTATGAATGTTTTTCCATATAGAAGACTACTTCTCTATTTACTACTTCTCCTGCATGATCTTCAACCTGTGTTCGAGGCATGCATGCTCTGGCTTGGATTCCCAAATAAACCATTGAGTTTAGCCGCCTTTCTATATGGTTTTCAAAGGTCCCCTTTACCTTCAAAAGGCAAAAATTGGGAAAGACTTAGGGGCAGATTCATTAAGGGTCGAATTTCGAAGTTAAAATTACTTCGAAATTCGACCCTCGAATTGAAATCCTTCGACTTCGAATATCGAAGTCGAAGGATTTAGCGCTAATCGTTCGATCGAACGATCGAAGGATTTTTCGTTCGATCGAACGATTAAATCGTTCGAATCGAACGATTCGAACGATTTTAATCAAACGATCGAAGGAGAATCCTTCGATCAAAAAAAGCTTAGCAAGCCTATGGGGACCTTCCCCATAGGCTAACATTGACTTCGGTAGGTTTTATCTGCCGAAGTAGGAGGTCGAAGTTTTTTTTAAAGGGCAAGTACTTCGACTATCGAATGGTCGAATAGTAGAACGATTTTTACTTCGAATCGTTCGATTTCGTTCGAATTCGAACGAATTTAACCAATTCGATGGTCGAAGTACCCAAAAAATACTTCGAAATTCGAATTTTTTTCATTCAAATTCTTCACCCGAATTTTGTGAATCGGCCCCTTACTGTTTAGTGAAGATGGAGCCCACATATTTTAAAAATGAAAAAACTTTATTAGGACATACTCAAGCCTGAGGCGTGTCATGCCAAAGGTGGGTACTCAGGCTGTCGGTCTCTCCTCTATACAATCCTTTTAAAGGAGGGATAATGGGCAATAAAATTTACATACATGACATCATGTAGTTACTTATCCAATCAGTAAAAGGCTCAATACATAATTGTAAACCAATAGAGATAAGTTACAAAAGTTACATCACACATAAGTTATCCAATGCAAAGGGGGCATTATTACAAGGTTGAGGCCAATTAAGAGAGTGAGCGGGTGAAGAAAAAGTTTAAATGCATTCCAACAGCAGCAGTCTCTGTGACTATGTGAGAATAAAAGTGCATACTCCCTGATCACCCTGAGGAACTTTGCATAATATATATATATATATATATATATATATATATATATATATATATATATCTATATATATATATACATACATATATACATATATAATGTATACAATGTATGAAAGCAATTATTATTGCTGTGTAAATTGGACCTAAATCCACAAGCAACGATCTCAAAAGATAATTTCAAAAATAATAATAATGATAATATTAAGTGAAAATAAAAATCAAAAAAATAAAGAATGCTAAGTTCAAAAATACAAAAACGCATAAATGAAACAGTAAGAATAAAAATAAAAAATACAATACAACAAAAGTGAGCTTAAAATACTGTATATACTCGAGTATAAGCCGACCCGAGTATAAGCCGAGGTACCTAATTTTACTTACGAAAACCTGGAAAACTTATTGACTCGAGTATAAGCCTAGACACAACTAAGACTGTTGGATAAGCAGGTATAGCCAGTAATTTTTGGCAAAATTAAACTACATTTCATTACTTTTATTAACAGAAAGTTGCCATGAATAATATACATTGTGCTGCAATCACTACAGCACAAAACTAAATCACTGAAAAATTTTCCCCCCCCCAGTGGATTTATATTATCGTACAGACATTTTTCAGCTGAGACAAAATATACTGAAAGAGATATATTAAGAAGACAGCTGCCTTACCGGTAAATTTGCTCTAACGGGAGGGGAGAGGAAGCTGCTCCCTGTAGTAGGCGCCAAGTGCCTTGAAAGATTTTTCGCCGGTGGTGCCGGGTTGCCCAGAGTTTTTAGCGGGTGGGAGGGGAAGCTGCTCTCTGCTGCTGGGCCCATTCAAAGATTAATCAATTTGCTGGGGTAGGGGCGACCCGGGGATGCTGGCAGGCGGAAGGGGAGAGCCGGGGATACTGCTGTCTGCAGCAAGCGCCTGGCCCCTTCAAGATTTTTTGTCAGGGGCGGCCCTGAGTTACTGGTGTGCAGGAGGGGAGAGTCGGGGATACTGCTTACTGCAGCCGGCGCTGTGCCCCTTCAAGATTTTTCGCAGGGGGGTCCGGGCCCGGAGTTGTTATGTTGCTGAGAAAACCCACATGATGATGTCAGCGTGCGCACCACCGCGACTTCAGCCGGCAGCGCTCCACACACTTCTTGTATAAAGTTCCACACTGCTGCTCCTCCTGCGACGGAAATCAACGCCAATGTTTCTGGCTGGGAGGGGGTGTTCCCCATTGGCTCCTAAGGATCGGGCCCAATGGATGGGTTGCGGGCCCCATCCGGGGTGCAGGGGCACGGGACTCCAGTCAGTAGCACAGCTACAGATCATGTGGGATACAGATTCAAAGTTCCTTCAAAGTTCTCTGCAAATTTACCGGTAAGGCAGCTATCTTAATATACCTGTTTCATGTACCAGAGGTTTTTTTTAATGACCCGAGTAAAAGCCGAGGTAGGATTTTTCAGCACATTTTGGGTGCTGAAAAACTCGGCATATACTCGAGTATATACGGTAGTAAACAATGTTAAGAATAATTAATGTTAAGAAGAGGCTGGAAGAACAGGGCATTACTCACAAATTAGGGATGCACCGAATCCAGGATTCGGTTCGGGATTTGGCCAGGATTCGGCCTTTTTAAGCAGTGAATCCATCTGCCTGGCCGAACCGAATCCTAATTTGCATATGTAAATTATTGGCAGGGAGGGAAATTACGTGACTTTTGTCAGAAAACAAGGAAGTAAAAAATGTTTTCCCCTTCCCATCCCTAATTTGCATATGCAAAATTAGGGTTCGGATTCGGTTCTCGGCAGAATCTTTCGCAAAAGATTCGGGGGTTTGGCTGAATCCAAAAAAGTGGATTCGGTGTATCCCTATCACAAATCTTCTCATATGGAATCTAGTGTAAGAAAAAAGTTCTAATCTGGTAGCTAGTACTGGATAGTGGCATATTATGTAAGAATACATTATAACATATTATTAAATAACAGTAGTCTTTTGAAAAAAGCAGGACACGTCATAATCGTTATTTAGACCATTGCTATACGCTATATCCCCTTTACCTTGGCTGCTTAATTATGTTCTTCAAAATAATCTCTTTCAGAGCAAGGCTCATTTATTTTAACACTGGGCAAATTTGCTCCTGGGTAGTAACCTATAGCAACCAATCAGTGATTAGCTTTTTTTCAACCAGCTACAGATTGAACATTGAAAGCAAACATCTGATTGGTTGCCATGGGTTATTGCCCGGGTGCAAATTTGCACACTGTTGATAAATGACCCACAGTAAACTGTGAGTTAAGGCAGTATGTGTCAGAAACTATATTGAGGGTTTTAGCAGGGAGAAATGTTGAAAAATAACTGTTGAACATTGTAAAATGTAAATGAATTGAATGAGGGAGGGAGTGAGCAGGTTGCAGACACAAATATGCCTTCACTATGATCCCCGTTACAGCTGTCACCAAGCAGAGGTTTCCTGAGGACAGCAGTATTGTCAGGTTATTGCAAGGTTCTTGATGTTCAGTCTGGAAGCTGGAAGTTGAACAGCCCTATACACTTTCTCATTTACCTAAAATGAATTTACTGAAAATGTTTTATAATGTTTTAATGCTAAGGTCACTTCCTAGGAGAACTACTATATTTGGTTGGTTTTCTTTGGGATTTTCCACCACATATAGGCTCCTTGGTTTATGCAGAACAGAACTTGATGGGTGGCTGTATCTTTAGAAGCTTCTGCCATTTCTTGGAACCTGCTTTTTCTTATTTTGCCTTTCTCTGGCCATGTTGGAATGCTTCTGATCTCATCAGTTTATAACTGAATCATCTCTAATAATTTATCTAATTATATATAATGTTATTTTCTTTTCAGGACTCCAGATTCAATGCGGAAGTCGACCAAATTACTGGGTACAAAACACAAAGTATTCTTTGTATGCCAATTAAGAACCACAGAGAAGAGGTAAGCCATGTGGATTTTCTTTTATAAATTTCCCATTCTAATGTTTATAGGGAAGACCAACATATGTACTAGGGAGTAGGCTTGGGTCGAATTTGACCCATTTTATTTCGCCAACAATTAGTCGGCGGAGAAATGTTGCCACCGCCCATTAGAGTCTATGGGTGTCAAAAATTTTTTTGACGCACACCACTATACAAGTCAATGGGTGTAATTTCTGCGGTGAAAGAAATCCCTACTAGGGAGAGCTGTGCCACAAAGGTCTGAGGAATACCAGATCTGGAAGTGCTTTTTTGTTTCATTATGTGCCTTACAGGAACTATAGCTACTATAAGCTGTATTTTAAACCAATAAGTATTACTGAAAATTTCTATGTCTTGTGTTTAGCAAGGGATTAAAATGGCTGTCTTTGAAGGGTAGGATGTCAATGTATACAAAGTATTCTAGTATCAAAAACATCCAGATACATATAGCCTTGCCCTTAACACCTCTTAGATCACTCCATACCCATTTATTGTGTGTGTTGATGTATCCATGCTAGAGATAGACTCCAGAGCAGGCGTTAATGCTAACTTTGCTTAGAGCTGTAATCAGGCCCGGATTTGTGGCTAGGCCACAAAGACCCGGTCCAAGGGTTGCAAAACTTTAGGGCGGCATGCCGCCCAGCATCATTCCCTAAGGAGCACTGAGGCTCCCCAGTGCTCATGTGCTGTGCGCATGCGTGAGGAGGGGGGCAGCGATATGGAGCTGGAACTAGGACCATGTGTCCTTGGGAGGAGGGGGCGTGCACGGAAGATGCAGCTGTTGCTGGGACCATGCAGCATAATTGTGCTAAGGCACAGTGGACTGTGTGCGCTGTCCTCAGTGCCGACAGGGAAAGTTTGTGCACATGCGCGCATATGCACGGGGGGGGGAAGGTTGGGTTGAGAGGAGGAGCAGCAGGCAGAGGTTCAAGTGGCAGGGGGATGTTATTGAGGGTGCAAGAACGGGAGTGTCGGGTGCGACGGCGGATGCGAACATATAGTGCAACTTCACCTGGTGTAAGGGTGCGAAGTAGCGCTAGAATAGGTCTACTTCGCTAGCGAATTTTTGCTAGCTTCAGCCACTTCACCCTTTAGTACATTTGCCCCTAAACCTTGAAGTAGAGAAGTGTGGTTTGTTTCCTCCTTGATACAGCTACCTGAAAGGGTCATCAAAAATGCTGTGTGCAGAACTCCAATTGCTCTGGATTTCTGCTTTATTCTTAAGGGAGCAGTTCAGTGTAAAAATAAAAACTGGGTAAATAGATAGGCTGGGAAAATAAAAAATGTTTCTAATACAATTATTTAGCAAAAAATGTAATCTCTAAAGGCTGGAGTGACCAGATGTCTAACATATGTTAGAACAGAAACTAACTTCCTACTTTTCAGCTCTCTAACTCTGAGTTAGTCAGTGACTATAAGGGGGGCCCTATGGGACATAAGTTTTCAGTGAGTTTGCAATTGATCCTTAGCATTCAGGTGAGCTTTAAAAGCAACAGTTATGACCCATGGGCCCCCCAATAGTCACTGATTGGTTACTGCCTGTTAACCAATCAGTGGAAGCCAAGAGAGCTGCAAAGCAGTCACTCCAGCCTTTATATGTTACATTTTTGGCTAACTGACTATTGAAAATGTTTTTTTTTTTTTTTGCACAGCCTACCTATTTACCCAATTTTTATTTTTATATTGAACAATTCCTTTAAGAATCAAATTCAGCTCAGAGGTGCAGCTAGGACCTGAAGAGAAAATTATCATGAACCACAAATGTAATACACTATTAGTGGCAACAGGAATCTTTCTGAGTATAATGAATGTGAAATTATGCACCGTTTGTGAAATACAGTAATCAAACTGTTCTTCACTATCCCTTTCCCTGTCTTTCTATATTCAGACTGTGTGTCAGGGTTGTTTTTTGTAGACAGTTTTCTCAGATACATCATGTAGACAATGGGGCACTGGTCAGTTTTGCAGTACGTCCAGTAAGTCAGATTCCTGTATATTGAGAAAATGATTGCCTGGGGTGGGGCTATTAAGAGTAATTGATGATCCCACATTTGTCCTGGGACTGATGTTCGGTTCTATCCAGGGCACTATCTGCAAGGAGTTTGTATGTTCTCCCCATATATGTGCATGGGTTTGCTCTGTGTATCTTTCTTCTTACATTCCAAAAACAAAAATATATCTGGCTTGTGATTCACATAGTGTGTGCGAATATGATGAGCACTTTACATTATAAGCTCCACTGGAGCAGATGCTATATAAATAAAGCAAAATAATAATTTGTAAAAGGTACATTATTTTTATAGAATATAATGTGAAAGTTTCTTATTTCCATTTGATAAAGCATACTCTAATATCTTATTTTCATGACCTTTTATATACGATCTGTATGATAAAGCTAATACAGGTAATTACAGTGTGAACTTTGTGGCGTCCTCTTCTAAGTGAATTAAGTACCACAGTACTTAAATGTTACCCACATATTTTTTCATTAAGCACTTTTTACCATCCAGTAATGTTCTGTCATGCATGTTGCAGCAGTTTTACCAGTACCTAAGATGTGCTCCTCGCAAACATTTGGCACCACAAAGTGAGTGTAATCACTTATCTGATACCCAGGGCTGGTGCTCCTCTTTGCTGGAGTTCTTTACAGCGAGCACCACAAAGTGAGTGATCATTTTCTTCCACTTCTTCTTTCTTCAAAATCCAAGGGGTTGATACATACGCAGTAGAGAAAAAATGCCAACTTTTTTGTAAAAGTTCAGCTTTTTACTTACCTGCACTGCTGAGTGTTGCTCGCTGGAAGAACCCCAGGACAATGCAGCTTTCTGCTAACAAGAGCACTGGGGTATTAGGCATTGACCTTAGGTTGTAGGCACAGTAATATTTAATACAGTACAAATACATAGCAGATAATTCCCATGTAAGCTTTAAATTGACATAACTGGGCATCCCTGCCATTTTTACGTTATTTGTGCAGATAAAATAAGGAAGCATGTCTCATTAGACTTAATACATGAAATGTCACTCAGCTGGGTATTACAATACTACTCAATGTGCCTATGAGCAAGCTTGATTTTGCTCTCACTATAATTTAAACGCACAGACCCACACACAAAGACAGTTTAATATTTGCCATTTTTTCAAATCCTGTTTTTAATAAAAGAGCAGCAGACCATATCTCATAGTGATCTAATTCATAGGTCTCCAAGAAGCCTATGGTTTAAATTGTTGCTATTAATGGCCATGGCTTTTGTAGACCAATCTATCACTTGATCCGCATATAACAATATACATTATTTTTATAATTATTTTGTTTCAAACAAACAAAACAATGCCCAGTGCTGATGGACTGTTAGTAGAAATTCCTCAGGTTAGTTAAACTCTGGGCTGGAAAGTCTAGAAGCAGGTTCTGTGAAATTTGACAGCAGACAATAATATTTGAAGATCCCTTGTGCCAGTGATAGACTTTCACTACCTTAAATGATGTTCTTGTCACTAGCTGAGTAACGAAAGGTGTACGAATGTAAATATATGTATGTCCCCTATACATATTTACTAAAACTTTTTTACATTTTTTTTATCTCTTTCAATAAACACCAGATTAAAATGTTGTGTTTTTGTGTGCACTATTGTGCTGATTCTAAATCTATATTGTGAACATTTCTCAATTTTCAAACTATAGCAATCTTAAAGGAACAGTAACACAAAAAAAATTAAAGTGCTTTAAAAGAATAACTATATAATGTATTGTTGCCCTGCACTGGTAAAAATGGGGTGCTTGCTTCAGAAACCCAACTATACTGTAGTTTATATAAACAAGCTGCTGTGCAGCCAATCGGGCAGCCATTCATGCACAGGATATACAGTAGATAACAGATACAGTACGTTCAGAAGAATCCTATTGTATACTACAGTCCTTATCTGTTATCTGAGGTATATCCTTTCCTTTTCAACTTGTTCAGCTTTAAATGGCTGCCCCCATGGCTACAAAGCAGCTTGATTATATAAACTATAGTAGAGATTCTGAAAATACACCAGTTGTACCAGCACAGGGCAACAGTACATTATATTTTCATTACTTTAAAATGCTTTCATGTTTTGTCATTACTGTTCCTTTAAATGTTTTAAGTATATACATATTTTACTATATGAATGAAATTGTATTTTTAAATAATTAAAGTATAGTACAAGGAGTATGACATGTGTAAAAACAACTGATTAAATACACCATCAAATAAATAAAGCTAGCTAGAGGTCAAATTTCTACTGGTAGACACAGTTAGACAACTGTGTCTGGGTGAATCAAAAGATTATCTACATGAAATCTCTACTATAAATTGGGAGAGGAATATATCCTGAAATCTGAGCTTTTATTCCACCTCCTTGCTCTTGGACAGTGCAGTTTTTTTTACTTTGATTTTATATTATGAGATGTCTTATTTCCTAGAGGAACATGGTTATCAAATTTTAAAACAAAATTGCAGCCAGACCCTTTTAGTTTCTTGAAATATTCTTTAATATCCTTGTCCTATCTCATTTATTTATCTCAATGATACAGAAAAAAACAGAGAAATCCTTGAAGCTAAAAACACCCAAGTCTGAGAATAGAGTCTTTCCATGTCAAGATACAAAAAATACATGTAAAAAGGAGATGCTGAATCTTACAGGAAATGTTTATCATGGGGTGAAGGTGTAGCATGCAAAATACTGGTGCAAAATGCAATTTTTTAGCCCACAATGCATGCACCAGGCCCTGTGCATTGAGTTGCCACTATTAAGTGCAACTCTGAGATTGTAGCACAATGTGAAGTATGCAGTGCTGCTTGCAGCTGATTTCAGGAGAGTCAGGGCATGCAAATGAAGGAGAACCAGGAGCCTAACAGTGTTATTTACAGCAAAGCAGGTATTATGCAAAGTCCAAAAACAGTTTGCAATTGATTATTTTTTTCACTTTGCACACTGCCTTTCTGGGAGTCCTGAAATGCTTAAATGGAGACCAGAGACCTCATGCTGTCCCATTGATTACAGCACAACCTAAGCGCCATATTCAAGAGGGGCGGATGGAGGAGGCACATTTTCAATGTGCTTGTTTAATAGAAATATTAAAAAAAGGTTCATCCTGCTGCAGTTTTCTTCCTTGTTCAAAAACACTATTATGTGTCTGCTGCCAGATTGTACCTTGCAGCAGGGAGAGTATTTCCCTATAATCATCATCATAATCCTGTTTTACTTCTTCCTGAACTTTCCAATCTGTCATTGCTATGTCTGAAACTTCTATCACAGTATTTAAGCTTGGCTTTCTGTGCTTTGGATGTGACCAATAGGAAATAATGACATTTCAATTATAGTATAGAGACAGAACATCACAACAGTATATAATGGCAGGCGCAATTAATTTGTGTTCTGTTTTGAGAAAGAAAGCAAATCAGACCGCACTCACATTTCTGCCCAAATTTGATATTGGGTGCACGTCCAGAAGCCTATTCACATTGGCTGCTCCAGAGTATACAGATTCCATCCAATGGACAGCACTCCCTTTTACCATAAAACCGTCTTTATTCTTATTAGGACAGCAACATGCAACGTTTCGAGTGGCACTCCACTCTTTGTCAAGCTGTTTTGAGAAAGTCTTTTCAATGTCAAGTGTCATGTGATGAGTCAGGGTACTGTATGTACATCCTCTAGCACTTTGGACAACAGTCATGTCTGTAGGGCAGTGATCCGCGACCAGTGGCTTCTGAGCAGCATGTTGCTCCCCAACCACTTGGATGTTGCTCTCAGTGGCTTCAGAGCAGGTGTTTATTTTTGAATCCCAGGCTGGGAAGCAGATTTTCCAGAATTGCATACATACTAGGTATACTGCCAAGTAGAGCCTTCTTTAAGCTGCCAGTCCACATAGGGGCTACCGAATAGCCAATCACAGCCCTTATTTGGCACCCCAGGGACTTTTTCATGCTTGTGTTGCTCCCCAACTCTTTTTACATTTAAATGTGGCTCATGATTTAAAAAGGTTGGGTACCACTGCTGTAGGGTGATCTCCCTTGGTGTTAGCTACAAAATAAATTGTGTGTCTCTTTAACGGAGACAGTTGCAAGGTACATACATGGTATTCAATTTACTCAGACTAAAGAGTATCTATTGCCACTACTTAATCTACATCTTAGGTGCTAGAATTATCCATACGCATGTTCTAACTTGAGGCCCATATTTACTAAGTACTCTTTCACTCCAGTTGGGTGACAGCTCAACATATATACTGATAAAGCAGCTATAGTCATTAATACAGAGCAAAAACATTATTTTTCACCCCATTTGCTTGCCTTGTTTAGAAGTTTTTTAATCATCTACAGGCTGGGTTTTCAGTGGGCATTTTAGCCAAGAACTTGGTAATACTCATGACTAATCAGTTCATGTAAGTTTAAAATCTTGTGAGGAAACTCCTCTCTCTCTCTCATATACTGTAAAGATGTATACAGGCAGTACAAATTAAAAATTACTATGTAAAATAAAACAAATATAAAATATCGTTGCTGGCAAGACAGAGATAAAACCCCTGTTATACTTCAATAATCAGAATACTACAGAATCTGATCTCAATTGTACTTTGCTAGAACCAGAGCAGTGAAACAATGCGGTGAACCACACTGGAATGTTTGTTTGAGATTGTTAAGAAGATACAAAGCATGGGAAATGGGATTTCCCGCCCCTTTTATAATATTACGGTGTTTTTATGGAGATAAAATAGTTCTTGGTCTTCTTTGTTATAAAACTCTAGTTAAAACCCTTCCTGTTTTCTACTTTTAAACATTGATTAATTGGGCTTTAGCTATATTTAGAGGGAAGTAACTATGTTTGTTGGATTTTGTAAATGTTTGTTGCAATAAGAGACACTCGCCTAGTGTGAGGATGTGATTTCCCTTTAGATTTTCAGCCCTGTCTAACGAAATAACTATTTAACTGTGTACAATGAGTAGATGATAGAAAAATTGTTAAATGACTAGCCCCACCAGAACTGCAAATATTGTGCATTGTATCTTTCTTCCCAATCTGGCACAGTTCATTCCAGCAAGGCGCTGATAAATCATAACCCATTTAGCTTGTGCAGTTCATGCTGAGAAAAGTACTGTGGAATGCTGTGAGAAGATTCACATTTTTGCTAGATGATCAATGTTAAAAACAGATGCTTCCTGTACAATCACAATGTGAGTTATTAAAATGTCCTAAGGGAAAGATCAAGAGGCTTGTCCTGCAGTTTGCAACTTAGAAATTGTTACAGAAAGGAGGCTAATGAAATGTCATAAAATGAAGGAAAGTGTGGAACATTAATCATCACACTTGCAGAAGAAAAAAAAAAATATTCCTGCTGAATATGCAGGAAAAAGGTTGGGGATAGCACCGGTTCACAAAGATTGATCAAGTGTAGACCAGAAGATATCAGAAACTAAAAACTGTGTGCCCAATTCCCAGCACCCTCCAACCCCAAGAGATGTAAGTCAAAAACAGAAGGAGATCTAAAGACTGGTGATTCCAGATGTATGTGCCACTGGGATTTAATTGAATTATTACAGTCTTGCAGTATTAAATATTCAGATTCTACATCATGTTGTGTTTATTAATTGGCTTAACACAGACTAAAGTTAGTATTTTAAAAAAATTCTAACTTTGTCTAACAGGGATTAAAAAGTCCCATGAGCTATGGTTACATCTCTATGCTGTTTAATTGCATGTTGTGTGGGCTTTACTAAAACACATCAGTAAATCCCATGCACACTGATCGAGTATATAATTGAATGCAACCCCTACTCCATTTTTACTATTAAAACGCTGTAGCTCAGTATGAAGTGCCAGGATGTAAGTTCCTATGACTTCTTGCCTTGTTTGCTTTTCCCCAGTGTATTGTACATGGCTGTAGAACAAAATGCTGGAGTATGTAAACTGCAATTAATGTCCTAATCAGATATGTACTTTCCCTTGCACAGTAAAAGCCTTCCATAGTTAGAGCTCCATTTGAGTTGATACTGGTTGCTGACATTCATTTATAATCACTTTATACTGGTCCAAACTACTGTGCAACCTGGCTAATCAGTTAATCAGCCTGTCACTCCAGTTTCCCAAAAGCAGCCTGTGAGTGTTCAGTTTTAATACAGCTAATTGTAACTAATGTTTATGTATTGTGAGTACCTAGACTTGTACTGAAATACCTTGAGAATTATATCCTCATAGTGCAATCTGTCTCTCTTGGGCGCAAATTCACTAAGCGCCGAAGCGCCGAACGCTAGCGTTAATTCGCTAGTGTTACTTCACACACTTACACCAGGCGAATTTTCGCTAGCGACGTAACTACGCAAATTCACTAACTTGCACAGTGCACTGAACGCTACCTTTTACGCTAGACTTCCTTCGCCACCTCAGACCTGCCGAAGCGCAATAGAGTAGATAGGGATTGTTTCCAAAAAAGTCAATTTTTTTTCCCAAAAGTCCCAAAAACACTCGCGTGTTTTCTACATGATGGGTGATAGGCTGAAAAAGATCGAAAATATTTTTGGGGCTCCCCTCCTTCCCCCCTACATTTCCTGAGTCATGGCAACTTACCTAGACAGTGGGCTCATGTGTAGGGCAAAATAAAATTTTTATTTGCTGATTTGAAGGTTTTCTAGGCATTTGTAGTGCTGATACGTGTTCCTCCATTGAAATTTGAGTTTGGCGCCGTATGCAAATTAGCCTTCGCTAGCGTAACTTCGCTTTACATAGCGAATCAACGCTAGCGCAACTTCGCAACCTTACGCTACCCCTGTGCGCAACTTCGGATTTTAGTGAATTTGCGGAGCACTGGTGAAACTACGCCTGGCGAAGTGCGCCAAAGTGCGGCGAAGTTGCGCCTGGCTCAACTTCGCATCTTAGTGAATTTGCCCCTTAGGGTGATGGGACACAGTACTGTATGTTTTGTTGCCCACGCTAAATTTTCTCCAGTGGAGACTAAAAAACCCTATTAAAAGTATGTTTGAACAGAAGTTATTATAAATCTATGGCATTAAAATGTTTCAATTGCATAACCACTGGAAAAAAACAGGAAAATTATTAAACTGTACTTTGGGATCAGCAGGGTGAGAGGAAGCTGAGGGGGTCAGATATTCCTCTTCTACTAAGTAATAACAGTTCTGTATCCATCTTGTCAATCTCTAGCACAATTCCACTTAAAATAATACACAAATAAAAGGTTCTTTTATACAGTTGAATATGTGTGGGTGTGCCCGTCCTTTCATATTTGCTTGAATAAAAAGCTTTTAATCCAGCTAGGAAATAAAGTTTTTTCACAACCTTTTTTTAGCCACATCTTCACGTCATTACACGTATACATTAGAAAAATGGTAGCGTTGGAGTTCCTAAAGGAGAAGTTTAGATTTAAATGAATGACTATGTTATATTTCATTGTGTTCATTATTATCAACCATACCATTTATTTCTCAGTGTTTTTGTATTCCTATTTTAATCTGCCTCTTTTCCAAAATGAATACTCTATAAAGCCATATTTGTATTGTTTTTGTATTGCTTATTTTTCTTTAGAGGCTCTCTCTTACTCATGTTCCATTCTGGCTTCTAAAAGACTGCTTGTAAGTGGGACCCTAGCAACTACATTTCAAACTGAAGAGCCGCAGAACAAAAAGTTAAATATTTAATATTATATACTATAATGCAAATAGTGTTATTATACCTTCATCCATCATAGTAAAATGCAATTGAAAGTGAACAACTTAATGATGCTGATATCAATAGTACTTAGTTAAATGAGTGCAGTTGCCAGTAGCAAGTTTTGAACACTCTACTATAAGATAGCTATAAAACTGGTTCACGGCATAGATGGTTTCAAAGCTAAAGCTCAGCTAGTTAATTGGTGAACTAGCCAAATGAATCAATCTTTGCTGATATTGCCACCCACAAAGTGGCCAAAATTAATTTCCTCTGATTGCTTGGTCCCTTGGCCAATGATAGGAATATAGTAGGGGTCCATGCAACCCCTTTAAAGGAGAACTAAAGCTTAACTAAAGAAGTAGGTCAGAAATTTTGTATATTATGTTCTGGGCTTCTGTACCGGCCCAAGGCAACCACGGCCCTTTAGCAGTAAAGATCTGTGTCTCCAAAGATGCCCCAGTAGCTCCCTATCTTCTTTTCTGCTAATTCACTGCACACGCTCTGCACTGCTGTCACTGTCACTGAGCTTAGGGACTGACACAAAATATACAGCACACATAGAATATAAATGTTACAATATAATATAATTATTCTGTACATGGCAGCACAGAAACCAGTGCAACTAGCATCAGAATTCTATAATCAGCTTTATAGCATCATCTTATTTTACACACAAATCCCATTTTCTGCTTGATAAGCCCTGTGTGATAAGCCCTAAATTTAGCTTTTCAACAGCTGCTTAGAGCCCACTGAGTGTCGTAGACACTTTCCAAGATGGTGACGCCCTGTGACAAGTTTGAAGTCCTGTTGCTGCTATTGAAGCTGAAAACTTTAGGCTGGTGCAATAAGTTCAGTATATAAAATATGGCATTTCATATCTTAATGCAGTCCTTGATAGATGGGATTTTAGGTATCTGGCTATTTGGTTACTGAGGCATATTAAGAATTTTGCCTAAGGTGACTAGCACTGTGCCTCATTAACCCATAGCAAACAATTACCAATTATCTTTAAACATTCTACTGCAAGTAGGATAATGTCAGCATTTGCTACTCACTATTGGTAAATCTGCTAGAGCAGATTTCCCCCAAGTTCTAATTTTGTATTTTTTCAACACATTTTATATATAATGAGTGTTTCAAAGGTGAACAGATTTTTGAATGTTTACTTTGGGCTTAATTATTGCCATTTGCAATTAACCGCTAAAGCCAACAATCATTTCTCACTACTAATACTCCTTCCTCCCTCGGCAAATTAATCAGCTTTTATGGTTTCCACTACCACCTCTATGCTGACGATACTCAGATCTATCTCTCATCTTCCGATCTCAAGCCAGAACTCCTAACTCGCGTCTCCTCCTGCCTGTCCGCTATCTCTACCTGGATGTCGCAACGCTACCTTAAATTAAACCTCTCTAAAACTGAAATGGTTCTCTTTCCTCCAACTAACACCAGTAACATCCCAGAAGTATCCATCATAGTTAACAATTCACTATCACTCCCTCTCCCCAGGCCCGGTGCCTTGGGGTTATTCTAGATTCTGCCCTGTCATTTACTCCTCATATCCAGTCACTTATTAAATCTTGTCACTTCAACCTAAGGAACATATCCAAAATACGATCATTTATCACCCAAGATGCTGCCAAAATTCTTATTCACTCTCTCATCATATCATGTCTAGACTACTGTAACTCTCTTTTAATTGGCCTTCCCCTCCAGAGACTGTCACCTCTCCAGTCCATAATGAACACTGCTGCGAGTCTCATACACCTCAGCAACCGCTCCTCCTCTGCCTCGCCATTCTGTCAATCCCTGCACTGACTTCCGCTACCTTTCAGAATCAAATTCAAATTAATGACACTGACATTCAAAGCACTTCATAACTCTGCCCCACCCTACATCTCTGAACTCATCTCTATATACTCACCCAATCGCTTACTACGCTCCTCTACTGACCTGCTACTAAACTCTTCTCTCATTACCTCCTCACATGCTGGCATTCAAGACTTAGCAAGGGCTGCATCCCTCCTCTGGAACGCTCTCCCACGGTCTGTCCGACTTTCTCCCAACCTTTCTGCTTTCAAGAAATCTCTTAAAACGCACTTCTTTTGAGAAGCCTACCCTCACTCTTAACTTAACTACCAAACGCAACACCACATACAGTACCACATTTCTCACCCACTTTATTCGATCTTGCCCATTCCCACACCTTGTGTATTACCCCCTTCCCTTTAGACTGTATGCCTATGCATAGGGCCTTCCTCACCTTTTTGTACCTGTATTGATTGTGGTGTATGTAACTCCATATGTTCTAGGCATATAATTCATGTGATCTAGTTGTATAATCACATTTACTTTACAGTGCTACGCAATATGTTGGTGATATATAAATACATGTTAATAATAATAAATAATAAATAATAATAATAAAATGCAAATCAATACTAACTTTTAGTGATGGGCGAATAAATACGGCAGGGACTTTAACATTGACTTTAACGTCAGCATCAAAATTGACCCGAGTGTCAGAATTGACGCGGGCGTTATATTTTATGCGAATTTCGCTGGAAATTTGCAAATTTTCCGGCAAAGCGAAGCGGGACAAAATCGACCATCACTACTAGCTTTAATAGGAATCACATCCTGAGCTGAATCAATAGATCTTTAATCTCTTAACCCACATGTATTAGCGTGCATCAGTGTACTTGGAATTAAATACATGCCTGCCTGGTTATAAATAGTACAGTACTTGTATTTCATGTATAAATATTCATGTTATAATAATTGTTATTTATATTTGTTTGATGAACTCAGGTGGTTGGTGTAGCACAAGCAATCAATAAGAAATCAGGAAGCAATGGGACGTTTACTGACCAAGATGAAAAGGTGAAGTATGTTATGTGCATGCTATAATTGTGTTTGCATTCGTGTTCTCCCAATACTAAATTATTTATATGTCAAAGAACAAGACTTGATTAAGTTATCATAGTTAAAATCTATTGTTATCTGTTATATTGTTTACTGTTTAACATTTTCAATTTTAATGGTCACGAGAGAGGAACAGTAATTTTTGCAAAGACATATATCCTTTTTATTAGCCCTTTGCTGGGGAACAATGGGCAAAAGATTATTTTGCATATATCATATGGGTGCATAGTAACCATCTGCCAAGAAAGTAACCGATAAAGGCACAATTATAATGGGTTATAATTTTGTGTCATCATCAAAACAAAGAGACTATGTAACATATCTGTATGGCATTCTGAGTACATTTGACTAATTCAGTAAATCTAGTATAAGTCATGGAATATAATTTAGCAAAATATTACAAACTTGTGATTTGACTGCATTTCTCTGTATAATATTAATAGGGCACAATATATACAATTATACAGAAAAAGATAGTTACCATTTGGTTACCAATTGAGAGTCCTACAGCAGGTCAGATATGCTGCTACAATAGCCTTGTATTTAAAGGTGCTGTAATGTGAAAGGTTGGAAGTAGAGAAGAAAAAATCAAATAGAAGAAAATGAAAGCTGAAGTTGGTATAAATAATCAGGGTACTCCTAATAGATATTAGACTAAAGGCATTAGGGGTATTTTCTCTGCTTCCTGACACCATAACAAAGTCTGACAGAGAAAGTGTTAGTGCTTTTCACTCCAAAACCATCAATAAAGGACTGGCATTGTCTTGCATTTCTGTTATAGCAAGCAGCAGACTTTGCTTTCACTCATCAGAGCACAATTAGGAATTTCAGTTTGTGGAGTCACCATGGCTTGCAAGGAGGCTCTCCTTGTGATCTTAGTACCATGTAGAATTTGAATACATTATCCAGACACACTTTATACCAAATAGTCCAAACACCCCTACTAATATTGCATTCCACAGCTGACACATTCCCATTTCCATACTCTGAAAGCAATGTAAGCATATAAATTATTTATTAGGAGTATGGATTTTTAGAGATGAGAAGGCACATGTCAACATGCACAGTTGTCTAGAACAATGTAAAAGTCACTATTATTCGGAAGAGTGTTCTGACTGAAGTTAAGAATTGTGCTTTACCATGACACAGTCTGTGTATGCTGGATACCAAGAAAATTCTACCTATATCAATGCACACTACTGACTTAAAGATGTATGTAAGATGAATAATAATCTGGGGCTGTTTTATTGAGATTTCAGCTAATGCTCCGATTGCAGGTATATCAAACAGTAACACTACAGTTTAGGGAAGGATACTATATATATAGTCATACTGCTGATAAAAGGAAAACTATACCCCCAAAATGAATACTTGAGCAACAGATCACATTAAGTGGCATATTAAATAATCTTACCACATTGATATATATATTTAAGTAAATATTGTCCATTTACGTCTTTTGCCTTGAACCACCATTCCGTCATGGTCTCTCTGCTGCCTCAGAGATCACCTGACCTCTGTATAACTACTACCAAACATACTGAGGTATTACAAAAAAACAGGGGGGGGGGGGAAAGGCATTGATTCCATCCTCCAAGACAAAACAACAATTCCTTTTGTGGTTTGGAGAAACAGCAGAAGCCAGTATACATAGATTCCCTGATTCTACATCAGGAAGTTCCTAATAGGTATACACAACAAGGGACAGTTGTCAATCCACTTTGCCTCCCTCGGAATACTCAAAACCTACTAAACCATAGAAGCCTAAGAACATTTGTAGGAAATGTATTCAATGGCACCTAAGAACTAGAGGTTTTTCACAATGTACTATAAATCCAGTAAACGTTTTTTTCCCAAGGATGTGCTAATAGGCCAATGGTATTTTTCACCTTTTTCAACCAATTAGCAATAAGAGTGATGGATTGATGATCAGCCTGCTAGCAGCTAGTTTACATGTGACCAGCCTTAATTATTTTTTTTGTGGAGGGGCCAAGGCAAGAAAGTCAAAACAATCATTTTAGATAGGGTAGATATATATTAAATCCATCATTAGAGTTCCATGGATATATATGGCCTGTTCAACAACGTGAAAAGCAGGACCAGATTTTTAAATTACAATTTTGTTTAAATCCTGTTAAAAACACAAATAAATAAGTGAAGGATTGATAATGTTATTTAAGTTTCCTTCAATAAACTCCCCACATTTGCAGTAGAAAATGTGCAAACTTGGGGACAGACTGCCACCTCCTACTTCAGTGTTGGTTTTTTATGTCTTTTAATTTGTTCTTCAGACAAGGTTTACTTTGGGAATGTTTTCAGTTGGAAACTATGACTTGTGGGAATAACGTGATTTCATCCCTTCAGAGGTTACTGTTCTATGAAAATATTCACCTAATACAATTGCTTATTGTTTTAGGGTAGTGTTATGTAACATGATTCTCGTTTATACAGGGAATCATAGGATATTATAAACTTTCCAGCAGTTGTCTTTATCCGCCACTAGTTTGTAATCAGACGTTTGCTAATCTGTTAAACAAAATTAATATATATAATATGAAAACCACATACAGCACTGTTAGTTTAAAGCTAATATATATTGCTACTTTGTTAGTTTTGCTCATGTTATCCATGATATCTGGACTGTCTGTTCAGATGGATTCAGGTTTCACTGGCAAGTTAATATGACTTTATGGATGGGAAAAGAATTTTAAGTAAATGTAGCATTAATTGTTTCTGGAAAGGTAGAAAGAAAAATTGCAAACTAAAATAAACTATGAGAGGTAAGAGGAAATACAGCTGCAAGACAGGAAGGCATCTGATACCTGCCTATATACATAAATGATTACCTACTGGTTTTAAAAAGAGAATTAAACATTAAAAAGGAAAAGAAATGATGTATTTTATTTGCATTACTCTACCAACCAAGAGGTCCATGTAAGAGCAATAATCCATGACCTTCAAAGTTGCAAATCTCTGATCTAGCTAGGCCAACTTTTGGATGCCAGTGAATCTGCGCATGAACAGCATTCTATGGGTTACATATAGCCACACTTATACCCATTGCTAAATATGGCTCTGGTTGTCCCTTTTCACTAGGCATGTATCGAAATGCACTTTTTTGGAATTTGGTGGAATCCCAAATATTTCACAAACAATTTGATGACAACTGAATCTGAAACCTAATTTGAATATGCAAATTTAGTATACAGAAGGGAGAAAAAAATCTGTGTGCATGATTTCTTTAATCAATTGACCTAATGTCATGTTATAGATGCATCTGTAAACTACAATCAGATTTTTACTTTTCCTCGGCATAGGAATGCTGCTCTGAAGTGTCATGTTGGTCAAGTTGGTGCTTGGCATTTTTATTCTTACACCAATACTTACCTCAAAACACTACAGAACTACCAATAGGAAAAGAGTTTACATCTAGCTCACAAAGGGGCTTATTTATTAAAGTCGAATGCCAAAAACTTGAAAAATTTTAGTTTTTTTTTACTCTAAAATTTAAATTATTAGTGGAAGAAAAACCTTGAATTTTTCAGGATTTATTATACCCCATGGATGGAAAAAGTCAGAATCCAAAAATCCGGCATCTCAGACATGTCGAGGTTGTATATAAGTCAATGACCCAAAGCGCCGAAGCGCCTAATGCTAGCATCAATTCGCTAGCATTGGGCATTTTCGTTACTTCGCAAATTCACTAACGAACGCTGGCGTAAATTCGCTGTGTTACTTTGCACCCTTACGCCTGGCGAATTTTCGCTACGGATGTAACTATGCAAATTCACTAACGTGCGCAGTGTACTGAACGCTACCTTTTACGCTAAACTTCCTTCGCACCTCAGACCAGGTGAAGCGCAATAGAGTAGATAGGGATTGCTTAAAAAAAAAGGTCAAATTTTTTCTAAGCCCCAAAAAACGCTGGCGTTTTTTCTATATTATGGGTGATAGGCTGAAAAAGATTGAAAAATTTTTTGGGGCTCCCCTCCTTCCCCCCTACATTTCCTAACTCATGGCAACTTAACTATACAGTGGGCACATGTGTAGGGCAAAAAAAAAAATTATTTGATGTTTTGAAGGTTTCCCAGGCTTGTGTAGTGATTCTACGTATTCCTCCATTTCCATTGAAATTTGAATTTGGAGCCGTATGCAAATTAACCATCGCTAGCGTAACTTCGCTTAGCGAATCAACGCTAGCGCAACTTCGCAACCTTACGCTACCCCTGTGCGCAACTTCGGATTTTAGTGAATTTGCGGAGCGCTGGCAAAACTACGCCTGGCGAAGTGTGGCGAAGTGCGGCGAAGTGCGGCGCCTGGCCCAACTACGATTCTTAGTGAATTTGCCCCTATGGGAGAAGCCCCAAAGATATCCTGATCTGCACTGGGTTTTGTGTAATAATCCGTAGATTGTTTGGTTTTTGGGTGTAAAATCTGAAAAATCCATACAATTAACATTTATGTGCGATTTTCACGATTTTTTCAGCGTTTTTTTCTGCACCAGAATTTTATGGGAAAATGTATTGATAAATAAGCGGAAATAACCTGAGAGGATTCGGTTGGAATATATTTAAAAAAATAATAAGATATTTTCGGATTTTGATAACCTGCAAAATGTACTAATTACTTATTATACATCATACTGGATGCAAAAGTGTGTTTCTAAAAAATTAGGAATTTTTGTTGTCTTGATGCCATTGGTGTTTGAATATTGCAAGTTACAATAAACATACAGTATTTGGTTATCACAGAACATATGAACTATAGTAAATGCATTTCTTTGATGCTTTAGGACTTTGCTGCTTATTTGGCATTCTGCGGGATTGTTCTACACAATGCGCAACTCTACGAAACGTCGCTGCTTGAAAACAGGAGAAACCAGGTATAGTTTAAAACTATAGTTATTAAAAATGACTGTTTCATTTAAATCATGCTGGACCTGCATATATAACTGTAAAAAAACACTTTTAATATACAAGGAAAAGCCAAGTTCTGACAATTTATGAAGCAGTAACCCCAGTTTTTATCCAGTGCCTGGTGCCCCTTTTCATGCTTGCCAAATGGTTCTTTGCCAGGCCTCTTTACAGTACAGTGATGCAAGCAAAGATTAGTACTGCACATGCACTGCTGCAAGGAACCATCAGCTGTGATGCCCTAAAGTGTGCAATAAAGGCATTTTATTCTAAAGAATATTAGTGGTGCTATTCCAAAAGAACAAGGAATATCCAGTACAGCAGACAAGATTGTACTTCTAAAGGAAACTACCAGGATCAGTGAATTTTACTATACGTTTATTATACGTTGCTCAGTGAATCCACAGAACTCCCATTTTTAGTTATTAATTGGTCAACTTTGTTCAGCTATTATGCTGTATGGATATGTTTTTGCGAATTTTAACATACAGTAACAGCACAGTGAATTATTGTAGCACTCACTATATAAAAAGTATATATGTACACATTTTCTTACTAAACTAAAGGTAGATTTTAGAACACTGCAGCCTGTTATATACTCAACAGGGTATTTCACAGCATCACTGCCCTTACCACAAGGAACATTTTCACTACTTCCAAGGAAAGTTCAGTGCCTTAAGTTTAATTGAATTGTCTCTGGTTCTCTGTTCTTTTGTGTGTGATAAAAGCTCCTTCACTATCTGTCTATATATACTCTAATATACTTGTAAAGAGCAATCATGTCTCCTTGCAAGCACTTTTTTTAGAGAAAACAATCTCAAATATCACAGTCTTTACTTTTATTTTAATTGTTCTATTCCTCTTACTAGTTTAGTTGCACAACTCTTTTGCACAACTCTTTCCAGCTCATTAAGATTCTTTAGCAAAACTGTACTCATACCCAAGGTGAGGCATTGCTACAGATCTATAAAGAGGCATAACTAATAGTTATGCACAGTTTAGTATTACTTACTATCACAATGTCAATTAAAAAGTAAAGGGATCTCTGCATTATGTCTCTAACAACATTAGAAAATGGTCCATTTACCACCATTAATTTTAATCTATCCTTCAAGTAGATAAAATCCACTGCCACCTTAATTCTAGTTTTTGCTCACCTTCTCATAGAAGGCAACTGACTTATTCCCTAGTACAGGTATGGGACCTGTTATCCAGAATGCTCGGGACCTGGCATTTTCCAGATAATGGGTCTTTCTGTAATTTGGATCTTCATACCTAATATCTACTAGAAAATCATTTAAACATTAAATAACCCCAATAGGCTGGTTCTGCTTTCAATAATGATTAATTATATCGTAGTTTGGATCAAGTGCAAGCTACTGTTTTATAGAAAAAAAAATAATTTAAAAAAAATTGGATTATTTGAATAAAATGGAGTCTATGGGAGATGTTCTTTCCATAATTCTGAGCTTTCTGGATAATGGGTTTCAGGATAACAGATCCCATACCTTTACCACCAAAAGCTTTCTTACAACCAAACTAACAGGCCTTTAGTTTTCAGGATTTTTCAATAATTGCTCCACTATAGCAATTCACAAATCCTTTACCATTATGTCAGATATCAAGTAAAGCATTTTGGTAATCACAGAGCTGAGATCATTTAGTACCCTGAGTTGAATACCACCAGGTTTTAAATCTTTGTTTTATATTTACATGTTCTCATCTGTTTTGAACTTCCTCCTGATCAACACTTAGATTTTGCTGTATTAAAACAGATGCATTTCTTAACTGATTCCTCAGTTGTGTAAACAGAAAAAATAACAGTTCAAAAGCTCTGTTTTAAGTCTTTTCTCATTAACACATTTACCTCACTCTGACACCCAGGTCCATCCCCTGCTTGCTTAATTTTCTGTTAGCATTCACACATTTTACTATAATGTGGAATTAATTTCACCCTTGCTCTTTTTATTCTCTATTTCTGCTTATCCGATGCTTTCTGTGCAAGTTTTATTGGCTTCCTTGTGCCTAACAGAAGTTTCAGCTGACCCTACACAAATGCCTTAAATGTGCATTTTTTTTAGCTTGGGGACTGCTAAAAGTCAACTTGTTTGAATCCTGGCCAAATTTCTCCAATGCTTAATTACACTGATGCTGTTATGAAACTTCTTCAAATATTCTATATTAGATCTAGTACATAATTATAATTAGTGTAGTGTGTTTTTAGATTTTACATCTGGAAATGCATAGCATTATTGCTAGGTAGGGATGGCGCGAACTGTTCGCCGACGAACTTGTTCGCGCTCGCCGGAAGTTCGCGAACGTCGCGCGACGTTCGCCATTTTGGGTTCGCCATTGTTGGCACTTTTTTTTGCCCTCTCACCCCAGACCAGCAGGTACATGGCAGCCAATCAGGAAGCTCTCCCCTGGACCACTCCCCTTCCCTATAAAAACCGAAGCCCTGCAGCGTTTTTTTCACTCTGCCTGTGTGTGCTGAAGAGATAGTGTAGGGAGAGAGCTGCTGCCTGTTAGTGATTTCAGGGACAGTTGAAAGTTTGCTGGCTAGTAATCGTTTTGATACTGCTCTGTTATTGGAGGGACAGAAGTCTGCAGGGGTTTGAGGGACATTTAAGCTTAGGTAGCTTTGCTGGCTAGTAATCTACCTTCTACTGCAGTGCTCTGTATGTAGCTGCAGTGGGCAGCTGTCCTGCTTCTGATCTCATCTGCTGACTGCTGCAATAACAGTAGTCCTTGTAAGGACTGCTTTTATTTATTTTTTTGTTCCAATACAGAGCAGTATCAAGCAGATTACTAGCCAGCAAACTTACTATCATCTGTCCCTGAAATCACTAACAGCTCTCCCCCTACACTATCTCTTCCAAGCACACACAGGCAGATTTTTCAGATACATTTTTGCCCTTGATCCCCCTCTGGCATGCCACTGTCCAGGTCGTTGCACCCTTTAAACAACTTTAAAATCATTTTTCTGGCCAGAAATGTCTTTTTTAGATGTTAAAGTTCGCCTTCCCATTGAAGTCTATGGGGTTCGCGAACCGTTCGCGAACCGCTCGCATTTTTGCGCAAGTTCGCGAATATGTTCGCGAACTTTTTTTCCGACGTTCGCTACATCCCTATTGCTAGGCACCTTAGATAAAATAGCTTAGTCTTAAGGGTTTAAAAAACAATAAGACACTCATTCATATTATAAAATATTATTCATTTAGGTGCTGCTTGACCTTGCAACCTTGATATTTGAAGAACAGCAATCACTGGAAGTCATCTTAAAGAAGATCGCAGCTACTATCCTGTCATTCATGCAGGCTCAGAGATGCACAATATTCATTGTGGATGAAGATAGTCCTGTGAGTAGGGGAATGTCTCATTACAATGTAAATGTTATATATTATTCTAGGGGCAACATGTAAAAATGTTTTCCTATGTTATTCCATATGCCAGATGATATTATTTGAATATTTTTATATTAGAACATAAATTATCTGTTTATTTTATATTCCCATGATTCTTTTGTATAATTCCCAATAACTAACACAAAGGGGCAGTTGAAGAGCCTTGATATCTTTAAATTAGCAACAACAACAGAAATACAGATATTTAGTTTGACTCGTGTACAGCCAAATTGAAAGTCCCAGCGATTTTTAATAGATCTTTTCCTTATTCTAAGACGAAGCTTATCCTGAAATGATCTTTTAAATGTGCGATTTGTCTATCAACTTAAAAGACCATTTCAAGTGATATAGTCTAGTTGAAGCCAGGAAAACTATGGGTAGCTGCCTGCTTGGCCCTGCAAAAAGCGATACATTTCACTGTGAATGATGAACATTTTTGAACCTGACCAATCTATTTTCTGACCAGTGTTAGACAACATATTGTTTGATGCAAGATCGTTCGGTGTCCACTAACCTCACTATAATTTGACGGATGCCAAAATGGCAGAAAATGCAGGAAGGTATTCTTTTTGCAGCATAGTGTATTCAAATCTAAGTACACTGTAAAATCAGAACAAACTGCAGTAGCTGGAAATGATTTAATTGATCACATAACAAAACAATCACCATTATGAATGCAGCTAATTCAGTTTACCTTCTAAAATCATGGCGTACAAGAAGCCAAAATGTACTGTATCTGTAGCAGTTGGTAGAAGGTTGTAAGGCTGTTTTGTTTTGACTATTTTTATTGCTAACAAAGCCAAAATCCTGATAGATCCTGTGTGTTTACAAATAGAAGGAAATAGAACATTGTATGATATAGAAAACTTTGGGTTAATGTATTGAAAGTCTCAAGCTTTGCAAGCAGAAGCCACATTTATGAACATAGAGCATGCTGCAAAGTGCGATTGTTTGTGTAATTTGCCATATTTTTTCCCTACAGTGTAGCTTTTCCCCCACAATTTCCACCCTAACTTTAGTTGCCACTAAGATGCATCTATTGCAACTTTTCCTTGATGCACTGAAATTGATGTAAAAGTAGCCCCAATATGTTAAATGACTCCATGTGAATAGCCCGCCCCAGTGCTCACATCTGAAGGACCCTCCTCAAAGCTTTAAAAGACAACTCCACCCCCAATCAGGTGTCTTGTGATAAGCTTCTAGAAACTACCGAAAAAGGCATGGTAAACTATGACATGGAGTGTATGATACATTTTCCCTTTTCCCTGCACACTCCATGTCATACACACACACAGGACATGGCAAGCTAATGTCCCCTGATGGGATGGTAATAGTTTCACAAAAGGAAATCTGTGTCCCAGAAATTCCAAGGAGAATCAAACGTCCATTAGTGAACATTGAAAAAAAAACCCTGGTCCAAGCCTGTGGACTATCTCTGCAGAGAAAACACGGACTGGGCTAGAAGAAAAGAGAAGTGAATAGCCAGGGAAAGAAAAGGGGATAGGTCTCTTTTGAGGCAAAGCCCACCCCAAAGTAATGAGACCAAGTGTGAGACCAGCATGACACTCCCTCCCCTGGACTGAGAGAACTATACTCCATAGATAGAGAAGAGGATAGTAATAATGAGTATCCACTTCCCACTTACCAGCACAGCTGTACCAACTGTATGCCCACCACAAGAGCACTACTGAAAATAGCTCAAGAAGTGGGGCACCTGTAAAAAATGGCTTAGTAGAGAAAAGAAACAAACATTACCACATGGTAATACTAAAGCTTCCACAAAGTGAAACCCCTGTTGCACAGTAAAAGCCTTGTTCAAAATGTAAATGGTTGGGCCTCCTGTATATAACCTGGTATATACTGTAAAACTAGATGTGTTATATTCAAAGCAATATTACCCTATATATCTGTTTGTCTGTTCCTGTGCCACTGGCTCTTGTTTTAGATATTATCATACAAAAAGATTTTTTGGGGGTGGGGTTTTTGTGACCACACTCCCTAATTACCATGTTCATTTTACAAAATTTGGCAGGTTATGAAAGTTTGAACACATTTCTGTAGTTTTTATGTGTTATAACAGTTTTGCTAATGAAGGTGAATTGCCCTTTAAGCTGCAAGTCAGTATCCCCAAGAGACCTGCTTATCTTAAATTGTTACAAAAGTATCTATTCGGGGCTCTTTGCCAAAAGCTAATTAAGTTAGAAACCTTATATCTTTTACTGGCTGTTCAGTGCAGGAGATCAAAGAGAAAGTCGGGACAATTCAGTAACAAACCCGGGACTGCAGGCTGAGCTGTCAAAATCGGGACAGTTGGGTGGTATGTATTCGGGCTTGAAGGCATACAAGTGTGAAGTGGATAAGGATTGTGAACATGATTCGACCTTGGAATTATATTACAGTAGAACCCCCCCATTTTACGTTTTTCAGGGGATCAGAAAAAAACTGGTGTAAAATCCAGGAAAATGTATTATGCATAATATATAGGTGGGACCACAAAACAACAATGTAAAATGAGGGAAATGTAAAATTGAGGTTCCACTGTATTTGGACATAACTAGTGTAGGATGGCTCTGCCTCTCTGAAGAGTTTTTCAAATGTTTCTATTTCATGTTTCATTATTGTTCTTTGAAGGCCATGTTTCTCTTTTCCATGGTTTTAGTGTGTAATAAGAAAATATATAATTATTATACCAAATTGCATTACTTACAGGATACCTTTTCAAGTGTGTTTCATATGGAATCTGATGAATTACAAGAGTCTGCAAATGCTGTAAAGAGGTAATTACCAGTAAATAAGCTGCATGAATAAAGAAGGGAAACCTATATTTATAAGTGAGCAGAAGACACTTAAATTGCCTTAATTTGAAATATCTTACATTTGAGGGTATTGTGAAAGAATATGGAAGTTGTTATCATTCTACTAAGGATAACGTATGACTATGTCTTTGTATAGTATAAATGATTGTATAAACAATGTTTCAGTACTCATACACACTACTAGTTATTGGTACACTACTAGCTATTGAATAGCATTCTGCAACTTCCAAAATTCACAGGACATTGCTTGACACAATTGTGATCTCCGTGAGTGGGACCTGTGTTGTCCAAGTGAGACACGTATAAAAGAAAAAGCCTCCGGCAGCAGAAGGATAAAATTCATCCAAGTAGCTGTGTGCAATTCTCCTAATATGGAGACCTTTAGCAAAATATGTTGCCATTCACAACAGCAGAAATGATTATAGAAGAGATTAAAGACATTCTTTGCTACAATGATTATTTAAGAGAATTTGTGTATAAGGGAAAGAAAAGACTAAGCCCTGGGTGTCATAACACAAATGACAAGACACTGGCTTAAAGGTGAGAGCTAGTCAGATTTGCTGTTTAGGGCTAGATAAGCTCTGCATATGGTTTAATGAGAAGTGCATACTTTTACTAAAAATAGTGATAATAGAGAATCTGGAGATAATTTATTTTAGCACAGCAGAAGAGGATCAACCCAGTAAATGCAGCCAATCATGGCATTTGTTTTGCTGCTGTAACTGCTAGCAACAAACTGCAACCTCAACACCCAGAACCAGTTATCACATGTCTACGATCATTTACATTAATACATGATGGTGACCTTTCTATCCCCTGTACTGGCATCTCACAGAAATATACGTTTAATTTAGGATTGTCTTTAGAGAATTATTTGTGATATTATAGTAACTGCATTTGTTTTTGTAAAAGGGAATATGTCAATATGCAGGGTCTTTATTCTTATAAGTTGTACAGTAGTAAGGGCATTCCGCTACATACATATGCACTGCCATATTGATTTCCACACACCACAGCTGAGACTTTTTCATGAGAACAACAGTAAAAATAGCAAATTTATGACCACTAAAGGGCCTCTTAAACCCATAGTCATAATTATTCTATAGGCAGAACTGAGGTTTGTTTGCTTTGGGATACCTAGAAACCTTTAAAGTGTTTAAAATCTTCATTACATTTCTATGTATGTTCAGGGTTCTGGGTAAAATATATAATTTATAGGAATAGGTAAACACAATGAAACAAAGAAAGGCAAAAAAATTTGAAAATGATTATATAAGATATACAATTCACTGTGTTGTTTTTCACAAGTCTGTGTAGTTTGCCCATTTAATTTGTTGGTACTTTCCTGTTCCTGTTCAATATACCCAGCGTCCCCCCAAAAGCCAGCTCCTCTTCTGCCTACTGGTCCGACCCTGCCAAAAGCCATTATGTAATGTGAATGCTGATATTTGCCAGCGACAAAGTTAATGTTATTTTAGCAAGAGCTTTGATTCTCAAGTAATTGCATTTACCCCAGCTGCTTAAACATATTTGTAGTATATCCAGTTAAAATTAGAAAGCTGTAAATGGAAACAGTTGGAGTTTAGGATATGACCTATTGCCTCCTGTAGTGTGTGACTACAGTGCCTTACAATATGTCAAACAATATTTATTTTGATGTATAGTGTTTGTATAACAGAGACATCTGCAGGCCAGGCAACTCTATAAACTCTAAATAATTTGTAGAAATGTATTTTTATGAAGATAATTTGTCCTGAAAAACAACAGTTTAAAGGGATACTGTCATGGGAAAATACGTTTTTTTTTTTCAAAAAGCATCAGTTAATAGTGCTGCTCCCGCAGAATTCTGCACTGAAATCCATTTTTTTCAAAAGAGCAAACAGATTTTGTTACATTGTTACATAGTTACATAGTTAAATTGGGTTGAAAAAAGACAAAGTCCATCAAGTTCAACCCCTCCAAATGAAAACCCAGCATCCATACATACACCCCTCCCTACTTTTAATTAAATTATATATACCCATACCTATACTAACTATAGAGCTTAGTATCAGAATAGCCTTTGATATTATGTCTGTCCAAAAAATCATCCAAGCCATTCTTAAAGGCATTAACTGAATCAGCCATCACAACATCACCCGGCAGTGCATTCCACAACCTCACTGTCCTGACTGTGAAGAGCCCCCTACGTTGCTTCAAATGAAAGTTCTTTTCTTCTAGTCTAAAGGGGTGGCCTCTGGTACGGTGATCCACTTTATGGGTAAAAAGGTCCCCTGCCATTTGTCTATAATGTCCTCTAATGTACTTGTAAAGTGTAATCATGTCCCCTCGCAAGCGCCTTTTTTCCAGAGAAAACAACCCCAACCTTGACAGTCTACCCTCATAATTTAAGTCTTTCATCCCCTTAACTTATTTAGTTGCACGTCTCTGCACTCTCTCCAGCTCATTTACTGTATATCCCTCTTAAGGACTGGAGTCCAAAACTGCACTGCATACTCCAGATAAGGCCTTACCAGGGACCTATAAAGAGGCATAATTATGTTTTCATTCCTTGAGTTAATGCCCTTTTTTATGCAAGACAGAACTTTATTTGCTTTAGTAGCCACAGAATGACACTGCCCAGAATTAGACAACGTGTTATCTACAAAGACCCCTAGATCCTTCTCATTTAAGGAAACTCCCAACACACTGCCATTTAGTGTATAACTTGCATTTAAATTATTTTTGTCAAAGTGCATAACCTTGCATTTATCAACATTGAACCTCATTTTCCAGTTTGCTGCCCAGTTTTCCAGTTTAGACAAATCACTCTGCAAAGTGGCAGCATCCTGCATGGAACCTATAGTTCTGCACAATTTAGTATCATCTGCAAAAATAGAAACAGTACTTTCAATGCCCACCTCCAGGTCATTAATAAACAAGTTGAAAAGCAAGGGACCTAGTACAGAGCCCTGCGGTACTCCACTAACAACACTGGTATAATTAGAAAATGTTCCATTTACCACCACTCTTTGTAGGCTATCTTTTAACCAGTTCTCTATCCAGGTACAAATACTATGTTCCAGGCCAACATTCCTTAATTTAACCAGTAACCTTTTGTGTGGCACTGTATAAAATGCTTTAGCAATGTCTAAGTAAATCACATCCACTGCCATCCCAGAATCGAGGTCTCTACTTACATTCTCATAAAAAGAAATTAAGTTAGTCTGGCAAGATCTATTACGCATAAAACCATGCTGGCACAAAATCATAGTATTATGATTTGCTATGAAGTCCAGTATCTTACCCTTTATTAACCCTTCGAAAAGCTGACGTCAGACTAACTGGCCTATAGTTTTGAGGCTGAGAACGGGATCCTTTTTTGAATAGAGGCACCACATTAGCAATTCGCCAGTCTCTCGGCACTATGCCAGATCTCAATGAATCCTGAAAAATTAAGTAAAGAGGTTTGGCAATCACAGAGCTAAGCTCGCTAATTACCCTGGGATGAATACCATCTGGCCCTGGACCTTTGTTAATCTTAACATGTTCTAGTCTCTTTTGAATTTCATCATGTGTGAACCATGCATCATTAGTTGTATTACTAGAATTGGGACTGTTAAGAAGGAAACCTTCACTTACTGGTTCCTCATTTGTGTAGACAGATGAAAAATATGAGTTCAGAATCTGCGCTTTTATTTTGTTTTCATCAACCAGCTGACCCCCCTCTGATAGTAAGGGTCCCACCCCTTCCTGCTTAATTTTTTTACTATTAACATATTTAAAAAATAATTTTGGATTTTTTTTACTGCTAGCTGCAATATCCTTTTCTATAGCAATTTTAGCTTGCCTTATAGCTTCCTTGCATGATTTATTGGCCTCCTTGTACCTTATAAATGTTTCGGCTGTACCAGCTAACTTGAAAGCCTTAAAAGCACGTCTTTTCTTACCCACCTCAACACCAACGCTTCTATTGAACCAAAAAGGTTTTGCTTTGCAACAACGTTCCTTGCTTACAAGTTGAATAACAAGTTCAGTAAGATGAATTGCTGTATTCCTCACAAACAAGTTGTTGAGGGCGGAACAAAACAGGTCAAAGAAAAAAATAATAATAGGTAATATAGTGTAGTATTCTATAAATAATTTAAAACACCCTTTGTGCTGTTGAGTGGTTGATTAAGTGGTATAATTACCACGTGCTGTCTCTCTTCCAGAAAACAAACAATAGACTTAGTGTATGTTGCATAAGTCGCAACACATAATAATGTGAATTATAAGAAACCGTGTCGCTGTGTTACCGATTAAGCAGGGTTTATCCTGCTCCTTAGACCAAGATGAAATAAGAAAAAATAGAGAAACTGTAGTTTAATTCAAATGGTAGTCCCCCAAAGGGATAGAATCCTCTGGTGGTATAATATACTCACGAGAGGAAATTGTTTTCAGGCAATTTGGTTAACCCCTTCTTCGATATGGGCCTTTCTTGCATCCTTCGTGGACATAAATTAGAGCAACATGTGTAGGTACTTTTAAAACATTTTAATAAATAATTAAAAGATACACTCACAAAATTCGCTTGGTAAAATCACATATAAAATGTTTTGGAGATCTCACTGCGCTGTTTCCAATGTTAGCGTCCTCCACCAGCTGCTGCGCGTGTCTGCACACTTGCCTCTGCCGTCTCCAAAGAATTCAAACTGTCTCCACTAACGCGTTTCGCCTGTCGGCTTCGTCCCAGAGTGGTGACGTCCTCTCTCTGCGATCGCTCTTTCAAGTCCACGTCAATTCAAGTTCTGTCAAACTTTATTAGTCCTGCACAATGTTCTTATCTTATTCCTGATACTCTTTCGCTACATTTATAAAAGTCCCCAGGGGTGAAGTACTTAGCTTCAGAATATTGCAACATTCAATTCAAGCTAGCGAAACCCATACATGAGATAGAAACTGTTTCCATAAATCAAATGAAATTGAATACATCCTGCTTATATTATCAAAATCAATTCAAAACTCGTTACAAAACCAGTGAATTATGTCAAAAAGGCTCTTAGGTTAAAATCAACATTTAGACCCTGTGGGGAAAGGGATTTTAGTTTATAGATCCACCAACTCTCTCTTTGTAGTGTCTTTGTTGTTAGATCGCCCCCTCTCCAATCTGGATTAACCTTTTCTATTCCTAACCACTTTAAGCCTGTTGGATTTTTATTGTGTTTCTCTAGGAAGTGTTTCGATACCCAGTGTTTTATGTTCCCCTTTAGTATATTATTAATATGTTCGCCAATCCTTTCTTTAAGCTTTCTTTTGGTTTTTCCCACATATTGGAGGCCACATGGGCACTCCAAAAGATATATTATATTTTTCATATCACACTTAATCAATTCATTCAATTCAAACTGTTCCCCTGTTGTAAAACTTTTAAAAACATTTGTTTTATTACCATATCTACAAGCCTTACAGAGACTGCATGGGAAGAATCCTTTGTATTTATCTTCTTTTTTGTTTAATCGGGTTTTAGTGTTACATGTATGTACTAGTTTTTGTTTCAAATTCGGTGCTTTTTGAAATATTACATTCGGTTTTTTTGGGAGAATTGGTTCTAAGTCTTTGTCCAGACTCAGAACATTCCAATGTTTTTGTATTATTTTTTTGATATCGTCAGCTTTTGAGTTGTATTGCGTAACAAAACATATTTCAGAGTTTATGTTTTTTTCAGTCTCAGACACAGTTTTTGTTTCTTTTTTATATTCCAGCATTTTCTCTCTATCTTGACCTCTTATTTTTTCATAAGCTCCCTGTATTAGGTCTCCCCTATATCCCCTCTCTTTAAATCTTTTTTTAAGGATATCTGATTGTTGGTCATATTCTTTCACATCACTGCAGTTTTTTCTTATTCTTCTAAACTGTCCCTGTGGGATATTTTTAATCCATTGTCTATTATGGTTACTGGAAGCTAGAATATAATTATTAGTGTCCACTTCCTTAAAATATGTCCTCGTGCATATCTTATTATTATCAATATAGATTTGCAAATCCAAGTTGAATATACTGACAAGTATATTTATTAAACAGCATTTTAAAGACTTCCCATTTTTGTTCTGTGTTTAACCCTGTGAAAAGCATTTCTCACTTAATATGTTGCAGAGATGCCCTTATACTGTCAAAGTTTGCACGTCTGAAATTTAGTGTTTTAGTTACTCCCTTATAGAATTGCTTCTGCAACAGAATCTCAAAGGAGACCATGTTATGATCACTATTCCCTAAATGCTCACCCACACAAATGTTAGAGATGAGTTCAGTATTGTTAGTTATTACAAGGTCCAAAAGAGAGTTATTCCTAGTAGGTTCTTGAATGAGCTGGAATTATATTCAATTTTGAAATCTGACATGGGGCTATACATATTGTCAGTTTCCCAGCTGCCCCCAGTCATGCGACTTGTGCTCTGATAAACTTCAGTCACTCTTTACTGGTGTACTGCAAGTTGGAGTGATATCACCCCACCAGCCGAACAACAGAACAATGGGAACGTAATGAGATAGCAGCTCCCTAACACAAGATAACAGTTCCCTTGAAGATCTAAGAAAAGCACTCAATAGTAAAAGCCAAGTCCCACTGAGACTGATTCAGTTACATTAAGTAGGAGAAATAACAGCCTGCCAGAAAGTAGTTCCATCCTAAAGTGCAGGCACACGTCACATGACTGGGGCAGCTGGGAAACTGACAATATCTCTAGCCCAGGGATCCCCAACCTTATTCACCTGTGAGCCACATTCAAATGTAAGAAGGATTGGGGAGCAACATAAGAAGGAAAATGGTTCCTGAGGATGCCAAATAAGGGCTGTGATTGGCTATTTGGTAGTCTCTATGTGTACTGGAAGCCTACAGAAAACTCTATTTGGCAGTACACATGGTTTTTATGCAATCAAACTTGCCTCCAAGCCAGGAATTCAAAAATAAGCATCTGCTTTGAAGCCACTGGGAGAAACATCCAAGGGGTTGGTGAGCAACATGTTGTTCATGAGCTACTGGTTGGGGATCACTGGTCTAGCCCCATGTCAGATTTCAAAATTACAAAATCAGTTTGCTCTTTTGAAAAATGGATTTCAGTGCAGTATTCTGCTGGAGCAGCACTATTAACTGATTTTCATCACAGTATCCCTTTAACAAGCCTTAACATTTTATCACTAAATTCTGCAGTATTTTTAGGCAGAAACTGATTAGAGTCAGCTCAGGTTAACCCTGAATTCTCAAAAGCCAGGTGCACGTACCATCAGTGGTCCATCATCCACCAGGAACAGCCAAACAAAGAATTCTTCGTACAGCACCTTGTCATTTAAAAAAATGCCTTTATTCAAAATTTCATGGCAAACCTGGTCAGCAACGTTTCAGGCCGATGTAGCCTTTTATCAAGCTTGAAACGTTGCTGACCAGGTTTGCTATGAAATTGTGAATAAAGGCATTTTTTTAAACGACAAGGTGCTGTACGAAGAATTCTTTGTTTGAGTATTTTTAGGCAGACAGTTATTCTCATCGAGAGCCATGTACTTCTTAAACATCTTTGGGTGTTTCATAAAAGACCCCTACCCTACTTAGCTAACCTAGGTACAGTAGCTTGACCAATGAAGAGCATACGAGGTGCTACAAGGCATGCCAGTGTTACGTGCCTCTACTCAAAAGATGTGTTTACAAATACAACCCCTGAGATATAAATTACTCTCCTCCACTGCTTTTAGGGATTCAAATAAGTGCAATGCTTAGAACAATATCTATACACCAATGCATTGAATAAAATCTTTGATAGACTATAAGATAAAACATACGATTCAAGCAACATTTTACATTATATGCCTAATGTTCTCTAATATTAAGCAGAAGTTGCACAAATGCAGTGATTTTTACCATCTGCATATGATATCCATTTGACATTTCTGTTTTATAAAAACTGTACAGTCATCTCATTATGCACAATGAAAGTACTTGCCAACTCAAGCAAGTCTCACTTGCAAGCCCTCTGATTTTTTTTTTTTTTTGCTGAAGCAATATGATTGTCAATTATTAGCCATTCATTCACTCTCGTCAGGCTACTCAGTGGAGGTTTTGTAAGAACTGCAAGCTAAGCAGTGAATTACTGGAAGTGCTGAAGCAAGTTATATAGGGCAATGCAGATCTTATTTTGCTTTAATCACTATCCTAAAAGAGGGCCCTTAATTCTCTTCTACCTCACTGGTCAAAAGTGCCCTGTTTATCTTCTATGCCTGTTGCTGTTTCATGTAACCCTCAAGTTAAATAAGAAATTATTAGGTCATTCCTCATAAGGACATCTCTCCAACAGTGGAGGGCCTGAGGTCTGGTTCCAGTATCAAATAAGTCAGTGCTTGTCCATGTAGTGCTATGCTATGCTATGCTGCCATGTAGTAATTATATGTTATAATTACTAATCAGCCTTTTATTGTGACATTTATTTTCTATGTGTACTGTATATTTTGAGTCGTCCCTTAAGCATAAAAGAAGATGGGGAGCTACTGGGGCATCTTTGGAGGCACAGATCCTTCCTGCTAAAGGGTTGTAATTGCCTTGGGCTGGTACAGAAGCCCAAAACATAATGCACAACATTTCTAGCCCTTTATTTTTAAAGTTCTCCCTTTATTTTTATCTTTACAGATTTCTGCATGAAACCTATTGTTTGATTTTGTCTGGTTTTTAGTAAATAAGGCAAATCTGAACATGTAGGGAGATGTTGTGCACTGTATTTTTATAAGATGCATTATCATTTAGAAATCACATGTTTAGTCTGCGCTGCTCTAATAACCGTGGTCCAAAAGACCTGATTATTAAATTGTGTTTTTTAATAAATTTTAGGGAATATGATGTGAGCAAAATAAATTACATGTATGCGCAGTACGTTGCAAATACAATGGAACCAATTAACATTCCAGACATCTGTAAGGACACAAGATTTCCATGGACAGTAAGTAACAAACATTTTCTAAGATAAATATATGTAAGGCTATAGTAAAATGAGCAGCACAGTTACTCTTAACTATGAGCTTCATCCCAGAATTCGCTCTGGATGAGACCTATAATCCTCAGGGATGAGCCTTGGCAATGGTGTGGAAGCAGGGTGGAAACAATGTAATCAGTTGTATTGTAACAAAATGGGCACCAGTGGTTCTTGTAACTACTTCTGGGCAATTAGTGCCCGGGACCATATTCACACTCAACACTCCTTGATGGAGCCTCGGCTACTCGGACAAATAGCCCCGACTATCTATCACTCCTAGGGGCAAATTCACTAAGATTCGTAGTTGCGCCAGGCGCAACTTCGTCGCTCTTCGCCGCACTTCGCCACACTTCGCCAGGCGTAGTTTCGCCAGCGCTCCGCAAATTCACTAAAATCCGAAGTTGCGCACAAGGGTAGCGTAAGATTGCGAAGTTGCGCTAGCGTTGATTCGCTAAGTGAAGCGAAGTTACGCTAGCGAAGGTTAATTTGCATACGGCGCCAAATTCAAATTTCAATGGAGGAACACATATCAACACTACAAGTGCCTAGAAAACCTTCAAAACATCAAATAACATTTTTATTTTGCCCTACACATGTGCCCACTGTATAGGTAAGTTGCCATGAGTCAGGAAATGTAGGGGGGAAGGAGGGGAGCCCCAAAAAAAATTTCAATCTTTTTCAGCCTATCACCCATAATGTAGAAAACACGCCAGCGTTTTTTGGGACTTAGAAAAAATTTTGACTTTTTTTGAAGCAATCCCTAGCCAGGCGTAAGGGTGCGAAGTAACACTATCGAATCTACGCCAGTGTTCGTTAGTGAATTTGTGCAGTAACGAAAATGCCAAACGCTAGCGAAGTAACGCTAGCGAAGTAACGCTAGCGAAGTAACGCTAGCGAAGTAACGCTAGCGAAGTAACGCTAGCGTTCGGCGCTTTGGCGCTTAGTGCTAGAGTGACCTATGGAAGTGAGTAACTATCCTTACAAAATGGACCCTGCGCATGTGTGCTCAGTTTATATTTTATTGAATGCAGCCATCTAGTAGTTAAACCTGAGAACTCTAGGGGTCATGCTTTAGCCCAAGAAGAGGAGCCTAGCCCCTGTATAATTAAGGAACCCTTCAGTGACTAAACTTTAAGGCAATGCACTATAAATGGGGAATACATGAATCAGTCCCCTACATATATACAGTGTAACTTGAACTATATTGCACCCAGATAAAACACTGACATGGATTTGAGTACATTTAAGGCTGACAAGCATTCCTGCCTGACTGCTAAATTATTTTCCAGCAACTTTGTATGATGATAAAATAATGATATGTTTGGAAAAAGAAAGGGATTGCAAAGGATTTATTTAGCATAGGTAAAATCAAATCAGAACACATTTCAGAAAAAAAGTTTAGAAGGATCATTAGAAAATATGTTAAAAGGTCGCTAAAGACCCCATACATTTTTAACTTTCCCTAAGCCCCCTCCTCAACAACATCACCCCCAGTGCCGATAAGTTAATTGGTCTCTCATAACTGCACCCCAACTGCAGGGCTGTGCAACAGGTTTGGCAGCCACCATGTTTCTTAGCGTAGTGTCCATTTTCAGGTTCCACAGTGTTGGAAGTTGTGTCAGCTCACAAATCCTGGAGGAATTTTTACGGATATGTTACATGCAGCACAACAGCCACCAGTTATTTCCATGATTCATTAATGCATTTGTGATGATAGCAAATTTCCACATGTGTGCGGCATGGACATTTCCATGTTTAGATGTCAGTGCAAACTAGTTATAGAAGCATTTCTTTATGGTAGAAATATTTATCTTCTAGAGATTCTACTTTTAAGCCTGTTGTCTTTCTTTTGCACTAGGACTAAGGTTGTGTTTATTTATCGGGGTCATAAATTACCCTCACTGTTTCCTCCAAAATGCACACATTTTCATTAATTTATATTGCAGTTAGCATACAATGCTATGAAGGTAAATTCTTCAATAAAAGATAAAAATCGTTTTTCTGAATTATAAAATAAGAAACAAATAACAAAAGCTGAATCAATTTTGCTTCTTGTTAGAATGGAAATGAAGAGAAGAACTTCAAGCACATTCAGAGTCTGCTTTGCTCCCCAATCAAGAATGCCAAGAAGAATAAAGTAATAGGTATTCATTTTTAACTATATTTTACATACTAAGGGGCCCATTCACTAAGTTCGAGTGAAGGAATGAAATAAAAAATACTTTGAATTTCGAAGTATTTTTTGGCTAATTCAACCATCGAATTGGCTACTTTGACCTTCGACTTCGAATTGAATGATTCGACCATTCGATAGTCGAAGTACTGTCTCTTTAAGAAAAAAATTCGACCCCCTAGTTCGCCACCTAAAAGCTACCGAAGTCCATGTTAGTCTAAGGGGAAGGTCCCCATAGGCTTTCCAAGTTTTTTCTGATCGAAGGATAATCCTTCGATCGAACATTTATTCCTTCAATCGTTCGATCGAAGTATTTGCGCAAAATCCTTCTACTTTGAATATCAAAGTCGTAGGATTTTAATTCGTCAGTTGAATATCGAGGGTTAATTAACCCTCTATATTCAACCCTTAATACATCTGCCCCTTAGTGTTTCCACCGCAACAACATTCCTCAACCTGCAGGCAATATTATAAATCGCATGCCTTTACTAGTGATCACAGCTAAAGGGGTCAGGTGATCCCCCTAACTTTAAAAACTAAGCAGAAGTGTTTTCATTATGAGCCATTAGCAGTGCAGTAAAAGGATCCTTTTCAAAACAAACACATAAAATAAGTATTTTCTGCAGGGCTAAATACAACTTATTTGAGACATGCTGCATAACTGTAGGGATGAAGAAATTAATTTTCGTTAGCATTAGTCACTTCGACCTTTAGAGAATCTGCCCCCTAGTCTATATCACAAACTACAAACAATTACAAAATTCCATCCTTTAATGCATTCTTCTGTCGAGACTCCTCTCTACATATAGTTAGTACTGTAACAATAGGCACACTATTTTCTACATTTCGAGAAACCCAACCAATCAGCAAGAATCTTTTTTGTTCCATGGTTACTCAGTGCTTAGCATCATTGCTTTCCAGCGCTGGTGTCCTGATTCAGACTTGGCCACTATCTGCAAGGAGCTTCAATGTTCTACCTGTTTCTGCATGGGTTTCCTCTAGGTGCGTAGATGTAAAAAAAAAAACTTTGCACCTTATGTGAAAGAATATGAGAACTAGTAAACATCCTACTTGTTGCCAAATAACATATTTCATTGAATAATACATTTTTATAATGAAGGCATCTGCCAACTTGTAAACAAGGTGGATGAAAACTCTGGCAAAATCAAGGCTTTCAACAGAAACGACGAACAATTTGTAGAAGCTTTTGCCATATTCTGTGGCTTGGCAATTCAGAACACCCAGATGTATGAAGTTGTGGAGCGTGCGATGGCCAAACAGATGGTGACATTAGAGGTGAGCCCACAGTAATGGAATTGTTTCTTGGCATTCTACTCTTCAGCAGACACGACTTGTAACTTTTACTTCTCAGTCATAATGTGTTCTTCAGTTTGCATAAACATTCCAGTCTCCCATCTGTTGTTTACTGAAAATCACACATTTTTGTATTCTTAATGTTCTGCTGAATTTTGGTTTACATGTGATGGTTAAAATTGCTTAAACAGTTGCTGTCTTTGGGGTAGTTGTGTAAGTAAACAACTGAAACTGTCCAGTTTGAATAGGCATGTTTGATAAAGATTATTAGTGCAGCTATGAAAAAGTGCAAGATCAGCCTAGTACAACAAAAACTTTAATATTCTATAAGTCAAGTAGGAATGTATTGCAATTTGTACTACAGTACAAGTGAATTCCTACAGGGCACATTTTTTCGAATGAATACATTTAATAGAGAGTAAAATGATACAGCAAAATATTAAGGAAAACAAAGGTGTTAAGAGCTTCAACATGGTTCCTACTGTATAGAATAAAATCCAAGACTTGATTTCTGTATATCGTTTTGTCATCGTTCTAGATCAGACAAAGCACTGTTGTGTCATCTGTATAATTGAAAACTTTGCAGAAGATGTCAGATGTGTATAAAAATGCTTCCTTATGGTGTGCCAGTGCTAGTTAAGATTATGGGAAACAAGCAATCTAAAACTATGGCCCGTTAGAAAAAAAACTATCTTTACAAACTGTCATCTGAGATTGATTGGATTTATAGTATTAAAAGCATGACTATTGTCTTAAAACAGCTTTTAGATGTGTGTTTCAATGTGTAATTATAAGGTAACGTTTGAAGGCCTTTTTAGCAAGTGAGGGAATACAGGGTTATGGAAGATAACTCAACAGTACAAATTGATCCAGAGAATTCAGAGTAATAGAGCTGATGCTCTCTGCAATTATTTAGTCAGTTAAATGTATGTTACTTTGGGACAGGTATAATCATGAAGGTCTAAAAACTAAGGCTTCTTTGAAGAAGGCAAAAATCAATGGGGGTTAGTGGAAGCACTCTTAAGGCTAAATCAAAATATATTTAAATATAATGGAAGTGCTACTTACAAAGCACTTCCCTGGTCCCCTGTCTCATAAGTAATTCAATATAAATGCAAATGCATATGTTTACAAAACAGGGGTTTTTAGTTACAAAGTTATGATCATAAAGTTGAAAAGCCACCATACCACGTCAAGGTAAACCCCATATGACGGTCCCTAACTTACAAACTCAGGTCACAATATAAAAAGATACTTCTCTGCATAATAGCATTACCTGTACACAATGTGTGTTGTGCATTGGTTTCAGTCTGAAAGCTGAATCCTCCCCCGCCAGTAAGGGCTTTTAAGAGAGAGAGATTGCTCAAACCAACGCCAATATTTAAAAGCATAGGACCACCATTAGTATAAAGGGGTGGGTATGGGGTGCTATTAAAAAAACACATAGAGCTGAGCCACAGCTTCAGGCGAATATACAAAAATCAAGGGGGGTTAGTGGAAGCACTCTTAAGGCTAAATCAAAATATATTTAAGTATAATGGAAGTGCTTATGAGACGGGGACCAGGGAAGTGCATTGTAAGTAGCACTTCCATTATACTTAAATATATTTTGTTTTAGCCTTAAGAGTGCTTCCACTAACCCCCCTTGATTTTTCTTTGAAGAAGGCATTGAAGATTTCTGCATAGATTTTAGCTACTCTATATTCACAGATTTGAAAGACTTTTGGAGATACACCATCCACTGGTTGACCTTTTTGAAAGATTGTCCAGATAAAGCTGGCCATAGATGCAAATATCCGATCGTTCGAATCCTTAAACGATCTGACTTATCGGACTTCCCCATCTCCCGACCTGCCACTTACCTTTCAGATAAAGTAGAAAAAGAACAGATCAGCCGATGTTCTGCCCCTGACAGCAATCGTACGAAAGTTATGTCCGACAAAGCTGGTGACAGTCTCCCTCTGAAAATCGTCAGATCGCAATAGACTCAGAGATATTATTGTCAGCGACAGAAATTTTCTAACCTATACAATCAACTGAACGACCGATCGGCATGGCACGGGACACTCCACACAGGATCCGAAAATGGTACGACCGGATCTTTGCGTCTATGGCCAGCTTAAGAGACCTACAGTAAAAGATACGGATTAGTTTATGGTGTTCCTTTAGTCAGGTCAGTTAATATTGTCTGCTGGGACCTTTTTCTTAGTTTCAAATCATGCACAGCAGTTGTTGAGATCTTCTGGAAGACTATCATTCATATGTATGCAACTACTTTTGTGATGTTCTTGAATCAGACTAAGGGGCATGTTTACTAACATTGGAGATAAATATCTGGAGAGATTTCTGGAGATGTTGCCCATAGCAACCAATCAGATCTTTGCTTTTGTTTTCTAACTTGGCTGTGGCTGTTTAAATCTAATTGCTGATTGGTTGCCATGGGCAACATCTCCAGAAATCTCTCCAGATATTTATCTCCAATGTTAGTAAACATGCCCCTTAGGGACAGATTTAGGAAGTATCAAGATCAATCATTTGAAGTTAAAGATTGGAAACATGAGTGTTCTAGTCTGCTTTAGCCACCCACTTATTTGATGGACCAGAGACTGGCATCAGCTTGATGAATTATTAGCACAGGTTCAACATTATTCCTGTTGTAGAATAAAATAATGGAAGCCATGTCTTGCTCCAACTGACTCACATATCAAAGTGCTGTTTTATTGCATACACCCTGCTTTAAGCAACTATCAGATGCTAGTATAACACTAAAGTAGCCATTCATTTAGTATCTTCCATAAGTGCATTTCCTTGGAAAAGTTTGCAGTTTTATAATATCCAAAGTTTTATTTTGGTGTAGATTCTTTCATATCACACATCTGCTGCTGAGGAAGAGACAACGGAGCTGCAGGTAACAGCGGTAAAAGCATTTTATTTCCCTATATAGAATACTTGAATGGAAAGCACTTATGACATCGTTTTCTGTAAAAGCAATTATCAATGTACACGGTGTCTGTACTATAATAGGACACAGACAATCATATATTCAAGTTTAACGTGGGAATTCAAGGGGTAAAAGTTGATTATTTTGTAAATTACAGAACCCTGTGGGGCAAATCTACTAAGAGGCGAAAATTCGCCAGCAGCGGCTTCACAGGCAGCGCAATACATCTCCATGCATAAATTCACTCAGACAACGCTAATTCACTAACATGCAAAGTTGTGTCCAGGGCGCTGAACACTGGCGAAGTTGCTGTAGCGTTAATTCGGCAAGCAGAGCGAAGTTACACTGGCGTTGGCTAATTTGCATATGGTGGGAAGTTAAAGTTGAATGGACGTGTATGTTGCAGCAAATACATAACATTACATAAGTCCAGGGAAGCTTAATAAAATAAAATAGAGTTGTTATAATGCCCTACACATGAGCCCAGTGTATAGTATATGTGTCATATGTTAGGAAATGTAGGGGGGAAGCTGGTTACCCCCCAAAAAATTTACGCTCTTTTGCAGTCTATCACCCTGAAAAAATTAAAAGACGCCAGTGTTTTTTTGTGACTTTTGAGGAAGTTTGAGGAACTCCTATCTACTCTATTGCACTTCACCTGGTCTGAGGTGGCGAAGGCAAGTCTGGCGCAAGAGGTAACGTTCAGTAAAATCCGCATCTTAGTGAATTTCCGCAGTAATGTCCCTTCGCTAGATCGCTGCTTCGTCTGACGGTTGAGTGTGAATGAGCGACAGCGTCAGTCTCTTTCGCTAGCGAATTTACGCCTGCGCCTGTTAGTAAATCGGTGAAGTACTCAAATGTTGTCACACTGGCGAATTTTAACCAGCGTTAGTCACTTCACCCTTTAGTAAATTTGCCTCCATGTCTGTATTCACTGAATATTAAATCAATGCTCCCTGTTAATGTAAATTTACAGAGTGTAAAAACCTTAGGGTTCATACACAAAAAGGATACAAGGACACTTGATTCATCTAGAGGAAATGCAATTAGCTATATCTCCCACTAGAACAAATCTCATTTGCAAGTTAAAGCACACAAGGAGAGCAAATTCCTTCCTAACATCAAAACACAATCATCATAACTAAGTTATATTTTCTTTGCTTGGGGTGAATAAAACCCATTCTAAGGAAGATACCGGGTTTACTGTCCTAAGATAGACTTTTGAATAAATCAGTCATTAAATGTACTTTGTATTTGTTGCTTATGTGCCTTCTAAGGCTTCTCTGGGTAAATAATGAATTAAGCTGTTAATTAAACTGATGTATACTCTATGAAACATTTGCTCTTTTGTTAGTTACTTATGGGTGCCCAACACTGTGTCCTATAGTCAAAATGTTGTCCTACCAAAGATTTTACCAAAAACAATTTCACAGTAACCCATCAACTGCTATCCAGTAATATTCTTGAGTAGTTCCATCTCTTATATAAAATTATTTAATTTGCTCTTAGTTTGACTACTGGTCTGCTAATGCATATATCATTTGGATAAGTGAGTGTTGTACAATTTAAATGCATCATCATACTAACCACCTCCTTATAAAAGATAATCATAATACTTTGGTACAAAAAATCATTCATTCATTCTGCTTGATTTATCAGCAGTAAGAGTTTATGTTTTTTTCTTCACTAGCTGTAGATTGAGGGCTGAATATCTAAAATAGCAAAACTAACCAACTAGACTGTCAGAAACTGTTGATAGATGTGCATATTGTAAACAGGAATGAGACTGAGAAATGACTTAATAACAGTAAGGGACATTATAAAGGCAAAATGTAATACAGGTATGGGACCCATTACCCAGAATGCTCGAGACTGGGGGTTTTCCGGATAACAGATCTTTCCATAATTTGGATCTTCATACCTTAAGTCTACTAGAAAATCATGTAAATATTAAAAAAAGACAATAGACTGGTTTTGCTTCCAATTAGGATTAATTATATCTCAGTTTGGCTCAAGTACAAGGATTGTTTTATTATTAAATAGAAAAGGGAAATATTTTTTTAAAATTTGGATTATTTGGATAAAATGGAGTCTATGGGAGACAGCCTTTCCATAATTCGGAGCTTTCTGAATAAAGGGTTTTTCCAGAAAATGGATCCATACCTTTAACTGGAAATCATTTCAATGCCAAGTCTAAAGAATTGGTTTGATCATCTGGTGAGTCTAGTAAAAAGGCAGAATTAGAGAGTTTTAAAATTCCTTTTTTTTACATATTTCTCAACAAACTCCAGTTTATTTAGTATTTTCTATCATTGTCCAAAATGTATATTACAACAATATCCATTATTAGAGATGGCGCGAACTGTTCGCTGGCGAACTTGTTCGCGCGAACATCGGGTGTTCGCGCTCGCCGGAAGTTCGCGAACGTCGCGCGACGTTCGCCATTTTGGGTTCGCCATTGTTGGCGCTTTTTTTTGCCCTCTCACCCCAGACCAGCAGGTACATGGCAGCCAATCAGGAAGCTCTCCCCTGGACCACTCCCCTTCCCTATAAAAACCGAAGCCCTGCAGCGTTTTTTCACTCTGCCTGTGTGTGCTGAAGAGATAGTGTAGGGAGAGAGCTGCTGCCTGTTAGTGATTTCAGGGACAGTTGAAAGTTTGCTGGCTAGTAATCGTTTTGATACTGCTCTGTTATTGGAGGGACAGAAGTCTGCAGGGGTTTGAAGGAAATTTAAGCTTAGGTAGCTTTGCTGGCTAGTAATCTACCTTCTACTGCAGTGCTCTGTATGTAGCTGCAGTGGGCAGCTGTCCTGCTTCTGATCTCATCTGCTGACTGCTGCAATAACAGTAGTCCTTGTAAGGACTGCTTTTATTTATTTTTTTGTTGTTTTACTACTACTACTACTATAAGAGCCCAGTGCTATTAGTCTAGCAGTGTTGGGGAGTGGGACTGGTGTGCTAATCTGCTGCTCCTAGTAGTTCAGCAGCACCAACTTTAATTTTTTTTTTTTTTAATATTCATTTTTTTTTTATTTTACTTTTTTTTATTTTACTACCGCTGTAGTAGTGTATAAGTTGACCTTTTAGGCATTATTTGCCCTGTAGGCATTTTTTGCCCAGTGTGTTATTCAACCAACTGCCATCTAGCTGTGTGACCTTGTTCACATTCTGTCTAAATATCCATAATATTACCGTCTCCAGAAAAAACACCGGAGTGACTTTTTTCAAGCAGCCATAATATATTTTACGTAATCCGTATCCATCGCTGTAGTAGTGATAGTAAGCAAACTTACTATCATCTGTCCCTGAAATCACTAACAGCTCTCCCCCTACACTATCTCTTCCAAGCACACACAGGCAGATTTTTCAGATACATTTTTGCCCTTGATCCCCCTCTGGCATGCCACTGTCCAGGTCGTTGCACCCTTTAAACAACTTTAAAATCATTTTTCTGGCCAGAAATGTCTTTTTTAGATGTTAAAGTTCGCCTTCCCATTGAAGTCTATGGGGTTCGCGAACCGTTCGCGAACCGCTCGCATTTTTGCGCAAGTTCGCGAATATGTTCGCAAACTTTTTTTCCGACGTTCGCTACATCCCTATCCATTATGAACTGTAATGCAATAAATAATAAAGGCCAAGCATATTTTATGTCTATTATCTCTGCCTAGAAATACTGTAATGAGAAACTGTTAACCTATTTTATATTCCTAAATAGGGAAATTATATAAGCAAAATGTTATTTCCAATATGTAGTGGAGACCAGTGAATACTGTATGAATAAAGTGCCATAAATTGATTTTATAATGTAATGAACTAGGATGATAGTATTGTATTTTATTGGGAACAAATTGTAGCTATTTGCGCTGCTAGAATTGATTGATAAAATCCTAGTAATGACATATCCCAAAAAGCCTAAACGATTTGGTTCTTTGTAATACGTTTTGTATCTTTTTACCAGACCCAGTTAAAATATGCTAATTGTATTAATGGTGATCAGACCAGTTAAATGTCTCCCATGCAACAGATTCTTTTATTATGCATACAGAGGCATTTCCAGAAGCTTACATGTTAGATTTCGGATAGCTTTGGCTAATTAATGTTTCTTGTTTCTTAAAGGGAGCCATTGTGCCATCTGCACAATCACTTAAATTAACAGAATTCTACTTCAGCGATTTTGAGCTATCTGACATGGAAACCACATTAGCCACAAGTCGAATGTTCACAGACCTAAACCTTGTGCAGACCTTCCAAATGAAATATGAGGTAGGGACACTGCATGGAGCATAACTTTGGGGATTTAAAACAGTTTGCGACTGCAAATGTTCTGATTATGCCAGCCAACCCTACACAACAGTACTGTTATTGAAGGCACACAACACACACAGAAGCAGCCATGAAAGGTCCTGTCTGGTCACATCAGATGAGAAATGCTCAACATTCCAGTTACGCATAGACACATTCTGTCACTTACGTAATCATTGTATTTTATGTCTACATTTTGCCGACTCTTTTCTGCCATTCATAAATCAAATTAACTACACCAGTAACAAAAGTGCAATTGTTTTTTATATTTTCTTCAAAAGACACTTTGCCGGTGGATCCTGAGTGTGAAGAAGAACTATAGAAAAAATGTTGTATATCACAACTGGAGGCATGCCTTTAATACAGCCCAGTGTATGTTCGCAGCCCTGGAAACTGGCAAGATTCAGGTAGATCCAAGGGACTACTAAGTTAGTTGTTTGTTTTCAGTTTTGTTCATTTTCAAATACAGTATAAGTAAATGTATGGACCCTTACTTCAGGAATCATAATAAAATCATGTCAAACATGGCTTCAAATGGTCTGTCTCCTCTATCCTGTTTGTTTTCATCACTAATGTTGTCTACCTTGCCTGTCCTGTCTGTTCATGATGCCTGTTCCCCACTAACAGCTTTCCCTTCAGTCCTTCTCCATCTAAAAGGCCAGCAACCCCAACAGTTTAAATTGCACTTCATTGTGTGACATTGTTATTTAAAGTATTGTCCTGAAAGCATATATTATTTCTAAATGGGGAGATTCTAAAATGTTTTGGTCTCTATTCAATCTGTATGAGGATTAAAAGAATGGTCTGGCATAGACTAATCTAAACATTGAAATACTGAAATAGTATACAAGTCAGACACCATTACCTGACACTCCCTAGATAGTTACATACTCACTCAGTTACATATTCATGGTATAAAAGTAGAAGTTACTTGAGCCTATATAGTCTGTAATGTATCTGTTTGTCTTTATGTAGGTATGGAATCCGTTATCCAGAAAGACAAATACAAAAGATCCCCTGCATTTAACCGATTATAAATATATTAAGAACATTGTAACATTGTGTGCTTTAAGCTACTAAAAATGCCTTACCCTTTAAACAAAACAGGGATTGTTTGTCCATATATTGCAATATATTTAAGCTGGCCAACTACGTCAAAGTCATCCCATATCTGGCCAGTCCTACACTCAATTTTCATCTGATTCAGTAAGAATTCTATTGCTTCATTATACATTTTACAAAGGGACTAAGTTTTAACTGCAACTTACTTGATGCTTTCAAAGTCAAACTCCCAAACTTGGTTGCCCTTTTATTACTGTACTTTTAAAGTTCTTCCACCTGTTCCCTCTTTATCATTCTCCTCATTTGAGGCTCACTGCATTAGGCTCTTTTCTCCTGTTTCACTCTGCATTGCTGTTATATATCGACCACCAGGACCAACTGCACAATTTCTGGACAACTTTGCTGCCTGGCTTCCTTACTTTCTTTCATCTAACATCCCATCCATCATATTAGGTGACTTTAATATACCCGTTAACAACATTAACAACTCTTCTGTCTCTAAACTTCTTTCACTAACCTCCTCCTTTGTGCTCAAACTCCCCCTCTCACTCCAGTGGTAACACTCTGGATCTCATATTTACCAGACTCTGTTCAACCACCAATTTTACTAACTCACCATTTCCCCTCTCTGATCACAATATGCTCACATTTCAACTCTCACTAACTCCCTCCTCACCCCCTGCTATTCCCCAAACACGTACTTATCGTGACTTGCAAGCTGTAGACGTGTCACATCTCTCTTCTTCCTTTGACTCTCTTCACTCCAATATCTCAGCCATCTCATGTCCTAATGTGGCTACCTCTGTCTACTATAGTACTCTCACCACTGCCCTAAATGAGCTTGCTCCTATAAAAACGAAACGTTCTAGACCCAAACCACTTCAACCTTGGCATACTGCTCATACAAAAGCGCTCCAAAGACACTCACGTGCACTTGAGCGTCGCTGGCGCAAATCCCGTTCAGAATCAGACTTTTGGAGCTACAAATCTGCCCTGCGCTCCGTTAACACCAGCCTCTTCCAAGCCAAACAAACATACTTTACTTCACTCATTAACTCCCTTTCTAAAAAACCAGCACAACTTTTCTCCACCTTTAACACTCTCCTTTCCCCTTCTCCACCCCCTCCATGCACATCTGTCTCTGCTCAAGATATTGCTGAGCACTTCAAAAACAAAATTGACACTATCAGAAGGGACATTACACTACTCAACCCCGCTAGACTTCCACCACCCTCCCTCCACACTTCCCAGTCTCTCCTGTGCTCCTTCACCCCTGTCACTGATGAGGAAGTCTCAAAGCTTCTGGCCTCTTCTCACCTTACCACCTGCCCGCTTGATCCAATTCCCTCAAAACTTCTCCGCAATACCAATCCTGGTATAATCAAAGCCTTAACTTACCTATTTAATCTTTCGCTCTCAACTGGACTGTTTCCTTCTCAACTAAAACATGCTCTTGTCACCCCCATTCTGAAAAAAACCCTCTCTTGATCCCTCCAATCTTGACAACCTCCGACCTATCTCTCTGCTACCTTTCATCTCTAAACTACTTGAGCGCCTAGTCTACAACCGACTTACCTCATTCCTCTCTGACAATAACCTGCTACACCCCCTACAATCTGGTTTTAAGCCACAACACTCCACGGAAACTGCCCTGACTCGACTAACTAATGACCTTTTAACCGCAAAAGCCAACAATCATTTCTCACTACTAATACTGCTTGATCTCTCAGCCGCATTTGACACTGTAGATCACCCTCTCCTCCTCCAGTCCCTCCAGTCGCTTGGCCTTTGTGACACAGCCCTGTCCTGGTTCTCTTCTTACATCACCAATCATTCCTTCAGTGTCTCCTGCAATGGAGTATCATCTTCTCCCCTACCTCTTTCTGTTGGAGTTCCTCAAGGCTCTGTCCTAGGACCATTACTATTCTCCCTCTACACTTCCTCCCTTGGCAAATTAATAAATTCGTACGGTTTCCACTACCACCTCTATGCTGACGATACTCAGATCTATCTCTCATCTCCTGATCTCAACCCAGAACTCCTAACTCGCGTCTCCTCCTGCCTGTCCGCTATCTCTACCTGGATGTCGCAACGCTGCCTTAAAATAAACCTCTCCAAAACTGAAATGGTTCTCTTTCCTCCAAATAACACCAGTAGCATCCCCAAAGTATCCATCATAGTTAACAATTCCACTATCACCCCCTCTCCCCAGGCCCGGTGCCTTGGGGTTATCCTAGATTCTGCCCTGTCATTCACTCCTCATATCCAGTCACTTATCAAATCATGTCACTTACATATCCAAAATACGATCATTTATCACCCAAGACGCTGCCAAAATTCTTATTCACTCTCTCATCATATCGCGTCTAGACTACTGTAACTCGCTTTTAATTGGCCTCCCCCTCCAGAGACTGTCACCTCTCCAGTCCATAATGAACACTGCTGCGAGGCTCATACACCTCAGCAACCGCTCCTCCTCTGCCTCGCCATTCTGTCAATCCCTGCACTGGCTTCCGCTACCTTTCAGAATCAAATTCAAATTAATGACACTGACTTTCAAAGCACTTCACAACTCTGCTCCACCCTACATCTCTGAACTCATCTCTATATACTCACCCACTCGCTTACTACGCTCCTCTACTGACCTCCTACTCAACTCTTCTCTCATTACCTCCTCACATGCTCGCATTCAAGACTTTGCAAGGGCTGCACCCCTCCTCTGGAACGCTCTACCACTGTCTGTCCGACTTTCTCCCAACCTTTCTACTTTCAAAAAATCTCTGAAAACACACTTCTTTCGAGAAGCCTACCCTCACTCTGCTTAACTACCAAACGCAACACCACATACAGTACCACATTTCTCACCCACTTAATTCGATCTTGCCCACTCCCACACCTTGTGTATTACTCCCTCCCCTTTAGACTGTATGCCTATGCATAGGGCCTTCCTCACCTTTTTGTACCTGTATTGATTGTGACGTTTGTTACTCCATATATTCTATACATGTAATTCGTGTGATGTAGTTGTATAATCACATTTACTTTACAGTGCTACACAATATGTTGGCGCTATATAAATACATGTTAATAATAATAATAATAATAATAATAATAATAAATTAGACACCAGTGGGATCACCTGACTATAGCTGGGAAGGGTGGGAGCTACTAGCAGACTAGTAGTCAGAACGACTTCCCCTCCCTTCTTTGGCTGGGTGCATGTCCTCCAATGGCCACTTTCCACTGGCAATACTGGCGCAAACATTAGTCCAGCACCCACAATTTTCAATAAAACGGCCTTTATTGGTCCAGGGGCATTACAGCAATGTTTCAGACCAAATGGTCTTTTATCAAGCTTGATAAAGGGCCAGGTGGGCCCGAAACGTTGCCTAATTGTATGATGTGGGCTAAATACATTTTTGGTGCACTTTTGCAACTTAAACACAGTGTGCTGCTGGTTCCTTTTTACATCTTGTATTTGTCTATGTGAATTTTGTGGTCACAACCTCATTGCACCTCCCCTTAATGTTTTTAAAAATTAGTGGTGAGCACAACTTTCCCCTGTTTGTTATCCGTTATCCAGAAACCCATTATCCAGAAAACTCAGAATTACAGAAAGGCCATCCTCCATAGACTCCATTTTATCCAAATAATCCAGATTTTTCAAAAATATTTCCATTTTCTCTGAAATAATAAAACAGTACATTCTATTTGATCCAAACGAAGATACAATTAATCCATATTGGAAACAGAATTAGCCTACTGGGTTTATTTAATGTTTATATTATTTTGTAGTATACTTGAGGTATGACAATTTAAATTAGAGAAATATCCATTATCTGGAAAGCCCCGGGTCCCTATGATTCTGGATAATAGGTTCCATACCTGTATATACAATCAACAATTGGCTAATATAATATCCCCACAGGTAAAATTTTACGTAAAAAATATTTACATTTCTTAATTCAGAAAAGGGGCAAATAAATAGTGAATAAAGTACCCCCTATTGTAAAATATAAGGATATTAAAAGTTACCGAGGAGTTTCATGACCATACAGGGCATGGAACTCCGAGGTAACTTCTAAAATCCTCATATTTTACAACTGGGGGTACTTTATTTATTATAATACACAAGTTTCAGTGAGTCATGTGACAGAAATGACATCAGAACTCACCGTTTATAACTGATGACATCAGAACTCACCGTTTATAAGGATATAATTTACAGGATATGCATGGCTTTTGTGTATTATATCATTATACAGTATTTATGATATGGTATTATATTTTTTTTCTTTTTAAGAGCAAGCTAAATGATCTAGAAATCCTTGCACTAATGATTGCCACCCTGAGCCATGATTTGGACCACAGAGGGGTTAACAACTCTTTTATACAGAGGTGAGTTAAAATGCAGTTACAACTGAGATAAAGTTATTGTTATCAAAGGCCAGAAATCATTCTAAAAAGTAATTATTTTTCCTTGTTGAATAAAGCAAAAAATAGTTATAGGTGCAAATACTGTCTGTGGTTAAATGAACCTGCAGTCAGTCTTTTGCCAGGTTGGAATGATTATTCTAAAGCCAAGAAGAGAATGAATTCCCTGACTTGTTATTCTAAAATAAAATGTATCATAGGTCAAATAGGTACACAGTATATTTTATTAATTATTATTTGTACACTTGCTGTTTCATAAAAATAAATGTCAAAACTATGTTTGTTTTTTATTCTTTGTGCTAGCACAATCCTGTCTGTTGGATATTTTTCTGCAGCAATCCCTGTAGCTGTTGGCTGCACAACACAGCCTGGCCTTTTAATGGGTTTTTCAGATTTTTAAACATTGCATAACAACATACATATGTAATATTTCATGCATTTGTTTTTGCTGTGGCTACTAGTTACATAATGAAAATGATCTACTGTAACTAATCTTATATAATTTGACTTCACTGCATAGTGTGATGACAACTTGTACAATATCATTACAAATCATAAAAAGCAATAGGCATTGTGGTTTGTAACATAATTTACTAAATGGTGCCAACAGTGCTTTTAAATGCACTGTTGTCATTGTCCTCCTAAAAGCATTTACTGAAATACAAACCATGGCATGTGTGACGGAAATAGCCAGAAGTAACTTGGACAGGAAACCAAACTGCCACAATGGACTATAATCTTAATATGCGACCAGTCTTCTGTGGTTGGAAAGTTATGTCAGCATTAGAAACTGAAAGCACCATAGCAAGGAATATTTTTTGCGTTACTAATAAACACTCTAAGTGCCATGGTGATGTTTTTTTTTATTTTTGTAAAATGGAATAAGGTTAGATTTGCATAATTAAAAGCAAATATTTTTCTGTTCTGCTCCATTAGTCCTGTCTGTCTCCCCTAAGTCATTTCACTTAATATTTAAGCAGTATAAAATAGCAAGGACAACCGTTAAATTCTAGCATTTGCACCGGCTGAGCCTTCGTATTTTTATGTTTCACATCAACAGTTTCTGCTCCATTCCTTTTTCTTTATACCTGGACACATACAGCACTTCTGTGTACATTTGTCTACAAAGGAGAACTGTTGATTTTCCTCCATTTTTATGTATGTGTTGCCAGCTAAATGATTGAAGTTTCATACAAATATATAAAGAGAATAAATTGTTCTGGTCTAATTGGAGCTGTTGCTTCATTCCTCTTTCAAGATGGTTACACACAGAATAAAAATGCTATTAAAAAATATTATTCATGATCTGAGGGTCAACTAATTATATGGAGTATCCTCTGAACCACTGCTCGACAGATGGTCTAGTTTCACAAATACCCTTTTGGATTTGTTGGAACATACTCTTTTCCCCCATATCACTGTCAGGCAAGACAGTACAGGTTTACTGAAAGCCCTTTGAACTTTATTTGATTTATCTGGAGGTACTGTTTGTTAAATGGTTTTTCATATAGATATTAATTTCACCCATATTATTCTGCTGATCCTATTGTATATGGGTCTGTGAACCTAAACTGTAATGTCCTAAGGATTGTGTATTCTGCATGTACCCTGGGATTTGCCATCAAGGTGATCACTGTCCTTCCTAGGGATTCCTTGTACAATCATCCTTCTCCCCTTAATGGGCCATTCCTAGAATGATATATATTTTAAAATACCCCCTCCCATTCCCCCTTGTGCAGTAGGTTGTTGAATCAGTAAAAGACCTTTCAGTAAAGGAGTTGCTGTTTTTAAAATTATATTGGTGTTCTGGTGAGGCTATATTGTTTGAGCTTATGTGCAAATGAAAAGGAAATGTGTGCTTACTGTAACTCATGGGAATTACATGGCAAAGGTATTGAGTGGCTAGTCCTCCCTCTATGGAAAGAAATTGGATAACGATATAATCTCTGGATGTGAGTGGGCTCTAAAGTTAGGAAAGCTTGGCAGAATGCAGGAAGCTGAACATGCTGTAGGGCATGTAAACCATTAGGGCATCAAATCTGTCATAACAGGTGGACTTAGTTTGTTAAACCATATTGGGTAAATTTATCAAAGAGTGAAGTTGAGAGATCTCCAAAGTCCGCAGAGTGAAATACCGCCTCTCTCCATTAATTTCTATGGGATTTTTAAAGGTGTATTTATCAAAGGGTGATAGTGAAGTACATCCTTTGATAAATACGTTCTACTGTTCCTTATTTTACACAGAAAGCAGGGGCTGAATATCTAGAGCAATCATGCACAGCTCCGATCGTCCAGAGACAGAGCGGGCTTGTATATAAACAGATGTATTAATAAACTGGTCATTTCATTGACTGAGTTATTGATGTGCCTAAATACTGGCTGTTGAGTGGAATTTGTTATGGGTTTTTCTGTGTAGACTATATGTGACAGTTAAGTAAATTGGTTAGTCAACCCCAAAAGTTATTTCATAAATATAATTTTTGCATTTTAGAGTTTAGAAGCCAAACTAACAAGGAGATATCCATGTGCCTTGGTTATGCCCCAAGAAGTAGGCGCTATTTGAGAATAATTTTCAATAATTTATATGATGTATGTTCTTTACAGTATTTTTTTTTAAACTAGTATTGAGTGTTGTTGAACCATTTTAGGTGGGGTTGGGCAGCATGCTGCCCCCTAAAAACCTGCCGCCCTAGACCCTGGCCTTGATGGCCTCTCCCCAAATCCAGGCCTGGGCAGGTGGGGAAGTTTCCCAGGGGCAGGTTCCTGATGTGACCAATGTCCTGTCCCTGGAAATATGGCAGCTGGAAATGTTACATTTTTAGGGTGTCACATTACCACCTTTTGTAGCTAAGCCCCTCCCCATAGGTGTAAAAAAGAATTAAAACAGTTAAGAGATATGTTGGGAATTAAGAAATGTAAATAAATAAGTGTGACCTAGGGCCACAGCTTACAACATAGAAAAGTTACACTGAAACGTAAAGTGGAACATTACTTTTTTTTCCACTAGAAATAAAATGTAATTATGAGCCACCTAAAATACATTCAACATTGTACGTTGTTAACGTTTTTATTTTATAACACGAATCCAAATGAAAGCCAGTCCAGTTCTGTTCTGCTGTCTGTCTCGTGATACAATGTAGTGTAAACTAGCACTCCTCCAGCCAAGACTGCAGTTAACATCTACATTATTTCAACAGTGAAACCAAATGTGCAAATAAAGCTTTCAATAGCAATTACATAACAAATAATGGAATTAATTTATATTACAGTGTATACAATGTAGACTTTCATTTTTTTAAATTTTTGTATTTATTTTATTGAAATAAACCAGAAATTATGATTGTTTTCCACCAGAAGTGAACATCCTCTAGCACAACTGTACTGTCATTCCATCATGGAGAACCACCATTTTGACCAGTGCCTCATGATACTAAACAGTCAGGTGAGTGTGCTTTCAGTGATGGCAACAGTTTGGTATAGCTGAGTATTATAAACACAGAGGCTTAGAGCAGGGGCCCCAAACTTTTTTACCTGTGAGCCACATCAAAATGTAAAAATAGTTGGGTAGCAACACAAACTTGAAAAAAAGTCCCTGGGGTGCCAATTAAGGGTTGTGATTAGCTATTTTGTATCCCCTATGTGGACTGGTAGCCTATAGAAGGCTCTGTTTGGAGAACACCTGTTTTATATGCAACTAAAACTTGCCTCCAAGCCAGGAATTCAAAAATAAGCACCTTCTTTGAGGCCACTGGGAGCAACATCCAAGGGGTTGGTAAGCAACATGTTGCTCCAGAGCCACTGGTTGGGGATCACTGGCTTAGAGGGTTAATTATTAAAGTCTGAATGGTAAAAAATCAAAAATTCAAAGTTTTTTCCACTAGAAAATACAAATATTTAGAGGAAAGAAAATTTGAAATCTGAAAACCTGCCTTGTCAGACCTGTCAAGGACCGTATAAGTCAATGGGAGACCTCTCACAAACTGAAGTTATAAGGGTCTTCGGGGTTTTTCCCAGAAAATCAGACTTTTGGGGGGGGTTGTGAAAAAAAATCAAGCGATTTGGGAAAACCGAAAAATTCGAGCAATTCAGGAAAAAGACAGAAAAATTAGCACAGTTTGGGTTTTCTCATGATTTTATAGAATTTTTCCACAATCCAATTAAATCGTGCTGTTTTATTAATAAATAAGCTAAAATCGGGCATGGGAGTTTGGTTGTGTTTTTTTATGAAATATGGTATAAATTCGGATTTACGGTAAGTAAATAACTCCCTTAGTGTTTTTCTTACCATGGCAATCAGTCATTCAGTCAATCAGATTTATATCGGCTACCGATAAGATCTCTGCATGTATTGCCTGACTATATCAATTGGTGACTGTGACTACTATTTGTCAGACATAACTTTTGTACAATTGCTGTCTGTCAATTAATGGCCAGAACATTGTCTGGTTTGTTATTGTTCCTACTTATTCAAACCTGAATAGTTAATGGTAGATCACTAGACTAAAACGAATGAGCGTTCATCGCACAAAGAGTAAAATCGGCACATCTATGGCGATCTTTAGATTGATATGAACCAGCAAAGTGGATTTATATGAAGGAATAGGAGTCTGTTCTTGGTTTCTTCCTGGTCCTCTAGATTGGGTGCTTCCAGACATTTCTGTGCATAAAATTACCTTGAACAGTATGTGACACTAAGTAAGGACATACAGTATTCATCATTATTAAGTCTTAATTATATTGTTACATATCTTGGAATATTTGTCAGTATGTTGTTGCATATTTTTGCCTTTAGGGTAACCAGATTCTAAGTGGCCTTTCTGTTCAAGACTACAAGACTGTTCTGAAGATGATCAAAAAAGCTATCCTTGCTACTGATTTGGCACTATACATTAAGTAAGCTATGCCTCTTCTTTTTCCTCTTAAAAAAAATACATAGAAAATGAATCGTAATGTATGATTCAAATGCTTTTATAGGAAGCCCATGGCTATTATGTGTTTTTTGAAATATTCACAAATATAAACACAAATATATAAATGAAAGTGTCTTGGCAAATTGTTCCTTGTGCACTGCTGACTTCACAAGCTCTTAGAACGACATCCCGCTGTGCTTTAAAGTAGCCATAGGGAAAAAAGGCTGGAGTGAGCAGCTGGAGTAAAGAACCCAAACAGAAGTTTTCCTTTCTACAGTACATGTAATGTCAAATAGTATAAGGCTTCAGTAATTTGCTGCCCATGTTCCTAGCCATGGTTTAGAATAAAAATCTTTTACAGTATGTTCAGTATTTTTCTCTTGTATGGACTAAGGGGGCTATGTGCAAAACCGATCAATAATTAACAGACTGGTGCTTAACTAGGAAATGGGTTGATGATATCTGCAGGCTGCGTGATTCATCACTTGTGATATTTTTGGTAGCACTTAACAGTTGAAAACATAGATGGAAATAATTGCTATTTTTTAGCATTGATATAAAAACTATACATTTTTTCCCTGGAGCTGCATGTAGCCCTTTGGGTCATTTTATGGCTACCTGGACTCTTTGTTCCTACATAATGGAAAAAAAAAACAGTTTAGCCCAGACATAGTGATGGGCGAATCTGGCCCATTGACTATTTTTTTCACCCATTTGAGTCTATGGGTGTCTTTTTCACAGCAAAACCTGGGGAAAAATTCTGCTCATCACTACCCGGTAACAACCTGTATGCGAGGCAGTTGGACAAGGCTGTTCATCATAACCATTTATTTATGTAGCACTTTATATTCACTTTTAATATCTGGCGTCTTACAATAATTCAACAAACAAGCATTACAGGACTAAAATTAAATTTTTTTTGCCTTTCATGGTCACATACAGAGCACCACTCGGCTTATAAACATATACAGGTTTTGGACCTGTTATCTTCCGGATAACTGATGCTTCTGTAATTTGGATCTTCCTACCTTTATTCAACTAGAAAATCATATAAACATTAAACAAACCCTATAAACTGGTTTTGCTTCCAATAAGGATTAATTATCTTAATTTGGATCAAGTACAAACCACTGTTTTATTATTACAGAGAAAAAGGTAATATTTTTTTGAAAATTTTAATTATTTGAATTTAAATGGAGTCTATGGGAAGCAGCCTTTCAGTTATTTTAATTCTGGATAAAGGGTTAACATGCCCCATACCTACAATACATAGAGCCATGAATATCCTGTAAATTATATTTTTAAAGGATAAGGAAAGTCTAAAATAGAATAAGGCTAGAAATGCAGTATTTTGTATACTAAATATAAACATGAACTTACTGCACAACAAGCCTAATCAAACAAAGGATTTATGCTTTCAAAGTTGGCTACAGGGGGCTGACATCTTGTAAGTTTGTTAAACATCTTTGCCTGACCCTGCACATGCTCAGTGTGGTCTGGGCTGCTTAGGGATCGTCATAAACAAAGCTGCTTTAGTTCTGCATGGCTGGTAAGTAAGGCAGGGACTCCCCCTGCTGTTCATAAGTATGATTGTTTCCCTGCCCAGCAGTTAGGGACCATCTGACAATTCCTATCCACAGCAGTAAATGAAGGGAGAATTTCACTGCATACAGTCAGGTTTCTTATAAAAACAGTACACAATTTTTAATTAAAGTATATTGGAGATATGTTTCTTTTTCATTAAAGAAAGTAAAAATGGGATTTTATTTTTTTGACTTTCCTTGTCCTTTAAAAACAGTGCTTGGTGATGTCATTGGTTATACTCTGAGCTTATTCCATTGTGTCTCCGGAAATACAAGATATAAGGATAATTCAAGTAACCTAAGAGATTCCATAACCTGTATATGACTTTATGTGGTCATGGAACTCGTTGGTTATTTATAATATTACGATGGTGGGATACATTTTCTTTTTTCGATGCAGCTATTGAATACCTTATCTGGGTGATGTTAAAAAGTTAATGCACTCACTGATCTGTACACAAAGGGGCTTACCCTGAAACGTTGCACTTCTGCAATAAACGTTGCAAGGGCTTGAGTGCTGGTGAATAATTTTTTTCAATTTAGGATAGAGAGGTTGCTGATTACTCCTTTACTTGGCACCTGACATTCAGCTGATGGAGAGACAGGGTGTGAGTGTGGTAATATAATTTATATATATATATATATATATATATATATATATATATATATATATATATGGAAGCCCATTATCCAGAAGGTTTGAAATTATGGAAAGGTTTGAAATTATGGAAAGGTCATCTCCCCTAGATCCCATTTTAAGCAAATAATTCTAATTTTCAAAAATTATTTCCTTTTTATTTGTAAAATTAAAACAGTACCTTGTCCTTGATCCCAACAAAGCACCATGAACCCATATCAGAGACATAACAATCCTGTTGGGTTTATTTCATGTTTAAATGACCCCATCTGGAAAACAAAAATATACTTTTCATTCAGTTGGGGTTTTTGTAGTTACCTAAAAACAGCTTAAAATGTAAAGGATTCTAGAGGTTCAATCGAAATTGTTACCTTACAAACTCATTTAAACTGCATATTTTAATTTCTTCCTTTTTACAGTTCTTTCAAACTACTGTTATTCTGAATAGAAGAAGCAAACAAAAGGAGAAGGGTGTTTAGATTAAATATAAGAAGGGGTAGAACACACTTGTGTGAGTGCATTTCTATACACAGTCAATAAGTGTGGCCATTAAAGGCTATTTATATGTTTTATCCACATTTGAATGATGGCAACTTTTCTTTTTAAGGAGAAGAAGTGATTTCTTTGAATTAGTGAACAAGAAAAAATTCAAATGGGATGACCCTTCACAAAAGGAATTGTTTTTGTAAGTACAGAATAACACTTAAGAACAATTTTATAAATAAACAAAAGTGGTGCTGCAGTTGCTGTGTAATACAGTAGGTGCAGTAGTCATTCCAGCGTAAAAAGCAGAATTGTCCACCCTGATTTTCTGGAAGTCGTCAGGATTTATTTAACAGGCTTGGGTATTTTTGACAGTTCTGATTGTTGATTTAAAGGGGAACTATCGTAAAAATTTAAATTTAAATTTAATAAAAGCTTCAGCATACTGAAATAAAAAAACGTTGTGAATACAATCTATAAAATATTCTGCATCATTTCTGAAATAATCAAGTTTATGTTCACCATCCCTATCCTCCATCTATTTCTCTTCATTCTGTCTTCTTGCAGCAGTTGGGTGTCAGAGATCCAATATTTCTTATAGTCCACCATGAAGAGAGAATGAAGACAAACAGGTAGTGATGGGCAAAATTCACGAAACACATTGAAGTCAACAGGCGTCAAAACAATTTTCAATGCGAGCGACAATTTTTTTAATTCGCAACTATTTTGTCCAAACTATTTTGTATGTGCGCGCCAATTTTGACGTGCAACTATTTTTCTTTTTGGTCGCGGCAGATTTTCCACAGTGAATCCATGCCTGCCATCACTAGAAACAGGTGCTGAGAGAGGAATAGTGAAGATGAACTTGATTATTTCAGAAACAGTACAGAATATTTAATTGATTGTATTTAGAAAGTTTATTAATTCAGTATGCTGAAGCTTATATTAAATTTTCATTTTTGCAATCATTCCCCGTTAAGATCCAAATTTCCTCCCACTCCTCTCCCTGCTGTTTCTGGTGAGCAAGGGTACTAACCCCACTGTCTTCCTTGTTGGGGCCTTGAACTGCCCAGCTAAACAACCCAGCCTTGCCTTTCGCTCTAGTAACTAATAGGCTTGGGAACTGCCCAGACCCAATCCTGTACCCACCTCTCAGCAAGGTGGGATCCAGGAAGATCCTTGAGCACATGTGTGCTCTCCCATTTAAACTTTTAAACACTGCCTCCTACTGGGAAAACCTTGAACTATAATGGACCCAGGAAAATGGACATAGCTGCCTGGGTGAATCATATATATATATATATATATATATATATATATATATATATATATACTGTCCCAAGGTACACACCGTTTCCAATGTTGAAGACCTGGGTGCCTGCCAGTATATAATAGAGTCAAATGTAGCAGATAGCGGCACTCACAGGATTTTCGACAAATTCCAGTATGAAAAAATCTTTATTGAAGCTCAACGTTTCGATCCCCCACAGGGATCTTCGTCAGGAGGGAAAACAAACAAACATTCAGGCATCACACTGACCCACAGAATTTAAACCCCCAACAGCGTCCTTTGGCGCCATTTTCTCACTGTTGGGGGTTTAAATTCTGTGGGTCAGTGTGATGCCTGAATGTTTGTTTGTTTTCCCTCCTGACGAAGATCCCTGGGGGGGATCGAAACGTTGAGCTTCAATAAAGATTTTTTCATACTGGAATTTGTCGCAAATCCTGTGAGTGCCGCTATCTGCTACATTTGACTCTATATATATATATATATATATATATATATATATATATATATATATATATATATATATATATATATATATATATATATATATAACAAGTCCTGTTCTATTGCACTCACCACCATGCAAATTGTATTTGCTTAATTGTATTGTAGATAGATTTTCTGCCCCAGTAATTCCAGAGATATTGAGAACATTCAGTGCAAAAGAACTGCTGGTGCCTGAGGGTGTGAGGAACAGATTCAAAGTCACATTGAACTATTTATATGCAACTTCATTATTCAGCACCACACAACAGTGCAACTGATATATATGAACCAGATGTAGTATTTACTGTATTGATTACAGTTACCATTTCTAGCCATATTGTGTATAGATTGACAGGTCTGATAACTGATAAACAGATGGACACAAGTGTAGATTCTGATAGGTGACTTTGGTCACTTGCAACATATATAAGCTATAAGTTTTAGCTTGAAACAGGGCTGAGCCAAGGTATTTTGGCGCCCTAAGCAAGGGCTTCAATCAGTGCCCCCCCCTCCCACCCGGTCATGCATTATCATTTCCCACCTTACCTGAGGATGGTAAAAGTCCAAAACCGAAAATCCGGCATCTCAGACCTGCCAAGGTTGTATATAAGACAATGAGAGAAGTCCTGAAAATATCCTGATCTGCGCTGGGTTTCGTGCAATAATCCGAAGATTTTGTGGTTTTTGGGCAAAAATCTGAAAAAATATGTATCTGTACCAGCAGCAACCAAAAAATCCACTATATTGCCCCCAAATATTTATGTGTGCCAACAGGAGCCAGAAATCCATCATATCACCCCTAATCATCTGATACCTGTGCAAGCAGCAGCCAAGTTATTGCACACAAATATGTACCTATGCCAGCAGCTGCCAATCACGGGCAAGAGGGGGTTGGAACAGGTGGTTTATAAAATTGAAAAACTATTAAAGGCCAAGCAAAACAGGGTTTAAAAAAGAAAAAATATTCTCCTTAAAAGTGCCCCATGATTGTGCCCTAGGCAGCGCCTAATGTGCTTGTCCCTAGTTCCGGTTCTGGCTTGAAAGGCCCAAATATATTGTAGCCCAGCACCAGGCAGATTGATCCATCTACAGTTGGATTGCCATAATCACAGAGAAGTCTGCAGTGTGCTGGAATCTAAAATAAACCATAAAGTTTCTTGGGGCAAAAGCGGATGATATGAAATCAAATCTGAGCTTTGGCATGCAGTAATTCCAGATATTACAGCATGTCATGCTTAAAGTTTCTTTTTTTGTTTTGTGCCTAATACAGATCAATGCTGATGACTGCTTGTGATCTGTCTGCAATAACAAAGCCTTGGCCAGTTCAGCAACGGGTCTGTATATTAAAACACGATTCCATATATCTCAATGCTGCATCAACAAATGTATATAATTGATAATATTTAAATATGCCATGCCCATGTTTGGGACACACAATTGCTATGACTTATAGCACTTTGACATCAAATTATTTTCTAGTAGTTGGGTTTGTAGGATGTTTGTTCACTGCAGTCAAGTCAGAGAGAACGCTAAGGATCAAATCAGCCTTGCTTGATGAAAGATGCTTCCTTTTTTACTTCTGAATCAGTCTTGGCAACAGACTAGTTCAGATACTATTTAGACAGTCCATGTGTTTTTCATAAAAACTAATCTCTGTCAAGTAGACACAGGGGTAGTTAAACTAAAGGCTGCAGCAGGCCAACTGTTAATCAGTTCCCTGCATCAATCATGATAGGTTATCTGTCTAGATGTATATGTCTCCAATGGCTTCTTCCACCTGTGTTCAGTACAGTGAATGTTGTCTGTCCTATAAACTATGCATCCATATTCTTTCCTTAAATCAGAATGGAAAGGTGCCTTGAAAATGATACCCAGGGTAAAATGTCTGAGTTTGGGAAGTGTATTGTAGGAACCCCCTCGCTCTTCATAGGGGGTTATTTATTTAAGTCCTAATGCCAAAAAGCGAAAAATTCTGAAGATTTTGTGGTTTTCAGGCTTGCAGATTTTTCTGGAAGCCTGAAGTGGAATTGTGGTAATGATTTGCCACCACCCCTCATGTGAAAGAAACCAGATTTGGACAGTTACCTCTTATCATACTGAGCACAGGGTTTGAGTGTTGGGGTTGCCAGGACTCTCTCCCATTTTTAGCAGTTGCCTCATGGTGGGAGTCAAGGGGACCTTACTGACCCCAGACATTATCTATAACCTTTATATACTTTCATATATATAAAAACTTTATAAAACACCAGAAGATTTCAAGGGGAAATCTGTGCAAGATTTGTTGAAAAGAATACTGCTGCTTAACTGATTTTGTTGCTTTGTAGGACTAAAATAATCGTAAAAATAGATCAAAAAGTATATATCCAAAAAAAAGGTAGCACTAGCAATCCTTGGGCTTGTGTATAGTCTGCAATAGAGTTATCTCTGTTTACTCTCTTTCGCATGGTAACACAACCACAAGATATCAATCAGTCTATCTAGAAGCAGCTCCTATAAAGTATAATTAGATCCATGTGGAGATTGGCTCCATGCATAGCTGTTACTAAAATGTTCTCTGTCAGTGTGAAATCAGAGATATTTACTTAGTTACTTTGCAAATGACTTTGGCTTTGTTTTACTTTATTAAATTGCCCATAAAACTGTATCCCACCACAATGAACTGACCTGTGAGCTTTAGGTAGTGACATCCTTAACATATTGTGACACTACAAATCTCAGAATCCCTTGATATGTAATAAGTCTCAGATAAGGGCCTTTCAACTTGTAAAATGTGATTATAGAACCTGAATTGGATCAAAAACCTGATCCTTTGAAAGAATGACATTTCAGTGTATAATGGAGTTTCTTGTCTAGACTTTGTGTGTTTATGTAAGTGCCGATCTGGAGAGAGAATGATGTGATCTGTAATCAATCTAATCTTACAATAGATGGAAAGAATGTTCCTATTTTTTCTTTGCTTTTCAGATAGCTGAACTTATAGCCGCAGAATTTTATGACCAAGGGGATAAAGAAAGGAGGGAACTTAATACTGAACCAATAGTAAGTATGAGACCTTGTGCAGAATATTTTTCATACATTTCATACAATGTGGGAGGGGGTGTAAAATTAAAAGACAACAACCTTTTTGCAACCTCTTTGCCCACTTGGCTTGAGTGAATAATGAGGCTCTAGCTGCCCCACTGTGCTGAAAACACACTGGCAGTGTCACTTTTTTGTGGATATACAAAGCTGGCTCCTAGTATAATTGGACGGCACTAGTACTAAGCTGATGTGACCAACTGTGATAGTTTCTCCTCCACAATATGAATTGTACAACCCCCTTACTTATGAGATACGTGCATCAATAACAGTCCCCAAAGTTTCCAAATGTGGGAGACCCAAATATATGCTATGAATGCAACACAATATGAATAGCTCATGGGTAAAATGAATACAGGCACGGGACCTGTTATACAGAATTCTTGGGACCAAGGGTTTTCTGGATAAGGAGTCTTTCCGTAATTTGGATCCCCATACCTTAAATCTACTTTATATGATTTAAACCTGGATTAAACCCAATAGGATTGTGTTGTCATATAATCCAGTATGGATTAAATATATTTTAATTTGGATGAAGTACAAGGTTCTGTTTTATTATTACAAAGAAAAAGGGAATACTTTTGTAAAATTTTAATTATTTGATGGTCATCCCGTAATGCAGAACTTTCTGATGAATGGGTTTTTCCAGATAACGGATACTATACTTGTTCCAGTCATTCCCTATCTGTCACCATTGTATTTAGAGCCTCAGCTGATGAAGCACCACCTATGTAAGACTGTGACGTAATTAGATGTTACTGGGCCCCACAACAAATTCAATTTAGGGCCCTAAAACATTGGTAAAATTTACTGAGATATACCAAGATATACCGAAATTGCTTATTTATTAGGGCCTTTCTGGGCCATCTGAACACCTGGGTCACCTTGCAACCACAGGGTCTGCTTTCACTGTAGTTGTGCCCCAGGCCAGACTCTTGTCAGACAACACAAGACAATATTGTGCATATTTGCAAAAATACAAGATCCCATTCTTGAGAATAGTCTCAATTATTATTATTATTATTATAACAGGTATGGGATCAGTTACCTGGAAACCCGTTTTCTGGAAAGCTCTGAATAACGGAAAGACCATGTCCCTTAAACTCCATTTTATCCAAATACTTTTTCTCTGTAGTAATAAAACAGTAGCTTGTACTTGATCCAAACTAAGATATAATTAATAATTGGAAGCAAACCAGCCTATTGGGTTTATTCAATATTTACATAATTTTCTAGTAGACTTAAGGCATGAAGATCCAAATTACAGAAAGATCCATTATCAGGAAAACCCCAGTTCCTGAGCATTCTGGATAACAGGTCCTATACCTGTATTAGCATGTTTTTTTTAAAACATATTCCTTAGTGTTGTACAATAAATGAATGTATACATTAGATGTACAGGTATGGGACCTGTTATCCAGAATGCTAGGGACCTGGGCTTTTCCGGATAAGGATCTTTCCGTAATTTGGGTCTTCATGCCTTAAGTCTACTAGAAATTCATTTAAACATTTAATAAACCCAATAGGCTGGTTTTGCTTCCAATATGGATTAATTATATCTTAGTTGGGATCAAGTACAAGTTATTGTTTTATTATTACAGAGAAAAAGTAATTCAATTTAGATTATTTGGATACAATGTAGTCTATAAGAGACAGTCATTCCGTAATTCGGAGCTTTCTGGATATGGGGTTTCCGGATAAGGGATCCTATACCTGTACATGAAAACATAAAAAAATCACCAATAAGCCAAACAAGCAGTAAAGAGGGCCCTGCTCAAAAGAGCTTACTATCTAATAAACAAGAAGGGGAGTAGCCAGGTGTGTATTATAGGTGAGATATCAATAAAAGAAGATTTCCAAAAGGTTGACCACTGATAAACATTGTAATGATCACATTGCTTTACTGGGAGACGTTTATAATCATGTATTGTGCATATTAATTCTTCACACACCTTATTAAGCACCTACAAATGTTCTAATTGTTTTGCCATGCATAATTGAATTATGACAAAGGAATCTTCTTATCACACCTCCGTCAGCATTATTATCATTAAAGGGATACTGTCATGGGAAAAAACATTTTTTTCAAAATGAATCGGTTAATAGTGCTGCTCCAGCAGAATTCTGCCCTGAAATCTATTTCTCAAAAGAGCAAACAGATTTTTTTAAATTCAATTTTGAAATCTGACATGGGGCTAGACATATTGTCAATTTCCCAGCTGCCCCAAGTCATGTGACTTGTGCTCTGATATACTTCAATCACTCTTTACTGCTGTACTGCAAGTTGGAGTGATATCACCCCCTCCCTTTCCCTCCCCAGCAGCCAAACAAAAGAACAATGGGACGGTAACCAGATAGCAGCTCCCTAACACAAGATAACAGCTGCCTGGTAGATCTAAGAACAACACTTAATAGTAAAAACCCATGTCCCACTGAGACTCCTTCAGTTACATTGAGAAGGAAAAACAGCAGCCTGCCAGAAAGCATTTCTCTCCTAAAGTGCAGGCACAAGTCACATGACCAGGGGCAGCTGGGAAATTGACAAAATGTCTAGTTCCATGTCAGATTTCTAAATTTAATATAAAAAAATCTGTTTGCTCTTTTGAGAAATGGATTTCAGTGCAGAATTCTGCTGGAGCAGCGCTATTAACTGATGTGTTTTGAAAAAAACATGTTTTCCGATGACAGTATCCCTTTAAGATTGCCAATGAGCTGACATATAGCAGCAAACAGATGGTTCATTGCTGCGCAATAAGTTGGTGCCCGAAAAATATGTTAATAATAATAATAATAATACTCACACAGCATATTTTTCCATTCTTGAACTATTACAAATCGGCAGAGACCATTTTGACCAACAGATGGCACTAGCTCAATACAATTTGTAACAGTAATGGTTTTGAATGGGTTTCCACTAGGTTTTTTTTTTTTTATTCATTTTTGTATGCTTCCTTTATAACTATAACTCACTACACAGTCTAAAAAAGGGCAAATGAAATAAAAACACTGTTCAGTATTAAGTATGTGATAAATGTGATAAATATTGACTTTCCAGTAACACATTAGAGTTCCCCAGTTTGAATCTGAATAAATCTGCCCCAATTTGAGGCCCAGGCCATTCCAGGGCCATTCAGTAGGCTTTGAGGCAACAATCTGATGTGTAAATATATATTTGCAATAAACTCCTGAAATCTTTACACCTACATTTGCATTTTTAGTGGCTCTCTTATATAAAGAAAATGGCTTCGTAGGTTCTGTTTCCTTTGAAGCAACGTTCAGCTGCATAAACGGAAACAATCCCCCCAGTCTGAATTAGTGTTTATTTTCCGAAAATCGGAGGCAATTTCTTTCCCCCACTTTTGTTTGCGAAAATCTGACACATAATCCCCAGTAACCCCTTGAGTTTAGGATGTACTAACCATCAAATGCGTTTGAGAAATCAAAGCCAAATTGTATAATTTCTTTGACAGATCTGGTGTTATGTTTTCATTCTGTTGTGGAGAGGGGAGACTTTATTAATATTCGTGTACACCTAATAACTGTCAACCGGTTTGTTTTATTTGGCAGTTAGAGGGCACAAGGAATGCACAAATATTAGTGTATTTGGTTTGCACACTAACATACCAATTGCTGGGATTTTGCAGCCTAATGAAAAGACTACTGCTGTGGTTTCCAAACTGCTCTTCGGGGACCATTGGTCGTGTCAGATATTAGCAAGTACCCAGTGCACTTGCGCAGTGCTTATTGCTCCTCAGTTGCTGATGAAAATAATGTTGGTTTGTTACCTCAGTCAATTGGTTTGGCCCTGAGCTCCTTACACACAATTAATAAATGCACTGGGCAATATTTATTGCATGTTGTTATCCCACAAGATGTGTTTTACCGCTTGAAGACATTTCACAGTATATTTCCTGAGCTGAAAGGGGCGAATATGGGAACAGAAGATGTTTTTCATATATATATATATATATATATATATATATATATATATATATTTGACATAGTACCGCATTCAACAGGGATTTTTGTGATTTATATATATATAGTACTTTTCAAACAACCATTTACATGCACACACACACTATTCACACTGAAATCTGGTGCTTAACTAGTTCTGTATTTTCCATATGATGAGCTGCCAAACTAGATGCTGCTTAGTGTCCTTAAGTGAAGTTTGAAAGCCGACATCCACATGCACTGCCTACACTGTTTAAATAATCTCTTTCAGGACCTAATGAACAGAGAAAAGAAAGACAAAATACCCAGCATGCAGGTTGGATTTATTGACGCAGTCTGCTTAGAACTTTATGAGGTATGCCAGCTTCTTTTCTTTTTTTTCATACATACCATATACAGTGTCTATTTATTTAGAATCTTGGTATATGAAACCACGTCTGTATATTCATAGATCAACACTGATATTATTATTTTAAAGTAGCTGCCTTTTATATGTAATTTGAAGGAATTGTTTACCTTTAAATTCACTTTTCTGATGTAGAGAGTGATATTCTCAGACTATTTGCAACTGGTTTTCATTTTTCATTCATTGTTTTTTTTTTTTTGTTATTTAGCTTTGTGTTCAGCAGCTCTCCAGTTGCTAGGGTCTAAATTATCCTTAGCAACCACCCACTGTTTTGAATAAGAGACTGGAGTATGTATAGGAGAGGACCTGATTAGAAAGATAAGTAATAAAAAGTAGCAATAGGAATAAATGTGTAGCCTACCAGAGAATTTGATTTTTAGATGGGGGCAGTGACCCCTTTTTGAAAGCTGGAAAGAATAAGAAGGGAAGTAATTAAAAAACTATAAAAAGAACAAATTAAGGTCAACTGGAAAGTTGCTTAGAACTGACCATCCTGACATACTGAAAGTTAACATAAAAGTGTACCATGCCCCTTAATGCCATTGCTACTCTTAGGGGCAGATTTATCAAAGGTCAAAGTGAATTCGAGGGAATTTTCTAAGTAAAAAAAAAAATCGAAATTCAAAGTAATTTTTTGGATACTTCGACTATTGAATAGGATACTATGACTTTGACTTTGATAATCGAAGTACTGTCTCTTTAAAAAAACTTCGACTTCAATACCTCTTCAAATTAAACTTGCCGAAGTGCTATGTTAGCCTATGGGTACCTTATACAGCATTTTTCTAAATTTTTGGAAGTCAAAGAAAAATCGTTCGATGGATCGCTGAAATCCTTTGAATCGTTAGATTCAAAGGATTTAATTATTCGATTTTACTTCGACTGCAGGATACCCAAATTCGCCGAAAAAAATTCTACTTCGATATGCAAAGTATTTCAATTCGATGGTCGAATTTCAAAGTATTTTTAACTTCGAAATTTGACCCTTGATAAATCTGCCCCTTAATGAGGCTGGTGTATGTTTGAGCCACAGGGGAAAAATGTACAAAAACAGGGAAAAATGGCATACAGTATTGTTTCCTATAGAAAAATAATAGTATGCCCTGGGTATTGGGTCTTATTCAAAAAGTTATCCATTTCCCTGTAACACATTTCCCCAAAAGACCACGTATATTGTCTATGTCTGGTCCAAACAGGGTTGGCTCCTTTTTTTTGGTCAAAAACAGGCAGGGGGGCGGTCCGTTGATCAGGGCTGGAACTAGGAGTAGGCTGAGTAGGCACGTGCCTAGGGTGCAAAGCTCGGAGGGTGCCAGGCACGTACCTCCTCTGTCGCCTACCCCATGTCTGGTTCCCTTCTCTGCCTGACTCTATGCATTTTTCGTGCTTTGTGCGCATGCCTAGGGTGCCTGCCCAGCGTGGCCCGGCACTGCCGTTGATGTAGGGGCGAGCCAGTGATGTCAGGGGTGGGACTGATGCTGTGGCGTTCGGTGATTTGCTGATCGGCATGTCATTCACTTCAATGTCCTGTATGGATTTCCTTATTTGGAAATCCTGACAGGAACTTGTCACCCGGGCAGCCCTTCCAAAAACCGGGTTGTCCGGGTGAAATCCAGACAGGTGGCAACCCTAGGTCCAAATAAAATGGGAAGGACCAGAGCAATGGATGGCGTTTTAGTTCTGTACATGTTGATGGTGTGCAAAGCTCAGTAAGGCTACATTCTAAATTATCAACAGCTTATCTACTAGCCGTATTTGTTACAAAAACACCAATAAAAAATAAAATGTTTGAAATATGAGACTATACTGTATTTAAGACTGCAAGATACAAAAAAACACAAGACTGAGCAGTACCCATGTCAAACCTATTGCTTGTTTTTCCTATTTTCTTGCATAACAACAAGTTCAGTCCTTTATACTCTGAGCATTTGTTCCTTAGGCCTTGACACAGGTCTCTGAATCATGTTACCCTTTACTTGACGGCTGCCAGAGGAATAAGCAGATGTGGCAGATCTTAGCAGAGCAGCAGGAAAAGAACTTGGTGAATGGAGACAAGAGCCAGTCGGAAGTGAACTGCAACATGGATTAGAAGGACAACAGAAACCTTTAGTTTTGTGGTACAAAATAGCATTGCACTATTTGAAGAATTTTATATTTCGCACCAGCTGTATTTATTCCTTTCACGTAAATCGTTTCCTCTAAGGAAAATGTAAATTGTATTTCTTTGTATTATTTTTAATATTGTTATTTTTTTAAACTATTCATTATCTGATTGTATATACTGGTGTAACTCATTTCTCCTGTCAATGGGGCTTAAACTGCTCACTTTCCACTTTCACGTGTACGTTGAAATTTGTATTGTCCTACTTGGAATAGTGCCTTATCATGTAGTTGCTTTCTTCCAAATAGCCACAGCTAAAGTATGAAGAATTAAAGGAAAACTATACCCCCCAAACAATGTAGGTCTCTATTAAAAGATACTGAGTAAAACAGCTCATGTGTAAAACCCTGCTTCATGTAAATGAACCATTATCATAATAATATACTTTTCTAGTAGTATGTGCCATTGGGTAATCATAAATAGAAAATTGCCATTTTAAAAAATAAGGGCCGCCCCCTGAGATCGTAAGATTCACTGTGCACACATACACACCACATGTAAGGTCACATGAGCCAATTAACAGACAGAGTTCTGCCTTTTGCTTCCTCACTTCTTCCTGTTACAGTTAGTGTTGTAGTATTTCTGGTCAGGTGAACTCTGAGGCAGCACAGATAGAGTCATGAAATGGTGGTTCAAGGCAAGAAATGTAAAAGGGCAATATTTATGTAAATATATTCCAGTTTGATAAGATTCTTTAATATGTCATTGAATTTGATATAAACTATCTGTTGCTTAAGTATTAATTTTTGGGGTATAGTTTTCCTTTAAATGCAAAATATTTGCCAGTTAAAACCTCGACCTTGCACCTGACACCATGGGCATTGCTAAAGCATAAGGTAAATAAGTAATAAATGACCCCCAGTGGATCCAAAATGATAAAGCAAATACACATTCACATTTAAAAAATGTGAATACTGCACCATAATACACTAATTTTTTCCATTAAGATTATTAAGTCTGTGATAAAAACAGTGGAATGCCGACAGCAAACTCCCAGCATGTAACCCTATCTTCCTTGCAGCTATATAGCAGAAGCAAGCTAATTGCTTAACCTGTAAAGAAGCAGCATGGCTGACGTCAGCTGCAAGTAGCAACCCTAAACCCTACTAATAAAAAGGGATTCTTTTCTGTAAAATGCTGAAAAAAAAGTTTCTTTCTCAAAAATAGAGAAGTATATCAGAACAGGACTTATAAGGACAGAAGTTCAATCTTGTTTAGACTTAATATGGACTTTATGGCACAGTCTCACAAACAATTTCACAAAATAGATATTAATAATTTATAACAATGGGGCACATTTACTAACAAAGGAATTGCATTTTTTTCCACGAATCTTGAAAAATTTGTGGTTTTCCTATACTTCGAAAATGCTCTGAAAATGCGGAATCTATTAAGTGAGAACCTCCAATACAAAACTTTGCCAAGTAAAAGTTAGTGAGGTGTTTTAGAAGCCAATGGGAGCTGCTCTGATCATATTGGACCTCTTTAAATCAAATCAGACTTTTTTTCCCTCTAGGAATTGTCAGATAGACTCAAACTTTTCAGGGTTTTTGAGGTAGTCGCATTTTTTAGGTTAAGGCCTTTTTTTTTTTGTTCCCACTTTTTATATTCTGATCTTTTAATAAATTCAATGACAATCAGGTTTTAGAGTTTGTTTTGGTGTGGTTTAAAAAACCTCTAAAACCACTTAAATCCAACCACTTAATTCATTTTCAAAATGAAACTGAGCATATACAATACACAAGATTATTGAGAACACATACACTTGAAATGAGCATTAAACACTTAACTCTGTGCTGATCCTGTATATTCAGAATTCCAGTTTTCTGTGCAGACATGCTTGCATTGTAGTGAGAACAATGGAAGTTGCAGTTCGTGCCGGTCGTACCCCTGTAAATATTTTTGCAGAGGGGCCTGGCCAGGTGTTGTTAAGCCTCTGGGTAGTTTTGTGTTAGTGTTGGAATTTCCATGTCAGTGCTGTAAAGTCTGCAGTTTAAGGCACAGGAAAGATCTAATAAGTCAGTCAGTCATTTGTTAGGAAATTGTAAGGCAGATATATCACCTGAAAGTTCTATGTGTCAATAAATAAGTGGCAAATATTAAAAAGCTTACAGTTTATCTATAAATCGGAGATCCCTACATGACCCACTGTCTGCCACCAAAATTCTAGTGGTGGGGCCTCAGTAGAACAGCAGGGCCAACATCAGAGACATTATTATGACATGTATAGCATACAGTCATTGTATAAAGTTTTAGAGCTGTGGTTCTAATGTCTTTGTATAAAATATGCAAATTACTTTATTCACAACAATTTGAGGACCATTCTTTGCACTTTGCTTTTCTATTCTTCTTTGTTTCTCATTACTTCTTTGCAATATATATATATATATATATATATACATATACATATACACATATACAAAAGACTTGTAGAGAATGTATACAAGTACACTGTAAATATATGTTCTTTGGCCAGTTTGTGCTTTTTTTTACTACTTTGGAAACGATTTGCACAGTTTTATTGTTTATTACCACTGTATTTATGTACTGTTGGTAGGACGTGGTATGGATTGGGGATGATGATTTTGTTTAACATTTTACATATACAGTATTTAGTGTTACGGGAGTTTCACAAAAGAACAGTTAAAGGCTGTTGTTTTGATATATACTTTGCAATTGTATAAAAACATTTTGTTGTGGCTATGGTGTTAACATTCTCACAATATAATTATCTGCCATATATACATCAGCTATTTTTTTTATTATTGATTATTTATGTAGGGTTAACATACAGAGATTACACATCAGTCCCTGCCCCAGTGGACCTTTTAATTTAAGCTCCTTATCACATTCACACACACTAGACAATTGTTTTTAGACAATTAACCTGCCTGTATATTTTCCGGAGACATGGGGAGAACTTATGTAGTTGTTTGTAATAGTTAAGACTCTTAAATAAATCCATGGCCTTCATGTGTTTTGATTTTTAGGGATACACCGAACCCTGCTTTTCAGGATTCAGCAGAATCCAGGGGTGTGGATTCAACCGACTACAGAACCGAATCCAAACCCTCCAAACTCTTCACCAGGGTGGAAATACTCGATACCTAAACAGACTTGCAGAATTCCTTCAGTTATATCAGGTTCGGTCTGGCCAGACTCTTTGAAGCAGTTGAATTCTGAATCTGGCCAAATTCAGGAATCCAGGATTCAGTGTATTCCTAATTGATTTATTCATTGTCTTATTTTCCTTTATGGGGAGCTGTATGTCCTCTTTAACGTCACATTAAAATAAAGTTAAATGTACATTACCCCGCCCTCTTTTGGCCCCTAAGATTCTACAGAGCAGTTTAAAACGTGCCATTGTCTCATGAATATTACTTACATCTAGTGATGGGTGAATTTATTCGCCAGGCGCAAACTCGCGGCAAATTCCCGCCTGCATCCATTTTTATGGACGCTGGCAAATTTGCACCGATATCAAAAATGGACCCTGGCATCAAAAACGGACGCCGTTTTGCGAATTTTGCAGGAAATTTGTGAATTTTTCAGCGAAACGCCCCAAATTCACCCATCACCATCACTAGTTACAACAGTGCTCTTCTTTTGTTATTAGAAACATACAAGTACTGTGGTGTCACTAGGGGCATGGCCAGTTTAGAAGGAGTGATTTTTTGCAGCTATTGCTGTACCAGGGACATTTCCCTTGGTTTTCTCTTAACTCTGAGTAATACTATAAAACTGTGCCAGAATATGTTTTCTCTAAGCACAATTCAGCAGAGAAGCTTTACGGGGGAATGTATTAAAAGTCGGTAATGGAAAAACTATTTGCTGTGTGAAAAGTTATGCCTTTGCGAGAATTTAATATGGCTTTTGCGAACCCAGAAACTGTTTAGCGACCACTTTGTCGAAAACATTACGACACCTTCAAGCACTTCTTAAGAGTGCGCAATTAAAATTCGCAACGCAATAACAGTTTAAGGAACAATATTACATTGGGAGATGTGGATTTTTATTCTTATTGGTGCGTATGGTCTCTTTGCGACTTTAATTACATTCCCCCCTTAGTGTATTTTGTCCATGAAAAAAAGCTTGATTTACAGTTCTCCCTATAATAGGGCACTGGGTAATAGTATTGAACTGTAGAAACAAGGAACGGATTTCACGCAACGACTGGTAGTCCTCATTAGATATATCTAATCTACTGTAGTTGCAGTTTGTATAATATGTTTATTTGTACCCTTTTCTTGTAAATAAAGAGAAATGTAAATTAATTCAATCTGTGTGTTTTTAAGCTGGGCCAGTAAAACATTTTTATCAGCCTAGATACATGTCATGGATACATGTCATCTTGCCTCTGGGTAGGACTGGGACTTCTAATATCCGTTTAAATCTAGCTGCTATCAACATTCCATCAACTAAATGAAGATTAAGGTGCAGATTTATCAAGGGGCGAATTTGAATTCATGGGAGTTTTTCTAAACTCCCACAAACTCCCATGAACTCAAAATTCAACCAATCGAAATGTATTTTAAAAAAAAAATCTAATTTTCTAAACTCGGGTGAATAGGATCGACCCGAAAACTCAATTCAAGTTTTTTCTCTGAAAAAAATGTCAGGAAGGCTGCAAACAACTGATCCCAGGACGTATACCATTGACTAAAACAGCAATTAAGCAGGTTTTAGGTAGCGAATTGCCCAATTGCCAGAGTATGATAAATTTCAAAACTAAATTTGAATTTTTAAAAAAAATGTAATCCAATTTTAACAATTCCCTAGTCGAATTTGACAGTTTTGTCCATAAAAAACTTGAAAATTCAAATTCGAAATTCTAATTTTCAATTTTATCCTTGATGAATCTGCCCATAAGATTATCACTTGGGGAGGTTGATAAAGGCACTGGTTTTATATGTGAATTGAAGATTTTTTCGATTTGTCTATATTTTCTTTCTGCAACATGCTGGATTTACTAATAAAGCAAAGTACACAAAATGCTAGCATGAATAAAAACTGCTGGATTAATGTTAAGGGGCCAAATCCGAATCCTACTGAAAAAGGCCGAATCCTGGCCGCTTCCCGAACCGAATCCTGGATTTGGTGCATTTCTACTATAAAGCAGGAAGTAGTGTTTTGGCTATTATGTTAGACATCCAGTCACTCCAGCCTTTATACATTACATTTTTGACTAACTAACTATATTGGAAGTTTTCTTTATTTTGCACAGCCTATCTATTTACCCAGTTTTTATTTTGATACTGAACAATTCCTTTAAGTCATAAGTCTCATACCAAACCTATAAAAACGATCAACATCCCAACAGACGTTTCCTGTAAGCAGAAAAAAGACTTTGCCAATCTATAACCTACTCCTGGGGTCCACCCACATGCACACTGAATTTCCATTACAGCCATAGGTACTTAAGTGGAAATATTCCCTTATATAAGAATTTGAATGAGGAAACTGAACTGCCCTAATCCTAATAAAATTCTTCATGGGTCTTACAGTATAAATGGTAAGTATATAAAATGAGCACTATGGGAATTTCATTTGGAGAAAGGTTACTGGGGTGCATGTATGTGTATTCTGCATCCTTTATCATTATTCTTAGCAATGGCCATTGTAAACCATTTAATCCACTACTACGTGAAGAGAGAGTTACCTTTAATCACTGCCATGTAATGTTAATGGTAGCTGCACTGTTTATGAAACATAGGATACGTTCCTGCCAATGCAACATGTGCTATTGCTGTTAACTGAGAGATAATGGAGGTTAGGCAAACACAATCACTGGGCGTTATTATATTCAAATTCCTTGTTATTACAGCACTGTTTAAACTTATATAAGCATTTCATGGGGTTAAGGGTATTTAAAAGGATACTGTCATGGGAAAATATTTTTTTTCAAAATGCATCAGGTAATAGTGCTGCTCCAGCAGAATTGTGCATTGAAATCCATTTCTCAAAAGAGCAAACAGGTTTTTTTATATTTAATTTTAAAATCTGACATGGAGCTAGACATATTGTCAGTTTCCCAGGTGCCCCAGTCATGTGACTTGTGCTCTGATAAATTTCAGACATTCTTTACTGCCGCACTGCAAGTTGGAGTGATATTACCCCCTCCCTTTCACCCCCAGCAGCCCAACATAGAAAAATGGGAAGGTAACCAGAGAGCAGCTCCATGACACAAGATAACAGCTCACTGGTAGATCTAAGAACAGCAGTAAAATCCAGGTCTCACTGCAACACATTCAGTTACATTGAGTAGGAGAAACAACAGTCTGCAAGAAAGCAGTTCCATTCTAAGGTGCTGGCTCTTTCTGAAAGCACATGGCCAGGCAAAATGACCTGAGATGACTGCCTACACACCAATATCACAACTAAAAAAAAACTTGTTGGTTCGAAGTTTTATATTGTAGAGTGAATTATTTGCAGTGTAAAAAGTGTAATTTAGAGATAGAAACAACATCATAAAAATCATGACAGAATCCCTTTAAGCCCCTGGCATACAAGACAAGCCTATACACACATAGAAGTTTGCAGCAACTCTTAGGTTAGGGCTCAATGGATTACCTGCTGCTCTTTAAGAATAACCTGCTTATAACAGGGTTCTTGTGTGACAATGCTCCATGCTTGCATATAAGGCTTTAGCCATAGCAGGATGTGTGTCCCTAGCCTTAACAGCAGATTCAAACCAAATTATGTTTACAAATGCAATGTCTACCTAATAATTATGTTGACATTTCTATTTCTCAACACTGGAAAATTGAGTTCTAGCCAATTGAATCATGCTTCAAAGTTCAGTGGCCTTGTAATAGAATATCTCATCATAGCACCCGATAAAGGTACAGTCTGTGATTTTTATGGGCTTCAAGAGCCAGTTAGTCTGATACCAATATCTAACTATCTCCAGGCTCAATGGTCAACTGTGCAGACAAGCTTATTGCAACAAAGGGTCAGGAAAACATTTTAGTATCTTACAACTTTATATGACTATCACCCTTTTTATTACACATATTTTATCTTGCTTGGATAATCTTATAATCTCTGTTTACTTTGAACTAGGCAATTGTTTATATTTTTCTAGTACTAGCTGAAAGCTAATAGTCATATTATAAATTATTATTTGCATGCTATAGGCAGTGCTGTCAACTTCTTAGACCATATATAAAGGGAATGTGAAGATGTTGGGGACTGACAAGAAGGGGGGGTTACACCATTTTTAAAACCACTCTTTCACTAAATACCGCTGCTATTCATACTTAAACCAATAAAAACAGGAAAGAGAGTTTATGGATATAAAAAAATTAGTATTTTTTTCCAGAAATTGTGCCCTTAGCCCACCTCCCCTTTTCCCAAAACATCATTGGTTTTGTCTTCTACTATCCCAATAACTGCTCTCTTATTTACTTTATAATCTTTCTCTTCTTCTCTTCTACTCACACCGACTTAATTTCCATAACCTTACCTTTTCCTTTTGTCTGTTCAACCCTTCTCTACTTCTTCATATTCTTTTACATTCAGAATGTTTCTTTGGGTTCTTTTACTTCTATATTAAGTGCTTTTCCTTTACTAAAGAATGATTTCCTCTCCATACCCTCATATTTAAACATTGGAAAAGTCCAAATGCGCTTGCCATGAACATTGACTGAAGGTGAGTTAGTGAACATTTATAACAAGATAAAAAATGCAATTTACCAATAGTACAGGCACAACTGCTGGAGAACTAATTAGTGGAATATTGCACCCATTTGTGCCTATTAAAGTTGTGTTTGTCTATAGTACTGGTAGATACAAACTGCTGCATTCTACACCGAGATTAAAACTCTAGCTCATAGTATCAAACACACAGAGACCCTGAGTTTGTTCATTCCCATGTGTCTGTCACCAGCCACCACTTCTGTATGAGATGCTCCACCTTTCCATAACCATTTACCCACTGAGTCTAACCAACCGTTGTTGCATTCACATCATATACAGCCAGGGCTGTCATCAGAAATCACGGGGCCCCGCACAACAAAATTTTCTGGGGCCCCCCCTCGCCACCCCTCCCTCAGTATGAAGGCCACACAAGACACAGGCATTAAAAGATGAAGTGCCCCCCTACAAGTTAAAAAAATAACTTTGGTGCCCAGACCCCTCCTACAAGTTTTGGTGGTCAGGTGGTGGTTAAAGAAAAAAAACATTGGTGGCCAGGGCCCCACACATAAAAAAAAAAACAATTAGCCAGGGCCCCCACCCATCTTTAAAAAATAAAAAAAATTAGCCAGGGCCCCCACACATCTTAAAAAAAAAAATAGCAAAGGGCCCCCACACATTTTAAAAAAAAAAACAATTAGCCAGGGCCCCCACACATTTTTTTAAAAAAAAACTATTAGCCAGGGCCCCCACACATCTTAAAAAAAAAAAAATAGCAAAGGGCCCCCACACATTTTAAAAAAAAACAATTAGCCAGGGCCCCCACACATTTTTTTTTTTTTAAAAAAAACTATTAGCCAGGGCCCCCACACATCTTTAAAAAATTAAAAAAAATAGCAAAGAGCCCCCACACATTTAAAAAAAAAACTATTAACCAGGGCCCCCACACATTTTTTTTAAAAAAAAACTATTAGCCAGGGCCCCCACACATCTTTAAAAAATTAAAAAAAATAGCAAAGGGCCCCCACACATTTAAAAAAAAAAACTATTAACCAGGGCCCCCACAAATTTTTTTTAAAAAAAAACTATTAGCCAGGGCCCCCACACATCTTAAAAAAAAATAGCAAATGGCCCCCACACATTTAAAAAAAAAAAACTATTAGCCAGGGCCCCCACACATCTTAAAAAAATTAAAAAAAATAGCAAAGGGCCCCCACACATTTAAAAAAAAAACTATTAACCAGGGCCCCCACACATTTTTTTTTAAAAAAAAACTATTAGCCAGGGCCCCCACACATCTTAAAAAAAAAAATAGCAAAGGGCCCCCACACATTTAAAAAAAAAAAAAACTATTAGCCAGTGCCCCCACACATCTTAAAAAACAAAAAAAACTAGCAAAGGGCCCCCACACATTTAAAAAAACAATTGGTCAGGGCTCCCACAAGTTAAAAGAAAAAAAAAACTGCACGTACCTTAGCCAGGGAGTTCAGATGCCGGTATCTTCAGTTTCTGTGCTCTGATTCGCCAGTGAAATGTAAGTCCCGGTAAAGGCGCATGGTGATTGGATAATGTAGAGGGGAGGTTCAAACTTCTCCCAACCAATCAGCATGTGGCTTTACCGGGACTTACATTTCACTGGCGAATCAGAACACAAGAAGGAGTCATCGGCGCTCGGATGCAGGGAACCGGCTGTGCAAGTAAATGCAAGTAAGTGCAGCACGGCCGGGCCCCCCTTAAATCCCCAAAACATCCGGGCCCGGGACAACAGTCCCCCCTGTCCCCCCCTGATGGCGGCCCTGTATACAGCACAGGTTCCCAGACAGTCTCACTCCATTTTGGCTCTGCAAACGGGTACTGTCCTGCTTAATTGGTATGTGAATCTAGTGACAGTCCTTGTTCCTCATACATGTCATTGTGACTTCACAGTGCCTGTCTAAAGATGCTTATTTGGCCTCTGAGATAAAACACTACATTGCATTTATTCCAATTTTCTCTGTGAATTCATTATGATGTCTGCAGGCACCTGAAACTACTACAGTATATCATGAAAATTTCAGGAGGCCTTTGTAAATAGTTTGAGAATCATTGCTTTAGATCAGTGATCCCCAACCAGTGGCTCATGAGAACATGTTGCTCACCAACCCCTTGGATGTTGCTACCAGTATCCTCAGAGCAGGTGCTTATTTTTGAATTCCTAGTTTGGAGGCAAGTTTTGTTTGTGTACTGACAATGAGAGCCTCCTGTAGGCTGTCAGTCCACATAGGGGTTGCCCATAATTTGCACCTCAGGAATGCTTCACATGCTGGTGTTGCTCTCCAACTTTTGGTTGCTCTCATGGTTCATTTTATGGTCTTGAGAAAACAAGGATGTGGTCAGTTCCCACAGAGGATAGATACTTTCTTTTTCCCAACTTCAATGGCACGATCAAGGGATGGAACCATAGAAAATATTTTTTTTTATAAATCAGTTTTTTTTCTGTAAAAAGCATTTTCAATACAGAGTGGTTTAAAAAAAACTATTATTTTATTAAGGATGCAACATCAAATGTATTTGGTAATGCCAGGCCCCTCAACTAAATATAGATAATATATTAAAGCCATATCTTTAGCGTAATTTCCCAATAGCTGCCTTAACCTCCCTCCAATGTTATATATTTCTTTAGAAATGTTAGAAGCAAAGATATAAATAAGATTAGATTAAGTGATTTGGCTCTGATTACAAATTAAGAGCTATAAATAAGCAGTAAAGTAGACATTGAGAAACTGTTATGATACAATGCAAAAGATCAAATTCCAACCAGATTGAGAATTTTTTTTTTATTAAATCAAAATCATCATATCCTGGTGAAAGTGACAACATTTAGGATAACACTTTGTTTTAGCACAAAGAACAGAACAAAGAACATGTGCAGAGATAAATAAATAACCAAAACTGATCCTCTATACAGGCCCGGACTGGCAATCTGTGAGTTCTGGCAAAAGCCAGAGGGTCTTCTATACAGCTGAATAGAAAGTTACCATATAGCGGTCTGGTAGGGGGGGTTTTGGGCTGGTAGGAGGACTGTTTGGGCCTCTGTGTACTTGGAATGACAGGGCCTATTTTGACTCCCAGTCCAGGCCTGCCTCTATATAAATAGTTGTCAGGCTTTTTCAAGCCCCTTTGTAGGCTCCTTTGTCAAGGCCCCCCTTAGCCTACAAATATATGAAATGTTTGCCGTATCAGCCATTTGGCAGTAGACTTTATATCAAACAGCAAATAAGTGTTTAGCCTTAGATCCAACTCAATTTGACAATCATACTCAGCTTCTATGATTTATCTAGAAGAGAAAATGTGTTCATTCAAATGTGTTCTTAGCATTATACAGTAAATAGTTGGCAGGACTAAAGACAAAGCACTAATCATCTGTGTTCTGTGCAGAGGCAACTGCATGACTGGCTTGTTCCAATCCACATGGAACCCAAAGGACATATTTTTGGATTTTCACTTTCATACCTTGGACCTATACCTAAAATATACTCTATGGGGCAGATTTACATATGGTCAAATATCGAGGGTTAATTAACCCTCGCTATTCGACTGCCGAATGTAAATCCTTCGACTTTGAATATCGAAGTCGAAGGATTTACCGCAAATAGTTCGATCGAGCGATCGAACGAAAAATCGTTTGATCGAACGATTAAATCCTTCAAATCGTTTCGATTGGAAGGATTTTAATTCATCGATCGAACGATTTTTCTTCGACCTAAAAATTGTTAGAAAGCCTATGGGGACCTTCCCCATAGGCTAACATTGCACCTCGGTAGGTTTTAGGTGTCGAAGTATGGGGTTGAAGTTTTTTTTAAAGAGACAGTACTTAGATTATCGAATGGTCGAATATTCAAACGATTTTTAGTTCAAATCGTTTGATTCGAAGTCGTAGTCGAAGGTCGAAGTAGCCAATTCGATGGTCAAAGTAGCCAAAAAAAACATTCAAAATTCGAGGTTTTTTTTATTCTATTCCTTCACTCGAACTAAGTAAATGGGCCCCTACATGTTAATGTGCTTGTATACTAATAATTCAGGATTTTTGCTGGTGTTCATTTTGCAAGTTTTGAAATTTTGCAGTGATATGAAAAATAAAAGTTGATGTTTAGTTTTCTAATAAAGTCAGGTAATAAATTAAAAGTACAAATAGGTACTGGGAAACCAGAAAAAGACAACAAAATGTTGGTGTTCACTTCGTCTCTAGAGCCCAGGGGTTCTGTTGCAGCTCAGTGTCACTATGGATTTGCACCATCAGGCCTTGAGTTGAAAGCTCAGTTCTCATGTCCAGCCATACCCTTGTAAGAAGGTTTTGTTCTGCCTGGCTCCACATGCCAGAACCTTTGTTTTTTTCAGTCTATTTTATCTACACTTGCATCATTCAATCAATTACATATATAGTCTGAGACAGGGACATATGAACTTTTCTGAATATAAGTCCACACAATGTGAGGAACATTATTCAAATGGTTTACCTGAAACCACAGCTCTGTTTAGCAGAATTTAACCTACTGTATGTTTTCAGGCCCAGATATCCAGTTTGGCCCCCCCTAGGCGAGAGGGTCCTGGTGCCTACCCACCCTTACGAGCGCACCCCTCCCCCAATGAACACACGCATGTGCTGGTTCCATGTTCCCTGTGCATTCCTAGTGCTACATGTGCTGGTTCCATGTTCCCTGTGCATTCCTAGTGCTACAGGTTGCAGGCGGCTACCATTGGGGGACCCTGATATTGGCTGAAGGTGCAGGTCTGGTACCCTGAAGTTGTTGCATGCGGGCCCCTGATGTGGCAGCCCCTGTCGGCCCGGACCCCCCATCCCCAGTCTGCACTAGTGCAGTTTAGCACCTATGCTGGGAGTTAATTTTAAATGTAGTTATTGAAGTAACCTCCTAAGTAAACCCTGGAATTACCACCATGTTCAGGGTGCCAGTTTCTCCTAGGTTGTCAATAGATACACTTGTACGGGGTTTAGCAGAAGAGACAGGGCAGATGCAATCAGGGTCAGACTGGGCCCGGCCAGACACCAGAAAAAACCACGGGGGTCAGGCTCTTGTGGACCTCTCTGGCAAGACCCTGTCCCTGCCCCAATCCATCACCGATGTCCTGACCTCCTTTTCCTGCCCCGGCAGGGGTGGACCTGAGACAGCAGCCCCTCAGCACAAACCTGGATGCAATAGTGCTTGGCACAAGAATACAAAAGCTCAAGATGTGTGTTTGAATGGAAGTACCTTTTATGAATAATCAAAACATATGCTTCTTTTTAAGTGCAACCACATGTGTGGCTGTGTTCAATAATGACCCCTAATGTATACTGGCATTAGTGTTCAATGAGAGAATTTGGCTGAATACTGGGATCACATATGTGTTGTTAAGGTCACATTTTCTGTCACAGTAGGACATTAAATCATCTCATAGAGTTAAAAATCCCACCATACCTCTACATTTGTTGCATACTGTTGCCGAGGCCTTTGGCTTGTTGCATCCAATTTTGTTTGCTGTTGTCTAGTAAAGGGATTTTGGGTCATTTTTAGTGAATGAAGAGATGGTCTGACAACTCCATTTGAGCAGGTAATGGAAAGTATTTCTTTCCATGAAGGAATGCTTCCGAATCCACTTGTGCTGTCTAGCCAAGCTTACAGAGAAGCCACGTCTGCTTTTTAGTCTGATTTTGTAGGTCTCTTTTGAGAGTAAGTCAATAAGTTGTTGGAAGTTGGACAGAGGCCACACAATCAATCATCCCTTCAAAAGACAGAGCAAGGACATATCTTATATGGACTGGACATTTCACCACTGAAAACCTAGAGAAAAGCAGTTTCATAAAAACCTGTAGCAATAGAACAATAAAACAAATATGTATATAAAAGCAACATATATTTCTATGGCACAATGAAATTTTTGTATCTGGTGTCAGGTCAGATTAAGCTATAATTCTCTATACAATAGAAAATAAACACAGTCTCGTGCTATAAAGTAATGACAATTCATTAGGTCTGTCCAATAGTATGCATATATACATACTGTATACTGTATGGGCTCTGTATTGTAAAACATTTGTGCTATGGAATTCTGCAATGTCATTGGTCAGATATTACCAATCATTGGCTAGTAAAACAAGTTTAAAGGCTAAAAGAACATATAACCAAACTTATCACTCTTGAAAATTCCTATATAAGGTTTCTCTTTTGCAACAATGTGCTGCTGGGTTGTCATGCCTACATAGCAACTTTTAGACCCCCAGATGCATATATTGTCCTTTGCCATGATTCCATGCTAAATAGATCTCCGGTACTATAGAATGATACAATCTGATTTGTGAGGTTGGAAGACTTGATTTTAAGGATGGCAGATTGAAGCTGAGAACCTTTAAAGAGGTCGTTCACTTTTGAGTTAACTGTTAGTATAATGAAGAGAATTTTCAGTTGGTTTTTATTTTTTATTTTTTGTGGCTTTTGAGTTATTTACCTTTTTATTCAGCAGCTCTCCAGTTCACAATTTCAGCAAGCTAGTAGCTAGGGTTCAAATGACCCTAGTAACCATGCACTGATTTGAATAATAGACAGGAATCTGAATAGAAGAAGGTCTGAAAAGAAAGGAAAGAGGATTAATAAAAAGTAGCAATAATAATACCTTTGTAGGATTACAGAGCATTTTTAGATGGGGTCAGTGACACCCACCTTTAAATCTTGAAAGAGACAGAAGAAAAAGGCAAATAATTAAAAAAAACTATAAAAAAGAATGAGAATTTTCATGATTTATAATGTATCCCTAAACCTAGCCCCCTGCTGATCTCTCTGACTACTTTGCTGAGATGGCTGACTACTTTGTATCAACAGCCATCTGTCCTCAGCCTGCATCCTCCAAACCCCACAATTCCCTGCACACATGATTTCAGTAAGGAAAGGAACATCATAGTGCAATGCATTGTGGGTTATGTAGTTCCTGCATACTGTCTGTAAGTTGTGGAGAAGTTGTTACAATTTGTAACATCAGTGTTTAGTCCCTCCTTCCCTGCCAGGATTTCAAATGATGCAGAAAGAGAAGAACTGTTACACAGCTGGATTTCAGCATAGAAAATGGCATTTATTCATACTTTTTGAAGAAACAGGTTCAGTTTTCGCTCATAGCCTACAAAATGCATTTTTTTTGCTCTGAAAACTTCAGATTTTCAGGATATATGAGGATCCATCCCAGATGAATGAAGTTGTTGAGAAATGCAATTGTTTTCAATAAAATAATTTCCTGAATGAAATGTTACCTTAAAGAACACTGCTATGACAATCTTCATTGATTGGAACGGTTTATTTAACCATAGATGAAAATGGTTTTATTGCTTTGTCTCCCTGGACTTGGACCCATATCACTACCAGTCTCCAAGGCAAAGCTGCTGAATAAATTGATAAACAGTATATACAGTATGAATGAAAGAAGCCAAGACTGAAATAAACTGCTATATGAAATGTGTGTTTTATATGTGTCACCAGGGAATGGCATCTAATGATTGGGGTCCTAGAAAGGTTAACTTCTGGGGGTTCAGTGCTAGAACTACCAGGGCAGTGACTGCCCTAGGGCCCGCACCCAGAGGTTGTGCACACTCGAATCCACCTCGAACATCACTTCTGGAGGGGTGGGCGGGAGACCCGGCTGGCTGCATAGCCTGCACCCATGCCTGTGCAATCGCACGAAAATTATGTCTGACAAATAGTAGTGAGAGACACCCATTGATATGTACATGTAACATATAATACATGCAGACATATTATCGTTAGCTGACAGAAATCTTCTAATTTTGGGTTGATTCCGATACAGGCTGAAAATGGTACCCAAATGACTTTATCTTTGCGTCTATGGCCAGCTAAAGACCTGGGGCTATTGTTTTTTCCCTGTTTGAGGGGAAAACTCCAGGGAGGATAAGTGCCCCCCTTGCTTCCTATGTACACCTATGCTTTCCTGGATCTTCATCAGTGTTATAGTGGCACATGCATCCCCATCCTTCCCCCAAAAATGGTCCCCCGTCAAGCTAAATGCAGTGCATTTTAACAGAAGGTACTTGCTAGTTGCTACAGTCCAGTCTCAGCACAGCCATATGCCTTTACATCAGGGGTGGGCAGGGTGATGTTGCACATGTGGGGGGACCTGCTGGCGAGAGGCGAGAGAGGCAAACCCTGGAACATGAGAGAATGCAAACCCAGACTAGGGGTGGGAAAAGGACCCATCAACAGGTACCTGCCCAGCATCCCCTCAATATTACGTCCTAAGTAGGTACCTCTTCTGCCTACCCCTAGTTCCGGCTCTGCTTTATGTGCTAGACTAAAGCTGGCCATACATGGGCAAATAACAGCTACTGACTTGGTCCCTCCAGACAGTCAGTGTAGGAGCCTCCAGATGGTCATCACAAAAGAGATTTGACCAAAACTTGCCCATATAATCTAGAATTTTACCATAATTCCAGAGGAATTAAGGGGCTGATGCACTTGATGCATCTGATGAGACTTACACATTAAAATCTCACGTAGTGGTGCTTGAATTTCAGCACAAATGGGATGCAGTTGCATTGAATATCTGTGGCATTCAAAATATGTGGTGTTTATATTTTCTTACCTCTGGTGCTCCTCATCAAAATGACAATACTTTAGATGCAAGTACAATGTTTCTATTGACACAGGCTACTCTGGCAACCTGAGAGCTACTGAAATCTTCAGAATTAGCAATAGCTCCAGGGTTCCCCTGCATCAATTGGTGCGTTTTGAATGAATTGGAGTGTGATTCATAGGATGGGGCAGGATGAACTAAGTGATGTGAGCACATCTATGCAGAAGTGTGAGGAGGACATTTTCATGTCCGTTGTGTTACGACAACGGCAATTTGCAGTTACATATGACACTAAAGTAATAATTTGGGGGAAATGTAGAGGTTGTTCCTAAGGGTAGTCAAGCACCGCCAGCTCTCAAAGAAGAGAGCACTTGTTTTGGGTGGGTTGTGGGTGCTTCTGCTGTCTATGTAGCTGTTTATTCTTATTGGCTCTGCCAAAACTACAAATGCTTTGTCTTGCAACTCCCCTCACCACCATTACCACGCCCTTAGCAGAAGGTTCCACCACCATTGTAGATGACATGCTCAATATAAACACTAACTCAGCAGACTATAGCGGAACAGAAGTTGATGCACAGATAGGAGATAGGAGTTGTGGTTGGGCAGAGGAAATAGATTCACAATAGATTGTGAGATCATGTGTGTTCTCTCTAGAATTATGACTAGAACAGATGGCATATACCTATGGAGGCTGTCTGTGACACTATTTAGGGGCTTATATTGGGCAATTTTGCATCAGAGTAAGAACCTATAGCAAACCAGTAGTAAAAAGCATTTGATTTTTTTGCTAAATGTCAGCCGTGTTATTAAGAGGTGGCAATAATTTTCCATACCCTTTCACCAGTCTACTTAAGTCTCTGGTATCTAATAGAAAGCCACCCACAGCAAGTTCTTTATAATGGAACTCCTCAGTGACCTATAATATACTTATAAATGACAATAGTGGGTACATTACATATCCATGCAATTTGCTATGCAATTGCATTAGGGGAACTGGAGAACAAAAAAAAGACAAGTAAAATTTTAGGAACCACATTTATTGAATAATATGAGAAATAGAAGAAATCCTAGGGGCATTTTGAAACCATGTTAGCAATAATATTTACAATTGATGGCCTGTCGTGTCAATAATCATTAGGTTTTTTTTTGTTGTTGTTGTATGCCCAATGTGTCAATAGCTTCAAGCATGTCAGTGGCTGTTTCTTCTGTCCAGTAATAACACTTAGCCTCTCTTGAAAATCCTTTTAGCCTCTGTGCCTTCATACAGATATGTCTAAAAACAAGGAAATACCCATTATCAAACATGTTTCATTTGGATGAATTAAATTGTAAATTTGGAATATGAGATTCATAACAAAGAAGCTTTCCATTCTACTTTAATTAAAAAATGTGTACTGTTTTTATAAGAAACCTGACTGTATGCAGTGGAATTCTCCCTTCATTTACTGCTGTGGATAGGAATTGTCAGACGGTCCCTAACTGCTGAGCAGGGAAACAAACATACTTATGAACAATAGGGGGAGCCCCACCTAACTTCCCAGCCATGCAGATCTCAAGCAGCTTTGTTTATGACGATCCCTAAGCAGCTCAGACCACACTGAGCATGTGCACAGTCTTGGTCTTGCAAAGATGTTTAACAAAGTTACAAGATGGTTACCCCCTGTAGCCAACTTTGAAAGAATAAATTATTTGTTTGATTAGGCTTATGGTGCAGTAAGTTCAAGTTTATATTTAGTATACTAAAATACAGCATTTCTAGCCTTATTCTCTTGTAGACTTTACATGTCCTTTAATGTAGTAGATCGCTAAAAATATTAAATCCATTTAAATTGCAAAAAGTGTGCAGAGTAAGTCAACAGCATTTTTGGTGAATTGATACCCTTCAAAAGAAAATGATCCCATAAGGAATTTTATCAATGTGTCTTCTGCACTGCAATGAACCCTAGTTATGCCACTGTCACTGCTTGACATTGAAAGATCTGAAGGCCAAACTCACTTGAACAAGTTCATCCCCAATGATTTGTCTAGTAGTTTTCAGAACTTTTCCATTGTCTTTTCTAGTAAAGGTTCCAATAAGCTGGTTGTCCTGTAGTACCCAGGAGCCCTGAAATACAAAATGTTAACCATAGCAGAGTGGTCATATTCTCAGTTGGCGTATTTGCACCAGTGTAGAAACCCTTCCACACCACCTATGTGTGTTCACTGGCATAGGATTGGCTCATTAGCGAACAAACAGATCAGATGTCGGCTTGAAAATACATACTTTTTGTAACCTAGGAGATAAAACATCAGCCTGAATTTCTTTTATTTGCCCATTCAGATTTCTTTCTTATCATAAGGTGTTTTCCTACCAACTGCTGACATGAACATGTGATAATAATGGATGTTAATAAGGGTCAACATTCAGAGTCTTATCTCAGGAGAATAAGATTACTCTTGGTAGCAAAGGGCTGTGTTAAGTTATGTTCCTTGCTTCTGCTAATACCAATACAACGGGATAAACATTATAAATTGAAAAACTCATTAGTATGAACTTACGTTGAGATCTGTTCCATCAGCCATAGAATACTCAAAAGGTTGTGCAAGGGTAAACTTGATTTCAATATTACGGAATGTGCTGGATTCTTTCACTACAAAGTTGTTTCCATCTTGCTGGATTATGAACTTCAGATTGTCGTGTGCTCCCAGCTTCCGTTTCACTAAATTTATACCTATCAGAGAAAAAAAAGAAAGAAAGAGGTCAAGATGATGTCAGAAATTTTAAAATTCCTAGTTTTTGGGGGAAAAAAGCTGATTCCACCAGGTAAGACAAATGACTGAGGACAGTAATATATTTTATAGCACGGATATTATGGTGATTGACACTTATATGGCTAGATCTGATTTTAATAAAAAATGGGAAAATGTGGATACCTAAATACTACATGTCTATGGGAAACTAGATACAAACCACAGATACATCATTAGTGAAATATGTTAGACACAATACTTACCCATAACTTCCATGAATTTCTCATAGTTTTCACTTCTGTCAACCTTCCAAGATCCATCAAAGGCCATGATGATTGGTGGAGAGAGCTGTTGGCTAGGCAAAACTGACTCAACCAATGTATGGCCACAAGTTCTACTCGTATTTATTCTCTCCCCATATCTGTACAGAGATCTCCATGTGATGTGGCTGTCTAAAGTCTGCTCCAAGATATTGTCTTAATTATTCTCCACCCCAAAAGTGAAACGTTAACCCTTCCCTGAGATCATTTCTAACATTAGATTTAAGCTTTCTGCTTAATGTTCTCTACTTATTCAATTAGGAGGGGCTTTTATAATGGGTATTTTTAAAAATCGCCTGCTGCTAATTTTGGTTTATTTAGCATTTTTATGCAGACTAACAGAATTAATGTGAGTTGATTTGCTACAGTATTTATCAACATGTTTAGTTTATTCCTGTAAAATAAGTACATCATTTAGAAACCTGACATGAAAAGATTTTTAGTTAATGAGCATATCCTATACAGAAGTTGGATTTCATTAATTAATTGTGCAGCAACTGAACTGCTAAGCCATCCAATGATTATATTAATACTATGCATGATACAGTGTTGTACATTTCTCATGCCCTAACAAAGATTTATTCTGTGAAAAAGGCCACAATAAAATCTCTTCTAAAAATGCACTTGATAGTCCAAATTGAAGATCAATAAGTGTGACATTTTTGGTGAAACGCATATTTTCTTTCATGTATGTCTTAGAATTGTGGCTAAATAATAATAATGGATACGAGTATATTTTCCTGTATCTGAAACATTGCATTGACATAAGGGGACCCTAAATAAAGGTAATAATAACTCTAAGGTGGGTTTCAACTGAAAAGGTCCTTCAGCCACAGGCTTAGTAGCTTCTCTGGAGGGCGATAACATGTTAGAGGTCCAAGTAACTTCCATTACAATGCATGGAAAGCAATTCCAGATATTTAGACATCCCCCAGTAGAGTAATTAACAGTTGGGTGACAGAATGCTCATTATTGTTGTGCTCTTTTGCTGTCCTCTAATAGAGCAAATTGCAAACCGATAATATGTTTGTGACAGGCACATAGGTAAACTGGGGTCTTTATAAATCCTGGAAACATGTACACATGGTTTCAGTACATCTGGAACTCAATTACATTTGAGAATAACCCCACTTAATGAGAAGACTGTTTTGTTCTGTTAATGTACCCCAAGGGAGTAATTATAAACATATGTTATTAATTGTAATGCTGATAGCAACATATGGGTTGTGCAGCTATTCTGTCTTAAACAAAGGAGTCTGAGTTCAGCACAGGTTATTGCTCAGTAAAACTATAAAACCACCTTGCCATTGTCATGATGATTACCATTGTGTAAGAATATCGCATTTTAACTTTTAAAAAAACAGTACGATACTCCCCAGTTTTATTACTGAATCCAAATATAAGACTAAATAAGATTTTATGCAGAATAACCCATGACAGGTGCAGCGTCGAGCCTGTACCCCTCCCCTTCTGATCAGAACCCCATACCCACTGCCCAAAGAAACACACACACCACTGGTTTGGAAAGAGATGGCCACAGTTGTTTATTTAACAAAGTAATACCATACTTAACATGTATAACATATTCAACTTAACAAGCAGTTTGTATAACAAACCATTTTTGCCTCAACTGGTAAGATTGGTCCCTCCTCCATTTTCGGGGCCCTAAACCGGGCTGCCTAACTTTCCCATGAGGACCCAGGCCTACCAGGCTACATCCAGTCGCTGTAAAATACCCCATTTTAACTCCCCTTGGGGGTCCTTGTAAAGGTACCCTCCGCCAACTGCGACGGCAAACACACCTAACTACAGGGAGGGGGGGCGGGATGCTGCGTCCTGCTGCTTCCACGTCCCGGCGCCGACTGGTGAGTACCTTGTGCGCTCTGCCTCCTCTGCCGATCCCGGGAACCTGACAGCCAATCCCAGCGCCACATACAAAAAGGGGGCGGGGAGTGGCCCTCTCCTATCCCTGTCATGCCCTGCTTCCCCTATTCAGCTCATTGGGTCCCACTCTCAAATATGTCCTTGGCATATACAAAAAGGTAAAGTGCATGTAGACAGAGAGTTTTCTTATGAAAGGTCAGGTCAAAGTGACAAAAGTGCATCTGTTATGGATTGCTTTTTATCATAGTCAATGGAAAAAAAAACAAGAAAATGCAACAAGGTGCATATGTAGTCTGTTACTGCAACAAATGCACCCTGTTACACAATAACATATATTTCCATTTGGTGCCAAGGGAAGCAATCAGTGAATCTGTGGTTACTATCTGTCTCTGTATTATTCATTGGGAAAATACACATTAATAGGCCAACTATTCCAGTAATGCACCCATGATTAGAACCAACCGCAACCTGTAGTATACATCTGAATTAAATAGCTGTCCTCCATACAGCCTGACAATTTTTATGTACAGTATGATCACTTATAAACAATGATATGGTAACCCTTCTGGTCACCCCAAGCTTAAGTTTTCCTCATTAATGCTTAAAATCCAAATATCTAGGGCTAGTTAAGTTCACAGCATATGGATATAATTACTGTTCATGCTCTTGCTGGATTCCCACATAAAAATCAAACAACTCTACAAAATGTAAGTCTAAATTTAGAAGCCAATGTAATATGTAGTATGTCAATGATTAGCAAGTGTATTGTATATTATATATCATTTTTAGAGAAACTAATACAATCCATTAAATTGGCGGGATGATTTTGCATCCACTTTAATTAATGTGCTCCATGGTCTCTGGAGGATTTCCTAGAGTTTGCATCTTCTTAAAGGCAATGATGACAGGGTTTCATAGGAATTATTATATGCAACTAAATATAGTAACATTTTGACTTTACCCTACCCATAGGCTGATCCTGCAGATCATCGGCTATATCATCATCCGCTCCTGCTAACGTTTCCAGCTAAGGAAGGGCTTTGTTTATTTAGTTGGCGATGGCAAATGCATTCAGCGTTGTGCTCCTTGGGGATGCCTATGGGAGCCCTGTATTTATACCAGGAATTATCTGGGGGAAAAGAATACAATTTTCTAGCACACTGCAGGCAACTAGATGGCATCTAAGGAAAAAACTGTGCCCAAGCCTTTTGCTGCTTGGGGTTTGAGAAATATAGATTCCAAGTTCATGGTGGTACCATAATATCAGTGCTGTCTGAATCTGAAAATCCAGCATCTCAGACCTGTCGAGGTTGCATATAAGTCAATGGGAGAAGTCCCAATGATTTTTTGATGTGCGCTGGGTTTCATGCAATTCCCCCGAAGTTTTCGGGTGAAAATTCCAGAAAAAATCGTGAAATTCGTGAAAATTGGATGAGAAAATCCAAACAAATCTGGAAAATCAGATTTTTTTACCGCAAAGCAAATTTTCAGGGAAAATGTAATAATAAATAAGCGTAAAAAAACCCAAGCGGCTTTGATCGGCGTTTGTAGCAGAAAATATTGAGATAAATTCGGACTTTGATAAATAACCCCCTTAGTGTATCCCTTTTCGCTGTAATTTAATTAAATGGGCTTTATACCAGAAATTAATTTGTCAAGTTTTAACACATAAAAAAGGTATGTAATAGAACAACCGTATCAAGTATGAATGGATAGGTAAGAGTAGTTTGTTTCTCATTGACTTTTTCATTAAACCACGACATTACATAATAGCACACATTTCGTTAGCTAAAACAATGGACAGGCCCATTTCTATATAAAGCAAGCTGACTCAGCTGTGTGTCAAGGACAGATAAGAACAATATATAGGAGCCTGCGAGAACTGCCTTTTCCATCAAATACTGTAAACCATAAACCAAAAAGGAGCTTGCCAGCATTATATATAATTTGTTTTGTAAAATGCACTCAGACCATGGCCAGTCCCCACTTGATGTGAGTCAAAAAACAGAAAAATCTTATACTGTACAGTGCAATAAATGTAGTTAGAATTCACTCCCCCACTACCTATGGGCTACTTCAGGGAAATCTGTGCATCATAAATCAGCACCTCTACTCATTTTGTATTGTATCCCCTAATCTTCCTTAGGAGAAAATGTTTATGATACTATGATTGGTCTTAGGTACCCTAAATATATGTTGTAAGTAGATGTTGTGCTATCCTTGTGCTTACTGATGTAATGGCCCTGCCAACATAACATTTCTGGCAAGAACAACTTGATCATTTATGGTTTATTGATTATATTTATTGCTCTATGAAATTTGGGCATGGAATAAATAGACTGTGAGCCTATGACACTTGAGCTAGACTAGACACCATTGATTAGAAATAGTATGTATGGAGAGAATATCCCTAGGTGCAGTGTGGCTGGTAAATTCATAGCAGCAATACACTGTCAATAAGTGATAAGTTATTTATCTAAGATATATGTCCCGTAACTCATAATCAGTTAAAAAATCCAAAATTTATTCGGATAACATATTAAAAGTAGTACATACTGACCCCATATGACCCACCTTACACATTGCGTACCATCCGGTACTTAATCATAGGTGCTTTTCACCTATGATTACGTACCAGATGGTCAGAAATGCGTAAGGTCAGGTGGATCATACTATAGAGTTGTGGTGGCCCAGGACTGGCATATTTGCGTAACTATATGTTGAGCTTGAATTCCTCTTTAATTTCTCAGTCATAACACCTCGCACAATGATTAGTCTCTAGCTTACAAACAACAACATACTTTTTTTTTTTTTCTCTTTTACCTTTTGTGGTGGGATAGGAGCTGCCTGCAAAACCCACAATAGCACAGTTTGCATGCTCTTGTAGCCAGTTCTTTTCTTGTATCCTGGCCAAGTTCTCTAGAGGGAACACAGAGTTTTACATAATAGTATTTATGGCTGTCAGAACAAAAGAAAAAGAGAATACTTTGGGGGTTTCAATTTGCTCGACCAAGACCAGAAAATTCCAGGGAGGTTAAAGGATTTAAAAATACATTAAGGGGCCGATTCACTAAGGGTCGAATTTCGAAGTTAAAAATACTTCGAAATTCGACCCTCGAATTGAAATCCTTCGACTTCGAATATCGAAGTTGAAGGATTTAGCGCTAATCCTGCGATCGAACGATCGAAGGATTTTTCGTTCGAATCGAACGATTCGAAGGATTTTAATCCAACGATCGAAGGAAAATCCTTTGATCAAAAAAAGCTTAGCAAGCCTATGGGGACCTTCCCCATAGGCTAACATTGACTTCGGTAGGTTTTATCTGCCGAAGTTGGGGGTCGAAGTTTTTTTTAAAGGGCAAGTACTTCGACTATCGAATGGTCGAATAGTCGAACGATTTTTACTTCGAATCGTTCGATTTCGTTCGACTTCGATCGAATTCGATCGAATTTAACCAATTCGATGGTCGAAGTACCCAAAAAATACTTCGAAATTCGAAGTATTTTTCATTCGAACCCTTCACTCGAGCTGAGTGAATCGGCCCCTAAGAGTAAAACAGAGTTAAAACGAAACCATTGAAAACACAGGACAACAACCTGATATTAACTATGTAAAACAGAAAGGAAACAGATGTGTTGCCATGCTGAAGGTATGGCACAAATGAATTTAGTGGTTTATATTTAATTTGGTGGTTACTGTATGTTCTATTTACTTCAGATTGCTATATTAAAAAGATGGACTAGAAAGCTGAGAAAACACCTTGCATTGTTCAACAAAGGTAATCTGTAGGTTCCTGTGCCTGACTTTCACCTGCATTGTGTGTATCCTGTCTTTCTCCTATGCTCCTGTAGGTTAGTGTCACTGTATGAACATCTACCCTGTCTTGCCATGGCTGCCATCTTTATCTTACCCTTTTTATTCCATTGTTTCATGTTCCAGGTCATAATGTCATCTAATTATCCAAAACTGCAAAATGTTGTAGTGACAAGCTCTATTAAGTGGCTATTCTGTTTTCCTGCTGCTGGTTTATTTTTGCTTCTGACCTTTTCTTGAAAAAAATCCCAATATGTTTTTAGCTCTCTCCCCTATGAATAACATTGGCTTATATCAACCATACTTGTGTGCTACATATTTGCTTCTGTTTGAGCTCTGGTAGTTTCCCAGTTCTGGTCTTCAAAGGTTGGTGGCACACAGGGAGATTAGTCGCCAATCAATAAATCTTCGCTACTGCAGGCTAATAATCTACCCAAAATGACTTCCCACTATCTATTAACATTCTTGCCGGTGGGAAGGCATTTCGTGGGAGATTATTAGTCCACACTAGCTTCGTTTTCCAAAATTGCCTGACGTTTCCTTGTGAGGCAACTTTGGGCGACTTCAAGGCTGCCATCAGGGGGGGACAGGGGGGACAAGTGTCCCGGGCCCAGCAGTGCTGCAGTTTTGAAAGAGCTAGGCCCCCCTTCCGAGTGCCGAAGATTTGCGGCCATTTTTTATTCCAAACAGCCGAAAATGCGGAAGTGCCGAACAGCCGAACTCCCGAAGTGGCGAAAAGACCCAAAGTCACAAAAACAGCCCAGGCCGAACCCCCGAAGCAGAGAAAAAACACGAAGTCACGAAAACAGCTCAAGCTGAAGTCTGGGTCAGAGAAAAAACCCGAAGTCACGAAAACAGCTGAAGCCGAAATCCTGAAGTGGCAAAAAGACCCAAAGTCACGAAAGGAGGCAAAGTTGAAGCCATGAGTTCAATTCTACTGAACACCAATGTGAGTTGTTTTTTTTTTACTCCCCTGGCCACCAATGTATTATTTTAATATTCTATAGGCCCCTGCAACCAATGTTTTTTAAAAAAATGTTTTTTGGGGCTCCAATTTTTTTTTTAACTTGTAAGGGGGGCCCTGGCACCAATGTTTTTTTTTTTAAAAAAAAATTTGGGGGCCCCAATTTTTTTTTACTTGTAAGGGGGGCCCTGGCTCCAATATTTTTTTAAAAAAACTTTTATGGGGGGCCCTGGTGCCAATGTTTTTTTTCTAAAACTTATAAGGGGGCCCTGACCATCAATAACTTGTGTGTGGGGAGTTACTGTTTTAGCGCTGATGTGTGGTCTTTTAAGTGTGATGTGGAGTGGGCGGGGTCTGGGACGGGGCTTGGGCACCAGGGCCAAAAATGTTGTTGTACAGGGCCCCGTGATTTCTAATGGTGGCCCTGGGCGACTTTGGATAACTGATGCGACGCTTATGCCATCCCACCTGCGATTCACATTCTTGCCAGTGGGAAAGCATTTCAGGGAGATTAGTTGGCCACAGTAGCGATAAATCTCCACGTGTGCCACCACCCTAAACTGGCCCACCCAGACCAGATCCCCGTCTGCATTCTGCTGCTGCCCTCCCTCTCCCAATCATGGCAAAAGTAAGAATAAGGTGCATGTGAGGGGGGACAGATAAGGGGTTGGTGGTGGGCCGGCAGGCTGGCATTGGAAGCCCCTGGGGTAGCAGCCTTAGTGGACCTTAGGATTCAGGAATAATCAATTATTTTTTCATCAGTCCTTGGACTGATTGATTTCACCTTATTTATTTGCACTAGCACTTTACCTAATTTATTAGTCAGCACCTTTATGAATTATTATTATCATTAATTATTTCGGTTTTGCAATCTATGGTTTGAGTTTACTTGGTATAGATATAGCATTAACTATTTGGTGGGGTTTCTTTTTTCTTAAATAATATTAACTTTTTTTTATCTGACATTGTCAGACCTCTACCTATAGTTTGGGTTAAATAAGGATCAAACACATTTATATACACACTGGGATACCAATCAGTGGTGTTTCTGGGGTCATGCAGCTTAGTCAGGATCAAGTACAAGGTATTGTTTTATTATACCAAAAAGAATACTCTATATAAAATATAAGTCAAATTTGCCCCTCCGCATTACATTTAAAATGCAAGCAAGTCAGTTTAACCCATGCTTATATCGGATTCCAGGAAAATAGAAAAAAAACAAATTTGAAATTAAGATTGGCATATACTGCCCCTGCCGGTCAGACAATGCACAGTTCTGAAAAGCCCTGTATGTAGCTGAATATGAAACACCATTGAAACTTATTGCCAAGAAGTATAAAAGAATATTTTCCATCTAAAGGTGACTTCTTTGAAAATTCCCTACATATAAGCATGCCACATTAAACTAAGGACAAAACACTACTGACCTCTAGTGGATAGACATATAGTAGCATTTTTAGCAATCAAGATTTTGTTTTCAGGCTATGGTTGATTTTTACATATTTAAATGGGGGTTTCCAGGTCACTTGAAAATTTAGGGACACGTCAAGAAAATCTGGCTAGAAGGGCTGGACTGATTACAGTGAAATTTCAATAATGTGAGTAAGACTAATTGTCATTCCATCAATGCGTGGATAGAAATATACCCATGGCTAGATTTTAGTGGTCCAACTAATTGTCTCTGGGATAACTGATGCATTTTTTTTTAGGATTTATAGCTACATACTATCCCACGATGGGGGGAAAAATGCCTTCCTGACTCCAAGGTGGATCAGACAAATACAAGAGTCCTCTGCACTCAACCCATTATCAATATATTTAAGACAGAGACATTTTGTGCATACTGCTACTAAAAATGCCTTACCCTTTAAACAAAACAGGGATTGTTTGTCCATATATTGCAATATATTTAAGCTGGCCAACTATGTCAAAGTCATCCCATATCTGGCCAGTCCTACGCTTAATTTTCATCTGATTCATTAAGAATTATATTCCAAGGTGGATCAGACCAGTCCCTGGATCAACTTGTACTAAGAGCTATCTTCTATAACCCTGTATTCCCTCACTTGCTAAAAAACAATCCAACCCCTTCTTAAAGCTATCTAATGTATCAGCCTGTACAACTGATTCAGTGAGAGAATTCCACATTTTCACAGCTCTCACTGTAAAAAACCCCTTCTGAATATTTAGATGGAACTTCCTAATCTAATCAGAATGGGTGACCTTGGATCAGCTGGAAAGACCTACTGGTAGATAAAGCATTAGAGAGATTATTATATGATCCCCTTATATATTTATACATAGTCATCATATCACCCCTTAAGCGCCTCTTCTCCAGAGTCAACAACCCCAACTTGGCCAGTCTTTCCTCATAGCTAAGATTCAGACCTTTTACCAGCAGAGTTGTCCTTCTCTGTACCCTCTCTTATTCAATACTGTCCTGTTTGAGTGATGGAGACCAAAACTGTATGGCATATTCTAGATGGGGCCTTACCTCTATACAGTGGAAGAATGACCCCCTCCTCCTGTGAAAGACCTTTTTTGCCCTTGATGCTGCTGACTTGCATATTTTTACATCCCAGGTGCATGACTTTACATTTATCAACATTGAATCTCATTTGCCACTTAGCTGCCCAGATTACCAGTTTGTCAAGATCATGTTGCAAGGATGCCACATCCTGGATGGAATTAATTGGGCTGGATAATTTTGTGTCATCTGCAAACACTGATACATTACTATCAACACATGATACCCTTCCCTAAGTCATTAATGAACAAGTTAAATAAAACTGGACCTAATACCGAGCCCTGAGGGACCCCACTAAGAACCTTTCTCCAAGTAGAGAATGTACCATTAATAACCACCCTCTGTACCCGATCCTGTAGCCAGTTTTCTATTCATGTGCAATTACTTCATTAAAGAAGAAGGAAACCCCCTTGGCGCAAAACCCCTCCCCCTCCCCTGTGTTGCCCCCCTCCCTCCTCCCCCCTGGCCTACCTGTCCCCCGGGCAAATGCCCCTAACTTGTTACTCACCCCTCTGCGCAGGTCCTGTCCACAGAGTTCACAGGCACCATCTTCTCGCACGCGGTCTTCTTCCTGCTTTGACAGGCATCTTCTGGCGCATGCGCCGATTGTCACGAAGTGAAATCGGAAAACTTTGTGACATTTGGCGCATGCGCAGTAGATCTGTACCTGAAAATGCTCCTACTGCGCAGGGGAGGGGGAGGGGTTTTGCGCCCAGGGGGTTTCCTTCTCCTTTAAAGGAAAACTATAACCCCAAAATGAATACTTAACAAGTATGATTTGTTGGTATGTTTGTGTACACAGTGAATCGTATGATCCCAGGGGCGGCCCTTATTTTTTAAAATGACAGTTTTCTATTTATGATTACCCAATGGCACATGCTATTAGAAAAGTATATTATTATGAAAATGGTTTATTTACATGAAGCAGAGTTTTACATATGAGCTGTTTTATGCAATATCTTTTTATAGAGAACTACATTGTTTAAGGGGTATAGTTTTACTTTAAGCCCAACAGACCTTCATTTGTGGGGCAAGGTATCAAACGCTTTGGCAAAATCCAAATAGATCACACCTACTGCCCTCTCACTCTACAGCATTTTACTTAACTCATCATAAAAAAAGCAATCAAATTTGTCTGACATGACCTATTCTTCATAAAGCCATGCTGATTGCTGCTCATAATGCCATTCACTAGGACAAAATTTTGAATGTGATCCCTTAACAAACCTTCAAATAATTTGCCCATCACTGAACACTAGCCATCTTCTCCTCCAAAGCAGCTGCACCATCATCAATGCTGTGCATCCCTAGCAAAGAGCCTGTAGCCAATTGAAAAATCACCCCAGTTCTCCAAAACCCAAACCCCTCCTCCCTACACGAATCTCTCAGCCTCGCTGTCTTCTTAACGTTGCTCATGGCACGGGTACTATCTCTGAGAAAATTACCTTGGAAGTCCTCACCCTCAACTTTACACCTAGTTTTTTAAAATCATTCTTGAGGACTTCACTACCTCCTCTAACTTTGTTATTGATACCCATGTGTACAAAGACCGCCGGGTCTTCCACAGCCACTCCCAATAAGACAGTCACCAACACCAATTTTATAATGCAGTGCAGATTGCAAAGTACACTTCTCAGACACAAATCACCATGTTTTTTCCCTCACAAAGCAGTGTTTATTGCTGAATTCAAATGTAACTGTTGGTTTTTGCAATTGCATGCAGTGTGTCCATAATGTGAATAGTGTGCGAGTTGTGCTAGCATCAGGGCCGCCATTAGGGGGTCGCAGGATTTTGTGTCTAAGGGGGGGCCGATCATGCTTCACTTACTTGATTAGCCAGGCCCCCCCTTTAAGAATAAGTCCCGGTAAATCTGCATTGGGCTTGGATCCCCTTATACTTAAAGGACCAGGAAATCTTAATAGGAGAAAAGCTTCCGTGCACAGAGCTGCTGTGTCATATTTTGTGCAGCAGCACGCTGAAAGCACGGGGGCCCGGTTAATCAAGTAAGTGAATCCCCCCTTGGGGGGGATCTTGCCCCTGACCACCAATGGGTTTTTTTAACTTATAGGGGGGCCCTGATCACCAATTTTTTTTTTAACTTATAGGGGGGCCCTGACCACCAATTTTTTTAAAAAAATTTTTATGGGGGGCACTGGCACCACATGTGGTTTTTTAACTTATAAGGAGGCCTGACCATCAATAGCTTTTTATAACTTGTGTGTGGGGGGGGTTACCTTTTTTAGCTCTGATATCTATGTGGTCTTTTAACGGTAGTGTGGAGTGGGCGGGATCTGGGGTGGGGCTTGGGGGCCGGGGTGGGCAGGGCCTGGGGCCCTGAACATGTTGTTGTACGGGGCCCTGTGATTTCTAATGGCGGCCCTGGCTAGCATTCTCAGAGTGGAGAATGGCCTCACTTCTATGGTGTCAAATAATAACAGCATTAGTGTGCCGCTTACTTGGTGCAAATCAGCTGTGGCTATTGACATAATCAGTATTGACATATTTTTATTATTTTATTTATTTTATTATTTTAATATTGACACAATCAGTATTACACCTAGGGTGGCGGGTATTTACCAACAATAAACACACAATCAGACAGGGTAGGTGCTAATACACAGAAGAGGAATGTTTGGGCACATATAACTTTTATTAATTGTGTCAATATGTGTCAATATGTGCATAATTTTGCGTCTATTTTAGCATGCCACACTTACAGTCATAAATTGTAAGTCATTTGTAAAAACAGTCATTAAATCAGGAGATGAACAAGACTTTGTGCCTTTATGATTTATAAAATAAGCTTCTAATAGACTCATTTTAAAAATTATAGTGTTTCAGATACTTCTTTCATACAGGGAAAACCCATTCAGAGCTTTGTCCCAGCCCAACTTTCAGCATAAATCTAGAGGCACATTTTGACTGCATGCAAGTTTTAGCAGACAGGATAGTACATACCTCAACAATTGCCCACTTTGTGCGTTTGTACGGTACTTAGTCAAAGGTGTCTTAGTGGATCATGAAACAAAACGTTAATCCTTTAGTGTTACGTAATCTCCTAAGGCACTGCTGCTCAGATGGTACAACCATAAATCTTCCATCCCTTGGATGGTCTTCACATTAGCATAGCATTTGCAACACTCCAGAGGTAGTAATCGCTTATGGTGGACTTGTCCCCTGTGGTAGTAGATGTTCACAGTAACACTTCTCTGGGAATCTCCTATCGCTATTTCAGTCCCTAAACTGGTCGGTGACAGAGTATTAACCCTTCTGGTGCACTCAGTGGAGCCTTTGGCTACTCGACTAACCACCCTAATTCTTTCTCACACTCTGCTTTTGCAGAAAGCATCCTCACATTGACTTCTATTGTCTACCTCAGGCTTTTCTGTCAAAACATGTGGTTCCCGTGAGCACAAAGTATTTGGGCATATTGACTTTATTCTTAGTAGTGAGTGGCTTATGAATTGCATCAAGGTATTGTGTTAGCACCTCTTTAGCTGAATCTAGTTCTCCCGCTGCGTTCTATTAACTTTCTACTTAGGGTTGCCACCTTTGCTGGCAGCTAAACCCGAACAAAGGGGGAGGGAAAGATAGCCTTTTGGGAGTTGCAGTGATGACATTAGAGGTGGGCACTTGTCGGTGGGGTTATGACACAAGGGTATGGTTATTGCATCACTTAGACAATGGCCTGTATTTCTGTCCAGTTTTCTCAATATTTTAAACCAGGCAGAAAGTTTTAAAAGACAATGTAGGGTTTCCACCTGTTCATTTAGATTCATGATTAGGATTGCCACCTTTTCTGGAAAAAAATACTGCCCTTCCTATATATATTTATCTTTTTTCCCTATTAATAACATTGGGATCAACCATTATTTTTACCAGCCAGGCCTGTAAAATACCGGCCAGACGGCAACCCTATTCATGATGCATGGCTGCACATAAATCAGGTCAGACTGCAGCATTCACCTAAATGAATTGCTAATTAGCCATGCAGGCAGCAGATTCCATATGTGTTCGGTTTTAAAGGGGTGAGGTGGCAACCTTATGTCCGGGTGAAAATATCCTGTTCAGCTTTCCAAATTCCTGTTCTGTCCGGACAGGACATTAAAAATAATGACATGGCAATGAGCCAATCGCTGATCGACACATTATTAGTCCTGCCCTTGATGTTACTGACCCTGCCTCTGCCATCATTTGCCCCACCCCCTGCCCATTCCGGCCATAGAAAAGGTGGCTACCCTATCGTTTATCTATATTCGGCATGATGAGTAAGTCCAACCCTTTAATTACAGGTATGGGATCTATTACATACAGAAATCAGTTATAGAAAAAAACTCTGAAATGCAGCAATGTTAATTTAGAAAACAATTTACCGGTATTTTTGATTCATTTGCTTTTTATTGGTTGTGTAATAATAAGAAATTCATTGAACTGAATAATAACTAAAGGCATGGGCTGATAAAAGCTACCAACAGCTTATTGGCTGGTGTGTGGAGTAGGATTGCCACCTTTTCTGTAAAAAAATACCGGCCTTCCTATATATTTATCTTTTTCCCCTATTAATAACATTGGGATCAACCATCATTTTTACCAGCCAGGCCGGTAAAATACCAGCCAGGTGGTAACCCTAGTGTGGAGCCATTTGACAGTCATCCCCCATTGATATCTGGCCGAAAGTCGGATCGTGGCCACATCTGTTCATTAGTCTGCCTGCCTGTATGCCTTCATTTGGATCAGCCTGATATCGGCCACCTTAATGTGGGCATACTGGGGAGAGATCCACTCTTTGGTGTTGTCCCTGTATATGGCCAGGGCCACCATCGAGGGTAGTAATTAAATCTTGTTCATTTATTTTCCAGATTATTGCAACGCTGAAAACAAAACAGAGATGTGAGACCCGAAGAGGTCTTAGAAAAACCAAACAGCTTAAGGGTCAGGCAACACTGGGCGTTTTGGGGAGATTTGGTCGCCTGGCGACTAATTGTCTCGTCTTTGCGGTGACCAATCTCCCCAAACTAGGGTTGCCACCTTTTTAAAAATTCTTTACCGGCTGGTGGGGGGCGGGGACACAGAGGGGCGGGATGTGATGTCAAAATGGGCGGGCTGTGATGTCAAAGGGGGGGGGCCACGCCACGGACGCTTAAAGAACCAAAAGAAAAGTTAATTTCAAGGGGGTTGGGGGCAGGCCGAGGGCTCTTTTTAATCGTATTACAAATTTACCGGCAGCTTCATTGCCGGTAAATTTGTAATACCGGTGGCAACCCTACCTCAAACGCCTTCCCTCACTCTGCGCTGGCTTAAATGCGGCAATTTGTTTTCCGAAGTCGCTCGAAGTCTCCTCTCGTGAGGCAACTTAGGAAAACAAATTGCCGCATTTTAGCCAGCGCAGAGTGAGGGAAGGCGTTTGGGGGGATTGGTCGCCGCAAAGACCGAGGCGATTAGTCGCCAGGCGACCCAATCTCCCCAAAACGCCCAATGTGGCCTGACCCTTTTAGAACAAACCAGACGGCAACTCTATTTCTACCGAGGGGCGGACAATCGGCTTAAAAAAAAATAGAATAAACAAGTATTAACAAGTGCGCTGTTAATCATGTCATACTGTGTGAACCTTGCACAATGGGGAGATCTAACCAACTGTTATAATGCAAACTGAGCAATAAAAAAAAACAGTGGTTTCCCTGATATGGTTTCCATGGAAACTACAGTTCGCGTCGCACCCTCTCCAATGTGACACGCAGCACGCACGCACGGCCTTGCCCATCACATGATCGCCTGTCACTTCCTCCTCCGCAACTTGGGATCAGCTTTTTACTACACTACAACTCTGGCAATGGAAACGCCACAAGCCAAACATCGGAGTTCCAAGTTAGACGGCGGGGAGGCATCAGGGCTCCTGAAAGGCTCCTCGGAAGGAGGGAACAATGAGAGAGCGGTGCCGGATCCTGCAACACTGGACGAGCGCAGAAGGGAGGCCCGGGGTTACTTGGAGTCTATCTCTCACCACTCCTACTGGTTCGACGTGTGGATCTTTCTGCTTTTTGACCTAGTGCTTTTCCTCTTCATCTACCTGCTGCCCTGACCTGTGTAAGTGCATTTCTGTGTATAGTGTTACTAGCGGGGAGGCAATGAGGGGGAGGGGGTTGCCAGTGTAGAGAGTGACTGTGAGTTCTTCGTCACTGACCTGACAAAATATTTTGTGGTTTCTGCTTCCTGCTCCCATTTACATCCTACATTTCCCAGCATCCTTTGTTAGAAAGCAGAGTAGTCCAGATTTAGCCTACATATTCAGATACATATGTGGGCAGGAGTGGACTATTTACTGCCAAGTATTGTTTTGGACTTGGAATCATCTGCATATAGGACTGGCAGTGAGAAGGGGGCACACACTGAAGCACATGGTGCAGCATGCAATCATTATTGTCCTGTAAATCCAAGCAAGCATGTGGCCAGTTCATTTGAGTCTTTGGATGATATTTCACATATACTTCTCCGATCAGCCTGTATATTACCTCTTAAAGATACAGATTTGTAGCTAAATATGCCCCCCCACCCGCTGCAGGATAACCGTTTCCCATTTTAGTTGAAGGAACAGTAACACCAAAAAATAACATAACAGTAACATGAACGGTTGCACCTGTTCTAGTACAACTGGTGTGTTTGCTTTAGAAACACTACTATAGTTTATATAAACAAGCTGCAGTGTAGCCATGGAGGCAGCCATTCAAGTGTAGGATACACAGTAAATAACAAATAAGTTCTGAAGAATCCCATTGTATGCTACAGAGCTTAGTGTATCCTGTGCTTTTTCTCCTTTTTAGCAGCTTGTTTATATAAACTATAGTATAGTTTCTGAAGCAAACACACTCGTTTTACCAGTGCAGCACAACAATATACATTTTATTTTCATTTCTTGAGACTTTACATTTTTGTTGTTACTGTCCCTTTAATATTTATAACATAAACGCCTCACTGGCAAATATGTTATGTATTACCTTTAACCAATGGGCTACTGGTTCTGCCCATTGGCTAAAACCTGATAGTCAGGTTAGACTGGTATAGCAGCCTATAGACATGTATATCCACTTTGTTGCCTAATCTTTGCAAAACTCTTGTTCAAGTAGGTGGTTCCATTGTTAGATGTGTCAACACAACTACATTAACGTGATGCTGACAAATTGTCTTTACTTTCCTCAACAGGAAAAAGTTTCAAGCTATGTGGATTGAACGAGTACTGTGCCTTTACCCCTCACGCCTGGGTTACAAAGTGGCAGTATTATGCAGAGGCGTGCCTTCCTTAATTGGACTACTGTACTCTATGGCCATTGGCTGAAGATTTGCAGACTGCAAAAGACTGTTTTCTCAATCTACCCAAGATGGAATTTTGTTTGGGAGTATTTATTTCTGTTGTGACAAATGGGCTCTACTAATTATTTTACATTGTGACCAAACTCTTATGACTATACTGTGAGGAAAAGTGTTTCATTTATAAAAAAAAACAGATTTTGATTTCCAAATAATTTTTGTAAAAGCTATTTCTAAGTAAACTCTTCCTAAAAGCATTTTTCTGTGTTCAGAATGATTTATTCTTCAATATTGTTGTAATAACTATTTTCATGGATTACTTTAAACTGAATGCAGACTCACTGTGTGGGGGGGAAATAAAAGAAAAAAAGGGGGGTTGCTGCCATTTGGCCTAATGTCGAGCATACAGTATGGTGTTTTCTCTGCTAGAGGGTAAAAACATCAATATTCTGTGTCTGTATATAGTAACACAGAGCAGATTTTAGCGGCGAGGTTTTTGGGCTGCAAATTTTGGGCAGTGGATGGAAAAACACAGGCCACAAAAATATCAAATGACAGATCTATGGCTGGTAGAAATCAATAGTCTTAAAATTCATACAAGTTTTAAATGTGTGAGCAAGTCAGTTGAGAAAGTTTATACCTAAATTTGCATCAAATATACCAAACAATACACTAATTGACTTTTAATTTTATGGGTTAAGTCTATAGTTTGCTCACATCTAGTACCTAACAGCAACCAATCAGATTTTTTATAAACAAAGAATCCAGCAGAGATACTCGAGCCATTTATTACTGAAACCCCATGCAATTGCAATTGGTTTTTATTTGTGGGTCTTGAGTTATTTAGCTTTTTATTCAGCAGCTCTCCAGTTTGCAGTTTCAGCAATCTGGTTGCTTAGGTTCAGATTACCCTAGCAACCATGTATTGATTTGAATAAGAGAATACGAATAGGAGAGGACCTGTATAGAAAATAGTACAAAATAAAAATAGGATTAATAAAAAATAGCAATAACAATACATTTGTAGCCTTACAGAGCATTTGTTTTTTTAGATGTGGTCTGTGACCCCCATTTGAAACCTGGAAAGAGTGAGACCATTTAAAAGCTAGAACAGACGGACTGAAACGTTTATTTTGACTTGGCCGTTCTAAAACATACTAAAAATTATCTGCACTGTGGAATTACATTTTATTTATTTTAATGTAGTTTCCAATGCAAATATGAAGTTTAAGGGCTAGTCCACACGGGGAGATAGCGACGCGTTTGCGGTCGCGGCGACAAAGCGCCGCGACAGTCGCCGCGACCGGCGCAGGTGACAGTTTTTCGCCTCGTGTGGTTAGCACAGGCGTTTTTACATAGGCGTCCATACAAAACTGTCGCCTGCGCCGGTCGCGGCGACTGTCGCGGCGCTTTGTCGCCGCGACCGCAAACGCGTGTGGAATAGCCCTAAAGGAGAACTAACCCCTAAAAATGAATATGGCTAAAAGTGCCATATTTTATATAGTTAACTTATTGCACCAGCCTAAAGTTTCAGCTTCTCAATAGCAGCAATGATCCAGGACTTAAGTGTCTGTGACACTCACATGCTCAGTGGGCTCTGAGCAGCTGTTGAGAAGCTAAGCTTAAGGGTCGTCACAAATGATCAAGCAGAAAATGAGGTTTGTTTGTAATATAAGCTGATGCTACAAGGCTCATTATTAAATTCTGATGCTAATTGCACTGGTTTCTGTTCTGCCATGTAGTAATTATCTGTATTAATTACTAACCAGCCTTATATTGTGACATTTCTATTCTATGTGTACTGTATATTGTGAGTGGGTCCCTAAGCTCAGTAAGTGACAGCAGCACAGAGTATGTGCAGTGAATCAATAGAAAAAAAGATGGGGAGTTACTGGGGCATCTTTGGATATTCACTGCTAAAGGTCTGTGTTTGCCTTGGGCTGGTACAGAAGCACAAGACATAATGTACAACATTTCTAGCTACTTCTTTAGTTAAGCTTTAGTTCTCCTTTAATAACACTCAAATAATTAAATAGATTATCTGATTAGACAGAGATTTGTATTCAAAATACCTGATTCACAATGCTGGTAATTTGATCCTTTGCCTGCTAGCAGGTTGAATGTAGTTTGCCAGAAACAATTGTTAATGGTTAACTGTTTTTGGAGATTTCCAAACTTGACGGAACGCTCAAGGAAAAGGGTCTGGAAACTTTAGCACTACAGGTATGGGATCCGTTATCCGGAAACCCATTATCCAGAAAGCTCTGAATTACGGAAAGGTCATCTCCAATAGACTCAATTTTATCCAAAAAAAATCCACATTTTTGTAAATGATCTTTTTCTCTCTATAATAATAAAACAGTAGCTTGTATTTTTTTTACAAACTAAGATATAATTAATCCTTATAGGAAGCAAAATCAGCCTATTGGGTTTATTTAATGTTTATATGATTTTTCAGTAGACTTAAGATATGAAGATAGAAATTACGGAAAGATCCATTATCCGGAAAACCCCAGATCTCGAGCATTATGTGTAACAGGTCCCATTTTTTAGCCCCATATGGGTAGTCACACATGGCAACAGCAAACAAAAAACGGATCCGCACACACGCTATTATCAGCAGTTGGGGGGACACCCCTCTTTATTATATCACCTCGTGATCAACGTTTCGGGGGGATAAACCTCCCTTCATCAGGATAAGAATACAAATGTGAACAGACCCTATATTGGTGAAACCCCTCCCCTTCCCAGGGTGGGTTAATTAATCAATTAACAAACAACTGTGAAACTTTCAATATAACCAGTTACATTACTGTGCAAATATATACTTAATTTATCCAGTTTTACTTTATACAATCAAGTTAAAAAGATTTTTTCATAAGACATTTTTTATATATATAAGGGAAATTTTTTATATATATAAGGGAAAAAATATTTTAAAAAAATTTTTTCTTTATAAAAAACAGTGATAAATATTTAAACAATTCTCCATACACATAGTAAAACGTGAAAAGTGCATATGTGCTTACTAAATATTACATGATCAATTACTCACTGTATAAATAATGTTCTATTATGTATTGATACTCTGTTTATTCTCCATGTGCCTCATCTATAAAGGTAAAACAAGAAAAGGGGTAAAAACAAAGGAAAGAGAAAAATTGAGAATGAGAAAGAACCACCATCTTTAAAAACATCAATAAAAACATTATAAAAAACATGTTAAGCTGTAGTTTTCATTGAGGCCCCTTGGATTCAGTGTTGCTAGTTTCCAAATCCAAAAGGCCTCACGCTTTAATAAAGATTTCTTAGTATCATTACCTTGTTGCCTTTCCACTACTTCCAAAACCTGCCATCTCAACTGGGACACATTATGTTTGGCCTCAAAGAAGTGCTTTGCCAATAAAGTTTCTTTTTTATATTTTTCTTTGCCCTTTTGTTTCTTTGTCTCCATCTCTTCACTCCCTGTCATATTCTCTGTTTTGTAATTCCTAATTACACTTTTATGTTCATTTAAACGTATTTTAACAGTCCTCGAAGTCTGTCCCACATATGCCAGCCCACATGGGCACTTCAACAAATATACCACCCCTTCAGTGTCACATGTTGAAAAGGATTTTAATTTGATGTCATATCCCTGACTAGGATGTTTACAGGTCTCCCCCTTTATAATGCCAGTACAGTGCCCACACTTATGGCATGGGTAAGTTCCTATGAGGTTGTGCAATCGTCTTTTGACCGGTTTCCCCTTAAAGTCAGTTCTCACCAGTCCGTCTGATATAGTTCTCCCTCTTTTATAACTGAATAGGGGATGCTCCTTAAACAATTTTCCATAAGTCTTATCCTTTTGCAGTATTGACCAATGTTGCATAATGACCTTTTTTAAAAAGGCTGAGTGGGGACCGTATGTAGTGACACATACAGTATTATGTTTTTTATGTATCTGATCTTTCGTTTTAAGTAAATCCTTCCTTTTAACTTGTAATACCTCTTCTTTAACCTCATTTAGTTCTTTCTTTTTATATCCTCGCTCCTTAAATTTATCAACTAAGTCATTAGCTTGTTGTACATAGGCTATATCAGAAGATGTTATTCTCCGTGCCCTTATAAATTGGCTTTTAGGTAGACCTCTGGTGACCCCTGCTGGATGAAAACTGTCTTTTCTTAATAAATTATTTCGATCGGTAGGTTTCTTATATAAATCAGTTTTAAAACTTCCTTCAATTAGAGACACCTGTACATCCAGATAATTCACCATTATTGGGTCACTACTCATGGTGAATTTTGTAGTATCATGGATGGTGTTCAGATATGTGTAAAAATCATTCAACAAGTCAGGTGGTCCAGTCCAAACCATAAACATATCATCCACATATCTTTTCCAAATTGCTATGTGTTGCATATATCTCGAATGGTTGAGTATGTGGTTATGTTCTAAATGATGCATATATATATTCGCGTAGGCAGGAGCCATATTGGCCCCCATACTTGTACCTTGCTTTTGAAGGTAATATCTATCATCAAAACGAAAATAATTCCTTTTAAGAATCAAATCCAGGCAGTCACACAAAAAATTAACCTCATGGGCCGGTAACTTTTCCTTTAGTAAATATTCCCTACAGCATTCAATCCCTTCATCATGCTTAATAGAAGTATAGAGATCTTTCACATCTATAGTACAGATGACAGGTGATGGTGAAGTTATTTTTACATTCTCAAGGGAGTTCAAAAAATGTGTGGTATCTTTTAAGCATGTATCCAACTTCGGTACTATTTCTTGTAAATAGGTGTCTACATAAATGGCTAATGGCTGCAAAAGTGAATCCACCCCGGATACTATCGGTCTCCCTGGGGGATTAATTAGGGTTTTATGAATCTTGGGCAGGAGGTAGAATATGGGCACCCTAGGATTTTCCTTTAATAGTAAACCTTCCATTTCTGGTGTAATTACTCCCATAATACATGCATCATTAAGAAACATTTGTATATCTTTTCTTAGCCTCTCAGTAGGGTCCTGTGGTAGTTCACAATAATGCTCTTTGTTGGAGAGTTGTCTTTTAACCTCAGTTAAATAATCCTCTGTATTTAATACCACAATACCCCCTCCCTTATCAGCCTTTTTTATAGTCAGACCCTTATCATTCTGTAAACCACTCAATGCGTCCCTTTCCTGTTTCGTGAGATTACTTCTTTTAGGTACAGAATACATTTTAAGATTTGATTCAATATCACTGAGCACCATGTTTGAGAATGTTTCATAGGATGCATTAATAACAGTTGGATTATATGTACTGTGGTTTTTTAATTTACCACTGATAATTTCTTTTTTATTATTAAAAGACTTATGGAAAATTGTTTAAGGAGCATCCCCTATTCAGTTATAAAAGAGGGAGAACTATATCAGACGGACTGGTGAGAACTGACTTTAAGGGGAAACCGGTCAAAAGACGATTGCACAACCTCATAGGAACTTACCCATGCCATAAGTGTGGGCACTGTACTGGCATTATAAAGGGGGAGACCTGTAAACATCCTAGTCAGGGATATGACATCAAATTAAAATCCTTTTCAACATGTGACACTGATGGGGTGGTATATTTGTTGAAGTGCCCATGTGGGCTGGCATATGTGGGACAGACTTCGAGGACTGTTAAAATACGTTTAAATGAACATAAAAGTGTAATTAGGAATTACAAAACAGAGAATATGACAGGGAGTGAAGAGATGGAGACAAAGAAACAAAAGGGCAAAGAAAAATATAAAAAAGAAACTTTATTGGCAAAGCACTTTTTTGAGGCCAAACATAATGTGTCCCAGTTGAGATGGCAGGTTTTGGAAGTAGTGGAAAGGCAACAAGGTAATGATACTAAGAAATCTTTATTAAAGCGTGAGGCCTTTTGGATTTGGAAACTAGCAACACTGAATCCAAGGGGCCTCAATGAAAACTACAGCTTAACATGTTTTTTATAATGTTTTTATTGATGTTTTTAAAGATGGTGGTTCTTTCTCATTCTCAATTTTTCTCTTTCCTTTGTTTTTACCCCTTTTCTTGTTTTACCTTTATAGATGAGGCACATGGAGAATAAACAGAGTATCAATACATAATAGAACATTATTTATACAGTGAGTAATTGATCATGTAATATTTAGTAAGCACATATGCACTTTTCACGTTTTACTATGTGTATGGAGAATTGTTTAAATATTTATCACTGTTTTTTATAAAGAAAAAATTTTTTTAAAATATTTTTTCCCTTATATATATAAAAAATTTCCCTTATATATATAAAAAATGTCTTATGAAAAAATCTTTTTAACTTGATTGTATAAAGTAAAACTGGATAAATTAAGTATATATTTGCACAGTAATGTAACTGGTTATATTGAAAGTTTCACAGTTGTTTGTTAATTGATTAATTAACCCACCCTGGGAAGGGGAGGGGTTTCACCAATATAGGGTCTGTTCACATTTGTATTCTTATCCTGATGAAGGGAGGTTTATCCCCCCGAAACGTTGATCACGAGGTGATATAATAAAGAGGGGTGTCCCCCCAACTGCTGATAATAGCGTGTGTGCGGATCCGTTTTTTGTTTGCTGTTGCTAAGGGACCTGGCCGGGGTCAACGGAGAAACCAGCACCACCAACGCAGTGAGAGGAAAGGCGAGTGTGCGGTAGGAACATTTATTATAGTCACACATGGCACCATGGGTAATGACCTCGCAACCCCCTTTCTGGGTCACGGGCAGTTGCGGGTTGAGCGCTTCTGACTGCTCTCCCCGCCTGCAACCTTACAAACGCCGGCTTCCGACTTCCGGTTTGAACTTTTATAGTCCTGCCCCTTTTGTGACGTCATCGGTGGGCAGGTCTATAAGAGGAACCCGGAAGTCAGGCGGTTGTGGGTCAGGAAAATCTTGACCCGCACATCACTAGTGCTTTCCTATTCTTGCACTATATTGCGCTCATACATGTCTGTACACTAAGGGGCACATTTATTACGTGGTGTAAAAAAGCGGAATCATTTGCCAGGCATCGATGTGTAAAAAATGGCGTATAAATGGTGTAATTTTTTTTTATACTTGTTTTCTTTGAGCAACTTCCACCGGAACTTACTTACAAATGGTCTGAAGCAATGTAAAATAATGGAGGCAAATCTGGCATTTACATGGAATAAAAAAAAAAAACACACACACACCTGGATAAATTTGCCATTTATTTTACACAGCTGTTTACACCGTTTTTACGGGAAATTTAGTTTTACACGGTATAATAAATAGGCCCCTATGGGTTTGCAGAGATGGAAGTGAAAAATGGGCCTGCAGTTTTAATGTCAATCCATCTGAACACCTGTAGAATAAATTGCAAGGCCAACTCAAGACTGGAATATTGTAAATATATATATTTTTCATAGAAGAATTCACGCTTCAGCACTTCAAAATGGTGAAAATCTAAATTTATTAGTGCGAAAGACTAGGCAACAATTCGGGCTCCTGCCCTGTCTCAAGCCTACATACTTGTGCAATACACTCACTTAAATAGTGCAGCATGAGGAGGAGCATATCAGCTCCACCCATTCCCCAAAGGGTACAACTCCCATGATCCTTAGTGAACCATCATCACAAGCGTCAATTACATTTGTTGCCATACAAGTTATCCAGAACAAAACATTTCGTGGTATACATAATCACATGAAAAATAGTGTTATATAATATATTTCAAACGTTCTAGTCATCTCACAGAAAAAAACTGTTTCAATCCGTAGCTACTCACTAGTTGACCATCATTGTTCATTTTGGGTCTGGATGTCTACCATTCAAAACACCAGTAATCCCAAGGTCAGGAGCTGTCAAAAGAAAAATGAAATAAAGCAGAATTATTACACAAGAAGAACAAAATCACAAGTACAACAATTATTTTTAAATATTATTATTTAAATATTTTTAAACAATATTGGGGTATATTCATGATTTAGCCCACCAGTATTAAGTGTACCTAATCAATGGATCCATTTCATCTCCAATTTCTGTAAAAGATGTAATCTATCACACCCCCTCGTCTCAAGGGTTCGACACTATAAATTGGTATCCATTAAAATGGATGATGGTTCACCGAGGATCATGGGAGAATGGATGGAGCCGATATGCTCCTCCTTACGCTGCACTATTTAAAGGAAAACTATACCCCCAAAATGAATACTTAAGCAACAGATATTCAAATTGAATGACATATTAAAGAATCTTACCAAACTGGAATGTATATTTACAAAAATATTGCCCTTTTACATCTCTTGCCTTGAGCCACCATTTCGTGACTCTATCTGTGCTGCCTCAGAGATCACCTGACCTGAAATACTACAACACCAACTGTAACAGGAAGAAGTGAGGAAGCAAAAGGCAGAACTCTGTCTGTTAATTGGCTCATGTGACCTTACATGTGGTTTGTATGTGTGCACAGTGAATCGTACGATCTCAGGGGGCGGCCCTTATTTTTTAAAATGTCAATATTCTATTTATGATTACCCAATGGCACATACTAGTAGAAAAGTATATTATTATGATAATGGTTTATTTACATGAAGCAGGGTTTTACACATGAGCTGTTTTACTCAGTATCTTTTAATAGAGACCTACATTGTTTGGGGGGTATAGTTTTCCTTTAAGTGAGTGTTTTGCACTAAGTATGTAGCCTTGAGAAAGTGCAGGAGCCCGAAACGTTGTCTAGTCTTTATCACTAATAAATTAATATTTTCACCATTTTGGAGTGCTGCAGCATGTATTCTTCTATGAACAATTAGTTCCATTGGCAGTGGGAAAGCAGAGTGCATCATATGCTACAAAAAGCGCAAGTATAGTTGTAGCAACGTGTCTATAATTGATTGTAAATATATTGAAGACTATGGAAAAACATTTTCCTAATTACAAATGAATTATTTGACTCCGTTAGACACACAATGGATTCGTATTAGAGGCTGCCATATATATATATCCTATATCTTAACCCAAGACAAAATCAAGTTAGTCAGTCTCTGGCCTTTCATATAGCGCTCAGTTTTATTATTATAGAAATTATTTTATCAGTATTACATTTGAAGCTTTCTAGTTGAAATGGATGACCAAGTCTCAAGCAAACTCTGATCTTGAGGCTCCAAGGGCTGCTGGGATTTGCAATTGAATAATGATGAGTAGGCTACAGGCTCCACACTCCTGCAGTTTTTGTAATCTTTAGTTGGGGGTAGATTATTACATCATACCGCAAATAATGTACCAGACTAAGGTAAATATTCTTTGCACCAAAGTGTGCTCAACATCTAATAACCATTGGAAACTGAATGATTATTTTCAAACAGTAGAATAGATCCTGATTGGTTGGTATGGGTACTAGACCTGAAGCAAATGACTTGCATGTATTAATTCGCCCCTTAGCCATTTGTTTTTTTTTTTTTAAATCAGTTACTGTAGCTGTATGCAGTCCAAAGGAACAGTTTGCTCTATTCTGGCAGCACTAACATCTCTGGTGTCAGTTCCACAGTCAGACTGCTGCATAAGTGCAATAAGAATGAACTGAAGGGCTCCTATATAATTAGGGGACAAAACCACCTAAAAACTCAGGCGGTACAGGAGGCACAATGATTCAAAAGCACACATGCTAGAGGTCCATAAAGGAAAACAGACGGAATGAAAATTTGCTGATCCAAACTCATTCATGTTAAAAAATATTTTATTACATTAATGTAACATTATTGTAACATTGATTCCCCCCCGATTGTCTTCACTCATCGACATCAACTTTACGGAGATCTTGCCATAAAAAAAAACAATTGCAAAATTTCTACAAAGCAATTTAAGAATTTCACTTTTAGATCACTAATAGTGCATTAGTGAGTTTCCTAGTGTGTTAGTGCAAATTATTTTTTCACCCCCAGAGGTCGCAGTATAAATTTCTGTTCTTCTGCCGTTTGACTATCAAACATTTCTGCAGGGCTTCAAACAGAATGGTCTTTAGAGAAATGGCACATGGCGATGATAAGCCTTTGCAAATTCCATCATCTGGCATTGAGTGTTTCTGAGAAATGATCAGCTGATCCGTGTACTACACTGGGAAAATTCCCAAGTCCAATGCCATTGCCCATAAAACCGGAACAGCAATATCATGAATATTAAGCTAGAATGTTAATAGCATTTACTCTCAAATGTTTTATAATCATAAAATCCCCCCAACACCACAAGTGAAAATGATGAGGCTTATTTTCCTTCTAAAACTTAATTTCTGGGAAATTGAAAAATTTAAAAAATATAGGCCCTGGCCTCCGCATCCCAGAGAACTCCATTGTGTTTGTTCCTTTCTTCATTCTCTTTTAATTCAGACAAATCCACCCACGCTGTAGTGGGGACTTGCTAGGAGAGACTACTCATTTTTGAATGGTTAAAAAGGAAAGCATGATAAATGTAAAAGATGTTTTGCCATTTAGGGGGTGCAAAAGTGTTCCATACAGCTCTTCTGGTTTAGTATAAGTGACTCTAGAAAGGAGTGTAGCTAAATATTGCACAGGAACATTGAAATTACTTGCGCTGTAAAAACAGTACATTTTCTTCTAATCATATACATCTATATACAAAAATGTAACATTTACAGAATTGCAATTTCAATGTCAACAAAAAGGCAGTAATATACCGAACAAAGTTAAGAAATGCATTTTTCCTTATATTTAATATATATTACAAGTAGCTTTAAAATATATTTTGTATGGTACAAATATAGATATATATATATATATCAATACATCAGAACATATATAAAATATATATATTATATCGATTTATCAGGCACAGAAGCAAACCCATACAAAATGGGTAAAGCCCACATTCAAGACTAAAAAACAAACCAAAAAAAACACACCAGAATACATGAATAATAAAAACAGCTCATTTTCAGAAGGGTGTAGAATTGTACAAGTCTGTTTAGTACTGAGGGACTTTATCTCAATTGGGGATGTGTGTTGTATGAACACTGCAGTATTTTAGTTGCATGTACTGACAAGTGCTTTGCCCTGTGATGTACTGTGGTTTAATGAACACCCATCATCCGCTGCATGCACGTATTCCTACTTTAACAAGTATATGTACAGACCCCTGCATTCAGCAGTCAGTGGGTGGGTTAAAAGGCACAGAAAAGTATTACAGCCTGAACACAGGGCAAACCACCAGGAGAGATGTCCAGCTTGCAGCCCTTCAGCTCTTTAACTCTCACACCTAGCATTCAGTGTCGTGCAACTGTTTGAGACATAGGTTAGACAGCCCTGGTTTTAGTATCTTAAAGGAATAGTATAATCAACAAATTAAAGTGTAGCCATGAAGGCAGCCATTCTAGCATTAGAAATCAGTTAAAGGGATATACTGTCATAGGAAGAAATGTTTTCTTTTTTTTCCCCCAAAAACGCTTCAGCTAATAGTGCTTCTCCAGCTGACTTCTGCACTGAAATCTGTTTCTCTAAAGAGCAAACAGATTTTGTAATATTTAATTTTGAAATCTGACATGGGGCTAGACATATTGTCAGTTTCCCAGCTGCTCCCAGTAATGTGCTCTGGTGAACTTCAATCACTCTTGCTGCACTGGAAGTTGGAGTGATATCACCCCCCCCTTTCCCCTGCAGCAGATTAACAACAGAAAAATGGGAAGGTAAAGAGATAAGAGATAACAGCTCCCTGGTAGATCTAAGAACAGCACTCAATAGTACAAAATGACCTGAGATGGCTGCCTACACACCAATATCACAACTAAAAAAAATACACTTGCTGGTTCAGGAATGAAATTTATTTATATATATATATATATATATATATATATATATATATATATATATATATATATATATATATATATATATATATATATATATATAGATAGTCAGCAGGGCGCCAAAAAACCACTGAGGGGGTGGGTATTTAAACAATTGTTTGATTCACACATGATATCCTTGAGAAAGGTCCCCAGGAGGGACCGAAACGTCGGATTAACATGTAACACGTTGTGCAAATAAAGACTTCACTTCAAATGATTACAGTGTGTGCTGGTTCTCCTTCTACTATATATATATATATATATATATATATATATATATATATATATATATATATATATACACATATATACATACACACACACACACACATATACATATATACACATATACAGTGGTGTGCAAAACTATTTGCCCCCTTCCTGATTTCTTATTCTTTAGCATGTTTGTCACACTAAAATGTTTCTGCTCATCAAAAACCATTAACTATTAGTCAAAGATAACATAATTGAACACAAAATGCAGTTTTTAAATGAAGGTTTACGTTATTAAGGGAGAAAAAAAACTCCAAATCTACATGGGCCTGTGTGAAAAAGTGATTGCCCCCCTTGTTAAAAAATAACTTAACTGTGGTTTATCACACCTGAGTTCAATTTCAAAGGTTATAAAGCCATTTCTAAAGCTTTGGGACTCCAGCGAACCACAGTGAGAGCCATTATCCACAAATGGCAAAAACATGGAACAGTGGTGAACCTTCCCAGGAGTGGCCGGCCGACCAAAATTACCCCAAGAGCGCAGAGACAACTCACCCGAGAGGCCACAAAAGACCCCAGGACAACATCTAAAGAACTGCAGGCCTCACTTGCCTCAATTAAGGTCAGTGTTCACGACTCCACCATAAGAGAGAGACTGGGCAAAAACGGCCTGCATGGCAGATTTCCAAGGCGCAAACCACTTTTAAGCAAAAAGAACATTAAGGCTCGTCTCAATTTTGCTAAAAAACATCTCAATGATTGCCAAGACTTTTGGGAAAATACCTTGTGGACCGACAAGACAAAAGTTGAACTTTTTGGAAGGTGCGCGTCCCGTTACATCTGACGTAAAAGTAACAGCATTTCAGAAAAAGAACATCATACCAACAGTAAAATATGGTGGTGGTAGTGTGATGGTCTGGGGTTGTTTTGCTGCTTCAGGACCTGGAAGACTTGCTGTGATAGATGGAACCATGAATTCTACTGTCTACCAAAAAATCCTGAAGGAGAATGTCCGGCCATCTGTTCGTAAACTCATGCTGAAGCGATCTTGGGTGCTGCGTCAGGACAATGACCCAAAACACACCAGCAAATCCACCTCTGAATGGCTGAAGAAAAACAAAATGAAGACTTTGGAATGGCCTAGTCAAAGTCCTGACCTGAATCCTATTGAGATGTTGTGGCATGACCTTAAAAAGGCGGTTCATGCTAGAAAACCCTCAAATAAAGCTGAATTACAACAATTCTGCAAAGATGAGTGGGCCAAAATTCCTCCAGAGCGCTGTAAAAGACTCGTTGCAAGTTATCGCAAACGCTTGATTGCAGTTATTGCTGCTAAGGGTGGCCCAACCAGTTAGTAGGTTCAGGGGGCAATTACTTTTTCACACATGAAAATGTAGATTTGGAATTCTTTTCTCCCTAAATAATAAAAACCCTCATTTAAAAACTGCATTTTGTGTTTACTTATGTTATCTTTGACTAATAGTTAAATGTGTCTGATGATCAGAAACATTTTGTGTGACAAACATGCAAAAGAATAAGAAATCAGGAAGGGGGCAAATAGTTTTGCACACCACTGTACATATATATATATATATATATATATATATATATATATATATATATATATATATACACATATATATCTGCACGGAGGGGTAAGTAAAGCGTTAGGGGCATTTCCTGTGGTAGCAGCTAGGCTGGGGGGGGTCGGGGGTTTTTAACTTTTGAGTTTAATTCTACTTTAAGCTATGTAGAATCCCATTGTATACTACATGGCTTATCTGTCATTTGCTGTGTAACCTGTACCTTTTCCCCTAATGGCAACACCACAGCTTGTTTATATAAACTATAACAGTGTTTAATTTACTTACTTTAAAACACTTTTTTTGTGTTATTGGTGTTATAACTGTGCTCTGTGGCTCCAAATGAAGGAAAAGGCTCAAACTGCAGCAGAACCAGGTCTACCAGTATTAACTGAAAGGGTAAGATCTACAGTATCTATGAGAATAAAGATCAGTGTTGTGCTTGCATATGCTCATGTATAATTAGTTATGGCCTGTGACTTTAACACAATACCATGCAGAAGTCACAAGCTGTTCTTTAAAGGTGGCCATAGATGTAACAATTACGATCTTTCTTGGAAAAGATCTTTCCAAGAAAGATCGTTCATTTCAATACACAAGTGTAGAGCTGAATCGTCAGATATACAGGTAGATATATGGGAAGAAACAATAGAATTCTACCTGTATCTGACGATTCAGCACTAACAATGGGCGATGTTTGGGTCCCTTCAAAGGCACCCGATCAAAATTTTCCGCCCAGCCCGATCGACGAGCCGACCGATATCCAAGTCTTCTGCCGATATCTGTAGGCTCTTTTTCCACCATACAAGCACCGAATATCGGACGAAAATTAGTTTCGTACGATATTATCTGTACGTCTATGGCCACCTTAAGTGTGTATGGCATACAAGTGGCCCTTAGTAAGCAACCACCTAATTATCGGTTTATTTTTTTAATTACTTTGAAGGACTATCAATTTCAAAGTAATGTAAAGGCAAAGTTCATGCTTAGTTCAAATATAATCACTGAACCTTTTCAGTTTGAGGATACAATTAGAATGCGAAAAATGTAAATGAAAGTAGAGTGGGAGAAGAAAGCTGCATCAAATAGTGAAACAAATTACCAAAAGTTTGCATTATATTTATTGTTATTAAAGGCACTCTAACCTCAACACTTTGTGCTGCTCAGTTGGGCAAGGCATATGCTAGCTAGAATGTATATAGTCTCACTGCAACTGCGCAGCCGGCCTCTCTGGGGGCAGTTGGAAACATTTTTTTTTTTTTTTAGAGAAATTTGGGGTGAATGTTTCTTTGGTGTTCTGGTTATACCTGAAAATTTAGGCTGAAGGCCAGATGGGGTAAAATCGGAGACAAAAATGTTTTCCAACATATTTCTGGCACTTTGGCACTATGACTGACAGAGTTCTTTCTTGCGATTAGGTTACAGGGATTCCTGACAGAATGTTAGGTCAAAAAATGGGGGCTTAATCCCAAAGTCAGAAAGAATAATCAAAAAGCTCTCGGACATTTTCCTGAGAAATTGTTTGGTTTCCTAACAGAAGGAGCACATATGATACATGCTTCTCCATACAAGACATACTGCATATGCTGCAGTTAGAAACGAGCAAGTAAAATCCTGGTGACGGAAAATAGTTATGTATTAATCTCCTAAGGGTAATAGAAAACTGTAAAATGCATTGATTAACATTATGATCACTGCAAGTAAAACATATACTTCTGGCAACCCTGCTTAAAGGGGAACTATTGTGAAAATGAAAATTGAATACAAGCTTCAGCATAATGAAGTAAGAAACTTTCTAAATACAATTAATTAAAAATTCTGTACAGTTTCTGAAATAATCAAGTTCATCTTCACTATCCCCCTCTCAGCATCTGTTTCTCTTCATTCTCTCTTCTTGCAGCAGTTGGGTGTCAGATAGTCATTGAAAGTTAGATCCAATATATCTTATAGGGGGGATCCTTTTACCTAGAAGGTGTATTAGAGCTCACTCACCAGAAATCCTGTCTCTCTACATGGAGGATTTGTGCAAAAAAGTTATTTTGGTAGATTTTTTTTTTGTACAGGAATCGGTTATTTGAATGAGCTCTAATACATCTGTTAGGAAAGGAAGCCCCTCCCTATAAGATATATTGGATCTTACTGTCAATGACTATCTGACACCCAACTGCTGCATGAAGACAGAATGAAGAAAAACAGATGCTGGGAGAGGGATAGTGAAGATAAACTTGATTATTTCAGAAATGATGATTGTATTTAAAAAGTTTCTTATTTCATTATGCTGAAGCTTATATTACATTTTCTCGATAGTTCCCCTTTAAAGGAATTGTTCAGTGTAAAAATAAAAACTGGGTAAATAGATAGGCTGTGCAAAATAAATAATGTTTCTAATATAGTTAGTTACACAAAAATATAATGTATAAAGGCTGGAATGACTGGATGTGTAACATAATAGCCAGAACACTGCTTCCTGCTTTTCAGCTCTCTTGGTTTCCACTGAATGGTTATCTTGGTTACCAGGCAGTAACTAATCAGTGACTTGAGGGGGGCCACATGGTTCGTACCTGTTGCTTTTGAATCTGAGGATCAATTGTAAACTCACTGAATAGTTATGTCCCATGTGGCTCCCATTCACGTCGCTGACTAGCTCAGAGTTAGAGAGCCGAAAAGCAGTGTTCTGGCTATTATGTTACACATCCAGTCACTCCAGCCTTTATACATAACATTTTGGCTAACTAACTAAATTAGAAACATTTTTTATTTTGCACAGCCTATTTACACAGTTTTTATTTTGACACTGAACGGTTTCTTTAACCTCAGGAAAATGCACAGGGAGGCAATTTCCCGCAACAAAACCAGATTACCACATATATGTTTTACTTGCAGCGTAAGTTTATCAATGGTAGGTCAATTTCAGGTGATTTGAAGTCAGTGGTAGCGCGGATTTCACCATGTGCCATTACCTTAATATTTTCAACAATAGGGGAAAACTGTAAAAAGGTACGAATGTGCCAATAAACCATATTTACATTTAGTTTATCTTCATGCATTTAATTTTACTGCCACTAAGCATATGATTGCCAATGACTCTCTTTGCGTTTGAGTAAAAATGGAAGTCTAAAGGGGACTCAAAAGAAGCAGTTATGGGTTGACATAGTGATGATTAAGGCGTCAGACTGCAGATATAGTATAAGCTAGCATATTAAAACATTCCAACTGTTTGGCAAATGTTAGACATAGCAGGGAAAAATGTGGATTCTTCTGGCAAAATGGATTTTCACCCCATGTGTGTAGTGACAGACAGATTCTGCTTCTACCCATGAACACACACACACACACACACACACACACACACACACACACACACGGTGTAACAATGTCTGACACTGGCCTAAGAATGCCATGCTTAAATCAACATTCTTCTCACTACAAAGAACCCACAGCTGTTAAAAAACGACTCCATTCACAGAGAGACAAGGACTGCTACTGTCACTGTGTGATAGAAGTTGGGCCCAAATACAGGTTTTCAATATACAAATATATGCTGAAAGAGCAAAATTACTTGTTCAATCTGAGAATGGTACAAAACAGTGCATATTACCATTATTCTAAAAATACATATTAAAAAGGATTACCCAAACAATTTGCATTCTTACTAAAGTGCCTAGCTGTGTGCAATCTGAAGGCTAGCGAAACCATTTAATAATGTTCACCAGTTATATAATTTACCTTGGACAATAAAACATTGGGTAACATCTCTGCATATAGAAATTATTGGAACTGGCTAGTTGGCCCCATGAGACAGATGTTTAAGGCTGCCACATCAAAAATGTACCCACCAAATGCTACAGCATATGTGGTGAATTTTGGGTGTTTTGCCCACCAAATCTGTCTTTGCTGAGTAACAGTTCTTTTGATAAATTTGCCCTAAGTGTGGTATATAAGCCATTGAACTCTATGGGGAGTTGTTTTGGCTATTCCTCTGCATATAAAAACTTCAGTAGGAAAAATGACTGTAATGTGCCCTGTGTGCTACTGGGTGAAAAGAAGCAATATTCAATTATCCAAAAATGTGTTTGGTTGATAAAATTAAAAATGTACCCAGCTTTCCCTTACTTTCCATTTATGTTTGCCCCTAAGCAGGATGTATTAATATTCCCTTGTTGATTATTAAATTTTATCTTAAGCCAAACCTGTCAAATATGAACATTTCCAACACTAATGCTGCAAATTTCACAGTCTAACTATGCAATTTTAAATCACAAACAGCTTTGTAATATACTGCAGAGATTCTCCATTGCCATGAAAATATATAGATTTCATACACTGTTATAAAAAAAGTTTCTTGTTAATAAAAGTAGTTTTATCATCACACACTCACACTGGTGCTTTGGTTTAAGAACCTGTCTTAAAACTGCGATAGACAGACTCAGAAAAGAAAGAAGATGTTCATATTAAACATTTAGCATGTTCTATGCAGTAATAAATTTAACTTCTGCCCTATTCCTGGTTGTTAGGTCCATGACACAACACTAGCATCTATACAACACTGTAAATGCCAGCTGGCAAAAATTTCCAAAAGAAAGGCAAATAAAAGCCAAACCTCGAAAGTCTGATTACATACTTAAAGGTTTTGGAAAGGCAAGTTCTGTGGTTTGATTGTACACTTTCTATATTATACAAAAGTAAAATGTTCATAGAAATGATTCTGGAATAAATAATAAAAAAAAACACACAGGCTACCGATTACAGGGTATACCTCCCAACGTTTGTTTGGTACGTGAAGTCAGTGAAGTGTGAGCATTTTGTAGAGTTCTGTGGTATGCTGGTTCCATTAATTTATCAGTTAGCTGTAGGTGGCCAGGTTCCCTCTGGTATCCAGAACGGTCTCCCATGTTTAGCCTGGGCCTGTGGTGATATTTCATCCTGTAAGTGTCCGTCATACAGTTATCAACTGAAAAGTAAGTAGTGGGTGCAATGGGATCATTTATAGTTGCAGAAACATCTCTACTCATAGTGTGCAGGTTCATCTTTGGCTGACAATCATAAGGAGACTGAATGTCAGTACCATGACATGATTCTTCCTTTGGATAATAGCCACTATCAGGCTCAGGCCTAATGAAATCCCCTGATAAATGTCTCTCAAAGATTGCAGGATAGGCACGTGCTAATGTTTCAGAAAGCTTACTGTTGATCGGCAATGCAAAGTTTTGTTCGGTTCTTTGCGCTGCGTTTCTTATGTATTTTTTAGGGGGAAGAGGAGGAGGTACTTCAGGATGATCTACAGAGCAGTGCTCATCTCTGCTGCATGACTGATCCTCACCGAATACAAAGAACCGAGGAAGCAGCCTGTTGCTGTGAGAGGCTGGCTGTGAAGAGATTTTAGCTAGAGACCCTGTTGCTGAAGGATGCTGGCGCTGAGAACACAATCCATTATTCAGCATTTTTGTTGGGCCCACTGAAGTCTCCCGCAGTGTGTGAATATTTTCATGGTGCAGATGACAACTGTCTAAGGAGCATGAATTCAACCAGCTAGAACTTTCCATACGATCGTCTGACTTAACATCATGGGATGCTGGCAACAGGTTTGGTGAGCGTGGGTCTCTTCTCAGTTCAACAAATTGCCTCCTGAATAAGAAAATAATAATATGCTAAACATAGATACATTATACTTCATTTAAACTCCCACATCCACAATTTCAATGCATGGGAAGCTACTTTAACTGAAGAACAAAATACCAATGAGTCCTGAGTGACATATTAATTCCACAGATGATAAACTGTATTATACCTTAGACCTGATGGGCTGTGTGCAGGTTCCTGGGGGACCACAGAAAGCTTGTCTTCAGATTTACAGTGCGCCAGACCATGGTGTTCATTGTTAATACCTGAAACCAAGAAAACATTTACATCAGGCATGAACACAAATTACACTCAATACACAGAATACTGTAATACACAGACCTTAGGAAATTAACTAAAACCATAAGCAACCCCCTAATTTTTCCATACCAAAAACACAATACTATAGATATATTACAAGATAAAAAAAAGACATTTTTATAAATGCATGAACAGACATGTCCTGTGCTGAGAAGAAAACAAATCAACTGGGAAAGAGGCAATAGGACTATGAAGATTTTCATTCATCCAGGTCATAGTATATCTAGTAGAAGTAATTCTAAAACAACTAGACTTGCTGAGTAATTATTGAAGATATTTCACTACTCTTCAGTTCTGAGATGGTGTAGTGTTGCACAAAACCTTTGTTTAAGGTCACAGTAACAACCTGTATGCTATGTGAGGGTCCTCACAATGTTAATAAAGTAAAAATATAATGAATCCAAAGAGCAATAATTAGAGATATATCAAGTAGGCTGATCTATGTGCCAGGAGATGGCAGTACAGAACCATGCAGAGCAGTCTATTAGAGGAACGTGGCATGCCTTTACGCAAGTAACCGCTCTCTGACACCAGAAGGGTTTGTCTCCAGGATTTCAGCTCATTTAAAAATAGAAGTGTTATTTTTCTCCTCTGCTGACACAGAAAGCCATGCATGGCTAAAACCAGGGCATGGTTCTGTTATAATATTTTGGCCCAGAGCTCTTTGCAAAACTAAATATGGCAGATGTGCGTGTACTATTCCATACAGCCCTTGTCTTATTATTTGTCTTAAAGGAGAACCCACTGTTAAAAATGAAAGGGCATATTTAAAGCCTGGGAAAAAACCTTTGACAAGTTAACTATAGCAATTAAATTATTAAGGAGATGAAAAACGCTGCCTGGGAATCCGCTAAATTGTTACCAAATACACTGAATCGGAATTGTCCGTATCAACATAGGAGTAATTGTTTTGTGTGCCACATTCACAGTGATATAATGGGAAATGATCCATAACAATAAAGGGGAAGGAAAGGCTTCCCAAAATGTTTATGGATTCCATTCAATTAGAATCCCTAGTACGTTACTAAATCAGGCTGTTGCAATCGGATCATTGAAAACCCATTGGGAGAGGATAGCATCAAAGGGCTCAGGTGTCCCTGCTTAATAGGACTTTTTAACCTGCTTGATAGATATCTTAATCATGTTCCATACACAGTCTAACTCTGTTTGATGGGAAATAATGCAGGTTTTCACTGGAACAAGAAAAAGCGTGGGAGTAAAAAAACAAAGCTCTGTCCATTCATTGGCGGATGGTTACCTAGCGAAGATATGTGCCCTTGCTTTGTGTCAGAACTTAGCAAATCATTAAAGTTTCCTTAGTACTAATAATGGCAGTTCTTTTATGTAGGATTAACCAATGGCACATACTACAGGTATGGGATCTGCTATCCAGAATACTCGGGACCTGGGGCTTCCCGAATAATGGATCTTTCCATAATTTGGATCTCCATACACAAGTCAACTAGAAAAGCATGTAAACATTAAATAAACCTAATGGGCTGGTTCTGATTTCAATAAGGATTAATTATATCTCAGTTGGCATCAAGTACAAGATACAGTTTTATTGTTAAAGAGAAAAAGAAAATCATGTGGATAAAATGGAGTCTATAGGAGGCAGCCTTTCCATAATTTGGAACTTTATGGATAACTAGTTTCCGGATAACGGATCCCATACCTGTACTAGAAAAGTATACTTGTATGAAAATGGTTTGTTTTGATGAAGCAATAACTGACGTATGGGCTGTTTTATGCAACATATTTTTAGAGACCTACAATGTTCAGGGATGCCATTTCCTTTAAAAAAACAAAGAAAGGGAAATATGTCTTACCATGCAGATTACTTCTTATTTGTGGTGAGGTAGATAGTGCAATTGTCGACTGTTGCTGATCACTGAAAATGAAGGCAAATTACAACGATGAGCAGAAATAAAATGATTATAGTGCACATAGTTCCTGTAAGAAATAAAATACAATTTCAAAGCCGGTCAAGGTGTGACTGTGGTTAAACTCTTACTACGGACAAACATGGACACAAACTCTGCACAAATGGCCCAATTATGTGAGAAGTCAATGGATTTTTATTTTAAAACGAAGAGAATTCTGTACACAGTTTTGAAGTGTTATATTATCAGAACACTTCTAAGAAAGACCTCATGGAATACAAATATGATGGAGAGTTTTCTTTATATTTTGATACGTATGCCTGAAAGTACTGGCCTTCTACTTAATTTATCACAGACCCAACAGGAGTCTGTTTTACAGCATTTTAGGAGAGCACTGTTAATGTCATGGAATGTAATGTCTAATGTCATATAGCATATGCAATATAACTTGCTATTGTTTTGTTCATTCTGAATAGCAGGAAATGCTGATGAACGTCATATTCTTTGTCAGGATCAATAAACCTCAATCTGGCAGTAATACATGAGCAAAAAGGCCCCCTAACTGGCCATACATGTCTATGTGGGCAAGAAAGCTGCCTGCCCACATAGCTGATGTTCTTTTCTACATACATTGTTATGGAAACTCTAGAGATGCCTTAGTTGATGCAGGAACTAGCCCTATGTGCACGTAGCAGAAGTCCACAGGCACTTTTTCCCCCCACTGTTTGTCCACTATTTATCCTGTTGGCCAAGCACACATGATCTGCAAATGTGTACAAGTCAATGAAAGTTGTTTGTGTATCTAGTACAGCTAGTACAGCCATTATATATAGACACTAAACTCTTAGAGACCTTTCCCGCAACAGAGCCCACCCAGCCGAGCGGCCATGTCATTTAAAGCAAATGCGCAAATACACTTCTGATATCACAACCATGCACATAATGAGCAGACCGCGGTACTCAATCATTATGTGCATGCCCCAACATGGACACTCGTACCAGGAGCTCCCTCCCAGTGTGCGTGCCCTAGTGCTGGTAGTGGGGGGGGCTACTACCAATACTGTTACCCCCAACCGGAGTGCAGGTTCTATTAACCCATAACTTTGATAACATTTTAACATGTGCCCTTTAACTTTACTGCTGCAGCCTGTGTTATTACTAACTGAAAAGAGAACAAACTCAAGGACAAGTCAACAGGATGAACCCATCAGATTAAGTCTCCAAGGCAGAATCGGCCCCTACTGTGCTGAATCTTTATTTTGAATCCTAAGAAACAAGTCATGGACCAGTATTGTTGTTTTAGCATCAAGGCCAATTGTTCGAATAAAAAACACAAAGAATAAAAAAAAATATTTATGTGGCAAGGGCTGAGATCGAAGGATTTTACTTGTAACCAATAGAAGCGCAAATACATTGTTATAAAACAGTTATAAAAACATTCTGTTTAAGAAAACAGCCTGGACAAATATAACCTTGTAGCAGGAACAATGGCATTATTTGGGAAACATTAAAAATGTTGATGTGTCCCATGCCACTTGTCACTGCTCCTGATAGCAATAAATGCAAGGAGTACAGATTGGTGACTGGCAGATCTGGACACCAAGCAGTCTCTGCCGGTCACCACTTCATGTGCCTCCAATATGGTGTTTTTCATTGACTGCTATCAGCCAATGCTGATCAGACATGCCATTTAAATGTACAATAGCAGCCACTGACCTAAAGATGATGGCATATAATGCTAACAGAGAAACGTCTGTCTTGTCTTCCTCCCTGTGTATGTGTGTGAATTACCAGGCACAGGATCAGCTGAGAAAATAAACCATGTTCCATTAGTCTAAGGAATCACCTGCTTGATTTTTTTTTCTCACACTGAGTGGCATGGCTAGGGAATGGGATCTTATAGAAATGTAGCCTGTGCTGTTTGAGGGCAGTATCGGATCCCTCTAGGCTTAAAGTAGGTGTATTATTAATTAAGTAAACAACTATACCAGATATTGATGCTGGGTTTTCATTTGGAGTGGTTGAACTTGATGGACTTTGGTCTTTTTTCAACCCGATTTAACTATGTAACTATATGAAATGGCAAGAACATGGGCAGTACTATGGCAGTGTATAACTTACATTTATCAATATTGAACCTCATTTGCCAGTTTATTGCCCATCCTACATGGAACTTATAGTTTTGTACAATTAAGTATCATGAACGTATACAAAGACCAACCTCAACAACAGCAATAAACATTTAAAAAAAAACAAATGACAAATCTCTGTGGTACTTCACTAAAATTCTGGCCCAAATAGCAAAAATTCCATTGACCACCACTCTGTAATGTAACCTTCAGTAGTTCTCTATCCAAGTAGAAACATTGTTAATTTAACTACCTTCTGTGTGGATATGTATTAAAGGTCTTAGATTGTGAATTATGTTTTCTGACACAAACTCATAGAACTGTGATGTTACATAGTTACATAGTAACATAGTTAAATTGGGTTGAAAAAAGACAAAGTCCATCAAGTTCAACCCCTCCAAATGAAAACCCAGCATCCATACACACACCCCTCTCTACTTTTAATTAAATTCAAAATTTAATTAAATTCTATATACCTAACTATAGAGCTTAGTATCACAATAGCCTTTGATATTATGTCTGTCCAAAATATCATCCAAGCCATTCTTAAAGGCATTAACTGAATCAGCCATCACAACATCACCCGGCAGTGCATTCCACAACCTCACTGTCCTGACTGTGAAGAACCACCTACGTTGCTTCAAATGAAAGTTCTTTTCTTCTAGTCTAAAGGGGTGGCCTCTGGTACAGTGATCCACTTTATGGGTAAAAAGGTCCCCTGATATTTGCCTATTATGTCCTCTAATGTACTTGTAAAGTGTAATCATGTCTCTTCGCAAGCGCCTTTTTTCCAGAGAAAACAACCCCAACCTTGACAGTCTACCCTCATAATTTAAAGTGGACCTGTCACCTACACATAAAAAGCTGCATAATGAAAGTCCTTTGCAAATTAAATATGAAACCCCCAATTTTGTTTTCATTAAAACATCCATACCTGTTATAAAGGTGTTTAAATGTCTAAACTGTCAATCAAATATTACCTGCCCCACCTCTATGCACGTGGCATAGAGGAGGGGCAGTCAATTACTTTCACTTTCCATTCAGCACTTCCTACATGTCACTGCTTTCCTCACATTCCCCCTTCCCTCATCAGGCTCTATAATTGTGTAAGGCACTGCACATGGACATTAGGTCCCCCATTCTGGTGCATACACAAGATTTTGGGGTGATACACAATATCCCTTAATAACCATATCCACAAAATGGCTGCTGCCTGCTTGCTGTGCTTGTATAATTCCAAGACAGAAGGAAACAAAATTTAAATAATAAATACAGTGTAAGTAAAGTTTATTTTGCTCAACTAACATGATAGAAAAGAATTTGACATTATTTCTTAGGGTGACAGGTCCCCTTTACGTCTTCCATCCCTCTAACCAATTTAGTTGCACTGTATACTCCAGATGAGGCCTTACCAGGGACCTATAAAGAGGCATAATTATGTTTTCATCCCTTGAGTTAATGCCCTTTTTTATGCAAGACAGAACTTTATTTGCTTTAGTAGCCACAGAATGACACTGCCCAGAATTAGACAACGTGTTATCTACAAAGACCCCTAGATCCTTCTCATTTAAGGAAACTCCCAACACACTGCCATTTAGTGTATAACTTGCATTTATATTATTTTTGCCAAAGTGCATAACCTTGCATTTATCAACATTGAACCTCATTTTCCAGTTTGCTGCCCAGTTTTCCAATTTAGACAAATCACTCTGCAAAGTGGCAGCATCCTGCATGGAACCTATAGTTCTGCACAATTTAGTATCATCTGCAAAAATAGAAACAGTACTTTCAATGCCCACCTCCAGGTCATTAATAAACAAGTTGAAAAGCAAGGGACCTAGTACAGAGCCCTGCGGTACTCCACTAACAACAACACTGGTCCAGTTAGAAAATGTTCCATTTACCACCACTCTTTGAAGTTTATCTTTTAGCCAGTTCTCTATCCAGGTACAAATACTATGTTCCAGGGCAACATTCCTTAATTTAACCAGTAACCTTTTGTGTGGCACTGCATCAAATGCTTTAGCAAAGTCTAAGTAAATCACATCCACTGCCATCCCACAATCGAGGTCTCTACTTACCTTCTCATAAAAAGAAATGAAGTTAGTCTGGCAAGATCTATTACGCATAAAACCATGCTGGCACAAAATCATAGTATTATGATTTGCTATGAAGTCCAGTATCTTAACCTTTATTAACCCTTCCTACCACTGACGTCAGACTAACTGACCTATAGTTTTGAGGCTGAGAACGGGATCCTTTTTTGAATAGAGGCACCACATTAGCAATTCGCCAGTCTCTCGGCACTATGCCAGATCTCAATGAATCCTGAAAAATTAAGTAAAGAGGTTTGGCAATCACAGAGCTAAGCTCGATAAGTACCCTGGGATGAATACCATCTGGCCCCGGACCTTTGTTAATCTTAACATGTTCTAGTCTCTTTTGAATTTCTTCATGTGTGAACCATGCATCATTAGTTGTATTACTAGAATTGGTACTATTAAGAAGGAAACCTTCACTTACTGGTTCCTCATTTGTGTAGACAGATGAAAAATATGAGTTCAGAATCTGCGCTTTTATTTTGTTTTCATCAACCAGCTGACCCCCCTCTAAAACTAAAGGTCCCACCCCTTCATTTTTTTACTATTAACATGCATGATTTATTGGCCTCCTTGTACCTTATAAATGTTTCGGCAGTACCAGCTAACTTGAAAGCCTTAAAAGCACGTCTTTTCTTACCCACCTCAACACCAACGCTTCTATTGAACCAAAAAGGTTTTGCTTTGCAATGACGTTCCTTGCTTACAAGTGGAATATACTGACAAGTATATTTATTAAGCAGCATTTTAAAGACTTCCCATTTTTGTTCTGTGTTTAACCCTGTGAAAAGCATTTCCCACTTAATATGTTGCAGAGATGCCCTTATACTGTCAAAGTTTGCACGTCTGAAATTTAGTGTTTTAGTTACTCCCTTATAGAATTGCTTCTGCAACATAATCTCAAAGGCGACCATGTTATGATCACTATTCCCTAAATGCTCACCCACACAAATGTTAGAGATGAGTTCAGTATTGTTAGTTATTACAAGGTCCAAAAGAGAGTTATTCCTAGTAGGTTCTTGAACGAGCTGGAATAAAAAGTTGTCATTCAGCATATTTACAAACCTACTAGCTTTTTCTGTCTTAGCAACCCCATTACCCCAGTCAATGTCTGGCTAATTGAAGTCACCCATAGCAACAACTTGACCCAGCTGGAAGCCGCTTGTATCTGCAAGAGCAGCTGGGCTTCATACTCGACACTTATACAAGGTGGTTTATAGCATACACCAATGATAATTCTTTTTGTTACCTTTTGCCCAGTCAAAATCTCTACCCAGAGTGATTCTACACCCTCACTAGTGCCAGCTATTGTTATTTCTTTAGTGCATGGCTTTAATTCAGGCTTTACATACAAACACACTCCTCCACCCTTTTTAATTCCTCTGTCCCTCCTAAAAAGGGTGTAACCATTTAAATTCACATTCCAGTCACATATTTCATCCCACCAGGTCTCAGTGATACCAATTTTATCATAATTTTTAGAGCATGCAATTAATTCTAGGTCTCCCATTTTACCTGGCAAACTCCATGCATTTGCCAGCATACAGCGGAGGTTACTACTTTTACTTTTGAAATTTGCATTACTTAGTGGAGAATTATATGTTAAGTTAGTATTATTCTGTTTTCCTTGTAACAGAGGGACCTCCTTTACTGGTAAACTTTATGCCCCCCCCTCACTCCTCCCCCATGACCCCTTACTAACCCGTCTACCCTAGCTTTCACATAATTCTTTATCTCACCCCCCGTTTGCCTAGTTTAAACACTCCTCCAACCTCTTAGCCATTCTTTCCCCTAGCACCGCGGACCCCCTTCCATTGAGGTGCAAACCGGCACAACTGTATAGATTGTACCCCAATGAAAAATCAGCCCAGTGCTCTAGGAACCCAAACCCTTCCTTCCTACACCAAGACTTGAGCCACGCATTTAGCTCCCTAAACTCCCGCTGTTTTCCTAAACTTGCACGTGGCACAGGAAAAATTTCAGAAAAGATGACATTGGAAGACCTTTCCTTGATCTTAGAGCCTAGATTCCTGAAATCACTCTTTAAGGTCTTCCATCTACCATTTATTTTGTCATTAGTACCGATATGCACTAAGATAGCTGGGTCATGCCCAGCCCCACCCAATAATTTGTCTATCCGATCAACCACATGCCGAACCCTGGCACCAGGTAGACAGCAAACTGTTCGGTTGTAGTGATCCGGACGACAAATTACCCTATCCACTTTCCTAATAATTGGGTCCCCTACAACCACAATCTGTTTAGGCCTGACTCTACTCTCCTCCCCACCACTACTAGAGAAACTGTGACATCTATCCCAGTGTTTTATCATTCATTACCCCCCCCCAAAAAAAATCTTCCTCACCACTCATGTCAAGCTAATAGTTTGTAGGCTGAGAACAGGATACTTTTTTTATAAGTGGCATCTCATTAGCAATTAGCCAAACTCTCAGCATCTGATAAATGATCAGAAATCTGATCCTGAAAAATTGAGTAAAGCTGCTTGGCAACCAGGATTTTGGAGTTGTTTTTCTTTTTCTGCTTGCTTTGTTTCTTTCATATGGTCTTGTTTTGAGCTTTCAGTCACCTATACTTATCGAATTGGTTCTATTACAGATTACTTTCCAGAATAGCAACATGACTTTGTTGTAAAGGCATTGCAAAAATTGGTGCACAATACCAGTAATTGTACCCTTAATGATCAAAAAGAAGTGTCCAGGGCAAATAATGAAAGGGGAGAAAAATACTCACAGTTCACCCCAGTCCACGGGTGCAAAAATCTGAAGTAGCAAAAAGTTGTGAGTTTGCTCCAAAAGTAAAGACCATAAATAATCAAATAATTTGCCTACTGGGGCACTGAATAGCAATATGACTATGTTGTAAAGGAACTGTGTAAATGAATATTGTATCTTGTCTGCTGCTTGATAGTATTGGTTGCATGTTAGCTCAGACCACCAGTATGTTATAAGTATGTCCTCTCCACTCAGGATAAACAATATTTAAATACAAATACAAAACAAGATATGTTGAAGTACTTAGAAAGAACAGAAACCATTTAAGCTTAGTCTCCCACAGGTACACCACACCAATTAAAAGTAGCATTTGTACAGTAATAAACAGAAAGAAGTAATTTTCAGAATGACAGTTACTAATTGGAAAAACTTTACAGAAACCTGCATACCTGCACAGGCTGGTATCTTGCAAGCCCTTTCCATCAGCAAAACCAGTTACTTCAATAATAGGAGAATCCAGATTGCTTGACCCACTGCTGATGTGATCACTACTTTCATATCCAGATTCAGTTCTCTGCCAGTTGTCAAGATAGTACATCTTCATATCAGTAGTAACTTTGTTCCTTTCTGTTAGACTTTTTCCTAATGATTCCAAGGAACTCCTGCTGCCAGATTCCTGTTTTATCTCATCCTCAAAGATAGTCATCAGAGTATTACGTTTTGGGCTCTCTTTTGACGGTGGGGTGAAAATATGATTCTTGGCAGATTGTTTTCCATTTGAGTCTACTAAATGTCTGGGGCCGTGTTGGCTTTTCTCATTGTCATTGAAAATGCTGTCCACATTGAGTGTCTCCCGCATAGGCCTCCAAGCTTTTTTGCTCCTGGGGTTTGGTTTTGCTCTGTATTCCTGACTGCTGTCTGTATCATAACCAGCTGAAAAATTGTTTTTCGCCCTGGCCACTTGCTTGGATTCAGGTATTGTGGCATGTCCTGCATTAAAAGAAGAAGATTGTCTAGACTGATTCATGGATCTCTCTTGCTTGTATGGCCCTCTCCCCTGACTGCTATAGAAATGTGGATCAGGATACTTCCTAAAGCCATTTACAGTAGGGGAGGATTCAGACTTGAGATGCACTACTGTAGATGGCTTTGAATTGTAAGCCACTCCTCCAGAAGATTCTAAATATAAAATAAAAATAAATATTAAAAATAAAGTACTGAAAATGAATGAGAATTGCAAAGCACTTTATAAAAAAAATAAGTGGAGAGTTTGTCAAAAAGATTAAACTGATGTGGCTGATGTGTGTGTTGAAAAGGTATATTTGCTCCAATATACCAAGCATTGCCAGCACCATGCATTTTCAAGAACTGGCAAAACCCCTATAAAAGGTATATGAAATATATTTTTCTTTACAAAAGGAAAATCAGAATGACAAGAATAATAGTATTAATAATAGCAACAATAAAATATATTTCTGTGCATCACATTTCAGGGGTGGTCCAACTTAAAGGGATACTGTCATGGGAAAAAAATATTTTTCAAAATGAATCAGTTAATAGTAAAGTTAATAGTAAACATAAAAACTGGGTAAATAGATAGGCAATGCAAAATCAAAAATGTTTCTAATATAGTTAGTTAGCCAAAATGTAATGTATAAAGAAAGGCTGGAGTGACTGGATGTGTAACATAATAGCCAGAACACTACTTCCTGCTTTTCAGCTCTCTTGGTTTCCCCTGATTGGTTACCAGACAGTAACCAATCAGTTACTTGGGGGGAGACCACATGGGTCATGGGTTTGCGTTTGAATCTGACCTGCGTGCTAACGATCAATTACAAACTTACTGAACAGTTATGCCCCATGTGGGCCCCCTTATAGTCACTGACTAACTCAGAGTTAGAGAGCTGAAAAGCAGGAAGTAGTGTTCTGTTCAATATCTGCTAATTCCAGCCTTTATACATCACATTTTTGACTAACTATATTAGAAACCTTTTTATTTTGCACAGCCTATTTACTCAGTTTGTATTTTTACACTGAACTATTCCTTTAAGTTAACTTTTAGTATGTTATAGCATGGCTAATTCGAAGCAACCTTTTAATTGATCTTCATTTTTTTTTTGTTTAATTTTTTAATTATTTGCCTTTTTCTTCATACTCTTTCCACCTTTCAAATAGGGGTCACTGACCCCATCTAAAAAACAAATGCTCGCTAAGGCTACAAATCTATTGTTATTGCTACTTTTTATTATTCATCTTTCTTTTCAGTCCTCTCCTATTCATATTCCAGTCTCTTATTGAAATCAATGCATGGTTGATAGGTTAATTTGGACCCTAGCAACCAGACATAAAATAGCAAACTGGAGAGCTGTTGAATAAAATGTTAAATAACACAAAAACCATAAATAATAAAAACTGAAAAACAATAGCAAATTGTCTCAGAATATCCCTCTCTACATCATACTAACAGTTAACTCAAAAGTGAACAAACCCCTTTAACTTAATACATTTGGAATCTAGTCTGGACAACCATAAGCTATTTACCATTGTATAAACTGTTTTTAATAAGTGATACATAAATATACCAGAACTGGCTTCATGTTGCCCAAACAACTTAGAATTCAATATGGCCAAAAGTATCAAAACACCCTATATGACCTCTTCTGAAATCAAACACTATTTGTTAGGAGAATCTTTTTTTTTGGGGGGGGGGGGCACAAGCCCAAATGGATAATGTTCAAACATATAGTGCTTCCCAGAAGAGTAGCAGGCCCCTCTTCACTTCTTGCATCGATTATTGGTCGCTTTGTGTATAAATCTGTATTTTTAGTGAATATACCCCCATTTATTGTACAGAGTTGCAGAACAAGTAGGAACTTTATAAATACATAATAATAGAAGCAAAGGGAGAACAAACTTCATATTAATACCCCTGATTTTGGAAAGAGATGTTGCGTCAAGTGGCCAGATAATTTTCTAATAATTGTTGGTGAATTGTTTGACTCACTAGTTGAATAAACAAACAAAAAAGTACCTTTGTCACACTTAGTGTTCCATGTTCCAAAATAAGGAAAGTAAACAAGTGAATTAAATTACCTAAATTACCTTTAGGTCTGGTGATTTCTTTCTTCTGTGTTTTCTCAGTAACTTTTCTTTGTGAAGACGATAAACTTTTTAGGATTGCTTTCTGTGCACATTCTCTGGAAACATCCCTCAGTTTTTCCTGTTGTTCATCACGATTTAGTTTAACTATTAGGGAAAAATAATATTTTTATGGGTTTTGTGTTGTTTGACCTGTGGCTGTTGGGCTTGAAATTTAAACAGGATCAGTGAACCTGACAACCAGATTTTTTGTTCCAGGCAAAAAACAAAGCGGAAAACAAATGCCAATAATTCTTGATAAACATATTCACAATTAATAATGACATCTGTTTAGAATGGGTCTACATTTAACATATTAAAAGCTAAAATAAAGGTCAACATCTGCTCCTAAATTTAATATATTCAGGTATGGGATCCGTTATGGGATAAGCTCCAAATTAAGGAGAGGCCATCTCCTACGGACTCCATTTAATCCAAATGTTAAAAAATGATTTCCCTTTTCTCTTTAAAAAAAAACAAACAAAAACAGTTCATTTTAATTGATCCAAATTAAGATAGAATTAATCCTTACTGGAAGCAAAAACAGTCTATTTGGTTTATTTAATGTTTACATGATATTCTAGTAGACTTAAAGATCCAAATTACAGAAAGATCCGTTATCCAGAAACCCCTAGGTCCAGAGCATGCAAATAATTAACTAGTAGTGAGTAATAGAAACCAACAGACCCAAAAGTCATAACATGCATGCTGCTGATTCGGTGTCACTGAATCATTAATTGAGGCTTTGTTCAAAATAATAGCAGTGTTCAAAATAATAATTCAATTACAACCCTTATTTAAGGAAGGAAGGCAGCAAATGTTGTGCATGCTGGTTATAGTGCATTTTTCTCTGGAATGTCAAGCTTTTTCTCTGAGTAAAGTGGGTTGTTCCAGACATTGTTCAGAAGAACATAAGAAGATGCCTGTGTGAAGCCAAGCTATTGGCAAGAAGCCCCAGCAAAGTCCCGTTGTTGCAAAAAAAAAAAAAAAAAAAAAGTGCTTACAATTTGCAGAACCAACACTGTCTGTCCTAAAGAGAAATGGAGCAACATTTTTTTTGACTGATGAAAATAATATTGTTGGGGGTTTGGATCTAGGGGCCACAGACAATTTATGAGACGACCCCAAACACAGAATTCAAGCCACAGTACACAGTGAAACATGGTGGCCCAAGTATCATTATTTGGGGATGTTTCTTATACTATAGTGTTGGGCCTATTTATCACATACCAGGGATCATGGATCAGTTTCAATACATCAAAATACTTGAAGAGGTCATGTTGCCTTATGCCATAGAGGAAATGTCCTTGAAATGGGTTTCAACAAGACGACCCCAAACACACCAGTAAACAAGCAACATCTTGATTCCAGACCAACAAGATTGACGTTATGGAGTGACCAGCCCAATCCCCAGACCCTAATCTAATAGAAGACTCATGGGACGACATCAAAAATGCTGTCTCTGAGGCAAAACCAAGAAATGCAGAAGAATTGTGGAATGTAAGAGGTGCCAAAAGTAGGTCGACTCCATGCAACACAGTTCTCAGAAACACTGCTTATACAACTAAATATTAGTTCAATGATTCCAAGGAAAGCAACATTGTGAAATTTTTTTCATTTCATACAGTGAATGATTGAGTTTGTAAAGAAGACTGCTGACACTGTTTGGAAACAGCCTAATATTCCCTTTTCTTCACTTTCTGTAAAGGAATAACACAAATCTGATACATTTTTCTATTGATTTGGAATAGAATGTGCAGTGTTCCCAATGCATTTGCATGTATGGAACATTACATGGATTTTGAGCTTTATTCAAAATATATATATATATATATACATATATATACATATATATATATATACACACACACACACACACACACACACACACACACGTACATACACACATACTTGACAAATAATTAAGCAAATTGCTCAACCAATGCAAAAGTCAAAACATAATCCAGAAAAAGCACTCAATATGTTAATGGCAATTCAGAGTTATTTCCTAACACCAATAGCAAATTATTTACTTCCATGTCAGTGTTACATCTGCATTCCTTATAGGTCACCTATTACTTTTTAGTGATTTATTTAATGCCCTATTCAGCAAAACAATCAATTTAATAAACACATGAAGAGCTATTAGGTGGAAATACAACTTTGTGACCTTTTGGAAGGCTCTTTGGTGATTATGTGTATCTATCACACTTTTTTTGTTTCATTGTGAAAAGGAGCTTGTTTTGTTATTGCAGATATGCTGCTAAAGTGAGGCGAGAATAAAGAGAGCACCTATGGGGGAGCTGGAAACTCCAGGGGCATACAAAGTAAAGATCACACTGATTCAATGTTACTTCTTAGCCGTTTGTTCTTACAAACGCACACTATTATTAAGAATTAGTCAGCACACATTTACTACGAATTGTGCATGCAGATTTACAAAATTCACATAAAAGATGCTCACATGCCCTTAAAAAAAATCTGAGGGAAGACCCCATTGTACATCAACTGTGTCATTTCTGGATGAGTTATATGTATGTCAAATTGGACAAAAGAAAAATGACTACTAAGGGATGAGATTTAGACAGAAAGACAAAGAAAGCAAGAGAGACAAAAGAATTCAAATGGTGCAGAAGTCAGACTGTAGAACGCTAGAAAGTAATGAAATGAAAGACAGGCTGGGACTTCTGTGTTAAGGAGAAACACGGGTAGTGAAAGATTAAAGCGGAGCTCACCCTTCCTTGTGGCGTCTCGGCCGCAGCTCTCGCGATACTCCGGCAACTCCAAGCCGGCATCTGCAGTACAAGATCTGTGTATCGCTGTTCAGCGCTGGCCCGTCCACATCAAGACTCACCACACTTGTTGTTTGAAAAAGCGGCTTTATTCAAATTGCAGTAAGTGATAACAGGCAGTGGGTATGTGGTGCGAACTAACGCGTTTCGTGCCCTCTCTATTGGCACTTCATCAGAGTTGATGAAGTGCCAATAGAGAGGGCACGAAACGCGTTAGTTCGCACCACTTACCCACTGCCTGTTATCACTTACTGCAATTTGAATAAAGCCGCTTTTTCAAACAACAAGTGTGGCGAGTCTTGATGTGGACGGGCCAGCGCTGAACAGCGATACACAGATCTTGTACTGGGACTTCTGTGTTAACCACTATTATTAAGGTAATAATACATACCAGGCCCTCTGCCATCACTCGATTGAACAATTCTTCTAGTAAAAGTTGGTTCATCCACATGGAGTTTGTACCCATTGTTCTGATATATATGTTCACCAAACTGATTATCTCTGGTGTAATCTGGCTTCTTTAGCACAGAGGATGTCTTTTCACTTCCTTCAAAAATATACAAAGAAAGATGTGAAATTAATGATATCACATATGTTATGTATCTCTACTAGTCAGAAATGTTAAAATGTTCTACCTTACATAAGGCGACACTAAGACTTTATAAACAAGTCCAGAAAATAGAGGGATTTTGCTGAATAATACAGTTTCTGATAACAGACTGCAAGGCTAAGGTCACACTGAAAGAATGCTTAACAGCAATACAAGACTGATCAAAATTTAACATATTGTACTCTACAATGCAAGGGACACAATGAAGTCTTGTCCAAGACAATTGCTGTCTTCACATGTTTTTTTTCTTTTCAGCTATGGATGAACTAACAGTTAGACAGGCTGAATTTGATAGACAAGTGTCTTTTTTCAAACCTCATGTAATACATTATGTTATATGTTAACAGTAAACTTCTTGCTAGGGCTGCATTATATAACAATTAACATTCCAAGATGAAGATCCTCAGAACAACTAAGAAAATAAAATATAAAGATCAATTACAAAATAAAACAGTGATATCTACATCATTCTTTTTAAGGCCAACCAAACCATTTAATAAGTGTGAACCTTGGGGGCATATTTTTCAAAAGTCGAGTGATAGAGTTTTAATTTACCTCGAAACTTGAATAGTATCTTATTATGAAAAAATCGTGAACATCTAAAATTCGAACTAAAATTACCGACGCAAATTCGTCAAATCGGGTTTTTTTTCCTCCGAAAAAATTTGAATATCAGGAAGGCTATTAACATCTTCAAATGGGTCAGTGGACCTCTGCCATTGACTTCTACATGAACTTGGAAAGTTTTAGGTGGCATACTATCAAATTCAAGTTGTTCCCAGGGTCAAGGTATGATAAATCTCGAATTATTCCCCACTCGAATTTGTGAGTTTTGACCAAAAATCCAATTCGAACTTTAAGAAATCTGCCCCTTAATGTTTTTAAAAAGTTAATATGCAAGGCAGATGGTGAAAGGGATTGAGTCCCTTATATTAACAGAATTAATTCTTACTAGTGACTAGCTACTAACTTGCATCATCTGGTGCAAAGCATGCCTGACCTCTTAATAACCACAACATGCCACAATCATAAACCGAGCCACTCCTAGTGTATTTCTATATAAATAATTGAGAAGCTGCTGCTTTGTTCCTATCTTCTCCTCTTCCCCAATACTAATTTGAACTTGCTCACCTGTCTCCTCACTATGTAACTCTCTCTTACAGTGAGACCAATGCTGAACCTGCCTCAGTGCATCCTCATTCGTTACTGCTGTGCCATCAGGATTTGCATAAAACAAAAGCAAAGGTTGGTAATGACACCGAATGCACTTGGTGACCACATCTTTCCACTTTGTTCCAACCTAAATAAAGAACAATATATTACCTATAGACAGTAAATAGATGCTTCTAAAATATAAATATTAAAAGAAATTACATTGTTGTTTTCCTTTTAAACATTTCGGTGAGGGTCCTGCTGTACTGAAATAGTTAATCCATTAATCTTAAGAACATGAAGTTAACTATTACAGCTGTTACTCTGCCACATGGTTAAAGGAGAATTCGACCCCCTCAACTAATAAAAACTCCTACCCCCACTCTACATAGCCCCCCCGCACAGGTGTTAACACCTGTAAATGCCCCATATCCTATAATTACCCCTCGTTGCAGAGTCAGTGCAGTGGAGCTCATAGGCTCCATCTTCTTCTCTTCGGTAATGTTCGGAAAGTAAGCGCCGTATCGGCTCATGCACATGGAGCAGTCTTCCGTTTCGTGATAATTGTGCATGCTCCGAAAGTGCCGAAAATTGCCGAAGGGAAGGAAGATGACCCAAAGATTACCGAAGCACCGGAAGAAAGCCCCTATGAGCTCCGCTGCTCTGACTCTGCAACGAGGGGTAATTACAGGATCGGGGGCATTTACAGGTGTTAACCCCTGTGCAGGGGAGGGGCTTTAATTAGTTGGGGGGGTTGAATTCTCCTTTAAGGAGTTTTCACAAACACATTTCCAGGCCTTACTATGGTTACTTTGAATATGGCGGAATTAAAAATGTAGCCACAGAATTCTTGAAGGTATAGCCAAAGTATTCAAACAGAAGGTAAAAAAAAAACAACTGAAATCGAGATTTTATTACAGATCATTTTTGTCTTGCAGTTAGTGTTAGGACTGATGGTGTCAGATCACCAGATTGCATCCTAAAAGTCGGATGTAGTTGCACTGGTCACAATATAAAGGGAAAGACACCAAAATCTGATATGTAAGCTAAGTGACATGACTGTCAGATATAAACACAGCATGCTGCATTTTTCATCTGCCAAGATGAAAAAGCTGATGGTGTCTGACCAGCTTTATGTTTCCATTGAAATACACTGACTGTCAAATGTAGATGCAATCCAACTTCATATTCTAGCTATGGTGGGAGGGTAGGGGATCAGATTTTGCAGCATCCTAGAAAACAATACAAACCCCTTGTAGTTTTAAAAATGTAGTAACATGTAAATATAAATATACACGTCATACATCTTCTGAAACAGACAAAACAAGTCATTTTATCATTTTAGCTACTGTAAAAGCCCTTTAGACTAGCTGTTGCCAAATATTTCCAGGTGCAAAAGTACAAGTGGTGAAAGTAAATGACAGTTTTAGAAACTATTAAGGTTGCATAGTACAGCTTGAATCATCATTCTAGTGCTATGATTGGTTGTCAGAAAACTGTCTTACCTCTTTTACAGATGCATCATCAAACAGAAACCACTTGGCACTCTTTGTGTGGTAGGCAAAGGCACAGTAGTGTTTACTTGTGTAGCAGATCATACCCACAAGGTAAAGTCTACTTTCTTTGGCTTGCTCATCCGTAACCATGAAAAAAAGCTGTGAAAACAGATGCAACTTTTATATGCCAAATATCAGCAGTTTAAAAATATTCCCTATCAGTTTTTCACATCACAAGCTATCACATGAAACTGCAGGTAGATTTTTCAATACATAAAAAGTAATTACACCCAATTTTGTTTACTTTTTTATATGGATGAATAAATAACTGCTGGTATAGTAATTCACCTATGCTAACAAGATCGTGAAATTGTCCCTGAACTAAGGGTATACGCATATTGAAGCAAGTCACTCTGCATAAAGGCACACATATGCCTACGAGTATGGGCAGTAGATAGAGTTCAATTATAGTCTTGATTTCATTTAATATCAAAAGGATTTTTTCCCCACAGAGTGCAAGCTGTCTAAGGTCTCTGGCCATGATGTTCTTGAATCCCTTAAAAATGCACCTCCCACATGTCTCATATATACTGGCCAGTTAACTGGCTTCTAGTTAGGGTTGCCACCGGATTATGAAATCCGGACAGGACACTGAAGTGAATGACACAGGGATCAGCCAATCACTGATCACCACGTCATCTGTCCCACCCCTGATGTCACCCTCCCCACCCACCGGCATCACCATCCCCGCCCCCTGCCTGTTTTCACTGAGAAAGAAAGTTGGCAACCCTACTTCTAGTATAACTGTTCCTACTATAATTATGAAATAAAATTGTAGGTTCCACTGTGACAGAAGATATTGTTGCCAGTTGAAAATGTTCTGCATAATAGGTTGGTGCTGTTATGAAGAGCATATTTGTTTATCAATTGCATTCTACTTAAAGGTGGACTAAAGGCTTAAAAAAAATGAAAGCCGACTTCTTTAGAAACTTAGCAGTTTTAAATGACCAGTTTGAAAGAAACAAAGCTTTAAAACCTCTGTCTTTGACAGCTCCAAGTTAAAGTGAAGCGCTTGTAGCCCAATGAGTAATTACCTTTGCAGGAGGCCTCTCCATTTAGAGTCACTTCACTGGGCTCTGAAGGAATGGAGATTATTTCCGGTGCCCAATGCCATGCAAAAATACATTGTAAAAAGGTGCTGAGAGCTCAATTACAGGAACATTACATCACTTACAAATACAATTTCATATGCTACCTTTCTCACACTTCTTTATCAGTTATTAATAATGTAAATGATTACGTTAAGTAATAATAAATAAGAGGAGTTTGGTATCATTCCATACCCCGGGTAAATAAAGTTGAGTAGCCAAATTTCGTACAACATCTTCAGTTAAGTCAGAGTTATCGGAATCCCAAACTAGGCCAATAGTAACAATTTCTGGGCAGTTCATAAGCACACGGCGGATTTTGATTTTCTGGCCACAGTTACTCTGCATGGAAACACAGATAAGAGAAACCATGTAAAATACTTTGCAAGTTCTGAAATTTTTGGATCACTAAAATATATACAGTGACTTTAAAGGCAAACCATAACCTTTTTTTCCTTGAGGCATTCCAATTTTGAGTTACTCTTTGTTTGGGGTCACTTCTTGGGGTCCTTCAATACAGTTTTTTTTTTCTATCCAGGCGGTTACATCGATACCTACAGGTCCAGTTAACAGCCTGGATGTGATTGGGCTGAAGCTTGTACCAAAATCTGATGTGTAAACTACATGGAAAATTTTCCATTTAATGTGACACCACAGTCAGATGTGAATGTGGCATGCTGCACTTTCAACCGAGTTTGATAATTTCAGTAAGCATTAAATACCTATTGGAATTGAAATCCACCATTCCACCTAATGCAGTTTTTAATTATTTGTATTTTTAAGGACACAGTCCTGTGCTGTTCTTTTAAGCAGTGAGTTTGTATATGATTGGGCAACATGTTTTAACGTTATCAAACAATAAAAGTTAAGTTTTATATACATTGTTGCAATCACCATCTGAACTAGTCAGATAGCAACAAAGGAAGTGTGCTTGGTTCACAGTGTACTCTAATTTGTTGCAATTTTTGTAATATAGATGCTGCATTTTCATCCAACAAGATACAAACTAACGGTGTCTGGCCGACTAGATTTTTCCACTGAAATACACTGAATGTCGGATGTAGATGCATGAACAAAACTATTGTTTGGAGTTACTGCTACAAGGCAAACTTAGTGTGTTTAATTACATATGGGGGTTAGGTAAGTAACATATTTCAGCTATTAATTCTCTTTAAGATTTTTTTGTGACGTAAAACACTGTTCATTACCTTTGCACCTCACTATATAATGATCAGTATTACAATATTTTAACTGTGGAAAAGAATGCAAGGATAATAAAAATAAACCCTTTAGCAGGAACGTGACAGTTTGGATAGAATCGTATTAAAGGAGTAGTTCACTTTTAAATTACCTTTAAGTATGATGTGTGATATTCTGAGGCAATTTGCAATTGGTTTTCATATTTTATTTGTGGTTTTTAAGTTATTTTGCTTTTTATTCAGCAACTCTCCAGTTTGCAATGTCAGTCATCTGGTTGCTAGAGGCCAAAATACCCTAGTAACCATGCATTGATTTGAATAAGAGACTGGAATAGGAGTATGAGAGGCCTGAATATAATGCTGAGTAATAAAAAGTAGCAATAACAATACATTTGTAGCCTTACAGAACATTTGTTTTAGATGGGGTCAGTGACCCACATTTGAAAGCTGGAAAGATTCAGAAGAAGAAGGCAAATTATTCAAAAACACTACAAAATAAATAATGAAGACCAATTGAAAAGTTGCTTAGAATAACATACTAAAATTTAACTTGAAGATGAACCACCCCTTTAAGGAAGGTGAACAGCCACCCCAGTATTCTGAGAATTACTGTAAAATAGGCATTCTGAGACAATTATCTATGAATTAAAAAACGTACTCTGTGTCAGGAGCATTATAGGCCTCAAATATCTACTTGGTAATGGATGATGGCTCACAAAGCAGTCCTGGAAATCATTTAGATGCGGATTACAAATAAAACCCCTACACATATATGCTGTCATTGTTGCTCTGCTACATTTTTTTTAAATGAGTGATGGCATTACTTTCCCTAAAGCTATCCTTTATATACCTCTGTATCTGAAAATCAGGTCATAAAGGTAGAACTGAAGTTGTTCAGTTTTGTCTTTTGTGAATCAATTTGGCAAGGAAGGCCTTCTGCATTGGATTCTCAGTTTAGTGGCTATTCAGACAGCAATACCAGAATACAAATGACCACAATCAATGCACATTTCTACTAGACAAATACAATGCTTCTTTTGTTATCTTGTTATTTGACCAGACAGTTCATTTATATTGTTGGTGCAATAAAAATGTGGCCAAAAATTAGGTATATTCTAATCACTGGCCCATAACAATTTAGTGAACCATGTGATGATACCTTGACAGAAAGGGATATGCTTCAAATAGAAAAAACACCTCTAAAAGGCCAAGTGTAATTTGTTTGTTTTGCTTACCGGACACTTCCTGTAATCATCTGTGGTGTTAGCAGCCTGAAGTAAATCAGCGAACATTTCTGGCTTCAGGCGTTCATGCCTCTCCAGCATTTTGTCAACTTCATTACTAAATTAAGCAGAGAAGGGAAAACAGTCAACACTTATTTTGTGTTGTTTAGAAGCCTAAAAATACTCATACTATTGTCGGCATGTATGGAGCTTTTAATGGCAAACTGCTCATGTGTGTTTCATAAATTATCGGACAGATACAGATAACTGTCGTCAGTGTGTATGGCCTGTTGGACAACTACAATAATTAAAAAGAGAAAATATCGGACCCTTGCTAAATATCGGACCCTTGGCCCGTGTATGGGGGCCCCCGACGGGCTTCCCCGATCGAGATCTGGCCGAAAGTCGGCCAGATCTCGATCGGATGGGGTTAAAAATCCCGTCGGATCGCGGCCGCATCTGTTCGTTGATGCGGTCCCGCGATCCGACCGCCCGTTTGTGAGAGCTGGATCCGATCGTTGGGCCCTAGGGCCCACGATCGGATCTGCCCGATATTGCCCACCTTCAAGGTGGGCATATCGGAGGGAGATCCGCTCGTTTGGCGACATCGCCAAACGAGCGGATCTATCCGTGTATGGCCACCTTTACACAAAAATTCACTTTAAGGAGAAGAGGAGGTTTCAATTACCCAATTGAGAAATAACTTTATTGAGAAAAATATAGTAAAAAAAACCCTCTCTCCACCACCAAACCAATTCACAGTCTTTACTCACTGACAAAGTGCTATGTGTAGTAATTTAAATTATTGACAACTGCACATATAACTTTGTCAGTGAGTAAAGACTGTGAATTGGTTTGGTGGTGATGGAGAGGGTTTTTTTTCTTTATAAAGCTGTTCGACAACTATTAATTTCTACAAATGATCATATGTCCAGGATAGCAGTATTAATGCAGCACATATATAACTGATCTTTGTTTCTATTATTTGACAATACCTGCATGTACATCTCCACCTTGAGAAATTCACGGTTTTTATGGTTTGGTGTTCTAAACTGAAGGTGCACTTATTTATGAAAAAGTAAATTGAAAGCAAGAGGGGGAAAGTAGCAGCATTTTTGTGATCACTAAAAGTAGCACCCATTAAAATGTTGTGTGCCAGAACCTAATGGTTGAACTAAATAATGGTATGTGAAATATTTTAATGAAATCTGTAGGCTCTGTAATACCCTGCCTCATCTTTCATGCTATCTTTTCAGACACCCAGTTATTACACTGCAGAAAGTGGATATTTCAAACACTGAGAAGTTTCAGGAAGTGTATTCTGTGTCTAAGGTCAAGCACTAAAAGGGTAACTGCTCACAGAGCAGCCAGAAGAAAGAGCACCTGCTGGTGCTCAGAACACTGCACTTAAATAACATGGTGCATTTTAAACTTGAATAACAGAAAATGTACAATTTAAATAATATATTAAAAAGCTCAAATCCTCCCACATCATTATGACTGCACATTCTTTTATCCGGTTATTGGGAGACAGAAAATCTTTTCCTAACAAAGGCTTAGATTGCCTGACTCATTTGAAATAAAGTAAGGTGAATACATTTCCTGCCACTCGAGAATAAAAGAACACACAGTGAAAGGTATTTATTTTGGGAAGGGGGGGGGTGTTATAAAGGTAACTAACCAAGGGTAATTTTTTTTTTCAGTTGTGAAGCACTTTTTAAGACAAAGCTATGAAGGATCTTCCCTTAAAGTCATTACTAGAACAGGTCTGAAACTTTCAAGCGGATAGATCTGGACATCAAATAGCACAGAGAAGACATGGTAGGAAGTTCAAACTATTTTGATCTGAAAATCACTGCAGCCTTTAGAGCCATTACATTTATTTTGATATAATGGTAGATTTGTAGAATTCTATCTCGCTTGAAAATGCACAGGCTTGTCACTATACAAAACAAGATGCAATTGCATTGTTTTCCCATACATAAATCTTCCTGTGTACCAGTAGCCATAAACAGAATCCATATATTTAATATATGAAGATATTGCTTTAGCTGAATCATAGGCAAAAAAAAAATCCAGACATACCAAAGGGCTGTTGTAGAAATATATCTCACAAACTCTGTAAAAGGCAATGGATCAGATGAGGCTCCACAACTGCGACAAACACACTAAAAGAGAAGAAATAATCCCATGCATAAAGCAATATATACTTTGGGAAGAGAAAATACATGCTATATATATATTACAGACTTTAAGACATTACCTGTTCGTAAAGAGTCATTGCAAATTTCTGATGGGTGATGCAAGATTTTGAAGTGCACATATCTCCTTCACTATTTGGCACAATATGGAAATGAATCCTCTGCAATATGTTTTCCTACAAAGTTTGCAAAAGTAGGTGAAGAGAAGGCAAAAATAAGATTTTTACAGGGTAAATAAGAGACATAAGAAGATGTAATATATGCAACATGAAGACCTAAACAGTAAAAAAAAAAAAGGTTCCTTTCCTTACAGTGCTTGCATTTATACTGCATTAAACCAATTCAATCCCCTGCAGCAGATTCCATGAATTCTGAATTTCAACCTCATGACAGCTGAAACTGCCATAAACAGGAGCCAAGCAGAAGGAATCCAAAGTAGGCCACCAGAGCCTCTATACAGGCATTCCAAAAAAGCCACACCATTGTACTCCATCATGGTTATTAGAATATATGTTTTGTATAACTACCCTGCCCTTTGTGAAATTCTGGACTGCATCCGTGTGTAAAACAGCAACCCAATTTTCCATTACGTTTTATGGAGATAAAATTAAATTTAATATGTTTCACTGTGGTGTGGCTGAGATTTATATGTCCTGTTCTGAAGAAAATGTATTTTGCCTATAACTAGGTAAACAAACAATCCCCACTTCCAAGATATGCTAGCACGGGGAAACCAGGCCAAAGCACACTGTCCGGGAAATAAAAATTAAAACACTTGACTAGCCTGTGTAACCATTGACAATAGAACTCTAGGTAGAACTACTAGTTTAAGGGGAAGCAAGATCTGAAGAAATTGTGTTGTCTTGCATCTAGTGGTGACACATACAATATTGTCGTCAACCTGCACATGTGGGGCAAACCAGTTGACTTCATGACAATGCATTGTATAAATGTCTATACCACGTTTTTTACAGTGCCTTGGATTTTTTCACATTTATGAAACTTGGCATTCAAATTGGTTAATCTGGGACTGTATTTCAATGACCTACACAAAACAGTCCATAATGTTGAGTGAAAAAAAACAAAACACATTTTTACAAATCAAAAATAGAAAGTTTTGATTGAAGGAGCATTCACATATGCCTGTGCTATGAAACCCCTACATAAGTTCTGGTGCAACCATCTGCCTTTAGTTGAATGGAGTCCACCTGTGTGCAAATGTCAAAATAAATACTGCATTCCCATTTCTAGAAGGCCCCAGGATTTATTAGAGAACATTTCTGGAGAGGCACCAGCAGGATTGGCATATGAAATAAATATCCTGCAGTTGGACAACTCCTGGTGCAGCATTCAATTAATTGTTAAAAATGAAAAGAATATGCCACAACTGTCTAAAAAAGGCAGTCCAGTGTAAATCGGTGAGCGGGTAAGGATGGCATTAGTTTGGGAAGTATACAAGAGTTCAATGGTAACTGAGAAGCTGGAAAGGTCTGCAACTGAGACTGATAAAACAGTCATTGGAACAACTGTAACCTGATCAATCTACAAATCTAGCCTTTATGGAAAAGAGGTGGGAAAAACATCTGTTTCTGAAAAGAAGCCATGGTAAAGCACATTTCAATTTGCCAGAAGGTATAGAAAACATGTGGTTCATTGGTCTGATTAGAACAGAACAGACCTGTTTTGGCCATAGTGCAAAAGATTGTGTGGTGCATGGTGTTTGTAGCGCCATGTTGCGCCTTTCATCAGCAGGGACTGGGAAACATGTGAGGACTGAGGGTGAGATACATAGCGCTTATTACAGGAAGAAAACCGGTTTCAGTGCACATGTAAATCAATATTGGGATAGAGGGAAAGCTTGTAGCAACACAATGACCCTAAACAAAGAGCCACCATGAATGGCTGAATGATATTGCCACTATGAATGGCTGAATGATATTGCCCAGTTAAAGCTCTGACCTCAATCTAATTAGTAATCTTTGGCAAGCTTGACAATTGCTAATCACCACGATTTCCATCCCACCGGATACAGCTTGAACAATTTTGCCAAGCAGAATTGTGCAAAGCCAGTAGAAACTAACTTAAAAAGATTTGCAGCTGTAATTGTAGCAATAGGTGCTTCTACCAAACACTGACCGAAGACTGCAACTTTGAAGTGTTAAAGGAACGTTAACACCAAAAAATTAAAGTGTTTCAAAAGAATGCCAACACTGGTAAAACTGATGTGTTTGCTTTAGATACACAATTATATTTTACATAAACAACCTACTGTATAGCCATGGGAGCAACCATTCAAGCACATGATTCACAGTAGAAAACAAAGATGTTCTGAAGAGTCCCATTGTATAATACAGAGTTATCTGCTGTGTAACCTGTGTCTTTTCTCATTTTTCAGCTTTGAATGGCTGCCCCATGGCTACACAGCAACTTGTTTACATAAACTATAGTAGTCTTTCTGAAACAAACACGCAATTTTTTTTTTACCAGCACAGGGCAACACTGCATTATATTTTCATTATTTTGAAACACTTTCATTTTTTGGTGTATTTTGTAAATAAAATAGTTAACATTACAAATTATATTGATTTTAATCCCAGGCTGTAAAAGAACAACATTTGGAAAAGTCCAAGGGGGAAAAAAAATGATGCAAGACACTGTATTTCAAAAGTAAGTTAATAACTTCCCATTTGCTTTATAAAATAATATAATATATCCTCTTCCACATTACCACCAAAGTTTAAGAAGTAAATGTACCAAGTACTCACAAAACATTCAGCAGCATCATCCATAAGTCCAAGCTGAAAGCGATGCTCATCTTTGAAGCTTTCTGCAAGGGCATGTCTCATAGCATCCGATGGAAGTACCTTCTCTCGGCTTGTTTGAAACTGTGCAAATATGGACTATACAGAATAGAAACAATAGCACTGTATCAACAATGAGCAGTGCTCTAATAAATCCTGCACTATTCTTCAAATAAGCTTCTGTTAAAAGGCGAGTTAAACTCACTGGGATGGGGGGACACCAGGAGAGACACGTGGTGACGACACGTTGATAACAGAACAGTGGTGGAGTATACCAGCCGGTGGGGAGGTACGGAGGGTTGGGAAATGTTAGAAGAGACCTGGCTAACAGTGTGCATGTCACTGAGTTATTATTGGTGTGTTCTGACATTAAAATGCACTGCTTATATTATGTAATGTACTGTTTGCTCCATTTGAAAATTGCCTAACTGTAGATTTAAAATACTCTCTCTGAAAGGCCTGTTTACCACACTAATGCCTGGAGAAGTATGAAACTGATCAATTTATATATTACAGAAACCAACTAAAGATTGTGAACAAAACAAACAAAAAGTTAAATGGTATTATAAAACGCTGTGAGCTGACAGTAATCCTTTATTTGAAATTGAAAATCAAGCATTTACAACAATGTTACTTCCCAACCATCTTTAAAAATAAATGCAATTTTAAAAACTCTAATTGAAAAGCGTTATTTGAAACATAACATATAACATATTTTATATTTTCTTTTTGAGGAGCTTAAGCACCTGTTTGATTCTATTTTAGCAAGGTATGACATCTCCTGCAAGTGCCAAATATACATGAATGCTCCCTGAACTCATTCTTAAGATTTCACAATGACTAAAGGCTGAAGACTGAAATCACTTCCGCGCCTAAACCATTATTATACATTGCACAGATAAACAACCTAGAGATACACAGAGGAAAGGCAACCATCCACACACTGCTGCAGCAGGGCAGGCCTAAGAGTTTGAGTAGGGTAGTGGAGGCTGCCCATCCCTTAAAGGGGTATAATATGAGTAAAGAAAATAATCCTTAAAATAGAAATGTATTTCTACCTATACTTTTTTTCACTATAACATTTAAAAACATAGGGCTCATGTAAGTCCACAAGAGCAGTTGCAATCCCAGTTCTTTTCCCACAGGCACTTCCATTAAATTTGGTTCTGAATTGAGCGCTGCTGCCCCAACTGACACAGGGGAAACCTGTAGCTATCACTACCTTGTAACCAGGGGGTAGCTCCCAGGTTCCCTCAGCATCCTGTATATCCATTTGCTGACATTTTGTTGCCCTGAAAGAATAGACTGCACAAGTCACTTGCAGGCTGAACATGATGCCTGGAACACTTATAAAATATTCAAATACCTTCCATTTACAGGAAAGTTGATGACATACTTACTAATTTGGCAGCTTTGGTGATCTAAGAAAAAACTGTAGCAGCTTAACCTAACCTACTTTCCCATTTGAACTAAATCAGAAACACGCTGTCAATGTTCCCTCCATTTTTGTTTTTTTGCTGTAGTTGCAAAAAAATTACTTTTTGTTGCACACTTTTAAAAATTGTTAAAATTATACGGTATACAGTAAAAACTTACCTTTAATGCACAAAATATACAGGCATCTCCTAAGCAAACATGTCCAGTCAGTCCCCGTAAACTGCGTCGAAAAATGTCCAATTGCCACAGCACCTTTACATTTATAACAAAAAAATGTACCAAAGGTGTTAAATAGAATCTGGACATAATTTGACTTTACAGTACTTTAAATCAGCAGTAGACAAATAAATGAAAAATGCCATTTCTTCTATGTATGTTATATAAACTGCAATCATTCTGGTCTCAGATTTACAGCCGTTTTTTTTTACATCTCGCTTTCAAAATGATACATTCCTCTAAACTTTACAGTCTTCCTACCCCTAACTATAGTATTGTAAAAAAAAAGAAGTGTTAATAGGCCATTTGACATACACTCGGTTTTGCCGTTTGAACCCAGAAGGGTGTAGTAAAGGAACAGTAACATCAAAAAATTTAAGTGTTTTTAAGTAATGAATAATAGTGTAGTGTTGTTGCCCTGCACTGGTAAACTTGGGTGTTTGCTTCATGACTATTATAGTTTATATAAACAAGCTGTAAGAAACTTACCCTGGTGGTCTAGTGGGCAGCGGGGTCCACGCCACATCCTTGGCGTGGACGCCCGCTGTGCCACTCCTATCCTGCCCTTGCCGACGCCATCTTGGATTACTTGCCTCTTAAAGGCGCAGGCGCGCTGGCGTGATTGCGCCAGCGCACAACGACGCAAAATTGCGCACGTTTTGGCGCCAATTGGATCCCTATTTAAGACCCATTCAGACCTGTAGCCAGTGCCCGTTATAGGATCATATCCTATGGTTTCCTGAGCTTTTGCTACCTGTTTCTGAATTTGCTATCCTGACTGATTATCCGTGTTTGACCCAGCCTGTTCCTGACTACTCTGCATTCTGTATCCTGACCCTTGCCTGCCTACGACAACTCTTCCTGCTTAACCCCTTGCTTGATCACCCGGTTTGAACTCCTTGCCTTGTACCCCTCGTTAAGTCCAGGTGGCACCCAATTAAGCTGAGGGCTCCTCCCGAAGCCCAAAGGTGGTCACACTACTGGTGAAGCCGAGCCGAGACCAGGGTCCTTGGCATTTGTTCTGGTATTTGGTGCCGGCCGTGACATTATAACGGGCCATAATGGATGAAGAAGGTCAAGTCGCTGCTGCCGAGGCTCCCTCCACCACTGAACTGCTTCTCGCTACTCTGTTGCAGCGTTTGGAGAGTCAGGCGCAAAGACAAGAACACCTACTGCAAAGCTTCCGTGACCTGTCGAATAGAGTGGATGCCACTGAACAGTTGCTAGTGGGTCCTTCTGCAGTGCCGGGTAAAATCCATGAGCCTAAAATCTCCTTCCCCGACAAGTTCAGTGGGGATAGGACCAAATTTTATGTCTTTCAGGAGGCATGTAAATTGTATTTAAGTTTTTTCCCACACTCCTTTTCTTCTGGAGAGGATAAAGTGAGGTTTATTATGACCTTATTACAGAGCGACGCACAAATATGGGCGCTAAGGTTATCCCCCTCTGACCCTGCCCGCCTTTCCCTTGAAGCTTTCTTTAATTCTATGGCAATCCTTTACGATGACCCGGATCGTGCCTCCTCTGCCGATGCCGCAATTCGTAAACTTCGCCAGGGAAAGAGGGTTGTAGAAGAGTATTGTACAGAGTTTCGCCGGTGGTCAGTGGAGACCGGTTGGAACGATGTGGCTCTTCGCAGCCAATTCCGTTTAGGGCTTTCTGTGTCTGTAAGAGACAGCTTGGTAAATTACCCCCTATCAGCTAATGGTGGCCATACACGGGCCGATAAAAGCTGCCGACAGACCGTGTCGGCAGCTTATTGGCCCGTGTATGGGGGCCCCCGATGGGCTTCCCCGATCGAGATCTGGCCGAAAGTCGGCCAGATCTCGATCGGATGGGGTTAAAAATCCCGTCGGATCGCGGCCGCATCTGTTCGTTGATGCGGTCCCGCGATCCGACCGCCCGTTTGTGAGAGCTAGGATCCGATCGTTGGGCCCTAGGGCCCACGATCGGATCTGCCCGATATTGCCCACCTTGAAGGTGGGCATATCGGAGGGAGATCCGCTCGTTTGGCGACATCGCCAAACGAGCGGATCTATCCGTGTATGGCCACCTTAACTTGGATGATCTAATGACTTTAGCCATCCAAGTTGATAGAAGACAAAGGGAGAATAGGGGGGAAAAGGGCACTTATTCTCTTCCCGAGGATATTAAGTGTAAAAACTCCTTACCCCTCTGTGTCTCTGCCTCAGGAGGAACCCATGCAATTGGGTACTATTCATTTAACTCCTAAGGAAGAGGCTCGCAGACGGTCTCTGGGTCTGTGTAATCTGTTGTGGGGAGATGGGTCATTTCCTTAACCTGTGTCCTAAGAGGCCTCCATTTGGGTCAAGAAGTTTCCTCTCCCCAAATTTCCTCCAGGATTGTGGTTCCTGTTAATTTAATTTGGCCTGCTGGTTCTGTAATTCTGGGGCGGCGGGGAATTTTTTAAATGCTAACTTTGCAAAGAAGTTTAATATTCCCTTAACACCTCTCATTCCTCCTGTAAGGATTCTGGCCATTGATAAAAACCCTTTGAAGTCTGGGCTGGTAACCCGGAACCCTGTGTCTTTGACTATGTGCATTGACAACTTGCACTCAGAGGAGATATCCTTCCATGCTATCGAGGGTTCTCTATCTTCTCCTCTGATTTTAGTGTTACCATGGCTGAAGGCACACAACCTCCACATTGATTGGGTAACTGGGGAGGTTATTCAGTGGGGTTCTGGGTGTAAAGATTCCTGTTTAGTTTCCACACTTGGGGTGGCAGCTGCTTCCCTCACAAAACTCCCTTCTGCGGAATTTTGCTCCAAGTCCTGTTCAGGGGTACATAGTTCCCTTTTGACTAACCCTGTCGCTCTGAAAAAGACAGCTGTTAAGTCCCATGGGGAGGTACCTAAATATCAGGTTGGGGATTTGGTTTGGGTTTCCACGGGGAATATCAAGCTTAAAATACCATCTTTTAAGCGGGAGCCCAGGTGTATTGGTTCATACCCCACAGTGGAGATTGTAGACCCAACCTCTGTCCGTCTTGACTTGCCTAATTTATTTTTGTTATCTAATTTATTTCATATTTCTGTTTTGAAACCAGCCATACAGGTCCCTCAGCAATCCTGCCCTTCCCCAGTATTGGCTAAGACTCTGGCCAAATTAGATGTCAAGGGTAACCATCTTAAGAGACAGTCCCATCCCTGGTCTCCTGGTAAGGTTGAGGGTCCAGTGGCCCCTCTTAGGGGGGGGGTAATGTAAGAAACTTACCCTGGTGGTCTAGTGGGCAGCGGGGTCCACACCGCGTCCTTGGCGTGGATGCCCGCTGCGCCGCTCCTATCCTGCCTTTGGCGGCGCCATCTTGGATTACTAGGGCGCGCGCAAGACCAGGGTCCTTGGCATTTGTTCTGGTATTGGGTGCCGGCCGTGACACAAGCTGCTGTGTAGCCATGGGGGCAGCCATTCAAGCACAAGACAAATAGTATATAACAGATATGTTATGTAGAATAGCATTGTATACTACAGAGCTTATCTGTTATAGATGTGTAACCTGTGTATTTTCTCCTTTTACAGCTTTGAATGGCTGCACCCACTGCTATCCAGCAGCTTGTATATATATATACTATAACAACTTCTTGCAATTCATTCAGAAATGCCTTTGTAACATTACTCACTGCTCAAGCCCTTTACTCTTGTTGCCCGGTGTGTCTGGAATGCACATGCTGCACTTAATAACAAAACAGGATGTTTATATAGGAAGGTGTTTGTAACAGTCACAAAAAAAGAATGTGCTACATAGAATCCAAAATATTTCCAGTTTTAAAGACAGCAAAGCAGAGAGTTAATTTTTATGCTATGCTTTCTCTTAAATGGGTAGTTTACATTTAAGTTGACTTCTAGTATGTTAATGTATTAACTTATACATTATTAAATTATTTGCCTTATTCTTCTGTTTCCAGCAGCAAATAACTATTACTCTGCAAGGCTTAAATGTTATTGTTACTTTGTATTACTTGCACTTATTTACAATATTTAATGTTTGACATATTATACCACCTGTTATTACAATGTACTTCTAGGTTTTACCTTCTTAATCATTTTAAAATGGTTTGTCAGCAACTCCTATACAATTGGCTCATTTGAATAAGCAATTTCAGGTAATTTTTGTAAAAGTCTGATTTTTATTTTTGTGGTTGAATTCCTAGTGGGAGTCTGAGGTGTGTGTCTAGAAGGCCTATTACAGTGACCTATGGTTCAACTTTATTGCATATGGCCTGATGGTCTGAGTGCTAGTTTTATGGGCCTGTTTTTTCATCATATATTCAAGATTCCCACTATCCTGGCACACCATCAATCCGCTAAAAGGGGAACTCCACAAACATACTTAAGCCTTTTGAAAAGTAAACATAATTTCAAGCATCTTTGCCATGTACATCAATTTAAAAATATGCAGACTTTCCATGATTTTTAATGGTTTGGAATAATCCCCTAAACCTGGTCCCCAGCTCTCCTGCTGATCTGTCTGACTACTTTGCTGAGCTAATTAGAATTTTCGAAGGCGCACACCCAATTTTAATTAAATAGTGAGGTTCTTGTCCCATGAAGACCGCCCATGTAGAGCCTCCAAAAAAGAATCATACAAAAATTAAATATAGGGACTGAACACTCGAATTTAAAAGGCAAAAGTTTATTACATTTACAAAAATACACTCACATGTTTGGCTATGGCCTAGTATTGGCCCTTGGCCCTACGCGTTTCGACCACAAGAGTGGTCTTCATCAGGGGCAAAATCCATAAAGTATTGGAAAAAGGAGCCTTTTTATCCTTTTTCCAATACTTTATGGATTTTGCCCCTGATGAAGACCACTCTTGTGGTCGAAACGCGTAGGGCCAAGGGCCAATACTAGGCCATAGCCAAACATGTGAGTGTATTTTTGTAAATGTAATAAACTTTTGCCTTTTAAATTCGAGTGTGCAGTCCCTATATTTACTTTGCTGAGCTGGCTGACTACTGTTACTTTGTATCAGCAGCAATCTGTCCTCAGCCTGCATCCTCCAAACCCCACAATTCCCTGCACACGTGAATTCAATAAGGAATGGAACATCACAGAGCAATGCATTGCGGGTTATGTAGTTCCTGCATGCTGTCTGTAAGCTGTGGAGAAGTTGTTACAATTTCTAACATCAGTGTTTAGTCCCTCCTTCCCTGCCAGGATTTCAAATGATGCAGACAGAGAAGAACTGTTAAACAGCTGGATTTCAGCATAGAAAATTGCTTTTATTCATACCTTTTGAAAAAACGGGTAACTATGATGGTTATATCAGGGGTTTCTGTGTTATTTGGGCCTCTTTATAAAATTTTGGTTTGGAAGCCGGAGTTCCCCTTTAATAATTTGATAACAAATAAATGGAGATCTCAGTGAATATGGAACTGTAGTTTTGTTTAGGTGTGCATCCATCTATTCTATAAAAGTTAGTATTTTCCTCCCAAATTTTAATATCAAGATAATTTAGAAAGCAAAAGCAAATAACATAGCAAATAATTAAAAATTAATAGCAGCAAACCTTAGTAGGAACAAATTATATAACAAAGGTTTAGGAGGCCTTCGCCTATCAATAGGACATTTTAAGTAATTTATTCTCTGCTACCGTTTTGTGAGGCTACAATTATATTATTTATATATTATTTATCATTTTTGTAACTTATCTTTCTATTTAGACCCTCTACATTTTATCTTCCAGTCTCTCGCTCATACTACTGCCCGGTAGCTAAGGTAAACAATACCCTAGCAACCAGATAGCTGCTGAAATTCCAAACTGAAAGGCTGCTGCACAAAAACCTAAATAATTCAAAAACATCATACTAGACCACTCTACATCATACTAAAAGTTAGTACCATAGATGGTTAACTAATTATGAAAAATCCCATGCCCCATGTTTTCTGGATAAAAGTTCCTACACCTGTACATTTCTTGGAATGGGACTAAAGAACAAATATTCCAACATTTCGCTACAACATACAACCACTTAAAAAATAACAATAAATACACAAATGTATTCATGTAGTTATGTAGATGCCATAAGTCTGCAATATAATATGTATCAAGCAATGGTTACTGAAACGCCTGCTCTTCCAAAATAAAGACTGAATACAAGTATTGGATCTTTAATCTGGAAAACCGATTATGCAGAAAATATTTCTCATGGATTCACTTTTTACCAAATAGTGAAATCTTCAGTAAAATGATTTCCTTTTTCTTTTTAATAAAACAGTACATTTTATTAAATAACTAAGCTGTACAATTGCTTGCAAACATATTTTGTCTATTAATGTTTAAATGTTTTCAGTAAACTTTAAAGTGCAACAATCCAAATTAAAGGTAAAAACCCTACGTCACACCCATGGGGGTTCCATACCTGTGTTTGTACCAGTGGTCCTGGAATTGTTTAGCCACAAATATAAGGTTTTATTAGGAAAAAACTAGTACATTTTCTAATTAAAAAAAAAATATACAAAAGTTATATTCATAGATTTGCCTTTTATATTTTAATTTACAGGCCAGAAATTAGTGAGCACCGGGGACATAAATTCATCTCTGAGCTGGGAATTTTATGCAAGGTGTTTGTATGTTTTCGCATTTCTGTGCGGATTTCCTCCATGCATTCCTGTTCCCTCCAACACTCCAGAAATATACAGACAGGTTAACTGGCTGATGACAAAATTGTTCCCAGAGAGTGTGGGAATGTGATAGTTCTTAAGTTGGCCATAGACACACCGATAATATGGTATGAAACAAATTTTCTTCTGATATTCTAGTGTGTGTATGATGGGAAATGAGAGGACCAATATGAGCAGAAGACTTGGCTCGTTGATCAGGCTGGCCAGAAAATTGTGATTGGGCGCCTTTGAAGGCACCTGAACATCGGCCACTGTTAGTGCTGAATCATCAACTCTATTGTTTCTACCTGTATATCGGACGATTCAGCTCTACACGTGTGTATTGAGACTGACAACCTTTCCTGGAAAGATCTTTTCCAGGAAAGGTTGTAATTGTTACGTCTATGGCCTCCTTTACACAGTGAGCTTTACTGAGGCACAGACAGATGTGACGGATGGAAAACCTTTGTAAAGAGGTAAACATACTGGATATTGATTATTTTAGGACAGAGACACACGCTGCTATTTCTGACGTTTTGTCGCCCAGCGACAAATCGCTTCTTTTTCTTAAACTGGTTGAACTTCGAATTTATGGGAGTTTTAAAAACATGAATTCGAAATTCGACCTTTGATAAATGTGCCTCCCGGTGTTTCTATATATATTTTTGTCTAGAAGCAAGTTTTGCAACTGCTTTTTCAAAGTCATTCTGACCATTCAAAGCTCCAAACAGACTTCAGATATTATAGATTCAATTGTTATTCAGGCCCATAAAGCTTAAAGGAACAGTAACACAAAAAAATTTAAGTGTTTTAAAGGAATGACAATATACAGAGCAGGAGTGTCCATACTTTACTAATGTGAGATCTACTTTTTGTTATGTTGTCCTATTATGACCTACATCCATAAAAGCATTGTTAGCATTCCATAAAAAATATTACTTAAATATTGATTTATGAGAAAATGTATATTGCTATATTTACTAAACCTCTATTTCGTATATAACCTTAACAGAATAAATATCTAAATGAAAAAAATGACAAAAGGATAATTTAGTCAAGCTGTTCATTGAGCTGTGTCAAGCTGTGTCTTGAGATCTACATGAAACATCAAAAGAGGGTCCAATAGTTTTGTCACTTAAACATCAGAACACTGTATAATAAATACATTATTATTAGGGCAGATTAAAAATCAGCCAGCATTGATTTGTGATCCATTATTCTGAAAAACCCAGGCCCCAAGCATGCTGGATGATAGGTCCTTTACCCGTAGTATATATGAAAAAGCCAATCAGAAATATTGAATCTATGGTGCTGCCACTATGGTTGTTATAACCAGTGCCACAGATTTTACAATCCATGATACTGAAATGGTGAAAGGATTATTACATGGCAACTCTAAACAATGGCCACTCTTTCTTGCATATTAACAATTACCAAATATATGTCAGTGTCTTGCAGCTCATCTGCATAGTGACCAATTTGATGTGGTAAATTATTTGCTTAAATACACTTTTTATAGCGGTACTATAAAAATACAGGCAGATCCAGCAATTCAACCACAGAACAGGGCCTGATTTGGCCACGCAAATATACAGTTTCAACTTGTCATGAAACATATTGATCCTGTCTCGTGGACAAAAATTCAAATCACTAATGGTAACCAGGTTGACAGCTGGGCTAATGACCACAAACACTGGCCGAGGTGATTTGTCATTGATAAGATGAACCTTACATATATTAGCTTAAAATGAATTGAACACTAAAACACTTTCCACAATATTCACATGCTCCTTCCTCCATGATATGCAAAGTCTACAATTACATAGTTATGAGCTGGTAAACATCCTGCACCCAAAACTGAAGCACATTTAGTTTAAAACAGGTTTTCCAACATTTCCATAGACCAATGGAAGACAGACATAACGCAAATCTGGTCTAAACTGCTTAAAATGCCTAACAATATCGAAAAGCATGTGGTCACCTTAACAGAAAACTGTGTGTCAAACAGATCTGATAACCAAACTGCTGATTTTTTTAACCTCTGCCTCTGCTGTCCAGTTGGCCAAATAAACTGTTATCTGTTAGCTGTTGACCCAGCTTAAAATTGAACAATAAACTCTTGCGACCCACATAGCACACCAAATTTTAACAGGAAATTGACTGAACTGCAAGAACTATATAGAAGCATACGGTAAATTTCATAACAAGATCTTAATTACTGTGATCTGACAACAATAACTGAAATAAGGAGTCCAAACTATGTCCAAACCTTTTATCCAGGATGCTCGGGACCTGGGGTTTTCCCAATAGTGGATCTTTCTGTAATATGGATTTTCATACCTTAAGTCTAGTAGAAAATCTTAACATTAAATGAACCCAATAGGCTATTTCTGCTTCTAATAACGATTAAATATATCTTAGTTAGGATGAAGTACAAGCTACTGTTTTATTACTACAGAGAAAAAGGAAAAAAATAGATCATTTGGATAAAATGGAGTCTATGGGAGATGGCCTTTCCGTAATTCTGAGCTTTCTGGATAATGGGGTTTCCAGATAACGAATCCCATACCTGTACCATCAAAATATTAAAATGCCAGAAGTCACCAGAATGTTTACAATCATATGAAAGCATAAACCCAAGCCAAATGCTTCTCTATCAGGCTGTGGAACTTTGCAGTAACTTTCTAATATCCTAATTATTTAATACAGAGGGAAAATTTTGCAGCGATAAGTGACACAAATTATATCACTGAGCAAGTTTATAAAGATATTTCACAGTTTATTTATTCTCAGTTATTGTTACTTTTAATTAGTATTCAGTACAGGTGTAGTTTTCTAAACAAGTGGGAAACTCCACCGTGCACTAAAGCAAACTTTCTTACGTACAGTAAATTTGAGTTGGCTGGACCAGTAACCGCCTGTTCCATTCAAGCCTATGACAATCTGGCGGCTCTGTTCAAAATACAAGTCTAGGATCTGTTATTTGGAAAGCTTGGAACTTTGGGTTTCTAGAAACATAGCCCTTCCATAAACTGGAGAATTCTGTCTCAAGACTACTAAAAAGACATATATTAAAAAAATATTATTTTTTGATGATTTATACTAGCTTAGTTATACTAGCTTAGTTACCAGCAGTTACTTAGTAACAGCAAATGAGAAGGCTGTGTTTTGGATAAGGGAATAATGGTAAAAAGATCTAATTTGTTAAGGACAGGAGGAGTTGCAGCAGCCTGAATGAAACCTTGACAAGTAGGACCATTGATAACATCCCAAATTCATCACCATATGACCACCCAGAGTAGCATATTCAGTAGATATGATTTCCAGTCTCCATATAGTTTATACTGAAATGGTACTTTTCTCTGGGACTGATGAGTAGGATTGCCAGAACTAGGTTGAAACAAACCAACAATTTGACAAAATGTACACACTCTTAGGCACAAAGAAGGGGTTGTTCACCTTTAAACACTTTTTGTTAGTTCAGTTGGTTTCAGACTGTTCACCAGAAATAAATACATTTTCCAATTACTTTCTATTTTTATTTGTGACCATTTTTCTAATATTGAACTTCAAAGTTTCAATTCTCACCTTGTAAAGCAGCTCTGGGGGGGGGGGTCGCCGTCTCTAACTGATCTAAATTGATATATTTAGTTGATACTTTTGTTATCCATGTCCCTGAGTAGTAGCCCAGGGTTTCATTAAAGACAGCTGTTAGAATTGAAACAATAATTGCTAATATTATACAAATACTACTGAGAAATGTATCAACTAAATGTAACCAATTGTAACAGTTGAAATGCTCCTGGATTACGGAGTTGTCAGACTGAGGCACTCGAGACAGGTACATTCAACTTTAAGCTTTCATTTTGGGAAAATTGTAAAAAAATAAAAGATGAAAGTAAAGCAACTGTAAAAAGTCTTTGTTTATAGTGAATAATCCGAAAACTGCTGAACTGAAAAAAAAGTGTTTTGAAGTGAACAACCCTGTTAAAGGACAACTAAACCCTAAAAATGAATGTGGCTAAAAATGCCATATTTTATAATGAACTTCTTGCACCAGCCTAAAGTTTCAGCATCTCTATAGGAAAACTATCTGTGACACTCACATGCTCAGTGGGCTCTGAGCAGCTGTTGAGAAGCTAAGTTTACGGGTCGTCACAAATTATCAAGCAGAAAATAAATTTTGTTTGTAATATAAGCTGGTGCTAAAGGGCTGATTATTGAATTCTGATGCTAATTGCACTGGATTCTCTGCTGCCATGTAGTAATTATCTGTATTAATTACTAACCAGCCTTATATTGTGACATTTCTATTCCATGTGTACTGTATATTGTGAGTGGGTCCCTAAGCTCAGTAAGTGACAGCAGCACAGAGCATGTGCAGTGAATCAGCAGAAAAGAAGATGGTGAGCTACTGGGGCATCTTTGGAGTCACAGATCTTTACTGCTAAAGGGCTGTGGTTGCCTTGGGCTTGTACAGAAGCCCAAAACATAATGTACAACATTTCTAGCTACTTCTTTAGTTAAGCTTTAGTTATCCTTAAAAGGGCAGAGAGACACAGGAAGATTTGGGGAGATTTAGTCACCCGGCAACAAATTGCCTCTTCTTCGGGCGACTAATCTCCCCGAAAAGCCTTGCCTCAGAATTTTCTGATAACGAAACGCTCTGTGTGCCATCCTGCCGGCGATGTAGATTCTAGTCAGCGGGAAGGCACTGCGGGAGATTAGTCGCCCGAAGAGGCGATTTGTCTCTGGGCGACTAATATCCCCGAAATAGTATGGTGTGCCTCTACCCTGAAGGCATTTGTTGAATGTCAATGTCTCCTGTGGAGCATGGACATTGCATGTGCGGTAGGGTTGCCTTGTGAGTGTATATAAACAAATTAAATTGTCAGAATAAAACAGCACATGTCCTATTAATCTAAGTTCTTTTTATATTACTGTACCACAAAGCTTAAAAAGGTGCTGACACATGTAAGATTCATATACAGCCAAAGGGATGATACTTGAAACAGGAATTTAGACTTGGACCACGCTTTAGAACTCTCTGTCCAGCTGTTGATGCACTAAAACTCTCATTGAGAGGGGGGGTAGAAATTGCATCCCCAGAAGAACTGCGCAGGTTGCAGAAGCTGTGGTGCAATGTAGGTGCCACTTACCTGCACGGCGCTGTTCAGGAAGCAGCTGTTCTGGCCGGGCTCATTGAACAGGCCCTTGGTAGGTGCCAGAGAGAGGACGCTGCCAGGCTGATACACTTTTCCCAGGTTCCCTCCTGCCTGACGTCGAAAAAGCTTCACCCAGGCCATGCTCGCCCAGGGCTGTAATCCTAGCCGGTCTCCGGCGACTGCTCCGTGGTGCCGAAACAAAAAGGCACAACAGGTAGACAGGAAACAACAATCACACTCCGCACACTCGTGGAGGACCCATCTTCGCTTCTCTATCTGCAGCTCCCTTACGATCCAAAAAAAAAAAAAAAACTGCGGCTTTTTGCGTCCCCCCCTCTCTGTAGTAGATTCCCGGTCGCACCGTATCAGTTGTAAGCGTTCTGGGCAGCAAGAACAGAAGGAATAGGACGTCTGGGAGAGGAGGGACGGGGCGTGGTTTCGTGCTAAGCTAGGAGGTAACGCAAGCGTGCACGCGCAACGTTGAACTGCGCGTACTTTCCAGTTGCGTGTGTAATCATAGCGAACGATTAAGTGGAAGGGCGTGTGATCGTTGACTGTTCTGTCACAGTTGCCTGCTCTCGGACAGATATGTTTGTCAGGTCAGGTACATAGTAAAAGTTGCTGTGCCGGAAGCTTACCTGTGCGTGACGTCCAGGGGAGGGTAACTTTCTTCCCACCAATAAGCGCATTATGCGTTGGTACGAGTACAAGATTGATCTGAAGGTGAGGTGGGTGTGGCTTGAGCTTACCTTGTTGACAAACCGCACAGAGTTGCCAGGTTGGCGTTTTTCCAGCCAAATTGAGCTGCCAATTTAACCCTTTCCCTGCCAGCCGTTTTGCCCTAGATGCGAGCATCTACTGCCAAGCAGTTTTTAGATATTTTGCACTCTTTCACTTTAAGGGCCTTTCCTGGGGCGGTCTTTTAGTTTACCCAGGAAAACAATAAATTGTTTTTTCAGGACAACCTGGACTTTCAAAATATGCAAGAATTTTGTTGTAATTCTACTTCTGTAAAAAAATATAGGCTTCTAAGTGTCTAATGAAATAAAAAAAAAATCATGTTTCACAAAGAACAATGACATGTACCAGAAACATCATTTATTTTATGTACTAGAACACAGCCGATTTGGACAGGTCTATGTCTCCTGAACGCGGCAATACCAAATATATATAGTTTTATGGAGATTTCTCACTTGCATAGATCAAAATCTACAAGCAGTACACTACCAAATTTCCAAAGCACCGCTCCCCAAACGGCATACTTTTGATTTCAAGGCCAAACATTCCGCTAACAGTAGGTTTACCCTAGAAAACTACTCATTATTAGAAAGAACAGATACTGGTGAATCAAAAAAGGGTAAATATATCTTTGAACTCCAAACTACCAAGTTGCAATTGTTTCCTAAAGTTATAATGTTTTATAGAAATTGGTGAATTTTTTGAAAAATGACCGCAAAGCTTTCACTCTACAGCATCATATCTCCCACATATCATTAGGTATCAATCTAAAACACCACAGGTATGAAAGCCTGGGGTCCACTGAACAGTTTGATGCCCAATATGTATAGGTTTACCTAAGCATGTGGTATATAGGGGCGCTAAAATGTAGACACTTCATTTGAGCTATCAGTTCTGTACTTCCAGATACTGCAAAATCAACACATTTACATAGTTGGGGGGGGGGCAAAGTAAAAAAAAAGTATGTTCACCCCAGAAAACCATATATTTTCTGTAAGTACCCATTCCCCCAAATCCAAATTGGGTATGCATGTCTTTCTACTCCAAAGTACTAAGCCGCAAACCTTTCCTAAATTTGGCAATTTTCTAAAATCACCTCAAAACCAAAGCAACCTGCAACATTGTATTTCCAACATACTATTATGTATCAATATAAATCACCCCAAATATGAAAGCCTGGGGTCCCCTTAACAGTTTGATGCCCAATATGTATAGGTGTACCCAAGCACGTGGCATATAGGGGCCCCAAAATGAAGACACCCCATATGGTCTCTCATTTCAACAAAATCAACACATTTACATTGTTTGGGGGGGGGCAAAGGCAGAAAAAGTATGTTTACCCCAGAAAACCATATATATTCGGAAAGTACACATTCCCCTGAATCCAAATTGGGTATGCATATCTTTCTACTCCAAAGCACCAAGCTGCAAACCTTTCCTAAATTTGGCAATTTTGGTGACATTTCCAAAAATCACCTTAAAACTTGCAGCTTGCAGCAGCATGTCCCGCATATTATTAAGTATCAAGATAAATCACCTCAAATACAAAAGCCTGTTGTCCTGTGAACAGTTTGATGCCCAATATATATAGGTGTACCCAAGCAAGTGGCATATAGGGGCCCCAAAAGGAAGACCCCCATATGGTCTGTCATTTCAGGTACAGCAAAATCAACATATTTACATAGTTTTTGGGGGGGGCAAAAGTAGAAAAAAGTATGCCCAGAAAAACATATATTTTCGGAAAGTACACATTCCCACGAATCTAAATTGAGTATGCATGTCTTTGTACTCGAAAGTACCAAGCCACAAACCATTCCTAAATTTGGTGATTTTGGTGACATTTCCAAAAATCACCTCAAAATTTCTACCCTGCAGCATCTTATTACCCACATTCTTTTAGGTATCAAGAGAAATCACCCCAAATATGAAAGCTTAGGGTCCTCTGAACAGTTTGATGCCCAATATGTATAGTTGTACCCAAGCACGTGGCATATAGGGGCCCCAAAAGGAAGACCCCCACATGGTCTGTCATTTCAGGTACTGCAAAATCAACACATTTACATCGTTTGGGGGGGCAGATGATAAATCAATGATAAAGAAGCTCCCCTTAAATTGTAAAAGGAGGTAAAAGAAAAAAACACTGATTTATGCATAGGGGCACATTTTGCCAGAGACCAAGGTTACTAAAATGGGCCTGTCCCCCCGAAGCAGAGGCTGACAGAAACCCTATAGATCCATTTGTGATTTACCAGTGTAGACAGGGCTGTGGGATTAGAAGAGGAGTTGGGGGGCATATAGTATACCTTTTAAGGCGATCCCACTGTTACAGAGAGATTTGTCAAACTGTAATTATAAATCTTACTCCCGCCCTCCCTGTTCTTTGCAATCGTCTCACCTCCCCCGCCTCTGATGTTTCTGGCCCAGTGGCTTCCTTTGGGGACTGGGCAGGACCAGTCAAAACCTCCCATCCAGTAACCTGTGGAGATGCACCAATGTTGGCCTTTGTGGCTTGCTCACAAATCCACCTGCAAATGCATGGAACTTGTCAAAAAAACAATGGGAGAGCTGGAATTAATTACATGTACAGAATATTATTATATAACTGATATCACTGGTGAGATGACCTGGTGAGATGAAATGTGACTAGACTGAATTTAAATGGCAATACCTTTTTTTATGGAGAACAGTGGACTGAAAAAAGGTGGAGGAGTTTGAAGCCTGAATTAAAGCTATGCACTAAGGAAATGACCAACGATAACACTGGGTAAGGTGTGAAATTCCAGTGGGTAGAGATTTTAGTTTCAGGCAGTTCGGGAACGCATTAGGAAAGATTATCTCATCTGGTAATAATGAATAATACATAATTCATCTACAGCATTTGTATTGGTGAGCATTTAGGGAACAGTGATTATAACATGGTCTCCTTTGTGATTATAGGGCAGAAACAACTGTATAAGTGACTAACTACATCTTAGACGTGCAAACTTTGGCAGTATAAAGGCATCTCTGCAATATATTAACTGGGAAAGACCTTTCAAAGGGTTAAACACAGGGGATAATACATTGTTTTTAATATGCTGCTTAACAAATATACCTGTCAGTATGTTCCACTTGTAAACAAGGAAAAAAATAAGCAAGTATTGGGCCTTTAGTATTAAAGCAAGGTAAATTGGTTGATGAGAACAAGGAAAAAGCTGAGTATTTTTTCATCTGTCTAATAGTAGAAGCTTTGGATTTTGCAGTAATGTTACTGGCATCTATTGTTGCAATGCTAACCTCTGAGCTAGTGATGTGTGGGCCGTGGGACATGCAGGTCGGACTCGGGTTGGTTCAGGCCAACTTCCACACAAAGTTCTCAGGCCGCAGGCGGGTTCAGGCTGGACTTTACCCTGCACACATCCCACCCACAACCTTTCAGTGCCCTGCTTCCACCTCCAGTTGTGGCTTTTTATAGCCTCATGCCTGCATGCCCCACCCCTTCTGCGACATCTGAGCTGGGCAGGTCTAAATAAATAAGGAAATGCACTGGTTTAGGGTTGTTGTGGGTGTTTGTTGACCACACATAATCTAGTGCCAGTAAGCATTACATAGCACAGGATGGTTTCAGTGGCCTTGAACATTCATTTCTACAACAGATTTTTCTGTAAGAAGTCACATCATAAAATGTAAATACACTACAGCAAGTATATTAACTGTGTATTCCAAGGCTTGTCCCAATATTGGGTACATACTGTAGGTAACTATTAGCACATTTATTTTTGTTTATCGGCCATTTATTCTTCATGAGAACCAATCTGCCCTGCATAAAATAATCGAGAATAGGCAACACAAATGGCTTCTATTTTGAACATACAGAAGATGAGCACCACCAAGTTTTATTTTTTCTGTTTTGTTTGTCCACTTTTTGACATGCCTGCTCGATGTTTGTCCTTAATCATATTGGTATTATTATTATTATTATTATTATTAACATGTATTTATATAGCGCCAACATATTGCGCAGCACTGTAAAGTAAATGTGATTATACAACTACATCACACAAATTACATATATAGAATATATGGAGTAACAGACATCACAATCAATACAGGTACAAAAAGGTGAGGAAGGCCCTATGCATAGGCATACAGTCTAAAGGGGAGGGAGTAATACACAAGGTGTGGGAGTGGGCAAGATCGAAGTAAGTGGGTGAGAAATGTGGTATTGTATGTGGTGTTGCGTTTGGTAGTTAAGCGGAGTGAGGGTAGGCTTCTCGAAAGAAGTGCATTTTCAGAGATTTTTTGAAAGTAGAAAGGGTGGGAGAAAGTCGGACAGACCGTGGGAGAGCGTTCCAGAGGAGGGGTGCAGCCCTTGCAAAGTCTTGAATGCGAGCATGTGAGGAGGTTATGAGAGAAGAGTTGAGTAGGAGGTCAGTAGAGGAGCGTAGTAAGCGAGTGGGTGAGTATATAGAGATGAGTTCAGAGATGTAGGGTGGAGCAGAGTTGTGAAGTGCTTTGAAAGTCAGTGTCATTAATTTGAATTTGATTCTGAAAGGTAACGGAAGCCAGTGCAGGGATTGACAGAATGGCGAGGCAGACGAGGAGCGGTTCCTGAGGTGTATGAGCCTCGCAGCAGTGTTCATTATGGACTGGAGAGGTGACAGTCTCTGGAGGGGGAGGCCAATTAAAAGCGAGTTACAGTAGTCTAGACGCGATATGATGAGAGAGTGAATAAGAATTTTGGCAGCGTCTTGGGTGATAAATGATCGTATTTTGGATATGTTCTTTAGGTGGAAGTGACATGATTTAATAAGTGACTGGATATGAGGAGTGAATGACAGGGCAGAATCTAGGATAACCCCAAGGCACCGGGCCTGGGGAGAGGGGGTGATAGTGGAATTGTTAACTATGATGGATACTTCGGGGATGCTACTGGTGTTATTTGGAGGAAAGAGGACCATTTCAGTTTTGGAGAGGTTTAATTTAAGGTAGCGTTGCGACATCCAGGTAGAGATAGCGGACAGGCAGGAGGAGACGCGAGTTAGGAGTTCTGGGTTGAGATCAGGAGATGAGAGATAGATCTGAGTATCGTCAGCATAGAGGTGGTAGTGGAAACCGTACGAATTTATTAATTTGCCAAGGGAGGAAGTGTAGAGGGAGAATAGTAATGGTCCTAGGACAGAGCCTTGAGGAACTCCAACAGAAAGAGGTAGGGGAGAAGATGATGCTCCATTGTAGGAGACACTGAAGGAACGATTGGTGATGTAAGAAGAGAACCAGGACAGGGCTGTGTCACGAAGGCCAAGCGACTGGAGGGACTGGAGGAGGAGAGGGTGATCTACAGTGTCAAATGCGGCTGAGAGATCAAGCAGTATTAGTAGTGAGAAATGATTGTTGGCTTTTGCGGTTAAAAGGTCATTAGTTAGTCGAGTCAGGGCAGTTTCCGTGGAGTGTTGTGGCTTAAAACCAGATTGTAGGGGGTCTAGCAGGTTATTGTCAGAGAGGAATGAGGTAAGTCGGTTGTAGACTAGGCGCTCAAGTAGTTTAGAGATGAAAGGTAGCAGAGAGATAGGTCGGAGGTTGTCAAGATTGGAGGGATCAAGAGAGGGTTTTTTCAGAATGGGGGTGACAAGAGCATGTTTTAGTTGAGAAGGAAACAGTCCAGTTGAGAGTGAAAGATTAAATAGGTGAGTTAAGGCTTTGATTAGACCAGGATTGGTATTGCGGAGAAGTTTTGAGGGAATTGGATCAAGCGGGCAGGTGGTAAGGTGAGAAGAGGCCAGAAGCTTTGAGACTTCCTCATCAGTGACAGGGGTGAAGGAGCACAGGAGAGACTGGGGAGTGTGAAGGGAGGGTGGTGGAAGTCTAGGGGGGTTGAGTAGTGTAATGTCCCTTCTAATAGTGTCAATTTTGTTTTTGAAGTGCTCAGCAATATCTTGAGCAGAGACAGATGTGCATGGAGGGGGTGGAGAAGGGGAAAGGAGAGTGTTAAAGGTGGAGAAAAGTTGTGCTGGTTTTTTAGAAAGGGAGTTAATGAGTGAAGTAAAGTATGTTTGTTTGGCTTGGAAGAGGCTGGTGTTAAAGGAGCGCAGGGCAGATTTGTAGCTCCAAAAGTCTGATTCTGAACGGGATTTGCGCCAGCGACGCTCAAGTGCACGTGAGTGTCTTTGGAGCGCTTTTGTATGAGCAGTATGCCAAGGTTGAAGTGGTTTGGGTCTAGAACGTTTCGTTTTTATAGGAGCAAGCTCATTTAGGGCAGTGGTGAGAGTACTATAGTAGACAGAGGTAGCCACATTAGGACAAGAGATGGCTGAGATATTAGAGTGAAGAGAGTCAAAGGAAGAAGAGAGATGTGACACGTCTACAGCTTGCAAGTCACGGTAAGTACGTGTTTGGGGAATAGCAGGGGTTGAGGAGGGAGTTAGTGAGAGTTGAAATGTGAGCATATTGTGATCAGAGAGGGGAAATGGTGAGTTAGTAAAATTGGTGGTTGAACAGAGTCTGGTAAATATGAGATCCAGAGTGTTACCACTGGAGTGAGAGGGGGAGTCTGAGCACAAAGATAAGCCTAGGGAGGAGGTTAGTGAAAGAAGTTTAGAGACAGAAGAGTTGTTAATGTTGTTAACAGGTATATTAAAGTCACCTAATATGATGGATGGGATGTTAGATGAAAGAAAGTAAGGAAGCCAGGCAGCAAAGTTGTCCAGAAATTGTGCAGTTGGTCCTGGTGGTCGATATATAACAGCAATGCAGAGTGAAACAGGTAGGTGTGGTGTACTTAATACAATGCACTAAATGCATAACAGGGGGACTGTATATAGGAGAGACTGGGCACAATCTGAGAAAGAAATACACAGCACCGATTCGCTGTAACCAATAAACAACTGGACATACCAATAGGAAATCATTTCAATGGTTGCACCAGGTCAGAAACATAAACATGTGTGGATCTGGACTAAGAGATCATATGGAGTTTCTTTATTCCACATTCCATTTATTCAGCCTCTTTGACCCACATTATCTTGTACCTTATCTGCTTGACTCTTGCAGATCCCCTCATAAATTACTTTAACATCTTACTCCCAGAAATATTCCTTTTTGTTGGTCATTAGACCTGTGAGCTGAATGTTGGATATATACACCAGAGAACACCACAGCTTTTTGTGGTCAGCATGAAAAAGGAACTAAAATGTTCTGAAAGCTTGCTATGATTATCTTAGTTAGCCAATAAAGGTATCACCTTTATACCATTATTTTTATTTCAAAAGGGTTGCCTGTAACATTTTTAACCTTGCAGCAACATGTGTAAAGTCAGCTAACTTCTATAGTTCTATATTCTGACTTAAATGTAAGGCACAACTTTATTTCAGGCAAAGTGGGCTCAGTTGCACACAGTCAAGCACAGATTCTATTCCTGGTAATTGTCAAATAAACATCCTGTTTTGCAATGCGTGCGAGACATTCACCTAAATTATGAATAAAGTTATACAGCCACAAGATAATATGTTTTTCTAAGAAAACCTATTGGCTTATTTTATAGTTCTACAGTTTGTCATTTTAACATTTGTAGCCTCATGTGCTATCACATATTCCAGGTAGTGAAACAGAAGTAGCGGCAGTCTACTTCCATTAATAAGGTTACTGCATTTCTCTTTATGTTGAAGATTGAAATACCATAGCTGCTTTTTCATTTGCATGTGATGATTGGGACTGCCCCCCCTCTAGATGATTTACCTCTGTGGGCATGTGCATAGACTTTCTGAACTGTACAAAACTAATACAGTGTGTGCATCTGTGGATATTGATACCAAAACCTAAGGAAATATGGATCATCAGCATCTTCACTTGTTATATGTCTCAGGGCCCTTTAATAATGAAAAAAAAAACTTTTACATGATGTATATTTCAGCAAAAAATCTGAATAATTTCTACAAAGCATTACATATTGTTATAATACACAAGAGCCATGAATGTCATGTATATGATATCCTTATAAACAGTGCTTAGTGAAGTCATCAGTTATAATTAGTGATGTAATTTTTATCACGTGACTCGCATAAACATGTGTATTATAATAAATAAGGTACTTTCTGTTGTAAAATATGAGGCTATTAGAATTCACATTGGAGTTCCTCAGTGACTTATAGTATGCTTATATTTTACAATAGGTGGTACTTATACATATAATAATAGTATGGTTAATAGCTGGTTAAAAAAAAATTTAATTATCAATTCGTATTTTTAATAATAAAAAAAAATAAAGATCGGATAAAATATAAGATGCATAACTGCAAATCAGTTGACTTTGTCCAGAAAACTATAAACAGGATCTAGAGTCCTGCGCGGGTCCATTTTTTGGAACCCGTACCCGCAACCTGCAATCCCCAACCCGGACCCGCAACCACATTCTTACCCGCTACCCGACCCGCAAGTATCTTATCCGCAACCCGGAACCGCGACCCGCTGACTATCAAGAATCAGGAAGTGCTATCAATGTAAACCGGAAGTGATATCATCGGAAGTAGACATGACCAGAAAAAAAGGAGCAAAACAGGAAGTGCTGCCATTGTAAACCGGAAGTGACATCATCAGAAGTAGGCGTTATCAGAAAAAAGGAGTAAAAATCACTATTGAGAAGAACTGCAAACCCGCAGAACCACTGACCCGTGTCTATACCCGCACCCGGAACTTCTACCCTCAGGGTAGCGCAGGTTTTTGTGGGTACTCGACCCGCTGCAGGACTCTAACAGGATCAACCACATTGTGGTGAATGCAGTTTGAATGGGAGTTTTTATGTTGTCTGTAACCTGTACAGAAAGTTGAAAAATCAGGTCATAGTGCATCTGTGTTAAACAGTCCAGCAGTATAATATATAATTTTCCACTTCATATCAGCTATTTTTCTGTTTCAAAAAGTTACAACATGTGGATTATTTATTTTCAGTGAATTTTACCTGTACAATGTTTTAATGTACAATGTTTTCTGGATTATTTCTAGTATGGCCCATATCTTAAATTATCTCATCATTGCTAAAACAGATTAACGCAAAAAAGCCCATACACATTAAAGTTGAATATATTTTACTCACTAGCCTCTTCTATTTGTGTTTGTATGTTTTTTTCATTAGATTATCACAGTAATCAGTTATCTTAAAACTAAACAGTTAGAGGCTTATTTATAAAAGGTCAGATTTTAGTAGTTTTAGAGTTTTTTGAAACCATGTCTAAACTCACAAACTCTAGAACCATGACTGAATTTATTACAAGTTCTGATTATAAAAAGTACAAACCTAAAAAAAATGTGAACAGCACAAAAAGCTTGGTATAATTGGACAATTTGGACAATTCATAGTGAAAAAATATCTGAAAACCTCTAACATTCTGATGGTTTTAAAATCCAATAGGATAAACTCTCCACTTGTCTTCTATAGCACCTCGACAGCTTTTACTAGGCAAAGTAGTGTCTTGGCAAAGTCAACTATCACTATTGTCTGAAGCCGTGACAAGTAGCTGTTACGAGTAGCTCTGTGTATCATCATCATTAAAGGAGAATTCAACCCCTTTGGCGCTAAAATCCCTCCCCCTACCCTGTGTTGCCCCTCCCCCCCAACCTACCTCCCCCCGGGCAAATGCCCCTAACTTGGTGAGTGAGGAAGAGAAAAAAAACTGCTACTGGCTTAAAATCTAGAGCTGAAAAAGATGGTGTTAACCAAAGGAAGATGTCAAGTAGATGGACACATTAGGCAGATGGTGAATGGTAGAACTGCATCAAAGCTCAGGCACATGTGTAAGAATAGAATACCTTATGCAGCTAGGAACATGCTGCAGAGAGGCTACGCAAGAGGGTTATTACGGTGCAACTAAAGAATAAGGTTAACTAGATTTTAGCCTCCACGTTGTAGGATGCATTTTAGCCCAAGGTATAAGTAGAGGCATCTTCAATAGGCAAGACCTGCTTTCAGTCCCCAGCATTTTCTGTATGACCCTGGAAGAAGATATTTTGTAAGTTTTCTTACATTACTTTTGAGAGGTTGACACTTACTAGTCTAGTCTAGACTTCCTTGATTCCATTTCAAATATTTACTCCTTAGTCAATCAGGAAAAAAACTTTTTAAACTAGTGTTAAGCTGACTCATTTGTGTAATGCTCTGCAGTGTACGCCTCCAGTTTAAAACAAGAGTATTCTGAAATGAAATAGACGTGGCATGTGCAAATTCATGTTGGTGACGTCACTGCAAATGTCTAGAACTCTGTCCTCATATTTCCCTGTTAGCTCTTAGAAATCTTTCTCTTTTTTTCCAGAAGGTCTGCCATGTCCCTGCAGTGGTTGCTAGGTGTCAACCGCTGTAGTGTGTCAACAGTTTGTGCGAGGTTGGCTTTCTTAGATCACAGGACCACTTATGTCAACTCTGTGCTGCAAGTAATCCTTTGAATTAGGAGTTAAACAGTAACTCGCACCTTGGCTGAGAATAATAAATGGATGATGCATACAACCACTGCAGAGCTGTTGGTTTGTTTTGTACTTTATCATTATTGATCCAATAGGTGTACAGTTTATCACTGTTAGAAAGTCATTGCTGTAAGAAATATCACATGATTGTCTGCCATGAAAAGTCCCGTGACTTGTCTGCAAACAATACATTTAATAGTGTTTGTGTATAAGTGATATGGTATCTATTTTATGTGATTTGATAAGAGGGTGCAGCATGCCTTCTTAAAGGAAAACTATACCCCCCAAACAATGTAGGTCTCTATTAAAAGATATTGAGTAAAACAGCTCATTTGTAAAAACCTGCTTTGTGTAAATGAACCATTATCATAATAATATACTTTTTTAATAGTATGTGCCATTGGGTAATCATAAATAGAAAATTGCCATTTTAAAAAATAAGGGCCGCCCCCTGAGATCGTAAGATTCACTGTGCACACATACAAACCACATGTAAGGTCACATGAGCCAATTAACAGACAGAGTTCTGCGTTTTGCTTCCTCACTTCTTCCTGTTACAGTTAGTGTTGTAGTATTTCTGGTCAGGTGATCTCTGAGGCAGCACAGATAGAGTCACGAAATGGTGGTTCAAGGCAAGAGATGTAAAAGGGCAATATTTATGTAAATATATATTCCAGTTTGGTAAGATTCTTTAATATGTCATTCAATTTGATATAAACTATCTGTTGCTTAAGTATTCATTTTGGGGGTATAGTTTTCCTTTAAAGGGGAACTATCGCGAAAATTAAAATTTAATATCAGCTTCATCATACTGAAATAAGAAGATTTGTAAATAATCAAGTTTATATTCGCTATTCCTCTCTCATCATCTGTTTCTCTTCATTTTGTCTTCATGCAGCAGTTGGGTGTCAGATGAATGATCCAATATATTTTATAGGGGGGCTCCCTTTGCTAGCAGATGTATAAGAGCTCACTCAAATGAAATAACTGATTCCAGTACAAACAAAATCGAATAAAATAACTGCCTTTTTGCACAAACTCTGCATGTCTCTCTGCATGCAGAGTTTGTGCAAAAAGGCAGTTATTTTATTATATTTTCTATTGGGTTTCCCATCAGTGCCCAGTTTGGTCCTATTTTGGGACTTCGGTCAACAGAGATCAGAGTTTCCACCTTTGGTGTTGGTTCAAGAATGTTCCTGTTTTTGGCATACCAGTTTTACAATTCTGCCACAGGGGTTCTGTTCCGTATATTGACAGCAACAGCCGTGTGTGACAGCAGCTGCAATGTATAACATGCTAACATATTTGTTTTGTGTTTTTTTATTGAATGGAATTTTTTAGCTGTGACCTTGAGAGGGTGTGGTCAAGAGAATAGTCAAAAAGTAGACGTGGCCCGAATAAATATTTGCACGCTAAATTAAACATGATGCAAATTTATGTCTGGATACTGATCTGATACAATGATGGTTGTTTTGCTGCATTACCAAGATGAGGCAAAAGTAACACTACATCCTGAGTCAGAAAAACAAGAATTTTATATTTTCTTGAGACCGTGGATGATTTACGCATTCCGACTGGGGAAGACTTCATACTTACATTATACACAATTAGTTCCCAGTTTCTGCAAACATATGCTCGTAGGTCTTGGTTATTGCAATAAGGTTGTAATAATGAGAAAAAGCTGTCAAAGCAGATTTGGCTCTAGCCTAGCACTTATTTAATAGCAGTGTAAATATACTGTAATTTTTGTATTCTGCTACAGATTTTAGGTACAAATTATTTGTGCCACGTATACTAATATATACGCTAACTTGCACCAGGGTAGTTGCTAGTAGCAACCAATTTGTTTTGATAACACTAGGGGGCAGATTTATCAAGGGTGGAAGTGAATTTGAGGACATTTTCGAAGTAAAAAATTCGAAATTTTAAGTAATTTTTTGGATACTTCGACCATCGAATAGGATACTACGACTTCGAATTCAACTTTGAATTAGATTCAAAGTAAAATCGTTCGAATATTCGAACATTCGATAATCGAAGTACTGTCTCTTTAAAAAAACTTCAATACTTCGCCAAATTAAACCTGCCGAAGTGCTATGTAAGCCTATGGGGACCTCCTAGAGCATTTTTCTAAGTTTTTGGAAGTCGAAGTAAAATCGTTAGATCGATCGCTGAAATCCTTCGAATCGTTAGAAATCAAAGAATTTAATCGTTCGATTGATCGATTTTCCTTCGACCGAAGGATACCCAAATTCAATGAAAAAAACGTTGACTTCGATATTCGAAGTATTTTTACTTCGAAATTCGACCCTTGATAAATCTGCCCCAGTAGTTAGAAAATAAGAGACCAAACTGGTTGCTATGGCCAACTACACTGGTTCAATTTAGAACACGTTAGTAAAAAAATGTGTGCATAGACACATCATAACTGTGAAACTGAGCAGGCGTTGCCCAGTTTTAAAAGCAGTCTTTAAAGTCTACTGTCATATTGAAAAATAAGTGAAAGCATATTGAAAGTACAGTTTGTGTGTTTTAAGGGTTTATACAAGAGGATAAAGGCCAATGTTGCCCTCACCTGTCAATATGGTGCCCTGCATGGCTGTACAAATAACCATCTGAAAGGGCAGTCTTAGTTTCATACTTATATGGGTGTAAAATGTGCTGAGCTCTATTTCTACCATATTGGTCAAATTTATCAATACATTTTCACTAAAAAAATCTGGTGCTGGAAAAGACTCGATAAAATCAATTTCTTTTTTGGATTTGCCCCCCGAAAACTCTGACTTTTTTCAGATAATTGTCCGAAAACCATGAAATCTTTGAATTATTGTGCCTAACCAAGCGCAGATCAGAATATCTTCCAATTGTCAACTGGACATCTCCCATTGACGTCTACATGATCTCGGCAGGTTTGAGATGGAGTACTTTTTTTATTCTGACTTTTAACACCATTGGCTTTTAATAAATCACGAAAACGTTGTTTTTTTTTTAAACTTTTGTGTTTTCCTCTTTAAAAGTCTGACCAGAAAAAATCTGAGTTTAGTAAATAACCCCTAAGCATGTGTGTCATTGACACTCCTAACAAAATCCAAGAAGGCAAGCTCATGTGACAACCTCGAAAGCCTGGATCATTACTATAATAGAGATGCTGAACCTTTAGGCTGGTGCAGTAAGCTCACTTTATAAAATATGACATTTCTAGCCATAATCAATTTTATTGTTTAGTTCTTCTTTAACTGTTCATAGTAAGGATCGATTGTAGCCACTGAAGCAGAAAATGTTAGTGAATGTGCTAGGAGATGTCACTTTTGAAACGCAACAACCTCTCTTTTCTGCACCAGGATTTAAATTATATAGTCCCCATATCTACTATTTAAAGCTTATGGTCACAACACCATTCAACAGAGTGATTACTTGTCTGTGCTTTCACTGTACACCACTATGGCAATTGCAACTGTTTGAAGAATCAGGCACAAAGCAAAGTGCACTCCGGTGCAAGGTAACCCTGTTCTTTACTCCTACCTTAAGCTGGAAGTAATTAAGGGGTTCCTGTTGTACATATTTTTTTAGGGAGAATATTCCATTAGAATGAAAGATAGGAATGCAGCATTGTGGGTACAAAACATGAGGAACTGCAACCGATCCAGATTTGAACTCACTATAGCCAGACACATACAGGATTTCAACGAAAAATGGACCTAGTTTAATCCTGCCTCATATTGGGTTCTGAAGCTCTAAATGTAGTTCAGGAATGTTAGAGTGGATACATGTTAAAAACCACCCAAATAATTTCAAATTAAATATGAAAAATATGTAAATTGCCCATAAATATGAATTAATATGTGGTGTGAGGCTCTGCTTATTCTAAATATGCAAGTCTGTACATTCCAGAATTCAACAGCTACAGTTTAAAAAACAAACTTCAGTTTGTTTAGAACAATGGAGAAAGTGACTTAATCAGTTGCAGTTATAGCACAATAATTTACAACTCATTGTATTACGTCTGGTTAATGCTGGGCACTCACTGCTCACAGCTGACCTACTGTAGCTACAATGGGGAAAGACAATGCTACTGTACGTAAACACTAGTGCAATTACTGCAATAAATATACAGATTCAATAAATGATACAAAGATAAGACTGAATCATTAATCGCTAGTAAATAAAAAATTAAGTGGATTTATCAAGGTATGACTGTAGCTTAGAGAAATGTTTGTAAATAATGCACTGAGGTTAGGTGGCTTAAGAATGAAAGGTACAGTAGCAGGTATGGGACCTGCTATCCAGAATGCTCGGGACCTGGGGTTAACAGATCTTTCTGTAATTTGGATCTTCATACCTTCAGTCTAATAGAACATTAAATAAACCCAATAGGCTGGTTCTGCTTCCAATAAGGATTAATTATATCTTCATTTGGATTAAGTACAAGGTTCTGTTTTATTAGTACAGAGATTTATATCAATTATATGATTATAATTGGGAGATTGCCTTTCCGTAATTCGGAGCTTTCTGGATAACTGGTTTCCGGATAACAGATCCCGTACCTGTACTAGCTAAAGGAAACACAGGTAATATTACATAAACTGACATTATGAGTAAATTAGGATTCAATTTTTCTTTGTGCTAAAGATTAAATATATGGGTAAAAAAACATTATGATCATTGGGGGGGACAGTTTGCTGTAACCACGTTGCTGTAGATATGACAACAGGCTGCAATAATATAATAATTAATCAGAGATTTCTCTGTTTTTTCCCACATAATATGTAAGTTTTCTTTAGCCAGAATTTAGCATAATTTGCCAACAGACACAGACCACAATGGTATGCTGTACTTACTGCTTGCTCTATGGCAAAGGATAAAGTTGCTTTGTTTCCACTGATGCTGTGCAAGTTACTGCCCCTGCTGCAAGTCTGAAGTGAATTAGCACAAAGGGGTGCTTCAGCATTTGTGGCAGGGGGAGAAATTAATGAAACTAGCTTCCCATCTAACTAGTTCCATCTAGAAGGCAAAATGGCAGATTGGAGTCATTATCATCCAGTTGATTGCAGAACAAATTTGAATTACTCACTTTTCCCAGGGCAGCTTCACTGGCAAATCCAATGCTTGACCGCACTTCTAACTATATTGTGGTATAGTATCTTGAGAGTAATACACTGGTTATCTTTTAGTCAGTTTCACTTTATAGATGAGTGTTTCAACTTCTACCTCTGCCTGTTGCCATAATTAGCTCTGAACCTCATACATACATTCTTGAGTAAGGTAATTATAAGAGACCTAAAATAATTAAACAGTGCTGAACTCTACATGAAAACATAATACTCACTATGATATAAACAACAGGTATGAAATCATTGTACACGAAACCTGTTTTCCAGAAAACCCGGAATTACGGAAAGGTTCCCAAAGACTCCATTTTATCCAAATAATCCAACATTTAAAAATGATTTCCTTTTTCTCTGTAATAATAAAACATCACCTTGTACATTATTCAAACTTAGATATAATTAATCCTTATTGAATGCAACCCAGTCTGGAGTTTGCAGTGCAGTTTTGGGGTCCAGCCCTTAAAAAGTGCAAAGGGAGTGCAAAGATGTGCAACTAGACTGGTGAAAGGAAAGAAGATTTAAATTATGAGGATAGAATCAATGTTGGGGTTGTTCTCTCTGGTAAGAAAAAAACAGTATCCCCCTCCCCCAAACAATTAATTTTACAATAACGGTGTGTATTTTTTTGCTTATTCTCTAACCACTCATACTGTCATATTGACAACTATGACCATGCAAACAATGATCATGAACCCCAGGGCACCAACTAATATTTTAAAATAATATTTTATGATTATGTTTGGAACATCTCACTTTTTATGCACTATATTTCATTACATCTAGCTCCTTCCACCATAAAATTATTTTTCTTACAGCCAATTCTATGTTCTATTCTGAAGTTTCTGTTCTGTTTATGATTCCAAATCTAGTGTCTTCCTCAATATATATTGACTGTTCCTTTAATGCTCTGGATGTCTGCTTGACTACAATTTAGCTGTAGACCACTGATTACATACATAGCAAAATTAGGTACTCATATTCCAGTTAATGGTAGCAGAAAAAGGTAATATCACCAGGATGTGAAAGTAAGCCCTTGTAAAACTAGATTAGAAGGGAATTAGGAGAATTCACTGCACATTACAGCTATAGAACACCTACTGTATTAATAATACTTCTGTTACATCAGATGGTTTGTTTAAATGAAGTTTGCAATAATGCTTTTAAGATCAGATATGGTGGCAGTCTGACAGACAATACAAAGAATAATTAAATGCTGTAGTGTGAAAGCACAGTGGAGCACTGGGTGGAATCTGGATATGGGGAAACAAATATTTGAGTGTTTCTTTATTTTTAGAGCTGTCTGTGTTTCCTTTCCGAAGATGCTCGAAGTTGCCTCACGAGGAAACTTTGAGCGCCGCGTGTGTCATAACGCAGGCGACTTCTCATAACAGCCGGCGCAGGACAAGAGGAAGCGGTTCAGGGAGTTTACTCGCCCCAAAGAAGACCAATAAATATACAAAAAAATAATGAAGACCAAGTTTTTTTAGGTGGGGACAGTGACTCCCATTTGAAAGCTGGAGAAGAAGGCAAATAATTAAAAAAAACTAAGACCAATTGAAAAGTTGCTTAAAACACATGCTCAGAGCTGGTGGTGCTGACAAAGCACTTGGTACATGTGCATGAGACTCTAATTTGGCACAAAAACACAGAAAAATGACATACACAAAGATTAGCAGAACGACTCCATTGGTATATAGCTACAGCACCTGTAAAGCTGACATTAATAGAAGCAACAAAACTTTTAAAACCCTTTATTTACATTTTAAGGCTTATTGAAATCACTCCCATCTCTTTCCTGTGCGTGAAAAATACAAAAGAATTTTAAAAGAAAGCTATTGAGAAAATAACATTATATTGTGTCTCAAATATTTTAAAGATCTTCTTTACTTCTGAACAAGACTGCTATGTCATGAACGAGCTGTAGTACAGTAATTTGCACCATTGCACAGTATTTGTGCCTGCCCAGAGGGCATTTCAGCTACTTCAATTTGTGTTGCTCTGTATTTTATTGCAGTATAGTTGTCATCTTCTTTAGATAATTAATTCTGCCACACATTGTAGGTGCCATTATAAATGTGACACATTGTTTTATGGAAATTAGGATTTTATTTGTTTAATTATAATAGATCTAAACATACAGATACAAGTGCAAACAAAAGATGCATTAGACATTGTCCATTCGGTTCTAGCTAGCTAAAACATGCCAAGCAAGCTGTCTCATTTGAGGGTGTGAAGATTGTATTACAGAATTCTCAGCCAATTACAGATCATCTGATTCTGGAATTTCAGCATTGAAGATGAGGTCAGTAGAATAACAGATAGGGATGTTTTCAGATGTCCATCCCTGAGCCATTCTGTTAAATGATCGTCTTGAGCTTAGAGGGTTTGGTGACATATTGACAGCAGGATCAATCATTGGAAATAGATCAAACTCAGGGAGCTTAAAAGTGGTTAACTTTGATGCATTGTCAAATCCCCCAAAAGGGATGGCAGCTCTGAAATGTTGGGAAAATAGAAAAAAAATCATAAGTACAAAAATATTTCCCCCTACCTTTCCTCTACTGTAAGTTGAGTCAAGTCCATATTGGTAATATTTGTAACCCCTGTGCACCACCAGTGGTTTCAGGGAGAAACAATCACCCTTACCTGTCTATCATCTTCAGCACCTTCCAATACTGCTTATGACAGATACTGGAGGCACCAACAACTTTACAATTAGACCACCATGATTCTCCATAAGTGGTCAAAATGCTGTAGGCCTACATTTATTCCTATGCAGACGCAGCTGAGTCAGCTCCAATCACCCAATTATAGGAGATATTGGTGCACGTAATGTCAGTGGTCCACCCTCCACTTGCACACAAGATTCTTTTTACAGCACCAAATAATTATTAGTTAAAATGCCTTTATTGGATATGTGTGGCAGAACCTGGTTTATAGCAACGTTTCAGGCCACATCCGGCCTTTTATCAAGCTAAATTTATTCCTACTCAAAATAAAAAAAAAACAATAAATCTTACATTTTGTTTGTAACTCTACCTTACACTGGCTTCAATAAATAATAACCCTGGGATTGAGCCCACAGACTCTAATATTTACCTTTTCCCCTGCAGATACTATGACCACCCATGTTTATAACAGCATTTGTGCACTGATCATGACATTGCAGTGTGTGATCAAAGAAAAAGTTAAATTAGATCTGTCACTTTGAAGAATGGAAAGGATATGTACAGGGACAATAATGCAGGGCAGTATCATGGTATCAGATTTCTTAAACCCAGATATACTTTGTAATCAGCCCAAACTGGACTGAAAACTAAATGCAGCAGGCTTCAAATGCTGTGGGCACCGTGCATGTGGGTACATGGAGCAAACTTAAAGTCCATATGGAGCATATAAAGTAGAGATGTGCTATAATGTTGGCTGACCTAAATGATCCAGTAAGATTGTGGGCCTTTCTGTAGGCAATCATGGTTTAAACCTAGTGAAATTCAATTTCCTACACAAAAATAAATGATATGATTATGTGTTGCTGAAGTTTAAATTTCCCAGTTCATTTGATTCCAGTTCAAGTCCAAGTGCCAGATTTAAATACTTATGACTTGTTATCCTTTAGGCTGCTTAATTATTGCAAATTTTACAACTGTAAACAACAGACGTTACAGCAGACAATGTTGTTTCAAGGGCATGATGTATAAATACAGAATGGGAAAATGATTAATTCTTTAGAAAGCAGGCTATAGATCACTATGGATTTTATAGTTAAAATAAAAGAAAGAAATATTTATGTTTTAACACAGGCATTGTTGTATACACATCATTGTCAACACTATAAACTAGCAGAAATAATAAAAAAGGCTAAATGTCTTTATCAATATAGTGTATGATAATAGGTGAGATTTGCAAGCATTTGTATTTATCATCTTTAATGAGGTTTCTAGAATGGGATTTTATAAGTTTAAAATACAAGATTTTGTTAAAGAGGAACTATCACTAAAATTTCAATTTAAGTGGCTGTTCACCTTTAAATTAACTTTTAGTATGATGTAGAGAGATATATTCTGAGACAATTTGCAATTGGTTTTCATTTTTTTATTATTTGTGGTTATTTTTATTCAGCAGCTCTCCAGTTTACAGTTTCAGCAATCTGGTTGCTAGCATCCAAATTACCCTAGCAACCATGCATTGATTTGATTAGAGACTGGAATATGAATAGTAGAGGGCTTGAATAGAAAGATGAATCATAAAAAGTACCAATAACAATACATTTGTAGCCTTCCAGAGCATTTGTTTTTATATGGGGAATATGGGAAAGCTTGAAAGAGTCAGAAGAAGAAGACAAATAAAAAATGAAGACCAATTAAAATATTGCTTAACATTAGCCATTCTATAAAATACTAAAAGTTAATTTAAAGGTGAACCACCCCATTAATATAAGCTTTATAACACTGAAATATGAAACTTTCTATATACAAACAATTTAATTCTGTACCGTTTCTGAAATAATCAAGTTTATCTTCACTGTCTTACTCTCAGGGTCTGTTTCTCTTCATTCTGTCTTCTTGTAGGAGATGGGTGCCAGATATTCATTGACATTTAGATCCAATATATGTTATAAGGGGGCTTCCTTTCCTAACAGATGAATTAGAGCTCACTCAAATAACTGATGCCACCGCAAACAGAATCTAACAAAATATCTGCCTTTTGCACAAATCCTGCATGTAGAGAGACATGATGTCTGGTGATTTTAATAAAGTGAGCTATAATACATCTTCTAGGCAAAACGAGCTCCCCTATAAAAAAACAAAAGCTTAAAGCACCAGTAACATCAATTTTTGTTTACTAAAAAATTTGGTAGTGTAGAACAAAAAAAAAACACAAAAACAAATTAAACTTTTAAATCGCTAAGTCTTTATTAAGAAAAAACTTACTGAAACTCCCCTTGCACTCTTTGTCAGAAAAGGCGCTTGATTTCTCCTCCCTGCTTTTCTTATAGGAGATAGCCAGGGAGGAGAAATTGAGCGCCGCATGATGGATAATTGCAGTGTCCACTTCTGAAGAGGAGAGCAAAAGGAATTTTAAGTTTAAGTTATTTCTTAGGAGTTTAATATGTCTTTGTGTTTTTTTTTTCGTTCTACACTAATAAAAAAATGCTGTTACTGATCCTTTAACTTAAGAAGTAGGGCAGAAATCTTTTACAGTATGTTTTGGGCTTCTGTACCAGCCCAAGGCAACAATAGCCCTTTATCAGGGAAGATCTGTTCCTCCAAAAATGCCCCAGTAGCTCCCCATCTTCTTTTCTGCTGATTCACTGCATATGCTCTGTGCTGCTGTCACTTACTGAGCTTAGGGACTAAAGCACAATATACTGAATATATATCATATTAATGTCACAATATAAGGCTAATTAGCAATTAATACAGATAATTGCTATATGGCAGCACAGAAACCAGTGCAACTATCAGCATTGTAATATCAACTTGCAACAACCCCTAAGCTCAGCTTCTCAACAGCTGCTCAATGCACACTGAGCATGTGAGTTTCGCAGACACTTTCCAAGATGGTGACCCCCTGTGACAGATTTGAAGTCCTGGCTGGATTATTAAAAATACTGAGAAGGCTGGTGCAATAAATGCAGTTCTCATTTAAGGTAAAACATGGACATGCTGCCCTTTGCGTTCAGGTTGTTACAAAACTAGGGCTCCAAGGATGTATTGTCAGCCCCAGTCTACCAACCATACAAAAAATATGTAAAATTAGAACCTTGATGTAAAAGCTATACAAGACCTTCCCATAGACACCCATCAACTGTATGGCTCACTAGGGTAAGTTTCGTTAAGAAACAGACTGAAGCATTGCTCCTTTGTTTCTTTACATTTTCTCATTGAAGTGGGGGAATATTATGTGTTTCACTTAAATTGTATTAAAGAATTACCTGTTGAAGCTCTTGTAGTCAGGAATCTCAGCCGTTTCTCCAGGTACAGGCAATTTCGGGTACAGGGTCTCAAGGAGGTCTGGTTCATTGCTTATGGCTTCTAGCCATGGAGACATATAATACTTAGGAACAGCAGTTTCATTGAACTTCTCTGGGGGTATTTCTTTGAGTGGGCCTGTATAGCCTGCCATTACAAGGAAAAGCCTAGCTTAGTATGTGTGTTACATGGGTATTAGCAGAACATGGAGAGGTATAAAACTGTATGTGTAAAGACATTTTCTTTGGCATGTTAAATTCATGATTAGATTATGAGATATATATATATATATATATATATATATATATATATATATATATCTATATATACACTTAGAAAGAGAGAAGCACAGAGCAAGTTAATGTTCTTTTGGAATAAAAAGTGTTTTAAATTATTAGGAATTAACTTCCCTTCCACAATGTCAGTAATAGGTTTCTGTGAGTGCCATCCCCTGCTGACAGCCATTTTCATACACATGAATGTGAAATGCTTTATCAAGGGATGCCCACATATCAGCAGAAGTATTTGCATGGACTGTGTGCTTCCATGCCATGGGGAAGATTTACTAATGGGCGAAGTGACTAACGCTGGCGACGATTCGTTACTGTTACCTCTTTCATGTACCGCCATATGAAAATTAGCCTGAGCGAAGACCTGTATCTTCGCTTTGAGCGTCTGAGCGAATATTAGCTTGGTGAAGTGTTGCGATGGCTGTGAAGCCGTCGCTGGCGAATTTTCACCGCTTAGTAAATTAACCCCTATGAGTGAGGGCAGTGATATCGATCATCAAGATTCACAGTTAGAGTGCTATGGTGATCAAAATGTCTATTGTGAGTAGAAATAACAGATCAGCAACTATTTCTGCAGTTTCTTTGCTAGAATTTTTCAACAACAAATGATAAATCATAAGGGCACGGCTTTTCTGTCTAGGGAAAGACATTACTGGAGCTTGTTTAACAATCATTTTTGATTCTGATTCATTATTTTAAGTTGTATAGATGTTCCATTGTCCAGGAAGCTTTATAGATTCTGAGCCTGTAATAGAACAGAAAATGTATTCTGCTTTAGTGGCTGAGATGTGGTTATTGTCCAAAGAGAGTTACCAATGGAACATGACTCTGAAACCGCCCCTGTAGCCTGAAACAAATGATCTCAGCGGTAGGATTCAAGTACATCTGATTCATTTGTTTTCCTTAGGAAGCAGCTGCTGGAAATGCCAGTCAAAAATTGTTCTTATTCATTGTATTCAATGGGTTTTTATGCAGAACTTCCTGTTAGAGCACCAAGGAATAGTGATTGAGGGATAAACCATCTGGGCACAAGTAACTGTTGGTGATTGAATAAGAAGATAATACAGCCATTACCCTAATTTGTAATGTGGAAACTGTATTTCTTCAGCCATGCTATTTACCTGGTGCAATGTTTTCAGGGTTGGGAGGACTTCGAGGATCTGGTGTGTTAGGAGGTGTCTGTGGAGAGATTTGCTGGTTGACGTCCAATGTATTTACTTCTGTGTTTCCATTTTGGTTGACTTGATTTTGCTGTAAGCAAATGGAAAAGGATAAAGTTAAAACATTACATTTATGTGTATAAAATTAATTTACAAAACACATTATAGACGAGAACCTACTAGCTAAGCAAAATGCTCTACATGCTGAGGTGCTATGTAACACTGTGCTAGAAAGGCCATAGCAAATCTCTTTAAGTAATTTACAGTTATCCCTAGTAAAATAAGAGATAGAGGGTGTACAACAAAATTAGTATATTATATTAATGTAGGAAGCCCCAGGTTTGCTGAAGGCAATTTGAATCCGCTTTAGGGCAGAGACACACACTGCTATTTTGCTATATCAGCGACAAATTGATCCTTTTTTCAGGCGACTAATCTCCCCAAACTGCCTTCCCACCAGCTAGAATGTAAATCAACGGCGGGATGGAACTCGGATCACTTTGGCTTTCCGAAGTCGCCTGAAGTTTCCTTGTGAGGCAACTTCGGAAAAGAAGCGATTTACATTGTAGCAGACGGGAAGGCAGTTCTGGGAGATTAGTCACTTGAAGAAGAAGCGACTAATCTTCCGAAATAGCAACGTGTGTCTCTGCCCTTACTGTGTAAAGGTTTTTAAGGTGGCCATGGACGTTAATATTTTTCTCTCCCTAACTACCAGTTTTAGAGTGATCCGTCAAATTATCATGAGGTTAGTGGGCATGGAACGATTGTGCATCTAATGATTTTTTGTACGACATCAGTCAGGAAATCAGTCTGTCAGGTTAGAAAATCTTCATTGTACACAGTGAAATGTATCCATTGTCCAATTGTTTGCAGGGCAAGCAGGCAGCTACCCATGGTTTTCCTAGCTTAAATTAGACAATATGACTTGAAATGATCATTTTAGTTGATGAACAAATTGTAGTTTTAAACAATCATTTCAGTACAAGCTTCGTCCTACGATAACGAAAAAATCTTTTAAAAATCTCAACGTGTATGGCCACCTTAAGGGTAAAGTGGAAGTGCTGGAAATACTCTGATAAGGTTTTCTAATAGTGTATAGGGAAAGGAAGAACAAATATTGCTAAAAACTGTTTTCATATGGAAAAGGGCTTAAAGGAACAGTAACATCAAAAAATGAAAGTGTTTTAAAGTAATAAAGATATAATGCAGTGTTGCCCTACACTAGTAAAATTGCTTTGTTTGCTTCAGAAACACTACTATTGTTTATATAATAAGCTGCTGTGTAGAAATAGGGGCAGCCAGTCAAAGTAGAAAAGGCTCAGGTTACACAGCAGATAACAGATCTATTATCGACTATTTAACCTGTGCCATATAGCTTTTTTCAATTTCCGCCATTGCTACACAGCAGCTTGTTTATATGAGCTATAGTAGTTACATAGTTACATAGTTAAATTGGTTTGAAAAAAGACAAAGTCCATCAAGTTCAACCCCTCCAAATGAAAACCCAGCATCCATACATACACCCCTCTCTTTTGTAATGTTTCTGAAGCAAACAGATCAGTTTTACCAGTGCAGGGCAACACTGCATTATATTTTTATTACTTTTATTACACTTTCATTTTTTGGTGTTACTGTTCCTTTAAGATGATCCCATTGCTTTGTGGTGCCTCCTTGAAGGCATTACTAGAAGTACTACTGTGCAACAGTGTGTATGGGAAAACTTAATTCAGTCCTTTATTACCAGCTGATCTGGCCACATGCCACATCAGCGGATCAGTACAAATTGGCCATCATAGAGGGCAAATGGATCACAAGGGAATTAGCAATAGCCACACAACCTGTATCTAGCTGCACAAGTGGCTTTTGTGTTAATTAAATCAATTAATTAATTGCTAGTTAACCTAATCAGCACTACTTATTTCCTTCAGAGTAAGTGAGTACCACACTGCAATGTGTATAGGAGTTCTACTTGAATAACTGCTGCTTTAAAAAAAAAATCTATAAACAGTCATATAATGAGAGCACGCCTCTGCTTATTTGTTTGACCACTAATTTATTTTAGATCTGTCATTCCAGCCATCAAAGTCCTATTTATTGAATACCAAACAACATGAGGTGCAGCTGAATTAAATGCAATAGGAGTGCAGCGGTTAGTAACAGTTTTCTGATTTTTTTTGTGTGCCTAAGGGCTCTTACACATGACCATTCTGACCTGCGCTCCCCTGCGTTCCGTTTTTTGGCGTTCAGCCGCAGGGGAGCGCAGGAATAGACGCAAGTAATTATTTGAAATGGGGCTGTACTCACTCAGGCGCGTGTAGGCGCCGAACGCAGGTTCAGACGCAACATGCTGCATTTTTCCTGCGTTCGGCGCCTACACGCGCCTGAGTGAGTACAGCCCCATTTCAAATAATTACTTGCGTCTATTCCTGCGCTCCCCTGCGGCTGAACGCCAAAAAACGGAACGCAGGGGAGCGCAGGTCGGAACAGTCATGTGTAAGAGCCCTTATATAAAAATTTTGTTTTTTTTTAATTCAAAATTGTATTTCATGTCCAAAATAAGAGATTACTAGACTTAAAGGAAAGTAACATTAAAAAAAAGGAATTTAAAAGAATGACAATATAGTCTAGTGGGGTCCTATATTCCAAAATTGTTGAGTTTGCTTCAGAAAGACTACTATAGTTTATATAAATAAGCTGTTATGTAGCCATGGGGACAGCCATTCAAACACAGGATACACAGTGCAACAGTACATTATATTTTTGTTTTAGTTATCTAAAAGTACCCCCCCTTTATTACAGATTCAAATCTGTTATGGATTATATGCAGAATTTTACATGCTAAATGTATTCATTGGGACCCCATACCAGCATTAAGAATTTTGTAATAATTATTATTCTTTATTTAAACTACTGCAACATTTTAATTCAGTGCTGTACAGAGATGATACCTTATTAACATCAGTCCATGCCCCAATGGAGCTTGCATTCTTAAGGTCCCTGTCACATTCACACATACTGTGGGTGATTTTATTGAAAATCTATTAGCCTGCCTCAACCTGTATGTTTTAAGTTTGGAAAGGAACCATAGACCATACAAACAGTAACCTAAATACAAGGTGCAAGCCACCCCCCCCCTTCAAATAGTCATTCAAAATCCAGCAAACTCTTTTTTCAGCATGATTTTATTAAGGAGGACATTGCACGTGCATTAATAGTGTGCACTTCAGCTTTTATTGACTCACACTGACATTCTCTCTTTTGCACACCAGAACTGCTCTGGGTTTGTGGCACGAACAAACATTCTAATGCAATAATAATTCTTCTTCCTTCTGCCAATCCAGCCAAGTCAGCTGATTAATTTCAGCACAAAATGACCTCTTAGCTGTGCTTTATTATAGTACAAAGGGTCCTGTTAGCTCCAAGCAAAACATTCAGCTTTCTACAGACACCTGTGGAGGCCTGAATTAAAAGAAAACATTAGCAAAATAAATAACAGTTCATGTGTGGTTTATTAGCCAAATTTATCCACATCAGCCTTGCCAGGAATTATTCAGAGTTCAATGTTGTTGTAGTTCTTAATGCTTAAAAAGCTATACTAAACATTTCCATTTTTATTTTAAAGTTAACTATTTCTGTGATCCCTTTATGTGTTGATGTTGTTCATAAAATAATGGAACTTTATTCAAGGATTAGCCTAGCAAGTAGTCTTATTCAAGCAAAACAAGTCTTATTGCAGTTACCTACTATAATATCCACACCCAGAGCTCTCAATTTTTTACTCAGAATTCTGCTTCTACTGCAGATAGGTCCACTTAATTAAAGGGAAAAGGGGCACCTTACCAGGGCCCACTGATTGGTGGGGACCACTGTGTCACTATGACTTTAATTTATATATATATATTGAAATTATTGAAAAGACCTGCACTCCAAAAGTTCAAATTCTTTTTATCGTGTACAAAAATCTTTTTTTTATTTGTACACAATAAAAAGAATTTGAACTTTGCAAGAAATGGAGTGTGGGTCTTTTCAATAATTACATACATAAAACTTTGGAACTTGCACCTGAAAGAAATTGAACAAGTCCGGTTTGAGTGCGGCTGCTACAAGTGGAATATATATATATATATATATATATATATACATATATATATATATATATATTTTTTTTTTTTTAAACCCTACTCTCCAAGCCCTACTGCGTTGACTCATCTGTTTGGAGAAAATCTAAGATGCCCATGCTTTCAACTGTAGAACGCACGGCTATCTCAAATTTTTCGACAGGTGTTTAAGCAAGCCACGCAGAGAGAGAGAGAGAGAGAGAGAGAGAGAGCATACCAATCAGCCTTGGAGCACAAGGAAAGAAGAAAACTTTGTTACTGCTTGGCAAGTGAAGTCAATGGAGTGGTTATTGCTCATTTTTCAGTGATTATACTGGCACAGCTGGGGTTAATATGCTAATTATCTATTTTCTGTGGTAAATATACTGGCATGTCTACTTGTTATTAATTTTGCTTAGGGATTATATTGGCATATATAGTGTTAACATGCTCAGAATCCATGTTCTATGGCAATTATACTAGCATGTCTAGAGTATGTTTTCGTAAAATGAGTGTGGTATATAGTGGTGTGGCCAAAAAGTGGGTGTGGATAATAGCTTACTACCAGTTGGATCTTTGCCCAGGGCCCACTAAGGCCTTAAAATGGCTCTGACTACAGACTACTAACGATACTATAACTTAGCAAACATAAGCTACACAAGGTACCTCTGAAAGAAAGCAAAGGCAGGCATGTATTTACCACTTGCCTGACCTAAGAAAAATGATAAATAACATGAATGCAATGTATGATATGGAATATTTTACAATGCCTTTTTTAAAAAGCAACTGCATGTGGCACAGTGATTAAGAAAACTCTAAAGAGAAGGTATATCTCTCCTAGAATGAGACCCAGCATTTGAGGACAATAACAGGAACTGTGTTCAGTGGGGCTGGAGGAGGCAATGCAAGTAAATTAATGAATCTGTCAGCACCTGGGGAAATCAGTAATGGCTGTGGGAGAAGTAGTGGCAGCTGCATAAAGTTGAGGGAAAAAACTTGTTAGTAAGAACTCTTCCACGCAAGCATTCTTGTTTGCGTCATCATGAGAACGGAAACATACAGAAGAATTGAGTGCTTCTAGGCCTGTGGTCCACTGCCTTTGAACAGATTGAAACATAATGCAGGGGAGTGCAGCCCAGAACACTAGTGTGGAAGATTACTAAAGGTTTATATTGTGCTGTCAGGCCCGGACTGGCAATCTGTGGGTTCTGGCAAATGCCAGAGGGGCTGCTGTAAGATGCCATAGAAAGTCACTATTTAGTGGGCTGGTGTGGGGGCTGTTTGGGCCTCTGTGTGGTCTGTTGGGGCCTCTGGGTACCTGAAATGCCAGGGCCTATTTTTATTCTCAGTCCAGACCTGTGTGCTGTGTTAGTTAATAGTGGTTGAGGCAAGGGTGGATAAATGCAGAGGCTACTCTAGACTATTCGCTAGGGGTCCAGTGTTATCAGGGGTCCATTGCTGCTTTCTTTCAATATTTCTTCAATTATATTATAAATATAATATTTTATTTGAGCTGCTGGGTCCGGTCAGGCCGCACCTGCTGGGAGAAGAATTCAGGCGAGGTGTATGCTTGTGCTCGGATGCGTTCAGATCCAGTAACGTAATGGGCATACTGAACCTGACCTGGCATGAAGAACTAGGGTGCTTGCATCCCTGGAACTGCACACATCCCGGCAGCAGCATAAAAGGGGGGCCCTGTGTAGATGTAGCTTAGGGTCCCACATGTCATTAATCTCCCACTGGGCTGAGGTACTGCCCAAAGTAGCTTGTAGGAAAATACAGTCTGACGATGAATAAGTCCCTTCCAGTGAATAATTCTTATGTTATCTAAACTTAAGAACTAGCACAAATCTGCATAAACACCATCCTCCTTTGGAAAAGATATTGTAAATTCTGTCATTTGTGTGAACCCCCACTGCCAGTGTTGAATAGACGCATGACAACTTTGGCCAGGGCTCCACGGTGATCTATAAATTAAACTATACATTAACCAACAGTTTGACGTAGAGAAAAACCCAGTGGGTCATGACCACCCCAGACAGATATTAGATTGCAGCAGTCATAGGTTTACAGTGGCATTGAAGAGAAGGTACATGGTGGGGGAAGGATGTATGAGTTGGGGTCTTGCACCCTCATGAGCTGAGGCACATCTATAAGTCACCCCTACCATGAAATTTTTTGTCCATTCTTACAGCCCCAAGGTCAGTAGTGGCAATGGGGCAAATTTACTAAAGGGGCAAAGTGGCTAACGCTAGCGAAAATTCACCAGCGTGATGTCATTTTGCCACTTCGCCAATTTACTAATGGGTGCTGGCGTAAATTCGCTAGTGAAGTGGATCTACTCTAGTGCTACTACGCACCCTTACGCCAGGCGAAGGTGCACTATGGTGAAGGGACGTAACTACGCCAATTCACTTCGCAACTTCGAAGGTAAGTAAATTTGCCCCAGTATGTTCTGCTCACTCTTGCCTAAATATTCCTGCTAAACTAATGACACAGATACTGCCGGTTCTGCAATTTCTCTGTGTTGCATGAAAGAGATTAAATATTCATGTTACACTTTAAATTATGGACAAAATATACTAATATACTTTTATAAAACATGCACGTGTAAAGTACTTTATGCCATTCATGTTGAAACCACATAGTTATGACACAAAGGTATTTTGCTAGCAAAGTATCACCACGTGTCATTTAAAGCTCTTTACAGTGTTTTGGATGAAGTAATGTCATGTGCTCCTTCTGTAAAGCGTTTGATTCACAGTGACTCACGTGTGTGCCGGAAGTCAGTAATAACACATGCACACCATATAGTACTGAAGTGACAAGGAGTAATTATGTTACTTAGCAACAAATGAAGCCTTGTCATGGACTAACTCAGCAGGTATTTGTTGTGCTGCTAATGGTTCAGTTCTCTCTTTTATTATCAAATGTATAAAGTAATATATGGTCCAAGTGGCGGATCCATTAGTCTTATATAATTATATCAAGTATAAAGATGAATTTGATGGAACTATGAGTAATTGGAATATTCATAGAATAGTATAGATCGGCATGCATATGAAATAATAATAGTAATGCTAACATTTCTGTCACTGTTTATACGTCATGTATATATTTCATGCATCCTTCTATTGTATAGTCACTTCATAGATACTTGTTAATAGTAATAGTCATGTTTTGTTTAAAGCTTACTTTTTTGTTGCAAATATACATCATTTTGATATTCCTTGCAATATGAGGGACTCATTTATTATGTAGATTCTTAATTATACTTTTCTGGATACCTATAGCAACCAATCATCATTACTTTTGTTGCTTTAATTCAAGTAAATGAAAAAAACAAACAAACTTTTTCTTTCATTTGTTTTTTTGAGTAACTGCTATTTGTGTCATTTAACTCTCATTCCTTAGGCAGTTGCCTAAAAGACTAACGTCTTGGGAAGCCAGGTATTCCATCTGGAAATAATATTACTGTATACATTATGTATGCAGGTAACTTTCTTATGGGAGAATTCCCTATGTGAAAATTCTTGTGTAAAATGAAATGCAATTTGCCATATTCTGTCCACAATTCAGTATTTTCCCAGAATGCCAGTATAATACTGGGCGCTGAAACAACACAAGTTTATTTGTTTTTTTTTGTTTTTTTTTGCAATGGTATTACTTCTGGGACAGTGATTGCCTCCAGTCAGGGACCTCAGTGAAGAAGGACCTGTGGTCACTTGCCTAGTGCATAGTTAATAAACCGTTCCTGTTTGTACCATAAGAACCTCCTGGCGCCCATCTTATGTACTGTATGTTTGTATGCACAGTAGCCTGAGGGATGTAGTTGCACTATAGGAACAGGGTTTGTGCTACTGCCACATTACAGCAAGTATCAATGGTACCAATCAACAAATAAATCTTAAATCAAAAATACAAAATTAAAGTAGAAATAATGAAGGAGAATACACTCACAGTTCACCTCAGTCCCAAGGAGCAAAGTCCAAAAACACTGTGTCCATAAAGGATGTGAGGATCTCCAAAAATAAAGAAATAAATGTAAAAAGTAGAAAAATGTATTAGGACATAAGACCTAACGCGTTTCCTGCCTATTGGGGCAATTACTCATAGGCCTCATGTAGTTGCACTACACAGTAAAGGGAACACTTCCACATGGCGAAGGCCCTGACCCTGTTGTGTAAGTCGCATGTAGCCAATGCTCTACCCTGCTAGTGGGTATTTGACGAAATACAGCCAAATAGGTGATACACTGGAATTGTGGTTCTTTAGTGCAGAGAGTATAATTGATTCCTCTGCACTAGGTATAAGGCCCCCACAACCTGCTCCATCAATAAATTTGGGAGTACAGGGGTGTGTGGGAAGGGGGGGGGCAGCATCAGGAAAGCCTCATCAGGCTGGACAGGGACAGTGGCATAAATATAATACTTTTCATGGCTTACTATGTAGGAATATTACAAAACAAGTCCCCTTGATTCTCTGGTCCTTTTTTCAGGTTGATATTTAGTAAAATACAATATTTTTTCCTCTGCTGCTCATCTGCTGGCTAACAAAGTAACATTTTCCCTTTGAAACTTGGTTTTGAAATGAAAGAGAAAAATATCATCCTACACTGAGCAAGCTTACTATTATATATTAGTTCCTGTCCTAGTAGTATATTACTGGTGTTAGTTTAGGGGACTCATTTACTAACAGTTGCACCAATCCCCTATACATTGCTGGCTGTGCTCTTCCCCCTTTACTGAACAGGAAGTTTTGACAAGGTGCAGCATTTAGGGGCTTAAGGCAGCTCTGTACCTAATGGATGCACCTAAACAGAAAGGGGTGTGCAAAAACCATCCTTTTATGTTGGGGTGCAACTTACACCCACCAGTGTTGTTTACACAGTACAACAGTACAGTTTAATGCTACTTTAGAGAAGGGTTGTAGAGTGCACTGTAGGCAAAAACCTTTTACACCAGTATTTACCTGTATTAACAAGTGTCAACAGGAAAAAAGAATGTAAAATGGACGGACCCTAAGGGCTAAGACAACTTCCTTGAACCTCAAACAATTCTTACTGCAGCCTTCCATCATATAATGTAAAATGTTTTGGAGTGCTTGAATTCTAATGTTTCTAACCCAAACCCAGAAGGTCATGGAATGACTCCTGGTTATTTAGTAGATTCTCTTACAGGCCATAAATTCCATGGAGGCCAGAAAAGCTTTGGATAAAAGATCCAAAGAACTTGGCACTATTTTTGAGTTGTCATAGATCTAGAACAAAACCCCTGGCTAAATGTCAGGCCCCCCCCAGCTATCAGTGTTCACTAAGGCCCTTTTGGTGGGGCTTTGTGCAATAACACCTGCATTTTGGTAAAGACAAAAGGTCGTCTCAGTCAGTCGAGATTCACTGTAATCAGCAAAATCCATAAACAGGCAAAGGGTCAAATCATTAAAGCAGAACAAAACTTGGTAATAGTGTTGCTTACACAAACTCTTATTTGGGGCAAAGCTGCGTGAGCATTCATTTAAAGGTACCAGCTCAAGTACCAACACAGCCTGATCATTACCTGGGGCTTTGAAGAAGTTCAAAAGCTCATTGGTCAAAGCAGTACGTTCTATCATCAAGTTGGCAATTATAGAGATAACAGCAACGTTATAACATTCAAACTGTCCACAATTTATTGTTTTTGTTTATCAAATTGGCCATACGTTGAGTGATCAGTTGCAAGAAGGAGGCAGTATTCATTGGTCGCCATTGTCTTTTGGCTAGTGCCGAATGGACAATTAGTGGTCTCATCCGATGTATCTGATTATGTTTTTGGGCAAGGGCTCAGAGGTAGAGCAACATCTGCCAAGCTTAGGTGAAAAGGGGATGATTTAATAAACTGCAACTTTTTTAGGTCAGGCTTTTTGACGCCAAAGATGCAGAAAAGAGCATGACTTTTCTGTGAATTTATTATGCAACAAAACTGCAACAATTTCGAATTCGAAATTACTCCAGCTAAAACCTGTTAAAATCATATAGAAATCAATGGCAGATGTCCCTTTTACAACTGAAAGATTTTTCTTTGATTCTTTGTTTTAAAGGTTTCTGGATAATTTTGACGCTGGCTTTTGTGCGACCACATGGAAAAGTCGCAGTTATTGTGCCATTAGTCGAAAAAAATAGTTGTACATATTGCAAAAAGTTTCATGACATTTATGGTTTTAGAGAAAGTGAGTTTAGCTGTGGTTTTAAAAACCACTAAAATGGAACTGTTGATAAATAGGTCTCTAGGGTGCACATTTACTTAGCTCGAGTAAAGGAATAGAATAAAAAATACTTCGGATTTCGAAGTATTTTTTTGGCTACTTCGACCATCGAATTGGTTACTTCGACCTCCGACTACAACTTTGAATCGAACGATTTGAACTAAAAATCTTTCGACTAGTACTGTCTCTTTAAAAAAAACTTCGACCACCTACTTAAAACCTACCGAGCATCAATGTTAGCCTATGAGGAAGGTCCCCATAGGCTTTCTAGCCAATTTCTGATCGAAGGAAAATCGTTCGATCGATGGATTAAAATTGTTCGATCGAACGAATAGTGCTAAATCCATCAACTTCGATATTCGAAGTGGAAGGATTTAACTTCGAGGGTCGAATATTGAGGGTTATTAACCCTCGATATTCGACCATTAGTAAATGTGCCCCTAAATGTCATTTGTGCAAAGTCTTTGTGCAGAGTTGCTTACTCATTACCACCTAGCCAAGGAATGTGACATTTGTAGAGGTATTAACTGATGAATGCAAAAATGAAGTAAGCCTGTTTTAAAATACAGGTATGTTGAAAGAGCCTCAGTATTTTGATATTTTTATACTGAGTATGTTCCATTTCAGCAGACTATAGGGTGCCAGTTCAACATGGCCAAGTTGTCATTTCCTGTTGTCACTTGCTCTAATAGATTACAGTGTCCAGACAAGGAAAGTAGAAATGTAATATAAAACTGCTGCTCCCCAGCATGATGACAAGAGAATATAATTCATATTCCGTCAGATTATGAAACGTTATCATAGTTTAGCAATGTTTATACTTTATAGCACTTTTTATTTTACTTTATTTGATTTTTGCAACCTTTTTATCAGTGTTGGATGGCAGGGGCGCTTTGCCAATGAGGCAAGCTGAGAATCCCACCTCAGGCGGCAGCGCCCCACTGCTTAAAAACGAATGAAGGTCAGTTGCAAATTAAAGAAAGATCCCTTATCCGGAAAACCCCAATTCCTGGGCATCGACCTGAACAGGTCCCATGTCTGTACTTATTTAGTATAGCTACATGTAATAAGAATGAATCTCACTTGAAATAGCAATGTTCAGGGTTAATGCCTTGTGTTGTTAAAGAATTGCCTTTTTTACATTAAAATGTTATGGCATAACACCACCTTGCACATATTGCACATATTGGAACTAATATCACAATTCTTCATGTGCACAATCCTCATATAAGGTTATACTCACAGCTGTCTGTGGCTTCATTGCATATGGAAAATTTTCAAATGTATACTTGTCTGATCTCCTCTGACGCATCTTAAATAGTCTCGCACCGCGGTTATTGACGTGGGATAACTCCTCAAGCATAATGTCTCTTGGGACGCTGAACTTTTTCCCAAAATCCAAGCCATCTGACTCTGCAAAACAACATGGATACAAGTAAATTCTCATGAGATTTATTTATGTAAATCAGATATTTATCCAGTGGCATAACTCAAAGTGATTGGATGCTAAGAAAAAAATATGTTTAGCTCCCCTTATAAATCTGTCCAAATTACTTGTTTTGGAAAAAAATATATTAAAATTACAAATTAGTCATGGGGCTGCTGAGCCCTCTTCTCCTCCACCTCTTTTTTGTACTCTACGCCCTAGACATTGGGTTGTGCCTGATGTAGAGGAGGTACAAGGATGCCATTGACTAAGTATTAAGTAGAGGACTGTCTCTGTACATTTCTCCTCCACTTTATTGTAACCCTTGAAGCATATACCTGTATCCTGCGTGCATGATGCCAATTTTGTGGTTAATGTCACCTGTCTGCAGTTATTCTCCCTATACTAAATGGTGACAAATTTTAAGGCCGAATCAGAAGATGCAATTTTTTTTTTGCTGGTGTAATTATTCCGAAATTCTGCAATATGGGAACAAACTGCAAATTGCTATTAATATTTGAGTATATTTATAACGATGCGGCTGCCCTGCACTTTTACTCTAAAATTTAAAAAACAGTCAGCAGTTCTTCATTCTACGCATTAAGGCCACAGCCACAGGGAGGAGATTTGCAGCCACTACTTTTTGTTTATCATGGTCTGTGAGGCCCCTACAGAGAAATCACAACTGCCAGCTAAAATAAGATGCTATTTATATGCCAGTGTGATATAAGCCTAATGTAGCACTGATAAACAATCATATTGTTTACAATTTGGCATTAATCTATAAAACTGTGTGGTCCAGCGGCTGGGCAAAAACGAATGTGGAACAATGCAAAAAGTAAAATACTGTATATCCTTTTTTCTTTATACTTTTGTGTTTTGAACTTAAAGTCTTCTACACTGCAATGTAATGAGTGACACAATATTCTGTGAATTTTCTATTTTTAATTGCACAATCATTTCAATTTACCCTTGGTGGTTTTTTAAAGAAGATTACTAATCCTTCATGAAATGTGTGATTTTATATATATATATATATATATATATATATATATATATATACACTGTATAAAGGTGTATTTTCCTTGACATAGGCATAACTTGTAATGATGGTGCTTTCTCATTAATCCTTTTTAGCTAGAGTTAATGCAACCAATGTTTCCTCTAAGGTGAGTGCAAATTTAGAGGCCAGCCTGCACAATAAATTGAGGTGCGCACAAATACTTTTGTGTGAAAAATACAAAATTCTGTATCAATTCTGACCTGATCACACAGTATTTAAAAAGTTGTACACAAAAAAATGTTTTTTTGCACACTATGGGGCAAATTCCCTAAGCGGCGCAAAATCGCTAGCCCACTTCGCAACACTTTGCCAGGCATAAATTCGCCAGGGCAATGCTAATTCCCTAAAATGCAAAGTTACGTCCAGGGCGTTGAATGCTGCTGAAGTTGCGCTAGCGTTGGCTAATTTGCATATGGAGGGAAGTGAAAGTTGAATGTATGAATATGTTGCAACATTACACAAGGCCAGGGTATCCCAAAACCTTTTATATTCTTTTGCAGGCTACCACTCTGAAAAAAGGAAAAGACGCCAGTGGTTTTTTGAAGTTCGTCAACCAAAAATTGAGGAACTCCTATCCACTCCATTGCACTTCGCCTGGTCTGAGGTGGTGAAGGCAAGTCTTGCGCAAGAGGTAACGTTCAGTAAAATTCACATCTTACTGAATTTGCAGAGTTACGTCCGCTCGCCAGAGCAACGCAAAGCAACGCTAGCGTCTATCTCCTTCGATAGCGAACTGACGCCTGTGCCCTTTAGAGAATCTGCCTTGTTACGAAACTACGTCAATCTGCCCCTTAGCCGTGAAGAAATTAGAGGGAACATTGAATGCAGCTATGAAAATTTGCTGTGTCACTAAAATAGATTTCTGCCCCTAAATGTCCGTGATGGAAGGAAGAGAGACACCCATGATCTTCGCAGACCTCTGTAGGGTCTTGTGCTCCATGTGCAGTTCCCAGCCCAGACAGTGATACAGCTGCTCAGAATGCTCTCGATAGTCCCTCTGTAGAAGGTTTTGAGTATAGATGGTGAGTATGGATGGTGGGAGATGGGATTTCCTCAGCTTGCGCAGGAAGTAGAGGCACTGTTGGGCTTTCTTGGTTAAGTAGCTGGTGTTGTGGGACCAGATGAGGTTCTCCGCCAGGTGCCACATTTGCTGCTTTTGACGATCTCTACATTAGAGCCGTCGATGTATAGTGGCAGATGGTCACTCCTAGTCTTCCTAAAGTCAACAACCATCTCCTTTGTTTTGTCTACTTTGAGAGACAGGTTGTTGGCTCTGCACCAATCTGTTTACTGCTGTACCTCCTCCCTGTATGGTGACTCATAATAATTGCTGATGAGACCCACCACGGTCATGTCATCAGTGAACTTTATGATGTAATTTGTGCAGTGTGTGGCTGCACAGTCATGCGTCAGCAGAGTGAACAGTAGAGGACTAAGCACACAGCCTTGAGGGGCTCCAGTGCTAAGTGTGGTGGTTCTGAAGATGATGTTTCCAATCCTGACTGACTGAAGTCTGTCGGTCAGGAAGTCCAGAACCCAACTGCAGAGGGAGGTGTTCAGTCCAAGCAGGCTCAGCTTTTCTATCAGATGCTGAGGAATGATAGTGTTGAATGCTGAACTGAAGTCTATGAACAGCATTCGAACGTAGGTGTCTTTTTCGTCCAGATGAGAGAGGGCCAGATGGAGGGTGGTGGCAATTTTTTAAAAAGTATTTTCCTTTTCTCTGTAATAATAAAACAGTAGCTTGTACTTGATCCAAACTAAGATATAATTAATTCTTATTGGAAGTAGAACCAGCCTATTCGGTTTATTAAATGTTTACATGATCTTCTATTAGACTTAAGGTATGAAGATCCAAATTATGGAAAGATCTGTTATAACAGGTCCCATACATGTACAAGCAGGGACACAAGAAGAACAGTGACTTAATATTAGGTTGTTGAGACATATTTTGCAATTGCAATTTTCGACACAGAGCAGGAAGATGTTGTGACTCCAGTCTACCAACAGCTAGAATAGCAACAGCTCCCTAATAATTTATTTTCAAACTTAGAAGGTATAAATTCTTTAAATATACTATTAAACAGTAGTTAAAATTCATTTCACATCTAAAAATAAAAATGATTAGGAACCAACAGCATCAGCTTCAATCAATATTTATTCATGTCTTGGTTTCTTATATAATAGGAATCAACCTGTGGAGTAGCAAACCACATGATGTCATTATCTGGTTGGGTGGTTGTGAGACATTATGTAACACTTTTGCCATGACACATAAGCATAGCAACAGCATCCCAAGCAATGATCAAGTGTAATGACTGTTTTCTTTAGCCCAAAATCACAAGTCAGTGGATGAAACAGCACAAAAACCTTTACATAAAAGCACTCCTAGCGTTCTATTCGGATAATAGCCTGTGGCAATGCCATTTGACTGGAACAGGCTTAATTTTGATACATGAACACAGTTTCTGTGCATTTTCATGTGTACCAATTTATAACTAAAGTGAATATATACCTATATATAAATATATATGAAGTAACATTCAAATGAACTGTATGTTGAAGAACATATTGGCATCACTCACTGGAAGGGTCTATGAGGTTATCACATGAAAGGGAAATGGTGTTTGTTTATTTATTACACTAGTCTCCTTTGTAGTGTTATCTACTGTTATATATTCAGTTATGTAGAATATGTGATACTATAACCTTGCCTCGGCATGTACATGTTTATTACAAGTAGAGTGACTTGATGCTTTATACACCTGAAAATACCTGTGTTGTCATACAGTAGACTAAAGGGCAGATTTATAAAGGGTCGAATTTCGAGTTAAACTCCCATGAACTCGAAATACGACCAATTGAAATTTATTTTAAAACTCCAATTTTTCAAATAGGATCGACCAGAAGATTCAAATCGGATTTGCTTTAAGTTTTTTCTCTGAAAAAAACTTAAATGTCAGGAAGGCTGCAAACAACTCCAAACTCATCCCAGGACGTCTTCCATAGGCTAAAACAGCAATTTGGCAGGTTTAAGGTGGTGAATAGTTGAATTTGAGTCCTTAAAAGGGCCAGTGTATGATAAATCTCGAAAATCGAATTCAAATTTTAATAAAACTCGAATCAAATTTTAACAGTTCCCTAGTCAAATTTCACAGTTTTGCCCATAAAAAAACTTGAAAAAATTAAAATTTTCACATTGAACCTTGATAAATCTGACCTTAACCTAATGACTATGGGGCACATTTACTTAGCTCGAGTGAAGGAATAGAAGAAAAAAAACTTCGAATTTCGAATGTTTTTTTTGGCTACTTCGACCATAGAATTGACTACTTCGACCTTCGTCTACCACTTCGAATCGAACGATTGGAACTAAAAATCGCTTGACTATTCGACCATTCGATAGTCGAAGTACTGTTTCTTTAAAAAAAACTTCGACCAAGTACTTCGCCACCTAAAACCTACCTAACATCCATGTTAGCCTATGGGGAAGGTCCCCATAGGCTTCCTAACAATTTTCTGATGGAAGGAAAATCGTTTGATCGATGGATTAAAATCGATCTAACACTTTTCCTTTAATCGATCGATCGTATTAAATGCGGTACATCCTTCAACTTCGATATTCGAAGTCAAAGGATTTTACCTCTGCTTGATTTTCTGCTCGATTTTCCATCAGGTTTTTCCATAGTTTCATGTCATGTTATTATTTACCCATCATTCCAGAACCAATGGCTCTTTCATAGACTGTTCATTAGCACTGATATTTTTTTTTAAAACAAAGGATAAGAAAAATCCCCCACTACTACCCAGAAGCCGTGTTCTTTATTGCTCAGTGCTGAATATTCGCAATACAAAAGACCAGATTAATCACTTGGTATCAGTTCACAGACTACTTCCTTTATAAAACCATTCTTGTCCATAGGATTTCCTGTTTTACTAATATTACTAATATAAATAATATATAATTATACTAATATAAAAGGAAAGGTCTTGCGATTTTGCCAGTGCCAACCAGAAATTATATTTTGGCACTGTGAACCTCTTGATACAGACAAAACTGTGTTTCCTCAATGAAACCAGCCAACAAAGCAGTGTGAAATTAACATTAAATATGCTTTTTCTGTTATCACCCGATTTTACATGCAGGTAGCATTTATTGAAAGTTTATGATAATAACCTGCCATTGTGATTCTGTGTTACTCTATTGAAATGAGAAAACAATAAAGTCATTTTTCTGATGTGTTCAGGGTCCACTGAGTGGCTTTCTAGAATCTCTTGAATTGTTGCACGAGAGAAGTCTTAGTTCAGTAACACTCCCCATGGTATAATCTGCATAAATTAGTTTCATCAGAGAGATTATCATGAATTTGGCTGCTAGCAGGGATGCTTGTCTGCTTCCAGCAAGATGTATACACACACTTACACTTACACTGACACATACTTATTGACTGATAAACACAGGTACATCAGATAGTTGCATTAGGTAACAAATGCTTTTTGATTGACTATAGGCAATATAGAGCAGCAGTGATATAGGTTACTAAAAGATTGGGAAAGGAACTCAGTCTTAACAGTGTGATACAAAATATGTACAATAGACAGCAATTCATTAACTTATGTCTTACTTTGTAAACATTTGGGTATTATATGATATATGATCCATTTCCCTATATATTGTTCATGTGAAATTTTAGCAGCTAACTGGTTGCTTAGGATCCAGTTTACCCTAGTAACCAGGCAGTGGTTTGAATGGCTGACTGGAATATGAATAGTAGAGGCTCTGAATATAAAGAAAAGTAATACAAAGCAGTAATAAAATCAAAATTGTAGCCTCATATATAGTGATTAACGAATTTATTTACCAGCCATGGATTCGCAGCTAAATTTAAAATTTTGCCATGTACGTCTTTTTTCCGCAAAACTGAGGCGAAAATTCGCCATGGAAAAATTTGCAGAGAAAAAAACGGCCATTGACTTTAATGCATTTGGACAAAAATGTCTCTATAAGAGAAAACGCCCATTGACTTTAATGCATTTGGACAAACAAGTTGCCATAGGAGAAAACGCCCATCAACTTTAATGCATTTGGACAAAAAAGTCGCCATAGGAAAAAAACGCCAATTGACTCTAATGTATTTTGAGTAAAAAAAAATTGACGTGCACGGAAAAAAAAGTTGCGCGGAAAAAAAAAAGCTGCTTGTGAAAACGCCCATTGACTTCAATGCATTTCGCATATTTTTCTGTGAAACGGGACAGATTCGTTCATCACTACTCATATACGTTCATCACTACTCATATACCAATATTTTTTTGGCTGCTGGGGACCCCCAGCTAACAGTTAGAGAGAAGTAGAGAAAAAAATATTTTGAAAAAACTATAAAAAATGAAGACCAGTTGAAAAGTATATGCTATTTCATAACATAGTAAAAGTTACGTTAAAAGTGAATAACCCCTTTAAGCAGTGGCGGAACTACCGGGGGAGCAGGGGGTACAATTGGGCCAGGGTCCGCACCCCCTCAGCTCGTGCCCCGCCGATTTCCGGGAAGATAATTGCGTACGGAGGGGGGTGGGGGCCGACTGCACGTTTTGCACCAGGGCCCGCCCCCCTCTAGTTACGTTACTGCCTTTAAGTTAAACGCTATAGATGCAATTCAATTAAACAGAGTGCTAATGAAACCTTAACACTGATAAAAACTGGGACCCTTTGCAGAGTTTAGACCTTGCATCCATCTCAAATTGAAAAAACCCATTTTACTGAATAAAAATATTTACAGGTTTCTCCATTGTTATATAATGTGAAGTAATAAATGGTTTTTAACATCTCTCATCCTAGTAAGTCTCATTTGAACATAATAAACCTGAGGAGATTATCCTGTCCTGATACAAATGCTCTGATACGATCTAACTGTAGTGTGTTGAGCAGCTCAGGCTCTAGCAAAACCTAATGGGGTATATTTCAAAGAAAAGTTCCGTCACTAGAGAGAAATTCCACCACTCTCCATTAATTTCTATGGGATTTTTAAAGGCGTATATATCAAAGGGTGAACTTTCACTTTCACCCATTGATAAATACGCCTTTCAAAATCCCATAGAAATTAATGAGAGTGGTGGGATTTCATTCTAGTGGCAGAACTTCACTCTTAACTTTACTCTTTGATAAATATACCCCAATGGGTTTCACATGAAGGTGCTGAGAGCAATATTCCATCTTTAGCAATGATATGGTGTTACAACAAATAAATCATAAATACTGATCAGTGCACATCATTAGGCATAATGTGTATTTTATGAAATAAGTATAAAGTATATAAACTAAAGTATATTTTTTAACCTAAAAAGCTGAGATGTTATATTCATTTAGAAAAATCATTCTTCTCTGATTTGCAACACTTGGAAATAAGGCTGAGGTAAGCCACATACAGTAAAAGCTAGGGCTGTGTTCCTATAACAGGAAAAATGGAGAAATGAATCCCAAGCTTTGTAGATGTTTCCCAACACGAATAGACATAACAGTCTCTTTGACTTGTGGTCTGGGGCCATTAAGGAAGTTGTGTAAGTGACACTGATTGCAACGTGGGCTGCATGATTAAACAAGAAATATTCTCCAAACTTACTCCCACAACACACAGGAATCAAAGACTGATGTCTCTCACTTTTAACTAGTTTCATTTTACTTAATGGATGGGAAGTTCATTTAATTTAAACATTTTGTTCCTTTTTCCTGGCATATTTAACATTTTATTAGATTTAAATATGATAGGTGTTTTTTCTTTATAAACAGAGGAACTGGGTTTGTTATTCCTTTTTTTTAATCATTGTTCACAGAGTGTTTAGGAAACTTTTAATCGTCAAACACATAAAAGGCTGGAGTTATGTTGATTCACAGAAAGGAAACATTGATTTACTACAGGAAGCAAACGGTACCACTGTATTTTTGTGGGCACCTGATGTTTTTTGTTTTTCAGATATATCTGATTTTTTGATGTTCTTATTTATTTTGGACCTCATGGATATTCTTGTTTGTTCTAACTGGGTGTTCTTTTATTCTTGGGCTTTGATAACAGTTTTAGGGCCAAGTTTAATTAAAGGTCTTAGACTAGAGCCACTGGCAGTGGCTACATCATTGCTGGCTTCAGGTGCTGGGACTATAGGCATGGGGACAGTTTCCTGTGCTACAAAGGAATGTTGATAAGGAAACATGTCTGCACTGCTTTCCAGAACCATACCACCATTAGTGATGGGCATATCTGTCGCGAAAAACTAGATGGCAAAACGGGCAAAAATATTCCGAAATTAATTGAAGTCATTTGGTGTCAAAATTATTTTGATTGGTATATTCTTGATAGATGGTAAAATATAGATGAGATTTAAGAACTGGCCATTGCTACTAAAATGCTAGATGGTAATAATAGCTATAATCCTAGTTGCCAGAGATTATTTATGAAGTGTTACTCTATGATCTCCATCTTTGTGGAGGCGGCAACAGCAAGCCACCTCAGGCAGTGAAGGTACTTGGATCATCCCTGAGTACTGTATATATATATATATATATATATATATATATATATATATATATATATATATATATATATATATATATATAATATCTATCATCTATAATCTATCTATCTATCTATCTGTACATACACGCACACATATATATTTCACTGTATTTATGTTGGAGGTACCTGAAGTAGTGTTTTACTCATTCCTGGATGCCAGCCATACTGTTAGCCCTAAACACAAAGCTGAAAGTCAGTCCTAGCAAAATATTCATCAGCTGTTAGCTTCATTCCTCCATAGCAGTTGTTCATCTGAAAATAGATCTCCAACAGACAACTACAAAAGGCTCAGTACCCAAAGGAGGCTTGAAGCTCGAACAGATTATTTATGGACATCCATATGAAAGAATAACTCAGTGAGGCTGGATGTTAAAACTAAATCATGTTAATGCAAAGCAGTCAGCAGTAAAAAATATATATATTTACCATTTCCACCATTTCCTTGCATTTCCTTCAAAATGGCTGATGCTTGCTCTCTCCTCTCCTTGTTGAGGGCACTTTGTGACATCATTGTCCGTTTATTTGGTTATCTGCCCCGAAATATAAAATGAACAAAAGCAGTGAGAAGGATTGTATGGTTTTATGGGAAAGGGAGTTGTTTGGGCCTACATGGTGGATTTACAAGACAATATTACATGCTGTAAAATGGAGCCCCTTTCCTTTCATTCATGCAGGAAAACCTTTTCATATTTACCTTATGTTTGTAAGGCTTATTTCTAGAGTGGATAAATACAATTTTGAGAAGAAAAACAATACCTTTATGAATGGGAAAATTAAGAATGGGTATGGGATCTGTTATCCGGAATGCTTTTCCAGAGGTGTTACTATAATTTGCATCAACAAACTTTGTCCACTAAAAACATTTCAACACAGAATAAACTCAAAAGGATTGTTTTTCCACCAATATGAAGTCATGCAGAATACTTACCAGCAAGTACAAGCTACTGTTTTCTTATTGTAAAGAAAAGCAAAATCAATTTAAAAAATGAGAATTATTTGCTTAAAATGTACTGTATGGGAGATGGCCTTCCCATATTTAGGAGCCATCTGGATATCAGCATTGTGGATAAGATATAACATTTTTGTACTTCCTTTTTATCCCAGAACACTCAGGTTGAGGTTGGTGAGTTATAATTCACTCTGGATATTACATGTGATGTCACGTTGGGGCGTGTGTGTGTAAGCAGTACCTAGCCCTGATTGCATATGCGTGAAACTGAATGTTTACATACATAACAAAACTGGAGATATATCAGCAAGGCTGCCCTGGCACACAGTAGCACTCTTAACATGCACTTGCGAAACCCTAGCACTATAACCCATAATAATCATTCAGAGGTTGTAGTTTATTTCTAACCAATAAATAAAAGTTGCTGTTTGGTTGCTGTGGGTTACATAACCAGGGCAATGTTTGCCTACATTTAAAAATGGCATCAATGCTCCATTTTGCATATATTTTAGCATCTCATATTTGCAGTTGCGTTTGTCAATTACTCTTATTGTCATAGCCATGCAAATTGAATAGAAATCAATTCTATGCAACCTTCAACTATACATCTATAATCTTCCAAAGATTTTAGAATAATTTTTAAATGTAATTGCTATTTAAAGCAATATTTGCTTGTCACGTTCAATTTTTGTACTGATGGCAGGCCCGGATTCGTGGAAAGGCCACTAAGGCCTGGCCTCGGGTGGCAGGATTTTAAGGGGCGGCATGCTGCCCAACCAAACCCACATTGGTTCAAAAAGTCAGCTTGGGCAAGGAGGGGAAAGGGAAGAACCTATTTAAAGGCAAAAGGACCAATGGGAGAGAGAACTCCAGATAGACAAAGAGGCAATTTGAACAATCTGTGTCCAATTACTATTAGGCACCAGTTACTACTATGCAGTTACTACTTTGTAGAATGTGCCAGGTACACATGCAACGAACTAGAATGGGCTGAGCGTGTATTTGCCAGGTGCACATGTGCCGGAACTAGATGTGCAGAGCACATATTCGCTGGGAAGAGATTGTGGCGGAAGTGCCTCAACCAGAACCCGCTGGTCAGTGCGTCTGAAGGTAAGAGTGGGCGGTTACTAAACCTCATTAAGTTCCAAGATTATTCTACATGGTGTCTCACCCTCACATCTAATTAACACCAAACAATGGGGCATGTTTACTAACATTGGAGATAAATATTTGGAGAGATTTCTGGAGATGTTGCCCATAGCAACCAATCAGATCTTTGCTGGCTGTTTAAATCTAATTGCTGATTGGTTGCCATGGGCAACATCTCCAGAAATCTCTCCAGATATTTATCTCCAATGTTAGTAAACATGCCCCAATAGTTGAAATTTTATACCACGAGGCTGGAACTTTCACTCCAAAATAATGTGGGTACAAAATCTAAAACATTGGTGTTTTTATTTAAACAATATTTCATTAAACTGGTATTCATCTGGTATTCATTCTTTTGAAAGGTCACTCTTTTCTACTTTCTACAGAAATAAGATTTTTTTTTCTATGTGATCTTCAATATTAAAATCATAAAATCATTTTTAAAATTATTATTATAAAAAACTATTAAAAATAAAATAATTGAATTTTTGGCGCATCTGCATCATTCATGGCACTAGTCTAGTGTTATAAAGGTAATGTTATAAAAAAACACAGGAAAAGCAAGGAAAGGATTACCCTTGGGGGGTTATTTACTTAACTCTGAATGTAAAAATCACGAAAAATTAGTGATTTTTTTCCCATATAAAATTGAACTTTTAAAAAATCACAAATTTTTCAGAATTTGTTAAACCCAGAGGATGGAAAAGTCTGAATCAGAAAATCTGGCATCTCAGACCTGTCGAGGTTGCATATAAGTCAATGGGAGAAGTCCCAATGATTTTTTGATGTGCGCTGGGTTTCGTGCAATAACGGGAAAAAAACATAAGAAATCAGAGTTTTTGGGTGAAAATCCGGAAAAATCCAAAAAATCGGATAAAGAAGCCAAAAAAATAGTGAAAATCGGATGAAAAAAAAAAACCCCATGCGGATTTAAGATAAATTCTGACTTTGATCGGATGAAAAAAAAACCCCATGCGGATTTAAGATAAATTCTGACTTTGATAAATAACACCCTAAGGGGCAAATTTACTTCGAATATCGAAGTCGAACGATTTACCGCAATTAGTTCGAACGAACGAACGAAGAATCGTTCGATCGAATGATTAAATCCTTCGAATCGTTCGAACGATTTTTCTTCCACCCAAAAAAGCCTAGAAAGCCTATGGGGACCTTCACATTTGACTTCGGTAGGTTTTAGGTGGTGAACTAGGGGGTCGAAGTTTTTTTTTTAAAGAGACAGTACTTCGACTATGGAATGGTCGAATAGTCGAACGATTTTTAGTTCAAATAGTTCGATTCGAAGTCAAAGTCGTAGCCAATTCGATGGTCGAAGTAGCCAAAAAAACATTCGAAGTTTTTTTTATTCTATTCCTTCACTCGAACTAAGTAAATGGGCCCCTAGGTGAATGTGAGTCGGCATGTTATGCCCCAAACATATTCTGCAGCTATGGATCACAAAAATAGAAGAAATAATATTCACTGAAAGAGTCAGCCTAACAATGGATAACAATAAACCATACTGACGACTGTGTTTTAGCTCTGCCTACTGTAATATATCTGCGACACACAAAAGTAAAACATGGCACATGCAGTAGAAAAAAAATTGAAATTCTGAAATTTGTCAGTGGAACGGACCATTGAATACTGGTGCAAAAAGAAGCATTTGTTATTGTAAAACCTATCTTTGGGATGAAAACACTGATGGAAAGGTAGTGATGATAATTCATGGTCACGCACAATATAATAATAATGATTTTTACTTTTTTTTTTTGGGTCCCTTCAATTTGAATCATATATCGCAACCTTTCTTTTACTATTATTCCTGATTGCTAAGCTTGCGCATGGAAGGTCGACTAAAAATAATTCAAGTCAAAACTTTTGTCCTTGTCTAGTTCATCAGCTGGCTTTTTTTCTAATGTAGATACATCAGGGTTGTATTTGAAGTCAGCAACAATAATAGTTGCTTGGAGACATACGGGGGAATGTAATAAAAATCGCTAACGGAAAAACTATTCGCAATGCGAAAAGTTATGCCTTTGCGCGAACAAATTTTGCTTTGTGCGAATTTAATATAGCTTTTGCGAGCCCAGAAACTGTTTAGTGACCACTTCCGACAGCGAAAGACCGTTTGCGAATTTTATAGTTTGCACCAATGCGCAGTCAATGTAATAAAACTTCTTACTGAAAAAGTCATTATGTTTGCTCCAAAAGATTACAACACCTTCAAGCACTTCTTATGAGTGCGCAATTAAAATTCGCAATGCACAATTAAAAGTCGCAATGCGCAATTAAAATTCGCAATGCAATAACAGTTTAAGGAACAATATTACATTGTGAGATGTGGATTTTTAGTCTTATCGGTGCGAATTGTTTTGCTCTTTGAGACTTTTATTACATTCCCCTGATAATCTACTAAAGCTCACTTGCAACAAACCTGTACGGTTTCTCTCTATATTTTTAATGCATGCATGTAAGCAGTTGTCTACATTCACAGTCACTGTTTCATTAGTCTTTCACATCTCACATGCTAAGAGCCCGCCCAGTACTAATCAGCTGAACGGCATCCTTAATCATGCTCATCTATTGGGCGCATTAACTTTATGCACCAGGCGCTGACGCCCACCAGAATGATGAATCGGTTTGCTTACCCTTAGCCGAGGCTCTGTTTTTTGGAAGGCAAAGCAAGATGCGAGATGTCTTTTGACGACTTGGCTGAAACACTCCAATGAATCTGAATGACCTCTCTTATCCTAGACAGTCTTTCACTGCTGTGTTACTGGTAGAGAGTCAAACAGGGGGCTCAAACACTCTACAGAGCCTGGCATCCACATGACATCAGTTGGCTAAATATAGATTTAGTACTCCAACCTCATATCGTTCAACCTTGAAAATAGTGAAGAGGGAACAAAAAGGAACATGTACCATAATAAGCCATTTGTTGAGATAAATTCCTGATCTATATGAGGGCAAGAGCAATTTTGTTTGCGGTGTGAAAGATTAAAGATTAGAGCAAGGGCTACTTTCAGTATTCTAGTCTGCCAGTTCCTCCTGACAAACAATGTTGAGCAGTGTCGCGTGCTTGGTTTCACACTTTGGAGGGCATAGCATCTGTCAAGCTCCCCCCCCCCTTTTGTAATGTGACCTGGTGCCTTTTCCAAAATGCCATTGTCACTCCCTCATGTTTTACAGTTCATAAATATTCAGCCAGCAAAAAATAGTTGTGTCAAACTGGAAGCAACTTGACGTCTATTATTTTTTTTATATATATACAAACTGGAGATGTAGCAAAGGTGTGACTTCTTGAATTAAATTTGTGTTCTCACTAGCAGTTATTTCTGGAAAACTATCCTTATTGAGTTCATAGCAAAATGATTTTGAAGTTCTTATTATCATTCTGAAAATGTTCAGATTTTTGAAAAAGCAACCAACCAGAATTTAGTTTTCATTTTATGCAGCAGAGGTTGAATAATTACAAGCAAAGTCTTGGTTGTAATGGGTTACTGCTGTGGTACAAATAAATATTATGTTACTGCATAAGCATTTGAGGCTTACACTGTATGATCTAAGCTACTTGATGATTGGTTGACATGGTAAGTAAAGTGCACCCCTTTTGTAAAATATGAGTATATTCTAAAAGTCACAGAGGATTTCCATGACCATATATACTGTACATTTTATTTTACACATGCCTTGGAACTCTAAGGTGACTTAGAATATCTTCTTATTTTTCACAACAAGTTTCACTGAATCGTGGGACAGAAATTACATCACTAAGCACTGTTTATAGGGATTTAATTTGCAGGATATTCATGGCTCTTGTGTATAATATTGGGTTTCTAGAGAGTGGAACACTATGCTGGGATAGAAACAATAGGAAATGATGATAGCTGGCCTAGAAGGAATTTGCCAGCGTCAAAAAAAATGGACGCCGGCGTCCGTTTTTTTTTAACACCGGCGCAATTTTGCCAAAAACGGACGCCAGCATCCAAAATGGACACCGGCATCAAAAATGAGACGCAGGCGCCGTTTCACAAATTTTTCGCCGTTTTGTGGGAAATTCGCTAATGTTTTTGGCGACACGAAACGCCCCAAATTCGCCCATCACTAGTCATATTTTGACAGATTTATTTTTCTGGAGTAAGGTATACAGCAGGATGCCAGTCTCTAGCACTCCACAGTTTCCAGTTTGTCCAGTGTCCATGTTATTTAAAGAGATACTGACACTAGAAATTAAACTTTTTTTACATCTACCATAAAACTGACTTTGCATGCTACTCATAATTTTGCCATAAAGTATTTGCCCAATGCTTTTACATTACCTATCTGACTTCCTGTGTTCCTGTATGAGGGAGGCTGCCATATTTGTGCAGCAGGAGTCTGTTAGCATTGGAAACTTTAATTGACAGTCTGAGATGGGACAGTCAGAAACAGTCAGGTTTAGGAACATCAACTAAAAATTATTTACAAAAACAAACCTCTCAGCAAAAAACAACGAGCATGACCTATAAGTAACTTTTAGGGGCCGATTCACTAAGGGTCGAATATCGAGGGTTAATTAACCCTCGATATTCGACTAGGAATTAAAATCCTTCGACTTTGAATATCGAAGTCGAAGGATTTAGTGCAGATAGTTCGATCAAACGATCGAAGGATAGTCCCTTTGATCGAACAATTTAATCCTTCGAATCGAACGATTCAAAGGATTTAAATCGAAGGAATATCCTTCGATCTAAAAAAGTTAGCCAAGCCTATGGGGACCTTCCCCATAGGCTAACATTGACTTCGGTAGCTTTTAGATGGTGAACTAGGGGGTTGAAGTTTTTTTTTAAAGAGACAGTACTTCGACTATCAAATGGTCGAATAGTCGAACGATTTTTAGTTTGAATCCTTCGATTCGAAGTCATAGTCGAAGGTCATAGTAGCCCATTCGATGGTCGAAGTAGCCCAAAATTTTTTTCGAAATTCTAAGTTTTTTAACTTCGAATCCTTCACTCGAAGTTAGTGAATTGGCCCCTAAATGTAGATTCATATTTTAGAAGTAGTTTTTTAGTGTCAGTATCACTTTAAGATATGAGGCCTAATAACTCATCACAAAATATGGGTTTCTGACTGAATTAGTACATATATAAGTAATACAATCCCCAACATTTGTTACTGTATAAGCAAAATGTAAATATCTGACAGTCTATATTAACATTAAAAACACGTTTAAACCAATTTTGGCAATATTAAGGGGCAGACTGATCAAGGGTCGAATTAGAAATTTCCAGATTTTTTTTATGGTCAAAACTGTCAAATTTGACTAGGGAGTTATTCAAATTTGATTCAAATTTGGTCCTTTAAGAAATCAAATTAGACTATTTGCCACCAAAAATTTGCCAAATTACTTTTTAAGTCAATTGGAGACATCCAGGTATCAATTTGGAGTTGTTTGCAGCCTTCTTGACAGTCAAGTTTTTTTAGGAGAAAAAACTCGAATTGAGTTTTTAAAATTTGAATCGAAATCGATTCGAGTTTTCGGGTCAGTTCCATTCATCCGAGTTTAAAAAATTCGATTAGATAGATACATTTCTAAATTGGTCGAATTTCAAATTTAGGGGAGTTTTTAAAAACTCACATGAATGCAAAATGATGACCTTTGATAAATGTGCCTCTAACAGTTCAGTTTCAAACTATAAAAAAATATTAAGTTATTTTATTTAAAAAAACATTTACCATGGTATGGCTGTATTGGGTGCAGAATGGTAATTTTGTCCATTGCTGCTTCTGGGAAAAAAACTGCAGTTGAAAAAAATGTATTTTTTCATTTATCATTGTCCCTAATTCTAGTGAATGCAAAATGTGGAGCTAGGGTTGGTTGCCACCTTGCCGGTATTTTACCGGCCTGGCCGGTAAAAATGATGGTTGATCCCAATGTTATTAATAGGGAAAAAGATAAATAGAAAAGATGGCAACCCTAGGTGGAGCCCACAGAGCAGTGACAGGTGGACCTCAGCACCAAGACTCCCACTTGAGAATTGCTCACTTGCCACTAGTAATGATCACTTTTCATTGTTGAGTATGGGACACAAGTATATAGAGCCCTGTAGTTGCAGCCAGAGTACTGGCTGACTGGAACAGAAATATGGGTCCTGAGCACCGTAAAGCACCTCCCATTGTGGAAATAGGAAGTGATCCTGGACAGTTTATATGCTGCAAATTGTAACAGCAACCAAATGGTTTTATAGCCCTTCAATGGGGATAGGTAGAATAAGGATATTTGAGGCACCACTTACCTTTGGTCCATTATCAATGCACTTATCTCCAGTTATTTAGTGTCTGAACACAACAGTCCTTTCTTTAATGAACGTTCTGTCAAGAGAACATGCATGTACATGGATGAATATGCTATGAATGTATATATAATAGTCTATCAATGTTTCGACCCCCCACAGGGATCTTCACCAAGAGAAATACAGCAAAAAAGAAAAAGAATATTGGCCACCAGTGGGATCACCTGACTATAGCTGGGAAGGGTGGGAGCTACAACATGTAGCTGGTCACTGCTCCTGTATAACTATAACAAACAAGGGAAAGATTGCAGTGGTGTCTAATAAAAGAGCAACCAAGTTGGGAGTTTTAGCCTTGAAAGCAGCAAGTAAGTTGCAGGTAAAACTTAGTCCCTTTGTAAAATGTATAATGAAGCAATAGAATTCTTAATGAATTAAATTCCACTCGTAGAAAGCACTCACGGCATCATATTTCGTAAAAGAACAATAGACTTTATTCTAACCACATAACAACTCTGGGATTATACCGGTCGACCGTGGTTATTACTTATTGAGTGAGAATACTGACTGACTACTATGAAGATCTGAAAATGTAGCAATGCTCTTTAATGCTCCTCTATGTGCTAATACTTAAAGGTTTTGGCATAACTATGAGTTAAGCTAATGGAGTGCTCCTGAGTAGGAGTTTTTTACTCTTGGATATATTTATTTTTCTTTGTAGTAAGTTAAATATTTATGGCAACCTATTTGGATATTTATGGAACTATTTATTACTCACACTTGTAGGGTTAAAAATAGATGTTATTAAGCACTTGATATATACTATATGGTTCACTAAATGGCCCCCTTGTTAGTAGTGATAAAATAGGGGGTACACTGAGTTGTCAAACACAGGGATCTACTCACAATTGGAAATACTCTTTGGACTAATTATGGTGGATGGACTCTGATGGCTATTACCTTGTGCGAGACACTTTCATTTTAATTTTAGTTATCGTTGAGGAACTATAACTCAATGCATTTGATAATGGAGGTTTAGATATGAATTAAGGAAAATGTTATTGCAAATATAATTTTAAAATTGGTCTTTTAAATTAATTATATGTTCCAATAGTATTTGTTTGGACAACAATGAGACACTTATATATTTGTATATTTTATATTAGATGTATGTACACTCTGCATGCTTGCACTTTAATGGCAATGAGTGAGTTAATGGGAATAGCACAATTTGAGTAATTTGGACACATTGCAATGATTGGTATGTTTGGGAATAAAAAGGTGTGTTTTAACTTTTAACACTACCCTGATGACGGTCCCTTGCAGACTGAAATGCATCAAATTGTGAATTATCCAAACTCGATTTGTGTATTAATTCGAATTTCGAGATTTATCATACTCTGTCCTTTTAAGAACTCAAATTCAACTATTCGCCACCTTAAACCTGCCAAATTGCTGTCAATGGGAGGTCCAGGGATCATTTTGGGGATGTTTACAGCCTTCCTGACATTTCGAGTCGATTCAATTTGACAACTGAGAAAATTCAATTTTATCAATACATTTTGATTGGTCAAATTTCGAGTTCCTGGGACTTTTTGGGAGTTTTTAAATTCTCACATGAATTTGAAATTCAACCCTTGATAAATGTGCCTTTTTTTCTGCCACTTTTTTTCAGTTTTATTTTTGACCAGTTGTTCCTTACAATGCCAAATTTAAAAAGTTTGCTTATTCAGCAGAGGAGACAGGTTTTTTTTTTGGACCCCTCATCTCACAAACTTTCAGGAGCAGCTACAATCTTGGCTTCTTCTGTCTCAGATTTTACATTCGGAGGCACATTTATTAAAGTTTGAATTTCAAATTCATAATAACTATTAAAATAAATTTGAATATACTCAAAATTCAAATGGAGGGTTTTTTAATAAAAAATCAAATATCTAAAACTTGAATGAATATTACCGAATCAAGCTTTTTCTCCGAGAAAAACTCGAATGTTAGGAAGGCTAGTAACATCTTCAAATTGGTCACTGGCCCTCTCCCATTGTCTTATACATTAACTCAGCAGGTTTCAGGTGGCAAATAGTCAAATTCAAATTCTTAAAGGGGCAAGGTTTGATAAATCTCGAAATTTGAATTTGAATTAAAATTTGAATTGAGTTTGGATTATTCTGAATTCGAATTTGAGAGCTGTGACCATAAAAAAAAAAAATCATAAATTCTAATTTTCAATTTGACCCTTAAATCCCTATAGTGTAACCACGAGATGTCAGTATCCGGAGAAAACATGAATGTAGGATTTGTAAATGTTATCTAGGGTATAATTAGAATTGACTAATGTCTCTAGCATACATTCTTTACTTAATCAGCCAAAATGAAGAGCCAGGTGGCATACACTGAGTTCTATTTATGATGTCAGATATTGTGTGTTTTTCCATGTGAACTGAAATACCTACTGTGCAACCAGTCAGCTAGATTTTTAGTATTGCTTATTTCTGTCTCTTATTTACAGAGAATATTTTGCTAGGCTGTTGTTTTACTTCTAATGCACTAATTTTCAATTCCCATGTTTGAGTTTCAGATTTTATTTGCCTAAATTAGTTGGAAGTGTATGTTTGCTGAAAAAACACATCAGAACAGTCAAAATAATTCAATAAATCATTGGCATTTATTTTTAAGCTTTATGGTTTCAAGCCCAAATTTATGGTCCAGCATTTAACCAAGCCACGGCTCCTTTAATCCATAACAAGGTTAGAGATATATGAAAATATCACCAACCATGCAAAGATAGCGTTGCACATATAAAAGACAGTTTATAAGCATTCACATGAAACCTTACCCAAGCTGGTGATCAGACTGTGACTGTAATTACTGCATATGGGTGATAGCCATGGAACAAACAGGGACTTTTTTTTAGGGTTGCACCGAATCCAGGAATCGATTCGGGATTCGGCCAGGATTCGTCCTTTTTCAGCAGGATTCAGATTCAGCCGAATCCTTCTGTCCAGCCGAACTGAATCCGAATGATAATTTGCATATGCAAATTAGGGGTGAAGAGGAAAATCGCGTGACTTATTGTCACAAACCAAGTAAGTATAAAATGTTTTCCCTATCCCACCCCTAATTTGCATATGTAAATTTGGATTCGGATCGGTATTCGGCCTAATCCTTAATGAAGGATTCGGGGGTTCGGCCGAATCCAAAATAGTGGATACTGTGCATCCCTACTTTTTTTTCAGGTAAAGAATAAAAGATGGTTGAGGATCCATTCACTATTTTTTCCAGTCTTCTCAGTTGTTATTGAACAGAGGCCAAAATATAAAATGCACTATTTTTAGGTTTTTCATATTTCTTTTGGTACATATAAAAGGGAATCTAACCTCAAAAAAGAATGAATGTAACTTCACTGACATTCCGAAAGCGCTGGTATTAGGAGTCTAAAACTATTTCAATCTGAGGAAACCACTAAAAAATTGTACAAACTGTGAATGCAAAAGTGCTGTGACTTTCATTTGTCTGTTTGCATTTAGAATCCCTTTAGTGGTGTGTGGTTATTGTTGCAAAATGTGATTTTAGAGATATATATATGTGTGTGTGTGTGATATGTGATGACATCTGTGGTTCCTAAAACAATTTTCTTAAATGGTAGGGCAATATTGATATCACTTATGTACTTCAACAGTATGCATGTGAATGAAGAGATATTGGTGCTGTGCAGTAGCCAATCCATTAAAATGTAGTGTTGATTTTGTAAATGCGCTGCACTGGTCACTAAGGGCTCTTACACACGGGCGGTTTTTCCTGCGTTCCCCTGCATTGCGCTTTCTTCTGTTCAGCCGCAGGGGAGCGCAAGAGTGGATGCACTTATTGTGAAGAGGGCTGTACTCACACAGACGTATGTATGTGCCGAACGCAGGTGAAATGCAACATGCTGCATCCCACCTGCGTTTGGCGCTTACATGCGTCTGTTTGTGTGCAGGAAAAACAGAGCCCTAAAGGATTGTATGTCACTTTCAGGTTCTTTGAAACTTGGCCCCATATGTCTCAAAATAAACCACATTGCAATCTCCACTGGGCAGGGAAAAACTCCCTTTTATTCATGTTCGGAATACAAATAATGAGTTTGTAATATAGGTGACCCATAACTTGTTACAATTAATAACAACCATTCAATTAAATTAAACAGATTTAACATTCAAACTGGCCAGTCCAATAGAACTGCAACATTTTAACCAATTTGTAGGTATCACTTTTTCATTGATTCACCAATCTTTGGATGTGGATTTTATATTTGTAATTTGTAAAACAATGCTGGATTCACAGAGACAGGGTAATAGGCGTCATACGAGAGTCCTCTGGAATGCCATTTAGAAATGCAGGTTAGGGGGAGCTGCTAGGTGATAAGTAGAGGGCTGATTGGGAATGAACTGAAGGTGCAGAGCTCAGCCATATAATCCCCGGATGCTACCTAATGGTACATAAAAAAATTATACTGAAAAAAAAAACAGTATGCTAAAGTGCACTTTAGTAAAACTATTTCTGTTATGTTCATTTAATATGAAGGGAATCTGTAAGAAGCATGGTACTGCCTAGAATCAATGACGTTGTGTTTTTTCATGTGATCATTGTTCTTCACCCTAGACTTTAGACTTTAAGAATTGAAAATGCTATTTTATTATTTATTATTATTCTGCGTGACTAGAAGTTACATAACACTTCTTGTAACAAAGACACTAAAGCTAAAATAAGAATCACAAAGGTTTAATCCATTTATGCCTTTGTGAGAGTGCACTTGCCTATGGAGATTCACAGAGGGGTTACAATTAGAATTTCTTTGTTGGAGAAATAACATTTAGGATATGTTTTCTACCTGACAGCAACCCCAAACTTTTGACTTAAAAAACAAAGCTGTATTAAGAATGACACTTTGACGTCATATATGAACTGAAAGAATGGCACTGCTTTATATAAGAATTCTAAGCCTGCGTGTTTACAAAGGCAGCATACATATTATTTTCCTTTCCATATACTCCTGACAGCATATTGGGTGATATGACCTTGTCTTTTGCTAATCTCCTAAATTCAGTGCATCGAAAAACCAAATTGTACAGAGAAGAGATTAAGTGATTATCTAAATGCGGGCATATCAAAACATCAATTCATCTTCGGTTTGTGCAGAAAAGTCATATTTATTCAAGCACATAGTTACATCTTGCAAGCAGTAGTTTTCCAATCATTCTACTTTAGTGGACAATCAAAATGTCAAACTAAACACACACTTCAAGAAGCAAGAAAAGAACACATTTTCATTAAAATGGCTATAATGTGAATGATTATGTGATTTACATTATATAAATAGTCACCTGCTGCTCTGTTCCTCTTGTCTGAGCTACTCTGTGCCAAGCATTTATTAATTTTCTAATATTTTACATATTGTGAGCACAGTTTTGTCTTTATTATACAAATAAACAATACAAAGGCAAGGTGCCATATCTATCAAGATTTTCTGGAAAAAAAAGTTAAACTTTTGATAAAAATTTTCAAAGAATAGAATTGGATTAGGTACAGGCAGTTAAAGGCCAATAACATCAACAACCATAAGTGAATGGAAAAAAACAATTACAGATCATCTTCTCCTGATCAAAACTTTCTAATATTTTGCACAATTTCTAGAAAATACAAAATACCTTTAGTTTTATTTGGCAGGGCTTTTGGGTACCATGTATATATGTAGTATCTATAGCATACAGGACGAGGAGGAGTGCCAAACAGAAAGAACTCTGGGAAGGAAACCCCATATCACTCCTAAAATATAAATTTTCAATGACTTTGTAGGATTGATTTTGGGTTTGCTTCCTTAAATTCTTTCTGTTTTGCGTACAAATGAGGAGAAGTCACCTCAATTGCTGAAATGCTTTTCTAGTCTGCCAATGGTGAATCCAGCTTAGGGGCCTATTAATTGTAATGGAACAGGCCGATCTTGGAGCAAAAATGTTTAAAACATGGTTTCATTAAACATAAGACCAGGCATTGTTAAGAGAAGAAATGACATAGAACAGAACATAGCAGAGCCTATCATAATTATTCTGCATTAATAACAGGACTACTACTAATAAACATTTTTACGGGATAGAATACAATCGTATATCAGGTCAAATAAATCATACATGTTATTGTTGTTACTGGTCCTTTAAAGAAATATTCTTCTTGCATTCATCACAAGCATTTTGATCATTGCTCTAATCATATACATATACAGTAGATACAAAATCAGAACAAAATAGCATTGGTAAGACTTTAAAAAAATGAAGGGAAACAGAATTAGTTTCATTTATTTCAAATACAATACAGGTATAGGATCCCTTATCCGGAAACCGGATATCCAGAAAGCTCCGAATTACGGAATGGCCGTCTCCCATAGACTCCATTTTTTCCAGATAATCCAAATTTTTAAAAATGATTCCCGTTTTCTCTGTAATAATAAAACAGTAGCTTGTACTTGGTCCCAACTAATATATAATTAACCCTTATTGAAAGCAAAACCAGCCTATTGGGTTTATTTAATGTTTACATGAATTTCTAGTAGACTTAACCCTTTCCCTGCCAGCCGTTTTGTCCTAGATGCGAACATCTACTGCCAAGCAGTTTTTAGATATTTTGCACTCTTTCACTTTAAGGGCCTTTCCTGGGGTGGTCTTTTAGTTAACCCAGGAAAACAATATATTGTTTTTTTCAGGACAACCTGAACTTTCACAATATGCAAGAATTTTGGTGTAATTCTACTTCTCTAATAAAATATTGGATTCTAAGTGTCAAATAAAATGAAAAAAATCATGTTGCACGAAGAACAATCACATATATCAGAAACATCATTCATTTTATGTACGAGAACACAGCCGATTTAGAAAGGTCTATGTCTCCTGAACGCGACAATACCAAATATATATAGTTTTATGGAGATTTCTCACTTGTATAGCTCAAAATCTACAAGCAGTACACAACCAAATTTCCAAAGCAACACTTCCCAAACGGCATACTTTTGATTTCAAGGCCAAACATTCCGCTAACAGTAGGTTTACCCTAGAAAACTACCCATTACTAGAAAGAACAGATTCTGGTGAATCAAAAATGGGTAGAAATATCTTTGTACTCCAAACCACCAAGTTGCAATTGTTTCCTAAAGTTATAATGTTTTATAGAAATTGGTGAATTTTTTGAAAAATGACCTCAAAGCTTCCACTCTACAGCAACATATCTCCCACACATCATTAGGTATCAATGTAAAACACCCCAAATATAAAATCCTGGGTCCACTGAACAGTTTGATGCCCAATATGAATAGATGTACCCAAGCACGTGGCATAGGAGGCCCCAAAAGGAAGACCCCCCGTTTGTTCTGTCATTTCAGATACTGCAAAATCAACACATTTACATCGTTTTGGGGGGCGGCAAAGGTAGAAAAAAGTATGTTCACCCCAGAAAACCATATATTTTCGGAAAGTACACATTCCCCTGAATCCAAATTGGGTATGCATGTCTTTCTACACCAAAGTACCAAGCGGCAAACCATTTCTAAAGTTGGTGATTTTGGCGACATTTCCAAAAATCACTTAAAAATTTCTACCCTGCAGCATCGTATTACCCACATACTTTTAGGTATCAAGACAAATCACCCCAAATATGAAAGCCTAGGGTCCTCTGAACAGTTTGATGCCCAATATGTATAGGTGTACCCAAGCAAGTGGCATATAGAGGCCTGAAAAGGAAGACCCCCATATGGTCTGTCATTTCAGATACTTCAAAATCAACACATTTACATCGTTTTGAGGGGGGCAAATGTAGAAAAAAGTAAGTTCACCCCAGAAAACCATATATTTTCGGAAAGTACACATTGCCACGAATCTAAATTGGGTATGCATGTCTTTGTACTCCAAAGTACCAAGCCGCAAATCATTCCTAAACTTGGTGATTTTGGTGACATTTCCAAAAATCACTTAAAAATGTCTACCCTGCAGCATCGTATTTCCCACATACTTTTAGGTATCAAGAGAAATCACCCCAAATATGAAAGCCTAGGGTCCTCTGAACAGTTTGATGCCCAATATATATAGGTGTACCCAAGCACGTGGCATATAGGGGCCCCAAAAGGAAGACTCCCATATGGTCTGTCATTTGAGGTACTGCAAAATCAACACATTTACATCGTTTTGGGGGGGGGCAAAAGTAGAAAACAGTAAGTTCACCCCAGAAAACCATATATTTTCGGAAAGTACACATTCCAACGAATCCAAATTGGGTATGCATGTCTTTCTACGCCAAAGTACCAAGCCGCAAATCATTCCTAAATTTGGTGATTTAGGTGACAATTCCAAAAATCACCTCAAAATATCTACCCTGCAGCATCGTATTACCCACATACTTTTAGGTATCAAGACAAATCACCCCAAATATGAAAGCCTAGGGTCCTCTGAACAGTTTGATGCCCAATATGTATAGGTGTACCGAAGCATGTGGCATATAGGGGCCCTAAAAGGAAGACCCCCATATAGTCTGACATTTCAGGTACTGCAAAATCAACACATTTACATTGTTTTGGGGGGGCAAAAGTAGAAAACAGTAAGTTCACCCCAGAAAACCATATATTTTCGGAAAGTACACATTCCCACGAATTCAAATTGGGTATGCATGTCTTTCTACGCCAAAGTACCAAGCCGCAAATCATTCCTAAATTTGGTGATTTAGGTGAAATTTCCAAAAATCACCTCAAAATATCTACCCTGCAGCATCGTATTACCCACATACTTTTAGGTATCAAGACAAATCACCCCAAATATGAAAGCCTAGGGTCCTCTGAACAGTTTGATGCCCAATATGTATAGGTGTACCGAAGCATGTGGCATATAGGGGCCCTAAAAGGAAGACCCCCATATAGTCTGACATTTCAGGTACTGCAAAATCAACACATTTACATTGTTTTGGGGGGGCAAAAGTAGAAAACAGTAAGTTCACCCCAAAAAACCATATATTTTCGGAAAGTACACATTCCCACGAATTCAAATTGGGTATGCATGTCTTTCTACGCCAAAGTACCAAGCCGCAAATCATTCCTAAATTTGGTGATTTAGGTGAAATTTCCAAAAATCACCTCAAAATATCTACCCTGCAGCATCGTATTACCCACATACTTTTAGGTATGAAGACAAATCACCCCAAATATGAAAGCCTAGGGTCCTCTGAACAGTTTGATGCCCAATATGTATAGGTGTACCGAAGCATGTGGCATATAGGGGCCCTAAAAGGAAGACCCCCATATAGTCTGACATTTCAGGTACTGCAAAATCAACACATTTACATTGTTTTGGGGGGGCAAAAGTAGAAAACAGTAAGTTCACCCCAGAAAACCATATATTTTCGGAAAGTACACATTCCCACGAATTCAAATTGGGTATGCATGTCTTTCTACGCCAAAGTACCAAGCCGCAAATCATTCCTAAATTTGGTGATTTAGGTGAAATTTCCAAAAATCACCTCAAAATATCTACCCTGCAGCATCGTATTACCCACATACTTTTAGGTATCAAGACAAATCACCCCAAATATGAAAGCCTAGGGTCCTCTGAACAGTTTGATGCCCAATATGTATAGGTGTACCGAAGCATGTGGCATATAGGGGCCCTAAAAGGAAGACCCCCATATAGTCTGACATTTCAGGTACTGCAAAATCAACACATTTACATTGTTTTGGGGGGGCAAAAGTAGAAAACAGTAAGTTCACCCCAGAAAACCATATATTTTCGGAAAGTACACATTCCCACGAATTCAAATTGGGTATGCATGTCTTTCTACGCCAAAGTACCAAGCCGCAAATCATTCCTAAATTTGGGGATTTAGGTGAAATTTCCAAAAATCACCTCAAAATATCTACCCTGCAGCATCGTATTACCCACATACTTTTAGGTATCAAGACAAATCACCCCAAATATGAAAGCCTAGGGTCCTCTGAACAGTTTGATGCCCAATATGTATAGGTGTACCGAAGCATGTGGCATATAGGGGCCCTAAAAGGAAGACCCCCATATAGTCTGACATTTCAGGTACTGCAAAATCAACACATTTACATTGTTTTGGGGGGGCAAAAGTAGAAAACAGTAAGTTCACCCCAGAAAACCATATATTTTCGGAAAGTACACATTCCCACAAATTCAAATTGGGTATGCATGTCTTTCTACGCCAAAGTACCAAGCCGCAAATCATTCCTAAATTTGGTGATTTAGGTGAAATTTCCAAAAATCACCTCAAAATATCTACCCTGCAGCATCGTATTACCCACATACTTTTAGGTATCAAGACAAATCACCCCAAATATGAAAGCCTAGGGTCCTCTGAACAGTTTGATGCCCAATATGTATAGGTGTACCGAAGCATGTGGCATATAGGGGCCCTAAAAGGAAGACCCCCATATAGTCTGACATTTCAGGTACTGCAAAATCAACACATTTACATTGTTTTGGGGGGGCAAAAGTAGAAAACAGTAAGTTCACCCCAGAAAACCATATATTTTCGGAAAGTACACATTGCCACGAATCTAAATTGGGTATGCATGTCTTTCTACGCCAAAGTACCAAGCCGCAAATCATTCCTAAATCTGGTGATTTAGGTGAAATTTCCAAAAATGACCTCAAAATATCTACTCTGCAGCATCGTATTACCCACATACTTTTAGGTATCAAGAGAAATCACCCCAAATATGAAAGCCTAGGGTCCTCTGAACAGTTTGATGCCTGATATGTATAGGTGTACCCAAGCACGTGGCATATAGGGGCCCTAAAATGAAGACCCCTCCTTGTATGTTCTGTCATTTCAGGTACTGCAAAATCAACACATTTACATCGTTTTGGGGGGGGCAAAGGTAGAAAAAAGTAAGTTCACCCCAGAAAACCATATATTTTCGGAAAGTACACATTCCCACGACTCTAAATTGGGTATGCATGTCTTTCTACTACAAAGTACCAAGCCGCAAACCATTCCTAAATTTGGTGATTTTGGGGACATTTCCAAAAATGACTTCAAAATTTCGACCCTGCAGCATCGTATTACCCACATACTTTTAGGTATCAAGACAAATCACCCCAAATATGAAAGCCTGGGGTCCTCTGAACAGTTTGATGCCCAATATGTATAGGTGTACCCAAGCACGTGGCGTATAGGGGCCGCAAAACGAAGACCCCCATATGGTCTGTCATTTCAGGTACTGCAAAATCAACACATTTACATTGTTTTGAGGGGGGCAAATGTAGAAAAAAGTAAGTTCACCCCAGAAAACCATATATTTTTGGAAAGTACACATTCCCACGAATTCAAATTGGGTATGCATGTCTTTCTACGCCAAAGTACCAAGCCGCAAATCATTCCTAAATTTGGTGATTTAGGTGACATTTCCAAAAATCACCTCAAAATATCTACCCTGAAGCATCGTATTACCCACATACTTTTAGGTATCAAGAGAAATCACCCCAAATATGAAAGCCTAGGGTGCTCTGAACAGTTTGATGCCCGATATGTATAGGTGTACCCAAGCACGTGGCATACAGGGGCCCCAAAAGGAAGACCCCCATATAGTTGTCATTTCAGGTACTGCAAAATCAACACATTTACATCGTTTTGGGGGGGGCAAAAGTAGAAAACAGTAAGTTCACCCCAGAAAACCATATATTTTCGGAAAGTACACATTCCAACGAATTCAAATTGGGTATGCATGTCTTTCTACGCCAAAGTACCAAGCCGCAAATCATTCCTAAATTTGGTGATTTAGGTGACATTTCCACAAATCACCTCAAAATATCTACCCTGCAGCATCGTATTACCCACATACTTTTAGGTATCAAGACAAATCACCCCAAATATGAAAGCCTAGGGTCCTCTGAACAGTTTGATGCCCGATATGTATAGGTGTACCGAAGCATGTGGCATATAGGGGCCCTAAAAGGAAGACCCCCATATAGTCTGACATTTTAGGTACTGCAAAATCAACACATTTACATTGTTTTGGGGGGGCAAAAGTAGAAAACAGTAAGTTCACCCCAGAAAACCATATATTTTCGGAAAGTACACATTCCAACGAATCCAAATTGGGTATGCATGTCTTTCTACGCCAAAGTACCAAGCCGCAAATCATTCCTAAATTTGGGGATTTAGGTGACATTTCCAAAAATCACCTCAAAATATCTACCCTGCAGCATCGTATTACCCACATACTTTTAGGTATCAAGACAAATCACCCCAAATATGAAAGCCTAGGGTCCTCTGAACAGTTTGATGCCTGATATGTATAGGTGTACCCAAGCACGTGGCATACAGGGGCCCCAAAAGGAAGACCCCCATATAGTCTGTCATTTCAGATACTGCAAAATCAACACATTTACATCTTTTTGGGGGGGGCAAAAGTAGAAAACAGTAAGTTCACCCCAGAAAACCATATATTTTCGGAAAGTACACATTCCAACGAATCCAAATTGGGTATGCATGTCTTTCTACGCCAAAGTACCAAGCCACAAATCATTCCTAAATTTGGTGATTTAGGGGACATTTCCAAAAATCACCTCAAAATATCTACCCTGCAGCATCGTATTACCCACATACTTTTTGGTATCAAGACAAATCACCCCAAATATGAAAGCCTAGGGTCCTCTGAACAGTTTGATGCCCAATATGTATAGATGTACCCAAGCACGTGGCATATAGGGGCCCCAAAAGGAAGACCCCCATATGGTCTGTCATTTCAGGTACTGCAAAATCAACACATTTACATCGTTTTTGCGGGGGCAAAAGTAGAAAACAGTAAGTTCACCCCAGAAAACCATATATTTTCGGAAAGTACACATTCCAACGAATCCAAATTGGGTATGCATGTCTTTCTACGCCAAAGTACCAAGCCACAAATCATTCCTAAATTTGGTGATTTAGGTGACATTTCCAAAAATCACCTCAAAATATCTACCCTGCAGCATCGTATTACCCACATACTTTTAGGTATCAAGACAAATCACCCCAAATATGAAAGCCTAGGGTCCTCTGAACAGTTTGATGCCCAATATGTATAGATGTACCCAAGCACGTGGCATATAGGGGCCCCAAAAGGAAGACCCCCATATGGTCTGTCATTTCAGGTACTGCAAAATCAACACATATACATAGTTTTGGGGGGAGCAAAGGTTAAAAAAAAGTGCATTCACCCCAGAAAACCATATATTTTCGGAAAGTACACATTCCCACGAATCCAAATTGGGTATGCGTGTCCTTGTACTCCAAAGTACCAAGCCGCAAGCCTTTCCTAAATTTGGCGATAAAAGCAACAGTTTTTACATTTTTGAAAATTGCCTAAAAATATTGCAATTGGCCGCATTTATCTCACCCAATTTCTTACATACAATTCTAAAACACCATAAATACTGATGCCAAGGGTCAATTGAACCGTTTGATGCCCAATATGCATTGATATACCAAGGCAGCTGGCATGTGCGGACCCAAAATGAAAATAGTGCATATGATTTTTCTCCGCTGCCGATTCGCCTTCTGTGAACATAGACCCTTGACTTCATATTATATGCCTCAAGACCCTCCTAACAGCAAAGACCCCCCCAAAACCATATATTTTTGGAAAGTACACATTCTGACGAATCCAAAAAAGATAAAGACGTCTTTCTACACCAAACTGCAAAGCTTTTCTAAACGCAGAGGTTTTTACATTTCTGAAAATCGCCTAAAATTGTTGCAGTTTGCCGCATTTATCACACACAATGTTTTACGTATAAAGAAAAATCACCCTAAATATGGACGTCAGAGGTCTACTAAATAGTTTGATGCCCAATATGCATAGATTTACCAAAGTATGTGGCGTGTACGGACCCCAAATGAAAAACATGCCTATGAATTTTCACGCTAGCCAACTAAGCTGCAGAAAAGAGAGCCCCAACTGTGCGTTATGTGCCATAAGACCCCAAAACTGTAAAAAGACCCCCAGAAACCCATATATTTTTGGAAAGCATATATTCTGGCGAATCAAACTAAGTAAAATAAATCTTTCTATACCAAAGCACCAAACAGCAAAACTATACTAAAGATACATAAGGAACAATAATGCATGGATAAAATTGCAATAAAACCACAAAAATAGCGTAAATCAATGAAATAACAAAATAATTGATCCGGCAGCGTAATTAGTGGCCGAAATCGATTATCCAATAGTCACGCTGTCAAAATAACATGCTTTTAGGCAAAACAAACAGTACAATGAATAAGTAAAAAAAAAAAAAAAAACCCCTGCTTGTGAGTTTTTGTGTATACATATTTGTGCACTAATAAAAGTTGTCTGAGTGTGCAAATACATGTAATTAAGTGTAAATAAGTGTACAAAATCGACTAAGTGTGCTAAAATAAAAAAATAAAAAATAAAAAAACACAAATTTTTACTAAAATGTTCATCTAAGTGTATAAATGTACTGTAGGTATGTGTAAGTGCAGGTAAGTGTGTAAAAAAAAGTGCACTTACCGTTTTTGTAGCAGGAGGATCGCTGGAACCGAAGGACGACTCCTGGCAGCGTGTCTGCAGAGTTACTGCGCAGCAGGAAGTGACTGGGCGCGTGGTGCGACGAGGAGGAGGTAAGCCAGCAGCAGCAGCGCTTACATTGCGCTTCTGCTACTTTGAAGTCGGATCTGCGACAATCGCGTCGCAGATCCGACTTGACAGCCCCCCAGCCACGTTGCCCAGGGGGCTGTCTACCCTCCTGACTCTCTGCAGAGGCGGCAAAAGCCGCCGATGCAGAGAGAAGGGCTCAGCTGCAAAAGAACGTACGAGGTACGTTCTTGGCAGCCTGAGCCCTGAACCGCCAGCACGTACGCCGTACGTGCTTGGCGGTTAAAGGGTTAATGCATGAAGACCCAAATTACGGAAAGATCCGTTACCCGGAAAACCCCAGGTCCCGAACCTTCTGGATAACAGGTCCCATACCTGTATCAGAATCAAATCAGATTGTATGTCAAAAGGCAGGTGTTTCAGTAGACTATCCTATTCTCATACTTCCCAAGTAGTGATGGGTGAATCTGTCCCGTCTTGCTTTGCCGAATAATTTGCGAAATGATGAAAATTCTCAAAAACGCATTGAAATCAATTGGCGTCCAAAAATGTTCATGAGCGCCAATTTTTAAAACGAGCGTTGATTTTTATATACGCGGCTATTTTGTCCAAATGGATTAGTCAATGGGCATACGAATAATTTTGACGCGGCAATTATTATGCGAGCAACAATTTTTAATTTTTCGCCAGGAATTATTGACGCAGTTTCACAAAAACTTTTGCTGCCAGCGAAATACAGAAATTAACCGCAACTCCATGCCTGCCGAATTTATTCGCCCATCGCTATTCCCAAGGTGTAGGTCTACTTGTCTGCCTCTCTGCTGTTGATGATTTTCATCTAATACTTTGCTGCTTCTCCATGGTTTGAATTCATCTGCTCTTCCATCGAGCCACAGTCCCTGTCAGTTATAATGGTCCCCATATGCTTACAAAGACCCTGTCACATATTTGTTTACAATGTTTCATAAAATATTTGCATACAGCTTCATTCTCAATGCCAGACTTCTGTTCTCTGTTTCCTTCTGCTCTACGTATTGAGAAACGGAGTATTTGCAGGTACTGTTGCAAATACAAAAGAATTTGCTTCTCAAAATAATGTACCTTTTTATTAAACAGACCTCAGAGGTGTTGGCAGCCCTATTATATTACATGATAGCAAATAACTTAGCTAATTCGTACATGCATAGCCTTCACGTGTTTTTTTTTAACTTGCCGATAGAATTAAAATGACTTTCAGCATCTGTTCTTACAACATAAACATCATATGCAATGTTAAATATATACCTCCCGCTTGTTTCTAAAGATAGCAGGATGGCAGGCTGTGTGCTCGCATGGTGGTGTAGGTGGAGATTTGTGCGTGAGCTGGAATATCATTTATAAAGCTTGTTATTTTCTGAGTTTTTTTTTTCGTTTTCTACTTTTGTTCATTATCATTAAAAAAGAAAATGAATAAGACTATTGTGGAATAACAGACAGTACCTAATGTTAGAGCCTTCTCTTGTTGTGGCGTTTAAAAGTCAGCAATCTATACATCAAATCCTGTATGTCATAGAGCATGAGTATATGACAAAATCAAATTGCTATACTGCTTCCATTCCACCCCATTGTGTTGCATGTACAGTATATAGGTAATACTATAGTGTTAAAGGAGAAGAAAATGTTAAGTAAGTAAGATTTATCAAAAAGGTCTATAGAAATACACCAGTAAACCCTCAAAGTAATGCTGCTCTGAGTCCTCTGTCAAAAAAAAAAACGCATTTCTTTCCTTCTATTGTGTACACATGGGCTTCTGTATCAGACTTCCTTCTTTCAGCTTAAACCTCCAGGGCTAGGGCTTGAGCATGCTCAGTTTGCTTCTCGCTTCCTCTCCCCCTCCCTTCTTCCTCTTCCCTCCTCCCCTCCCTGCTGTAATCTGAGCCCAGAGCTATGAGCGAGCAGGGAGAGACTCAGGCAGAAAGTGAAGTTGCAGCAAGCTAATACTGCAGCTGCTGTCCTAAACAAACAGAGAGCCTCTAGAGCTGTTTACTCAGGTATGGTAAAGCATTCTACAGAATAAATATAGCATTCTAGCTTGCACTATTGTGGCTAATCTATTGGCAATAAACTGCCTCGGTAGCTTTCCTTCTCCTTTAAGCTGGTTGCCAGTGGCATTCAGCACATCCACATTAGTTATTTACAATGGTGAAAGCTGTGTCTAACAGAGCTCTTCCAAGAATATTACAATGAGACTAGGAATCGTATTACTACAGTATTAATGTAGTTGTTACTTTTTAACTAGTCTGGCATTTCCTATTCATCTTTCATTCTCTCATTCCAACATCTGCCTGGTTGCTGAGGTAAACTGGACCCTAGCAACCAGACAGTTCTGAAATTGCAAACTGGAGAGCTGCTGAACAAAAAGCGAAATGATTCTAAGAAACCACAGAAAATAAAAAATGAAGACCAATTGCAAGTTGTCTCAGAATATCACTGCCTACATTACAATTAAAGCTACCTCTTTAACTGTGAAAGCTGCTCATGCATTTCTTCTATACTTAATCCTTCTTTTAACAAATGCCGTAATTATCTCTGCTCTTCTTCATAATGGAAACGGCACATTTTCAGATTGGAAGCTGTGTGTTGTGCGAGCATGTCATTAACAAACAAAGCAGCCATCAGAAATAGTTACAGAACATTTCTTTTGCAGCACAGCTGAACTTTCTTAGTAAAAGCATTGCATTTTCTGAAATAAACTTTAATCGAGTTGACAGAGTTGACATTTCTAAAGAGCTTTAGGTCAATGTTAGGACGCAAATGGTAGCGTTTGTGCGTTATAAAAAACACCACAGGCTAAAGTACAAGAACATTGGGCAAAATTACAGTCCATTCATACTCACAGCAGATTTCTCCATAATTATAGAGGCTTTCAAATGTGTTAGAGTCATGTACAGTTTATTTTTATAACAAAAAAAATCACTTTAGCTTTTGAATTTTCAAAGCAGCAATCTTTTTTTTTTTTTTTTGAAAATCAGATAATTTTGCCATGTCTTAGCCCACCTAGTAGGATGTGATGTGTGTGCTTGTCATGAGTTCTTTTAAAAAAACACAAAACGGTTGGTCAGAATGAAGGGATAATAAAGCCTATTTATTTAAAGGGTATATTTTTACCTTTACTTTCTCGTTTTAATGTACAATAAAGTGTGAGGTTGCATAGCAAACAATAATTGGTACAAATGCTCCTGTATGATTATACTGTCTTCTACTGTGCAGTCTGCTACTTTTTCTTTTTTCATTAATGTCACACTGTATATTTGTCTATATATAAATATATATATATATATATATATATATATATATATATATATATATTCACCATATGTTCCTTATGCTAAGAAAGTATCATCAGTTTGACTCGCATATATATATATATATATATATATATATATATATCAATGTTTCATGGACCAGCACTCCCTTTAATGTGAAACAGAAAAATCATTTATTGCATCTTTTCTCCAACGTTTCGGTCCCTCTTGGGACCTTTTTCAAGGATGATACCTTATGTATGATACCATATGGTATCATCCTTGAAAAAGGTCCCAAGAGGGACCGAAACGTTGGAGAAAAGATGCAATAAATGATTTTTCTGTTTCACATTAAAGGGAGTGCTGGTCATATGAAACATTGATGTATACAAGACTTACCGTGCACCCCAGCTTGTTTCAAGATTGATTTTGGAGTGCGGATACTCATTTGGAAGATATATATATATATATATATACTGTATAAATACTGTATGGGATCCGTTATCCGGAAACCCGTTATCCAGAAAGCTCCGAATTACGGAATGCCCATCTCCCATAGACTCCATTTATCCAAATAATCCAAATGTTTAAAAATGATTTCCTTTTTCTCTGTAATAATAAAACAGTACCTTGACCTTGATCCAAACTAAGATATAATTAATCCTTATTGGAAGCAAAACCAGCCTATTGGGTTTATTTAATGGTTAAATGATTTTCTAGTAGACTTAAGGTATGAAGATCCAAATTACGGAAAGATCCATTATCTGGAAAACCCTAGGTCCTGAGCATTTTGGATAACAGGTCCCATACCTGTATATGCTTTTTGGTACTGTATTTCTTTGTCTAGCAACACATTTCCATATTAACTCTCCCTTTAATAAGGAATATTCACCCAAAAGTGCTCATTCTTATTCAACAACAATGCAGACAGCAAAAGGCTAAAGGACCAACTAGTATTTTTGTACCATTAGTATTGTTATTACATTCCAGTATCGCTTAAGAAGCCAAGAGAACAGGAATTGTCTATAATGATTATGTCAAAGGCTTGGATCCATTTTCTTCTCTAAAACCAACAATACCAGTTTTCAGCTTTACACATACCATGTATCCATATATATACAGTTTATCATATACAGGTATGGTACCTGCTATTCAGAATGCTCTGGACCTGGGGCTTTCCAGCTAAAGGGGTCTTTCTGTTATTTGGATTGCCATACCTTAAAGAGATACTGACACCAGAAATTAAACTTTTTTTTTTTACATCAATCATAATATTGCCTTTAAAAGCAACTCATAACTTTGCCATGAAGTATTTGCACAATGCATTTACATTACCTGTCTGATGCCTCATGTTCCTGTATAAGGGGGCTGCCATATTTGTGCAACAGGAGTCCATTAGCATTAGAAACTTTAACTGACAGGCTGATATGGGACAGTCAGGTTGGCAAAACAGTCAGGCTTAGAAACTTTATCTGACAATTGCTTACAAAAAAATAAACCTCTCAGCAAAAAATTATCAAAATGACCTATAGGTAACTTTTAATGTACATTCATATTTTAAAAAAAGTAGTTTTTACTGTCAATATCACTTTAAGGGGCCGATTCACTAACTTCGAGTGAACGATTCGAAGTTAATAAACTTCGAATTTCGAAGTTTTTTTTGGGGCTACTTCGACCATCGAATGGGCTACTACGACCTTCGACTACGACTACGACTTTGAATCGAAGGATTCGAACTAAAAATTGTTTGACTATTCGACCATTCGAATAGTCAAAGTACTGTCTCTTTAAAAAAAGCTTTGACCCCCTAGTTCGCCATCTAAAAGCTACCAAAGTCAATGTTAGCCTATGGGGAAGGTCCCCATAGGCTTGGCTAACTTTTTTTGATCGAAGGATATTCCTTCGATCATTGGATTTAAATCCTTCGAATCGTTCGATTCGAAGGATTTAATCGTTCGATCGAAGGAATTATCCTTCGTTCGTTCGAATGAACTATCTGCGCTAAATCCTTCGACTTCGATATTCGAAGTGGAAGGATTTTAATTCCTAGTCGAATATCGAGGGTTAATTAACCCTCGATATTCGACCCTTAGTCTACTAAAAATGTGACCTAAGTTTGTTTGGTATAGTTTGTGTGCACCGTGAATTATACGGTCCCAGGGGCAGCCCTTATTTTTTAAAATGACAGTTTTCTATTTATGATTACCCAATGGCAAATACTACTAAAAAAGTATATTATTATGAAAATGTTTATTTACATGAAGCAGGATTTTACATGAGCTGTTTTATGTGATATATTTTATAGAGACCTACATTGTTTGAGGGGTATAGTTTTCCTTTAAGCCTATAAACTCCAAAAACTCAAAGCATTCCAGCTTTTTTCATGATTGTATTCGAGTTTTTTAAAATTCCGAATTTTTAATAAATAAAACAGACACAAGAGTATTTTTAAATTGTTAGTTTATACGAGGTAGAAAAAACCTCACAAATTCGATTTTTGAAAAAAGAAGTCCATAAATGTTTCCCATAAAAGTTTTTGAATCATTCATTCTGCAGCAGTATGCAATTTACATCAGACTGCATTTCTACCACCTACAGAAACCTAATTATTCCTACTCTGTGTTGCAAGGTATAAATATCCCAGAGTGTCTAACTGCGCTTCTTTTCAATGGTGTATTGGCTGACGCATAGATTGTTATGACTACTAGAATATGAATTCTTTCAGTCAAACTATGTTTTTCCAAAACCCCCTGAACCCAGGTGTTAAAAACCATTTTCTGGCAGAACAAAAACACGTACCACTTAGCGTAACTCATCATTCATCCTCACCCACGTCTCAAGCACTTTGCATCGAGCACAAAGGCAATGAAAGCCTTGTATATATAATTGCTGGAATTCTGTGAAATCCATTTAGTGTTAAACAGTGGATCCATCAGCCTGCATTCACTGCTGTTAAATAGACACAACTATTATATGCGTTAAAATGTTTCCCATTGATTTGTATAGCAGCTTTTTTGCTACTTTTATTTCTCTTTCTAACATGCAGGTCCATTGAAATATTAGCCAATCTGACACATCCAAAATCCAACAACAATAAAACACTCTAGCTTACAAGAAAACGACTTTGTTGTTGTTTACAAATCACTATTTTAAAATAAAATGATGCTACAATATACAGTTAGATATGTAGCTCAAAATAAATACTGTCAGCTACTCTCAAAAAACAATAATTGCCCTTATTTAAATTCAATTAACTCTAGGCCTCCTCTGATGAAGCACCAAATGGAGCTAAGTAAGCCAGGAGGGATTTGCTGACAGAGGGAGGACACTGCCTTGTGCTATGTTGTCATCTGATTTGTTACAATGCCAATGATGCTGTTTGCTGTGATTATTTTGCACCAATAAATGCTGGAATTGAACTATCATCCATATTGTTCATTTTTCAGTACTATAATCAACTCCAAGAGGCAGCAGTAACCATTTCTATTCTTAAACAAGAACTAAAACTTAACTAAAGAAGTAGCTAGAAATGTTGTACATTATGTTTTGGGCTTCTGTACCAGCCCAAGGCAACCACAGCACTTTAGCAGTAAAGATCTGTGTCTCCAAAGATGCCCCAGTAGCTCCCCATCTTCTTTTCTGCTGATTCACTGCACATGTTCTGTGCTGCTGTCACTTACTGAGCTTAGGGGCCCACTCACAATATAGAGTACACATGGAATTTAAATGTCACAATATAAGGCTGATTAGCAATTAATAACATATTAACTTCATGGCAGCACAGAAACCAGTGCAATTGTCATTAGAATTTAATAATCAGCATTGTAGCATCATCTTATATAACAGGTCAACCTCATTTTCTGTTTGATAATTTGCAACGACCCCTAAGCTTAGCGTCTCAACAGCTGCTCAGAGCCCACTGAGCATGTGAGCAGACACTTTCCAAGATGGTGACCCTCTGTTTGAAGTCCTGGATCATAGTTGTTATTGAGAAGCTGAAACATTAGGCTGATGCAATAAGTTAATTATATAAAATATGGCATTTTTAGCTATATTAATTCTTAGGATTTAGTTCTCCTTTTAAGGGGTTAACTAAGATTCACTGCATTTCTTGTTTGTAAGGCTGTTTTAATAAATGGGCAAAAGGGGCATACACCTAGGGCCCATCAAGATAGAAGGGTCCACCATCAGACCTTTCACCTGCTATAAGTTTTGACAGTGGCGTTCCTCTGAAATGGTTGATCCCCTCATTTTAATTAAATGAAAGTGCTCTCTACAACACAAACAATTCTTTATTAAAAAAAAAAAGACAGAATTTTTCACTTTTTAGATTGTTTTCCCATTTTGTATTTACAATTTATCCACTTTCATGACTTCTTTTCCAGGTTGGTTCATCTATACCTTCTATTTTGGCACCAACTCCATACCTATATTGCCTGCCATATTGTATTCAAGCTTACCTGCTTAAGGCTAGTAGTTTCATTTATTTGCCTGCTGGCACTTTAAAGCGGACTTGTTGTGAGTGTAAAGGGAAACATACCTAAATATTAGTTGAGTACAGGAAAATGGTCTTAACTCAGTTTTTTTATTCTGAGCATTGGTGTGGAGTGTTCCTTTTTTCTTACAGGAAAAAAGGGACCAGTGTAATTCAGTGCTTTTAATTTGCATCAGATGTTAAAAAGGAATCATAGTTTGTGGTATAATTAGCTCTACGGGGGCTGATTTTAAATTCCATCTATTTTTACGAATGACCTTCTTGTCCTTGAAAGAAGACACATATAGGACACTCCACAAAATGCAAAAAGTCTTATTGCTAAAATAAGAAATGCTGTTTTTAGATTTGCGTTTCCATGAATTTTAAAGTCTTCACTAGATCCACAAATGTGTATATATATATATGTAGGGACCTATAGGATCTATTAGGCTCCTATAGAGTTAATCCCCTACCTTTGCTTAAGTTCTCTTTTCCCTTGTTATTGGGCCAAGCCCTTGTAACTGGTAAAGTGTAACATCCACACCTATTGGACAAAGAGTGTAATGACACTCCCCTGCCACACTGCTATATAGTGCTGTGTAGGGAGTGGCCTCTTCCTCTTTGGCTCCTGGTGTCTGTGCTGCTAGGTGTTTCCCATTGAGCCTGGGATCACCAAGGCCCCAGTAAGCCATTTACCCCAAAGGGACCTGTACCTTTGGTGCTTAAGTCGGGAACCAGGCAATCCCGTGAATGAGGATTAGCTATCATTAGGGCAGATCCTGTTATAGTCTCTCTAGGAGAGAGAGATAGCTAGATTTTAGTAGCATGAGCAGTTCTGCGCTCCAACAAGGAGAATAGCAGGGAGTAGCCTCCCAAAGGCTTTTAAGGTGCCTTTAGTGTAGGGAACTCAGTGATAGGGAACTCAGTTCGCAGAGCACTGCCTGACCCCTACTTGATCGATCCTGTTTCACTTTGGTCGCTGGTCTTTGGGAGTGAGATATTCTTCCTGTGTGTTTGACTTGAAGGGGGACATCTGTACATGCTGCATCATCATCAAATGCTATCCTGTCTCCTCTGTGATATGCTAACTCCTACTACAGCTCCTGCGTGAGTAAACCTGTGGTCAATTGCTTTGCCATATTTTGTGCTAATAAAGCATCACACTGTTTTCACTTTTTAAAGAACCTCCTGGCGTCCATTATTCTATCTTTTACACTTATATGCCTGTGGGTTGTAGTTTTACACCATTTTAAAGGGGAAGCTTCCATTTAGCGAAGGCTCCGCCCTGAGTGTAGTTTCACAGTGTAACCCATGCTCATACACTAGCTGGACACCCTTAACCCCTAATTGGCGGGATAGGCCAAGAAAGCGTTACATATATATATATATATATATATATATATATATATATATATATATATATATATATATATATATGGTGCAAACCAATCATGCTAAAGAACAGATTTCAGAAATTGACTTAAAGCCAATACAAAGCCACACTATCCATATGAAAGGCATATTTATAAGTTAGTGTTATATAATGACTGTCTGGTACTTTCACCACATCAAACCTATATATTATTAACTAACAGCCTTTAATCTCTCTTTGCAATTCCAGATATGTTAGTTTTGTTCCACTCTTTTTATCCTATTGCATAATTTAGAAAAACAGATTGATTCGTTAGAAAACAGACGTGCCGAGTATTTTATCTTTGCCAGATCTTATGAATGTTATGAAGAGCTGCATGGTTTCGTTTTATTTATATTTTTATCGAAATATAAAAGTTTCTGTTAGCTTCTTAATTTCATATTTTATATTCTGCCCAGAAAGTGGCTAGGGATAAAATGGTATAAACACAGAAATGGCAATTCTAGCCAAGTCTGCACTGATATTCAGTTTTTTGATTTTCCCAAATCCCTCGTGTATTTTCTGTCGACACAAACTTGCTGAAATTCTTGGTATTTGGTGAATATAACCAAATCTTTGCCAGGCACCATGAGATTTTATTGTTTTGGACAATGAAAAATGCAAATATTTGGCAATATAGACATGACAATGATGCTGTCCTTTTGGTATTTGATCCAAACCAATTTTTTTTAAGGAGAATTTGGTATTTAGCCAAATGCAAGAAATGTAAACGCCCCTTATTTCAAATGGCTTTTGTTCTGCCAAAATATTGGAATTATATTGGGTATGACTTTGGAAGTTTTGCTTTACTATAAAGATATCTTTATAATTTTATGTATTAGATAATAAAATATCAAATCATACCCTCTCTGCATCTTGTAGATTTATATAAAAATATAATGTAACCTACAAATGTCCTGAACAGTGTTTATAGCCTTTTAGGCCAGAGATCATCATGTTCAGTTGCATCCGCTGTTGTGGATCTGTAACGAAAACAATTTTACTCCCAGGTTTACAAAATTATTTGGTGAAACCAGAACAACAAAATATGGCAAATTCAAAATGTTTTACTGCATGCTTTTACTTCTAAAAGTATGCAATAGAGAATGGCTGTCACACCAGAGACTGACTTGGATAATGTTTTCCTTTGTGAAACAGACAGCATTGACAGAAACAAACTCATGGTTTTCTCTAGACCTATCTTTCGTCTATGGAACCTTCACTGAAAGAAAACTGAAGCATAGTGATGCTTCTCAATAAAAGGAGCAAATGGCACATGGGGCTGTTGCGGGCACCTTGCGCACAAAACCGTTGTACCAATATACCAAAATCAGCAGCAAATAGGCTTTCTCTCGGCAGGACTTTATGTGGACCTGGAGTGGCTAGCATACCAGAAAATGATTTCCAGGCTGCTTTAGGCTCTGGAAAGGTTTTCCTACATGTATCAGACATAACACTGGTAGAAACTGACTATGGTGATGGTTTCTCCTAGTTCTGTATTTGTGTGTATGGAACCTTTATTGACAGAAAATCAAAGAACAATTGTTTAATAAAAAAATATTTATCCTCTTATGGAATTGTTCTGTCTAGATCTGCTCAAGGCTTTCACCTGTCTAAAGAAGAAATAAACTTGGACAAAACTGGCTTTCATAAATATCTCATAATACGGAACTACTTAGAAACATTGACACAAGGGAGACTCAGACCGCTCTCAAATTTTGAAATCTATTTTCAGTATGGTACAAGCATAAAGAAGGTATAACAAAGATATACAACCTACTAAGTGAACCAAAAGAAACATTTACAATAGCTCACATGATTAAATGGGAACAAAGACTAAAGAAAACTTTCACAAAAGGCTATTATCAAACCACAATTATTTACTAAATGTGTCATTTATCAGGAGAATTATTACAAAATCCTATATAATTGGTATCGAACACCTTCAAGGATAGCACAAGATGTATCCAAAAGCTTCAGATCTATGTTGGAGATGCAAGAAAGATATAAGAGATATGCTACACATCTGGTGGAATTGTGATTCTATACAAATTTCTGGCTAGCTGCAAGATCATTGATTACAAAAGTCACTCAGCCCCCACCGAAGCACCCAGAACAGAACCAAATAGACCTACATTCACTAACTGCCCCATGTGCCATAGCTCTATGTGTGTGTTACATTTATTCCACCTCAAAATATCTCTTCCCCCTAAGCTGCTCCTTTAACCCTAGTTTTTTTAAAAAAAAAATCAAACAATTCCTTTAATATAGTTATCATAAACTTCCTTAATTTCCATGTCACATGTTAGAAAGATCTATAACTGTTCTACCATAGCACCCACAAGGTTTGACATTACATAAACAGAGGGGTCCATTTTCTAAAGTGCGGTAAATTTGACTTTAAGTTTCCGCATGTTATCGCTGAGAATATTTTTACGCCAGAATATTCGAAGCGATTAAGTTTACTAAACAGCGATGCGCTCAGAAGTCACTTGCGATCACTTGCGGTAACTACGTTAATGAACCAGTTTACGTTAGCGGTAATATTAGCAAGTTTCTAATTTTCTGCCGACAAATTAAGTTTTTGCGAATATTTATGCTTGTTTTATGGCGGTTATTTTGGCAATTTTTACGGTGACATTTATGGCCAGAAATGCATCTTCAAAACTCATAAACTTTGTTGACTGATGATTATACCATCCAACAACATCACCAGAGTAACACCAATCAAACATTTATGCATCATATAAACCCTTCTGCCAATAGAATCATAGGAACAAGAAATGATACCAGTCAATCTCTTTGCTTCATAGAAATGCACAGTTTAATGTAGCCAATCACAATGAAACCAAAAAAGCGTAGAGGCTGACGAATCCTTGGACTGTGATGCCGCTGCCAATAATACACCTCTGAGCTGAAACTGCTGCTGTTGCACCAGATAGAATCAGAAGCCAAAACATCCTGTCAGCAATAGCTACAGATCTCTCTCCTGTCAGCAAAGACTGATGGGTAAAAAAAAAATATTATGGGATATTTCCTGCCCCTTGAGAATTTGCTGGCGAAAAAATACTTTTACACCACTACATAGGTGGCGGTAAAATTTTGCGAATATTCTTGCCTAAATTTTGTCTTTTGCACATTTCGCTGTTTAGTTAATGTGTACGTAGCATTATTTTCAGCGAATGCGTTAACTGGCGAAAAAATATTTTTGCGCAAGATAATTTGCAAATTTATATTTACCACAGGTTTTTAAACTGGCGAAAACATATTTGGCGACAAATTTGTCTATATTTTGTGCTCATATTTTTACCGCGCTTTAGTAAAAGGACCCCTAAGGGGCATATTTATTATGCTGTGTAAAAAAACAGCAGGATAGTACACTACACATAGAAGCTGTGTAATAAAACAGCGTAACATTTTTACACTTTTTTTTTAGAGTGATTTCTATCAGAAGCAATATAGCGTCAAATCTGGCATTAACATGGCGCAATAATTACACTGTTTATTCAGCAAATTTTGTTTTACACAGCATAATAAATATGCCCCCTAAACTTTTTATCGAATGTCCCATGTGGGACTTAAACATAGGGACATTGAAGTAAGAGACAGGAATGTGAAAGGACATAGCTAATGTTACATGCTCAGCAAAGCATTTGCATGTTGGTGCTGAGAAAATGTCATCAGTTGTGCATTTGTGCTGACCCAGCAAAGGCCTCCATTGTCAAACCTAGAACATGTATATCCAAGGACATCTATGGGCGTGTGAAGATGTAAGGATTTATTAGCAACTGATGAGTGGACACTCTCACATTCTCATTATACCACAACAATCCAGAATTTTGTGAAAAAAATGTGAAAGATAATGCTAAAGTACACAAAGTCTGAAACAGCAGATATATTGGGCACACGCTTCGGTCTGTACTCGGCTTCATGACTAATTCCCTTCGATTTCTTGGGGAACTTTGCTAAACTCCATTTTAAAATACCGTATATACCCGAGTATAAGCCGAGTTTTTCAGCATCCAAAATTTACTGAAAAAGTGTACCTCGGCTTATACTCAGGTCAGAGGTACCCGACCCGAGTAGCTGAGATTGCAGTCATTCCTATACCAAGAGTTCACTTGGGGAGAGACTGCAATATCGCACAATGCCCTCTGTTGGTTATATGAAAGAATAACAGTGCGCCCTCTGTTGGTTATATGAAAGAATAACAGTGACCGCAAAATCACACAGCGCCATCTGTTGGTTGTATGAAAGAATAACAGTGCGCCCTCTGTTGGTTATATGAAAGATTAACAGTGACTGCAATATCACACAGTGCCCTCTGTTGGTTATATTAAAGAACAACAGTGACTGCAATATCACACAGCACCCTCTGTTGGTTATATGAAAGATTAACAGTGACTGCAATATCACACAGCGCCATCTGTTGGTTATATGGAAGAATAACAGTGACTGCAATATCACACGGTGCCCTCTGTTGGTTATATGAAAGATTAACAGTGACTGCAATATCACACAGCGCCCTCTGTTGGTTATATGAAAGAATAACAGTGACTGCAATATCACACAGCGCCCTCTGTTGGTTATACGAAAGATTAACAGTGATGGCAATATCAAACAGCACCCTCTGCACATGGTAGTGGGACAGTGGGACAATGCACACAGTAATCCGTTTGGCAATTCTCTGTCACCATCAACTTTGCAAAGAAGTCCGGTTGATCGCTGGGGGGGTCGCTTTGGCAGAATGTGCGCTGCTGGGAGACAGGGCTGTAGTTGTGTCTAGGCTTATACTAGAGTCAATAAGTTTTCCCAGTTTTCGTAGGTAAAATTAGGTACCTCGGCTTATACTCGGGTCGGCTTATACTCGAGTATATACGGTACAAGAATTTTATAATCTACCTTGATACTTAACGCTTCCAGAGCCTAGGGTAAGCATTATAGTTTGTATTACGAAATGTAGGCATGCCATATTCTGACCTGGTATCCAAGGGCACTGGTCTAGGATCTGTAAAAGAGTGCTGGCTGGAATATGGGTACCTGAGCTGATACCCACACTGGAAAGATGGGGCAGAAATTACATTCTTTGGTACTGTTGCAATACCACTAGGCCTTTTCTCCGGCATGCCTTTATATGGGCCTGAAATGGCTGGCACACCTGAGACTGACTTCCAGGCTGCTGGAAGGGTTTTCCTACGTGCAGCAGACATGACATTGGCAGAAACTGACTCATGTACGGTTTGAGGCAAGAACGCATTATCAACCAGACCCAGTGGAGATTTTGCGGCAGCTTCCCATGGTGTCAGTCTCTTGCCAGGTGTATCTGGTGTTGAAGCTTTACTAACATAACCAGGGGCAGGCTCGAAAAGCAGAGGAGAAGAGGGTGATCCAATAGGTTGTAAACAGCCAGACGAAGTACTTCTTCCAACTAAAAAATGTGGCCTCCCATCGTAACTTCCCTAGAAAGAACAAAAAATTCCCATTATTAATTATATGAGAAGGACTGATTACAACTGAGATACACTGAGCTGAGGATTTGCAATAAAAGCAGTAAAAGAAAACCTGAAACAGGCATCGTTGGTTGGTTTACATTAAACCATATTAAACACACATTTGTAAAAGATGGATTTATTTTATCAGCAGTGAGGTTAAATCTATGGTTATTTTGTAAATCACAACTCTTATTATATATGTTTTTATGCTTTCTATGTCTTCAGCCAAGGAAGCTAAACCTTATAACAGCTGGTGGGTTCTATTTAACATAGTTGAGCAGTTTATCTTAACCCTATCTACATTACATGAACAATACATTACTTTGATTGTTATTACTGTTATCCTTTAATTATATAGCAGTAAAATATTATGCTGCACTTTACAGAGATTGTTAATAGTTGTCATTCATTTCTCAGCCCAGTGGAGCATATAGTCTACGGTCAATTTCATTATGTTTTGTTATGATAAGTAATAGATGAAAATCAGATCACAGGTCATGGTATATCTAGTATAGGTAAATCTCAAACAACTGGACTTGCTGAGTAATCATTGAAGACGTTTCACTACTCATCCGAGCAGCTACTGGTATGGGAAGTCCTCAACATATAAACACTTCCTCTAATCCAATCACAATGGCACATTGTAACTCTTCAAAGAGGTGACATCTGAAATTTACAGAGGTGCAGAGAGAGAAACTCCTGTTTCTAGGAGTTGCATGACAAATTGGGTAATCCTATCACAGTAACTGCACAGAATCAACACCTCTGTAAATATCAGAATATCACTCTCTACATCATACTAAAAGTTATTTTAGCCAAAAAAAATATTGCTGATAGCGAATTGAACCCACAAGGCAATTCCCTATAATATAAGCAGTATTTATGGTCAACATTTATTTTATTTTAAGCAGTGGTACTTTGAATGATTTCCTATTTTTTAACATTCTGCAATCAGTTTTACTTGGTTAAAATCTGATTTAAGCATTATTATTCCTACTGTGTGTGGGCCAACCAATGACCCAATTCATAGTGTACATTAAGGGGCCCATTCACCAAGCTCGGGTGAATGAATAGAGGGAAAAAAGCTTGAATTTCGAGTAGCTTTTTGTGCTCCTCGACTATCGAATTGGCGTAAATTCGCGTGAGTAGAATGATTCCAATAGATTGAGCCCAAAAATTCACCCATTCTATAGTCGAAGTACTGGATCGAGCGCAAAAACGCTGCGACTATTCGCCCATTCGATAGTCGAAGTACTGTCAATTTTAAAAATACCTTGACTGCCTACTTCGCCACCTAAAACCTACCGAATTGCTTTAAAAGCCTATGGGAAAGTCCCATAGGCTTGTTTTCTAAGTTTTTGATCGAATAAAAAATCATTAGATCGGTCATTCGATCGAATGAAAATCCTTCAATCGAATATTCGATCTTGTGCCTATTCGCCGGGCGAATATTCGATCGTGCGCCTATTCGCCCATTCGACTATTCGCCAGTGCATAAATTCGCCCGAATTGCCTATTCGATTCTATTCACCAGTCGAATTTCGAGGGATTTAACCCCTCGAAATTCGACCCTTGATACATCTGCCCCTAAGTGACCATGGAATTCAGCTTGGAATTATACTAGTGATCCACCTGGCAGTGAATCTGTGTGAACTTGTTGACATTTTTGTTTTTAAAATCTTTTATGGAAAAAAACAAACACTTTCATGTACTTAAACAAGTTATATACAACATACTACCTGTAATCATTAAGCAAAATTGCTTAGTAAAGTCAAAGAGCTAGACATGCCTATGACAACAAATTCAAAGAGCACCGAGACTGGGTCCCATGCCTCCAGACATAAAAAATGCCCTTCTAAAGCAAGGGCAACAAATCATAACTCATAATTGTTAAAAACTAATTTACCATCAAAAAATCCCCATGTAGCATGGCATCTGTTAATAAAGCTAGAAGTGAGGAAACAGCCTTGGCTTTGATTACCGTATATACTCGAGTATAAGCCGTCCCGAGTATAAGCCGAGGTACCTAATTTTACCTCCAAAAACTGGGAAAGCTTATTGACTCGAGTATAAGCCTAGGGTGAGAAATGCAGCAGCTCCTGGTAAGTTTCAATCAAAAAATTGAGGGTTTCTGCTCCCATTGGAGGTGCCGGCGTCTCATTTTTGGATGCCGACGACCATTCTTGGACGCTGGCGAATATTCTTAGAGACTATTCTTGGACGCCTGAGACTTTTCTTGGACGCCGGCAACTATTCTTGGACGCTGGCGACTATTCTTAGGCACTGGCGACTATTCTTAGACGCCGGCGACTTTTCTTAGACGCCGGCGACCGTTTTTGCGCTTGACCCGAGTATAAGCCGAGGTAGAGTTTTTCAGCATATTTTGGGGGCTGAAAAACTCGGCTTATACTCGAGTATATACGGTAGTAAACAAATAACTGGAGGAACTTGTTACAGGGGAGAAGTTACATCATAGGAGATCATCTTTGCATCATGATGTAATAAGGAAATAGAAAGTGGAACTCCTGTCTGCATCATTAGAGTCAAACTAAAAATGGTAATGAATCATTTACTATATTTATAAATACAAACGTATACAATAGATCAATTACATGTTATAAGAAATATGGGTAATAATATACAAATTATACAAATATAAAAATCTTTTACATTTGTGCAAATACTAGATTTCGTTTGTTAGAACAAAAAGCATGTCTGTATTTGAAAATTGGAGATTAAATTAATGGCATAAGACGCCTCCGTTGCAGCGATTGGATGCCTAACATACTGTATATTATGGGGCAGATTTATTAAGGGTTGAATTGAAAATTCATATTCGAATTTTCTAATTTTTTTATGGTCAAAACTCTCAAATTCAAAGTGTGAATTATCCAAACTCGATTTGAGTTTTAATTTAAATTCGAATTTCGAGATTTATCACACTCTGGCCCTTTAAGAACTCAAATTCAACTATTCGCCACCTAAAACCTGCCGAGTTCATGTATAAGTCAATGGGAGACGTCCAGGGACCAATTTGAACGTTAGTAGCCATCCTGACATTCGAGTTTTTTTGGGAGAAAAAAACTCGAATAGAGTTTAGTCGCATTCAATTTGAGTTTTCGAGATAAAATAAATACGTCAGAGTTTTAGATATTCGATTCTTTTATACATAGAATCAATAGAGTCAAATTTCAAGTATATTCAAATTTAATAGAGTTTTAAAAAACTCAAATGAATTTGAAATTCGACTTTTAATAAATGTGCCTCTATACAGTATGTTATACATAGCAATGACACGCTGATATGTCAATCTATACTGCATAGGCACATCTTTCATTTACAAGGTTATTGTCCTTCACCCATCACTGCACTGTTGGAAGTGGGATAGAGAACTAGATATGCAATCATTAATAGAATAAAGCAGGACATGATAGATTTCTTTATGTCTGTATACTTTTGAATGTATTAATGTGCCTTATTTAGTTTCCATGCTTCAGAGCTGTCCTGTTTAAAAACACTGTTCCCTTTATAAGAGTGTTCTAAACATGTCCACTGTATCCAAGGTTAAACTAAAACTCGGCAGTTAAATGTGTGTTCTTAATAAGTCAGAAGGTGCACCTGTTTTTCCAAGGTTCATTTGTTGCAATTATGAACACTTCTTCCTCATGTAAGCTAAGCAGATCAGATGTCTTTAAATCAGAGACTATAATATAATACTGTAGTTCCCCAGATTAAAACATACCACTTGTTGTGTTACTAACAAGGAGGGGCATAGGGAATCTGGCAGCTTTTTAGACCAGGGAAGTCACGCACTTACTTACAAGCACTATAAACTCTTACAGCCTAACAAAAAAGATTGAACTTCCCCAAATCCCATAGCCTGACGAAAACTTAAATGTTTAATTTTACATGCAGTAGGATTATCTAGTTAAATATAAATAAATATACACATGCTAATGTCTTCCAAAATATAAGTGCAAATGTATCCAAAGATAACTTGTTATCTTCTGAAATCAGAAGAGATTTTGTTTGCTGTTGTCTAAATAGTTTACAGACTTTTGGGTTAACTTTAAAATACATTATTCCTCTGCTGCTAAAAGGGAAAAAAAAGTAGCTTGGCTAGCTGCCAACTGAAACTGCCATTATCACACAGCCCCACTCTCTTTTTATTGCCTTTCACAAAGGAATTTAGCAGTTGAAACTGCTTGATTGCCTCTGAATAGTGTACAGAGTTCGTAACTTCACATCAGCTTCCCTAACCATTTGACAATTATTGATAACCTATTTAGAGCAGAAAAACTGTTCAGTGCTTCTAGAGCCACCATTGAGGTGTGAGGCCCAAGAATATATTGGACTACGTTTGAATGCAAGGGTTAAAACGGTGGTAAAATTTGAATTTTCTAACATTTTCTGAGCAAAATAGTGATGGAAAAGTTTACTTTATAAGACTTTTGGAAGTTATCCAGATACATAAAGGAATTATCAGCTCATGGTACAAGTGCTTATGCAGAGATTTTAAAGCAAACTTATGCAGTTAAATTTTTGTGGAGTGGTGCTTCGGGGTCCTTTTTATAAGCTTCTTACAGGGCCGGATTTACATAGCGGGCACCCCTATGCCCACTGCCTTTCATCGCCCCTGTCCCCTCCCCTTTATTTGTGCAGATTTCATCTGAACTGGAGCAATTGGGAATTGGCGCACGGGAAAGTTAAAAAATGATTGTATCTCCGGCGCATCCCCAGTGTTTTTGATCCAATGTGGGTGTGGTTGGACAGCATGCTGCCCCCTAAAATCCTGCCGCCCTAGGCCACGAACCTTGGTGGCCTTTACACAAATCCGAGCCTGGCTACTTAAGATACAAAGTGTTTTAATATGCCAAATATGCGCCGTGTGCCATTACCCTAAAGGTAAAAAATGACACTTTCAAGTGTATGGATAAAATTGAAGTCATTTTGCACCAGTCAAACACTACTTTTAGGTTCCTAAAAAAACTACAGATTTATGAAGGTGAAGATTACGATCCACATCTGCCTCTGTCAGTGTAGTGGGAAATTGTGGCACATGGTCCATGTTCAAAAGCAGCAGGCATGCAATGGCTCTGTACTCCATCTTATGCAGGTGTCAGGAATACGGTAAATAGTAAAAAAAAGTGACCCTAGATTTATTAATTTCTATACAAAATGTGCCATCCTCTAGGCAAAACGGCAGACAACAAATGCAGTTTGCCATAATTATGGTGAATTTATATTAAAACATACTATATTATTTGCACATATATAGTATATTAAAACATACTATATATGTGCGAATAGTCTATTATACTTTCTATAAATATGGTCATGCAGATAGAAGCAGACCGTTGCATGTGACATTAAGCAAGGTTTTACCAAGGAGATCTTCTTCAGTGAGTATAGTCATATGGTATAACTAAAAATCTAATTTTTGTTTAATGGAAGCAACTCTGCCTTTCCTTTCAGATCTGACTAACAGGGCTGATAATTGCTCACCTGCAAGATTGGGGATTGTCTGGCAAAGAGCCACTTCTTCTAACAGCAACCATATGAAATGTCCGACAAAAGCTGGTGACAGTCTCCCACTCAAAATCGTCAGATCGGCAATACACACAGAGATATTATTGGCAGCCAACCGAAATCTTCTAACCTGGCCGATCGACCAAACGACCGATCTCCGTGGGATGAAAAATGTCGGGACTTCCACACACGGTCCGAAAATCGTACAAATCTATTCATACGATCGGATCTTTGCGTCTATGGCCAGCTTAAGAAAGCAGCTAGGAGGAAGTGGAACATCAGACTGGTACTAGCAAGTTTTTGGTGGTAAATTTTCAGGGCATATTCCATCTATTTATCGAGATGTGTCATGTAATGGAATATTTGTCCCCTTTAAATGGATGTAGGCCAATGCCCTCAGTTATTGACTTACACAAGAACAACTTGCTTCTATGGGGCAAGTACAGTAATCTATATTACACTGGCCCACTGGTTATGTATATCCTAATGGTTATGCTGCTGCTATATTTTATGACCCACATGTTCTGTTGAGTTGCTGAGTGAAGAGAACCAAATATTGGTTATAGCATCATGCCAACTACTCTCTGAGCACAATAAACGGTATATGTCTGTTGGAAATCTTTCAGACATAAGGGTAAAGCTACTAGATGCTCCTCTCTAGGAAGCACATGAGAGACTTGCTAGCACTGGGTTGTCAGGTGACTGGTTTCTATTGCTCTTAGGCAAGACGTGAACTAGGAATGTCAAGCTCTCAAAGAATGCCCTGTTTCTGGAGTAGAGACAGGTGCTTGGTGTTTAAGCAATATTCAAGGCCAGTACTTAAATACACAGTTCTGTACAGACACACACAGTAACTTCATAGGATGTGAGATGGAATGTGCACTACAAAAACCCCTTATGCAGAAAGTGCATTAAGTAAAGGCCATCTCCCACAGACTCTGCTTTAAAGATATTATTTATGTTTTCAAAAAGGATTTCCTTTTGTTCTGTAATAATAGAACAGTAGTACCTTGTACTTTATCCCAACTAAGATATAAGTAATCCTTGGTAATTGATGGCAAAACATTCCTACTGGGCAATCCTAAGGCTAGGGCAAGACGGGGCTGAAATCAGCCTGCTGAAATCCCCAGATGATTTCAGCCACCGACTGCTAGTAAACTCTTCTCTCAACCTCTAACCTAAAGTAGGAAGATTCAAGTTATAGAAAGACCCCTTATCCGTAAAACCCCAGGTCGAGAAGCATTCTGAATAGCAGGTCCCATACCTGTACAGGACAACTGTTTTGAAAATCTGACATATTGACAATAACAGTAGGTATCTGACTAAATCACTTTTAATTAGCAGTCGTTATTTATTTTCTTCCCTTAAAAATAAGTAAATCTTGCAGTATTCATATTCCTTACCTTCTTGTTTATTTGCATTTAAAAATAGGAGCAATAGTGCTTAAAGAGGACCTATTGCGAATGTCAAATATATGTGCTCCATGTCATGGAAATAAGAAACTGGTGAGAGCGGCAGAGGGAGCACCTGAACTAGGGTTAGGCAGAGAACCCGTCAACCCGAGGCAGGTGCCTCTTCTGCCCTAATATAACCTATTAAAATTTCTAAAATAAAGTTAAACTTTATTGTCCCCCTCTCAGCTATCAGCCCAAAGGCCCCTCCAGACCCCCAGCCGCAACTTCCTTCAGGCCCCCTTCCCCCCCTGAGTGTGCTTATACCTTTTTTTGCCACAACGAAGACGGAGAGGGAGGTTGCAGGCAGAACACGGCAATGTATGTGACCTAACTGTCAATCAAAATCTGACTCCTGTTACAGAATGTTTACTTGATTGTATATAGAAAGTTTCTTATTTCCTTGAGATGCAGCTCATATTAAAATTCCATGATTTTCATTTCAGTTTCCCTTTAAAAGGACCTAATGGTTATGCACCAGATAGCTTATTCACCAAAGCACAGGCTAGAATAAAACCAAGCTCTCCGACATTACAAGGCAACAATGGTAACCCACTGTGCCACCATGCTGCTCTGCTATTCTAAAAAAATAAATTAATTTAAAAAAATATATATATATATATATTCCGATTCCAAAGAGATCTGAACTCACAGGTCTTTTTAACATTAAAAAATATATTTTATAATAGAGCTACAGTCTGTAGCTCTGTAATAAAATATATTTTTTAATTTATAAATATATATTTATATATATATATATATAGTATACAGATGTCTCTCAACAATGATGACAAGATCAAGATCAATACACCCCTCCTGGCTAATATCTATATACATAAAGCAGCCTATGGTTGGCAGTTCAAGGGAGCACAGAGGCAATAGCAGAGTTAAATAGCAGTAGGAATAATCAGAAGAACTTGGCAGAACTTAAGTGAAAGCACATTTCCTTAGCTTTGCTATCTTGATGAAGTCCAAAATAAAGTCCTGCTGTGCTTCACAATAGCCCATTTAAAAGTATATTATTGTTGCTTAAACGCAATATTGTTTTTCATCTATATTTTTATTAATTTCCTTACTGAACTCATTTTACTTCGAACAGTATCTCATTTGTATTTTGATGATATTGAGTTCAAGCCAATGATATGAGGGGTCATTTAAAGCAAGAATGGCAGTGTTGTTATCACAACTACATTTGCCTTCATTGCTGTATTGCTGCTGGTGTTGTGCTTCGTTTTGGAGTGCAGAGACTTATGGCTTGCTGTATGCATTCAGCAGGGCCTATTCCAGAGGGGTGGGAAGGCATGCAGGAATCCCATCTGCCATCTACAACTCATATAACTTGCATGTTGATCTGATGAACAAGTTGGGGAGATACAAAGGACACAGCCCATAACATGACACTGTTCTTTTCCCATGACCTGCTTTCCCTGTGCCTCCTGATGCTGGTTATGTGTCAGTATCAATCTTTTTTATCTGGCACAATGTAAATTGCCCCTATGGATTGTCCAAATGCATGACCATGCAGGAGTGGACTGGGTTGCTAGTATACCATGGGATGAAGTGAGCCTCACTGTAAGATGATGTAACCATTTACTAAATATACTTACAGTAAGCCATTTATATACCGCTCTTGATTGGATGATCTCCAAGTTGGCCATAGACATTAAGATTTTTTTCTCCCTTACTGCTGAGTTTAGTGCTATCCGACAAATCCGTCAAGTATCATAAAGTTATTTGTTTTTTTCTTTTTTTCTTTCCTTGTACAGGTATGAGACCTGTTATCCATAATGCTCAGGACCTGTGGTTTCCCAGATAATAGATCTTTCCTTAATTTGGATCTTCATACCTTAAGTCTACTAAAAAAATCATGTAAACATTAAATAAACCCAGCAGGCTGGTTTTGCTTCCAATAAGGATTAATTATACCTTAGTTTGGATTAGGTACAATGTACTGTTTTATTAATACAGATAAAAAGAAAATCAATTTTAAAAATCTGGATTATTTGATTATAATGGAGTCTATGGGAGACAGCCTTTCCGTAATTTGGAACTTTCTGAATAATGGTTCTCCGGATTACAGATCCCATACGTGTACCTAAATATGTCCTTAATTATTGAGTTAGTTATTTTCTTGTGCTGTATAAGATTATGTAAACATCTACATAGACTTTAAATAGGTAAAAGGTAGTGCCTTTAAATAGGTAGATTAATGCTATGGGGCAGATTTTTCAAAGGTCAAGGTGAATTTTCGAATGAAAAAATTTGAATTTTGAGCTATTTTATGTTTACTTCGACTAGGGAATAGTCGAAAATTAGAATATCGAAATGTATCATGTATTGTCTCTTTAAAAATTCGACTTCAACCATTCGCCATCTAAAACCTGCCGAATTGCTGTTTTAGCCTATGGGGGATCTCCTAGAGAACCTATCTGGAGTCAATTGGTGGACTTTTAAAAAAAACTTTGAATCGAATTCGATCGAATGCACTATTCCTTTGATTCGTATGATTCCAATTCGGCCAAATACAGACCTATTAGATAGAAAACGGACCTATTAGACCAAAAAAAAAACTTTGATTCAATTCCAGTTGGTCTTTTTGAATTCGAATTTCAGAGTTTTTTCAATTTGAAATTCGACCCTTGATAAATATGCCGCTATGTATGCGATTTGAATATCTTTGAAGCACAATAAACTTGATAAAATTGAAAATTATCATGAAGTTAGTGGGCACCAATCAATTGTGCATCTAACAATTTTTTGTCTGACATTGGTTAGAAAATCAATCGGTCAGGTTAGAAATTTCACAGTGAAATATCCATTGTCCAATTGTTTGCAGGGTCAAGCAGGCGGCTAACCATAGTTTTCCTGGCTTCAACTAGACGATTTCGCTTGAAATGGTCTTTTTAGTTGAAGGACAAATCGTAAATTTAAACAATCTTTTCAAGATAAGCTTGGTTCTATGATAACGAAAAGATCTTTTAAAAAATCTTAACGTCTTTGGCCACTCATTGGACAAGAACAGTCTATTGACCCCTGACAATTTAGGGGAGGGGAGGTAGACCGCGGGGTCTTCTGTATAGAAGTCCCCCTTCCCCAGGCCCTTTCCTAAATTTGAGTGTCTGCCATGGGCATACACAAGCAGGCCAGGGAGGAGTTGCAATGCACGCCAGGTTTGATGCTGTCTGGTTAAGCCAATAATTCATCCTGCAACTGGTTAAACTTAAACTAATTGGTTGCTATGGCTTACTGCCCTGGTACAATTTTGGCCATTGTTAGTAATTTAGAATTTCAGGATATACATATACAGTAGAATATATTTTTAAAGCAGTTGTAGCTGCTTCAGCCACATTTCTGTACTAGGCTTTCATTATATTGTCCCTGAGCATCAGAGCATAGTTATGTTTTTTTGTGTTTTGGCTAGGGATGCACCGAATCCACCATTTTCGGATTTCGGCCGAATCCCCAAATCATTTGTGAAAGTTTCAGCTGAATACCGAACTGAATCTGAATTTGCATATGCAAATTAGGGGTGGGAAGGGGACAACATTTTTTACTTCCTTGTTTTGTGACAAAAAGTCATGCGATTTTCCTTCCCGCCCCATATGCAAATTAGGATTCGGATTCAGCTCTCTATGTGTCATAAAGATGTCCATATGCATGAAATAAATATTCTAAATACATTTACCAAACTGAGAATTACATTTTTTATCATCAGCGCAGTAATGAAATAGCATATTATAGATTTCCTATCACTATGGTTATTGTCAGAAATGCAGAACTAAAATGTCAGAATTGAAAAATAACCCATTCAAGACCTATGATCTATTTAAGCTGATCAATTTACAGTAGGATTAGTACCTCAGACAAAGTTAGAAGAATATGTTATATCCTTAGTTATGTTTGAAGACATTTTGGCCAGTGCAGTTGTTATCTTAGATTCTTTTTGCACCTCCCTTGGTTGTTAGACATTTTCTTGTGTTATCTGGCGCCACCTTCTGGTGTTTCTAAATACTGTTCCTGCTGACAATATAAAGGAACTATCATGAAAATGTATTTAGAACGTTTCATCTTTCAATGAGCTGAAGCTAATATTACATTTTTTTCACTATCTTTTCAAAATGATGAGCCCAAGGCAAATCACATCTCCATAGTCAACTGCAATGCACATGCCAATTTGAACCAAGCACCAAGCACACAATTTTTTCAATTCAGTTGTTTTTAGATTGTTCCCCAGGAATAACGACTTTTTTCAGTTACTTTCCATTATTTATTTTTTACTGTTTTTCCAAACTCTAAGTTTAAAGTTGAATGTTCGTGTCTCTGGTGTTTGAGTCTGGCAGTTCAGTAATTCAGACGCAGACTCTGAACTGTTACAATTTTGCAGCATTTAGTTGATACATTTCTCAGCAGCATCTCTGGAATATTAGTAACTATTGTATCAATTCTAACAGCTGCCTGTAATGAAACCCAGAGATTCCGCTCAGCAGGGATAAACATAAGAAATGTATCAACTAAATGTATCCATTTAAAACAGTTTACAGGGTCCGCGACCCCCTTCCTAGAGCTGCTTCAGAAGGTGAAAAATTACACTTTACTTCAATATTAGAAAAACAGTCACACATAGAAAATAGAAAGTCATTTGAAAAAGTTGTTATTTCTGGTGATCTATCTGAAAACAACTAGTTGTATGAATATGAACAATCCCTTTAAGGCAGTGATCCCCAACCAGTAGCTCGTGAGCAACATGTTGCTCCCCAACCCCTTGGATGTTGCTCCCAGTGGCTTCAAAGCAGTTGCTTACTTTTTAATTCCAGGCTTGGAGGAAACTTTTGGTTGCGTAAAAACAGTTGTATTGCCAAATAGAGCTTTCTGTAGGCTGCCAGTTCACATACGGGCTACCAAATAGCCAATCACAGCCCTTCGTTGGCATCCTCAGGAACTATTTTCATGCTTATATTGCTCCCCAACCCTTCTTACATTTGACTGTGGCTCACTGGTGAAAAAGGTTGGGGATCCCTGCTTTAAGGTATGGTAATCCAAATTCTAATAAGACCCCTTATCCACCCCAGGTCCCAAGCATTCTGGATAATAGATCCTGTACTATATAAAATGGAAAATAGGAATGGGGTATAACTTAATAGGGTATGATGCAAGTCCAGGCCTGGACTGGGAGTCAAAATAGGCCCTGCCATTCCAAGTACACAGAGGCCCAAACAGACCCCTACCAGCCCACACAGCCTCCTACCAGCCCACTATATGGTAACTTTCTATGGAACCATACAGCAGCCCCTCTGGCATTTGCCAGAACCCACAGATTGCCAGTCCAGGCCTGTGCAAGTCCCCTAATGCTCCAAGCAACAGTATACTTTCTGCTGAGCCACTTGATTAATTCTGCAGGTGAAATAAAGGCACAACAAGCAGAGCAGCACTTTTAGCTTCCCCCCTTGCCCCTGTGCTTCAGAGCTGGACCAACTAATTCTGCAGAATTCCTAAACTTGTTCATTTGACTTTTCTCTACTCAGTTGACATTTAAGTGACTGTCAGGCTTTTAATAAAGGCACAAGGGACATTCCTGGAAGAATAATAATTTGTTCTGTATCTATAGAAACAAAAGAATATATTTTTGCATATGCAGTCTGAATACACTTTGAACTGCCATAAATTGCCCTTCGGCTGATGGTACAAGTGAAGCTTTGTAAGTCAGCTGAAAAGTTCATTAAATTACCTCTGTTTTTTTTAGCTTTCACAGTTTCCCAATAAATGATGTCCTTTTCTCTGATTACAGTTATTATTTTGCACCCCTACCCTGGTGCCCAATCTATAGTAACTATCATCTCACATCTATTGTAACCGTCTTAGCCCAAATCAACAGCAATTCTCTATTAGGGTACAACTACACGGACGATTTCTCTGCGTTTGTGCCGGATCCAACAGTGTAAGAAATACAAATGTTGGATGGTGTCGCAGAGCTCATCCGACACATGCAGCATCTGCATCCGACAGTCGTGTTGCATTGGACGAACGCTGCGACACCATCTGACGTTCCTGATGTTTACCTTGTTTTCTGTCGCATTAGCATTGTGGCGCAGTGCGGCGGATCCTGCACAAACGCAAAGAAATCATCCGTCTAGTTGTACCCTTTTTGTCTGTCATACCAACTTACTAGTGCTCGTTACCAAAATACATCAATAAGCAGGAGATAGAGAAACAGCTACTCCAATAAGTACTAGTGCCCTACTACAGAAAATAGGGTCATCCAAAAATGTTCTCACACAGCTGAGAACTGTAACCGTTATTCTTAAGTGCCATGTTATAAATGATAAGCAACTTTATACTGGGAGTTTCTTTTTACCCCAAGTCTATCTATTTATTTAAAACTCTGCTTGCTTATGAATTCATTGTAGCAGCCTCCTATAAATCGTATTATTCGTGTAAGCCGCGCAATCATCTAAAGATTATTTTTAATGCAAATTTTTTTCAGTTTCAGGTATTGCCATATTGGAAGACTTTATTAAATGAGAGATTCTCCTCTATCACGTTCTGTGCCAGTATTAAACTCTCTGCTGCACATGGTCAGGTAAACAAATATGTGACATAGATCAATCAGGTGGTCATAAAAATCAAATCTATAGTGCTGCTGGCACTATGATCTTTTTAAATTGTACTGTATATTGTTAAATTTTAATTGTTGTAACAAGCTTTCTCCCCATCAATAAATATATACATTTTGATTGGGAATTGTTTTTTGTCGTTGTTTTGAAATCTTTGCTTCTAATAATAACTATTAAGATTAGCAAGGGTTGACAAATCTACATATATATATATATATATATATCCCTCTGTTTGTATGCTTAAACAAGAATGCCTGCTTAATACTATGACTGTTCCCAAAGCACAGCTCAGGTACCCCCTAAACTGCCTCATTAGCTGTACCTTGTTCTAAAAACAGCAGGATTGGGGCATCATCTCACACTGCTTCTGGTCTCTTCTCTTAAATCTCCCAACAGGAGCATACGCAGATGAAGTCAGGTCCAAACCAAATTTAATTTTACTTTGCTTTTTTTGTAGGCAGTTCAACTAAATAAAATTGCACCTGCCTTTCTAGTGAAGGGGTAAGAATCATTGATAAATAAGGACCAAACATATATAAATTCAATAGTCAAAGTTTTTTTTTTTTGAAAATCGCTTGATCGATTAAATTGTTTGAATTGTTCGATTCGAACGATTTCTACGTTCGATCGAACGATTTGAATTCGTTCAAAAACGGCTAAATTCAATCAAAAAAAACTTTGACTATCGAATTTCTACAATTCGATGGTTGAATTTCGAAGTTTTACCACTTCAAAATTCGACCCTTAGTAAACATGCCCCCAAGTGTTATTTTTTCAAACCTTTACCATTATTGTTCAAAAGAGGCTTTGTAAACCCTAAATAAATATGTTCCTTATGTTTTATTTCCTAATACTTCTTATTAACTAATTGCAAATTCCCCTGGCCATTAAAGGGGTAGTTCTCCCTCAAATTAACTTTTAGTATGAGACATTGCTATTCTAACACAATCTGCAATTGATCTTCATTTTTTATTTTTGGCATTTTTTATCTTTTTAGCTTTCTTTAGCTCTCATGTTTGGTATTTCAGCAGCAGTTGTCTGGTTGCTAGGGCCTTATTTACCATAGCAATCAGGCAGTGGTTTGCATAAGAGACTGGAATAGAAAGATAAACAATAAAAAGTATCAATAACTAGCCTCACACAGCAAAAGCTTTTTGAATGCTCCCTATTTAAAAACATGAAAGAGGCAGAAAATGAAATAATGAAGACCAATTTAACATTTTCTAGGAACAGGACATTCTGTTACATACTAAGGGGAACATTTACTAAGGGTCGAATTTTGAAGTGAAAAAACTTTGAATTTCAACCATCGAATGGCAGTAGTACTATATTCGAAGTTTTTTAAAGAGACAGTACTTCGATTTTCGAATGGCTGAATATTCTACGTTTTTCCAATTCAAATCGAAGTCTAATTTGGCCTATTCGATGGTCGAAGTACCCAAAAATTATTTTGAAGTTTTTGAATTCAAAAATTCAGTTCGACCCTTAGTAAATGTGCCCCCAAAAGTTAACTTAATTTAACCAGTCTGTTTAACTATCATTATGTCATGCACTGTGCTTATATTGAGTAATACTATTGTGAAGCAGAGTGATCAAGAATTGAAAGAAATAGAAGGAGGCGGAAAAAAAGAAGACAGGAATCTTTGGATTTTAATGATGGAGTGAAAGATACAGCAAATAACAGTGGAAAATGTGCAGAAAGACATGGCAAACATTTCAGTACATAGACCTATGAGAGAACAGAAGTGATTGTAGTGGAGAACAGAACATGGGGGGTGGACTTTCCTTTCCTTAAGCAAATACTTGCTCTTACTTGTCTACTGGTGTGGCATTCTGGAAGCAATTATTTGGCTTATTTACACTACATTACGGGAAAAAGTTATTTCCTTCTCTGTTAATAACAGCCGATAATTCTAAATCGGGTTTTCTCTTTAACGCTACAGTTAGCTGTTTAAATGTTTAGCCAAAAGGTAATTCTTCTCTTTCTTTATGAAGCAGCATTCATTTCATTATTGCTGACACAATTTAGCTTAAAGCATCAGTAGATTTTACCTTAATTTTGCATTTAACAGCATTGCCCCTCCTAATTCACTTGCAATAGCTTTCATTGGGGATTTTAAATAGAAAAATAGAAAATAGAAAACTGCAATTATGCTCAATAAAATAGTAACAGAGCAGTGAAGCCGTGGAGTGCAGTCTATATTAACCATTTGCTTATTTATTCTCAACATAATTATTTCTCGAATTTGCTACAGATTAATGTTTTTAAATATAGGCCATTCTCTTCCGCAACACAGATGGAGAGTGCACTGGATCAGCATCAGTAAAAAAACATGGTTATTTGCATCCAAAATTACACGTTGCACACTGCACTTATGTTTGTAAATGATGCGATATGGTTACAGCTGCATACCGATCCGAACACTAAACCTAATTTGCACATTCTAATGGAAAAATAATGCCTAATTTGCTAACAAATTGTCACTTTTAAACTGTCCAGAGCTTTAAAGTCCCTTGACTTTATTGGTTTGTATTTCGTTTGGCTGAACACGAATTGGCCAAATACGAAACTTGCAAAAAGTGCTAAAATTTGCCAAAACGAAAGCCTAGATTTGCAGCTGTATACATGAACGTGCATGAATTAACTAGTTTAAGCATTTTGCTACAATAAAATGAATACTAATCGATTCACTTTGCAAGGCAGTATAATATGGCCATCAACCATTTAATACACAACCTATTTCCTAATGCTATTTGTGCTATTCAATCACTCAGTTTATAGGCCTACCAGCCTAGTTATTGCAATTTTGCAAATCATTTCTGCAGATAATTTACCTCGAGCCATTTGCTAGGCCATGCAACAATCATTTTAATTACATAAGATCTTTCTTTGATATAAATTTGTTAACAATTTTTGAATCCATGTGATTAGAAATTTAGACTCAAACAATATATGACAGGTAGAGGTGACTGTAAATAAAAATGGTAACAATATATTTCTTTGTATTATTTATTCTATGTATTCACTCCTACCCATAACTTAGGCTCTTTTCTCATTATTCTATTGGTTCTGAGAAATTGCAGGCTTCTAATGCTGTGCAAAATTAAAAATGTCATGGCTGCCCAACAAGAAGACAACCTAAAATGCAGAATTGAATTTAAAAAAAAAAGCCATTCAGTTGATTGTAGAAATTGTGGCTCTACCTGTTCTGGCTTTAACAGTGGTAGTGTATGTACCAAAAGATATAATCAGGAATACACATGATGACAGCTAGCTGAAATGCTATTTTAGTGATACTAGTGTACCTCAGATTTTTCATATATTATTGTAAAGAGGGGTTCGGTTTTGGGTATAACCAAAGCTCTGTGTATCCTTTCATACAAGATGAGAGAGAAAATGCGTAATAGAGTGAACATGCTTACTATCAGTAAACCCGAGAACTGGAATTCGGAAAGGTTTATCACTGACTGCTGGGGAAGACCAAAGGGTGAAGTGCTGAATTCGTTCATCCATGTATAGCTGATTGCTGGACATCTGACTTAAGTGGCTGAGAAGTGTGTCCAAGTTTTTCGTGTAGAGAGGCTTTCAGATTTAGAAAATGTGGTAGCCTATTAATAGAGTGTTGATAACTCTTCAAAAACCAGTATTTATAGAGTAAAAAGTAATTGCAAAGGGAATGCAGTGCTTTCAAGTTGAATCTCATGGAAATAAAAAGGAAATCTAAATATAATTGTTGAAAACGAAAGTTACAATTCAGTATCCCCTTCTTAGCATTCTGTCTCTCTTCATGCAGGAGTCAGAGTCTGATTTTTCCCATCACTGGTGTGTAATACATTTGCCTAAAGAATGTACTAAAGCTATATCTTTGAAAATAATCTGACACAATATATATATATATATATATATATATATATATATATATATATATATAATTCGAACAAAGAAAACCAGCACCAAGGGACTTAAAGTGAGCAAAAAATTGTATTAAAGCATATGTATCACATATGCTTTAATACAATATGTGATACATATGCTTTAATACAATTTTTTGCTCACTTTAAGTCCCTTGGTGCTGGTTTTCTTTGTTCGAATTGTATACTAATTTATTCCGTGCACAGGGGCAGCCATTAAGAGGCTTACCTGACATGTGGTGCTGTCTACTACGAAAATTATATATATATATATATATATATATATATATATATATATATATATATATATATACATATATATATATACAGTATAGAGTGAGAGATTACTGAGAAGAGTAACTTTAGTTTTTGAGAAACTCCACAGACTTTTTCACTGATTATATTTAGAAAGTTATTTCCATGAAATGATATTTATATTACATTATTACATTTTTAAGTTCACATCACAATTTTGGGCAACTTGAAAATGCCCTGTATGCCACTGTACATACTGTAACATTTTAAGGGGTAAGGACTAATCTAAGCTATGCCTGTATGTTTGTTAATAAAAATGAAAACAATTATAATTAAAGTAGTCTGTTTTCCAGATACTCCAATACGATCCCAAGACCAAAAAACTGTTTACCAGACATACAACAAGCCACGGAACGATTCCAATCCACTCAGGTGCACATATTACTACCTGACCTCTGAAAAATGCTTGAGGTGAATACTTCAAACCATCATTCCTTTCCTTCGATTGCTGTAAACATTAGTTTTTCCAATACAGGAGCAAGAGTTGCTGTCATTTTTTGCTTAACATTAAACTCTCCGGTTCTTAAAAGGACAAAAATATAATTTTTCTTGACATTAATATATTTATCTAACTTCAAGCCAATAAGGTCTTCTATAAAAATTCTAACCTTACTGCCATTACAGATTTTAAAGATAATATACTATTCTGATCACTGTCCATAATGGCTAATGTCCATTAATAAGGCTAAAACTGTGCACAGACTAAAATCTTAGGCCAGCAATAAAATAAACAAACACAAAGGCAATCAGTGCATATGGACGGTCCCTCTTACTTGCTATAAAGGACTATAAACAGCTCCATTGTTTTCCTAAAAATTACAATTTATAGTATTTCTAAAAATTATAAATATTTAGATGGAAGTATATGCAAGTCCATCTTAACTAATGAAAAAAACATCTTCAATATATGTATGGTAAAACCATAAATTTTTTAAATTTACTCATAACGACTGAATATGGCGTCTGATTGATTTGATTAAAAAAAATATATATATATCTATATATATAGATATATATAGATATATATTGTTACGTATTTGCACTCTTTTTGTTTACTTGGACAAGGCATACTGTTGGGAACGTTTTGGTATGTAGTGGCAAATTGATTAGTATGTATGTGTCGGTGCTCTAAACCCTGAAAATTTTATTGAACCAATTAATACATTTAAAGCATCCTCAACTTCATGTATTCATTTTGGTTATTAAGATTCAAGATCAAATCGACAAGTCTTATTTTGGAAAAATCAGAAATTGCAGGCCATGTGATCCACTACTACTTACAATTTGGTAAAGGGGAAGTAATTGCTGACGGATCAACATAGGACACATAAAGGGACATATAATAGGGTAGAGCTAAAGCAGATGTATACAGTGATATAGCAACATTCAGTGAACTTCAGACACTGATTTCTGCATGTAAAATCATAATACCTATTATCCTTACTTAATGCGTCTGTACCAAATACAGAAAGACTATCTATATATATATATAGCTGTATTGATATAACCCGGGGTGCATGTTTTTTCAACAAGTTTACATTTTTGGACCCTGGATTAAAATTGATACAGTATTAGGCAATTGAAGGGCAGGGCATATTTGGTATGTTGGTAACCACTGCAAACATTGCATTTTTTTAGAATGGGAAACATAGTTTCAAAGTGTAAACTACTCTTCATCAACTTCTGGTTTCCACACCTGAGCTGCCACTCCAGCTTTCTTTGCAGAAAATTTCGGCCTTGGAGGAGGAACCAATGCTGATACAGGCGACTCTTGTCTAGGATGCATGGGGTATCCCACAGGTGGAGAGGGCTCTGTTGGTATGAAGACACTTGATTGAAATGAAGGCTGTGCGCTATAGGATGGCTGAGAGTATGCAGGTGCTGGCTGGAAGTTTGCAGGAGTATTTATTGGTTTTGTAGGCTGAGCTTGTCTTGCAAGAGGCAGATGATCTGATTTTTGTTTGAAGGGTGCTGTTTCTGCAGCATCAGATCGAGGTTGAAAAGTGAATAATGAAGATTTAAGCTGATAAGGCTGATGCTTCATGACCTCAAGAGGGCTGAGTGCTTTCGTAGGCTTTCTTTTTGCAGTTGAGGATACACCTTTGGATGCTGTCTTGTTAGCTGCTGGAGGGTAAAGTGGTGAATGAATTGGATTATATGCCTGTGGAGGAGGGGCCCGTACATTGGATGAATATTTCCATGAACATGGTAAAGATGGTGTTGGGGAGGTTGGTCGAGCTGTGTTGGCTTGTACTGTTTCGGAATCCACTACAAACTTTTCCATCCGAGACTGCCTTTTGGCAAACAGTGCTGCACCTTTACCACTTAAAGCTGGCATTTCATATGCAGGCCCCACACCTCCAGCAACTGCATTGCTGCCTAAAGGAGTTATAGGGGTGTATGTGTGATGTACAGCAGCAGATGCTTTATAAGGCTCTCTAGTAGGACCAGATAAATTAAGAGAATTTGGAGGATTGCTAGCATAGGAAGCGGGATGTGCAATTGTGTCTTGAACTGGACCAGCTTCTTGAGAAATGTTTTGACTTGAGTATATTTGGGTATGTGTAGGAGCAACAATTGGAGGTGCCCACACTGGTGTAACTGGTGTCATGGCTGTAGGAGATTTAACTAAAGGTTTAGGGGCAACAGGTGGAGGTGTTTTTTGCTTGCCTATTTGAACTTGCATAAAATTGCATGCTTCTGCTCCCAAAGTGAAGTAGTCTTCTTCAGGTCCTGATTCATTTCCAGCTGCAGCAATTTGCTTTCCTTCTCTATTTTGAACAAGAGAGAGCAACTCTGGATTAGGGCTTATCTTGGGTTGTTCTTTAAATGTGAACATAGGTTTTGCTGTGTTTCTTCTTCTAGCATCTTGCAGTATTCCTGTTTTGTTTGCAGGAACTGCAATTCTTTCATCTCTAGACGCTATCTGTTCTGCTGGGTAAGAGGGGGACCATACAGCTGCTTGTGCTTTGCCAGCTACAGCTGAAGATACATGGTATAATGGTTCAGGTGGTGGAGTCACAGAAGAATATGGTGGTGGTGCAGGCATATCTGACAATGGGCTGGTTACATTTCTACTAGAAGCGAATGTAAGCGCAGCTCTGTTCTGCATGCCACCAAATGGTTTTGCAGTTCTGTTTAATGCTGTTGGATTCTGGAGCTCAGAAGGCTGAAAGGAAGGACCAGATTCATGCACTGAAGCAAATCCATTTTGAATTTTACCTTGGTTGCTGCTCATCTCAATATAACTCTTGCTCACAAGGCTCTGACTTTTAATACTTTCTTTCTGTTGTGATTGATAGGAAATGGCATTATTTATGTTCTCTGTCATAGTGACATTCTCTCCCATACTTTGCCTTCTAGTTTCTTCTTGTTCTGCAGTTATCTCCTCCATTCTTTGCCTCCTCTTAGCAAACATCATGACCCCTTTACCTTTGGTCTCTGGCAGCTGCTCCATTGTTTCAATACTTTCAATTTTATTATGAGCCTCTACAAGACCAGTGTCCCAATCAAAAGTCACAATGTGGGCTTTGCTCTCAGGGTCTGAGAAGAAATCTTCATCTAGATCTGATTCACTAGCTCCATATAATGTAACTTCAAAAGTATTTTCTTTATCTGTTTCGCCTTCGTCGTCTTCGTAATCTTGCTGTTCAAGTTCACCTGTGCCGTAGCTAACTAAAGTATACTTCCTCGCTCTTTGACGACGCTTTTTGAACATCAACACCCCCTTGGATTTTGGGTTTGGAGCTTCTGTCAGCAGAAGGGCAATGCTTTTACATTTAGACTTGGCTTCTTTCACTTGTTTTTCGGACAGGCTTTCACTACGCCTGAGCCCTAAATGAGAGGGGGGCAAAGATATTACAATTAATATTTTTAGGTTATATGCAATATTTGACTGCAAACAGTAAGTTATATATTATAAATTAACATAGCCTACATTTCTAGATGACTCCTATTAATTCACAACGTCTTTGCAAACTGTTTATTTTTCATTTGTGTGAGTCAGGCTTGTCTACAGGTCACACTGATCTGATTGCAATTTTTAAAATAATGGCATTTGTAGTGTTGTTATTGAACATATAATCAGTTTGCCAAACTAAGGTCAGTCGTGTGCCTTTCAAAAAAAAAGAAATATTGTTCACAAACTGGGCAACTATAATTGGCATGTGATGTTTAGTTTAGCCATGCAACACTACACTAACATGAAGCTGATTGCACTCATTGGGATTTCATCAGTAAGGTAAGTTTCTTTCTTCTCCTTATGAGGGTTCTTAAGCAATCATTTTTAGCAATCATAATAAAAAATCAAATTCAATCAGATCGAAAAAGATTGCTCGAAATGAAAATCTGGCCAGTGAGCTCGATAGTTGAAGTACTGTCTGTTTAAAAGGTACTTTGACCCCTAGTTCGTCACCTAAAACCTACCAAGGCCAATGTTAGCCTATGGGGAAGGTCCCCATAGGCTTCCTAACAATTTTCTGGTCGAAGGATAATCCTTCGATCCTTCTAATCGTTCGATTCGAAGGATTTAATCGTTCGAGTGAACGAATATTCCTTCGATTGTTCGATCGTAGGAATAGCGCTAAATCCTTCGATATTCGAAGTCGAAGGATTTCAATTCAGCAGTTGAATATCGAGGGTTAATTAACCCTCGATATTCGACCATAAGTAAATTTGCCCCAAAGGTAATAAGGCCATAATATTAATGGATTCTGTGATTAAACCCAAAATAATAAATGAGCAGATTGGCTGTGCATGGCCATACCTACGAATTTTTTAATCTGGTCAGCAATGCACAGTATTTCTACTTAGGCCATCTTAGTCATATAGTCATACATAATGGTGTATGATATGAATTTGCATTCTTTGAGTAAAAAGCGGGAAATAGAAATAAAACAAGCTAAGATCTAAAGTTAAAGGGGTGGTTCACCTTTAAGTTAACTTTTAGTATGTTGTAAAATGGCTAATTCTGAGCAACTTTTCAACTGGTCTTCATTTTTTATAGTTTTTGAATTACTTGCCTTCTTCTTCTAATTCTGTCCAACTTCCAAATGGGGGTCACTGACCCCATCTAAAGACAAATTCTCTGTAAGGCTAACACTATATTGTTATTGCTATTTTGTATTACTCATCTTTCCATTCAGGCCCTCTCTTATTCATATTCCAGTCTTTTATTCAAACCACTGCATGTGCAGGGTGACGTGGACCCTAGCAACCAGATTGCTGACATTTCAAACTGGAGAGTAGCTGAATAAAAGCAAAACAACTCAATAATCACAAATAATAAAAAATTTAAACCAATTGTCTCAGAATATCACTCTCTACATCATACTAAAAATTAATTTAAAGGTAAACAACCCCTTTAATTTATACCTGCTGAATACATGCTACAGTCTGTGTCCTATCATTTTTAGTTCTGCTTTCAGGAAAATACAGTATATATGTATTGCTGAAATAGATTATGTTACTTTAATATTTAAAATATGTGTAAGTATTATATCATTATGTTATGTATGCATTATGTGTTTTTTCTTATCATTTGCACAGTCGCCATGTTCCCTACCAAACCCTATAGAAGGATTGCAATTTCTATGTGCAGACTATTTTACAGTTTATTAATTGTTCCAAGTTTGTGCCATAAACTTACAGTTCTTTATATAATATGCACTATACAACATCCACTGTACTCTTAAAACCAAAAAAACCTTCTTAATCTGTCCAGATTATTTTTTTCTCATCCATGATATTATTTGCCATACTGTGCATAAAGATTGAGCTACTTAAGTGCCAGAAAGTTGGCAGCCCTCTCACAGTGATCCATGTATACAAAGTTAGTGCTGGTAGCTCTATATAGCCATGGAGTTTTCTTCAGATTCATACTGACTGCATTACAAAGCATTCCAAATGTGTACTTGGCACCACATGCCTAATTAGAAGCCCAGAGCATACTAGGAATGTGTAGTAATCCAACACAGAGAATACTGGCCAAAATCAGAAATATATTGAGCCACTGTGGACAAAAAAATGGGTTTTAAGGCAATAACTACAAAAAAGTAGTAGTAGTAGAGGAAAAAGGGTTGCACAAGAAACTATTTATATGTTCCCTCAAGAACTGCAGATATTCTAGGAAAAATGTTGATGTAAATGTTGTGTTAGGGTTAGTCAAACAAAACTATGTTCTGGGACTGGTTCTTCATTGTCTTGGCTGTTTCTGTATTGTTACAAGGATAACAACTGAAAATAAAAGAACGGCTTCAATTGCCCAAATTACCCATTACTCATTACTCAGTATTACCCAACGCTTTAGTCAATATAGGAATCACATTTACTCAACAGGCACATGTTCCTTACTATGTCAGCAGATTATAGAATACAGAGGAAACAGTAAATGAATGAAAGAAAGATTTACATTTTCCATAAAGGGATTCAAAAACTGGTTCCCCTGCTGCTTAGGATTGTCTTCCTATGGTAGATAATATTAAATAAGACTCGGTGTGGAATTAATTCCAAACAAATTTTAGGGTAGCAAAGTTCAGTCCTAGATTTAAAAAAACTTGACTAGAAAAAAAGCATTAGGAAATCTGAACATATAATTAATAATGCGTAGTAATGTTATAATTGGTGTTTAATAAATTAGGTTATTGGAATTCACCTTGGTGTTCCATGACGTTCTACCTTATGTATCGCAATGAACTGTAACACATCAGTGACTTCTAATATTGCTCTATATTTGCTAAATGTTACCTAAATAAAATAATATTCCTTTATTAGTAGTAGGATACTGTTATGTATAAATGATGAATAACTTTTGGCCCTCAGTGTAGTCTCTGATTAGGTAACAGAATACATCTCCAGCAGTTAGCAGCACTCAAATATAACGATAAAAAAATTAGTACTCACTAGAAATGGATGAAAGGCTGACATTTTGGAATAAGTAAATGTTGAGAAGGAAGTGCTTTTGTTTTTTAAAAATTTTTAAAATGTCAGATTTTACATAAACACTGAGAATTCATTGCTTACATAATAATAATAATAATATTGATATTATATATATATATATATATATATATATATATATATATATATTATTAGGTAAGCAATGAATAACTATACTGGTGAGTCAGCTTTCTAGAGTTAAAAGATTGGTGAATAAGATGTGCCAGAAATTCAGAGATAGAGGCTATCCAGAGAAAGTGATATGCAAGACCCAGCATAGAGTTAGTCATCCAAGGGTTAAAAAACCACAGGGAGGACAGATTCCGTTTGTAACACAATTTTCTTGCAACAGTGACTCTGTAAGTAAGATATTATGAAAACATTGGTATATTTTGAGTAATGCCTATCCTACAGTACAGGAATTTAAATCAATGGTCTCTTATCGTAAGGGTATGACAATAGGATCCTTAGTGACCTCTTCCAATCTCAGGATTAAGAAAAAAGATAAAGAGACCTTTTTGGGAGTCAAGTCAAAAGGCATGTATCCCTGCTTGAACTGCACCCAATGTCCTTTTGTGTACAAGGGAAAACAATTTGTTCGTCCCTTGACAGGACATAGTGTGCAGTTACGGGATTATTACACGTGTATTTCCAAATTTGTGATATATGTGCTGATCTGTCTGTGTGGTCTCATCTACATAGGTGAGACCACGCAGATGGTAAAGTCACGTATATCACAACATAGGTCAGCCATTAACTTGGACAAGACGTTATTACCTGTTTCAAAAGAGCACAGACTTGAAATTGTGGTTCTGGGTCATTTTCTAGCCTCAATATATCTCTAAACTCACTAAGACCTTGAGCAAACCATTTACCATGGTCATTCATTTTGAAATAACTTTTTATACCATGTAGAAGAGTATTCGTTTTTTTCATTTACTCTTTTTTTTTCTCTGCAGTCCTTAACACAACATTAAGGGGCAGATTTATCAAGGGTCGAATTTCGAAGTAATGGGAGTTTTTTTTTAACTCCCATTACTTCAAAATTCGAATAAAAAAAGACCAAGTTTTTAACTTCAGATGAATAGGCTGTATTTGAATCATTCCAATCGAAGTTTTAGCGCATTCGGAGGTCCCCCATAGACTAAAACAGCAATTCATCAGGCTTTAGATGGCGAATGGTCGAAGTCAAAGTTTTAAAGAGACAGTACATTTTTGAATTTTGGCCTATTTGATAGTCGAAGTACACAAAAATAGCTTGAAATTCGTATTTTTTACTTAGGATTTTCAATTCGACCCTTGATAAATCTGCCCCTAAGACTGCTCTTTCTAGTGTGCACTAAATGATTGAGACGTCCACAAAGCAGTAAGTGTAGGGAAGTAGGGGTTTTAACCTTCTCTAGGTATTGTATTAGGCTCATACTTGGTTCTAAGTCCTGGAGGGCAGGGTCAGTGAGGGTTATGGGTAGGAAGAGATGTTCTCCATCCAGGTGTAGGCACCTCTGGGGTGGGGAGTACACAACAAAAACAGGTTATTCCCACTGGCCAGGGGTGTCAGCTTCATTTAGTCAGTCATAGTAATTAACAAATCTGTCCCATTTCACTTTGCCTAAAAATTTGCAAAACTATGAGAAAATTCTCGAAACACTATAAAGTCTATGGGCGACTTTTTTGTCTACTGTCTGACTTTTCTGTCTACCCCTGGACTATTTTGTCTACCGTGAGACATTTTTGTCTTCTGCGAGACAATTTTGTCTTCTGTGCGACAATTTTGTCTACCAAGCGTGGTGACTTTTTGGAGCTGTTCCGAAAAACCTTTCACCGGTGAAACCAAACATGGTGAAAAAATATCACTAGTCAATAACATAGAGAAGCAGTCATGTTAGGCATGTGCGCTGTTTGAGGAGAAGCAACTAATACCCCAGGCATTTCTGCAAGTGTAGGGATGATTATTGTCCCCTTATGCAGTATATTGTGGTGAGACTTTAGATATGTAGTATTAATGGGTTTAAATCTTTTTTCCTCTATGATATACTATAGATTATGACACTGTTTTATGAGTAGTATTTCTAAGAACAGATTATCACTAAAACGATAAAGCTAATCTTTCTATATAAGGGGACTCCATGCCGGTACAATGTACTGGGAACATCGAATGCAAGTGAGCTGTATCTACACATGCCACTGACTTGTGTCCAGTAAATTGTATTGGTGTTAATGTTAAAGTCATCAGAAGTGATGTCATAAATGTATGATGCAAGAGATTTAAAATAGCATATTGGTGAACTATGTATAGTTGCAGCATGCTATTCATTGGGCACCGGCAATGACACTGATTTTAAAAAATGTATTGATATTGCATCTGAATTTTACACATTACACTTGCTGTTTATATGAGCCCTTATACGTCCAATGCTGTATTGTGAAGGTATGCGCTAGTTGCTGCCATGACATCATTTTGAATTGAAGAGCAGTTGTATGTGTATTACATACCTCCCAACATTTTGGAAATAGAAAGAAGGGCAAAAATGATTTGTGCACTTATTGTGGCGAAATTATTTGTCCACGCCAATTTTGTAGCCACACCCCCGAATTACTGTGTTAATTTTCAAAAATTGTACACATTTCTGTGGTTTTTATGTGTTATTACTGTTTTACTAATGAAGGTGGATTGCCCTTTAGGGAGGAACTCCACGGGCTATTTTGGCATGATCCGACGTGCTGCGCAAAACGCAGATGTCAAGTCAAGGAACGTTGGATGATGTTGCAGCATTCGTCAGATGCGACACGACTGTCGGATGCAGACGCTGCATCTACATCCATCAGTCGTGTCGCGTCAGATGAATGCTGAAACTTCAGCCGACATTTCCGTCTCTTACCTTATTTCCGTCGTATCCAACTTGACGCCTGCGTTTTTGCGCAGCGTGTCGGATTGCGCCTAAATCGCCAGTGGAGTTCCTCCCTTAAGCTGCAAGTCACAGTATACCCCAAGAGATCTGCTTATCTTAAATTGTTACAATTGTTTCTTTGCTTATCTTAAATTGTTACAAAAGTATCTAAGTACACCTGCCACTCTGGGCTCTCTGCCAAAAGCCAATTGTATGTGTATTTAAAGAAAAATTTTATCTTTTTCTGGGTGTACAGTGGAGGAGATCAAAGAGAAAGTCGGGACATTTCAGTAACAATCCGGGACTGCCGACTGAGCTGTCAAAATCGGGACTGTGGTATGGTATTATCAGACATGGCCACAATTACCCTAGAATTACAGGATAAAACACTGCATTGTGGGCAAAAAAATATGCCGAGTTGCATCTGAAATTGCACTTTATAGCTAACAGGTCACTTTGCAGGAAAGAGGTGCTGGCTATTTGTACTACAGTATATATATATATATATTTTTCTCAAATATGCCGTGTTAACTTTACATAATTTTCACAAAACATGTTTTTCAAAGGTTTCATTTAATTTAAGTCTTGTCTTTTTCTTTGCTGTATTGTAAATCCAGTGAGAGCTCCTAGCAGCTGATAATACAAACAATTACTTTTAGAAAGACCACTAGCCCACACAGGCAGGCAGTTGCTCTTCCAATGAATTTGTTGATTTTTAGAGTTTTGAAACAAGATATTTTCAGTCCAGTGGCATGTGTATTTATTCAACTTAAGAGTTCCAAGGTTATAAAAGTGATTATTATATAAACATGTTATTCATCTGATGGATGTCTTATTTTCCATACTGTGCTCTAGGTATGAAATTATTATGAAAAAATGGTAAAATGCTTTCTTATGTTTATCAAGTGATAAACCTTGAATGGACGTGCTCTCTGATGCAGGAGTAAGGTCAAACATACAGAGACTAACTAGAGGGCCAAATTGTACTGATGCTTACTATTGGTTGATAGGCTAAATGGTAATATATAGGTGGGACCTCAAAACAACAATGTAAAAAGAGGGAAAACTTAAAATCAGGGGATGTAAAATTGAGGTTTCACTGTACCGTATATGCCAACAGTAAGTCTAAGTTATAGTATAAAATCTGTTTGCAAATAACATTCTAATATAAAGCAAACCCAACAACTTGAAAAGGAGGCTTAATCCTCACCTGAATGAACCCAATACAGGTATGGGATACATTTTCCGTAAACCCGTTATCCAGAAAGCTCAGAATTACGGAAAGGCCATCTCCCATAGACTTGGGTATGAAGATACAAATTATGGAAAGACCCATTATCAGGAAAACCCCAGGTCCTGAGCATTCTGGATAACAGGTCCCATACCTGTGACATTCTAATATCTAACTAAACTCTATGGTATTAACATTTGTCTAGTAATGCTATTAATACTTTTATGCATTGCCCAACATTAGGTATAGCGTATAGGGTTATAGCTTTCCTTTTATATATTACATTATTAGGCTGAAATAATAAGGAATATGCATTATACAACATTAGTATTATAGACATATACTAACTGCAGGAGGTTTATAGTGATGGGCAAATTTCTCCCGTTTCGCTTTGCCAGAAAATTAGCGAAATTTGCGAAAAAGCGAAACGTGAAAAGTGGCGCCAGTGTAAATTTTTATGCCAGCCTTGAATAATGTTGACGTGTGCCGATTTTGTCGCAAGTGAGTTTTCAGACACGCGTCCAACATTTTTCGATGGCTGTGAATTTTCGCTGGAGTTTCGTGAATTTATTCACTGTCAGCGAAATGTGGAAATTCGCCCCGAATTCACTCCAGTCGAATTTATTCGCCCATCACTAGAGGATTATAGCTTTCCTTTTATATATTACATTATTGGGCTGAAATAACAAGGATTATGCATTATACAACATTAGCATTACAGACATATGCTCATTGCAATAGATCTATATCATTCTTTTTTATACTACAATATTGGACTGAATTAACAAGGATTAGGCACACATGCTGGCCTGCTGAAGACGTAACCATACTATACGCTTCCACCTATCCCTTGTGCAGTGCAGATATGGGATCTGTTATCCGGAAACCCGCAATGCCGAAAATTCCGAATTACGGAAAGGCTGTCTCCCATAGACTCCATTATAATCAAATAATCCAAATCTTTTAAAATGATTCCCCTTTTCTCTGTAATAATAAAACAGTAGCTCGTACTTGATCCAAACTAAGATAATTAATCCTTATTGGAAGCAGAAGAAGCCTATTGAGTTTATTAATGTTTCTATAATTTTCTAGTAAAAGATCTAAATTACAGAAAGATCATTTATCTGTAAAACCCCAGGTCTCGAGCATTCGGGATAACAGGCCCCATACCTGTAGTAAATGCAATTTGTGCCTTTCACAAATAGCACCTATATTGCTCAATTTTGTGCCCCACGAATGAGGTGCAAGAAGGGAAACCATGCAGCCCCCTTTTTGGCATGTGCAATTTGCAGTCAACCAGCCTCTGTAATCAGGTGCAAAGCTTCATCTGGTACCATTTTTGTGCCTATTTTTTTGCATCTTGCTTCCCCTGTTGTTTAATATGTTGGCATAATATTGATACAACTTTGTGTAAATATTGAACATTTTAAATGGACAAAGCAGAACTTTAAATGATGGGTCTCCTATCACTCCAGCAGGTGATCCTTTACATGGCAAACTCCATGGTTGGCATGCGTTCCCCTGTGCACAGTTGTTAGGAAGCTCAGTGTCAGAAGTGCAATCTGCTGAGAATGCAAGCTGTAGTGATTAACCAAACTGTGTGCAGCTCAGGGGATTTAAATAGCACTGGTGTGGCAATTCCACATCCATTCAGGCATGTCAATCTGGAATGGGAGATACTAGAAATGCTCTGAGTATTTTGTTGCATTGGCTACAAATCTACCATTTGCCTCCCTTCCATCATTGTCTATATAAACATGTTCTTTAGTCTGTTCTCTGAACTGCATGAAGATATTGAAGTCTGCGAAAACCCAACGTTTTACAACTGTTTTGGAATAGAAAACATTTTTTAACTAAGAATTTCTAGTGCTTTTTGAAGTAAGGGTATATAATAAATGGTTGCCAATGAAAAGTTAATATTGATCATGTTGTTTTACCTTCTTAAAACTATAAGCCATGGACTGTGTATAATTTTGTATCATTTTATAATATATATTATATTATAAATAATGTATAATTTTGTATAATTATCCTATACTTATAGGCAATCTTGCAGTCCTCCAGCAGTTGTTGAACTACAGTTAGCATCTAATGAGGCCAGCGGAGGATTCTGGGAGTTTAATTCGCCCATCATTAATTAGGATGCTCTGAGACTTTAAGTTTTTTTTTTATCTGGATACGTTATCTGAAAACCCGTTATCTAGTAAACTCTGATTTAAGGCGATCTCCCAAGGAAAATGATTTCCTTTTTCTCTGTAATAATAAAACTGTATCTTGTACTTGATCCGGAATAAGATATAATTAATCCTTATTGGAAGCAAAACCAGCCTGTTGGGTTTATTTACTGTTTACATGATTTTCTAGTAGGCTTAAGGTATGAAGATCCAAATTACAGAAAGATCCATTATCTGGGAAAACCCCAGGTCTTGAGCATTCTGGATAACAGAATACCTGTACTGTAACACAGATACAACAATACATATTTGTATTTTAAAGATTATTACAAATCTATTAGAAAACACCATGCTACTGGTTACAAGACTGATGTTCAGTGACTTTAGCATAGTCAGCATGCAGTGTAACTCAGCATCAAACTGCTCCTCAGAATAGATTTTGTGGCTGACCTCTAAAGGCAGCCAGCAGAAGATATAGTACGAGACAGTCGAGAAAAGTGCCACTAAATGGAAAGGATCATGTAACTGGGATTACACATGCTGGTGTCTGTCAAACTACTTTCTGCAAGAATCATCAAGCTTTCCAGCCAGTCTGCCTTGTGGCTTAACAGGGCATCTGTAAGGCTTCATCTTTATATATTTCTACTTTATACATTAAGAGCCCTGTGCTTTTAACATCCTTGGACCATGCACCAAAGGTGTCGTTTCGTGTTGAAAATTCAGATGAATATGACTAGTTAAAAAGGAACTGTAAGCAAAATTTAAAGAGATGTTTTTAAAAATGAAATGCAAAAGACTTAAGAGAGTCAGAACATTCCACAGAAAATGAAAGACAGTGTAGATCAGTGCAGAGGAATGAGGCATAAAACAGTAAACTTACTTGCATGCCTCGCCCTATGTTTCTGAGGTCTTGTGTGATCCCTTTCTGCCTGTTGATCCTCCTCTCCTTGCTCTGATTCTTCTGCTGTGATTCCAAAGGAGACAGCAGCAGGAGGTGCCTCCAACTGCCCTCCTTCCTCTTTAGATTCAACACACCCCCTGTCAGATAGAGACGACTCTTCCTTCTCTATACCAGAGCAGTCTAAGATCAGCTGAACTCTGGGGAAAGATGGATCATCTGCTTCTACTGTTTGGATGATTTTTGTCTCTTGCCTGCCCGCAATCTGGAATGTGGTAGATGACATATGGGCAGGTCCCTCTTTCTGATTAAGGCAAATTTCACCCAAAGAAGCAGTTTCATTATTCTGCACATTTCCTTTTATTTCTGATGGGGTCCCATTTTCTGCACCCAAAACTGTTAAAATAGGTGCACCAGATCCGACATGCATATCTGCAGAGAGGGAGAGTTGAAGTTCAATCACTGCACCTTGCCTTCCTTCTCCATGTTTTTCTATCACGGGAATAAAAGCTCTTGGTGTTTCAGTCATTTTGGGTGTCATTTTGTGGCACTGAAGTATGTTTTTATCATTCTGCTCCCCTGTGTCTTGTATTTCCGAAACATTATTTTCAGAAAGGGTTTCTGGACCAGGCCGGATTTGCAACGTGATACTTTGTGTATACTCTTCTTCTTGGATATTTGCATCTTTTCCATTCTTCACTTCAGATAAAGTAGCCTTAGTCAGTGCTCTGTGACATGAGGAGAAAACAAAAGCTTAGTTCTAATCGCATTCATTTTGAATATTACATCCAATTAACGCAGGACATAAATCAGAACCCCTAAACATATTCTGCATTTATGATAATCACTTGGTCAGTAATTGGTCAGATACAGTAGGAACAATATTTATTTTAACTCCAGGTTCTCTCTTGTAAGCTCTTGTAAAAAGGGCACTTCCCATATTGTTTCCTGCAATAACCAATTGTAACTGTGAATTGATTTTGAAGAAATGTTTGTAAACGTAAACCGCTAGGTCTTGTATTTGTACCCCTTTACTCTCTAAAGCGATGCGGGAACGATGGCTCTATAAAAATAATAATATGCAGGAATAACCTTTTTTGTGCATACATTTGGTACCTTGCATGCATACATGCAAGACAGAGGAAGAAACATGACAAGTGGTAGTTTATTGTTCTGTCTTTGTATAACTCTGTAACGTGAAGATAAGGAACTGCTGCTCCGCCTGGATTTAGCACACATATATTGACCATATTATTTAATTTAGTCTGTTCTGATAATACAGTTTTTCTGTACAGTGTGGTGCCGGTGATAAAGCATTTGGTTCAATCACACATTAATTGCATTGTTTATCTTTAAAGGAGAAGGAAACCCCCAGGGTGCAAAACCCCTCCCCTGTGTTGCCCCTCCTCCCCCCTGGCCTACCTGTCCCCCTGGGCAAATGCCCCTAACTTGTTACTCACCCCTCTGCGCAGGTCCTGTCCACGGAGTTCACAGTCGCCATCTTCTCCTACACGCGTCTTCTTCCTGCTCTGACCGGCGTTTTCTGGCGCATGCGCAGTAGGAACAGTTACCGGTACGGCTCTACTGCGCATGCGCCGAATGTCACGAAGTTTTCCGATTTCACTTCGTGACATTCAGCGCATGCGCAGTAGAGCCGTACCGGTAACTGTTCCTACTGCGCATGCGCCAGAAAACGCCGGTCAGAGCAGGAAGAAGACGCGCGTGGGAGAAGATGGCGACTGTGAACTCCGTGGACAGGACCTGCGCAGAGGGGTGAGTAACAAGTTAGGGGCATTTGCCCAGGGGGACAGGTAGGCCAGGGGGGAGGAGGGAGGGGGGGCAACACAGGAGAGGGGGGGAGGGGGGTTTGCGCCCAAGCAGACAGGATTTGGGGAGATTTAGTTGCCTGGCAACTAATCGCCTCTTCTGCGGGGCGAACAGGCCTGGATTTGTGGTAAGGCCACATAGGCCCGAGCCTAGGGCGGCAAGACTGTAGGGGCGGCATGCAGCACAGCCACCTACATGCGCACACACACATGTGAGGGGGAACAGGGGTTTCTGCATGACGTTTGTGAGCACTAGGACCTAGCAGCGTGCCGCTGGCGGGCGCTAGGACCCAGCGGTGTAGAACGGCCTTGGGGCCCCGGAGTCAGAAATCCGGCCCTGGGGTGACAATCTCCCCGAACTGCCTTCCCCGTGCCTGCCTCCTGCTTTAATGACAAAACGCCAGCGCCAATGCACTCGTGGCGATTAAATTTCTGTTGTCGTCCGAAGTTTCCTCGTGAGGCAACTTTGGGCGACTTCGGAAATCGAAGCACCATTAATGCATTGGCGCTGGAATATTGACACTGGCCCCGCAGAAGAGCAGATTTAGGAGACTAAATCTCCCCGAATCTGCTCGTGTGCTAGCTCCCTAAGGGTAATGGCACATATTAGGTGAATAGGAAGACACAGGCTGTCCTTGGCACAAAAATTGTTTGTTTGTTTTTTTTAAGTGATTTGGAAAAAGCCAAAATGTCTCTTAACTCTACTGGCACTAGTGGGGTCATTGCCCGATCTGGAACATCAGAAGTACAAAATCACACTTTATGTTTATTCTTTAATATGTCTTTTGTAGTTAAATGTTAGTATTGATATACAGTAGGTAGCAGATACCTGAAACGGTAGGGGATGTTTTTTACATTGTTCAAAAAGTATTATCTAAGGGGTTGTTCACCTTTGAATTAACTTTTAGTATAAAGTAGAGAGTGATATTCTGAGACAATTGGCAATTGGTTTTCATTTTCTATTATTTAGGGTTTTTGACTTTTTTTAGCTTTTTATTCAGGAGCTCTCCAGATTGCAATTTCAGCGATCTGGTTGCTAGGGTTCAAATTACCCGAGCAACCATGCACTGATTTGAATAAGAGACTGGAATATGAATAGGAGAAGGCCTAATTAGAAAGATTAGTAATAAAAAGTACTAATAACAGTAAATGTGAAGCCTTACAGAGCATTTGTTTTTTAGATGGGGTCAGTGACCCCCATTTGAAACTGGGATCAGAAGAAAAAGGAAAATAACTCAAAAAGTATGATATATAAATATTGAAGATCAATTGTAAAGTTGCTAGGAATATGACATTCTATAACATACTAACAGTTATTTCAAAGGTGAGCCACCCCTTTATTACCTAAGATACCCTATGTTGATGTAAAAATAAATAATGACATGTTTTATTTCTTTTTTAGAATTCTTGTATATGTATAGTAGCAAGGACAGGCCTCCATTAGCTCTTATAGAATGGTTTCAACTAATTATTAAGTTATTATGCTAAATCTCATTAAGATGCACAAGAGACTATGTACATCATTACAAAGGAAACAAAATGCACCGATGACTGGCTGTTAATGTCTTTTATCAGGAAGCAATTCAGAGGATCAACTGACAGTCAGCCAATGCCCATCTTTGCTCAAAATTATCAACATCTCCTGCTGAAGGCTGCCAAAAGGTCAGTTAACAGGCTCATGTTTGGCAATGTTCACAGCCTGCTGTTTTTTTTTATACAAGGTAGACATCTTTCTCTGCACGACATTGTAAAATACTTCTATCAATTAATGCTAGATGGCAAATTTAAATCTATATAAGTAAAGCTGATAATATAAAATCATGTTTAGTCAGTAGTTCCAATTTTTAACAGCATATTCTAACTTCAAGGCTATAATCTTATTTGATAGATAGTAATGACAATGCTAGTTGGGGGACGTCATGCTACTAGATGCCCACTGCTTACTTAGTAAAACAAACACTTTCAAACCATTTAGGGTCAGACTCGGTGAGATTAGTCGCCCGGTGACAAATCTCCGCTTCTTTGCGGCGACTAATCTCCCTGAACTGCCTCCAGCCAGCTACAATGTAAATCGCCGGCAGGATGGCATTCGGAGCGATTCGATTTTTGAAGTTTCCTCGTGAGGCAACTTCGGGCGACTTCGGAAAACGAATCGTTGCCTGTGATGAAAAGTCACTATGAGAACATTTATTCTATTTCAGAAATGAACTTGTATTCCTAAACATTTGCACTGACTCTGGTAGTAGCTCAGAAGAACATACTGTAGGAACCTCTCTAGCCTTTGTACAAGAGTTTGCTCTCAAGCACATTCAGAGACTGAATTATTTTTTCCTTAAAAGGCTGTAAAAGTTTTCAGATACATGCTGAAGTGTGGGTTGCCAAAAAATACCGGCAACAGGCATGATTCAGGAAAGAAGAAAGCATTCAAAACACAGTTTCTATTGATGGCAACATTTCAATCCAGGCAACTCATAACCGGTAAGGTCCCATTCCCGTCCTCTTATAACTATTTTCTTGATGCTGACACACTGACATTCACATCAGTTTCCAACTCAGTTTACTGTCTAAGGCCCCTATTATAGTCACAAACACTAGTGTCAGTTTCATTAGTTAACCTGCCTGTATTAGCACCTATGTTAGTATAGTAGGCTCGAAACTATTTTTCAGAGAACTGTGAGGAGAGTTGCAGTTTCACTTTATGTCACAAAACTGCTGCAATAATCAGAATACACAAGTTATTTACATTGTAAAGTACACACTTAGGGGCTGATTTATCAAGGGTCGAATTTCGAAGTGTAAAAAAACGTTGAAATTCGACCATCGAATAGGCTAATTCGACATTCAAAGTCAAATTCGTAGGATTTTTAACATCGTACGATCGTACGATTTCACTTCGACTTCTAAAAACGTAGCCAAATGTTGGCTATATGTTCTAGGAGGTCCCCATAGGCTAACATAGCAATATGGCAGGTTTAAGATGGCGAAGTCGAAGCTTTTTAAAGAGACAGTACTTCGATTATCGAATAATCGAAGCATTTTCACTTCGAATTCAAATTTGCCCTATTCGATGGTCGAATTACCCAAAAAATACTTCAAATGTCGACGTTTTTCAATTCGAATTCACTTAAACTAGGGAATCTGCCCCTTAAACTTCCACTAGGCTATCCCACATATGGGGTCAGTTGTCCATTATCCAGAAAGCTCAGAATTATGGGAGGCCATCTCTCATAGACTCCGTTTTTTTCATATAGGTTTTTATTTTGCATTTTTGCAAAAACAAAAATAAAAGAGAAAAACAAACAAGCAGGCTTGGCACTTACATGAAGACTGGGCACAGTTGTATACATATATTCAGTTTCAAAGTAGAAGAAAGCATGTAACACATGATCGAAGTGTACGCAAAGCTAAACATAGAATTCAGTCATCTTGTTGGTTGGCATCTAACCAAGGTTCCTATATTTTCTCAAATTTCCCAGGTGCCCCCCGAACATTGAATGTTAATTTGATTAGAGGCATTGTAACATTTATTAACATTCCTATTAGGTTTATTTAATGTTTAAAATATTTTTAGTAAACTTATAGTATGGTGAATTTAAGGAAAGATCCCTTTTCCAGAAAACCCCTAGTTTTCTGAGCATTCTGGATAACGGATCCTATACCTGTATAACCATGGCAGAAAAGGATAATATACTTTAATGTACTTTATAGCCCAATCTCACTTATATGTCAGACTAACCAGTCTTGAATACCTCTAGACTAGAGATGGCGCGAACTGTTCGCTGGCGAACTTGTTCGCGCGAACATCGGGTGTTCGCGCTCGCCGGAAGTTCGCGAACGTCGCGCGACGTTCGCCATTTTGGGTTCGCCATTGTTGGCGCTTTTTTTTGCCCTCTCACCCCAGACCAGCAGGTACATGGCAGCCAATCAGGAAGCTCTCCCCTGGACCACTCCCCTTCCCTATAAAAACCGAAGCCCTGCAGCGTTTTTTCACTCTGCCTGTGTGTGCTGAAGAGATAGTGTAGGGAGAGAGCTGCTGCCTGTTAGTGATTTCAGGGACAGTTGAAAGTTTGCTGGCTAGTAATCGTTTTGATACTGCTCTGTTATTGGAGGGACAGAAGTCTGCAGGGGTTTGAGGGACATTTAAGCTTAGGTAGCTTTGCTGGCTAGTAATCTACCTTCTACTGCAGTGCTCTGTATGTAGCTGCAGTGGGCAGCTGTCCTGCTTCTGATCTCATCTGCTGACTGCTGCAATAACAGTAATCCTTGTAAGGACTGCTTTTATTTATTTTTTTGTTGTTTTACTACTACTACTACTACTACTACTACTACTACTACTACTATAAGAGCCCAGTGCTATTAGTCTAGCAGTGTTGGGGAGTGGGACTGGTGTGCTAATCTGCTGCTCCTAGTAGTTCAGCAGCACCAACTGTAATTTTTTTTTTTTAATATTCATTTTTTTTTTATTTTACTTTTTTTTATTTTACTACCGCTGTAGTAGTGTATAAGTTGACCTTTTAGGCATTATTTGCCCTGTAGGCATTTTTTGCCCAGTGTGTTATTCAACCAACTGCCATCTAGCTGTGTGGCCTTGTTCACATTCTGTCTAAATATCCATAATATTACCGTCTCCAGAAAAAACACCGGAGTGACTTTTTTCAAGCAGCCATAATAAATTTTACGTAATCCGTATCCATCTCTGTAGTAGTGTCTAAGTTGACCTTTTAGGCATTATTTGCCCTGTAGGCATTTTTTGCCCAGTGTGTTATTCAACCAACTGCCATCTAGCTGTGTGACCTTGTTTACATTCTGTCTAAATATCCATAATATTACCGTCTCCAGAAAAAACACCGGAGTGACTTTTTTCAAGCAGCCATAATATATTTTACGTAATCCGTATCCACCGCTGTAGTAGTGTATACGTTGATCTTGTGGGCATTATTTGCACAGTGTTTTCTTCAAACCGCCATCTAGCTGTGTGAGCTTGTTCACATTTTGTCTAAATATTGATAATATTATCGTCTCTAGAAAAACCACTTGAGTTACTTTTTTTCAAGCAGCATTCTTATATTTTACGTAATCCGTATCCACCGCTGTGTATACGTTGACCTTGTAGGCATTATTTGCACAGTGTTTTCTTCAAACCGCCATCTAGCTGTGTGAGCTTGTTCACATTTTGTCTAAATATTGATAATATTATCGTCTCTAGAAAAACCACTTGAGTTACTTTTTTTCAAGCAGCATTCTTATATTTTACGTAATCCGTATCCACCGCTGTGTATACGTTGACCTTGTAGGCATTATTTGCACAGTGTTTTCTTCAAACCGCCATCTAGCTGTGTGAGCTTGTTCACATTTTGTCTAAATATTGATAATATTATCGTCTCTAGAAAAACCACTTGAGTTACTTTTTTTCAAGCAGCATTCTTATATTTTACGTAATCCGTATCCACCGCTGTGTATACGTTGACCTTGTAGGCATTATTTGCACAGTGTTTTCTTCAAACCGCCATCTAGCTGTGTGAGCTTGTTCACATTTTGTCTAAATATTGATAATATTATCGTCTCTAGAAAAACCACTTGAGTTACTTTTTTTCAAGCAGCATTCTTATATTTTACGTAATCCGTATCCACCGCTGTGTATACGTTGACCTTGTAGGCATTATTTGCACACTGTTTTCTTCAAACCGCCATCTAGCTGTGTGAGCTTGTTCACATTTTGTCTAAATATTGATAATATTATCGTCTCTAGAAAAACCACTTGAGTTACTTTTTTTCAAGCAGCATTCTTATATTTTACGTAATCCGTATCCACCGCTGTGTATACGTTGACCTTGTAGGCATTATTTGCACACTGTTTTCTTCAAACTGCCATCTAGCTGTGTGTATTATCGTTTCCAGAAAAACCAACTGAGTTTTTGTTGTTGTTGTTGTTTTTTTAAAAATAATGCCAGGCAAAGGCAGGCCGCCACGCAGAGGCCGTGCTAGGGGCCGTGCTGCTATGCAATCCTGTGGCCCTAGCAAATTGCCCAGTTTTAAAAAGCCAATGACCCTGAACTCCCAAAATGCTGAAGAGGTAGTTGACTGGCTTACACAGCACACCCCATCCTCTACCGTTTCTAACTTTACCACAACATCCTCCTCATCCTCCACTGCTATGGCCACCCCACGTAACACTTCCTCCACCACCGGTGCCCCTTCTTCACTGGAGTCAGAGGAGTTATTTTCCCATGAGTTTCTTGAACTGAGTAATGCGCAACCATTATTGGCAGAAGAAGATGAAGGAGATGAGGACGTTACACCAGATTTAATTCTGGCAGAGAACACGACAGAGATGGACATAATGATGAGTGATGAGGAGGAGGTCCCCGCTGCTGCTTCCTTCTGTGATGTGTCAGAAGAAATTGATGCATCTGAGGAGAATGATGATGAGGAGATTGATGTTTTGTGGGTGCCTAGTAGAAGAGAGCAAGAGGAGGGTAGTTCAGATGGAGAGACGGAGAGTCAGAGAGGCAGTAGGAGAATAAGACTTAGAAGAAGCAGGGAGGACAGCCCGCAGGGATCAGTAGGGCAACAACATGTATCGGCACCTGTGTTCAGCCGGCCAACGCACCCGCCATTGCCGCCAATGCCGCCAACTTCTACTGTTACCGCCAGATCGCACACTTCCAAAAAGTCAGCAGTGTGGGATTTTTTTAATGTGTGTGCCTCTGACAAAAGCATTGTAATTTGCAATGAGTGCAGTCAGAAACTGAGCCTTGGTAAGCCCAACAGCCACATAGGTACAACTTCTATGCAAAGGCACATGAGCGGCAAGCACAAAGCACTTTGGGAGCAACACCTCAAAGGCAACAGGCAAACTAAAAGCCACACTCCTTCTGGTCCAGCATCTTACTGCTCTACCTCTGCTCTCCTTGACCCATCTGAACCACCCTCCACTCCGCCTTCCACCTTGACCACCTGTTCCCATTCCCAGTCATCTGCCACCAGCCAAGTTTCTGTGAAGGCCATGTTTGAGCGTAAGAAGCCAATGTCTGACTGTCACCCCTTTGCCCGGCGTCTGACAGCTGGCTTGTCTGCACTCTTAGCCCGCCAGCTTTTACCATACCAGCTGGTGGACTCTGAGGCCTTCCGCAAATTTGTAGCAATTGGGACACCGCAGTGGAAGGTACCCAGCCGCAATTTTTTTTCTAAAAAGGGAATACCACACCTGTACCAACATGTGCAGAGCCAAGTTACCGCATCTCTGTCACTTAGTGTTGGGCCAAAGGTCCATATGACTACTGACGCATGGTCCTCCAAGCATGGTCAGGGCAGGTATGTCACCTACACTGCCCACTGGGTGAACTTGGTAATGGCTGGGAATGGGAAGCAGGGAATGGGTAGCTCAACAACAACAACAACAGTGGAGTTGGTGTCACCGCCACGGATTGCACGCGGTTCTGCCACCACCTCTACTCCTCCATCGCTCTCTACCTCGTCTTCTTCCTCTTCTTCTTCTTACTCTGCTGCTGGGTCCTCCTTCTCCTCCTCCACACCTGTGCACCCCCAGCTCCCCCTAGGCTATTCGACGTGCCAGGTATGCCGTTGTCACGCTGTCTTGGGGATGACGTGCCTGGAAAGCAAAAACCATACCGGATCTGTACTCCTGTCATCTCTGCAGTCACAGGCCGATCGGTGGCTGACCCCACACCAACTGCAGATCGGAAAAGTGGTGTGTGACAATGGAAGCAATCTGTTGGCAGCGTTGAGACTGGGAAATTTAACACATGTGCCCTGCATGGCACATGTGTTAAATTTAATAGTCCAACGTTTTGTCTCCAAGTACCCAGGATTCCAGGACGTTCTCACCCAGTCCAGAAAGGTGTCGGCCCATTTCAGACGTTCCTACACAGCCATGGCACGCCTTGCTGACATTCAGCAACGCTACAACATGCCAGTCAGGCGTTTGATTTCTGACAGCCAGACTCGCTGGAATTCAACGCTCCTTATGTTGGAACGTCTGCTGCAACAACAAAGGGCCGTCAACGAGTACCTTTTTGAACTGGGTGGTAGGACTGGATCTGCAGAGCTGGGGATTTTTTTCCCCCGTTACTGGGTGCTTATGCGCGATGCCTGCAGGCTCATGCGACCTTTTGAAGAGGTGACAAATATGGTCAGTCGCACCGAAGGCACCATCAGCGACCTAATACCCTTCGCTTTCTTCCTGGAGCGTGCCGTGCGACGAGTGACAGATGAGGCTGTAGACCAGCGTGACGAGGAGCTGGAAGCGCACGATTTATGGTCGGAATCACCAGAACGAACCCAGGCACCTGCTGCAACGCAGGGAGAGGTGCCAGAAGTGGAGTCAGAGGAGGATGGTGGCTTTGTGGAGGAGGAGGAGGAGGACCAACAGGAGCAGGCTTCCCAGGGGGCTAGTGGTGACCTTTTGGGGACCCCTGGTCTTGTACGTGGCTGGGGGGAGGAGACCGTGGATGATGCAGTCCTTGATAATGAGGAAGCGGAGATGGATAGCTCTGCATCCAACCTTGTGAGAATGGGGTCTTTCATGCTGTCATGCCTGTTGAAGGACCCCCGTATCAAGAGGCTTAAGGAGAAGGACCTGTACTGGGTCGCAACGCTACTAGACCCTCGGTACAAGCATAAAGTGTCAGAAATGTTACCAACATACCACAAGTCCGAAAAGATGCGGCATTTACAAACCAGCCTGCAAAACATGTTGTACAATGCTTTTAAGGGTGATGTCACTTCAGGAACTCATCAACATTCCAGGGGCAGAGGTGCCAGTAATCCTGCCACGAGCACACCTGCAAGGACAAAGCCCTTTGGCCGGTCTGTAACGTCAGACATGCAAATGTTTTTCTGTCCAAGGCAGCGCCACAACCCTTCTGGATCCACCCTCAAAGAACGCCTCGACCGGCAGGTAGCGGACTACCTGGCATTAACTGCAGATATCGACACTCTGAGGAGCGATGAACCCCTGGACTACTGGGTGCGCAGGCTTGATCTGTGGCCAGAGCTGTCACAATTTGCCATGAACCTCTTGTCTTGCCCAGCCTCAAGTGTGCTCTCAGAAAGGACCTTCAGTGCAGCAGGAGGGATTGTAACTGAGAAGAGAACTCGCCTAGGTCACAAAAGTGTCGATTACCTGACCTTTATTAAAATGAATGAGGGGTGGATCTCGGAGGGTTACTGCACGCCAGAAGACTTGTTCTGACTTCTATGCAGCTGTCCTTCTCTTCAAGCCTCATGACTCCACACACAGCTGTCCTTTAGCGTCCTCCTCCCTCCGCCACCGTTACAAACTAGGGTGCAAACCCTACTGGTTTAATTTTTTCTGGCCTCTGTGCTTCAGTGGCTGCAACCAAAAAAACTGGGCAAACAATGTCTACAAGGTCAACGTATGGCGAAAAATGACTATTTTCAGCATTTATATGGCATATTTTTTCTGGCAACTGTGCTTCAGTGGCTGCGTCCAAAAAAATGCATATTTTCTGCATTTATATGGCATAATTTTTCTGGCCTCTGTGCTTCAGTGGCTGCAACCAAAAAAATTTATATTTTCAGCATTTATATGGCATAATTTTTCTGTCAACTGTGCTTCAGTGGCTGCGACCAAAAAAATGCATATTTTCTGCATTTATATGGCATAATTTTTCTGGCCTCTGTGCTTCAGTGGCTGCAACCAAAAAAATTTATATTTTCAGCATTTATATGGCATAATTTTTCTGTCAACTGTGCTTCAGTGGCTGCGACCAAAAAAATGCATATTTTCTGCATTTATATGGCATAATTTTTCTGGCCTCTGTGCTTCAGTGGCTGCAACCAAAAAAATTTATATTTTCAGCATTTATATGGCATAATTTTTCTGGCAACTGTGCTTCAGTGGCTGCGACCAAAAAAATGACTATTTTCAGCATTTATATGGCATATTTTTTCTGGCCTCTGTGCTTCAGTGGCTGCGGCCAAAAAAACTGGGCAAACAATGCCTACAAGGTCAACGTCGTTGACCTTGTAGGCATTGTTTGCCCATTTTTTTTGGCCGCAGCCACTGAAGCACAGAGGCCAGAAAAAATATGCCATATAAATGCTGAAAATAGTCATTTTTTGCCATACGTTGACTCAACGTATATGGCAAAAAATGACTATTTTCAGCATTTATATGGCATATTTTTTCTGGCAACTGTGCTTCAGTGGCTGCGACCAAAAAAACTGGGCAAACAATGCCTACAAGGTCAACGTATGGCAAAAAATGACTATTTTCAGCATTTATATGGCATATTTTTTCTGGCAACTGTGCTTCAGTGGCTGCGTCCAAAAAAACTGGGCAAACAATGTCTACAAGGTCAACGTATGGCGAAAAATTACTATTTTCAGCATTTATATGGCATATTTTTTCTGGCAACTGTGCTTCAGTGGCTGCGTCCAAAAAAAACTGGGCAAACAATGTCTACAAGGTCAACGTATGGCGAAAAATTACTATTTTCAGCATTTATATGGCATATTTTTTCTGGCAACTGTGCTTCAGTGGCTGCGTCCAAAAAAACTGGGCAAACAATGCCTACAAGGTCAACGTATGGCAGTTGTTTAAAGAGAACAGTAGATTACTAGCCAGCAAAGCTACCTAAGCTAAAATGTCCCTCAAATCCCTGCAGACTTCTGTCCCTCCAATACAGAGCAGTATCAAGCAGATTACTAGCCAGCAAACTTACTATCATCTGTCCCTGAAATCACTAACAGCTCTCCCCCTACACTATCTCTTCCAAGCACACACAGGCAGATTTTTCAGATACATTTTTGCCCTTGATCCCCCTCTGGCATGCCACTGTCCAGGTCGTTGCACCCTTTAAACAACTTTAAAATCATTTTTCTGGACAGAAATGTCTTTTTTAGATGTTAAAGTTCGCCTTCCCATTGAAGTCTATGGGGTTCGCGAACCGTTCGCGAACCGCTCGCATTTTTGCGCAAGTTCGCGAATATGTTCGCGAACTTTTTTTCCGACGTTCGCTACATCCCTACTCTAGACTATAGCAGACTAAATTCATCAGAGGGTTTCATTAGTGCTCATTCCACTGGCCATCTTTCCTAAACCAATGCACTATGTACAGCTGATGTTATGTAACTTCTGTGATTACATTGACTTCATTTTGCAGTGCTAAACTCTCTGAAGGGAACATAAAATAATAATAATGGAATAGAAAAACAAATCATGTAGATTCAATTCAATTGTCATTTGTTTTTTTGCACATACAGTATTGGGAGATACTGTTACATTTTGGATACTGTGTGAAACAAATAAGCACACTGTCTATTCTCTGATTAAGAAACCTGCTTGCCTACCATTATAATTGTCAATCTTTCCATAAATGGTGGAGGATGCGAGCAGAGATCCCACTACCTCTCACACAGTAAAAACAGTCAGAACCCCCAGATATTGGAACATGCCACTTTTACCTCTTCACAGAGAATAATTAAGAAAAATAAAGTCCTTTAAAATCACTTTCTCTTGCCGATCTTCCCACAGTCTCTCACTGGTGGAATGCAACTCCACAGGAACTCGAGATCGCTATGACGACTTTAAGTGAATCATAGGTAGAAAAGGGAAGCATGTAGCCAGGATAGTATGCCTCTGAGTAAGCCAGCTGATTGGCAAAACACGTTTGCTTCAGGCAGGAAGTGACGTTACATAGGAAAAACAGGAAGAGCCATGAGGGGGATACATACACCAGCAGGGACCCTAGATCGAGAGTGCAACCTGTGCAAATATCTTTTCCTATGTGCAGTCATTCTTCACACTAAATGTGAGTGCATATTTGTTTTAAACTTTTTTTTATACTTTTTAATAAATGGTGTTACACTATCCTGGATTTATATCTCTCTATGGGAGCTGACAGGAGAAGGCGGGCGAGACCTGTTAAACACTATGAGCCATATACTATACCTACAGTTTGTAAGTAGGCAATCCAGCCAAACGGTGGTGGAAAAATTGGAGAAACTTTGCATGTCACCAATAACAGTGGAAATTTAAAGGGGAAATACACCTAAAAAAAAAAACTGGACATTGGGTGTTGGTGCGATATTGAAACATATTGCGCTATTTTTTTCTGTTTCTTTCTCTGTTGCCGTAGGCGCTGATCTGCATATACACTTTACCTCTACAGGCAGCTCTACTTACAGTATAGCTGCCACCTAATTACCTCAATAGGAGGGATTCTGAACCCACTGGAGTCCATGTATATGCAGAGCCGTCATTAAAAAACATAACATTTTCAGGGACTCTAGGCCCCGCTCACCCCAGCCCCCAACCCAGATCCCATCCACCTCACACCACAGTTAAAAGACCACACAGACATCAACACTAACAACTGTTTTCTAAAAAGTTAGAAAAAAACTTTGGTGCCAGGGCCCTCCCATTAACATTTTTTTAAAAAAATTGGTGATCAGGGTTCCCCTATAAGTTAAAAAAAATAATTGGTGACCAGGTCCCCCCTATAAGTTAAAAAATAAACAATGGTGCCAGGGCCCCCCATAAAAATCATTGGTGCTCAGGGCCCCCCTTACAACTTAAAAAAAAAACATTGGGCCCCAGAGAATATTTTTTTTTAAAAAAAAAAAAAAAAAATTGGTGGCAGGGGCCTATAGAGTATAAAAGAATACATTGGTGGCTAGGGGTTTAAAAAAATTAAAAAACACACATTGGTGTTCAGTAGAACTGGGTTATGGACCTTAACTTCGGCTCCTTTTGTGACGTTGTGTCTTTTCGCAGCTTCGGGACTTCATCTTCGGCTTCTTTAGTGACTTTGGGACTTTTCGTGATTTCAAGAATTCAACTTTGGCTACTTTCGTGACTTCAGCTGTTTGGGACTTCGGCTTTTCGTCGGTTCAGGACATTGGAAGAGGTGGCATGGCTTCAGTGCTGTCGGGGGGGGCTCGGATATTGAGAAAAGTGCAGCAGAGCCGGGCCCCCCTTTAGGACCTGTACAGCAGTACCCCCCTGATGGCGGCCCAGTGTATATGTATATACATATGTAGGTATGTATAGTACATATAGTTCTGCAGACAGCATTTTTTTAAATAAAGTTATTTTTACCTTTTGACAAGCAGCTGAAGTGTATCCACTGATTTCTCTATAAGAGCCACCACCTCAGAGTAGGGTATACTAGTACAAGAGGTTCCATTAATGGAAGTAACTTCATCTCCTTCACATAAACCAGCAATGGAAGCTCTGCTTGGGCTTTTAACCTGAAACAAAAAATAAAAAGTAACATTTACAGAGCAGTACTCAGAACATGAAAAGCAGATCTACCATTCACACAGGCACAAGAGATTTGGCTGATATAGACTGTTAATTCTGTATTTGGGTTGAATTCTATTGCATCTTAACTTAATAAGGAATAGTAGCGAGTGGAAGCTTTGGCTGAAATAGATGTTGCATCCCAGAATTGTTTATGTCTTTAGTCATCGTTTTAGAAATAGTAACTTTTTCATGGCTTCCTTTTGTTGAGAAGATAATATATATAAGACAGACACAGGTAGTGGTCTGTAAAGTCAAATAAACCCTTTTTTAATTCTGTTAAATATCATTTAAATATTAAAGGAGTTGTTCACATTCCAACACTTTCTTCAATTCAGTTGGTTTCAGATAGTTTCAGACGTTTACCAATTACTTTCTATTTTCTATTTGTGACAGTTTTTCCTAATACTGAAGTGGAAAGTTTAATTTTTTTCCGTCTTATGTCTTTCTAAAGAAGCTCTGAGTGGGGGTGGTTGCCAATTCTGTTGTAAATAAATACATTTAGTCAGGGCCACCATCAAAAAAGGACCATATGGCAAAAGTTTTTGGGTCCCCTGCGCCCCTCCTACCCCAACCGCAGGCCCTGCCTCAGACCCCCCCGCACCCCACCACAGGCCACTTCCCAGACCCAGTGCACCCCCACACCATTGTAAAACAGTCATTGCTAAAACAGTTCTTAAAATACAATCCAAGGTCCCCCTTATAAGTTAAAAAAACAACATTGGTGGTCAGGGCCCCCCTACAAGTTAAAAAAAAATAATTTGTGGTTAGGGTCCTACTACAACTTGAAAAATCATGGGTGGTCAGTCCCCTCACAAAGCAGAAAAAAATATTGGTGTCAGGGACCCCCTACAAGTTAAAACAATCATTGGTGGTCAGGGCACACCCACACAAGTAAAAAGAAAAAACATTGTTGGCCAGGGCCCCCCTTAAAAGTTAAAAAACAACAACACATAAACAACATTGGTAGGCATGCCACTACAAGTTTAAAAAAAACATTGCTCGTAAGCCCCCACACGGGTGTGTGCAAATGAGGATGTGAGTGTGCAGCCATTCGGAAACAAGGATGCGTGGACGGGCTTGCATCACTATTCTTAATTCTAGAAATTATTGTAACCATTATGATGCTATTTTCCTTCTAATGACGCAGGTTCAAGAACCATCCTAACAGAGTGACATCCCAAGTTAGAAGTCCTGCTAAAAATATTTTTTCCATGCCTGTCAAGAAAACTAGTATGCTGTAGCTCCACATTAGGCTAATGACCTCAAAAAATACAGTACATAATCCCTGAATAAGGCCATGTGACATCACTTCCTGTCTGAGTCTCTCAATGTTTCTCATAGCTCTGGAGTCAATTAAAGGAGAGAGAGAGAGAGACAAACTGAGCATGCTCAAGCCCAAGTCCTGAAGGTTTAAGCTGAAAAGAGGAAGTCTGATGCTGAAGTCCATGTGTACACAATAGAAGGAAAGAAATATGGTGTTTCTTTTGACAGAGGACTCTGAGCAGCATTACTTTGAGGGTTTACTGGTGTATTTATATGGCTATTTCTGATAAAGCTTACTTAGTTTTTACCTTTCCTTCTCCTTTAAAAGAAATTGCTAAACATTGCACTTTTCTCTTTAGGAATTTTGCTGATTCATAGTTTGCAAGTGTGTTTGTGATAAGCAGAACAATAACAGATGGAATTTACTTGGGAATAATATAATCAAATCATTACTGGGATTATGTAGAACTTTTAGACTTAATGGTCCTATAGTTCTTCTTTTCAAGTGTGAATAGGCACATTTGCGTGAATACACGCATGCACACTCCCTCTTAGCCATGAACAGCCAGCATGAGAGTGGAGGGGACTAGAATAGGGGTAGGAGGCAGAGAAGGTACCTACTCTACCTAGCCCTGGTTCCAGCCTAGTTGCCTAATGCACCATAGAGTTATTACTGCAATATTCTGTAGTTGTAGTTTTGAATTTTAGGCTACAGGCTCCGGAGCACTGGCTCTGCTGCTCTCAGCCTGTGTTTTTGTTTTCTTCATTTTTTTTTTTCTTTTCTTTGGCCCAGCTCCATTTTTTGCACTTAGAAGTAAAGTCGAGGGGAGATCAGCCCAAAAACACAAAGGCAGACATTTTTTGGGCTAACCTCCACTCGGATAAAGAGCAAGAGCTCGAAACATGTCGTGTTCGTGAATAAAGGCACCGTTTGCAGCAGATTTCTACATAACCTCCACTCTGCTCCTTTTGCCTGCACTGAAGCAGAAGCGCAGTGCAGATTAACAGAGCAGGGAAAGGGAGTGGATCCACTTCTCTCAGCCTGCAAATAAAAAAGCAGGCTGAGAGCAGTGGAGCTGACGCTCCATGTGCCCTCAATTTTAAAACAGCATGATGAGCAAAGGGACTTGAAAGGATTCTGCTTGAGCTGTATTATTGTTAGGGTAGATTTCATAGCAACCTAAAATTAACAAGAAGACGGTTGAATACCTACGATACTATCTAACTGTCTGTCTTTCATGGTAACAACTATAACACTATATTTAAAGATAAGAATCACATTCAAGTTATTCACTATTATGCTTAATATCCACGATAGAAGAGATGGTGCCAACATGTTATTACTGCAACAGCAAACTGCAATCTGACCATTGACAAACATGGAATGGTATGCTCACTTTATTCTCCAACAGCAGGAATGTAAACAGAATACTCCTTTAGAAGCCCATATTGGTATAGATGTTCGTTCAAGACTCATTTAAAAGGTAGAAGTGTATCAGTGGATCATTTTATTTATGGCTCATTTTCTTTTCATGTTTTTTTTTCTCTCTTTTTTTTTTCTTTATTGTGTTTTTTCTATATCTTTTCCCCTGTCAAGCAATATATTGTACCATGCATTCACGTGTTGTGTATTATGCTGTTTTGTATACAGTCCTTCGGGAAAAGTGAAATCTGATTTCAATAAAAAGAAAGTTGACAAAAAAGGTAGAAGTGTTCTATCAATTTCTTCTGTGTGATTATAAAAGAACAGCAGTAGCAATAATGATGGCAGGAAAGCACAGCACAGACCATGGATACAAAATCATGTCCATATAAACAATACCGTTTGTGTTGCAAAAAACCCTACAGAGACTGAGAGAGAAAAAGACTTTCACTATGTTAAAGCTATATTAAGTATAGAAGGAAAAATAGATGTATCTGGCACATACACAGGTTAAGTATGCTTGCTTTCGGTAAGAAGGGAACCACAGGTGTAACCCAGCTCCAAACTACAGTTAAAGGAAAACTATACCCCCAAAATGAATACTTGAGCAACAGATATATCAAATTAAGTGGCATATTTAAGAATCTTGTCATACCGATATATACACTTAAGTAAATATTACCCTTTTACATCACTTGCCTTGAACCACCATTTCGTGATGGTCTGTGTGCTGCCTCAGAGATCACCTGACCAGAAATACTACAACTGTAACAGGAAGAAGGGGGCTGTACTCACACAGACGCATGTAAGCGGCAAACGCAGGTGGGACACAGCATGTTGCATTTCACCTGCATTCGGCGTATACATGCATCTGTGTGAGTACAGCCCCCTTGACAATAATTGAGTGCATCTACTCCTGCGCTCCCCTGTGGCTGAACGGAAGAAATCGTAACGCAGGGGAGTGCAGGTAAAACTGCCCATGTGTAAGAGCCCTTGGAATGTTATAAAATGGCCAATTCTAAGCAACATTTCAATTGATCTTCATTATTTGCTTTTTTTTAGTTTCTTTTTAATTATTTGTCTTCTGACTCAAATGGGGTGTCACTGACCCCATCTAAAAAAATGAATGCTTTTTAAAGCTACAAATGTATTGTTATTTTTGATGACTAATTGTTCTATTCAGGTCGTACCCTATTCATGTTGAAGTATCTTATCTAAATAAATGCATGGTTGTTAGGGTGAATTGGACCCACAGACACAAATACAAACAGTGGATGTAATTTAAGTTGTAAATGTTAAAGAAACAAAACAAAAATCCACATTTTGTAAAACAATATTACACTGCACATTTTTATTGTGCACCTTGAAGGTATTATATTTTTTAGTTCAGATATAAAGACTATCTCAGACAGTTAGGAGTTTAATTAAATACACTGTGTTCTGACATTTGCCCATCAGTTCAACATTTCGGGGGTTGTTTATCAAAGGTTTTTTTCTCCAATTGGAGTCTATTAGGTGGAGAATAGTCAAATTAGAACCGTTTCCAGGGTTAAGGTGTGATAAATCTCACATTCAAATTCGAGTTGGTGCCTTTAAATTGGAATTTGTGAGTTTTGACTAAAAAAAAAATTTGAAAATTCAAATTTACCATTCCAACCTTAGTAAATCTGGCCCTTCATATTGACTCAACCCCAGGGGCGATCCTCGCCCCTCCGCCGCCTGAGGCAGCAGCAGTTGCTGCTTCCCTCCTCCCCCGGAAATTCACTCAAAGTACCAGGAGCAGCATTTTTGCCGCCCCTGGTACCTAGTGGGGCACTGCCGCCTGAGGTGACACCCTCCACTCGCCTCATTGGTGAAGCACCCCTGCTCAACCCTGAAAACAGTTCTAATTCGATACTTCCCCACCTAAAACCTGCCGAGTTCATGTAGAAGTCAATGGCAGAGGTCCGGTGAACCATTTGAAGATGTTAATAGCCTTCCTGACATTTGAGATTTTTTTGGGGAGGATTCAAATTTTCAGGTCGTTCCTATTCAATCAAATGCTAGACGTTCCAGATTTATCATAAATAACCTCCCATTCTAGTACATTCAAATTTATTAAATTTATTAAAATTGAAAAAAATTCACATCACTTTCAACCTTTGATAAATAACCACTTAACTGTGTGTAGTATGGGGCAACCTCAAAGAAGTAAGAGTTAATAAATATAGTGAGTATAAAGTGGCCATAGGAATGTAGTGCTTGTTACAAGGTATTAAATGACTGAATGCTCAAGTCATTACCTCTTGTGGCAGTCAATCAAAATAATTGCTACTCGTGTGACTTCGCTGTCACTATGAAACATTCACGGCTGCATCATTGTTACGACATCCATGTTCAAAAAGACATGCACATATCAAGTGTTATACACGGGATTCAAGAGAGCCTTAAAGATTATCACCTCCCTTCTGTCCTAAAGTCACGAGAAAATAATTGGTTTATTAAGTACTTGCATTGCAGTGCTAATTTGGGGCACCAGAATACAATAATTTTATGTGCTTGGCACCAGGTCCGGACTGAGAATTAAAATAGGCCCTGGCATTTCAGGTACACAGAGGCCCAATCAGCCCCCACCAGCCCACTAAATACTGTTCTATGGCACCTTTTAGCAGCCCCTCTGGCATTTGCCAGAACCCACAGATTGCCAGTCCAGGCCTGCTTGGCACCTCTTAGTACTGTGGTTGCATCTCTGTGTGTGCACCGTTCATCTTTTTCTGTGGTGCATGCATCTGGAAATAGAAATGAAAGGTGACCGCTTTGTGCCATAATATTTAAATGGTTCAAAAAGCCATATTTATATGGATATTTTAATATCCAATTTGAGTATTACTGTATATGAAAACTGAAAATGTTGTATTTTAAACTGAGTATCCTTCTCAGGATTCCCAGCGCAAGCTCGATATGAATATTAACTTGAAGGCACCAATATATTTAGATATATATACATTTGTGATATACATGTCTGTGCTGAAAAACTTTAACAATGACATATAAAAGTATGTAAAAGGGGTCTTACAGCAGCATTTTTATGCAAAGTGGGTTTAATTGTGTATTTTATTAAAGTTTTCTAAAAAGCCATTTGTTAATTTTAACAAATAATTAACTTATTAGATATTAGGAGTAATATCAGAGTGATGTGGCCTGTGGTCTTGTTACTTTACATGGCAGTCCTATAAATTACAGTAGAGGGAGTGTTAGGCACTATAGAACTTACTATGAATTATGACCTTATAAAAAGCTTACTTTCCTATCAGATAGAGCCATTTACAACATAAAGGGTCCATTACTTCCACACTTGCCTCCACATGGACTGACCAAGCACCCATCATTGTTCTTCACTGTTAAGCATTTTACTGCTGCACTACAAGAACAAAAACTTCATATCCCATAATCCCATATCCCATATTCATAATAAATAGAGCTAAATTTGTCCAGGAGCTACAAAACATGGTACCCTGTTGGTTTTTAAAGAGGTAACCAGTTAATGCTACCTTCTGATTGGTTGCTTTTGGTGATTAGACCAGTAGCATGCGTTGCTTTTATGACTTTGTGCTTTATTAAATGTATCTTTCTATAAATGCCATGAAAAGCTAGGATAAGACTAGTGATTGCATCAGCAACTATAACTGCATATCCATTCAAGTACAGTACAGACCTCAATGTATGTGTGTTCTGAATTTGTAGTTTTTTGTTTTTTTTTAAAGGGGTTGTTCACCTTTGAATTAACTTTTAATATGATGTAGAAAGTGATATTTTGAGACCATTGGTTTTCATTTGTTATTATTTGTGGTTTTTGAGTTACCCTAGCAATCTTACATTGATTTTTATAAGAGACTGGAATATGAACAGGAGAGGCCTTAATAGAAAGATGAGTAATAAAAAGTAGCAATAGCAATAATTGTATAGTCTTACAGATCATTTGTTTTTGAGATGGGGTCAGTGACCCCCATTTGAAATCTGAAAAGAGTCATAAGAAGAAGGCAAATAATTCAAAAAATATAGAAAATAAATAATGAAGAATGTCAATTCTATAACATACTAGGGGGCAAATTTACTTATGGTCGAATATCGAGGGTTAATTAACCCTCGATATTCGACTGCCGAATTGAAATCCTTCGACTTCGAAGTCGAAGGATTTAGAGCAAATAGTTCGATTGAACAATCGAACGATTAAATTCTTTGAATCGTTCAATTAGAAGGATTTTAATCCATCGATCGAACAATTTTTCTTCTACCTAAAAATTGTTCCAAAGCCTAAGGGGACCTTCCCCATAGGCCAACATTGACTTCGGCAGGTTTTAGGTGGCGAAGTAGGGGGTCGCAGTTTTTTTAAAGAAGCCGTACTTCGACTATCAAATGGTCGAATAGTCGAACGATTTTTAGTTCGAATTGCTCGATTCAAAGTCGTAGTCGAAGTAGCCAATTCGATGGTCGAAGTAGCCAAAAAAAACATTCGGAATTCAAAGGTTTTTTTTATTCTATTCCTTCACTCGAAAGATGTATAGCAAAATGTCATCTTACACTCTCCTGCATGGAAGCACCGGTTCAGTTTACATTTCTTCTGACAGTTTCTTTGTCCTGTATCTCATTATTAATGGGGAAGTCAGGATTATGTAAGTTAGAAGAAATGACAGTCAGGGTTTCTTCCGTAACCCATTCCTGCGATCATCCAAAACTATGAACCCAGGCTGAACAGAAGTCAAAATTTAAAGATAAGCAATTCTGACCTTTTCTTACATGCAAGTTCTGAAGAACTATAACATGAGCGTACAGCAAGTAATGTATTGGATTCCCTCCAGTTATTGGAGACCTCATGGTGCATCATGGGAATCAAAATCTTTCTACATATTCCATTGAAGAAGAAGAATTAGAGCCATACTGTATTACTCAGCTTTGATGAAAGGGGTGGCAGCAGCAACTAGGCTTTCAGCACATGCCTTTTACATAGCCAAAGGACTGAAATATTTCTGGTTCTGTAATTTAAAAGAATAAGCAGCCTTGGCAGCAATAACGGTGTCTTTATGCTACCTCTCCAGTTTGTAATTTCAGCAATCTGGTTGCTAGGGTCAAAATTACCCTAGATACCATGCACTGATAGGAATAATGAATAGGAGAGGTAGCCTTATAGAGCATGTTATTTTAGTTGGGGTAATTCTATAACATACTAAAAGTTAACCAAGGTACTAAAAGGTGAGCCACCCTTTAATATAACAACAAAATAGTGATATCTACTTACAATATTTATAATTGCTTCCCATTACTAAAATATACTAGTATTAATACATTTTTAATAATTGAAAATAATTGCAAATACTTCCAATGACTGCACTCATTGCAGTTTGGGATAATGGTGGATTTGGTGCATCACTGGTTCATTTCTTTACAGTACATACAGCATTGAATGTGAATGTGTAAGAATAGCATCGCACCTTAGCATTTTATATTGATTTTTTTAGCATAATGAATATGTTCAAGAATACAGCTGTTTATAGTAAGTTATACAGGTATGGGATCCATCATCTGGAAACCCGTTATACAGAAAGGCCATCTCCCATAGACTCCTAATAATTAAAATTTTTAAGAATGATTTCCTTTTTCTCTGTAATAATAAAACAGTACCTCATACTTGTTCCAAACTAAAGGTGGCCATACACGGCGAGATCCGCTCGTTTGACGATGTCGCCAAACGAGTGGATCTCTCTCCGATATGCCCACCTTGAGGTGGGCAATATCGGGCTGATCTGATCGTGGGCACTAGGGCCCAACGATCGGATCCTAACGCATGGGAAATGGGCGGTTGGATCGCGGGACCGCATCAACGGACAGATGCGGCCGTGATCCGACGGGATTTTTTGTCCCATCCTATCGAGATCTGGCCGACTTTCAGCCAGATCTTGATCGGGGAAGCCCGTCGGGGGCCCCCATACACGGGCCAATAAGCTGCCGACTTGGCCACCTTTAGATATAATTAATCCTCGTTGGAAGCAAATCAGCGTATTGGGTTTATTTAATGTTTACATATTTTCTAGTAGACTTAAGGCATAAAGGTCCAAATTACAGAAAGAGCTGTTATCCGGAAAATCCCAGGTCCCGAGCATTCTGCATAACATGTCATATACCTGTACGTTAATAGGGACAGGCATCGTTTTGTTCTGTAATGAAGAACAACATAATGCAGAAAGGCCTGCCTATCATTATTGCATTTCTAGACTCTAGGCTAAATGAACAGAATGTAAAATGTATTTTTTTTTCCAGCGGGAACCTGTGGTAGGTTTAAGTTTCATGAACATCCTCATGATGCTACAAACTTGCTTCTGTTCATTTCTGTGAGACATCCAGGAGAAGAGCCTTAAATAGGTATGAGGTAATGTCACTGCACCAAGAAATGGCAGTGTTGACAACACCGGCTATCAAATTGCCGAAAATAAAGCATTAGGAATCTCTGGAAGCCCTTAACTAATTGAAGAAAACCTGTTATAAAGTTCATATTTTCAGAAGAAAACAATGACTGAATAGAGATAGAATTAAAATATAATTTGTGAGTAATTTATGAGTTTAAGATTATTTTCCACTATATGTACATAGTTACAGATATTAACAGAAAGTCTGATACTGTACATGGCTTGTTTTTTATTTTTTGACATTTTCTTTGAGCTCAGAACATTCAGAGAGAGAGAAAGAGAGAGAGAATTCTAATGGGAGTTTACAAGATACAAAAGAAACTACTTTTACAAAGATGACATTAACATTCACATATCATTATTTTGTATAGTACAAGTATATATATATATATAGTATAGATATGGGTTCCGGAAACCAGAAATCTCTGAATTACGGAAAGGCCGTCTCCCATAGACTCCGTTATAATAAAATAACCCAATTTTTTTTTTTTTTAATAACTACCTTTTCCTCTGTAATAATAAAATAGTAGCTTGTACTTGACCCAAACTAAGATGTAATTAATCCATATTGGAAGCAAAACCAGTCTATTGGGCTTATTTAATGTTTACATGATTTTCTAGTAGACTTAAGGTATGAAGATCCAAATTACAGAAAGATACCTTATCCAGAAAACCCCAGGTCCCGAGCATTCTGAATAACAGGTCCCATACCTGTACAAGCAAAATCATTAAGGAAGATGCTATTTTTCCTATACTTTCTTTAGATTCTGTATAGTAAAGCCTTCTGTATTCATTACTGATGCTCTCCAATTAGCTCTGTAATACCTATTGACATCATAAATTATTTTGGTCTGTCTAACATGCATCGACCAACAGCCAGTGCACAGAAGCCTGTACTCTAATATATCACAGACACAGCAGAAATAGAGAGGGAGGGTGAAATTTGTGTCATTTGGAAAAGTTGAATGGATAGTTTGAAAAGATTAGTGTGATGCTTTGAAGACAAAGACAGAAAACATTCATACCGTGAAATGCCTTTAATCAGAAATAATCTATTTGGATATGAGCACATTGTAGCTTTTACAGATAACTTGCAGCTGCCATACTGCTTTTCCCTATGGCAATACATGTAGATTATACAAGTTAAATGTCTTGAAAAAATTTACTAACCCCTGAAAATTCGCCAACGACGGCTTCGCTCACATCGCCAGACGTAGATTCGCCAGGACAATGCTAATTCACTAAAATCCGAAGTTGCAACCAGGGCACAGAACGCTGGCGAAGTTGTGCTAGCATTACTGCGGCAATCGAATGGAAGTTGCGCTAGCATTGCCTGATTTGCATGTGTAGGTACATACATATATGTACCTACACATGAGCCCAGTGTATAGTTTATGTGCCATATGTTAGGAAATATAGGGGGGAAGCCAGTTACCCCAAAAAGATTTTGCACTCTTTTTCAGCCTATCACCCTGAAAAAGGAAAAGACGCTAGCGTTTTTTTGAGACTAGGAACTCCTATCTATTGCACTTCGTCTGGTCTGAGGTGGCGAAGGCAATGTTCAGTAAAATCTGCATCTTAGTGAATTTGCGTAGTGACGTCCATTCGCCAAAGTGCAAATTCTACAGGCGTTAGGGATTGGAGTACCGCTAGAGTCTATCTCCTTAGCTAGTGAAGTTATGCCAGCAAACGTTAGTAAATCGGCGAAGTCCTGAAATTACGTCACACTGGCAAATTTTCGCCCGCGTTAGTCACCTCGCTCTTTTGGTAAGTTTGCCCCCTAGTCTGCACCCAACAGCTCTGTTTGGTAAACAGCCCACATTTTTACATGGATGGCCAAAAAGGGAAGCAATCCAATTGTTTGGTGACCTTGTCTATTGTTTATAGCTGATTTCACATCAATACAGCTTTGTTTCACTAATACTATTATGCATTACATTTATAAAAAAAAATTTAAATTTCAAGGCAAATTTGTGGATATTCATTCCATTCTCTAACTGCTTATTCACCAGTGCAATGGTCTCTATACAAGCTTGTAACTAAATGGTCAGAGAGAACTCTATTAATAGGGTCGTGCTCTTCTCAGCTATAAAAGGCTATGTGAGTCGTTGACAGTTCCTTACAATCGGCAGGGATATGTTATGTAATGCGCAACCTCTGCCAGTCTAGCATTCCTGCCTTGCTTTATAAACCGTCTAAAGCTTCATTCTTGGATATGTGAAATCTATGTGCATGGGCGATAATAAATGTATTTGTGCCCATGCACGGAATGCAAGTCATGCAGGTGCCAAATAAATGTTAATTAGGGAAAGAATATGAAGAGAAGTCTGGCTTAATAATCCACGGTACAATTAAATCAGGAAGCATGGAGAATGTTGGCTGCTAGAATGTACACTTCCCAATTTGCTAATAATGGATATACCTGGTGCCATTATACAGATATTAATTTTTCAGAGCAAGAACTTTAAGCCCTTGTTTAAACATGGTTGACTGCATTGGTGCATCAGACATCCTATTGATTAAACACTGGATCAATTTAAGTGGAAGTGTTATTTGCTTTCGGTTTATATTAGATGGAGTCCTAAATAAATTCATACAGCCTGGTAATATAGCAGTAACCGGGCTGAACCATTTCTAAATTCACTTAATTTTAGTCAAGCAAGAGTGCCCTCTGGTGTACTGCTACAGTATATATTACATTTGGTTGCATGGAAATTGATACTGTTACCATGTAAAAAACAGAATGTTTTATAGAATTATCACAGGAGTTAGTTGTGCGTATGCCTGTGTGTAACACTTCAATATATCTGACCTTCCAGCAAAAATGTGATAGCACCCACACCAGCATTTAGTCTAGCAGGTATTCCCATCAACATTGCCCAAAAAAATATTAGACTGTAACACATAAATAAAAAATAAACTATTTGTTTCTCCATTCTCATGTTTCTTTGGAGCATATTAATTATGCAGTGTAAAATTGAATTTGCCAAAAGAATGGTGTAAAAAGCTGGGTAAAATATTGCATGGTGTGGAAGTCACTCTAAGAAAAAACGTGAAAATTTTAAGGTGTTTTTTACATTCCTGGGGTCAGATTTATCAAGGGTCGAATTTCGAAGTTAAAAATACTTCGAAATTCGATCATCGAATTGAAATACTTCGAATATCGAAGTCAAAGTTTTTTTCATCGAATTTGGGTATCCTGCGGTCGAAGTAAAATCCTTCGATGGAACGATTAAATCGAACGATTCGAAGGATTTCAGCGATCGATCGAACGATTTTACTTTGTCTTCCAAAAACTTAGAAAAATGCTCTAGAAGGTCCCCATAGGCTAACATAGCACTTCGGCAGGTTTAATTTGGCAAAGTATTGAAATCAAAGTTTTTTTAAAGAGACAGTACTTTGATTATCGAATTGTCGAATATTCAAACGATTTTACTTCGAAACGAAGTCGTGGTATCTTATTCGATGGTCGAAGTATCCAAACAAATTACTTCGAATTTCAAATTTTTTTACTTCGAAAATTCCCTTGAATTCACTCTTGATAAATCTGCCCCCTGGTTTATTATCCCACTGTTTTTTACCCAGCATAATAAATATGCCCTTAAGTGTGGTCTCTGTAATCCAGGTCACTGACTCTGTTAATATGTAATACATGTATGGGAGCTGTTATCCAGAATGCTGGGTAACTGTGGTTTTCCGGATAACGGATCTTTCTGCAATTTGGATCTTCATACCTTAAGTCTACTAAAAAATCATGTAAACATTAAATAAATCCAATAGGCTGGTTTCACATCCAATAAGGATTAATTATATTTTAGTTGGGATCAAGTACAAGCTACTGTCTTATTATTAAACAGAGAAAGGATATAATTTAACTCTTTGGGAGATGGCCTTTCTGTAATTTGGAGCTTTCTGGACAATGGGTTTCCTGTACCTGTACAAAAGTTTAATATTACTCAGCAGCAACACTGAAATCACATAAAGTAATGTATTAAATTGTAACAGTTACTGTCAGACATTAGCAAAACACTAGGTAGGTGCTTTCCACTTTCCACCTTGTTTACTGAGACACTGACAAACTTGAGAGTGGGATGAAATTTGATAAAAATGGTGAAAAAACAGAATTTGGTTGTAAACAGGTCAGTATTTCAAAATATTGTTTTGGAAGGTTAGCTTTCCTTTTATGGCTTTTGTAAATGTATTCATGGAATGTGAAAAAACCCTTCCATGTCTGCTAAAGGATCTTCAGTTGGGTTGCCACCTTTTTGTTTGGTGGAAAAGGGGCAGGAAGTGGGGCGAGCCAGTGACATCAGGGGGCGGGCCTGTGGCATGGGACCATTGCATTGGGGACAGGGCTGATGACATCAGGGGCAGGGCTGATGACGTGGCAGTCAGCGATTGGCTGATTACCATGTCATTTAATTCAATGTCCTGTCTGGATTTCCTAATTTTGAAATCTGGACAGGCACTTTTCACCTGGACAGCCCTTCCAAAAACCAGACTGTAGTTATCTCAACATAATAATATTGCAGTCCAGTTCATAATATGGTAGTGTGTGAGGTTTATACTTATTGGGTTTCCCCAACTATCACACAGAAACCATACAGCACCACTGACTATAGATGCGCAGTTTCAATTAAAACATATATCCCATATGTCATTATCCACAAAGGCACCACATTCTCCCAGGTGCAATAACTTATAGCAGCCAACAAGATGTTTATTTCTAAACAGATGACCTGTAAATGTTACCTGCTGATTGGTTTCTATAAATGACCTGTAGAAATCATTGCACTTTCTATTACATAACCCAAATAGCTTTTAATCAGACATAATTTAAAATCCATTTAACACATTTATCATATGCAATTATCATATATAGGGGTGTGAGACAAGACACCCATCTCTCACTTCCAATATATTTGTGATTAAACCTAAACTGTATGTATTTCAATAAATGTCCCTGAATACTGTTATTTCTTTACCATTCCCTACCAATCTCCTGTAAAATACATCAAATGCATTTGGACATGACAGGTCAGTGTGGACATAAAGCTTCCAGAACATTGTGGCTTCACTCTCATGTTGCAGGACTACAACTCCCAGCACTGATCAGCTTGTGTAGATGTGTAACAATAGATGAAGCAGACCCCACAATCACTTGCATGGGGGGACCTGGACTACAGGGTCTGCTTCCTCTATATAAATACCCCTCCCCAGCTGCTCTCCCTCCTACCTGAGAGTTGGTGGGGAATAAGGGATGTGAGGGGTGGGGCCAGGTAAGAGTGGATGGGGTGCAAATTTTCTTTTCAAAATATTAATCAACATTAAAAGTTACCTATTGGTCATGTAGATGTTCTGCTTTCGTAAGTAATTGTTACTTGAAGTTCCTAAACCTGACTGTTTTGCCAACCTAAAAAGTAAAGTAAGAAGGTGTTCACCCTTAAAATAAATTATAAGGTGCTAAACCATAGGAGGCTCCCGTGTGGGTCTCCAAAATTAACATGCAAAAAAAACAGGAAGCGGATTGCACACTCAGTTTACAAAAATAAAATAAAAAATAAAAAAATACAAAAATAATTGGTGAGCCGAATGTGTTCAACCATAGTGGTCTTTCTTTAGGGGCACAAATAATAAATAATCAAAACAAAAGGCCTTTTCTATTACACTTGACATCCCAGAAGATTATTTCTTTGGCTGATGTGGGATAAAAAAAGCTGATGGTTTGGAGAATCATTAATTGATTGAAATATACCAATTCCATCCCATTAACCCGACTGATAAAATCAATCAGCTAATTGGATTGATTTCTGAAAATTAAATCAAAGTTTGAATGTTTTGGATTCCTCCATAAAACCTAAATAATCACACATAGATAAATTCCCAATGTGCAGAAATAGCCCTATAAAAAAACACATACAAGATGGGTGAGCATGAATTTCTTTGCCTGACCCCCTAGAACTAAAGGAGCTACAATGAAGGACTGTTATATAATGAAGGAAAAGCTTAACAAATACTGTATGGGAGGAAGCTGTCATAGAAGGTTATATAGCCATATATTTATTCTGTTATAGTTTTCAATCTATGAAGAAACAAGTTACTCTCATTGCTGCTATACTACCAACTCTTCTATCTATTCTACAGGAAGAATATCCTCAACATGTACAAGCAAACACCATAATTAGTGATCTTAAGGATTCATCATCTACTATGTTTTTTATTCTCTGTGTTTGACAGAAAAAAAATGCTCAGGATGGAGTCTAATTACAAGCATATACAATTATTGAGATTATGGAATCCAGAGTTGAATAGTCACACATCTGCTCTAAATATATAGACCTCTTGTTTCCTGTGTATACAAACCATTCAAGCTAAATGTCTCACTTGAATGAAAAATAGCTTGGATCACTCTATATACCATGTAACATGACAAGAGACCATATGCCTAATTCCTCATGACTAAACTGATGTCAGACAGAGCAAGCCATCCAGTGATTCATTATATTTGTCCTCCTAAAGTGATTTATGTTCTGCTTACATGAAATATAAACCCCATGTTATAAATGTCAGCCAGGGACTATGAATTTCCATTAAGCTAAAATCATTATCCTCTGCAGAACCATTTCCTGACACAGGCCAAACTTTTGATTGCCTTTTGAAGTGTAGAAATATGGAACATTCAGGTAACCACAGTTTGTGTGATTGGTCTATTTTGTAGTTAGGGGCTGCTGCCAACTATTTCTAGGAAGAAGGAGAACCCTTCCGATTGAATACCCTTTGCTGAATACCATTTTAAGTCTGTAGCAGAAGAGTCTCCATCCGAACAGAAGCACTAATCTGCAGGATGACATAAACCTTTTGTTGCAGTTTTGTAATACAAAATGTTGCTGGACTATAACTTCCGCATACTCTAACAAAGGGATGCCCAGGACGTTGATCGCAGTCTACCAGTAGATCCCTGTCATGTTCCTGGTAGACCGCGACCTGGGACCAGAAAGTAATCGAGAGAGGGTTGGCCGGCTGGGCTGAGAGCAGAGGGGAAGGACACGGGTCGGGAGAGCACGGAGAGGAAAGACAAGGGTAGGGACGGCACAGAGAGGAAGGACACGGGTAGGGAGATCACAGAGGGGAAGGAAACTTCCATAACCTGGCAAATCTTGTAAAATGAAAATGGTAATCAGGGGGTGTGGCCACAAAAATGGGCGTGGTCAAAAAATCTGCTGCGCGTTATCAAGGTAGATCTCCTGATGGGGGCCAGGTGTCGATTGTAGATCCCAGTGTAACAAAGTCTGGGCACCCCTGCTCTAATATATTATCAAGGACTAACGCATTGAATATCTTAAAGCATCACTGTTCTATAAAACTTCTCTAGCTTTCCAGGGCCACAAGCCCACTTCAGTTCCATCAATTCCTTTCTCTTCTGTGTGCTCTAATCCCCCCATCCTTTATACATGCTTTATACTGTACATGCCCTTCTTTTGGTTGATTGCAGCTTAACAGAAGTGCCCAAATAGCATGGTAGTTTTATTATATAAGACAGGAATTATTTTACTATTTACGCTGGGAATTATTCTTATTTGAGAAACCCTTTGCATTTTTGTATCTTGAGCAGATAGGGGGCACAGATAGGATAGTTTTAGGGAATATTTTAGAGCCTCTACAAAAAAAAAACACTTCCTATGGCAACCTTGATGTAGTTATCTGTAATGTGTACTTTTTTACACTTTGAACAATGCGTTGCATGTCGGAGAATTATCACAGGTCTTTACTCGCCAAAATGGAGCTCAGAGGCTTTTGGTCACCCTTTGAATATAGTGCTGCATGCTTTTGACAGGTCTGTATTTGATAAGTATTTGATTATTCAATGTATAAGATGTTTGGGAGTACCACAACCTCTTTCGGGTCCCCCTGCAGTTGCATGCTCCCTCTATAGTCATGCCACAACAGGGTTGTATACTTAACGCCTGCCCCATAGACAAGGCTGCTTTATTCACATCAAAACCATGATCTGAATCTCAAGGCAAAGCAGAACAGAGGGACTAAATGAATGAGCTCTAAGGGGTGACATTTTGCACTTCCTTTCAAAGTTTTTTAAGTGACATATTAGGCTATGTTCTGTGTTCAGAACAGGCTGATTGATTGTATGATTATGGTGACCCTCCAATCCAGACCAATATCCACTGCTATTGGTATCCTTGTTCTAGTGGAAACAATGACACATTTTATCTGCCAATGAATTATGCCAGCAAGTGTATGGAAAATCTGCGGAAGCTGCAGCTCAGATAGTTTGTTGCACGAATGATTGGAACAAAAGCCTACAAGGGGGCGGACAACTTGTGTGGCTCTTTATAAGCTGTCTGTCCTTTTGGATTATGGAATAAAGAACTTTGGACAGAGAGAAGGTTGTTCTAAATTTGAGTGTTTACATTTATAAAAGGGGCCACATTTTTGCCAGGCAGTTTACCCAGCTTGCTAAAATTCTGTATCCTCTGACTCATCACAGTATGTACAACATTTCATTCTCAGTGTGAATGTATCACAAGAACAGAAAACAGCACCAAACAAGAAGGTGTTGCCTGGGGAAACTCCTGCATCTCTTGTCATGGGACTTTCTTTTAATTAGACTGACCACTTTATTGTCTTTGTTCTCTCCAATTAACATATAGAAAAAAATGTAGAGTGGAGGTGGATTGGCACATTTGTGCTTGTTCTTTCCTAAGAAACATCAACATGGTTCCTAAATGCTTCCAGAAACCAGCAGATGTGTTTTACGATTCAGTCATGCACGTTCTACTCTGAATCAGCCACTTCATCTGGAACATTTTCCAAGTCAAATAATATTTTGACAGGTAATTAGTTACAAAGTTAAATTTTCAAACACGGTCTGCCAAAGAACCACATTACAAATCAAGCACTGGTTTTCTTTTTATCCATTAAAGGAAAAGCGCTGCAAGTGTTCCCTACACCACTTAGTATCAACTTTGATATACAGGTATGGGATCCGTTATCTGGAAACCCATTATCCAGAAAGCCTGTAGAGGCCGTAGACTCCATTATAATTAAAAAATTATGATTTTTAAAAACGATTTCCGTTTTCTCTGTAATAATAATAAAACAGTAGATTGATCCCAACTAAGATATAATTAATCCTTATTGGAAGCAAAACCAGCCTATTGGGTTTATTTAATGTTTACATGATTTTCTAGTAGAATTACGGTATGAAGATCCAAATTATGGAAAGATCCATTATCCTGAAACCCCCAGGTCCCGAGCATTCTGGATAACAGGTCCCATACCTGTACCAGCATGCGAAGATGACACCAGCAGGTGCAAAAGATGAGCCCATTAAAAAAAAGGGGTGGTCGGGTGTTGATAGTGGACTTGCAGGTAATGACACCATATCCCCTCTCTCCATTGTGGCTGTCACAAACTTTAGTGCAGACATAAGAGGTAATTTAATTATGCTGCTGCAAATGCAGGAGCATTAAGGGGAGTATCACCTTCACAGCAGGGGAATTTATGACCTTGCATGGGATTGAGATTGTGAGAGTGAGATGCAGAATGCAGTTAAGACAGGAGCAACACAGCATTGTTTTGCCATAGGACAGACAATAAAGACAAAGCTCTTTAGCACAAAATGCTTACAGCAGTCCATAATTTGCAGGCCTCAATGACGTAGAGATAGGAGGAGGAGCATACTTCCACACTGTCCTCTTTTTAGAGGGACAGTCCCTTTTTTGACAGCTCAACCCGCAGTCCCTCCAGTTTTTCTCTGCACTGAACAGCCAGAAAAAGAAACAATGTTTCTTACTTATTTGGCTTGTGGCAGAGAGCCCAGAACAGCCACAAGGTTCAGATAAGATACTTTTGTAACAACTTCGAAATAAGTCATTGTAACAATATAAGATAACAGGTCCCTTGGGAGAAGTTAGACTCTCAGCTTAAAGGGCAATTCACCTTCATAAGCAAAACTGTAATAACTGAAAAAAACACATTTTCATAACCTGCCAAATTTTGTAAAATTAACATGGTAATTAGGGGGTGTGGCCACTAAGACGGGCGTGTTCAAAACAATTTGGCGCGCTAAATTTCGCTGCATTATTTCCAAAATGTTGGGAGGTACGGAGGAGTGATCTCCAACCAGTGGATTATGAGCGTGTTGTTCACCAACCGCTTGGCTGTTGCTCCCAGTGGAGAATTAATTTCTGGCTTGGGGGTCGGCCAATCTGTAGATTCTGGCAAATGCCAGAGGGGCTGCTGTAAGATGCCATAGACAGTCTTTTGTCTGGTGGGGGGCTATTTGGACCTCTATGTATTTGGAAACCAGTGTACTGCCAAACAGAACCTCCTGTCACCATATAGGGGCTATAAAATAGCCAATCAGAGCCATTGATTTGACATCAACCTCTTGCATGCTTGTGTTGTTCCCACAATCTGGGATTTCCTTTATGACAGCTTGGGAGCATTCCAATAACAACACAACCATGTTGTGAAAAAGTATGCACTTGCTCTTGCGTCCAAAATAAAGTTTGGAATTCTTACTTGGGGTCAGGTTCAGGGAAAGTCTATATATACTTTAAAGAGGGATTAAACACCTTTCTTGTACCATGCAGTGTTGTAGTATATTATTACTGAAAATATAGTGAGGGTATTGCTACAATTAAAAAAAAAAGCACTGAATAAATGCTGAGGCTAACGGAAGTGTATCTGTCTGTTCAGGGCTTCACTATATGTTTTAGTTACTTTTTAAATTTGGGCACTAGGTGTCACTACAGAGCTGTGTATAATGGATAATATGGTTATATGCTGTTTTAGAGTGAGCTGGAATAAACATGGTACCAATGAGCTGAATATGAATGCCAGTGTCAGTTCAAGGATAGAATTATATTATATGAGCTGGTTTTGTTTCTGGATTTGCATTGCCATAGGCCACCTGAAGGTCAGAATGGTGTGAAAAGTATATTTCTTTGTTAAGGTGAAAATGTAATTTATGATTATATTGGCAATTGTCAAAGCAACATTTTTTAAATCTTGATTTTGTATACAATATGAAAGTGCTTGTTTTTACTTGCCATTTGCTTTTGTCTAAAATTATAATATTTTGTCACTACAGTACCAGTTTTTCTATCGTGGGGAGTTTTGATTTTAGGTGAATTACTCAATCATAACTTAATGGTTATTATGTGTTAAACATAAGGTATGTAAATACAGTATAACATAAATATATGTTATACTGAGTTGTACACTGAGCTGTCAAAAATAGGTGCCCTACATTGCATTATAGGTGCAAGAGAATTCTGCAAAGAGAGGCATTCTAGGAGCCTCCCACATTAGTCAGTTTGGTGTTATTTAACATAGCAAGATTATGCTGCATATTTTGTTTGTTAATATTACAAACATCAGATTGACAGTCGTAGTGCTTCTATGGTGTGTAGAGCCTGATGGAATATTTTCAATGCATAATAAATAACAGGTATATAGGTGCAGAGAGAGAGGCTTTGAGGTTGATCCCCTGGCATTTTTAGGGTCAATGGCCTTTGTGAATTAGGAAAAAAATCAAGCAGTGTAACTTTAAGGATCCATCCCATCCTTCATAATTTGATAATTTCCATTTAAAACAAGATTGCTTGACAAGATTTCTGTAAGAAATAGCACAAAACAAAAGGTATTTATTGTTTGTTACTTGAAATTTGTGAAGGGTACAAACACGAACAAGGAAAAACCGCGGCTCTATCCAGAAAGTAAAAATAGAAATTAGAATAAAATCGGACTTGATCTAGGTGTGTGGCCCCAGGTCCGTTGTTTATGGGCTTAGCTTTCTCGGCTAAATGAGTTTACGCATTATTCACACTCACCAATACAGGTTGGTAGCCGGGGTGCAGCGCCCCAAACCCGTAGCTTGGGGTGAGATGCAGGAAAATAGTGGAATGAGCACGCACTCCTTTGACACACCAAGTTGGATAAAATCTTGTTCTTTATTCCATAGGTTAAAAGCAACTGTCCTAACGCGTTTCTTATCTAGATATGTAATCATAGGCACAAATTCAAAACAAACCGTTACACATATTTAAACCTTAAAAGAGGATATGACGTGAGGACAAACCTCACTAAAGATTTTAACTTAACTAATTTACTGGATCAATCAAGTTCCAAAACGGCATAAAATTGATTTCACCTTGGAAAAGGAATCTCGACCATAGATTGTACTTAAATGAATTTAATTGTATTTTTATTTAATTTGTTTTTAATTTACTTTAATTTATACTTAAATAACCGAGTTAAAATAAAGTTTAGGAGATCAAACAAATTAATCAAACAAATAAATAAATACACCGAGTAAATCCTTATGATACACTGCTGATGCTGAGTAAATAAATCCGTACGAATTGCCAATGTCACTAAAGCAGGAAGAGGAAATCCCACACGTCAACCCAGCAATTAAGTAAATGAATAATGAAATAAAGAAATAAACGAGCAAGGCACGTCTGCACCTAAAACCCTCACTAATAACGGCAGTACATCTATGTGAAAGACACTGTTTCTACATAGAATTTGTGCGCATGGGAAGCGCTTAGCTAAATAGATGGAACTAACCAATCCGAACATATTACTATAGCTATAGGGTACAAACACCATAGAAACGTTTTCATTAGATTTCTACCTTGTTGATTTGAATGGATTTTGGCAGGTTTTAGTTCTCAAACAGTGGTGTAACTATAGAGGAAGCAGACCCCACAGTCGCAGGGGGGCCGGGGAACAGAATCTGATTCCTCTATAGCTAATAAAAAAAAACCCTACTCCCCAGCTGCTCTCTTACCTTCGACGAGGAAGGGGGACACAAGTCGGGTGGCAGTGGGCATAGTCGGGGTGGGGAGTGGGGTGGGTGGATGGCGGGATGCGGGTAGAATGGGAAGTGGGTGGGAGGATGGGTCAGGAGTGCGCCTGGCCCCTCTACAGATTTTATTGCAGAGGGACCTGGCGCACTCTAGTTACGCCACTGTTCTCAAATTTTTACTTTGAGAAAACACAAGAGACTTTCATGTATATCTAAGAATCTCACCGTAGAATGACACATATTTAAATATGAGATCAAGCTCAGGAAATAGCATTGAACAATCTGCCCTAAACATCTGCTTTCTATACACCAGCAACATTTTTTTTCCACTGCCACTGGAGGCACTTTTTGTTCTAGCACCAAACTCTTAAACAGCCCTATGACCTTCCTAATGATTACTGATGTAGCACTGGAATGGTTGATTCGCCTATGTCAAACTGCATTGTTAGATACAAACAAACACTACCAGTAACACACCAGTAGCAGTGGAGAATTAGCCAGATTCAAGGCAAAAAACAATCCCATAGTTTATCTCATGAAAACTCAACAGAAGACTGGGTGAAATATGGAACTGAATCATAAGATAAATTTCTCTTAGAAAACTAAATGTGGCCCCTTATGTGGGGAGAATGAATATGTGGTTTATAGGTTAGAGTATAGAGTTCATACATGACCTGCTCCATGCTTTTTTTATCCAAAATGCAGCATTTTTTCAATAACTTCTGAGAAATTTGTTTTTGCAGAGTGGTTTATCTCACTAACCATGCCAACAGCATGGTTGATTTTAGCCTATGTCAAACTGCCTTTGTTAGATGCAAACAAATGCTGCCAGTAAGAAACCATTGGCAGTGTAGAATTATGCCTAGCCAGATTCAATTCAAGGCAAAAAATGATCCCATGGTTTATCTCATGAAAATCATCAAGCAAAACCTAACTATTCTACATTGGTGCAACTGGAAGTGACGCGCAAGGGAAGCACCTCAATGTCCGACACCATCAGAAGCATATTTAACTTTCTTCCAAGCCAGCGACCAACAACTATGCCCCTGAAGAAGCCACGTAGTTTTGCGAAACGGATAAGGCAGCATAGGTGGACGGTTGGGGACCTGGGAATTGAAGGGAGGTGGAATGGTATACCCTTGACGCTAACTTATCTTTAACTTATCTCGATTAATCATCACATACTTAGTGGTTTCGAGGTAACCCCACCTAACACCTACATGCGTCTTTTAATCTGTTTTTTAAGGCTAAAGTCCTGCACTGCACATATTTGTTTATGGCAGTGGGTCTGTACATACTTTGGTTTGGTTTGTTGTGTAGCAGCACCAATCTCAACTATGTGCAGGTTTTGACAGAAGTATCTTTAATAAGGGATTTTCATTGTACATTGACCACAATTTAGTGCAACCACAAAGGCACTTGCAGATATACAGTAAATGACCCGGTAAGAAGCAGGCTGTGCAGCAATTGCTATTCTAAAAAAGTATTTAAGGTTTTCATAGTACACTGATTTATCTCACTAACTGTTAAAATAATATTAGTGACCTACGTTGTAGTACATTTCTGAATGCTTTAGATGTTGAAATGAGACATAAATATTTAATAAAACTCTCCCATGTAATTACAGTATCTAGGTTGCTGCTATGGTACAAAGGGCTGAGATATATAGAAAACTGCAACATGGCAATACAAAAATTTAGATAGTCTGAGTTTAAATTTAAGGCAAACTCTGAAGCTCATACATTCACTCAGCTTACTGAACCACTAGAAAGTCTAATAGCTAAGAAAACGCCTAGAGTTTGGGCAGTATTTTCACACCTACTGAGCATGCTCCCTGAATTTTACTAACATCTGTCAGAGAACAACAGTTTCAGTTGATACATGAACTGCTAATATTGTTAAGATTCTGCTGAGAAACTTATAAAATTGTAACAATATAAAAGGCCAGGGACCTTGCTTACACACTTGAAAGGGAGGACAATGAAACATATTCATTTTTAAAATGTAGCCGGTTAATGTAATAAAAGATGTAACTTTGCACTAGTCTGCTAATTTATAGCAACCAATGAAATGCTTGCTTGAATCAAGGTGCAGACATTGTGACTTTTGTTCCCTTTTACAATTAAAAATGGCAATAACTAGAAATGAATTGAACAAATACTCATTGTTTGTGGTATATATGTTGGGGCAGTGCTTGCCTTGGGTGACCTCAACTTCAGACTCAGCATTGCCTACAGCTACACCTGTTATGACCCTTCCACCTGGAAAATGCTTGAAGGGACGCAATGTGCAGACTGATCACCCACATTGGCACTAGGCAATCTATTTTGGAAGATTCCATATAAGGGATGCCACCGGTTAGTTTTTGGAAGGGCTGCCCGGGTGAAAAGTGCCTGTCTGAATTTCCAAATTAGGAAATCCAGACAGGAAATTTAAGTGAATGACATGGCGATCAGCCAATTGCTGATCGCATCGGCCCGCCCCCAACATCGCCTGCTACCGTCGCCACTGCCCCTCCCCTGATGTCACCTGACCCACCCCTCCGGTGTCAGTACCCCGTCCTGATGTCATCCGGCCTGTCCCCTGCCCGTTTTCCCAACACACTGCAGATGACAACCCTATTCCTTGCTGAATATTCTTAGTGTGCAAAATTGTGCATGATATGCATTCATAAATAGGCCTTAAAGGATAATAAATCTTTAAAATAAGTGAATGTAAAATTGACGAGGGTGCTATTCTAAGTAGCCAAAGACGTTTGTCAGAAGAAAGAACGAGGCTGCTCTGATTTTCATCTGCTTAGGGAAAAAAACAATAAACCTTTCTCACATTTTTCCTAACTAGAAGAACATCAGAACAGCCTTCTTTCTCCTGACAACTTCCATGACTATTTGGGGGTAAGTATCTGACCAGTCTGACCACTAAGTAGGTGATTAGGCAGTGACTTCAGAGAGAAGGCAAAGGTATTAAGAAACAAGTGACAAGGAAAATCATTTAGGCTAGAGGTACATTTCACAACCTCAGTCCACATCAACATTCGGAACTAGGTGGAAAATCCAGGGGAAATCTGATTTCAACACCTACATAAGGAGATATAAATCTTCATAACACAAAAACATAAATAATAAGCCACATACAACTTTGTTGTATTTTGTGTACAATTAAACAGTGAGTCTTCTACAGAGTTTTAACATTTTTTTTCCATATGGAACCATACCCTAGGAATTGCTAAAGAAAGCAATATGGTACTTTCCATTTATTTACATAAAAGAGCAGGCATTCACTCTGCATACAGTAAGCTGTTCCGTGCTATCTATGCAACATCAAAAATAGAAAATTGTATAAATATAATTACACATAAGTATATATTTTCCTTTAAGGTCTCTAAGGCTTCCTTTTTCCCACTGGAGATGATAACCGATTCCACAAGGTTTGTGAGATCCCTCTAGAATGTGATGGCTTAAATTGGTTTGATTGCTTTGTACGAAGGTCACATATTCCAGTACTCAATTACCTTAAACTATACAGGAACAAAAACTATGGTCAGCAAAGTACAGTTCAGTCTGGATTCTTGTCTTTACCATGGTGGCATTTAGAAACTTTGCTTTTTGTCACTTGGCAAATGGGCTCAGCAGTGGCCTGAGGCTAATAAAATCACTTAACAATGAAGACGTCCATTTGTATTTCTGCAAACGGACAGGTTAGAATTTAACCAGACTCGTACAGTAAGGGCCCAGCTGTGTGAGGGAGGTTTTGCTACACAGGAACCAACAACTTTACTCTGTTAGACATCAAATCTTTTAAATACTTTTATTAAATTTCACAGTACCATTGGAGACCTACCAAAATAGTAAAATGCTACTTTAGACTCACAATATGAAATAGCAACGCAGACAGGAAATACTGACTCTGTTTTCTATAAACTCTTCTCGGCTAGAAAAACTTAGCAAGTTCCACAATGGTTATATTTATTTCTTTTTATTTATCCAAACAAAACGATGGAACAAAATCTTTATGGTATAAACAGCTGTTTCAACCATAGAGAGGGGGGTTAAAGTTGTAAAAAGTATCTTGAAGAACACAGAAAAGCATACCGATGGGCTAATAAAACCCTCTGAAAACTGTATCACAATTGTGTGCCAAGGAAGGAAGGAAGGAAGGGAGAAAAGTCAAACATTATAGTTATTTATTCTATAGCCATGGGAAGGTCACTTGGTGCACAAATTCTCAGAGGAGAGGATTCTTAGGCAGATAGTGGCTAAAGATTTGGCATTTTTTCACCAAATGGGTGTAATAAAAATACCTGTGCGGCGGGGTCACATGCCGCTCCATCGGCGGGGACGCCCGCTGCATGGTTCTGTTCCGGCACCATCTTGTTCCTCTAAGGGCGCGCGCCTCCCTGTTTCTTAAAGGCGCTGGTGTGATGACAAAATTCAAATATATAAATAGACTGAAAGGGCTCCCAGACTTTGCCCATGATAGAACTTTGTTCTTGTGGTTTCCTGAGCCTTGAGCGTCTGTATTCTGATCTGATTATCCGTGTTTGACCCAGCCTGCTTTCTGACAATCCGACAATCTGTATCCTGATCTTTGCCTGCCTACGACAACTCTCCTGCTTAACCCCTTGATTGACTACCCGGTTTTGACCCTTGCCTGCTTGACGATTCTGATATCCGCCTGCCTCGACCCAGCCTGTCTGACCTTCCTTCTGCCTAATCTTTTTGTACTGTGACCTTCGGCCCAAAAGACTCTGCTAACAGCCGTGCCCCTTTGCCAGCCAGAACATCTCGCCTTGTACCTCTCGTTAAGTCCAGGTGGCACCAAATTAAGCTGAGGGCTCCTCCCAAAGCCCAAAGGTGGTCACACTACTGGTGAAGCAGAGCCGAGACCAGGGTACTTGGCACTTGTTCTGGTATTGGGTGCCGGCTGTGACATTGGGCTAAACCGAGCATTTGCTCAAAAGATCACCAAACAAGATCCAAGTATTTTTGCCACTTAGATTAGATAGGCTAAATAAATCCATATACTGTCACACTGCAATCTACCAAATGAGCATAGAAACAACAAAATACAAAATCTGAAATATTAGAAATAACATAGGTGTCTGGTACCCAAAAATCAATTTAATTGGAGATCATTGAGTTAGATGTTTCACATTAATATGAAAAAAAATATCTATTGACAAATCAATAAACAACAACAACTAAAATTGCAAATTAAATGTGGAAAGATTTCCAACTGTGGAATTACAACAATCTCATCTTTTACCTAAAATGCAGAAATGTCAATGAAGGGACGTGCTTCTCTGCAACCTGAAATTCTGGCTAAAAACTATAAAAGTTACTTATAGAAACTAAAAATTACATGCTAGTATACCTATTAGATGCTTCTTTCTTTCTGGAGATGAAAAGGGGTAATTCATGAACACACAGTTATAAGGGCGGTTTCACTAAAACAGACACAAATGTTGACACCATTGACAGTACTTTAATCTTAACACATGCCTTGAACTTGTAGCACCAAATGCAATTGTGCCTGTCCTATGTCTTCTGTCTTCTGTGGTTAACACAGTGGGTTGTGCCAATAGGTGGAACAGGCTTACACAAGAATATTTTTAAGTCATTTTAATGCCAATCACTGCAGCTTCAATGCACATGCAATTGCATTTGTTTGGTGTATCATGCACAATTGCGGTCGGCACAACTTCGAATGTGGCTGGAATTTTTGCAAAAACTGCATTGTGGATAAAAAAAACATAAATTTTTTCCACATGAAAATTACACTTTGTACTCTGCTGCTTGTTCACAAATGTTGAAGCTTGATGGAAAAACACATGGCAATTTGCTCGATTTGCACTGATATATTTTATTATTAATATGTATTTATAGAGCGCCAAAATATTTAGCTATTTATACATAGCTCTTCTTTGATAAATGACCACTTTAGACTTCAAAATATGAATGTCAGCAAAAGTATAAATCATTGCACAAACTCATTTATCATGTAGACTTTCCAGTAACTAAAAACATCCCTTGCTTTAATTTTTTTTTTTGTTGATCTTGAAAACTCAATTTGGCTTTATTGTGTAGGCCTGAGAGATGTCAAAGGTTAAGCAAAAATCCCACAGCAGATTGTGACAGAGCCAAACAAGGAAATCTATTGCAGATCTGGAGAGTTTTGTCCTGCAGCTTCTCTGATCTGACATTCCTTTTTATCCCATATGTTTGTCAACACATAAGAGGCATCTAGTAACTAATTAGGTGACTTATAGAGGAAACAGTGAGGCAAATTTAAAAACTGTTATGACCTGAAGAATATGGAATGTGGAGACATGACGCTTCCACAGATTGTTGTTCCATTCAAAATGTTGCTGGAGTATAACTTACAGCATGCTACTGCTCTACAACATCATAGAAATCATGCTGGGAGATGGAGTACAGCAAAATAACTAGTGAATTTTGAATTTGTGCCATTTTTATAAAAATCTTCTAAACTAAACTAGTGGATGGACAAGTAAAAACCAAATGTCTTCCCTGGAAAAATTAGCTCCGCATTTACTTATTTTCCAGGCATTCTACAGGTATATAATCTGTTATCCAGAAAGCTCTGAAGTATGGAAAGGCTGTCTCCCACAGACTTAAAGGAAAACTATACCCCCAAAATGAATACTTAAGCAACAGATAGTTTATATCAAATTGAATGACATATTAAAGAATCTTACCAAACTGGAATATATATTTACATAAATATTGCCCTTTTACATCTCTTGCCTTGAACCACCATTTCGTGACTCTATCTGTGCTGCCTCAGAGATCACCTGACCAGAAATACTACAACACTAACTGTAACAGGAAGAAGTGAGGAAGCAAAAGGCAGAACTCTGTCTGTTAATTGGCTCATGTGACCTTACATGTGGTTTGTATGTGTGCACAGTGAATCGTACGATCTCAGGGGGTGGCCCTTATTTGTTAAAATGGCAATTTTCTATTTATGATTACCCAATGGCACATACTACTAAAAAAGTATATTATTATGATAATGGTTCATTTACATGAAGCAGGGTTTTACACATGAGCTGTTTTACTCAGTATCTTTTAATAGAGACCTACATTGTTTGGGGGTTATAGTTTTCCTTTAATTTCAATCAAATAATTCATATTTTCTTAAACGTATTTCTTTTTTCTTTGTAATAATAAAACTGTACCTTGTACTTGATCCCAACTAAGATGCAATGAATCCTTATCGGAGGCAAAACAATCCCATCAGGTTTTATTTAATGTTTAAAGATTTTTAAGTAGACTTAAAGGTCTATTTATCAGTAGTACCATTTTAGTGATTTTAGAGGTTTTTGAAACCACAATTAAACTCACATTCTTTAAAACCACAAATGTCATGGACTTTATTAAAAGATATGAATATAAGTACATCCGAAGTACGAATGAAAAAAAAAAGCACTGAACAATGCGCAAAAAAATACGAATACCTCTCAAAATTGGAGTTGCAATTAAGAGCGAAGATTGATTAAAATAAGATTAATAAGAACAGCGCAGCTCCCATTGACTTCTATAGGACCAAATCTCAAATTTTTAGAGCTTTTAAGAAATGTAGGAAACCCACAAAGTTATCGAGATCCATGGAAAAAAATGTGATTGTTAGTAAATGGGCCTCTTAAGGTCTAGTGTTCAAAATGATGGAAGGATCGATTATCATTAGTATTCTATAAAACAGGTCCCATACCTGCAGTAGCAAGCATACTTTTTTTTGCAAAATTCCATGTTTCTTTATTGGCTTTTTTCTTCTGTGAAACCACAGTAAAATCTCTGAGCGAAAGAACGCAACATCGTTTGACTTAATTTATTTTGCAGCAGACTAGCTCTACAAATTAGACATCCCATACACTTTCCATAGCAACCACATGTTGTTGTACTTCAACTTCTGCCATTCTCCAGAATGTTATCTAGGGTTAAAGCATTGTGAGAGATATTGTCCAGCAACATCAGAGATGGATTCTTTAATTAACAGCTACACAATAACATTTTTTGGTTCATAAGTGAAAGTTTTCCCAATGAAAAGTCCAGGGCAAAACAATTTCTATCAAAACAATGTTTAATCTTTTTCTCACATAACTGATCTTTGATAAATGCTACATGACATCCCAATTCATTTGATGGCATCCAGATCTTTCCTGCTAGGAACCCTGAATATGGGCCAGTCAGCAAAACAGAAAAAATATTAGCAAGAAAACAAAGCAAAAAAAACAAAACATATAGGCCAATTTGGTTACAGCCTACTAAAACTAAAATGATACTAAAACATTTTAATTACTGCTGCAAGCCATTTGTCACAATGAAATTGTAAGTGCTGCAAACATTTCCTTAATGTGATGAGTTGTCTTAGTAATCTGAGTACAAATAGTGTGGTGGTTACAGACTCCCTTGAGTGAATTGGTTACTTTAATCTCTGGGTGAGTTTAAGCCTGGGTCAGAAGTCCATTAAAACACAATTATAGCCACAAAAGGAAAACCATATACTCTCACTGTTGTGTGTACATGTGCAAGTGTGTCCTTATGTAAAATTACTAAGACACAACGTTTTACCACAATGAATTTTAAATGAAACAACTCAGATACAGTTGAACTGCAGACTTTCAGCTTTAATTCAGTGGGTTGAACAAAAATATTGCATACAAATGTGAGGAACTAAAGACTTTTTTTAACACAATCACTTTATTTCAGAGGCTCAAAAGCAATTGGACGATTGACTCAAAGGCTATTTCATGGGCAGGTGTGGGCAATTCTTTCGTTATGTCATTATCAATGAAGCAGATAAAAGCCATGGAGTTGATTTGAGGGGGGTGCTTGTATGTGGCATGTGGTCAAAGGAGCTCTCCATGCAGGTGAAACAAGCCATCCTTAATCTGCAAAAACAGAAAAAACCCATCCAAGAAATTGCTACAATATTAGGAGTGACAAAATCTACAGTTTGGTACATCCTGAGAAAAAAAAAATCACTGGTGAACTCAGCAACGCAAAAAGACCTGGTAGTCCATGGAAGACAACAGTGGTGGATGATCACAGAATCATTTCCATGGTGAAGAGAAACCCCTTCACAACAGGCAAACAAGTGAACACCACACTCCAGGAGTATATCCAAGTCTACCATAAAGAGAAAACTGCATGAAACTGCAGTCAAATTGATTGGGAGGCATTTCATAATACAGATGGACAATGACCCAAAACATACAGCCAAAGCAACCCACGAGTTTATTAAAGCAAAGAAGTGGAATAGTGGAATTCAAGAATGGAATTCTTGAATGGCCAAGTCAGTGACCTGATCTGAACCCAATTGAGCATGTATTTCACTTATTGAAGACTAAACTTCAAACAGAAAGGCCCACAAACAAACAGCAACCAAAGCCACTACAGTAAAGGCCTGACAGAGCATTAAAAAGGAGGAAACCCGGAATCTGGTGATGTCCATGAGTTCAAGACTTCAGGCTGTCATTGCCAGCAAAAGGTTTTCAACCAAGTATTAGAAATGAACATTTTATTTCAGTTTTTTAATTTCCTGATTACTTTTGAGCCACTGAAATGAAGTGATTGTGTTAAAAAAAAAGGCTTTAGTTCCTCATATTTTTATGCAATCTTTTTGTTCAACCCACTAAATTAAAGCTGAAAGTCCGCAGTTCAACTGCATCTGAATTGTTTCATTTAAAATTCATAGTGGTAATGTACAGAACCAAAATTAGAAAAAAGTTGTCTCTGTCCAAAGATTTATGGACCTAATTGTAGAATGCAATCTCTATAACAGAAATTTGATACACTTTTTATTTAAAGGGAATCTTCTGGTCTACTGGCACAAATATAGCCTAAATATTCAGAACCATAAACCCAAAATCCATGTACCTACACACAGCATTCCTTCAAAACCACCATTGGAAGGTTTAACTCTCTCCCACTCAAGGAATTATGGGAGAAGAGATTCAATTTGCAAGTTTTGATTTCTTAAATGTTTTTTTGCTGTTGTGTGTAAATCATAGTCCTTTTTTATAAGGGTCCAATGTGAAATAACACAATCCACTCATACTCTACTAATATAATTCACACAGTGCTATGGGTGGCTCAGCTGGGTCCTCGCAGGAATAATGGAGGCAAAGCATCTCCAAATTGTCAGTAATACAGTTCAGAAGAAATCTTGGACACCAGTTGTTGTTGAAGAGAACTAAACGATCGAAGAACAGACGGCAGGGGGGCAGAGGGGCACTGAGTGAACGCCGTATTGCTAGGACCAGAAGGTGATGCATATTCCAAGGAAGGAAAGAGTAGTCAGTGTAAGTTGGGGAATATGGGCATGCTGTTGGGTGTTTGAAAGCCTTTCAAGCCAACAGAAAGTTGCCTGTGTGTACAACATGGATGTGAGTGTGTTGATGCCTGCAAAATAAAGTGTGTCTCAGTTACTGTCTGTCAGACTCCTGCACAGGGTCTGACTGGGGGCCCGGGGCCCACCAGGGCTGCTGCCTCAGGCCCCGTCTCCGGTCTGTGGCCCCGCCCCCTGCCACTGACGTGCCGCCGCGTTTGTGCACATGCACGCAATCGCATACCTCCCAACATTCTGGAAAGAGGGACAATTTTGACCACACCCCCAAATTACCACGCCCGTTTTACAAAATTTTCCAGGTTATGAAAGTTTCAACATATTTCTGTAGTTTTTATGTTTTATTACAGTTTTACTAATGAAGGTGAATTGCCCTTTAAGTTGTCTAACTTTTCCCAAGGGATAAAACTGTTACAAATGTATCTATTTTGGGCTCTCTGCCAAAAGACAATTAAGTTAGAGACATTGTATCTTTTTTGGCTGTTCAGTGCAGAGAAATTGGGACTTTCCAGTACAAATGCAGGGTTGAGCTGTCAAAAGAGGGACTGTCCCGCTCAAAGGGGACAGTTGGGAGGTATGAACAATCGCACACATGGCAGGACGAACTTTAGATGTGCAGGGTGCAGCTATAGGCCGGCCCTGCTCCTGCATTTTAGTGTAATCTTCTCATGAACTGTAATACAAATTCATCTTACACCAAATGATATGCTCTGTGGCTATTTCTATAACAATAACCGAATTGTGTGTTTACGTGACTATTACAATTAAGGGTATAACTACATGGACGATTTCCGCGCGCTTCTTTCGATCCGACGCTAGGCAACAAAATGCACGCATCAAGTCAGATGTGACGGGAAACAAGGTAAGTAATACAAAAGTCGGATGGTGTCTCAGCGTTTGTCTGACAGTTGTGTCGCTTCGGACGAATGCTGCGACACAATCCAACTTTTGTATTACTTACCTTATTTCCCGTCGCATCCGACTTGACGCAGGTGTTTTGTCGCCCGGCGTCAGATCCAACAGAAACGCATGGAAACCATCCGTGTAGTTGTACCCTTAGAAAAGTACCAGAGTAAGATGTGGGAATTTACTCATTGAAAGCCTTAAATTAATCTCTACAGTTAGTTATTTCTAAAAAGCAGGCAGGGCTGTATTTATATTTAGACTCCAAGGGCCTGTGCGTAGGGGCCAACCTTTGGGGGTGGCCCTATAAAGTAGATCAGATAGTACATTTTTTTTGTAAAATAAAAAACCTCCACAGCTGGGGCGGTGAGGGGTATGTGAGATCTTGGATAGTATTTACGCATACATTTGCACATCACTTCCGCAACTGGGGGGCACGCATACAAGGTCTGGTTCCCAGGGTGGCACCAGACTTAAATAGAAAGCTGAAACCAGGGACATTTTGCAAAGGCAATAAATTCAAGGGAGTTACAACATACAGTTTTATAAGGCTTAAGTGCACAACGAACAAAACTAAATGCTGTGGCTGCTGATAAATGGCTGACATGCTGTAATACGTCAGCAGATTACAATTTCAACCCTGCTTTATTCCCAAACTGAACAATATCCATAGCACCTGGACATTGGTGCCAATCTTCAGGACACCATACGCATACAAATAATCAGCTTAAGTGACATCAGGCAGTTAAGTGGCCCATGCAGCCTTTACTTTATATACTGTTATAGAAATAAAAATAATGTAGGAACAAATTTGTATCCAATGTTTTATCTACTTAACACATAGTCAATGACCCTCAATAAAATATTAAAAGAAAAACAATTCCCTGCATGACCCCCACTACTTTAGTATACAATGACGAGAGATACAAGAATATAAAAATATTTCTGATGCAAACATTTGCAAAGCAATAAAAGATCTATTCACAAAAAATCCCTGAGACCTTTAGTAAATGAAAGCTAATATAAACATGTGCTGCACGCTCAGTGTGACACTTAAATCAATTTATTGCTTGATCTCTAACAACTCTGACATATTGCCATACATGGCTGTGCTGGAATGTTTACACAATAAGATTTACATTTATTTCTTCTAAATGGTTGCTGGCTCCTCCGGATTGGAAACAGCATACTAGTAAATGGAATGACTGTGCAGGAGGCTTTAAACTGAGATTCTTCTATATAATATATCAAGTACTGTTTATGGCAATTGGACATTTTCAGCTGTGTTTTGTCCTTTAGGGCTAAACCTCTTTGGTGTTTTTGATGGAAACAATTCGGCCAAATATCAGAGAAAACCACTTCAACTCTTATCTTCAGGCTGAGCTGCACCTCAAATGTCCTTTCTTGTCTTTACACACAAGGTCTTCCCACTTGGATTGTTTTGTTCTGTGGTTTATGTTTAATACATTACACAGCTCACATTGTTTAAAGACACTTTAATCCATCAAGTGAAGGTAGTAAAGTCACAAATGAATGTGTGAAAGCCAGCAAATGTGTGGTCATTTACGGAGAAGAAGTGGCGTGGGGTTGTTCCTGGGCTCAGGCTTGGAGAGGCTTTGGTACAAATGGTGATTTAATGAGAGATCTATTTGCAATGCTTCAAGGTTTTCCAAATTCAAATATTTGTATAACAGAAATAATTTGTTCAGTATTTCTTGGAAGCAATATCTACTTTTTCCCCTTCTGTTTAGTTGACCAGGAGTATGAAGTCCTTATCACAACAAATGTTTCCTAAATGATAACCATTTTTAATACCACCCTTTCAAATCACCCTATACATCCTATACATGTGGAATACTTAGAATAGGGAACAAAGTTAGGGCTATGAGGCAGGGCTTTTCCAGGGAGCCTTCTTTGCATATACAGGGAGCCAAATATTTGCATATGTTAATAACATGAGTGAGAACTGCTACATTATCCCATTCCATAGGAACTATCTCACAAACAGCTTCTAATGAAAAAACAGTTTTTGTTCTTATAACACGGAAGAGGTAAATTGCATTCTGAGTAAATCTCCCTATGAATGTCTGTAAATACTTAGTTGTTGAAGTAAATAGCCAGAAGGGCAATTTACTTTTCCCTGGGAAGCCCCATAGTGCTCATCTAAAAAATACTTGCGTGCAGATGAATGCTGAACTCTGCTCCTTGTGTCGGATTTAAAACCTGGTGCAAGGAACTGGCTACAGCTTCAGGAAGAATAGACGAGCTCTCTCCAACTGCCGTAGGAAAGGCTGGAAGAACAGAACATTGAGACCTGCATCTGCTTTTTTTTATTGCTGTTAAAAAAAAAAGATGTCAGTTTATTCACAAGGAAACTTTGGGGGACTCTGGAAAGCCGAAATGATCCGACTGCCATCCCGCCGGCAATTTACATTCTAGCCAGCAGGAAGGCATTTCGGGGAAATTTGTCGCCCGAAAAATTGTTTTTATGCTGGGCAACTAATCTCCCAAAATAGCAATGTGTGCCCTGGCCCTAAAACTAATAGATTTTCCCTTATTTATCTCCTTATTTACAGTAACTGTTTTTATTGTGATTTCCCATAGACCATAAATAGGCAAGTTTTTGTCTCAAAGAATAAAATGATTTTGTAACCAAAGCCTACGGGTTTACCCACAAGTTGGGGGGGGGGGGTTCAGGCCGACTTCCACAGTACATCCTTAGGCCACGGGTAGGTTCAGGCTAAACTTTAGCCTCCATTCTCCCCTCCCGCAGCCTTCTTCTGCCCCACGTCCGCCTCTGCACGTGCCTTTTTAAATACTTGCGCCCTGCCCCTTTTGTGATGTCACAGCGCGGTGGGCGTGGGTATAAAAAGAGGGGAGAGCGCCGGGTTAGGGTTGGGTGCGGGCTGGGGTGCAGCGGGTTAGGGTCAGTGCAGGTCAAGTTTTTCTCTATCTGCCACTGTATTGCTGCCTTATTCATTAAAGGAAAACGATTCCCCTGAAACAATGTAGGTCTCTATAAAGATATATTGCTTAAAACAGCTCATATGCAAAACCCTGCTTTGTGTAAATAAACCATTTTCATAATAATGTACTTTTTTTAGTAGTATGTGCCATTGGGTAATCATAAATAGAAAATTTCCAAAATATGTGTTTTTTTCATCATAAAAGGTTAATATGTCTGTCTACTTTATTTATTTTTTGTAATTGGCTTGCCCTTTAAATAGCCTGAAATATGTATAAAACTTTGCTCTTATGTAGATTTCCCATATGCAAATTAGGATTCATATTCGGTTTGGCCGAATCCTGCTGAAAAAGGGACAATCCTGGCCAAATCCTGCCCGAATCCCTAACCGAATTCTGGATTCGTGCATCCCTACCTGTTATGCAGAATGGCCGGGACCTGGGGTTTTCTGGATAAGGGGTCTTTCCATAATTTGGATCTCAATATCTTAAGTCTACTAAAAAACATTTAAAAATGATATAAACCCAACAGGACTGTTTTATTTCCATTAAGGATCCACTATATCTTAGTTAGGATCAAGTGCAATGTAGTGTTTTTTTATTACAGAGATAATTTTAATTATTTGATTAAAATGGAGTCCTGTAGTTCGGGAAGCTTTCTGGTTAATGGGTTTCCAGATGTTCACACATACACCTTATAGATAGATAGCCTTTTTATGCTAATAAATAACTATGCTATTGTTAATAGCATGGCTATCTGTTATCATAACAGAGACCAAGAAGAAATTAGGTTACTGGGGGTTCTGGATTAAGATTGTGAACTTCTTTGTTACATCTCATGGTGAGGTCTGTGATGCTTCACTAACCATTCCACTAGTGGGCAGTATACACATTGCAACAATAATAGTGGGGCAACAATAAAGCACTGGGATTTCTGGGTATGTCAAATATTGAGAATTATAGCCAAGATACGCCCATTTCTTTCACAAACAACAGCTAATCCATGACCTTATTTTATCCCGTTTAGACTATTGCAATCACCACCTAACTGGTCTTTCTGACACCCATCTCTCTCCCCTCCAATCAATCTTAAACTCTGCTACCAGGATCCTTCTGCTCTCTCCTAAAAGAGAACCTGCTCAACCCCAACTAAAATCCTTAGCATGGCTGCCTGTTAAGCAAAGGAAAGCATATAAAACCCTTATACTAACATTCAAAGCCCTTCACTCCTCTGCTCCTCATTGCATCTCTTCTCTTGTGTCACTATACGTTCCTGGTCGTCTTCTTCGCTCTTCTTAGAGCCACCTCCTCTTCACACCATCCACATCCACTGCCATCTCTCGCCTCAAACCCTTCTATCTTGCTGCTCATTACCTCTGGAATTCCATCCCTGAATTCCTCCATAAAGAATCCTCTCTCAATCTCTTCAAGAAAAAACTAAGAGCCTACCTTTTGGAGCACTAGAACATTAGCCTAGCCCTACTGACTATGCCATACCTTGTGCACTTTTTTTTATCTCCAATTTGTATGTTACAGTAGCTTCCCATCCACTTAGACTGTAAGCTCTATAGGGCAGGGGCCTCCTTCCTACTGTGTCTCTTACAAGCCCTTTGTCCTATGATTCTGTATATATTTATTATGTGATTTATCTCCCCATGTATACTTTTATATGTATTGCATACATACATACATACATACTTTCAAAATAAAATACTGCAATGTACCCTTTTTTCTTTCTGTCTAATGCTTAAACCGATATCAGTATGATGATGGAGTGCAATCACACAGAATTTCCATTCATAGATGATCAATACAATACATACTTTGTAGTACAGGATAATTGTGGTCTGTTAGTAAATGTCGTGTATGTTTCAATTCAGTATTAATTGGTGTATTTATATTGATGTGAAGTCAACATAAACCAAGTATTTTAAATAAGCATTTAAGAGTGTATTCAGACAGTAAATTTGCGTTTTTTGGGTTGTTTCGAGGAATTCAGCAACTGGCACGCTGAGAGATAGGAAAAACCAACTCACAACTAGAACACTGGAGAACTGTGGCAAGAAAGCAAAGGTTCCCAAGCTGTCAGTGCAGGGTTGGAACTAGGTGTAGGTAACAGAGGCATTGCCTAGGGCACATCAGTGCTGGGAGGCAGCAAACTGGCAAACAACAGGGGGAGGTGAGCAAGCAAGTGAGGAAAGGGAATGAGTGAGAGACTATTACAGAGGTGTGCATATCAGCTAGCAGGGGGCACCAATACAGCTTGGCATGGCACTCCCCAGTTGCTCCACAAACTTCAGTGTCACCCATTATTTAATATATTCTAGACCTAATTATTGCATGTTGGAAAACATATGAAGAAAAAGCAGGACTGACCAGCACTCAAACGGATCCACAGGACCAGAGAGAATACGTTAAAATAATATTTTTATTTATACAAAGTTAAAAAATGTATCTCTGCATCTCCATTCGCCCTACGCGTTTCGCGACCATTTAGGGCACTTCGTTATGGGCTCTGACTAAGTGCCCTAAATAGTTGCGAAACGCGTCAGGCAGATGGAGATGCAGATATAAATTTTTTAACTCTCTTGATCCGTTTGAGTGCCATTCGCCCCTGCTTTTTCTTCATATTCCTTGCCGTACCGCTCCCTAAAGCTGGGGGTCTGGGGCTGGTGCACCCGCACCACGTTCTCTACTTGGTGAGTAATTCACAATTTATTCTGGAGCACTGTTTTTCCCATTATTGAAATGTTGGAAAACATGCCAATTGAAATAAAATGAAGTCTTTCAGACAGATCCACAATATGCGTCAGTGTGATACTCTTCATTGTCCTTTGCAAAACTAGCTTGTATTGTATTGATGTTTATTTTAGCCCAAAACTAATGGTACCATATAATCAATATAAAAATCAAATTATTTGAAGGGCTGTATTCTTTAGTTAATGTGGCATACATCTGCACTTCATTTGTTGCAGTACGTGCCAAGTCTTATGTTACTTTGATTTTCTACATGATGAGAGAGTTGATTCATACTCTCATTTTCTTTTTTTCAAGTATTTTCTTGTCCTCATGATATTTCCTCTCTGTCTGGAATCAATTCCTATTAAGTCACAACTCAACGCTTTCATTGTCACTAATGGGCTGATTTCAAGGAGGGGTATGCATTACGGACACTTAGAGACCTATATTTCAAAATCTATTTTGTGGGATTTCTGACACTATAAAGAATGCAATCATGTGGTAACATGATAAAAACAACATCCATTTCCAAATGGTAGAGAGTTCTTTCTCTAAATATGGACTATATGATGTCATCCATATGATATGTCCCCCACCTCTCTTTAACAAGCTCATTATCATTACAAGGTTTGATATTTCCTGACTGTTAAAATATAAGCTGCTAGGAAACGATAAGGGTTCTAGATAATTTGCAATGAAGTATAAATACATAGAAACTTTAACCAAAACAGTATATGATTTGATTTTTTATGACGTTTTATATCATACTAAGAAGTGGAACTGCCTGGGTCTCAATCGTGATGGGACCTGGAGCTCTGGGAGTGCCATTGCAAGCAATCAAGTTCCCTGTGAGTTCTGTAGTTTCAAACGTCTGAAGAAGTCATCAGACAAATGTCATCAGGCTGTGACATCATCAAACATGAGCGTTAATGAACACGCTCTCTGCTATGTGCTGTGTTGACATTAATCTGGAGGAACATTCTTGAAAATGGATGCATCTTATGTTATTGTTAGTATAATAAGTACTGCAATATCTTTGTTTGTCTTTCTACTGAGTTTTGAGCGCTGAATCTTTTTGAAATGTAATGAACATTGTTCAAAGGTAAACAACGTCAGGTTGGACAGTCATTCATGTAGGTTTCAAAAAATGGTTGGCAAGAACTGGGGGGTTATATCATTCAGTGATTAAAATTATAATTACTGCTTTCCTTTAAAATATCATAGTGAATTCTTTAAATCCTACCTATAAAGCCTGCATTGCCTATTATATAGTGAATAAAGTATATAAAATATAAAGATATTATAATTTACCGAGGAGTTTCATGACCATATAAAAACACGCGCCCGAAGGCCGCGTGTTTTTATAGAGGTCATGGAACTCCGAGGTAACTTCTAATATCCTCATATTTTGCAACTGGGTGTACTTTATTTATTATAATACACAAGTTTCAGTGAGTCATGTGACAGAAATGACATCAGAATTCACCGTTTATAATTGATCACATAAGAACTCACTATTTATAAGTATATAATTTACAAGATATTCATAGCTTTTGTGTATTATAATATATATATATATATATATATATATATATATATATATATATATATAATATAAATTATTCTACATTGCCTACATTGCCAATTATAATATATGTATAAATAGAAAGAGATGCTGTGGGATGATATTGGGGTGAAACATTTTAGTTTTTTGTTGGGAAGAATTTATGTGTTTCTCGTGGCACTGGCAGATTTAATTAATGACAGAAAAAAACATCCACAATCATTTTGATATTTTTTGATCTGCATTCTGACTAATCAGGAACAGACTGATGTCTCATTCAGGGTAGTGTTTTGCTGTACAGATCACACACAAATAACTTTCTATCTACAGTACTGTATAGATTCGACACAGATACCTACAGGAGTGTGAACAATTAACAGAGAATTACATGAAATAATGTACTTGTTTATATGTTACCGCCTTTATCACATTAAATAATCATTTCTGTTCATCTGTTCTCACTGTTTCCAAAGAGGAAGGAAGCTAGAAGAAATCAACATATTTTCATGGTTTGTCTCTGAATATGAAGCACAGCAGTGATGTTTTGGCACTCAGTTATAAGTAACATACCCATTTCTAACACAATGCATGGCTTTTATCACTATGCCTGTCCAAATATTTTCTTTAAATCAAATTCCAATGTTCAATTACAGTCAGTGCAAAAACATAAACCCTTCTCAACCCCATTAACATATGACAAAGGGGGATGGGGTGTGCACTTAAAAATAACCAAATGTGTTAGAAAATATAGATGTGAAATATTGCAGTTTGATGTTGAGTAAACAATTAACATTTAACTATTAGCTAACCTTCCACGGCTATATTATAAGAATTTGAATTTGCAAGTGGGATATAACAATTAATAATTTATAAAATGAATCCATGTAATTTGTCTTGGGTTCTTTTTTTATATTTAAACTGGATAGAACTTTATCAAACCCATAGTTGCAAATATTAGGTGTGGTAAGGCCATAATAAATAATGGACCATAGAGGGGAGATTTTGGAGTCCAAGAAGTCTTAAACTTTCTACATTAAAGCATGTCATACATTCCATTACAATATGGGTAAATATGAGTCGTTCATCGGTTGTCGGGTTATGGGCGGATAGACCTCTGTCCCCTAATAATGCAAGCTGTCCATAGGTACCCTGCCTGGGTACTCAGGCCGATTGCAGGCTGCATTTCCCCCACCTCCTGTTAGAGTCCTGCAGTTAAATGTAATGATTTCCCCAGACCTGGGTGATCCGCTTCCGGAGTGACATCACTTTCATCTGTCAGTGATGTCACTGGTTTTCGCGTGTCCCGGGTTGAGCCTTAAATTAGGGCACTGGGTGTAGGTTTTGGGAGCTGGAAGAGGGAAGATATAGACAGGGCCAGTGGATCCGGGTTGGGCATGGCTCTGCCCAACTGGACCCACACAGTGGCTGAATATTTTAGTGCACACAAAGGAGCAGTTTAACCTTTTTTCCAGTTTTGTTTTCTAAATGGATAATGATATAAAATATATAATTTTACTATTCTTGAAAATAATTGACAGTTTGAGTAATTACTTATCAAAGAGCACCACACACACAGTGTCCCAAGACCCAAAACAAAAAACGAGGCTGACACTAACCTTTATATGTAAGTTGTAAAAAAAAAATCACAAAGTTTGCTTAGGCACTTTGACCCATAATAAGCAATATCATGTTAATCAAGACAGCAAACTATCACTGGAATTTCAATTGACTGCCTAGGTGCACAGACCTTGAGAACGTAGGCTAATCTCACACTATGGCCAATACTACCTGTGCAGAATGCTACTGATGTTAATGGTAACTAACAGTCACCTTGTGTACATGTGTATTATGGCTAAATACAGGACCAATAACATATTACCAGGGCTCTACCAGCTTACAGTCTATATTTTTGGACTGTGGGAAGAAACCAATCAAGCACTGGCAAAAACTGGATCTAGGACCCCAGCACTGCAATTCAGCAGTTCTAACCACTACCCCACAGTGCTAAGTTAGAGAACTATTGGAAGCAAGAGTTGATAGGTATATACACATTTCCAAACCATAAGAAGGCTGAATCTATTGGTTTATAGGATAAGATTACCACTTTCCATAGTTGGTCTGAGTGCTCCTGATGAAGGGAGGGTGTCCCGTCCCCCCCAAAACATTGAATGTTTGGTGGCTAAATAAAAGGGGATACTGCATTAACTCGAGTGTGTGCAGATCTGTCTCTATACGTGTACATTGCTCATGCCCCAGACCATCAGCAAAGGGGAGTAATTCACAGAATATATATATATATATATATATATATATATATATATATATATATATATATATATATAAAGGGTTTCTTTAGATAAAGCAAGAGATATCAAATTCATAATTCAGCTCCAGTGGTTGTCTGGTCCCTAGGTAAAAGATCCATTTGGCTTCTTTTTTAAGTTTTATTAACTCCTCGAATATTTTGAACAATTTTGTCGATACCTATTACACTTAAGAAGGACACATTTCCATTATTACTTCAAAATGTTTTGCTACAGGAGTTACGCAGTTTTCTTTTGTAATGTGAAGTATATTTTCCCTGATAGTATCTTTCAGTTTGCGATTGGTTTGACCTACTGTACATTAGTTACAAGTTAATAGATAAACTAAGTTTTTTGTATTGCAATTAATGTAATTTTGTATTTTATGTGTCTTATTAGTGGTAGAAGAGGTAAAATCTTCTTTATATATTTTATATATTTGCATGTAATACACCCACTCGCACCACACTGAACACAACCCTTTGTTTGTAACCAAGTATTTTGTTGTTCTTTAAATCTGATAAAACTGGGAGTAAGTTTATTACCCAGAGTTTCTGTTCTCCTAGGGATGCATTTGTGTTCTTTTTTAAGAATTTTCCTAAATTCCTATTGATAATATTTCTTATTTGGTTAAATTGGGGACTGTATATCAGTATACATGATAAGGTTTTAGAATCATCTTTCTTCTTTTTTTGGCAATCACTATTTCTTTTGTTGAAATTATTTGTAGAAATGGAACAAGTATTGTCCGCATTAGCACCATATCTTTTAAATAAATCCTCTCTATTTATTTTAGCTGCTTTTTCATAAGCTTTATCCAAAATATCTTTATTATAGCCCCTTTGTGACAATTTTTTGTGAAGATCTTTAGATTTAATAATAAACATTTATCGTGCAAATGCGACTGTGTGGTATATTGTTAGTTAAATATTTTGGGTGACATGATTTTTGCATTGAGAATTGTGTTTACTGAACATTGTTTCCTATACATTTTCGTGACAAAAGAATTGTTTTCAACATAAAGGGTGATATCCAAAAATTGAATAGAAACTGCATTCATTTCATTAGTGAATTTTAGATTACGGTCATTGTGATTTAGATAAGAAAGGAATTCTGTGAAGAGTTCTTGTGTACCTGACCAGATTATTAGAATATTGTATGAAACAACCATAGTATTATATATATTTAGAGTAGGGATTATCATCTTGAAAAATATAAAGTTTTTTCCACCATCATAAAAAAGGGTTAGTGTAGGATGGTGCAAATTTCACCCCCATAGCCGTTCCACAACATTATAAATAATATTCATCGTCAAAGAGAAAAATAATTGCGTGTGAGTCAAAATTGAATGGCTTGCAGTATGAAAGAGATTTAGTTGGTATTATATGTGCTATAATGTGCTATAATGTATATATGTGATAGGTACCTTTGAGAGGAGTGAGGGGAAAAGATCGTATACTTGCTAAGGAAATCCCACTGTTTCATTTCAACTCCACTCTAACATTTATTTAAAATAACTATAGGTACATCTCTCCAATGCAAATGCAAACAACAAAGCAAAACAGAGCAAAGTAGTAATCTCTGTTATTTGCTTGTATATGCAAAGAGCTTGTCAAGCAAAAATGGGAAAACTATGGATAGTGGTGTGAAGAGATGAAAGTCACTATTTGACATGTATTGTAATTCAGTCAAACATTAGACAAAAATGGGCTGGCACAAAACTGGATCATGTCAAAGGATTGCTGCTAAATTTATTTATTTATTTTTTTAATTACATCTGCAAAAAAACCTTTGAAATTCCTCTAATTTTGGTTGTTTGCTGCCTATATGCCAACCTGCAAAAAAAACATATGAATATGTTTAATTCTTTTTTTTACCCCAAATCCCTAGACATTTTAAAGTAACAAGCCACAAGCTAATAACAATGAAAGTATGGCACTTTCTAAGGAACGAGGAACAATGGGAAAATAAAGACATTTGAAGGCATATGTATAAACTCTAATAGCTAAACCTTGATAGCTGCCTACCATACTCAAGTATTTCAATTTGTTTCTGCAAAACTTGATTCTCTAATGGAAGGTAAAGGTCACCTTTAAGTCATAATAGGCCTGTGCCAATAGAACAACTTTTTTATTAAAAAAAATAGGAAGGAGTACTGTATATATATCTACTTAAGATGTGATAATTAAAGACTTTTCTTTTAGCAAATAAGTTATAAAAATAGAAGCAGCATTGCGCAGGCTGTCAGTGTAGAGAAGGCAGAATTTATCATAACTCCTTTGTTTCCCAGTATTTACAGAAAGTTTATCAGCCAAGAAATAAATCTACAACAGCATGAACTAAAATGGAGATAGAGAGTCCCAAGTAGGAGGTGCATTACTCATTTTTCACAAGAAGAATGATCAAGTGTTTCCTAAGCTAGTATGTAACTTGACGTTTAGGTTCTGCCTAATGATCTATGTATAACTATAAAGAGAGATCTTTGCCATCAAAGATTCAGGACAGGCTTAAGAAACCACAGTAGACCCACAGCACTCCTCTTCAGTTCACATGGAATGTTTATTATTCTGGAACAACTAAAATGTTGAAGCTTTATTTATAAAGTGCAAACGTATTCCACAGTGCTTTGCAGATATTATACATCATTCATATCAGTCTCTGCCCCAGTGGAGCCTACATTGACTTATATATGATATTAAGTTGCCCGACAAAATACTCATTAAAGAAGTTGTTAAAAGGCCACTGCACATACCCACAGCTGTGAAAGAATATAGGGAGTGATCTTAGTTGAATGGTCGTGAATGGACAAGAAGGCTTAATTATTTTTGATTTCTATTACGTCACTTGTTTTTTGCAGTTTAAGAAAAAATTCCTACCTTTGTTTCATGTTCATATACTACTGTATTTTTCAATGCTATTGCTTGTGTATTTTGTCTCTAACTAAACAATACTTTTGAAGCACCTGGTATATTCATTAATGAAAAAAACACATCTGCATTTATAGTTAGGAATACTCTTTTAAGGACTTTCTGGGAAAATGGAAGAAAACTCTTTTGGGATCTGCTCTTTATAAATGTCCAGCACACACAGGCTTTGGGATAATCTTTATGCCCTCATTCCTTCTGTCCTGGCTGTGAGCATTTTCCATTCTCATAATCACTGGACCTGGCACTTTTAAAAACAAAATTTCAATAACTGAATAATAAGTTACAGTAAAAGCCTTGCACGGACACAAACAAAAACTGTTAGTGTTCATTTACATGTGTACTGTGGCCCACTACCAAGTGCAATATGTCAAAAAAAGGAGATCGATCTCAGCAGCGTCTATTTTCCATAACTCCTTTAGGGCAGAAAGGCCATGTTCTAGAGTGCTTGTCAGAACTTTAAAGTCTTCCCAGAGTGAAATAAACAAAGCTACATCTAGATGGAAGCTGATATATGATCAAGGATATGAAAACAGTTTTGCTCTGCTTTAGCCATATTTAGGGTGTTTTTTTCAGACCTTTGTAAACAAAGATGATAAAACTGTCACAGATCTAAAAATAAAATGAGCAGGAAATGTGCTTCTGGGTTATACTCTTGGGGCTGTATGGAGAAGTAAGTTATTCTGTAGCCATGCATGATGTACACATTTTAATATCTCTGTCTCTATCTCAGCACTGCTTAGATTGTTGGAGACATGTCAATTGCTGTGTTAAAATGCTGTGTAGCTAAAATTTATGTTATTATGATAAGATGCACCAAATACAGAATTCAACAAGATCCAGCCCATTTTGCAGAGTAAGGATTTGTCAAAACCTTATTGTTTTTAGCAGAATCAAATTTGAGCTCCTACATTCTTTAAAGCATTTTTACAGCTGATGGCAATAGCTCATTTATGAATGCAAGCACGAGTGTAAGGTGCTAGTTTGGATTCATAAAAGGTACTTGCATCCATAGATGCTCCTACCACAGTGAGCAAGCAAATGCATGGACACTACACAACCCAGGAACTACCACCAACCTGTGGCTTCCCTGGAGGGTTTTCTCAAATTTGAACAGCAACATTAGGGATTGGTTTCAGTTTGGCATTCTGATAAATATTTTGTTGATGATCTGGGTTTTGACCAAATCTAAAATTGATGTTTTCTTTTCCATTAAAACAAAAAATAACTGAAAGGTATTGGAAACCCATTGGCAAGGCATACAATTTTAAGGCAAGTCCATATCACAGACAAAGCTTTCAGCACTATAATTTGGCCACAGCCAATAAGACTGAGTTGAGTTATAGAAGACAGTAAATGGGATAGGGCTGACATGGATATGAAACAAGTCTGAACTATTTCAGCAAAATTGTAATAGACAGGTTAGATGGATATCTCTCATCACTTCACATGCTCTGTATTTCTGTGTGTGTTGTGTGTCTACATCTGTGTATCTGGTAGTCTAGCCTGTTGGTGAATTTCTCAGATAACAAGAAGTGTAATTAGTAAGGATGATTAATACTCTCCTGTGTGGTTCTGTGAATGTAATGGGGGCCTACTACTGGGAAATAAGCTACTGTATCTACTGTAAGATCTTTAAAACCAACCAATCATTTGGTCACTCTTCACGTACAGGTGACTGGTCAGTGTATAAGGAATAGGGACAGGCTAGAAGTCAATACCAGAGTATCAGGATCAACAGCAGAGTGTAATGGTAGTACAATTACACCAGTAGGTGCAACTCAGGGAATGCACAGGCAATGATGTCACAGTTGGTAATGTATTGGTTTGTTATGTAGGAGGCTGAGGGACCTATTATATACTGTATAAAACAGTTAACTCCAGAAAAACTGTGAAAAAGCTGTGTGAGATAAACTGTAAATTTACCATAGAGTGTCTTATTTTATGCCTCCTGAATGCCAGATTTGATGCAGTTATTATAAACCAATTCAGACCTCACATAATCCATTAAAGACAATAGGAAAAATTAAATTGGCAAGAAACACAGGAAAAACACTAAAAAAAATTAAATGGATGAATGCCATATTTTCCCGTAGTATTTTCAATTGGCAACTTCCATTTACACTGAGTTTTTTTTTAGCGATATGTGGTTGTTAAAATCAGTTTGTTAAATACTTGATAATTTATACACAGTGAAGCCTGGTGATGTGAGGTATTTTGTAGCTGTTTTTATTTTTTTACACAGCATGAAAAATAGGTCCCTTAGTGTATGGGATAGTGTATGGGCTATAAACAACAAGCTAATAATAAAAAGTTACCATCCAAAATAAAAAATGCTGTATTTACATGGGAAATAATGAAAATGAGACAGAAAGGACTGTTTAGCAAGGAATTTGAAAAGCAACAGTCAATGTGTGAATGTTGCTTTAACACTTTATATTAAAATTGTAACATCATTTCAGGAAAGGCTGATCTCAGAGTCATAGAACGTTGAGCCCTTATTTCTGATTTTCTTAGATTCACTGTCATCTGGTATGGTGCCTATGGATTGGAGAAAAGCTGATGTTATTCCAATATTTAAAAAGGGATTACGATCTCAGCCTGGCAATTATAGGCCAGTAAGCTTGACATCTGTGGTGGGCAAATTATTTGAAGGCTTGTTAAGGGATCACATTCAAAATTTTGTCCTAATGAATGGCATTATGAGCAACAATCAGCATGGCTTTATGAAGGATAGGTCATGTCAGACTAATTTGATTGCATTTTATGATGTGGTAAGTAAGATTCTGGATAGTGGGGGGGCAGTAGATGTGATCTATTTGGATTTCGCCAAAGCGTTTGATACTGTGCCCCACAAACGACTGCTTTCTAAACTAAGGTCTGTTGGGCTTAATGAAGTCGTTCGCACATGGATAGGAAACTGGCTACAGGATCGGGTACAGAGGGTAGTTGTTAATGGGACATTCTCTACTTGGAGTAAGGTTCTTAGTGGGGTCCCCCAGGGCTCAGTATTGGGTCCACTTTTATTTAACTTGTTCATTAATGACTTAGGGGAGGGTGTTGTAAGTAATGTATCAGTGTTTGCAGATGACACAAAATTATCCAGCCCAATTAATTCCATCCAGGATGTGGCATCCTTGCAACATGATCTTGACAAACTAGCAATCTGGGCAGCCAAGTGGCAAATGAGATTCAATGTTGATAAATGTAAAGTCATGCACCTAGGATGTAAAAATATCCAAGCCACTTATACCCTTAATGGGACTGCACTAGGCAAATCCATTATGGAAAAGGACCTTGGAGTCCTTGTAGATGATAAACTTGGCTGTAGCAAGCAATGCCAGTCAGCAGCATCAAGGGCAAATAAGGTCTTGAGCTGTATTAAAAGGGGCATAGAGTCAAGGGAGGAGGGGGTCATTCTTCCATTGTATAGAGCACTTGTAAGGCCCCATCTAGAATATGCCGTACAGTTTTGGTCTCCATCACTCAAACAGGACATTATTGTATTAGAGAGGGTACAGAGAAGGGCAACTAAGCTGGTAAAAGGTATTGAAAATCTTAGCTATGAGGAAAGACTGGCCAAATTGGGGATGTTCACGCTGGAGAAGAGGCGCTTAAGGGGTGATATGATGACTATGTATAAATATATAAGGGGATCATATAATAATCTCTCTAATGCTTTATTTACCAGTAGGTCTTTCCAGCTGACACGAGGTCACCCATTCCGATTAGAAGAAAAGAGGTTCCGCCTAAATATTTTGAAGGGGTTTTTTACAGTGAGAGCTGTGAAGATGTGGAATTCTCTCCCTGAATCAGTTGTACAGGCTGATACATTAGATAGCTTTAAGAAGGGGTTGGATGGCTTTTTAGCAAGTAAGGGAAAGGGAATACAGGGTTATGGGAAATAGCTCATAGTACAAGTTGATCCAGGGACTAGTCCGATTGCCATTTTGGAGTCAGGAAGGAATTTTTCCCCCTCTAAGGCAAATTGGAGAGGCTTCAGATGGGTTTTTTGCCTTCCTCTGGATCAACTGGCAGATAGGTAGTTAATAAAAAAAAAAAAAAAAAGGTTGAACTCGATGGACATGTGTCTTTTTTCAACCTTACTTACTATGTTACTATGTTACTATGTTACTATGTTACTATGAATAATGCAAATGAAACAAGGAGCCTATTGTGCAGCATCAGTACATAAGAAGCATATGTCATTCCAGCTATGCAAAGCTAGAAATATGGTTTATATTTAGTATAAGCTCTGCCATCCACCATTTTTTCTTCAGCCTTTGTTGTCCTTATTGCTCAAACCAACAATAAAAGAACAATTTCCTAATTAGGACACAGTGGAGTTACTGGAGTTACTGGCAAGCACAGAAACAACAGATTACAGTCTATAACTGGAACCTTCTACTCTCATTTCTAGCTAACCAAAACCAAATGCTAGCAATCAAAACAACTGAAGGCACAGTAGCAACTCGTTCGTATTTGTGTAGCATTATAAGTTTGCCCTACAAATGAAAATGTTTTTTCTACTCCAACGAGGATGGCTAGGCATGGCAGGAATGTCAAAATAAGTCCGAAAGATGTTGTTGTGTATAACATGGGACATGGGAAGAATTCCACTGTAGTTTTGGAAACCAGCAAAGAGGACACCAGATATTATACAACTAATGCAGTCTTTGCTATGTGACAGTCTGTGGCTTTTGTCAGGCAAAGAGCTTGTATCTTTCATGGGAATGGGTAACGGGGGTGTGGGGTGTGATTTACTTTCCATTCTCTAACCACAGCTGCTAGAGCATGCTACATACACTGTGACCATCTCCCTCAGGTGGGCCCTTATATGGGTTTGGAGGAAGGGATGGTGTAGTTCAACTACAACTTTTTCTGCTGTGATGAACTAATAACGGAGGCAAGTGGTTCTTAATCATAAAATAGATGTTTATTCGACGTAGATGAGGTACTCACTTAGTACAACAGATCCTCATGAGGCAATATGATCGGATAGTGATTTAGTATAATAGCCAGACAAATTATCTTCCCCAAAGGGAAAGGACCATGTGCTCCATCCAGGCCAAACAGGAAGGGCCATGTGCTCTGTCCTATTAAATAAACTATTGAAAGGTATTTGTCATAACATCTCTGGGCCAGTAAGGGAAACATCCCTCCCAAGTGCTTAGGTAGGTCATGCAGCTTTTTGGGACCGAATAGAAGAGCTAAGCATTTTCATAACTTAGCCCATAGTAAGGTGACCCTACAGAAAGTCTAAACATTAAGGGGACCAAGGAGTTAACTTCCCCTACTGACTCAGGGAGTCTTGATTTCCATTACATCTTGCTAATCACAATGGTGCCCTCTACTACCATTCCTCCCCTCTAACTATCTTCAACAGGAAATACCTCCTACAGACCGCATACAAACAATAACATAAGTATAAACCAATCTATAACAGCATTAACATACATAACTACATAATATCAAAATAATCATCTTTTACCAGAATTCTCCCACCCTTTACTGGAATGTATTAATGGTTAAATCCCTGCTTGATAAAGACAATGGCTCCACAGAAGATAATAAAACTAGTTTTAACAGTAATCTGTCTTTGGGAAAAAGATGAAGCCTATGAAGATAGGTTTTAACTCTCATAATTGTAAGCTCACTGTGCTTGAACTTTAGGCCTAAATAAAGGCTTGCTTGCCCTAAATGATTGCCTGAATTATAGCTTAGCCACTTTATCCATAATGTTGTTTATGGCTAAAGATATGCAGAGTCACTGTTTTTCATCATGAATCTAAAAAGGGATCATATCAGTCACCAACATATCTGGAATAGTCTAGAATGTGGTATCACCAAAGACCAAGCATGTATGTCAAAGGAGATGAACTGATATGAACAAAAAACGGAATATTAATTGGGTGGCATATTGGGTAAATGAGGACACTGGGCATTGGTTAAAATACTGGACTGGAAGGGATATTTTGGTCTAAGGGGTAGCATGTGTGGTTATCAAAATAAACCAGGAATAATGTCCAGGAGATATTTCAATGGAGAAAGCTGGAAAGTAGATCCTGGGAAACACACCGCATAGAGACATGATCTCCCACGGCTAAAACCAACTCGTGAGGTAAGAATCCTTTTTATTCTTCTTTGTTTTGCTTGTCCTATGTACATCTGTATTCTCCACAGGTTCATTAAAGCTTGGCTTTTTGCCAATTTGGAGTCCTGTTGGTATTTCAATGGACAAGATTTTCTCCCCAGGTAAATAGAAGATTTTACTGGCCAGTAAAAATTTTGTATAATGTCAAAGTAATTAATAGTGAAGAAAGATACAGTATATATGAAGGCTGATTTTTTTTTCCCAATAAAAAGTGGAAACCTTAGGAGGGAGCCGGAGGCTGGATCTCAGAGTGAAGTGTAGATTTGGGGGTCATTACAATAATAAGTACAAATAAATACAATTCACAGTTGAATTAAAGATGAACAACTAAGTATTAAACAATAGAGGCACCTGCCCCACTGAGCTTACAATCTAAGTCTGTAATTTACAGACACAGGTTACAGGTTGCAGGTTACAGTGGGTGACACTACAATATAAGTGTCCGTTTCCAGTTCAGGTGAGTGCTCCATAAGATAGTCTTTGAATTTCGTTCTAAAGAGACTGAAGGAGGATTTTCTTCGGAAGAATTCAGGGATAGCATTCCAAATGTAAGAACCAGCAAGGCAGAAAGGTTTGCATGTATGTGTGTATATTACTATTTGTATTACGCTCCTTGAGGGCAAAGCACTGTACAGCAGAACAATAAATTAGTAGAATAAACAGGAGTTTAAATACAAATAAGTACAAAAATTCTATACAGAAAAATATAAAGTACAGTCACAATATTGGGAATAGTCCAAAATGAATTTTGAAATTTATCATTGAAGAGTGCTAGGAGGCAATTAGAGGCAATTTGAGTCTCGGAGTCAGCTGTTAATTAAGGGGTTGTTAAATATATCATAAAGATGATATTGAAAGCCAAATTAGTGGATGAGCTCTACACAAGACAGAGAATATAGGGAGAAAACAATAGGCCTGTTAAAGGGGAACTAAAGTCTAAAATAGAATAATGCCAGAAATGCTGTATTTTGTATAATAAAAATAAACATGAACTTACTAAAACAATGATTTATGTTTTCAAAGTTGGCTGCAGGGGATCATCATCTAGTAACTATGTTAAACCATCTTTGCAAGACCAAGACTGTGCACATGCTCAGTATGGTCTAGGCTGCTGTTAGAAGGCTAAGATTAGGGATTATCATAACTAATCAAGACAGCACAATTCACATAATCAGAATATGCTAACTGCAGTGGGTCTGCGGATAAAAATCTTTACACAGTCGCCGGCTGCTCTACAGACAAAAGCTGCTGGAAGGGTCAGGCTAAGCTCATAGGGGAGGAGGAGGGAAGGAGTGCCAGCAGACCACAGCATGATCACACCAGTCCACGTGGTCAGCGGTGAGCAGCATATTGCCCACCCACCCTAAAATGGTTTGAGTGTAAGAGATTAGGTGATGTTTGGAAGCTTTGGCTTCTAATGATGGGGTTTTGGTTTAGTCACAGCTTGGGGTTTGGCAGGGGAATGCTTGCCACAGTGGGAAGGGGCTAGCACCACTGGCATTTATGGTATTGTTTAACCTCCTTGGGCAATGGTTCTGGGAGGTTGGAGTTCAGAGTGAGACCTACTTATGCCTTCACTTGCCCACCTTAGCGCAGTGCAGCTTGCATGGCAGGGGGGCCTGTTCACTCCAGTGGAGTAGGCAAGCATTCCCAGGTAGTAACGTTGTCTATGCAATTGTTATGTAACCTTTTTAGGTGGTTTACAGTGTTAATAAAGTTGCGGCCATTTCATATTCATTCTGACTGTTGTGTGTAATGTCTTGGGGAGTACAGGGAAAGGTAACAGGCAATGATTCAGTAAGGGGGGGGGTCTTGACAACTGTATGCCTTGATGCTGCCCTGCATGGTATCAACAGTCTAAAACTGCTAATATATCAGAAACTGCTAAAAACTGTAAATTGCAATAGTGCTCAAAGTACCACCATGTTTGCATTCATTTTTATTTGGTCTTTGATCCCCTTTCAAAATCAGGCTGAGTATAATCACACAAGAAAGACTTTTCTGAAATTGGCTTACAAAATGTACTGTAGTTCAGAACACTGTAAACTGGAGATAAATATGGAACAGATTAGCGACACATTATTATAAATGATGCCATTAGCACAATTACCAGTAGGTTAATCACATCAGGAAGTCACAGAAATGAAGTTATATTAAAGAAAACAAGTTGCTCAGAATCAATTCAACATTGGCAGAAATGCATGGACTATACTAAATTAAAGGTAAAATATGCACTTTTTTGTGTCTGGCTCATCTTTTCCTCTGTAAATGTTAATTTAAACATATAGGCATACAATATTCTCACTGTAAACAATATTTTTGCATATTTGTATTTTAAGGGTTTACGCTTCCAGTCTGCCTTGCTTGACTGTGATGCCATTATTTATCCTTAGGGATTTGCTGAATCTGTGTTTTTCGTTTTTATTCAGCTGGATAACAAATGTTCCAAAATAGATTTAACTGAATCTCAACCTGAACCCTAATTTTGATATTCAAATTTGCTAATGCTGGAAAAAGCAAACAAAACCAAAACAGAACCTTTAGTGGTTTTGTGATGTAAATGAATGTGACTTGGCTCAAAGTGGGCCTCAACCCAAACAAAATCTTGAATTCGATGCATCCCTTATTGTCATAGAAACTGCAACTGCCCATTATAGAATAGTTGATTGTCCCTCTAACAGCAAAAAAAGGTGTGTGCAATACAGTATGTTTTGTTTTCAGTATTCAGAAGTAGAAAATATAATGGCCTTTAAGGCACTATCCAGACCAGGGCATGTGACATGAAAATTGGCTACAACTTCAACTAGCAATATCCACCTGTGGCAAAAGACTGCACACTGAACAGCCCTGATGTGATACATCTAAGGGGTGACTTACTAAGTGAAGATGAAAGTGTAAAGTGAACAAAATTGGCACAATGACCATGGAGTTTTTTGTGGTATTTCTCAAAATTTCCTCACATCTCTGCCCAAATGGAGTAAATTTGCTGCAAACAACGGAGAGCAAATATTGATGCAATTCATTAAGCTACTTGCATCCAATCACCCTTCCACACGGTTCCCTTCCCCCTTCCCTTCCCTATGTGGCCATCCTCCCTTTTGTGATAAATAGTGGGCAAATGTGCCTACTGATGCTGGGGAATCCTGAAGCAACCACCACCATAGACCTGGCAGAGACTTCATGGTTACCAGAATAGGTTGTGTCAATAGGCTCACCAGACTTGAGCCAAGTGAATCGGCTGCCAAGACCTTTTTAAATGTAAGCTCTGGAAGTAACACAAGCTTCACTATGAAATTACTAGTCATAACTTGCACTCAAAGTGCATTATAACACAGGCACGGTGCATATGTTTGATGCATCAGAAACCATTGCTGCAGATGCATCTTGGATTGTGGCCACAATTACTAGATATGCACCAAATCCATTATTTTGGGATTTATTTTGTTCCCGAATCTCTCATGAAAGAATTGTCCGAATAACAAAACTAATCCTAATTAATTTATGCAAATTAGTGACAGCAAAGGTCAAAGGGAAAAGTGTGCATTAATAAATGTTTTACTTCCTTGTTTGTGTGACAAAAATATACTTTCCAAATCCTGCTGAAATAGGCAGAATCCTGGTTTTTGTGCATCCCTTACAATTACATTGGAATTATAGGGAAACTGCTGTATTATGGATAATCTGAAATTGTATTTTGCATACTGCATTTGTATATGACCATCTTGCCTTATTACTATATATATATATATATATATATATATATATATATATATATATATATACAGTGAAACCATGTACATTATCCCAGAATAGAAGGCATATCTAAATATAATGTAGATCCATGGAGTGCTGACATTTTTCACTGTTTATATACTTACACTTGAAACAATTAGGGAGCCAATACTTTTGTGAAGCAGCAAACAGGGTGATCCCAACTTTATTCCTGGGTGCTCAAGGCACTTCACACAAGATCAAACGTTTTGAAGAATTGAGAATTGAGGAAGGGACATGTGGCTCGAAATGTTTGGTCACGTGTGACGTTCCTTTGCCGCATCACAAAGGTATTGGCTCCCTAATTGTTTTGTGAATGTACTACTGGTGTGTGGATAGGCCAGTGCTAATACCTGCATCCCCCACATCTCATTTTGTGCTTTATACTCCTCTAATAACAGCCCTGGAACTGAACATTTTTCAGTCTCTAAATATGTGACGATTAATACATATTTTTTTTTACTATTCACATAAAATAAACCTAGCCTCAGAATCTGTACATGTGGTAGACATGATGCCAAATGAAAAGTTCATGTTCTGTAAAACAAATTGGCATTGAGTTATATTGTTATTATGTCAGCACATTGCAAACACAGTACTTTGCTCCCCAAGAGAAGAGCTAACCACATGCCAAAGTCATTTTAGAAAATCTAATGAAATATCGGATAACAGAATTTATTTAATGCTTGCCTTTTTCATTGTAACTTATCCATAAATGTCTGAAGAAAATAAAGTTCCCCTTATGCAACACAGTTTTACGAAAAGGAAAATGCCTTGAGTTTTACTTGAGAATAGCTTGTATAAATCAAGGTAAATGGTCTTAAATGTAGATCCCAATAGAGCAAGCTGCAGGAAAGTCCAGTAGAGAAGAGCTGAAATGGGAAGCATAGGCAGGCCATAGAATAATACTGCAGATTATATCATGTATTTCCCTAATTTAGTATCTACATAGGTCTGTCATGTGCAATATAAAATATTCAATTGACGTTAATGTTCCATAAGTCGTTGTGATACTTTATAGATTAAATTCTCCATGTTCAAGTCATAATAGGTAATGGAATAACCATATTTATGGCAATATCACTCTTGGGATCCACTGCATTTGGGGGGTATTGAAGAATTCCTGGCTAAAGAGAACATCTGTGGAACTAGTTTCAGGGAATAATTAGATTTCACTTGGATGCACATTTTATAAAGTTACTCCATCCTGGACATCCATGGCCACACCTCTTACTGTGGTCGGTAGTTCTTATATATATACTTTTTTCAATGAAAGAGAGGAGAGCACTCAAACGCAGATTAACTGCTTGTGATTATTTATTATTCATGCTGCTTTACACAAGTGGTGCCCTTTCTCAAGTGTGCAAGAGTTCTTATATACATATATGAAGCCTAGGTAATGCTCCTAAATGTGTAATTTACATAAAAGAGCTGACAATATCCAATAACTCTCAGGAGCCCAGGCACCAATATAAGGAGGGACAATTGTTATTCTGCTTTCATCCATGCCTGTAAAAGTTCATGTGCTCTCTAGTGCCATTCCGCATTGCTTAGATGCAAATCTGAATACATTTGTTAACTCTGTTTGAGACCTATACTGCTGGCAGAGTATATTATTATATATTTATATATTAAGCATATACCATTGTTCACATCAATCCCTGCCCCAGAGGAGCTTAAAACCTAAGGTCGCTATCACATTCACACACACTGTTGTGTTTTGGGGGAACAATATGCCGCCTTTACATTTGCAATATTTTCCTAAAAAAGATACCCAAAGGTAGCAGAGATGATTATGTTAGGCATACAGTATATTATTGCGTCCTGGAAAAGCAAATGAAATTACCTTAGTTAGCACATTGAAACAATTCGTCTGTATGGCTTACCTTGATCCCAGTCTGTGCAGCAAACATCTGTGACTAATCATTCACATACCTGAGGTGTTTATGAGTGGACTTTTCACCTCATTTGTCAGCATGGATATTATGGGGTATAAGTATCAAAGAGTGAAGTTAGAGGTCGCCACAGTCCTCTAGAGTGAAATACCACCACTCTCCATTCATTTCTATGGGATTTTTAAAAGAATATTTATTAATGGGTAAAAGTGAAAGTTCATCCTTTAAATACGCCTTTAAAATCCCATAGAAATAAATGGAGAGTATCGGAATTTCACTCTAGATGACTGTGGCATTCTCTAATTTCACTCTTTGATAAATATACCTTATAAGTGTGTGATCCCAAGCAGTTACCAGGAGACATCAGAAGTGGCTAGCACATGCCTGGACCCACAAAGTAGTAAAGCCGAAGCCACATTGTAAAAGGTTAATAGCCATATCCTATGACTAAGGGGCAAATTTACTAGGGTGAAGTGACTAACGCTGGCGAAAATTTGCCATTGTGATGTAATTTCGGTGCTTCGCTGATTTACTAACGGTCACTGGCATAACTTTGCTAGCGTAGGAGATAGACTCTAGCGCCAGGCGAAGTTTCTTTTTACTTAGAAAATTCACTAAGATTCGGATTTTACTGAACGTTACTTCTTGCGCCAGACTTGCCTTCGCCACCTCAGACCAGGCGAAGTAGATTGGGACTGGGTGATAGGCTGCAAAAGATTGTAAATTTTTTCTGAAGTACCCAGCTTCCCCCTTACATTTCCTAACATATGGCACATAAACTTTACACTGGGATCATGTATAGGGCAATATAACAACTATATATTATTTTATTAAGGTTTCCTACGCTTGTGCAGTGTAATGTATTTGCTGTAACATATACGTCCATTCAACTTTAACTTCCCACCGTATGCAAATTAGCCAACGTTAGCACAACTTCGCTATGCTTGCCGCAGTAAGCAAAACTTTACCTGCGTTCTGGGCCCTGGATGCAACTCCGGATTTTAGTGAATTAGCATTGTCCTGGCGAATCTACACCTGGCAAAGTACTGCGATATCCTCGCTGGCGAATTTTCAGAGGTTAGTGAATTTGCCCCTAAGTGTCCTTGGTTCTTGAATATGGAAAATAAAATGTATGTTTTTAACCTTTTATAATCTGATTTCGGCTTTCTACTTTGTGGGTCCAGGCTTGTGCCTCTTCTGATGTCTCCTGGTGTTTGCTTCCTCTGCTGAAGGTCTGGGGCCCACCATACACAGTGGTAAGGTCATCTAATGTACTTAAATACACTGCACACACTGGTTCCTCATTTGTATATTTTGTATATTTATCCCAAGCAGGTGGCTGGCCTTGCTTGACTCTTTATAAATTAAACATTGGTTGATTTTTAAAGACAGGCGGACACACTATGAGGGGTAGAGAAGGCTTAGCATTATAGTGAAAACACTATTTCTGATCCACAACTACTTCATATCCATTTATAAGAAATACAGTAGATATGGCAGATGTTTAGAGACGACAGAAGTCACTCAAGATTATCAGAGTGAGAGATCCATGTCTATCAGCACCAGAATTTGCCATTAACAAAATGTTTTTCATTCAAAAAAACGTCAGAGACAAGTCGGGTTTACAGGTTCCCACCAGAGGCCACAGAACATTTCTCTATTTTTCCTCCTTTCTTTACAAGCATCTCACCTTTTCTGTAATAAAATTACCTGGTGTGCGGCGGCGTGGATGGCCGCCACGCCGCTGCACTCCTGGTCCGGCGCCATCTTGATTCTTCTAGGGCACCTCTTAAAGGTACAGGCGCGCTGGCCTGATTGCGCCAGCGCGTATTGACGCTCGTTTTGGCGCCAATTTCGAATGTATATAAAGCCCATTCTGACCCCCAGCCAGTGCCCGTGATAGAATCTTGATTCTGGTGGTTCCTGAAGCCTTGTGCTGTCTGTTCCTGTGTATTTTGTATCTGCTATTCCGGTTTTGATCCCTACCTGTTCCTGACTATTCTGATATCCGAATCCTGACCTTTGCCTGCATCTCGACTACTCTTTCTGCCTGACCCCATCTGTTTGATTACCCGGTTTGACCCTTGCCTGCCTGAAGATTCTTGATATCTGCCTGCCTCGACCCTGCCTGTCTGACGATTCTCTTGCCTGCTCCATTTGTACCGTGACCTTCGGCCTAAAAGACTATCTACCTGCCGTGCCCCTCTGCTAGCCAGAACATCTCGCCTTGACCCCTCGTTAAGTCCAGGTGGCACCCAAGTAAGCTGAGGGCTCCTCCCGAAGCCCAACGGTGGTCACACTACTGGTGAAGCCGAGCCGAGACCAGGGTACTTGGCACCTGTTCTGGTATTGGGTGCCGGCCGTGACATTTTCTTTATATTCGCCCCCTTTCTCTTATAGAGGTATTAAACCTGTTATGCATGCTCAGGACCCGGGCTTTTCCAGATAACAGATCTTTCCATGATTTGGATCTTCATAAATAGAAAATCATTTAAACATGTAAATAAATCCAATAGGTTTGTTTTGCCCCCAAAAAGGATTAATAATATTTTAGTCTGAATTAAGTACAAGGTACTGTTTATTACTACAGAGATAAAGGAGATCCGGATTATTAGGATACGATTAAGTCTATGGGGGCAAATTCACTAAAGTGCGAAGTGCCTAACGCTAGCGCAAATTTGCCAGCGTGACGTCATTTTGTTACTTCGCCGATTTACTAACGGGTGCTGGCGTAAATTTGCTAGCGAAGTGGACCTACTCTAGCGCTACTTCGCACCCTTACACCAGGCAAAGTTGACGAAGGGACGTACTACGTTAATTCACTAACTTGCGCATTTTGCTGAACGTTACCTCTTGCGCCAGACTTGCCTTCGTCACCTCAGACCAGGCGAAGTGCATTAGAGTAGATAGAGATTGCTTCAAAAAAAGTAGAATTTTTTTCTAAGTCCCAAAAAACGCTGGCGTCTTTTCCTTTTTTAAGGGTGATAGGCTGAAAAAGATCGTACATTTTTTTGGGGTATCCTCCTTCCCCCCTACATTTCCTAACATATGGCACCTAAACTATACAGTGGCCACATGTGTAGGGCAATATAACACCTCTATTTTATTTTATGAAGCTTTTGCACGCTTCTGTAGTGTAATGTATTTGCTGCTACATATACGTCCATTGTACTTTAACTTGGCACCGTATGCAAATTAGGCATCGCTAGCGTAACTGCAATTTCCTTGATGAATTAACGCTAGCGCAACTTCGCTACCTTTCGCCTCCCTGAGCGCAACTTCGGATTTTAGTGAATAAGCTGCGCCCTGGCGAACCTTCGTCTGGCGAAGTGCGGCGAAGCCTGCGCTAGCGCAACTCCGCAGGTTAGTGAATTTGCCCCTATGGGAGATGGCCTTCCCTTAATTCGGAGCTTTCAGGATAACGGGTCAGTGGATAATGGATCCTATTCCTGTACAGAAATGGTCATAATATAGGCTTAAAGGCAAGAAGGTCAGGTGAGCGGGGGGTACCTAATGACAGCTGGGTCCTGGGTCCACAAAATTTTCCTGGTACCCTGGTGGGCCAGTCCAGAAATTATAAAGTATTGCAAATTTTTTTAAAATTTTTGTAATTCTACACATGAGAACCTCAGCAACCAAATAAACCATGTGCCTTAAGGTGGCCATAGATAATATTGCACGAAACAAATTTTCGTACGATATTCGGTGCGTGTATGGTGGGAAAAGAGCCGACCGATATCGGCAGAAGATTTGAATATCGGTTGGCTTGTTGATCGGGCTGGATGGGAAATTTTGATCAGGTGCCTTTAAAGGCACCCAAACATCGGCCATTATTAGTGCTGAATCGTCAGATACAGGTAGAATTCTATTGTTTCGACCTGTATATCTACCTGTATATCGGACGATTCAGCTCATGTGTATTTAAACAAACTATCTTCTAATTCAAAGTTTTTCCCAAAAAAGACGTCGATTTTTAAAGTCCATCAATTGACTCCAAACAGGTTCTAGGAGGTCCCCCATAGGCTAAAACAGTAATTCAGCAGGTTTTAGATGGTGAATGGTCGAAGTTTTGAATTGTTTTCAAATTCAAATCTATTTGGACTATTCCCTAGTTGAAGTACACAAAAAATAGCACAAAATTCGAATATTTTTCATTCGAAAATTTACCTTGACCTTTGATTAATCTGCCCCTTAGTGTTATAACATTTACAGTTTGTAAGGGTAAGACCAACTGTGTCTTTGAGCTTACATTAAAAGTGATTTTTTTATATTATATGTACGGTCGTGGTTATTACTGCTTTTCCATCACTCATTGCTGAAAAGCTCCATTCTCAAAGAAAAATTGATTGTTGATTATTTATGTTACCTACTGCCAAATGAGACAGATATTTTTCCTCTCACACTGTTATATTTTATTACAGTTTATTTACAAAGATCCTACTTTTTCCAAGCTAAAAAATATTTTCTGGAGAATGTGACAAACAGAAACAAACCAATTACGAGCAATTGAGAAAGCAAAATAAACATAAGACTTGAGGTCACACTGGAAAGCCTTGGAGTGCTTACAATATAGGAAATTTCTCTGACTAAAAGTTGATCAGCCTAGTTGGCCTGTTTATGGCCGCCTTAAAACACTGAAGCTCAGTACATACACCAGTAAATTTGGAGAGTGGAGAGGAGTGGTGACATTAGATTTCAACAGATAAGATTTTCAAACATTGCCGACATATGAACTCACAGAAATCCATAGCACATGGATATTGGTAGGGATTGTTGGGCACTGAAAGCTGTACATGAATGTAGTTTTTAATCAGAATATGTATGGCAAACAATACTCTGCTTGCAGCTTCAGCAACCCAATCAAATCTTTAGTTAAAGGAGAAAAAAAATTGAGCTTTGACAGAAAAGCTTTGGGGTGTCATCAAGACCCAATTCCTGCAGGCTGCTGTAGGAACCCTGGAATTACTGCTGCTCCAGAATAATACACAAACTTGTCGTTAATTCACAACAGGGAACGAGAAGGGGGCCAAATGCAACTATAGAGAGGTACAAGGAAAGGCTTTCCTTGCAAGTACCTTTAATTAATGGTCCAAAGTTGTTTAAAGACAACTGCAAAAGTTGCAGGATTCACTTTTTTGATAGCAAATGAGCACTACAGTTTTTAAAGTTTTACCTCCTCTTACATTCATTTTAACATTCAGCTCTCTATCTCTTTAGCAGTGCTTAAAGAGGTGATTTACATTTAACTTGACTTTTAGTATGTTATAGAATGGATAATTCTAAGCAACTTTTTAACTGGATTTCATTATTTTTCTTTTTATAGTTTTTGAACTATTTGCCCTTTTCTTCTGACTCTTTGCAGCTTTCAAATGGGGATCACTGACCCCATATAATATTATTATTATTTATTATTAATATGTATTTATATAGCGCCAACATATTGCATAGCACTGTAAAGTAAATGTGATTATACAACTAAATCACAGCAATTTTATACATAGAACATATGGAGTTACATACATCACAATCAATATCGGTACAAATGTTGAGGAAGGCCCTATGCAAAAGAGCATACACTCTAAAGGGAAGGGAGTAATACACAAGGTGTGGGAGTGGGCAAGATCAAATTAAGTGGGTGAGAAATGTGGTACTGTATGTGGTGTTGTGTTTGGTAGTTAAGCAGAGTGAGGGTAGGCTTCTAGAAAGAAGTGCGTTTTAAGAGATTTCTTGAAAGCAGAAAGGTTGGGAGAAAGTCGGACAGACCGTGGGAGAGTTCCAGAGGAAGGGTGCAGCCCTTGCAAAGTGTTGAATGCCAGCATGTGAGGAGGTAATGAGAGAAGAGTTGAGTAGCAGGTCAGTAGAGTAGTGTAGTAAGCGGTTGGGTGAGTATATAGAGATGGGTTCAGAGATGTAGGGTGGGGCAAAGTTATGAAGTGCTTTGAATGTCAGGGTCATTAATTTGAATTTGATTCTGAAAGGTAGTGGAAGCCAGTGCAGGGATTGACAGAATGGCGAGGCAGAGGAGGAGCGGTTGCTGAGGTGTATGAGACTCGCAGCAGTGTTCATTATGGACTGGAGAGGTGACAGTCTCTGGAGGGGAAGGCCAATTAAAAGAGAGTTACAGTAGTCTAGACGTGATATGACGAGAGAGTGAGAATTTTGGCAGCATCTTGGGTGATTGATTGTATTTTGGATATGTTCCTTAGGTGGAAGTGGCATGATTTAATAAGTGACTGGGTATGAGGAGTGAATGACAGGGTAGAATCTTGGATAACCCCAAGGCACCGGGCCTGGGGAGAGGGGGTGATAGTGGAATTGTTAGCTATGATGGATACTTCTGGGATGTTACTGATGTTAGTTGGAGCAAAGTGAACCATTTCAGTTTTAGAGAGGTTTAATTTAAGGTAGCGTTGCGACATCCAGGTAGAGATATCGGACAGGCAGGAGGAGACACGAGATAGGCGTTCTGGGTTGAGATCAGGAGATGAGAGAATCGTCAGCATAGAGGTGTTAGTGGAAACCATACGAGTTGATTAATTTGCCGAGGGAGGAAGTATAGAGGGAGAATAGTATTGGTCCCAGGACAGAGCCTTGAGGAACCCCAACAGAAAGAGGTAGGGGAGAAGATGCTACTCCATTGTAGTAGACACTGAAGGAACGATTTGTGATGTAAGAAGAGAACCAGGACAGGGCTGTGTCACGAAGGCCAAGCGAATGAAGGGACCGGAGGAGGAGAGGGTGATCTACAGTGTCAAATGCAGCTGAGAGATCAAGCAGTATTAGTAGTGAGAAATGATTGTAGGCTTTAGCGGTTAAAAGGTCATTAGTTAATCGAGTCAGGGCAGTTTCAGTGGAGTGTTGTGGCTTAAAACCAGATTGTAGGGGGTCCAGCAGGTTATTGTCAGAGAGGAATGAGGTTAGTCGGTTGTAGACTAGGCGCTCAAGTAGTTTAGAGATGAAAAGTAGCAGAGAGATAGGTCGGAGGTTGTCAAGATTGGAGGGATCAAGAGAGGGTTTTTTCAGAATTAAGTCTTTGATTATACAAGGATTGGTATTGCGGAGAAGTTTTGAGGGAATTGGATCAAGCGGGCAGGTGGTAAGGGCAAGGCCAGACGTGGTGTTTTTGTAGCGGTTTTACATTGCATTTTTACGTTGCGTTTTTAAAAAACAGAACAGCCAGGCGTAAATACGCATAAACTGCACTACCACTGAAACTAATGGAAATGCACTATGGCAATTCACACAGGGCGCTTGCAAGCTGAAATACGCCAAAGGACCACAGTATTGGCGTTTTTTAAGAGAAACGCCAATTCCTCAAGAAACTACCAAATCAATAGACTCTATGGGATCTGCACGTTTGAAACCACACTTTACGTAAATACGCAGCGTATATTAAATATGGCGTCTAAATTCAATGAGAACAATGAGAAGTGCATGTTGGGAAAAGAATCCTATGTGCTGAAAAACGCATGAAAAACGCATGTTGACGGTCGCATGTGGTTTCAGTGGCATTTTACGCCTGGCTGTTCTTTTTTAAAAATGCAACGTAAAAATGCTGCAAAAACGCCATGACTGGCCTTGCCCTAAGGTGAAAAGAGGCCAGAAGCTTTGAGACTTCCTCATCAGTGACAGGGGTGAAGGAGCACAGGAGAGACTGGGGAGTGTAGAGGAGGGTGGTGGAAGTCTAGGGGGGTTGAGTAGTGTAATGTCCCTTCTGATAGTGTCAATTTTGTTTTTGAAGTGCTCAGCAATATCTTGAGCAGAGACAGATGTGCACGGAGGGGGTGGAGAAGGGGAAAGGAGAGTGTTAAAGGTGGAGAAAAGTTGTGCTGGTTTTTTAGAAAGGGAGTTAATGAGTGTAGTAAAATGAGTTAATGAGTGAAGTACTAACAAATGCTCTGTAAGGCCACACATTTAGGGGGTTATTTGCTAAACTCCGAATTTAGCAAAAACATTTTTAAATAAAATCTGACTTTTTAAAAAAATCACAAATCTTTCAGAATTTATTAAACCCCGAGGATGGAAAAGTCAGAATCTGAAAATCCGGCATCTCAGACCTTTCCAGCTTGTACATAAGTCAATGGCAGAAGTGTCAATGATTTTTTGATGTGGGCCGAAGTTTTCGGAGTTTTCAGACAAAAAAAAAAAGAATTCTGAGTTTTCGGGATAAAAATCCAAAAAAATCTAGGTATTCAGGTGAAAAATTCGGAAAAATTTTGAGAATCAAATTTTCGGCAAATTTTCAGGAAATAATCGGAGAGGATTTGATCAGAGTTTGCAGCAGAAAATGTTGAGATAAAAAATCGGACTTTGATAAATAACCCCCTTATTGTTATTGCTACTTTTTATTAAATCTTTCTAGTTAGGCTAGTTCGGTTCATATTCCAATCATATTCATATCCCGTTCGAATTAAATGCATGGTCGCTATGTTAATTTGGACCCTAGCAACCAGATTGCTGAAATTGCAACTTCAAAGCTGCTGAATAAAAATCTAAATAAATCATAAAAATATTTAAAAAAATATATATCATCTTAAAAGTTAATTTAAATGTGAACAAACACTTTAAGGCATCAATATGCAACACCCCATCAACCTACGGTCCAGCAAGAATAAGTTCACATTTTTGGCAGGCATATTGCCCGTAGATTAAGTGAAGTGGGAATTCCTCCCCTACAGTTAAAATAACAATGTTTAACAGTGTTCATGAATATTTATTTACACTGAATGTAATTCATTTTTTTTTAGAATCTATTTCAATAAAAACATTATGGTTAACATTTGCAAAACAATTAAATTAAGAAACAGAATGGCACAAGCCACACAGTACTTTATCTAGCGGTAGAAAAGAAAATACGTGCTTGTATTCTGTACAGCACATTTGTTTAAGTCTACAAGATCTCTCCAAGATGAAGATTAACAAGTATATATTTTTGGCTGACTTTCAAATATGATGATTTAGTATAGAACAGAGATGTTTGTAACCCTTATGATGTTCAAAACATGTGCTTGAATTTAGTTACAGGTTTCTTTAGGGCTTCAAGCTGTCCTTTAATATTTCTAGTGCTATCACCAACTGGATTAAACTTGGACTTGAGCAGAGGTTGGAGTCAGACCATAAAGCATCAAGGAAGCCAGACCACATATTTGGTGGGTGAGGCAACCAAATATGAGGTGTTTAGAACAAGAATATTATGCAATATTTGAGGCAGCATTGTGAAAATGGAAATGTAATATAAGCTTCAGCATACTGAAATAAGAAACTTTCTAAATATAATTAATTAAATATTCTGTACTGTTTCTGAAAGAATCAAGTTTATCTTCACTATTCCTCTCTCAGTATATGTTTCTCTTCATTCTTCTTCATGCAAGAGTTGGATGTCAGATAATCATTGACAGTTAGATCCAATATATCTTATTGGGGGGCTTGTTTTGCCTAGATCATGTATTAAAGCTCACTCTATTTATTACAATCACCAGAAGTCATGTTTCTCTACATGCAGGATTTGTGCAAAAGGCGTTTATTTTCTTAGATTCTGTTTGTACTGGTATCAGTTATTTGAGTGAGCTCTAATTCATCTGCTAGGAAAGGAAGCCTCCCTATAAGAGATATTGGATCTAACTGTCAATGACTATCTGACACCCAACTGCTCCAAGACGACAGAATGAAGAGAAACAGATGCTGAGAGCGGGATAGTGAAGATAAACTTATTTTATTATTTATATATATTTATTTATTATTTCAGAAACAATGTAGAATATTTAATTGACTGTATTTAAGAAGTATATTATTTCAGTCTGGTGAAGCTTATATTACATTTTCATTTTTGCGATAGTTCCCCTTTAATAATTAAAAAACAGGCACAGTATATGACATTGCAGCCCAACAGCAGTTCTACACTTAAGGGTGGTGGCACACAGGTAGATTAGTCGCCCAGCAACAAATCTTCTCTACTGCAGGCGACATATCTCCCCAAATGCCTTCCCGCCAACAAGAATTTGAATCTCCGGCGGGATGGCATACGTATCACTTTGGTTTTCCGAAGACGCCCGAAGTTTACTCATGAGGCAACTTCGGGCTACTTCGGAAAATGAAGCAATAAGTATACCATCCTGCTGGAAATTCGCATTCTTGCCGGCAGAAAGGCATTTGGGGATATTAGTCACCCCCAGTAGAGAAGATTTGTCGCTGGGGGACTAATCTCCCTATATGCCACCACCCTAACACTTGCAACAGTTATTCTGGCACCTAAGCCTTCTAAATGGGAACATAAAGACACAATTCCTATTTTCACACTGGGGACTTTATTTTGATTCATCATCTACTGCTAATCCTAGCTGATGGGATTCCCCTGCTCCAGTAGAGACTCCCTTGTTTATACTGTGGATCATATTTCATGCATTACAATGGTGGAAACACACAGATCCAACAAAAACAAGTCATAAAGGTGTTTTGTTCACAAGCTATATCACCGTGGAATATAAAGCATCTTAGGTAAAATCCTATCATGGAAAAGTAACCATTGACTTGTTTATCTTCAATAGTCTCAATACACTCTAAGCTGAACAATTAGCATGTGACAGTGGAACACATGTCTGGGTTGTGGCGCTATTGTATACCACATTTTATTATCTTATGGGAATTGCACACATTTCTCATGTACAGTACATATTTACAGTTACCGTATATACTCGAGTATAAGCCGACCCGAGTATAAGCCGAGGTACCTAATTTTACCTACGAAAACTGGGAAAACTTATTGACTCAAGTATAAGCCTAGACACAACTACAGCCCTGTCTCCCAGCAGCGCAAGTGACCCCCCCAGCAATCAACCGGACTTCTTTGCAAAGTTGATGGTGACAGAGAATTGCCAAAGAGATTACTGTGTACATTGTCCAACTGTCCCACTACCATGTGCAGAGGGTGCTGTTTGATATTGCCATCACTGTTAATCTTTCGTATAACCAACAGAGGGCGCTGTGTGATATTGCCATCACTGTTAATCCTTCATATAACCAACAGAGGGCGCTGTATGATATTGCAGTCACTGTTAATCTTTCATACAATCAACAGAGGGCGCACTGTTGTTCTTTCATATAACCAACAGATGGCGCTGTGTGATATTGCAGTCACTGTTATTCTTTCATATAACCAACAGAGGGCGCACTGTTATTCTTTCATATAACCAACAGAGGGCACTAAGTGATATTGCAGTCTCTCCCCAAGTGAACTGTTGGTATAGGCATGATTAAAAGTGACTGCAATCTCAGCTACTGCCCACTGACTCGAGTATAAGCTGAGGTAGACTTTTTCAGCACATTTTGGATGCTGAAAAACTCGGCTTATACTCGAGTATATATGCACTGGACAGTAGACAGAGGGCAAAAACAAAAATATTACCTTTAAAGTTGTGACAGGCAATGTAAGCATGTTAGCATATAACACAAATTTCTATTATTATAACACACATTTATAAATGTGAGTATTTGGAGGATTATGTCACTATTCAGTGACCCAAATGGAAAGCAACGTGGGTGTGATTAGCAGAGCATAGCAAGATAAGCTGCATATATGAATTTTGTTGTTGCAGAGGATGTTTTTGTTGCTAAAAGATGCATGATGTATACGTACTATATAACAATGAGCATTAAATTGTTAGATAAAATTACATTTTTGCTAAAACATATGCACAAAGCAGAGTTGACTGATCTTCTGTAATTAGCATTGTCTCTTTATACTTTAATAAATGTATTCCATTTCTGCTCCAGAGTTATCTGCCCTTGTTCAGCTGCTCCAGTGACTCATAGGAATACAATCTGCAGTTTGTAGCCAGTTACACAGACAGGGAATAAAAAGAAACAACTTCCTTTTATGGAAGTCAGGCTTGATTTTAAGCTATAAACCTCCTCTTTCACTTCTGTTTAGGGCAGTCACAGTGCATCTGTACCCAGTAACCTACACTGTTTATATTCATGGGCATTTCAGTTCTCTGTGCAACTGTTATTATTAATTGTCAGGGACTGTTTTAGTAAGTGGTTATATACTCTGGGACTGATAGAAAGACCTTTTTAAATGGACAGATTTGTACTACAGCAATAGCTGCTTGTATTTTCCACCCTGCACACCCACATATATATATATCTATCAAGGGTCGAATTTCAAATTCATGTGAGTTTTTTTAAATTCCCTTAAATCCGATTGAATATGAAATTCATCTGGGGGAATTTAATTATTAAAATTGAATTTTAAAAACTCTGATAGATTTAAACGACATGAAAACTCAAATCAATTCCAATTCTAATTTGATCAAACTCGATTAGAGTTTATTCAGTGAAAAAAACTAGAATGTCAAGAAGGCTACAAACATCTCCAAATTGGTCACTCAACCTCTCCCATTGAATTACACAGCAATTCTGCAGGTTTTAGGTGGCCAGTTTAATTCGAATTCTTAAAGTGCCAGAGTATGCTAAATCTCCAAACTGAATTTGAATTATTTTTAAAAAAAACTATCCAGTTTGGATAATTCACTAATCGAATTTGACAGTTTTGACCATAAAAAATTCGAAAATTCGAATGAGAATTTTCAATTCGTCCTTTAATAAATCTGCCCCTTAAAGACACATTTATCTAGGATTGAATTTCGAATTCATGTGAGTTTTTTAAAACTCCCATAAACTCCCATGAATTTGAAATTCGACTAGTCCAAATTTATTAATAAAATCTCATTTTTATACTCTGACGAATATAAATGACAAGAAAATTCTAATCAAATTCAATTTGAATTTGATCAAACTCGGTTCAAGTTTTTTCTCCCAAAAAAACTTGAAAGTCAGGAAGGCTGCAAACATCTCCAAACTGATTCCTTCACCTCTCCCATTAACAAACAGTAATTCTGCAGGTTTTAGGTGGTGAATAGTCGAAGTCGAATTCTTAAAGGACCAAAGTATGAAAAATCTTGAGATTAGGCCTTGACCACAAGGTGTTCGTTTTCCATTAAGACTTGGCAAAGCCTTGTTAGTAAGCACAGGGCAAAGTGTAAAATGTGGGAGTAAAGTGGTCATTTTTTGCACCTTCCTGGATTGTGGCTGAAGACCAAGCTCTTTGTGCGCACAGAATGAAGCCAAGGAGCTGTACCTTCCTACAGCTCATAGGCTCCAATGAGTGAAAAAAATTGTTTGCATCAAAACTGTCGTCCATTGAGTTCAATGTATTTGGTGAATTTGCAAGGCGTGTAAAATTTGCCCATCACTAGTGCCAACATATTCTATAGTGCTGTACTATAAATGGGTGTAAAAAGTTACATACAAAAAGAACCAATAACATACATAGAAGACATAATGATGAGCATAATACGGAGCACCTTTAGATGCGTGTAGCCGAGCAGGGTACTTACGGCCTATGGCAGTTATAAAGTACAGGGCTTCAACATGGGATTTGCTGCATTGCACACCTTGCTCTGGTACAGAATGCAGCAAATCACACAGACGTGTCCTATATAAAATGTTGGTTCCGCTGACTTTGTGAACATGGCCATTGTGGTATTGGAAATTGCATCCAAGTAGAGTATTTCAGCGATGTGCTTAACAGGTGATAGATACCCGTACAAAGCTTCAGGTTAGAAAAACAATTCAGTCCAGAACAAAACAGAGCAGAAAACCACATGTATCATTGGTTCCTTTCTTGACAGATTTTGGGACACGTAAGAAAGACATATTATTTTATTTCTTGGTGCGGGTATAGTTCTTTTTTTCTTTTTTACTCTGAAATTGGTAGTATTTTTCTTGATTATTTCTTAAGCTAACATTTTATATACTGTGCAGGGCAGTTTATGTTAGGGATTGTTGAAATATGTGCCATTGTAGCTCTAGACCTTGAGAAGTGTTTAAGAAAGATTTGTGTAAAGAATGACATAAGTTCATGCTACAAAACTTGCTGATGTATGCAGGTTATACTAGAGTACCATGAATGTCATCACATTTACAACGGGATTAATCCATGTGATATTCCGTCATCAGCAAATTTGAGGATTGTGCTAAGAGTTTATCCATTATGATGAATAGGCTTCTTTGTTGAACATCATAATGCAAATCCATGTTCTTCTTATCCATATACTAATTGTACATTTACACAGTAATACTTCTATTTCAATATGTGCAAGCACAGTTCTAGTATTATATAGGCATTGTGTGTTTTTAAGCAATACAAGCATAGCTGCGCAAAAACAGTTCTTATTCATATGATGTGGCAACATGTAGTACATGTACTGTTTTCCATTAAAATTTGGGATTAAGGACAGAATTGAAAGCAGAAGGAAGAAATTGTGCAAAGACATTTTAAAGGGATGGTTAAAGGTTAAATGGATCGTTCACCTTAAAGTTAACTTTTAGTATGTTATAGAATAGCCAATTCTAAGTGGTCACGCCAGCAAAAAAGCCTCAATGTTATAAGTATACAGGTCTGTCTCATCACAAAGTAAATCCAAAAGTGCTTTGTTTGCTCTGAGCAAAATGCCCTAGGATTTAGCGACAAGAAATTGATTGAGGTGATGCATGTCTGTGAGGTGATATTCATTCTTTTTATCACTTTATAAATCAGAATCTAGTTCTGTGAGTAAACAAAAATAATTCTTACCAATGCCAGTTAAGGCTGCCCCTTCTCTGTTTTCTATCCTTGTGTACTTTCCCCTCTGCTCAGTCAGTGGGCCCTCATGCAGCTAAATATTTGGCCTATTTGGTCATTCCCTATTTCTATGAGAAAAAGAGGCTACATAGATGGAATAATAGATGATAGTATGTAAAGAAAAGAGACTAGGGGAATAGAGGTTGAGTGAGAAGAGGAAGAATAATAGTACTGAGAGTGGGCCCTGGGCTTAGTTTTTTGGGTGGGCCCATGGTATCCCAGTCTGACACTGATTGCTGGGTTTGTTCATGGGGCAGTGCCTGCTGTATGTATGTATTAAATGACAAGGAAAGCCCTACTAAATGTTTGGGGTGCCAACATGTTAGGAGGCTTAGGTTTATTAGGAAATAATGGTGACCAAGAGCCAGAACTTGGAAAGATTGCACTGCCCCCAGGCCAGTATGAGTACAGAAATTTCTACTGCAGCTCGGTCTTGTAATGGTAATTGTAGGTAACTCTGGGCTGAGCTACCCCCCTCCAATGCACACATTCTTTGTCATTTCATAATAAAATATATTTTCCATCTTTGTAAGACAAAACAGTATTTTCCAAGTATAACCTTCAAACTATCAAATGTTACAGGTTACATCCCCATCTCATATATTTGATGAAAATGTTAGTTGAGAGCTTTTGATGGCATGAAAGACTCACGCTTTTGGCTTCATGTTGGAAACACAGAGATTTGTGCGTAGAAAAGCCCCAAGGAATTTTATGACCTATAGAAACACCCTTTCTGGTGTTTCAAAAGTAAAGATAATTGGAAGAAGTTCACTCACTTGTTGCTTATCTGTGACAGAGGTAATCTATGTGTCAGATTTAAAGCACAAGGAAAGGCAAAAAAATAAAATCCCTTTTTGATGAGAAAGACACCTATTTCCAATATACTTTTATTAAAAAATGTGTACCGTATTTTAAGAAACCTGACTGCATGCAGTGAAATTCTCCCTTCATTTACTGCTGTGGATAGGAATTGTCAGACAGTCCCTAACTGCTGAGCATGGAAACAATCATACTTATGAACAGCAGGGGGAGCCCCCGCCTTACTTACCAGCCATGTAGAACTCAAGCAGCTTTGTTTATGACGATCCCTAAGCAGCCCAGACCACACTGAGCATGTGCAGGGTCAGGCAAAGATGTTTAACAAAGTTACAAGATGGTGACCCCCCCGTGGCCAACTTTGAAAGCATAATTTGTTTGATTAGGCTTTGTGGTGCAGTAAGTTCATGCTTATGTTTAGTAAACAAAATGCAGCATTTCTAGCCTTATTCTATTTTAGACTTTCCTTGTCCTTTAATATGTGGTGTAAAAAATGGAAGAGTAATTCACCAGGCATAGCTGTGTAAAACCTGGGGTAAAAATGGCATAGTTTTTTATGTTTTTTTTTCTTGGAGCAACTTCAACCAGAATGTACAAGGTCTGAAGCAGTGTAAAATAACGGTGGCAAATTTGGTGTTCGCATGGTGTAAAATAAGACACATTCGTCAATTATTAGACACAGCTTTTTACACAGTTTTTTTTTCCATTTTACACAACGTAATAAATAGGCCCTGAGAGTACTTCCTACTGCCTATTCCTGATTGCATCAAAAACCAAAATTAAGGGTGCCTGGAAGTCTTCTCTTTTACAGTGCCAAGTTGCTGATATGGATAAAGTAAGCCATTGAGGAACCATTGTTCAGAGTGTCTGATTTAAGGATATTCACTTGTAAGACAAAATCAGGAAACTATTATGTATTAGATTAGAATAACATAATAATAGAAGATTGGAATAATTTATGGTAATTTAATGTGAAAACTGGACAGCCAACTAATATAGATGCATTTCCATGAGTTTCTAAATTACAGTGTATATAATCCTAATGTAATTTTATTATTTATCAGATCTAAATTGTACATATGTTTGCTCCCTTTTGGATTATGGATCTGCAACTCTGGATTTTGTTTCTGGTTACCTCATTTACACATTGCGCTTTCAATAGAATCTCGCCTGAATCATCTTAACATGTTCTTTGAGAAAGTGAAGATATCCTGTATGATTATGGGGTTGGCGTGTAGTATAAAGACTAACCAACTTTGGAAAAATGCAAACCTGCAGCCCTAAACTTATAAATTCATATGCAAGAACTAGAATAACATCATAAAACATGTATTGTGGTACAAGTTTGATGATATAAAGTCTTACCCATTACGATATCTATATACCAGCCCCCCCACAGTGCTTTAAAGAAAAGTCTTTAAATACATTTTCATTATGAAAAAAGTCTCCATTTCCAGTAAAATAATTAGTTCTTCATACAGTCTGTAAGCAATAAATCATTGGATCCAAAAAAATAAACTGCCATTGCTTTGCCATAAATAATAAATTGCAGATATTTGAAAAAAGCTAAAACAGTAAAGCAGCACAATAACAGATTTTTTTTTTCAGTAATACCACTGTGCCATTAAAGAGCACATTTTGGGATTACAGTATGCCTTCGTATTGCTCAATCACTTTAAATTAACCATGAAATGCTAACATTTAAGTATACAAAGTAATGTGTGTCTGGCAGCATCAAATGAGCTAATAAACATCTTAATCTGCCTCATCTGGTAATAGCTTTTCAGCCCAGACTAAATATTGTCAAAATGGAAATCGCATTAAGTAAGCACTGTACTGCTAACTGGCACATGGAGCGGGATTTCCAGCTGGCAAAAAGCACCCAAAATTGCCCCAGTCACCTCCCATTGACTTGAATACGAAACACCTCCCAGTCAACCCATAAAGGCTTTAGTGAGCATTTTCACAGTTCATTACATCACAATTACATTACTAGGTACAAGGATTAGTGGAAGTTCCTGCTGATCTGGTTTACTACTTTTTTGGTATTGTTTAGTTCATTAAAGGAGAACTAAAACTAGAGAAGAAGGACAGAAAAATTGTACATTATGTTTTGGGTTTCTGTACCAGCCAAAGGCAACAACATGTACCAATAAATATGCTCCACTAGCTCCCCATCTTCTTTTCTGCTGATTCATATTTATTTTTAGGATTTAGTTCTCTTTTAACCTAGATGTCTGGATATACATCAATATGCATATCCACCCTTTGCATCTGTAGCATGTTAAAGGAAGCGGTCTAACCAGCACTGCATGCAGCAATTAGAAAATACTTGACCTACAGTATCTTGTTAGACTATATGCTTTATAACTTAAACGCTTATTTAATCCTAAGATTAATGAAATATAAAAAAGAAATATAATTACAAAAACGCCTATTCAAATCATAATTTTTTTAAGCAGTATTAAATTCCCTCTGTACATTAAATTAAGAAATGGAATGATAGCATTCCAAAAGCTCAGGTTAGTTCCAATTAAAGAAGCAGTTTCCTAAATGCCATAGCCACTTGTAGGATCATGTTTCAGAGACAAGATTCCATTCTTCAATTACCTGAGTAACTTTTTTTATTTTTTTCTAGAGGAAAAGAACTTTCATTTGAAGCAACGTAGGTGGTTCTTCACAGTGAGGACAGTGAGGTTGTGGAATGTTCTGCCGGGTGATGTTGTAATGGCTGATTCAGTTAATGCCTTTAATAATGGCTTGGATGATTTTTTGGACAAGTATAATATCCAAGGCTATTGTCATACTAAAATCTATAGTTAGTGTATGAGTATATAGTTTATGTGAGTGTATGGAGGGGTCAGGAGTATATAGTTTATGTGAGTGTATGGAGGGGTCAGTGACTGTATGTATGGATGCTGGGTTTCATTTGGAGGGGTTGACCTTGATGGACATTGGTCTGTTTTCAACCCGATCTAACTAATTAAATAGCAACACAATAAGAAAATACCTGTGAGATACATAAATACACAACAATAATCAATCTTTCATATTTCATTCCAAGAGTGTTGTGTTTGTTGGAACTGGATGTTACCAACATTTTTAATGTCAACCTCTTCAGACCAATAAAGTGTCAGGAAACCTTTATTGCTCGTTATTGTTCAAGTCTTCATATTATCCTATAATTTTTCTGTTTTAGACTATATTTTAAAATGTTTATTTTATTAACACATTCCAGGTTTGGGGTTTCCCTCCTCATATTAAAGTATGTCATGCTGTGGAGTTAACGCCAAGGAAATACAGAAGGTTCAAATGCCTCGTGCTACATACAAAGAACTGATCTAACACCAAAAATTAAGATGGTTTAAGCCTTCCTCAAAGAATTATAGGCAGAGATTTGCAAATGATGCTATGTCACTGTGAATAACTGTGCATCCAAAAATGCTAGTTTATTAGCACATGCACAGCTGAAGATCCAAACTTGCAAACATTAGGGAATAAGGGACAATAAGTCAGCTTCAGTTGTCAGTTGTCTTGCACATGAGCAGGCACTGGCATCAGTTGATCTTCTGCTTTATTCCAATCAGATGTTTCTACCAGGCACATAACATACTGTACCTTCTGTATTTTCTTGCAATTAATTCCATGGCAGAACATCCTCCCACATCACATCAAAACCCCATACATGGAATGTGTTAATATCTCATAAATATATGACATTGGAACCAGGCATATTAGGAGTAGTAAATGAAGAAACCATCATAGTTTTGGTGAAAACTGCTAAAGGAGCCAAGAATACATTTTTAATGCAAGAAATGCTGTGAAAACAACTTTGTGAGGTTTTTTTTTAGTGTTTTCTACTTTGAATAAACTAACAAATTAAAAAAATTAAAGTGTTTGCTTATTTATGAAAAAATCAAAAGGTAAAAAATTCGATTGAATACAATCGTGAAAAAAACTCAAATTTTTCGAGTTTATAGACTTAAAAAACTCTAATTTGTCAGTTTAAAAACTTCCATTAAAACTCAATTTAAAAAATGGCTTCAAATTTGCCTGTTGACTTCTACATGAACTCACCAGCTTTTAGATGCCATTTTTTTACATTTGAGTTTTCGAGTTTCTTTTGCTTAATAAATACCAGACATTCCAGTTTTTGAAAATATAATTCGAATTTGTGACATTTTGTGCAAAAACAAAATTTGAATAGTGGCAAAAATTCTAATTTGAACCTTGATAAATCGCCCCCACGCTGTAAATACTACCTCTAAAGAGACAATTTATTCCATTTGATTGAATTACAAACATCCATTAGATGGTTCTAAAGAACATCAAAACATTACACATCAAAGAAAAGCATGAACCAACAAAGTAGGCAGACATGGCAGATTTCAACCGTGAAAAGCAAGGTTTTGCATTTCGCACCAAAACCGCCGTGCCTGCAGGGCAGCAAAAGAAGAGAAGAGGAGCAATGGGGCAGTGGATTCTCTACCTGTGGAGAATCTGTCATGTGGCCTAAGCCTAAGAAGGCAGCATGTAAGATGTAGATGTAGTTACATAACAGTTCACTCACTAAAGTATATATACAGATTTAAGGAGCAATTTTATATCACTACGAATGGGGTGAGAATGGGGGCATGTAGCCTTAAAGTGGCCATACATTGTAAGATTACCAAATGTGGTGATCAAATGAGCATCTTGTGCTAGCAGATCCAATCGTTTGGCCTTTGGGCCACTTGTTTGGGCTCCTGGTTGTGTTAAATACAGGCCTATGCAAACATTTCAGAGAGAACAACCTCAATAGGGCAATGTGGGCCTCACCCAAAATAATTTTCTAACCTGCTCAACAGACATTGTCATTCTGGCAAGTCCTTATGGAAGGGCCCATATTTTGGTCAGCAAGGGCCACGTTGTCAGCTTATGCGTATGGCCAGCATAATGCTCAACAGTCTACCAAAGTAAATAGTGACAAAGGTTTTATAAGCAATATTTAAAATTTGGCTAGGCTACAGTTCTAACAGGGCAGCCAAGTGGTACTTTTTTATTTTTTGCATTCATATTTGGTTACAATGGTTCACATATGTAACTGTGCCACTATGCAATTCTTGTAGCTGAACAAATTTCTCAGATATAGCTGTTACACAGCTACATATATTATTCTCAGCTATTTATCAAGCAGATAAGGTTTTTAGTCAAACTAAGAAACAGGCTGTGAGGATTAATCTTCAACTATTTCTCTAAATGATTTGTTACCGTGTCCCTTCATGGTCTGGATTATGTTACCCATGTAGAAATATGTTTATTTGTACAGAATAACACCAGTGATAGTGATATTTTATAAACCAAATACAGCCAACTATATACATTTACGGCTATACTGTGAATCTTGATTTCAAATAAGATGCAGCTGCTACAGTTTATATATTACATAATGAATACATTTATTTTACAAGTTTTACATCATTTATAAATCATGAAAATAATGTGTTGATTTTACTGGACTATCCAGCGCTGAGTATCCTCCTACGTGAGAAAAAGCCTTATAAATCATACTTTATATTAACAAGGCTGAAGTATGAATTCGGTGTTGCTTAAATGAGAATTATTTTAATCCAACCCCCTTACATGATATAGTAGTCCTAATTTTATAGTACAGAATTTTTTATTTGCAAGTCTAAATTGTCTATTTCTATACTGAAACCAAAAATAGATGGCAAGACTCAGAATGATGACAAAAATTATAGCTCATACTCAAATTCAGCTTGACAATTCAGAGGCTGTATCTGCACTATTAACCCTTTCATTGCTGGCTGATTGGTCACACTTTCAAAATACCCCAAGAAGAACATTAACAAATTTCCAAAGCACTGCTCCAGAATCCTGCACACTTCTGATTTCAAAACCAAAAAATCCACTAACAGTAGGTTTACCCTAGCAAACCCTATATATTTTTGCTAGGGTAAATGTGTGACAATGGCAGCCCACCCCCCCCCCCACACACACACACACAAGTTAAAAAGAAAACATTGGTGGTCAGAACCTCCCAATAAAAAACAAAAAAAAACAAAAACCATTCCGAATATTTAGACGAAAAAATACTTCTTTACAAATTTTCTATGGTGTTCAAGTTATTTTTATATGTAAAACAACTGAAAGCAGTGTTTGCCCCTTTCTCTGCACTGATGGCTCCGACTGTTGAAGGCAGCTGAATAACAGGGAACTAAGGCTTTTGCAACACTGTTCAAAAAGTAACAACCAGGAGTTAAGCAAATGCTGCTTTCAATAGAGATTGTTTTTTTACAAATACTTTAAAAGCACTGAACATTTTAAATAAATGTATATTGGAAGGCTGCTTAGAATTATGTTTTCTTTTATGGGACAAATTTTTATTTTGGGGTTGACTTGCCCTCAAATCATTGGACCATACAGTTTTTAAGAAGCTCTGCTGTTCACCACTGACCAAACCCTTGCCTTATTGTGTATCCTTTAATGCCTGTGTGCATTAAAGAATGCAAAGTCGTTTTTAAAGGGGTTGTGTTCACCTTTCAAACACTTTTTTCAGTTGAGTTGTTTTCAGATTGTTCACCATAAACAAATACTTTTTTCAATTGCTTTCCAACTTTTATTTTTTTCCATTTTCCCAAAATGTAAGTTTAAAGTTTTATGTTCATATCTCTAGTATCTCAGTCTGGTAGATCAGTGATCCAGGAGCAGCTGAACTGTTACAATTTGCTCCATTTAGTTGATATATTTCTCAGCAGTATCTGTGAAATATTAGCAACTATTGTATCAATTCTAACAGCTACTTTTAATGAAACTCAGGGATTCTGCTCAGCAAGGACAAAGAAAAGAAATGTATCAACTAAATGTATCCATTTAAAGAGTTAAAGAGTCAGCGACCCCCCCCCCCCAAGACCTATAGATGCATGAAGAAATGAAGGTCTTACATAACAGTATGGGTTAAGTTTTAGGTGGAAAAGAATTGCATCAAGTTAAAACTTTAAAAAAAAAAATGATGCAGTTGCAGAAATATGCATTTTTGACTCTGATTTAAATGGCGATGCCATGCCATGTACACCTTGATCTACAACATAAGCCTAGTATAAAACCTGCAAGAATAATAAATATTATATAAACATGCATATCAGAAACTAATAATCAAGCCTTGTATTACATCTGTTATTAGTTAAATTTCGGTGGCCGTTTCAAAGAATTACTGACACCATGATTACTTTGGAGTCATGCAATAAAACAATAATCTATTGAGAATAGTTTTATATACATTGTACTACAGAACTGGTTCCTGTGATTTGAGAACAATCAAGTAGTAAATGAGTTTGCATTCAGATAGAGCCTTGGTCACTATACAGATCCATCTCGGGAAAGTCAACCTTATTGCAACATGAGCTGTAATCTGCCTTAAAGTCAGCTTTGCATAGAATTTAGTCTGGACCTGCCCATAATTATGGCATTAAAGGCTATCTGAATGTAAAAATCTGAATGACATGAATTACCAGTTAAGGCAAGGAGCAAGACAGAAGAAAAAAAAGTGTATTCTAATTAATCCAAAAATAATTTTGTATATTGTAAATAGTATATTATTATTCTTTTCTTTACAATAAATCACTTCAGCTATTTAATTGTATGCAAGATGTTTCAAGTTCATATTAGTTTATATGTTGTATGCTAATTTTTTTAAAAAAAAAATTTAGGTGAGCCTATCGGGTGATCCATAAAAATGGAAATTTAAAGAGAGACATTAGGGCAAATTGACTAAGAATCGTAGTTGCGCCAGGCGCAAATTCGCTGCACTTCACCACGCTTCGCCAGGCGTAGTTTCGCCAGCGCTCCGCAAATTCACTAAAATCCGAAGAGGCGCACAGGGGTAGCGTAAGTTTGCGAAGTTGCGCTAGGGTTAATTCGCCAATCGAAGCGAAGTTTCGCTAGCGATGGTTAATTTGCATACAGTGCCAAATTCAAATTTCAATGGAGGAATATGTATTAGCACTACAAATGCCTAGAAAACCTTCAAAACATCAAATAAAATTTTTATTTTGCCCTACACATGTGCCCACTGTATAGTTAAGTTGCCATGAGTTAGGAAATGTAGGGGGGGAAGGAGGGGAGCCCAAAAAATTTTTTCAATCTTTTTCAGCCTATCACCCATAATACAGAAAACACGCCAGCGTTTTTTGGGAGTTAGAAAAAATTTACACTTTTTTTGAAGCAATACCTATCTACTCTATTGTGCTTCACCTGGTCTGAGGTGGCGAAGGAAGTCTAGCGTAAAAGGTGGCGTTCAGAACAATGCGCGTGTTAATGAATTTACGTAGTTTCGTTCATTGCGCAAATTCACCAGGCATAAGGGGGGAAGTTACACTAGCAAAATTACGCCAGCGTCCGTTAGTGAATTTGCGAAGTAATGAAAATGCCCGAATTGACGCTAGCGTTCAGGGCTTAGTGAATTTGCCCCATTGAGTTCTCTTCTGAGACTTTCTTCTGCCTAAAATTGTGACAATGTAGTAGTAAATAATCACATCTCTGCAACTCACTCCCTTGGCCTAATGCTACATAGGGTCATTCTTGGCCTGGGTAAAAATACAACCTGAAAATCAGCCCTTACTCTAGCTTCAGCTTTGAATTCACCTGGAAACACTGCGTGAGTATGCTTAGCCATATGGCAGTTATAACCAAATCACCTTCACATGTGTGAGTATGCATTTCAATGCCAACATAGTGGAAAAAGGCAAATAAGAAGGCTAGTGACAGTGTAGGGGCTGATAGGGGCTGAGAATCAGCCCTTTGTGGCATTAGCCTCATTAGTCCTTGTAGCTCTCAACCCCAAATTAACCAGCTCTGCCCCATGTTCCACAATAAATTGTTCACAATTTGTTCCCCATTCTACTTCTGCACTCATCTGCCAACATACCCCTGTATCCTAATGAGGAGATAAAATCATTAAAATGGAGTCGTGCAGCAAATTTACTACTTGAATGGAAACAGATGAATAATAAAAAGTTATAGCGTTTCTTTTTGATCAAGAACAGATGGAGTAATTTTTAATCTTATACAAGGATAGTGGGAGTTCATTATTATATGGATTCACTGAGCCGAAAAACAGAGGAGAAAAAGGAGTATAGTGAATTATAGATCTAAATGCAAAATAAACACTAATCAAAATATAAGGCTTCCTTCTGTCTGTCATATTTGTCTGATTTGTCATTTAAAGGTTAGCTAAATGATGGGCATAACTTATTAGAACAAACTACAATGATTTTAAGTTCCTTCATTTAAGGTTCCCAGATTTTACTTTTTTTAATATGCATTTCAATGGGAGCATTTCCACACATTTTTTGCAGTTTAAACCATTTTACAGGAAATTTTACCCCATTTTAACTATTTCCCACAATTATCAACACAGGTGCTAAATTGCCCCTGTAAATTTGTCATTAGAATACAATCAGATCTTTGCTCCCATTCCAAAGAATTGTGGACTGGCTGTTTTGAGCAATGGTACCTGTACAATTTATCAACTAACATTGGCAAATGCCCCCTCCCCCATTTCAAACATGGATTACCTTTGTTTTACCAATCAAGACAAACCACATTGCTTACTATAAATCATTTTAATGTAAAATGTTATGTGCTATGACACGCAATCAATAAAAAAAAATGACAATGTAAAGTATTCTTTAATTATGTACTGATGCCCTAATATGTATATAATGGATTTATTAATAATTACATTTATATCTGTGGTATGCTGAGGAAGCAGAGCTTGCAATTACTGTGGTGTACTGCATCTGCAAACTATTGGCAAGGAAATGAAGAGGGTAAAGCAACAGTCAAGATGCTTAAACCTACAGTTCTTAACATACCATATAAGGGCTTTGTTATACAGGTATGGCATCCATTATCTGGAAACCCATTATCCAGAAAGCTCCGAATTGCGGGACCACCATCTCCCATAGACTCGATTTTATCAAAATAATCCAAATTTTTAAAAATTATTTTATTTTTCTCTGTACCTTGTACTTGGTCCAAACTAAAATAATGAAGGCAAAACAAGCCTATTGGGTTTATTTAATGTTTAAATGATTTTCTAGAAGACTATGAAAAAGGTATGAAGAATGAAATTAAGGAAAGACACGTTATCCGGAAAACCCCAGGCCTCAATCATTCTTTATAACAGGTCCCATACCTGTACTGATGACTTAGGGGCAAATTTATTAAGGTTCAAAGTGACAATTCGAATTTGAATTTTCCAGTTTATTTTAGTGTAATTCGACTAGGGAATATTTAAAATTTGATTCGAGTTTTTAAAAAAATGTAAGTTTCTAAATTTATCATGAACTGGCGCTTTAAGAATTCATATTCGACTATTCGCCACCTTATCCCTGCCAAAATGCTGTTTTAGTTTACCACAAACTCTTAGGGTCAGTCCACACAAGCATATTCGGGGAGATTAATCGCCCCAGCAACAAATCGCCTCTTTTTTGGGGTGACAATCTCCCCAAACTTCCTTCGACCTGCCCTCTGCCGGCTAAAGTGAAAATCGACTGCGGCAATTCACACGCGGCGCTTCATTTTCCGAAGTCGCCCAAAGTTTCCTTATGAGGCAAAGGGGAGGGAGTTCAGTGAGATTGTCACCCTCAAGAAGAGGCGATTTGTCGATGGGGCGACTAATCTCCCCGAATCCGTTCTTGTGGCCTGACCCTTAAGGAAAATACAATAAAATACACAACAAAAAATGATTAAAATGCAATACAAATTTACAGCAAAACATAGAGCCAGTATTGTTTCCAAAAAAATTACCAAACATTTCACAATGGTTTCAAAATCTTTTTACAAGGCCAACTCAGCATTGCTAGTGTGGCAGAAGTACATCTATCATGAAATATTTGGTTAAGCAGTATTAAGGAGCTGAGTGAATCTGACATGCAGCACTCTCAGTGCCAGGTAAATGCTCAAATGTAGCTAAGTAAATAATCCCAGAATGTCATCATTTAAACACATACTTCTGTTTCCTGCACAGTACAAGAAAAATGAGGTAATTCCCAATATAACCATATGCCCTCTCCAGAGCCCATAAACAGACTGCAGATGTCAGAATGAAATCTCATATAATTGTTGTTCAGAAGCTAAATTAGCTGTTAGATACTACAGCATGCTCACAAAGCTGGAAAGTAATTTAGTTTAACTCTTTCAATGCTAGGGGCCTTTGATCCCGCTGCATGTGCAGCCAGAAAACATGCAGTACCATATGGATCAAAGAGCAACACAAAACATAGGGGCAAATTTTCTAACCTCTAAAAATTCTCCAGCGACGGCAGTGCAACACTTCACCAGGCGTAGATTCGCCAGGACAACACTAATTCACTATAATCCGAAGTTGCGTCCAGGGTGCCGAACGCTGGGGAAGTTGCGCTAGCGTTACTGTGCCAAACAAAGCGAAGTTGCGCTAGCGTTGCCTAATTTGCATACCGCAGGAAGTTAAAGTTGAATGGACGTATATGTTGCAGCAAATACATTACACTACACAAGCCCGGCAAACCTTAATAAAATAGAGTTGTTATATTGCCCTACACATGAGCCCAGTGTATAGTTTATGTGCCATATGTTAGGAAATGTAGGGGGGAGCCGGTTACCCCCCAAAAAAATTACGCTGTTTTGCAGCCTATTACCCTGAAAAAAGGAAAAGACAACAGTGTCTTTGGGACTTTTCAAAATTTTCAACTAATTTTTGAGGAACTTCTATCTACTCTATTGCACTTCACCTGGTCTGAGGTGGCGAAGGCAAGTCTGGCGCAACAGGTAACGTTCAGTAAAATCCGCATCTTAGTGAATTTGTGTCGTCCATTCGCCAGAGCGCAAATTCGCCTGCCGTTAGGAAGTGAAGTACAGCTAGAATCAATCTCCTTCGCTAGCAAAGTTACACCATGGACCGTAAATCGGCAAAGTTCCGAAATGACGTCACGCTGGCGAATTTTCGCCAGCGTTAGTCACTTCGCCCTTTAGTAAATTTGCCCCTTAGACTCTATGGAGCTGGCAGCCAAACACATGAGAGCTACAATCTGTGGCAGGTGAGTGGTTAATGGGCACCAGTTGCTTATAATTAGCCATTTTATAACATACTTTAAAAGTTAACATAAACCAACTATTGATGGGCAAATTTGTCCTGTTTCGCCAAAAAAACAAAGCTGGCGACAATTTGACCCGCACCTATTTTGTCCAATTGCATTAAAGTCAATGGGTGTGCATGAAAAAAATATATTTGCCCATCACTAGAACCAACCCTTTAAGGTGTCATTTACTTACTATGGGGCGTTAGTGCTTTGTAAACAAACCCTTTAGTGTGTCTCTGCAGCCATAGGCAACACTCGAGTAGCATACTGTCAGCGATAAGGGTCTCATTTATTATCAGTGTTGTATTAGGTATAAAACACCTGCATATTTGCATACCTTTAATATCATACACAAAGCATTTTTGTGTTGTGTCAGCTCACCCACTGTGCCTGTTACAATGCCTAATGGAGAAGATTCAGGAGTCCGTTTACTAAAGCACGGTAAAAATATGCGCACAAAATATAGACAAATTTGTTGCTGAATATGTTTTCGCCAGTTTACTAACCTGCGGTAAATATAAATTTTCGCATTTTCTTGTGCAAGAATGTTTTCACCAGTTATTTGCTGAAAATAACGCTACGTACACATTAATGCCTGGTTTACTAAACAGCGAAATGTATGAAAAACAAAATTAACGCCAGAATATTTGCAAAATGTTACCGCCATCTATATCTATATAGTGACGGTAATTTATTTTTTCGCCAGAAAATTCTCAAGGGGACAGGAAATATTCCATAACACCTTGTTTTACCCATCATTCTGTTCCTGTTGCCATTCCTGACAGGAGAAGAGTCAAGTAACAGGATAATCAAAGATGTTTTGGGTTATTATTTTGTCTGCTGCTATAGCAGCTTTTTTCAGCTGAAAGAAAATTTATTATGGCTTTGTCAGCCTAGATTAAACTACATTTATTTAATGCACACAGATTTATTTGTAAAACTTGTTTGAATTTTATTTATATGTTTCTATTGGCAGGGGGTAAGTCTTGTGACTGGATGCATTGAAATGTGGATTTATATGATGCATACATGTTTGATTGGGTGAAATCTGTTTACTGTGTTGTTGATAATATCTATAAGGTTTAGCAGTTTTGAAGATACATATCTGCCTATGAATCATGCCATAATAAATGCCATAAAACAAGACTATTTTTATAGCATAAATATTTGCAAACATAATTTGTTCGTTAATGTAGTCGCAATGACTTCTGAACACACCGCTGTTTAGTAAACTTAGTTGCTGCGAATATTCTGGTGGAAAAATATTCGCAGCGATACGGAAACTTAAAGTCAAATTTACCGCACTTTAGTAAACGGAACCCTCAGAGTGCTAAGGCTCAGATGAGCTCTGTTCTGTTCAGTGAAATCTGGGGCAATAAAAGGGTGTGTAAGCAAATGGCCAAAGCTTACCTGCGTGATGCCCTTAAAATAGGTGGAACTTGTGTAACATTTACAAACAGGTGTAATTTTTACACCCAGGTTCTAATCATAACCTGCTTCCTAACAAAACATGATGGAGCTACTGTACTACTGACAAATATTAAAAAAATCTACTTAGAAAGTCTGTACTTGTGATCAGTGTAGCCCACCAATTATCTTAATTACAAGATTCATTTGAAGGATCTGGTGATCTCATCATACAGTGCTAAAGATAATCATTAATCCCCATGTGTCCCAGATTCAATTTCTAAATAAGCTACAGTATGACTCCCTGCAGAAAAGTATTCCTTGGTTCATATTTCAACAAAAGATTATTTGTTTACAACAGGAGGTGCTGAACGCTCATCCCCATTAGCAGGGGGATGTAGGAATCTGTCACACCATTTATTATTATTAACATGTATTTATATAGCGCCAACATATTACGAAGCGTTGTAGAAGGTTTGTTATGAATAGATGATTGCTCAAACTGGTGTTTTATCTGCAGCAAATGCTGTTGTATGAACCCTGAGATAAACAGAACTCTGAACACTTTGGAGTCCTGATTTGCTAAAATCAAATCCAGCAGAAGCTACCAAGGAAAAGGTATCCTTGCTCCATGCATTAACTGTTAATAATTGACTTATGGAAAGTTGGCTGCTAGGAAGTAAATAAAGAGGCTCATTATCTCCTCTTAGGACTAAACTAAAATATTTTGCCCCATCTTCTTCCTGTTTGAAAAACAAAGCAAATGATTCCAAAATGTTAAATCAGTCCCAGAACCTAGGAAATACGCTGAATCTATAGCTGTATTTATTAATACAGCACAAACTTTGTATGCCTTCCACTGCGTTCTATGACTAATTCAGCGGAACCCGAGGATTGCACTTACAATTTGCAATAAAACATGGCAAATTTGCATTAGGTTTCAACAATCTTAAAGTGCGTTGATTTTTATGGGCGTTATGGCTTTTTTTTAAATGTAATTAAAATAATCTATGATTTGTATGTAATCAGGCACAGGAATATGCAGCACGTTTGGTGGAGCAGTTCAACACTAACACAAAAGTTGGATAGACCTGCTGTAAAGAATTCCCCTAATGTTTAGCTAAGCAATATAGCCTGTTCTTTATTGCCAAATAATTTGAATTATTTTCCACATTGCTCTTGTCTATAATAACATCTTAAGTCTGCTTAGTTTTAATTTTGTCTGTGGTTTATTATCTTCTGGCTTCCCACTGTATTTCATAATCACTTATAGCTATAAAAACCAAAACGTTTTCTCAAAAGTTTTTTTAGGAAATTTCCTTGGAAATCCATGTGTTTAGTGGTAAATGCCAAGTAAGTAAAAAAAATGCAATCAGGCACCTGTTATATAGCCACAGTTACAAAGAATGGAAGCAAAAAGAAACAAGTATTTACATTAACATATAACACCATTAAAATAAAAACAACAAAGTAAGATTGCTCTCCTATAGTGATGGGCGAATTCGAGGCATTTTGCTTGGCCGAAATTCACGAAACACAGACGGCATCTTGTTTTTGACGGCGTCAGCGCCGGTGTCCAAAATCGGCAATAAATTTGCCCATCATTGCTCTCCTACTATGAAGCAGAATTTTTTACTACATGTAGTTCAAATCTGAGGATTATAAAGTATGTGGCATTGCCACTAGGTGTCAGAATTCCCATGTCAGTGCAATATAATGCATGGTAGCTCAATAAAGCTTTGACATCTATACCAAATATACCAATTCTAAAACACAGCAATGTTTTCTTGTGTCCTATTTCCATGTGAATACATACATTACAGAATGAAATGTCCCGGACTTTTGCAATGTTTTTAGAATTCTGTTCAGTCAGATAAAGAGTCAAAGCATTAATGAAACATGTTAAAGTACACACTAAGGGGCAGAGTTGAATTTTTGATTTTTTTTTTTTATGGGCAAAACTCTCAAATTCGAATTGTGAATTATCCAAACTCAATTCGAGTTTTAATTCGAATTAGAGATTTATCATACTTTGGCCCTTTAAAAACTCAAATTCACCACCTTAAACTTGCTGAGTTTATGTATAAGTCAATGGGAGAGGTACAGGGACCAATTTGGATATGTTAGTAGCCTTCCTGACTTTGAGTTTTTTCGGAGAGCTTCGTTGAATTCGATTCGAATTTGTCCGAGTAAAATTTGTCCGAGTTTTCTATATTTGATCTTTTTTTATAAATAACCCCCCAGTCGAATTTCGAATATATCCGAAAAGAACTTACATGAATTCTACCTTTAATTAATGTGCCTCTAAAAGGCGAATAAACAATATATAAATTCATGAACAGGTTTGATTTGTACAAATAAGGAATCACTTTCCTGAATCTCATTTTATTCATCTCAAACAGTAGAACTTCAGGGTCTTCAGAGGAGCCTCCCCATGTGCTTACCTGCAGCGTCCGACAAGGGACAGTTGTGGTTGCTACACAAAGGGGCAGATTTATCAAAGGTCAAAGTGAAAATTTGAATTAAAAAAATATGGATAAGCACCACCTGAGGGAAGGTCATCAACTTAAAGGGGTACGTCACATCACAATAAACGACAAAAATGGCACAGACAGTAAGACCATTTGCAATTAGCCTTCAATTTTTTTATAATTTGTGATTTTTTCATTATCTACAGTTTTTTTCCTGCTGTTCTCAGGCTTCAGATTTTGCCTGCTACCTATTGCTTGGGCTTAATTATCCTAGCAATATAATTAATATTAAAAATAAAGCTTTATAGTCAGTCTGTTTCCCCTTCTCAATCCCCCCTGAATAACCCGTAGATATGTTATTCACTGGCTAGAAAGATGCTGAACTGTAAGGCTAATAATTCAAAACCAAACACAATATAACATGAAGGCCATTAAAAAAAAGTTGCTTGGAACTGATCCATCTAGAACAAATTCACAATTAGATATATTTTTATATATATATACGCACCATTTATATTTTCTGGACAGAGCTGACATCATACTCCATGCTGTGCTCTTAGTACAGCTAGGAGACCTCCGTTTTAGCTTTCTCTTCAGGGATACTTCCTAATGCTGTCACTAAAATGCAGATGTTTGAATGTTTACATTATACTCCTATATCCCAGAGAGGCCAGCGATCCACTCTCACTTCAGACATTATTAAAAGAGGTATTGTGTGCAGCATACATGGAATATGTCTTACAGTTGTAATCATAAAGCTATTCTACTTTTAATTACAGCCTTGATATACAGTATTTTGCCTTTACTTAACTGGTTCATGTTGGTTTACAACTGAGACAAAATTCAAGTAGAATTTGTTTAGGTTCACTTTTGCTTTTAAAAAACATTCTCAATCTCAGCTATGACATATACCATTTTTGCATGATAGCCCAGTCACATTACACACTGGAGAGTTGCTCCATAACTGACAGTGTTATCAACAAGAAGACAACATTTGTTCCATGCGATTAAACAACAGCTTCAGGGATTATACAGACAATACTGGTCAGTGTGTGCCACCTCACTTCTTAGGCTTTAAAAAGTAAGCACATACCTTGGAAACTTGTAGAGGTTCGTGATCTTCTGTGCCACCCTGAAGCCTAAACCCCCACGGTGCTCCACCACTCATGGTAATGCAGATATAATCCCCTGTGCCCATTTTACTTGCTTGAATGGTTACAGATTCCTTAGTAGCAGATACTCTCCCTGAATTCAGTTCTAGCGGAGAGTCTGGTTGAATGGCAAGCAGCCTAGCTGGGAAACAGTGCACCTCACGGATCCTTAGTGCACATTAAAATGTGGTCATTCAGAAGAATGCAATAACATACAGCAAGCTCCAGGGAACAGCCCACTCTATCGTCACATTAATATGTCCAGCCCACCCTTGGGAAAGAAGCACTTTGTTGCAAAGCACTTTTTGTTTTCTCAAGTACACACTAAGGGGCATGTTTACTAACATTGGAGATAAATATCTGGAGAGATTTCTGGAGATGTTGCCCATAGCAACCAATCAGATCTTTGCTTTTGTTTTCTAACTTGGCTGTGGCTGTTTAAATCTAATTGCTGATTGGTTGCCATGGGCAACATCTCCAGAAATCTCTCCAGATATTTATCTCCAATGTTAGTAAACATGCCCCTTATAACATTTTATTTTGATGCTTTTGCAGTAAGAGTAGAATTTAGCTTTATAGTCTTTGCAAAACTGAAAATGCAAAGTGATTAAAAAGGGACTGTAGAATATTTTTATTAATAAATCTGCCAGTTCTTTACTTAAAAAGTTTATAGAAAATAGGCTTTACTACTGGAAATAGACAATTTTCCATGCTAATCTTAGGGGAAATTGCAGCACTTTTTATGTAAATACAGTGAAATCTATTATCCATTATGTTTCCCTGTGTCAGTGTGGGTTTCCTCTGGGTATAAGGTAACGGTTCAAACCATCCCAAGGAAGTGGCAAAAAGCTGCAGCTGAAGTAAAGAGTGCTGGTCTTATGGCAACTGTTTTTTCCATTTTTTGTTTGTTTGTAGTCAGGCAGGCATAGAATCCATCAAGATTGCATTTCCCGATAACCAGTGTAAATATAGCTATGCCTTATAATAGCCAGTTAGGAAACAGGCACCAGTTATATTTGACCCTCTTTCCAAATTATGGGTGAAGGGGAGATGTAGCTGAACTACAACTCACTTATAATGTGTGACTTTATAAAAGAAACTGGACACCAGAAAGTTCTTGAACATATAACCCTAATTTGGTTACTGACTCTTTAAATAGCAATTTACCCTTGGCAATCCAGGGGCCCTGAGTCTTTTTGCATATAAAAAGTACCGGGGGCTGGGAATTACAGCGCAGTGCCTCCACAAAGTGAACACCGAGGAACACATCTCAGGGGGTTCCATTAGGAATAATAAAACACACAGTTTGCAAATGAACAAATACAAACTTTATATAAACTGTAGTAAACACTTGGGCAACTAAAACACTATGTACTCCTACACTGGGGACATGTGGGACACTACCTAAATCACTATGTTGCTTCAACACAGTCCTTGTTAAATATCACAGTCCCAATCCTCCGGAAGGGGTTAAAATGACAAGTCCCTTCCCCAGAGCTATTATTCCCCAGGTTGTGTTACCATTTCCCAAAAGTACCTCTCCACATAGCAGGTAAATACACCAGACTTGTCTTCAAGCCCCAAGCTTTTATCCGTGCCAGTATCCTCCCTTGGGTGGCTCACTCACCAGGCTGCTCTCAGTGGTGATCACACTGGATATTATAGGCAGCTCTGCAGCGGGATCAATCTCACCAGTGGCACTTTTCTCCTTCTGAGTCTCTAGCAGCTTGGCAGGGAACAGGCTGGGCTCAGTCTGTACTTCAACAGATTCCACAGATTTAACAGCTTCTCTGTACTTGACCGTCTTACAGCCACTCGTGCTGGCTCTCTCTAGCTCTCTTGGAGACCCCTTGCATTTGGCTCCAAAGTCAGGCACACCCTCTCTCCCCAGGATGCATTGGGGTGCCCAGCCAATCGGATCGTTCTCCAGCCTGTAACTGGGCTGGATGATGTCACAGACAGAAAAGCAGGGGAAGGATTTCTCTTGTCCCCTACAATCATAACAAATAACACCAGATTTTATTCTCTAATGCGCAACCAGGGATGCCATACTCACTATCCTTGAGGTATTCACATTCATGTCAGGTAACATAACAATAAATTCAGAACCAGCACTTTCTGATAGCCCTGTGAAAATAACATACCATATTGATAGATGCACCCTTAGGATCTACGGACAGTGACATGGATCCTCACACGTTAGATCAGAGAATACACTAAACCTAAATCCCTATTTAACTTAGTGTTCCATATACTAAAGGCCAGGCTTGCCTAAGGGAAGAGCTACCCCCCTTACTATCACTCCTAGCTGGAGCACAGGCTGCTCTTGCTCATTAGTTCTATGTGCCTCACTTTCCTAGAAAGTACTGTTACAGAGAACTACCCTGTCCTGACTACACCTCATTCACAGGACCCTGTATCCCCAACTTCACCAAGGGCCTCACCATGTGTGGGGCCTAAGTCCCAGGTTCCCAGCAATATCCACTCTGTTCCTCAGGTAGAAGATTCACCCTCTGCCCCACACGATACTAAAGTGTGGCAGGAAGTGGTCGTCAACCTCTGGGCCAATGATACACAATACACATTATGCTAATAACCCTAAACTAGATACATGGGCTTCCACTCAGCAACTAGGGAATAAGGAAATGTAGGGATTTAAAGCCATAGGGGAACATTAACCTTAAATGTGAGAGCAGTTATCTGTTATATATATACTGTTTATTTGATTCATTTTCTTTTTTTATCCCATATTTGGGTAATTGGCAGCTCAGTAAATTAAAAGCTTCAAGATTTTATTATAATTTCAAATGAGAGGCAGCGTTCCAACATTCATAATATGGGAGGTAAAATATATTTGATCCCTCCCATGTTCCTATTTATTAGGCTTGCTTTTACATTTTATTTTACATTTTACAAAAATACCCAGCATGCCTGTATGATCCACTAGAAATTTTATGTTGCAATGTGTGAATAAGAAAGAAGGGAAGAACCAGTAAATTGTATCTGGAAATCTGTTATCCAGAAAGCTCCAAATTACAAAAAGGCTGTCGACCAGAAACTCCGTTTTATCCACACAATCCTAGCTAAACTCTGTCACTTGAAATACCAGTTTACCTATATTTTGAGTTTTTTATGGTAGGGCTATTGTAACTCCATGGAAATAAAGATCCTAGGTTATACTTATGTATAAATGGAAGATATAGGATAAAATATTTTACCCTAGGAAGCTGAAAGCACAATCAACACACACTCCTGTTCCGTATCTTGCTGAACTGCACCCAACAACTTAGGATTTGCTGATTTCCCCAGGTATTATTGTTAAGTATAAAGGACATTTATTTTAAGTGCTTGGCATAACTCTGTGTTGCTAGGGGTGAGAGTCGGTAAGAAATGCTAATGGGCAAAGAGTAGATTGGAGCATTTTCACTGAGAAAAGTGCTCAAGTAAGGAATAACTGGCTTAAGTATTGTGCATACAGAGACTATAGATATGCATTAATGTTGCACTAACATTGTATTCCTCTTATAAATAATTTTAACATTCACCAGTACTCATAGCATTAAATGAAAAGGTGCCTGACATTCATGCCCGCCACCCGCGAAGAAGAGTGCGAGGTTGGTCGGTAAACCCGCGGGTCTTGGGCTGGCCTGCACATCACTAATTCACAACACAGAAAAGTCTCTAAAGACCTAAATAATACTTGGTTCTTAGCAGGGCCGCCATTAGAAATCACGGGGCCCCGTACAACAAAATTTTTGGGGCCCCCTGGGCCCCGCCCACACTGACGACCAAGCTCCACCCCATTTCCCGCCCACTCCACATCGCAGTTAAAAGACCACACAGACATCAGCGCTAAAAAAGTAACCCCCCCCACACAAGTTGTAAAAAGCTATTGATGGTCAGGGCCCCCTTATAAAAAATTGGGGCCCCAAAAAAAAAAATTAAAATTTTTTTTTTTTAAAAAAAACATTGGTGGCAGGGGCCCCCTTATAAGTTAAAAAAAACTTGGGGCCCCAACAAAAAAAATGTAAAAAAAACTAAAAAATAAACAAACATTGGTAGCAGGGGCCCCCTTATAAGTTAAAAACAAATTGGGGCCCCAAAAAAAAATTTGAAAAAAAAAAAAACTGGTGTCAGGGGCCCCCTTACAAGTTAAAAACAAATTGGTGCCCCAAAAAAAATTTAAAAAAAAAAATTTTTTTGAAAAAAAAAAAAACATTGGCGGCAGGGGCCCACTTATAAGTTAAAAACAAATTGGGGCCCCAAAAAAAAATTTTTTTGAAAAAAAAAAACATTGGCGGCAGGGGCCCCCTTATAAGTTAAAAACAAATTGGGGCCCCAAAAAAAATTTGAAAAAAAAAAAAAATTGTTTTGAAAAAAAAAAAAAAACATTGGCGGCAGGGGCCCCCTTACAAGTTAAAAACAAATTGGGGCCCCAAAAAAAAATTTAAAAAAAAAAAAAAATTTTTTTGAAAAAAAAAAAAAACATTGGCGTCAGGGGCCCCCTTATAAGTTAAAAACAAATTGGGGCCCCAAAAAAAAATTTAAAAAAAAAAAAAATTTTTGAAAAAAAAAAAAACATTGGCGGCAGGGGCCCCCTTATAAGTTAAAAGCAAATTGGGGCCCCAAAAAAAAATTTGAAAAAAAAAAAAAATTTTTTTGAAAAAAAAAAAAATTTTTTTTGAAAAAAAAAAAAAAACATTGGCGGCAGGGGCCCCCTTATAAGTTAAAAACAAATTGGGGCCCCAAAAAAAAATTTGAAAAAAAAAAAAAATTTTTTTGAAAAAAAAAAAAAAAAAACATTGGCGGCAGGGGCCCCCTTACAAGTTAAAAACAAATTGGGGCCCCAAAAAAAAATTAAAAAAAAAAAAAAAACATTGGCGTCAGGGGCCCCTTACGAGTTAAAAAAAAAATTGGGGCCCCAAAAAAACATGTTTTAAAAAAAAAGATTGGTTGCAGGGGCCTATAGAATATTAAAATAATACATTGGTGGCCAGGAGATTAAAAAAAAAAAAATACACAAACTGGTGTTCAGTAGAATTGAACTCATGGCTTCAGTACTTCAACTTCACCTCCTTTCGTGACTTCGGGTCTTTTCACTGCTTCAGGACTTCGGCTTCGGCTGTTTTCGTGACTTCGGGTCTTTGCGCTGCTTCAGGACTTCGGCTTCGGCTGTTTTCGTGACTTCGGGTCTTTTCGGCGCTTCGTGACTTCGGCTTTTTCCGTGACTTCGGGTCTTTTCGGCGCATCGGCTTCGGCACTTCCGCATTCGGCAGCACAGAGGCAAGACGTACGGCTCGGGCGCTCGTAAGGGGGGCCCGGATCTTCAAAAAATGCAGCGCTGCCGGGCCCCCCTTCATGCCCGGGCCCGGTACGCTTGTCCCCCCTGTCCCCCCCTGATGGTGGCCCTGGTTCTTAGTACTGCCCCTATAGCAACACAGTAGATAGGACTTTCGTCCATACTGTAAGCTAGTGTATAGGCTAGAAGTTTCTTTTTTTTGACCTAGCAAAGCACTTAGAAAACACAGGGCAAATATGAACTTGGCAGTAACCCACAGCAACCAATCAAATGTTTGCTTTTATTATTCTACCTGCAGATGGGTGAAAAAGTATAATCACTGATTGGTTGAAATGGGTTACTGCCAAGGATCAAACATTCCAACTGATTCCAACTGGTGATCAATGAGGCTCTTCAATGGCAAATTTTGCTGCAAGCTTTATTGTGGCAGTACTATAAAGGAAGCAGACCCTGCAGATGTGGGGGGGGGGGGCAAGTGTGCTTCCTCTAGAGAGGGGATCCTCCGGTTACCAACCATGCGTGTAAAAATGACCTGGGATTTCATTTCTTTGCGAGGGAAGGGGAGGGGGGGAATTGAAGTACCCAGATCGGTGAAATTATGCCACTGGGCTGTTCAATAAACTTCGTACTGCAAGGGCAACTATTTTCAGATGACCCTTTATAATTATAGCCGTTTCTTGAGAACCTTTTCCACACTGTATTAGTGTTAAATAAGCTATGCATTGTATTTGACTATTATGGTGGTTTAAGCATATAAAATATACAGTATACATATTAGGACCTGGTGTTATCAGAATTAGGGCTCTTTCCGAAATTTAGATCTCCATACCTTAAGTCTACTAAAAAATCTTTGAAACATTATTTAAAATCAATATGATTGTTTTGCCTCTAGTAAAGATTCATATATATCTTAGTTGGGCACATGTTCTGTTTTATTATTACAAAAAGAAAATCATTATTAAAAACTGTAATTATTTTGATTACAATTGAGTCTATGGGTGCTGGCCTTACAATAATTTGGCGATTTCTGACAATCTATCCTATAACTGTATATTATGCCAGCAATATGGCTTTAGCTCCCTTTTTTATTTTTCCCAAGTGAAACATTGCAGCTGTCCTATAGGAGCTTTTCTTTCCTAGCATAATGCCTGCTCCATCCATCCACCGAGCATTTTCTACTGTTTTGAGAACTGTTATCTCCTTTAAGTAGAACGGCATGACTTTTCTCTTTTATCTACAGAACAACTGTCATGTGATTTGCAGACAGGGCCCACCATCTTCCACAAACTGGCAAACCATATGAGGAGCAGAGGCACTATCATTCACGTGCTATCATTACAAACATAATCACAGCAAGGCCCACTCTAACTACATGAAAGCAAGAGAAGAGATATGATCCATCAGAGCAACATGTAGCAAATTATCCCTGCGGTTGTAAAGAAGAGGAATGTTCACTTGCTGTTAAGCTACAGGATTTGAAAGCTAATTTATAATAACTAGTGATGGGCGAATTTATTCGGCAGGCGCAAAATGCTCGCGAAAATTCGCGACAAAAAAACAGGCGCCGGCGTCAAAAACGAGACGCCGGCGCCGTTTCGCAAATTCGCCCATCACTAATAATAACTAAATATATATATATATATATATACTGTATATATATATATATATGTATATATATATATATATATATATATATATATTTATATAATCATCATTTGGTTTTAAAACAATTCCTAAAAGTAGATGAAGAAAACCTAATTAAACAAATAAAACAAAAATGAATTATATTTGGTCATGTATTTTTAGAAAATAATGATCCAATAACATATGTGTGTGTGTGGCAAACGTAAGTGAATCTGTAGGATTATTATATAATTTGAAGGTGAAATCTGGTGTTTTCAGTCATGTGTCATGTGATGATAATCCAGCAAAACAATTGTGGATGTGTATCATGGCTCGAACAAAGGTGGTGTCTGAGGATCTCAGAAAAAAGTTGTTGATGCACATAAAGCTGGAAAAGATTACAAGACTATCTCTAAGGGCAGAGACACACTTAGAGATTCAGGGAGATTAGTCACCCGCAACAAATCGCCTCTGCTTCAGGCGACTAATCTCCCCGAACTCAGCCTATGATTAAGTGTGTGTAACACGAAATGTGTAAGGCGAGGACACAATAAATCTTTTCTACTTGGTTTTTACAACCTGTTGGAAGATTGCCTTTATTTGAGTGTCTGCCATATGATATATTCACGAATCTCCCCAAACTGCCTTCTCGCCAGCTAGAATCAAAATCGCTGTCGAGATGGCACTCGGAGTGCTTCGCTTACCGAAGTTTCCTCGTGAGGCAACTTCAGGCGACTTTGGAAGGTTGCCATCATTGATGAAACAATGAATTATGAACTATACCAGAGAAGGAAAATGTCAAGACATCTGTCTTGACGTGAAATAAATCTCAAGAGACAGTGGTTTATGCAGCAAGTTAAGAATCCTAAACATAAAAGTTTAGGATGGTTAAAGATGAATAAAGTGAATGTTCTGGAGTGGCCAAGTCAAAGTCCTGGCCTTAATGCAACTGAAATTTTGTGGAAAGACCTAAAGCGAGCGGTTTATGTGAGGAAACCCACCAACATCCAAGGGCTATAGCTGTTCTATGTGGAGAATGTGCAGGACTGGTCAACAGTAACACAAACATTTAGTTACAGTTATTGCTGTACAAGGGGCCTGGACCCCTTCCCTGATCATAATTTGACCAGGCCCCTGACAACAGTCCCCCCGGACCCGCCAAGTGGCGGCCCTATGTAAGAGCACAAGAGTCAGGAGTACCACAAGAGCAAGGGGACACGTAACAGACTAGACTATATGTACACAAACAAGATTTAATTCTGCCCATCTAGCCAAATGATTTATTTCTCTTCAATGTAGTTTCTTCATGTAATATAAAAAAGAGGCATCCCCTTTGATTTGTGCAATGTCAAGTATTTACTGGTAATATGCAAAGACCAATGATGCAGCACCTAACGGGTTAATGAAACAACACCACATCAGAGTCACTAAAAAGCTTTCTGGTCCTATTCTAATCTGTTTAAACAAAATAGCAAAGTTTCCCATAATTTACTATTCCCTTTAGAAAGTGCTTTACTAATAGGGCATGTTAAATGATAAATAACAAATATCGAGTTAAAAAACACCTTTATTAACAACACTGGGCAACCAAATTGAAATCAATTAAAATACTACAGTGTTACTGTATCAAGGCACACAGCCTCCACCACAGCCAATGCAGCCATATGTTATTAAAGCCCAACATACAAAGGCCTCAAAAAACTGCTGTTTAGAGAGTCTTAGTCACCTCCTTAATGGTCTCCAACCTGTGATTTTCATTGCCTGCACCTCTGTGATTTAATCTACAACTTCAGACAGTCCCAGATACAATATGAAGTAGCAAGAAGATGTTCTGGACCATGGGAACATCCTCACATTTTAAGACTTAAATGGGCAGTTCACCTTTCAGTTAATTATTCAGTTAACTATTATATACTATGACGTGCTTTTAAGACTTTCGAGTTAGCTGGGGCAGCCGAATCATTTATAAGGTACAAGAAGGCCAATAAATCATGTAAAAAAAGCTAGTTTCAGCAAGCTAAAATCAATATGGAAAAGGATATTGCAGCAAGCAGTAAATAGAATCCAAAATTATTTTTTAAATATGTAAATAGTAAAAAAATGAAGCTGGAAGGAGGGTCATCTGGTTGATGAGAAAAAAAAAAGCTCAGATTCTGAACTTATATTTTTTGTCTGTCTACAATACACAAAAGATGAACCAGTTAATGAAGGTTTCCTTATTAATAGTCACAATTCTAGTAATACAACTAATGATGCATGGTTCACACATAAGGAAATTCAAAAGAGACTATAACATGATTAGATAAACAAAAGTCCAGGGCCAGATGGTGATCCACTATATCAAAAGCAGATAAGAGAGTAAGCAGTATTGGGTAAGGCAAGACAAGAAGATTCTGGGAGATTTTGTCGCCTGGCGACTAATCGCCTCGCCTGCAAGACTTTTCCTTCCACACTATCTTCCTGCCTCAGCGTTTTTCCACATAGGCTACAATGAAAAGTCGCCTACACTAATGCACACGCGGCGATGCGTTTTCTATAGTCGCCAGAAGTTGACTCACTGAGACGAGGCGATTAGTCGCCAGAAGACAAAATCTCCCCAAATCTCCTTGTGTGGACTAGCCAGTAATTATAAATGGCTATAGCCATGAAGCATCTTGGAAAAGCAGTCAGCACATTGATTATCTCTCCTTTAGAGAATTGGTGCACGTTCCTCAGTGGCCACTTTCCACTGATATCACGACAACCTTTGTTGTTGCAGAACAGCACCAGAAAAGCCTTTATTTCAGCTTAGGGCATCACAAAACGTTTCAGTCCATGCGGCCTTTTAGCAAGCTTACTGACACTCCATAAACCATGCAATTTATACTCTCCAACACCATCTATTGGTCATTAGTAAATGCAACTATAACTCTCACAACAATCAGAGAAGTGTATCAATACAAAGCAAAAAAACTTTCCATATAAATATTGTAAGTGCTGAAACCTCAGGGTGAATATTCGACAGCATGTGTATATAACAAAATCTGTAAAACAGTAAATAAGAACTCATTAAAATTTTCATAATAAAATACTGGTTATTTTTTTGAGATAAACAATTGAGGTAAATGTAGTTATATAAAAATGGGGCTCAAATCATATTCTTTATTGAGACCCCATGGCTCCAAGGTCAACAAATTTACGGATCCAGAATGCCTCTCTGGACAATAATGCCTTTAATTTATTACCTCCACGTTGTTTAGTTTCAATAGTCTCAACTACCTGAAATTTTAATTGGTTTACCCTATGTGCACACTCAATAAAATGCCCGCCACAGCCTGTTCCGCTTGGTTTGCCCCACATACGCTAGCCCACAAGGGCATTTAATGATGTAAACCGCATATGTGGAACTAAAAGTATATTGGCCTCTAATTTTTATGGGGTAGCCCTTTCTCGGGTGAAAAATACTGTTCCCTTGTTGCACATTAGAGCAACAATTACAATTGTAACAGGGGAAAGTCCCCATTTTTCCTTTCCTCCCTTTCCTTGGATCTGTATTTTGTCTTATATCTGAGTGTACCAACATAGAACCCAGTGATTTACCTTTCTTATAAGCTATAACAGGTGGTCTAGCAAACAATGTGATCTGGGGTAAATTCTCTTTTAGTAAGGGCCAATGCCTCCGCAAAATGTTTGCAATTTGTTTGCTTAACGTATTGTATTGTGTCACAAATGTGACCTTACTTTCCCCCACTTTCGGTTTCCCCGTTAGCATTTCTGCCCTATCTTGTTTTTGTATCTACTTCAACTGTGGAGATATTCCCTCTCACGGAATTTTTCACACATCTCCACCAGTCTCTTATCTGCTACTCGATGACGTGTTTGCGTTGTGGGTGGGGCCACATTGGACTCTAGAACTGTTTGTTCAGGAGATTAACACTGCTTTACCCTTTATAAAAATAATTCCCTGAATGCACATTTGGAAGAGATTCCATTTTTGGATACAAATGTGTATACATCTACAGAGGGTCTTCTAACAGATCTGTATGTTAAACCCACAGACCGAAATCTGTTACTTCATTTTAAATCTTTTCATCCACCACAATTAAAAAAAAGCATTACCCAAATCACAATTGAGTAGGGTTAAACGGATAGTGGCATCAAATGAAGTAGCAGATAAGAGACTGGTGGAGATGTGTGAAAAATTCCGTGAGAGGGAATACCCTGATAATCTACTACAGACACAGTTGAAGGAGATACAAAAACAAGATAGGGCAGAAATGCTAAAGGGGAAACCGAAAGTGGGGGAAAGTAAGGTAACATTTGTGACACAATACAATACGTTAAGCAAACAAATTGGAAACATTTTGCGGAGGCATTGGCCCTTACTAAAAGAGAATTTACCCCAGATCACATTGTTTGCTAGACCACCTGTTATAGCTTATCAGAAAGGTAAATCACTGGGATCCATGTTGGTACACTGTATTAATAGGAGTTTTTTCAATAATGGCTCATGGTAATACTCTGATTAAACAATAGCACATTGCAATACTTTGATAAAGAACTGTATAAAAATATAACACAAAGAACTGTTCTACTGTTGAACCCGATGTCGTATGTTGAGCCCAATATAGTGTAAAAAGACAGCTTTATAAAGTATAATTGTGTACAACAAAGCTTTGTTTCATAGTTTACAAGGCAGCCTTATAATCCATAATCCTGTATAATGAAGCGTTGTGCAAGAGAAATCATGGAAAGTAATCAACTCGATGACCTAATACTTGTTCATTAGTCTCATATGTATTATGTTTTATGATTTCTGCAGCCCTTATCAGACTTTATTGTAGCTAGGGGCACAACATGCTATTCAGCTCCCAGTTAGCTAAGATAAGATCTCTGCTTCGGATGTGCTTGTTGGGAGTCTGGCCAGATCCTGATGCATGGGAAGCAAGATCTGTTATTAACCAAATCATTGTATCTTCTTACTAAATTACTATATGAGATCATTGTTTGCTAAGCCTATATAAACTGGGGGTCTCCATTCGGTCAGTTGAGATTCGCCTGTGGGGTTTACGCATACTGGCGCAGGACCTTCCGTGAACCATTTGAGCCTCGATCTGCGGACTGTTTAGGGATCTCCCAGTCGTACAGGCAGAGAGGGGGGCTTGCATACTGTGCTCACTCGGTAATGTATATCTTCTTCATTCTATGTATGTAATAAACCTTTGCTTATACGTAGCTGGTGTGTTCGAATTTCTTCCGAGAGGCTCAAAGAACCACAATTAAAACATACCTCAGATATAAGACAGAATGCAGATCCAAGGAAAGGGAGGAAAGGAAAAATAGGCACTTTCCCCTGTTACAATTGTAATTGTTGCTCTAATGTGCAACAAGGGAACAGTATTTTTCACCCGAGAAAGGGCTACCCCATAAAAATTAGAGGCCAATATACTTGTAGTTCCACATACGCAGTTTACATCATTAAATGCCCTTGTGGGCTAGCGTATGTGGGGCAAACCAAGCGGACGTTCCATGAGCGTATCAGGGAACACAAATCAGCTATTAATACAGGTAAAAAGGAACAGGCTGTGGCGGGGCATTTTATTGAGTGTGCACATAGGGTAAACCAATTAAAATTTCAGGTAGTTGAGACTATTGAAACTAAACAACGTGGAGGTAATAAATTAAAGGAATTATTGTACAGAGAGGCATTCTGGATCCGTAAATTGGAACCTTGGAGCCATGGGGTCTCAATAAAGAATATGATTTAAGCCCCATTTTTAGATAAATACATTTACCTCAATTGTTTATCTCCAAAAATAACCAGTATTTTATTATGAAAATTTTAATGAGTTTTTATTTACTTATGTTTTACAGATTTTGTTTTATACACATGCTGTCGAATATTCACCCTAAGGTTTGAGCACTTGCTTACAATATTTATATGGACATTTTTTTGCTTTGCATTGTTACACTTCACTGATTGTTGTGAGAGTTATAGTTGCATTTACTAATGACCAATAGATGGTGTTGGAGAGTATAAATTGCATGGTTAATGGAGTGTCAGTAAGCTTGATAAAAGGGCACATGGCCTGAAACGTTGCTGTGATGCCCTTAGCTGAAATAAAGGCTTTTTAAACAAAAAGATTCACAGTCTGGTGCTGTTCTGCAAACAAAGGTTTAGCCATGAAGCAGTCATTAGTTAATTAGATTAGGGCAGTTTCGGATTAGGGCATAAGGTGTGCAGCAGGTTATTGTCAGAAAGGAAAAAGTGTAGTCGGTTAGAAACTAGGCACTCAAGTATTTATAGATGAATGGTAGCAGAGAGATAGGTTGCAGGTTACCAAGACTGGAGAGATCAAGAGAGGTAGTAAGGTGAGAGAAAGCCAAAAATATTGAGACTTCCTCATCAGTCACTGGGGAGAAGGAGAACAGAAGAGGCTGGGTAGTGTAGAGGGAGGGCAGTGAATGTCTAGGGGGTTTTAGTAGTGTAATGCCACTTCTGATGGTGTCAATTTTGCATTTGAAGTGCTCAGCAATATCTTGAGCAGAGACCAATGCACATGCAGGGCGTGGGGAAGGGGAAAGAGTGCTAAAGGTAAAGAAAAGTTGTGCAATTTTCAGTTTCAGTAACTGTAAATAAGTTGAAGGAATTGGTGATGTAAAGGTCATGAATGGAAGTAAGCTTGTTGCAAAGTGAGCAGGAGTTACATAGAGCCCAATAAAGATGAATTGTGTTTTTGGGTAAAGGGATAAGCGTCCTGTAAAACTGGAATTTACACTAAAGGGAAAGAAACCTGTGATATAACAATGGCAATAGCCAGGGCTGAGTGCACTGTCCCAGCTGCCAGTAACAGGTAGGAGAAAAAAACTAGGTGAGATTGGTAAATTCATAGTTTGTATAAAGGGGAGGAGTTACATGCAGCAGTAAAACATAATCATGTGTGGAGAAAGAAAGAGAGGAAAGTAGAGAGGCTCAAATTTCTATACCTTCATAACTTGTTTGAGGAAGTGGCAGGACATGTTTCAGAAGCACAAAAGTGCAAAAAGGAGAAATTGATGATAAATATTTTGAAGATATGAAGTTACAGAGTACCAGACAAAACAGTTTTCCTTTTAACCCAGTTGATTGCAGATGATAAAGTGTCTTGAGCCTTGTCATTGCCTTCTCCAACTGACTCGTTTAAATGCCATTTTCCTAGCACTTGTGAAATATTAGCAATTATGAAATGTTAGCACTAGCGCCATACCCCTGACACAAGTGCCATTCCCTATGCTGGTGTAATGAATGGTATCACAAATTCAGCACAGACTCCAAGGATCCGGTCATGGCTCACCCTTCTGCCTATAACAGCTGCCTTTGGCTTCGGGACTAGTCCTCCGCTACTCAGATGCTGCCAGGTCTTTTTTTTTTTAACATTTCTTTTATTGAACAAACAAGTACAGTATTACACAGGAGGTAGAAGACAGTAAAATGATCTTTGTTTGCACAGAAACTGTAATACAGTTTTTCACTATTACATTTAACAAATTAAAAGAAAATAAAACAAATATATTCAAAAAAAAAAAAAACTACCATGGTGTCTTCATTCATCCCCACCCATATTCTTCTTAGGGCACAGTGCAACCAAGCACAGATCAGAACACAATGTAAAAAAGAAACCTATCCTTATTGAGTAGTGTACCTTCCCCACCCCCCCAAGTGGAGCCAGCCATGGGAGTCCTGCAAACCCTTATGGGCAACCCGGATAAACCACAAACTCTCTAGACGGGCTCTACCTCAGAATCATCATCCATCCAGATATCCCAGACTTTTTGAAATTTACCGGGACAACCTCTTTTTATATAAGTCAATTTATATAAAGGTATACTCTTATCAACGTGGCGCTCCCACATCTGTAAGGTAGGCCCTTGTGGAGACTTCCAGTGCATCGCAATCATTTTTTTGCATACATACAAAGGATTGACATCAAAGTTTGGTGCGCTCTTTGTAGGGGTAGCCCCTCCATCTGGTTTAGTAGCAGCACCATAGGGTCGAGTGGTAGAACAATGTCTGTAGTTATGCGGATCTGCTGCACCACCTTTTCCCAGTAAATATGCACAACTGGACAGCCCCACACCATATGCATAAAGTCTGCAGGACTAAAATTACATCTAGGACATTTTGGAATCTGATCGGGTTTCAATTTGTGAAGTCTTTGGGGAGTGATGTATACCCTGTGCAAGTAGTTCAACTGAGTCATCCTATCCCTACTACTGATAATCCCATCAAATGTTGTGTCAAGATGCTGCCAGGTCTTAACGTGATAGGCCCAAGGAGAGAGTTTTGAGTGAGCAAGGGAACCAATGGTGAAGTAATGGACCAGGAAAAAATAAGTGTTGTTGTAAGCCACAACAATGTGGTACCAAAACAGGAGACACAGGAATAGTCGGGGTCAAAGGCCAGGTCAAACACACTGATTTGGCGGTACAGAACAGGATCCAAGAGAATAGTCGAAACAATGCATTAGTCAGGACATGTAGCAAATTAGACGTGGTCAATAACAAGCCAGGAATAAACAAAGAACACACCCAGGAACTAAGAAATAGATCTTTTGTTGGGCAGTGAATATTTGCCCGAGGCCCCTTTAAATATTTAAACTTTGCGCCAAATGCGATGACGTCAGATGCGAACCGGCATCAAAACCTGGAAGTGCACTGAGCACACGCACTTCCCTAACAGCGAAAGAAGAGCCCGGATGCAGCGAGCATCCATCCGCCACTTCACAGGTTTATTTATTACAACTGGGCTTGAATTTATATGCAGTTGATTGGGAAAACCAGACCCTGATTGACTCATTCATATATTAATGACCTGGATTTGTGGGAAGGCCATGAAGGCCCAGGCCTAAGGTGGCATGCCGCCCAGCTGAAACATTGGGTAATGAAGCAGGAGTTAAATATTTCACAGGCCAATTTTTAAAACAGAGGAGAAACATGTGCGAGTGAGGGGGGCGCCTAGTGTGAGTAATGAGAACCTGTGCATGTGTAGATGGTGAATGGAGGTTGGCTTAGGGGCACAGTTATTGTAAATCTGGGGCTGATAATCTCTCTTTTGTGTTTGTACTTGGAAGCACTGTGTAAGCCCGGGTGGAGACACATGGAGCAGATTTTGGCAATGAAACGCATAAGTACACATTTTTGCACCAAAATCCACTCCATGTGTCTGCACACAGGCAGACACAGTGCCTCCAATTGCAGACACAGAAAACAGCAGATTTGAGCAAAGCACAGGCTGAGCAAAATCCAAGGGTGTAATTAGCCTACAGCAGAGAGTAGTGTTATATTTGCTGTTATCAAGGAGTAATCTAAATCACTCTCAATCAGAGATAAGGCAGGAGCAAGTTCACGTTACTTTCCCGACACCACCTGCTGTCTGAAAACGGAAATACAAGAAGGCTAAGAAGGCTTTTCTCCCGACACTGCAGTGAAATGATAACACAAGCTGTCCTGTTTGTAACTGTTTAGTTTTGGTTGTAACTGGTGCTTCATCTGTATTTTGCTATAAAGATGGCCTTATCAAGAAGCTTTGTATTTTACATGCACTTGGAAAGGCCCTTCTGTTTGCCTAACCTACTTTTTATGGGTTACGGTGATTTTAACTTTCAGGTTTTGCTTGCTTTCATTATATGCTTATATTAGTATTTCTTTTCAGATATTTGGCCTTTATGGATACTGTTATGTTTAATTGTTGTATAGGACAACCCAGAAGTTATATTTGTGTGAGACATGTGCAGGTTTAGATGATAGAGTTTACTAAACATTTCAGTATGCAGGGGTAAAATGTTAAAGTAAGTGTTTTTGAGGTTATTGCATATCTTTTCTTTAAGGCTTGTATGTCAAATTCACTGTGGATACCAATTTGTTGGGAAATATCCAATAACTCAATCACTAAGCTGGGATTTCAGTTTACCAGGTCATATATGACACAGCATTTCCTCCTATTTCTCCTAGAGTGTCTCTACCCTCTGCTTCTCACTAGGTACTGTTCTTGGAAATTTGTGTTTTATTATGTACAAGTGTATATATATATGCAGGGCTGTATTTCTATATAGGCACCTAATTGGCCATCCCTACAGAGGAAGCTTATATATATATATATATATCTACTGTTTGGCCTGACAGCAAGTAAAGGAAGTTCTTGTCCACAAAAAGCACATAAGAGTATTTTTAATAATTACCGGTACTATCACCTTTTAGGAAGTTAAAATGCCTTGTTTCCACTGGAAAAATTAAAAGAAAAGCACCTTTAGTAGCAAACATAGAGCAGTGCAATGGAAACCTCTCTCCTTCACTTCTCAATATGCGTCAGCCACAGTGCCTTTCAAATTATCAGACTCCATGACAGGCACACAGCATTTTAAACAGTGAAACCCCTCTAACGTCCCATGTGCTGTAGCCCTTAGACCAATGACAGATAGGGCACTTTGTTGCACTTAGTAAATAGCACTCCCTGTGGGCAACATTTCTGAAGTGAAATTAATGCATTTCTACACAGAATGTTGCATGGGGAGCATTATTAAGTGATATGCTTTAAAAAAAAACTCATGGTTTCATGTGACAGTATCCCTTTATGAATCTAAAAAGCTGAACCAGTCAGAGTAAAGCAAGAACCTGAGATGTGCTAGCCAGGAAATTATTCACATTTATAAATATAAATACCCTCTTAGTAGTGATAGTAGTAGATAAAAGGTGAAATGTATCACAAAACAAAATTTAAAGGGGACCCATCACCCAAAAAAAATATTCCAAATCCTATTATCACATTTGTCAAGCAAAATGATTTAATTACACTATATCAATTATTTGAATTTTGTTTTCTTCAGTCTGGGATTTCCTTATTATAGCAAGCATGCAGGAGCCATTTTGTGGACACTGGTATTAAGGCAAGCCTTGCATCATCTCAGAATTGTGTTTCTGCACCAGAATTTTATGTATAAATGCCCCCAGAACTATTCATAGTAGGATGGCAAAGGGGAAATTCCATTTATAAATACCCCCCCGAACCCAAAGTAGGATGGCAAAGGGGCAATTCCATGTATAATTACCCCACAGAACCCCTAGCAGGAGAAGAGACAAGTAGATGAGCATATTTCACCTTGACCAAAGGGGCCGATCCACGCCCACAGTCCCATGAGACTACTCCCAAACTCAGTCCACAGCGTCCCCACTGCAAATAATATATGCTACCAAGAATTCAGACAGCACTCCAGTAAAAGGAAGGCAGATTTTTTGCAGTGACCTGCGTTTCAATAATAGATCCCTTAATCATAAGCATAAGATGAGAACATTGGCAAATTGGCAATGAGCAGCCACTTACCCTTACCTAGGAGGATTCATTAAAGTTTGTTGGAGAGGTGGAATCCCTATTGGCTGTCTGGTACTATGATGGTGGGGGGCATGAAAAGAAGCACACCATCCTTTGGCTCCTGTCTTTTAAAACATTTATTGCATCAGAAATGTGGCACAAGCTTTTGAGGACAACCCATTCCACACATTTCTGCTGCAATAAATGTTTTAAAAGACAGGAGCTGAAGTATGGTGTGCTACCTTTTCCCTTTTCGAAGATATTATTACTGAGCCCCACAGCAAAAGAAAAAAAAACTTTTTAGGGTTCCCCTAAATTTTACGAATAAATTATCATTCATAAACATATATTGAAAGTTTGAAACTGCTTATTGGTCAGCGCCCCGCTGGGTTCCCTCAGTGGACGCAGGGTCTGCTTCCTGTCTAGTTTCAGCCCTGGTTGATTACTGTCAAGTATTATTATTATTATTATTACATATTATTATTATTACAGTCAAGGACAAATTAGCCTCCAGCAGCAGGGACTCAGAGGAGAAGCTCCGGAGACGTTTGGCTGGACTATGCCTATACTGCAGCGGTAAAACCCATTTTGCCAACAACTGTCCTTCGAAGTTAGGGATATCTCCATGCTCAGGTAAAACTGGGGAATTTTATCTGGGTGGCATCGAACCTGCTCCCCAAAAGAACTCTCATAGATTTCTTCTACCACTGCAGATTCAGCTGACTTCTAAGATTATCAGCGTCTCAGCCTTTCTTGATTCTGGATCTGCAGGGAACTTCATGGGCGCCGCTTTCGCTAAGCTTCTGAATATTCCTCTGTTCCCTCTATATATCCCCTTGAGGGTCCTGAAAATTGATTATAGACTGTTAACATCGGTGATAATTTCTGAAACAACGGGAGAACTCCCACTGACGGTTGGATCCCTACACCGAGAGAAGTTATTGTTTCTCATAATAAACGGTCCATCGGCTCCTTTGGTGCTGGGTTTAGCCTGGCTCCGTCTGCATAACCCCTCTATTGACAGGTCAACTAATCAGATATCGCATTGGAGTCCTTTCTGACAAAGAAACTACTTGCCTTCTAATTCCTTCACCGGGTGTCCCTCGCTGTGTCTTCAGTCTTTACCAGCTGTTTTATGGACCTTCTTCTTGGTACCATACCTCCCAGAGGTCATACTTACCCACTGTTTCCCACTTCCCTGATTAAGGAATATATTCAAAATAACCTCCAGCAGGGATTCATTCAACCTTCATCTTCTGCACGGGATATGTCCCTGTATTGATTACTGGGGCCTTAACAAGATCACGTTTAAGAACTGATATCCAATGCCCCTAATCACGGAGCTCTTCGATCAAGAACAAAAATCTTCACTAAGTTGGATCTTCGAGGAGCGTACAACTTAATCCGTATCTGAGGACGGGATGAATGAAAGACGGTGTTCAACACCAGAGATGGGCATTATGAATACCTGGTAATGCTCTATGGCCTCTGCAATGCCCCGTCCATCTTCCAAGAATTTGTGAATGACATCTTGAGAGATCGCCTGGGGCAATCCACAGTCATGTACTTAGACGACATCTTAATCTTCTCCAGAGACTTGGAAAGTTACAAACTTGGGTGAAAGAAGTACTCTCTTGTGTGAGGGGAAATTCCCTTTTTGGCAAGCTGGAGAAGTGTGTGTACGAGGTGTCCAAAATTCCCTTTTTGGGTTACATTATTTCTCCAGAGGGATTCGAGATGGATCCTTCCAAAGTCATGCAATCCAGGACAAGTACAAAGGCCATACAAAGATTTATCGGTTTCGATAACTGTTACTGACAATTCATCAAGGAGTTCTCCTCCCGTATTGTTCCTATCCTGACCCTCATCCGTAAAGGAGGAAAACCTAATGCTTGTCCCCCTCATGCTTTGAAGGCCTTCCAGTCCCTTTGCCTCTGTGTCAGGGAGCCGGGATGCTCCCACAAGGGAGGTTGTCAGGATCAAGGAGGAAGCCCACAAAGGGATCAAGGTCGCGGTGTCCAAAATGGTTAAACAGAAGGCTTATCAGAGTCCAGGCAAGAGTTCAAGGGCAGGCAGAATAATAAGCAAAGTCCAAAGTCCAGGCAAGAGGTCAGGCAAAAATCAGGAACAAGATATAGTCTCAAAATAGTACACAGGAAACCCAGGAAACACACTGTAATGATTCCTATACTTGGGCGCCATTCTGGCGTCTTGGTAGCGTTTTTATATTTGAATTTGGCGCCATAGTGACGTCATTGGCGTCCTTGCGCCAACGTCGACGCACTGGCGTCATTGCGCCAGCGCTGCTACCCACGTGGCGGCCATGGGTGTCGCCATTTTGGGAGCGACGCCGGCAGGGGAGGACACGCCGCCCGCAGCTCCTGGAACTGCTCCGGGCGGCGATCGTGACACTCTGCTCCTGTCCTCCGACATCCTGATCTTCTGCAACCCTTCTTCATTGAAGTAGATGCTTCTGATGTTGGGGCTGGAGCCATTCTCTCTCAGAGACAAATTGAAGATGGGAAATTACATCCATGTGCTTACTTTCCTAAGAAATTCTCTCCTACTGAGCAGAATTACGATGTCGGGAATCGTGAGCTTCTAGCAGTTAAACTTGCACTCGATGAGTGGCGACATCCCCATCCCGTTACTATTTATACTGATCATAAAAACTTGGAATTCATCCAGACTCTCAAGAGATTGAATTCTCATCAAGCACAGTGGGCACTCTTCTTCACATGATTCAATTTCATTATCACATATTGCCCTGCCTCCAGAAGCATTATTCCTGAGGGTCGCCTCAGTGAAGATCAAGAACCAATTGTTCCCCCCACTAAAATCATTGCTTCCTTGTTCCCTTAATTGGCCAGCCAGATCTTATCAGTCCAGTCTTCTGCCCCTGCTGATGCCCCCATAGGTATGGTATACGTGCCTCCCGAGCTCCGCATTAGCATCCTCTAGCAAAGCCACTGTTCCAAACAGGCCTGACATCCGAGTACCAAAAAGACCTTAGAGCTTGTCAGTCGACTCATCTGGTGGCCAAATCTTCGGATGGATGTAAAAGACTTTGTGGTGGCCTGTGCCATTTGTGCCTCTAGTCATTCTCATCCATTCGGTCTATTGCAAACTCTACCAATTCCTTCCTGTCCTTGGACTCACTTATCTATGGACTTTATTGTTGAACTGCCACCTTCCAAGGGGAACAGCGTTATATGGGTATTTATTGACCGCTTCAGTAAGATGGCACACTTCATCTAGTGTGTATCAGACAGAGGTTCCCAGTGTTTATCCAAGTTCTGGTGCTCATTGTGTAAAGATCAGGGTATCGCTCTTCAATTCTACTCTGACTACCATTCTCAATCGAACAGCCAGCTGACAGTAAACCAAGCACTGGAGCAGTTCCTGAGAAGTCATGTGTCTTTCTGGCAGTATGATTGGTCCGATCTACTCTCCTGGGCGGAATTTCCTCACAACAATGCCTCTGCTAGGTCACCCTTCCTGACAGCATATGGACAACATCCACAAGCCTTTCCTTTAGGACTTCCTCTTGTCGGATGTCCAAGCAGCCGATGATCATGTAGCCCACATGTACAACATTTGGTCTTCTACCAAAGCCGATTTGGAAAAGAGTACTTTGTCCCACAAGAATTATGCTGATCGTAGACAGAAAACTTCTCCCATATATAAAGTAGGGGACAAAGTGTTGCTTTGTGTTTCATGTGTCTCTGATGAAACCGGCAATCACTAAACACTTCTCTTCAGAACAATCCCCTCCTTCTTCTGTCTCCATGGATGGTCAACGGAATATGAGGTGGAAAAGGTTTTGGACTCAAGAATCTCCAAAGGGTCATTACAATTCTTGATCCAATGCAAGAGTTTCGGCCCCGGGGAGTGTGCCTCGGTAAAACATACTGATGTCCATGTCCTGGAAATCCAGTTGTAGTGGTCCAGTGGCCCCAACTGGGGGAGGGAGTACTATCAGGAGCACTAGGAGCTATCCGCATCCAAGATAGCAGCGCCCAGCGCAGCGCACTGACATAATTGGGCTGCACTGGGCGCCTGATGTCAGCGTGCCGAAAACTGAGTGAAAATTCAAATAAAAGAGCACCAGGGTCACGGGTTCAATGCCTGATTATAGGCCGCATCTCCTTGCCGTTCCTGGGTGCTGATAATTCTGTATACATTGATTACTGGACTTTTGACCCTTGCCTGAACCTTTGATTTTGATCCTTTGCTGCCTGCCTATTGAACTACTGCCTAAATTCTGACTACGCTTACTCCTGATCCCTTTGGTTAACTTGGACTTTAACCCTAAAGCTTCCTCCTTGGTCCAGACTTCTCCATGCTTGGAGCCGTTAGGCCCCTGACACCTCTCAATCGGATTGGACAAATATAATTCACTGTCACACAAGGCAGTTACAAGCAGGGTCAAGTCCTAGTTTGTTTATTGTAGATGTGCAACCTTCTTTTTCAAGCATACAAATCAGTGAGTGTAACAGCTATTTAACACCCCACAAATAATTAGTAAAATTAGCATACATAACAAGGGGAATGCATTTTCAATGCAAAATCACATCCAGAAATGGCACTTCACACTTCTACATACCTCCCCAGTTTGCAGGAGGACCTGACTTCTGCGTCTGAAGCTGACTCTCCAAGCCTTGTCTAGAAAATAAATCTGCATTTTGATTGCTATACCTTAAAGGAGAACTCAACCCTCAAATTTAAGAAAAGCCCCTAGCTAACTTAGGTATTTCCCCCTCCCTGTTTCAATAACCCTGAAAATGTTCCTAAAATGTTCAGATCTTCTGGTTTCTTTGGCAATTAGGGATGTCGCGGACTGTTCGCCGGCGAACTTGTTCGCGCGAACATCGACTGTTCGCGCTCGCCGAATGTTCGCGAACGTCGCGCGACGTTCGCCATTTTGGGTTTGCCTTACCTGGCGCTTTTTTTTGACCTCTCACCCCAGACCAGCAGATACATGGCAGCCAATCAGGAAGCTCTCCCTCCTGGACCACCCCCACACCCCCTGGACCACTCCCCTTCCATATATAAACTGAAGCCCTGCAGCGTTTTTTCATTCTGCCTGTGTGTGCTTGCAAGAGCTAGTGTAGGGAGAGAGCTGTTACTGATTTCACTGATTTCTTTGAGGGACAGTTGATAGTAAGTTTGCTGGCTAGTAATCTACTTGATACTGCTCTGTATTGGAGGGACAGAAGTCTGCAGGGATTTGAGGGACATTTTAGGTTAGGTAGCTTTGCTGGCTAGTAATCTACCTTCTACTGCAGTGCTCTGTATGTAGCTGCCTGCTGTGGGCACTGATCTCTTCTGATCTCATCTGCTGACTGCTGTAATAACCCAATAGTCCTTGTAAGGACTGCTTTTATTTTCTTTTTTGTTGTTTTACTTTGCTACTATAACAGCCCAGTGCTATTAGTCTAGCTGTGTTGGGGAGTGGGACTGGTGTGCTGCTGTGCTGCTCCTAGTAGTTCAGCAGCAGCAACCCGAGAAATTTTTTTTTTTAATATACATATATTTTTTTTTTCTTTTACTTATCTTACTGTTCTTTAACGTGTACAGTGCTGTTGCTGTTCTTCATAGTAGTGCACCAATAGTAGTGCACTTGCAGGCATTATTTGCCCAGTGTGTTCTTCAAACAACAACCATCTAGCTGTGTGAGCTTGTTCACATTCTGTCTAAATATCAATAATAATACCGTCTCTAGAAACACCACCCGAGTGACGTTTTTCAGGCAGCAATAATATATTCCGTATCCACTGCTGTAGTAGTGTATACGTTAACCTTGTAGGCATTATTTGCTCAGTGTGTTCTTCATTTTCAAACAACTCCCATCTAGCTGTGTGAGCTTGTTCACATTCTGTCTAAATATCAATAATAGTACCGTCTCTAGAAACACCACCCGAGTGACGTTTTTCAGGCAGCAATAATATATTCCGTATCCACTGCTGTAGTAGTGTATACGTTGACCTTGTAGGCCTTGTTTGCCCAGTGTTTTTCATTTTCAAACAACTCCCATCTAGCTGTGTGAGCTTGTTCACATTCTGTCTAAATATCAATAATAATACCGTCTCTAGAAACACCACCCGAGTGACGTTTTTCAGGCAGCAATAATATATTCCGTATCCACTGCTGTAGTAGTGTATACGTTAACCTTGTAGGCATTATTTGCCCAGTGTGTTCTTCATTTTCAAACAACTCCCATCTAGCTGTGTGAGCTTGTTCACATTCTGTCTAAATATCAATAATAATACCATCTCTAGAAACACCACCCGAGTGACGTTTTTCAGGCAGCAATAATATATTCCGTATCCACTGCTGTAGTAGTGTATACGTTAACCTTGTAGGCATTATTTGCCCAGTGTGTTCTTCATTTTCAAAAAACTCCCATCTTGCTGTGTGAGCTTGTTCACATTCTGTCTAAATATCAATAATAATACCGTCTCCAGAAACACTACCCGAGTGACGTTTTTCAAGCAGCAATAATATATTCCGTATCCACTGCTGTAGTAGTGTATACGTTGACCTTGTAGGCCTTGTTTGCCCAGTGTGTTCTTCATTTTCAAACAACTCCCATCTAGCTGTGTGAGCTTGTTCACATTCTGTCTAAATATCAATAATAATAATACCGTCTCTAGAAACACCACCCGAGTGACGTTTTTCAGGCAGCAATAATATATTCCGTATCCACTGCTGTAGTAGTGTATATGTTGACCTTGTAGGCCTTGTTTGCCCAGTGTTCTTCATTTTCAAACAACTCCCATCTAGTTGTGTGAGCTTGTTCACATTCTGTCTAAATATCAATAATAATACTGTCTCTAGAAACACCACCCGAGTGACGTTTTTCAGGCAGCAATAATATATTCCGTATCCACTGCTGTAGTAGTGTATACGTTGACCTTGTAGGCATTGTTTGCCCAGTGTGTTCTTCATTTTCAAACAACTGCCATATAGCTGTGTGAGCTTGTTCACATTCTGTCTAAATATCAATAATAATACCGTCTCTAGAAACACCACCTCAGTTGTTGTTGTTGTTTTAAAAATAATGCCAGGCAAAGGCAGGCCGCCACGCAGAGGCACTAGGGGCCGTGCTGCTATGCTATCCTGTGGCCCTAGGAAATTGCCCAGTTTTAAAAAGGCAATGACCCTGAACTCCCAAAATGCTGAAGAGGTAGTTGACTGGCTTACACAGCACACCCCATCCTCTACCGTTTCTAACTTTACCACAACATCCTCATCCTCCACTGCTATGGGCACCCCACGTAACACTTCCTCCACCACCGGCGCCCCTTCTTCACTGGAGTCAGAGGAGTTATTTTCACATGAGTTTCTTGAACTGAGTGATGCGCAACCATTATTGGCAGAAGAAGATGAAGGAGATGAGGACGTTACACCAGATTTAATTCTGGCAGAGAACACAACAGAGATGGACATAATGAGTGATGAGGAGGTCCCCGCTGCTGCTTCCTTCTGTGAGCTGTCAGAAGAAATTGATGCATCTGAGGAGAATGAGGATGAGGAGATTGATGTTTTGTGGGTGCCCAGTAGAAGAGAGCAAGAGGAGGATAGTTCAGATGGAGAGACGGAGAGTCAGAAAGGCAGGAGGAGAATAAGACTTAGAAGAAGCAGGGAGGACAGCTCGCAGGAAACAGTAGGGCAACAACATGTATCGGCACCTGTGGTCAGCCGGCCAACGCACCCGCCATTGCCGCCAACGCCGCCAACTTCTACTGTTACCGCCAGATTGCCAGCTTCAAAAAGGTCAGCAGTGTGGGATTTTTTTAATGTGTGTGCCTCTGACAAAAGCGTTGTAATTTGCAATGAGTGCAGTCAGAAACTGAGTCTTGGGAAGCCCAACAGCCACATAGACTTCTATGCGAAGGCACATGAACGGCAAGCACAAAGCACTTTGGGAGCAACACCTCAAAGGCAACAGGCAAACTAAAAGCCACCCTCCTTCTGGTCCAGCATCTTACTGCTCTACCTCTGCTGTCCTTGACCCGTCTGAACCACCCTCCACTCCGCCTTCCACCTTGACCACCAGTTCCCATTCCCAGTCATCTGCCCCCAGCCAAGTTTCTGTGAGGGCCATGTTTGAGCGTAAGAAGCCAATGTCTGCGAGTCACCCCTTGCCCGGCGTCTGACAGCTGGCTTGTCCGCACTCTTAGCCCGCCAGCTTTTACCATACCAGCTGGTGGACTCTGAGGCCTTCCGCAAATTTGTAGCAATTGGGACACCGCAGTGGAAGGTACCCAGCCGCAATTTTTTTTCAAAAAAGGGAATACCACACCTGTACCACCATGTGCAGAGCCAAGTCACCGCATCTCTGTCACTTAGTGTTGGGCCAAAGGTCCATTTGACTACTGACGCATGGTCCTCCAAGCATGGTCAGGGCAGGTATGTCACCTACACTGCCCACTGGGTGAACTTGGTAATGGCTGGGAAGCAGGGAATGTGTGGCTCAACAACAACAGTGGAGTTGGTGTCACCGCCACGGATTGCACGCGGTTCTGCCACCACCTCTACTCCTCCTTCGCTCTCTACCTCGTCTTCTTCCTCTTCTTCGTCCTCTGCTGCTGGGTCCTCCTCCTCCACACCTGTGCACCCCCAGCTCCCCCTAGGTTATTCGACGTGCCAGGTACGCCGTTGTCATGCTGTCTTGGGGATGACGTGCCTGGAAAGCAGAAACCATACCGGATCTGTACTCCTGTCATCTCTGCAGTCACAGGCCGATCGGTGGCTGACCCCACACCAACTGAAGATCGGAAAAGTGGTGTGTGACAACGGAAGCAATCTGTTGGCAGCACTGAGACTGGGCAATTTAACACATGTGCCCTGCATGGCACATGTTCTGAATTTAATAGTCCAATGTTTTGTCTCGAAGTACCCAGGATTCCAGGACGTTCTCAGGCAGTCCAGGAAGGTGTCGGCCCATTTCAGACGGTCCTACACAGCCATGGCACGCCTTGCTGACATTCAGCAGCAGTAAAACATGCCAGTCAGGCGTTTGATTTGCGACAGCCAGACTCGGTGGAATTCAACGCTCCTCATGTTGGAACGTCTGCTGCAACAACAAAGAGCCGTCAACGAATACCTGTTTGAACTGGGTGGTAGGACTGGATCTGCAGAGCTGGGGATTTTTTTACCCCGTTACTGGGTGCTTATGCGCGATGCCTGCAGGCTCATGCGCCCTTTTGAAGAGGTTACAAATATGGTCAGTCGCACCGAAGGCACCATCAGCGACCTAATACCCTTTGCTTTCTTCCTGGAGCGTGCCGTGCGACGAGTGACAGATGAGGCTGTAGACCAGCGTGACGAGGAGCAGGAAGCGCACGATTTCTGGTCGGAATCACCAGAACGAACCCAGGCACCTGCTGCAACGCAGGGAGAGGTGTCAGAAGTGGAGTCAGAGGAGGAAGGTGGCTTTGTGGAGGAGGAGGACCAACAGGAGCAGGCTTCCCAGGGGGCTAGTGGTGACCTTTTGGGGACCCCTGGTCTTGTACGTGGCTGGGGGGAGGAGACCGTGGATGATGCAGTCCTTGATAACGAGGAAGCGGAGATGGATAGCTCTGCATCCAACCTTGTGAGAATGGGTTCTTTCATGCTGTCATGCCTGTTCAAGGACCCCCGTATCAAGAGGCTTAAGGAGAAGGACCTGTACTGGGTGGCAACGCTACTAGACCCTCGGTACAAGCATAAAGTGGCAGAAATGTTACCAACGTACCACAAGTCCAAAAGGATGCTGCATTTACAAACCAGCCTGCAAAACATGTTGTACAATGCTTTTAAGGGTGATGTCACTTCAGGAACTCATCAACATTCCAGGGGCAGAGGTGCCAGTAATCCTGCCACGAGCGCACCTGCAAGGACAAAGCACTTTGGCCACTCTGTAACGTCAGACATGCAAATGTTTTTCAGTCCAAGGCAGCGCCAGAACCCTTCTGGATCCACCCTCAAAGAAAGCCTCGACCGGCAGGTAGCGGACTACCTGGGATTAACTGCAGATATCGACACTCTTAGGAGCGATGAACCCCTGGACTACTGGGTGCGCAGGCTTGATCTGTGGCCAGAGCTGTCACAATTTGCCATGAACCTCTTGTCTTGCCCCGCCTCAAGTGTCCTCTCAGAAAGGACCTTCAGTGCAGCAGGAGGGATTGTAACTGAGAAGAGAACTCGCCTAGGTCACAAAAGTGTGGATTACCTGACCTTTATTAAAATGAATGAGGGGTGGATCTCGGAGGGTTACTGCACGCCGGAAGACTTGTTCTGAGTTTCTGATTCTGACTCCCCATGCAGCTGTCCTTCTCTGCACGCCTCATGACTCCACACACAGCTGTCCTTTAGCGTCCTCCTCCCTCCACCACCGTTATAAACTAGGGTGCAAACCCTACTGGTTTAATTTGAATCCAGGTAAATCCTGAGTTTTTCTGGCCTCTGTGCTTCAGTGGCTGTGACAAAAAAAAATGAATATTTTCAGCATTTATATGGCATATTGTTTCTGGCCTCTGTGCTTCAGTGGCTGTGACAAAAAAAAATAAATTTTTTCAGCATTTATATGGCATATTTTTTCTGGCCTCTGTGCTTCAGTGGCTGTGACAAAAAAAAGGAATATTTTCAGCATTTATATGGCATATTTTTTCTGGCCTCTGTGCTGCAGTGGCTGCGACAAAAAAAAAAAGAATATTTTCAGCATTTATATGGCATATTGTTTCTGGCCTCTGTGCTTCAGTGGCTGCGACAAAAAAAATTTATATTGTTTGCATTTATATGGCATATATTTTCTGGCCTCTGTGCTTCAGTGGCTGCGACAAAAAAAATTTATATTGTTAGCATTTATATGGCATATTTTTTCTGGCCTCTGTGCTTCAGTGGCTGTGACAAAAAAAAGGAATATTTTCAGCATTTATATGGCATATTTTTTCTGGCCTCTGTGCTTCAGTGGCTGTGACAAAAAAAAATGAATATTTTCAGCATTTATATGGCATATTGTTTCTGGCCTCTGTGCTGCAGTGGCTGCGACAAAAAAAAAAGAATATTTTCAGCATTTATATGGCATATTGTTTCTGGCCTCTGTGCTTCAGTGGCTGCGACAAAAAAAAGGAATATTGTTAGCATTTATATGGCATATTTTTTCTGGCCTCTGTGCTGCAGTGGCTGCGACAAAAAAAATTAATATTTTCAGCATTTATATGGCATATTTTTTCTGGCCTCTGTGCTTCAGTGGCTGCGACAAAAAAGATTTATATTGTTTGCATTTATATGACATATTTTTTCTGGCCTCTGTGCTTCAGTGGCTGCGACAAAAAAAATTTATATTGTTTGCATTTATATGGCATATATTTTCTGGCCTCTGTGCTTCAGTGGCTGCGACAAAAAAAATTTATATTGTTAGCATTTATATGGCATATTTTTTCTGGCCTCTGTGCTGCAGTGGCTGCGACAAAAAAAAAAAGAATATTTTCAGCATTTATATGGCATATTGTTTCTGGCCTCTGTGCTTCAGTGACTGCGACAAAAAAAACATAATTTTTCAGGAAAGTACACATGCCTAATTTTTCAGGGTTCTGCAACAGTGGCAAAATTGCATCTTTTATGGTCACCGCAGGTGATCAATAAAGTACACCAAAACTGGGCCCACACTGCAGAATCAGTGTTTTTTGGTTCGCTTCACTGTACATTGAATTACCTCTGCCTGACCGTGCATGTGCGCACAAGCACGGTGACTGCTAAACACACCACTACAGAAATATTGCCACCAACAGGACGAACATCCTGGAGGTGACAAGCTCAACTAGTAATTAACAACTATTATTTGCTCACTTGACGGTATCATTCATTAAAGCTCTTTGCGTTCTTTTGCGTTGCAGTAAGCGCCGCGTTTCGTCTTTGTGTGTGAACAGGCTGTAACCTTTACACGACTTGATTGGCATGTAGACGCCGGACGTTTTAAAGCATTTTATTACACAGGTTTAGAAATGTAGTGTGATTTCTGCCCTTTACAGCACAAAACGCAGCGCTGTGTCAACAATGTATTTTTCAGATACATTTTTGCCCTTGATCCCCCTCTGGCATGCCATTGTCCAGGTCGTTGTACCCTTTAAACAACTTTAAAATCATTTTTCTGGCCAGAAATGTCTTTTTTAGCTTTTAAAATTCGCCTTCCCATTGAAGTCTATGGGGTTCGCGACGTTCGTGAACCGTTCGCATTTTTGACGCAAGTTCGCGAATATGTTCGCGAACTTTTTTCCCGACGTTCGCTACATCCCTATTGGCAATTTCCCGTACTTTTGGCACATGCGCAGTAGGTATGAACCATAAGACTACTCCAACTGCGCACGTGCAAATACAGATCTGTGTATGACCCTGGCCTGTGACCAAGACTACACTTTTGCTTCCTGGATTGGTACCGTACAGTCTGTTTGGTTTTGACCCAGCCTGCCCCCTGACGTCGCTCCTTGTTCTCCAGTTCTACTTTATGGTTCCCTCGTTTTCTCAGAGTTTTCCCTTTGGTCCTCTCGCATTAAGTCATCGCAGCATCTGAGTAGCAGAGTGCTCCTCCTCAGAGTGTCAGAAAGACAGGACTAGATTAATCAACAACAGAGACCGTGAGCGATTAACCAGTCTGGCCAACTAAGACTAATCTGACACACATGATCAGTCTGTAGTACCTCACTCTGCTACAGACATAATTTACAGGACATGTATGGCTCCTTGTGTCTTTAAAGTGGTAGTTTACCCTTGAATTAAATTTATATTATGTAGACATTGACATTTTGAGATAATCTGCAATTGGGTTTCAATTTTTTTTTAGTTACCGGTATTCAACTTTCTGTTCAGAAACGCTCTATTTGGTATTTAAGGGTTATCCTGTTCCTATGGTCTTATTTACCCTAACAACAAAACAGTGGTTTAAACAAAATATGGAAATATAAATAGTGAGGGACCTGCATATAAAGATAAGTAATAAACAGTTACAATAACAATAAAATTATAGAGAAATATAAGAAGAGAAACTATAAAAAATAAATAATGAAAACCAATTCGCAAGTTGCTTGGAAAAAGGCATTCTATTACATACTAAAAGTTTGCACCCGTAATGGCTATAATGCACCCATGTTGTATAATATAATTCACTTTGTATAAGTTTTATTTTAGTGAGTTATGTAACACAAATTACTAACCACAAATTACTATGAAATAATTAAGCATGGTTTATAAAGTGCATAGAATACCTAGAATAGATTAATATACCCCGACACTTCAAGATATTGCTGATAACCACTGAGCCACCATAATAACGTGCATTATATAGTGAATAATATACCCCCTATTTTAAAATAAAAGGATATTATAAGTCACCAAGGTGTTCCATGGTCATTTAAAGTGATACTGACACTAAAAAACTACTTTTTTAAATATTAATGTACATTAAAAGTTACTTATAAGTCAGGCTGTTTGTTTTTTGTTGAGAGGTTTGTTTTTTGTAAGTAATTGTTAGTTGCTAAACCTGACTGTTTTGACAACCTGACTGCCCCATCTCATCCTGTCAGATACTGTCTCTAATGCTAACAGACTAATGCTAACAGACAGGTAAAAACATTGGGCAAATACTTCATGGCAAGATTATAAGAAGCATGCAAAGTCATGGTAGAATAATGGTTTTATGGTAGATGTAAAAAAAGGTTATATTTTTGGTGTCAGTATCACTGTTTCTATGCAGGCCATGGAATTTCAAGGTGAATTCGAATATCCTCCTATCTTACAACAGGCGGTACATTATTTATTGTAATACACAATATTGTGTGACAAAAATTGGAATCACTAAGCATGGTTTGTAAGATAGCATTTACAGGAGAATGTCTCTTCTATATTATAAGAATATTTCTTACCGGTACATGGGTCTTGCATATTATATAATACAATGTATCTTGCAGCTGAAGGGACTCCAGTTATGTCATCTTTGGTGCCTTCCAGCATTCTTATATTTGTCATTGTCGTTATATTATTCTTATATAAGAATAACACCCCATAGTTGATTAACAATAAATTATTACCCACAGTACCAGCTGCATTGGGATTTTTTTATAGTTATTTTCTATGCAGCTTCAATTATAACAAGGCCCAAGCCTCAGCTAAAGTACCAATATCATACCTCCCAACTGTTCCGTTTTGAGAGGGACAGTCCCTCTTTTGACAGTTCAAACCGCAGTCCTGTGTTTGTACTGCATTGAACATCCAAAAAAGATACAGTGTTTCTAACTTAATTGGCTCTTAGCAGAGAGATTAGAACATATACTTAATATACATTTGTAACAGTTTTGTCCCTTGGGAGAAGTTAGACTCACAACTTAAGGGCAAGGCCAGACATGCCGTTTTTACATTACAAAAGCTCTGTCGGGTGTAAATACGCCACTGAAACCACACGCAACCATCAACATGCGTTTTTCATGCGTTTTTTGAGCATGTATGTTTCTTTTCCCAACATGCACTTCTCGTTCCCCATAATTCCCGCTGGCTGGAAATAGAAATTAGAAAAGCTATTTAGAAATAGAAAAACTTTTTACATGCAAAATGGAGCAGGAATGGTCGTCAATACACAAAGTAATTACGTCACCGGCCGTAAAACGCATATGCATCATTTATCTCGCGAGAATTTGGATGCCCTATTTAAAATACGCTGCTTATTTACTAGGGGTGCACCGAATCCAGGATTCGGTTCGGGATACGGCTTTTTTCAGCAGGATTCGGATGCGGCTGAATCCTTCTGCCCAATCAAACCGAATCCGAATTAGCATATGCATATTAGGAGCGGGAATGGAAATCACGCGTGTTTTTTCGAACTTGCAGATCCCATAGAGTCTATTGATTTGGTAGTTTCTTGACGTATTGGTGTTTCTGCTAAAAAAACGCCAATGATGGCGTCCCGTGGTGGATTTCGGCTTGCAAGCGCCCTGTGAGAATTGCCATAGTGTGTTTTCCATTTGTTTCAGTGGTAGTGCAGTTTATGCGTATTTACACCAGACGGAGATTTTTTAATAACGCAGCGTAAAAACGCCACGTCTGGCCTTGCCGTAAAGGGCAATCCACCTTTATTAGTGAAACTGTAATAAAACATAAAAACTGCAGTAATGTGTTCAAACTTTCATAACCTGGCACATTTTGTAAAAAGTAGGGATGCACCGAATCCAGTATTCTGTGCGGGATTTGGCCAGGATTCCAGATTATTCAGCAGGATTCGGATTCGGCCGAATCCTTCTGCCCGGCCGAACTGAATCGGGCGGGGAGGGCAATTGCGTGACTTTTTGTCACAAAACCAGGAAGTTAAGAAATGTTCCCCTTCCCACCCATAATTTGCATATGCAAATTAGGATTCGGTTCGGTATGCAACCGAATCTTCCTTGAACGATTTGGGGGTTCGGCCGAATCCAAAATAGTGGATTTGGTGCATCCCTAGTAAAAAGGGTGTGGTAATTAGGGGGCGTGGCCGCAAGAGCCGTGGTCCAAAAAAATTAGTCATGGCAAATTTTCTTGTCCATCTTTCCGATTCCAGAATGTTGGGAGGTATAATGCCAATATAGTCATAGGTGGTATTGAAGGTTTGAGTTGGCAATTCTGGGTAATCTTTTTTTACAACCAGTACAGTAAAAAAAAAAAACATATCTGTAGTTTTAACAGAGCCCCCCACTTTCAGACGTAAGTCAGCTGTTATAAAGCACAACTATCAGCTTTTACACTAGAATTCACCTAACCTTGAGCAGCCCGCGGCCCCTGTTGACGTGGAGCGCGCCACCTAACAATGCCGGCAAGTTCCGGCTCTTTGCTAAAGAGAAACCGTGCGCGCTCCCGTGAAGTTGTGAGGGAGCGGGGCGCGCGCGGCTTTCCAGCTGTGCGGCTGTCTGACGTGGCAGAGAATCCTACTCTCCGTCTTCCCTGTAAGCTGCCGCTACTCTAAGGAGTTGGGACAGGAGCGGGCTGACAGGTAACGGATGACATCTGTCCAACAGCATAATACATTGCGCGAATGAACCTGCACGGGACGTAGAAATTAGTCGTGTCTGCTCTGTGTGCTTCCGCGGATAGACGCGTCACAGGTGAACGGGACTTCCCCAGAGGGACCATAACAGGACATGACTTTAGTGATAACTATTCCGTCTGTAGCAGCGCTGAGTACAACTGACAGAGCCTGAGGGGATTAGGGAGATCCAGGGAGCAGCATTGTGTGAGAAAATAAAGCGAATATACGGTGTAGCTGGGAGTTGGTACACGTGTCCTTTTAGTGAGGAGTCATCCTAGGTTTGTGCTAGATTGTGATACATAAGCACATGACTAGCATTCTGTTTGCCAAGCTACAGGGGATACTGGGAGTTGTAGGTAAAGAACAGTTATGAGTCCACTGGTATTGTCATGAAGGCAATAATAATAATAATGGGCATATCACATAAAACTCAAACTTTGTCAAGTTCACTCCTCAACATCTGCTTTTTTAAAGATAAATGGGGTTATGTCATAAAATGCACTAAGTTTGCCCAGGGCAGTAACCCATAGCAATCAATCAGCAGGTAGAATTTACTGGTCACCTGTTTAAATGCAAGCATCTAATTGGTTGCCACTGGTTATTGCGCCTGGGCAAACTTTATAGGGGAATGTAATAAAAGTCGGTAACAGAAAAAGTATTCGCAATGCGAAAAGTTATGCCTTTGCACAAACAAATTTTGCTTTGCACGAATTTAATATAGCTTTTGCGAACCTGCAAACTGTTTAGCGACCATGCAAATGTTATAGTTTGCATCAATGCACAGTAAATGTAATAAAACTTCTTACTGAAAAAGTCGTCGGGGCTCATTAATAAACATTGGGCACATTTGCACCTGAGCAGTAACCCATGGCAACCAATCAAATGTTTGCTTTCTTTGTTCAACCTGCAGATGGCTGAAAAAGCCAGTGCAGCGTCTGCATCCGACAGTCGTGTCCCGTCGCATCAACAATGCGACACAATGTGACAATTGAATTACCTTATTTCCGTCGCATCCGACATGACGCCTGCACGTTGCGTCGCATCAACAATGCGAAACGATCCGACATTGCCATTACTTAGCTTATTTCCGTCGCATCCAACGTGACGCCTGCGATTTTGCGCGGCGGATCGCGGCGGAATCGGCCGTGTAGTCCTGCCCTCATGTTACAACACCTTCAAGCACTATTAATTAAAATTCACAATGCAATAACAGTTAAAGGAACAATATTACATTGCAACATCTGGATTTTTATTCTTATTGCTGCAAATTGTTTTTCTCTTTGCAACTTTAATTACATTCCCCCTTAGTGCCTTATATTACACATGGGGGATAGAGAGCAGAATATTCAGTTATTGCATAAACCATTGTGACACAATAGAATGTTTAGTCTCTCCTTCTCCCCAACCTGTATAATGACTGTGTATAATAAGGCCCTGACGCTTGACACAGCACACTCTATAGCTCCGGTTCTTCATATAATTATTCTTTTGTCTTCATAAATAATGAGGACTTTTTTTGTGTGTAGCCCTGGGCCAAAGTTAGCATCACTGGTACATTGTACAAAAAACCAAACTGGAATAATTGAGTGCTTAGGACGTAAAGATACACACTTTCTCCAGCTTGTCTGTCTTTCTCCAGCTGTTGCACAATAACAGTTACTAGCATCACCCTCCCTGGGTGTCAGACATGTATTGTTCCTGATATATAGTAACATTCCACTTCCAAATGAAACAATGAGTGTTAGGGAGTGCCATGCAAGACTTGCTAATTTACAGTGAAGGTAACAAGGTCAGCAGATTGGTGGTATACTGTATATCAAAAGCACTCAAGGGTTCTCTACTTGAATTATACAACAAACATATAACATTGTCAGAGATCTCTGTAGAATGTTGTGCGAGCTGTTAATATATAACTACAGATATGGGATCTGGAAACCTATTATCCAGAAAGGTCTAAAATATGGTACTTCTTTGTCCGATATAGGTGTATTTAAAGGTCTATTTAAAGGACATGGAAGCCCCATTCACTGGGGGAAGCCAATATGTTAGACACAACTAAAGTATTTTCCCAGTCCTTTTTGTAGAAAAAAAGCTTAATTTGAAAACAAACACAGTGCTGTTCAATCATCTTGCTTACCCAGATGGCCGTCTTCAGGCTTCTGCATTCACTGTAGAGTACCTGGGAATGGTAAGTAAAGTAATAGCGAGGCACTGTTTTAGCCTTTCCCTGGTCTTATCATTGGGGTGCCTAACCTATTGGCTTCTCTCAGAGAATGGGCACCATTCTAACTGGTACTTGCTGGGAACTAAGCTGCATGCATAAATCAATGTTAAAGGGGTTGTTCACCTTACAAACACCTTTTTTTTTCAGTTCAGATGTTTTTAGATTATTCCCCAGAAATAAAGACTTTTTTCAAATATTAATTTTTTACTGTTTTTCCAAAATCTAAGTTTAAAATTGAAGTTTCTGGTGTTTCAGTCTGGCAGCTCAGTAATTCAGGTGCTGACTCTAAACTTTTATCATTTTGCAACATTTAGCTGATACATTTCTCAGCAGCATCTCTAGAGTATTAGCAACTATTGTATTAGTTCTAACAGCTGCCTTTACTGAAACCCAGAGATTCTGCTCAGCAGGGACAAAGATAAGAAATAGTATCAACTAAATGTATCAATTTAGAACAGTTTACAGGGTCGACGACCCCCCCCTCCCAGAGCTGCTTCAGAAGGTGAAAAATTACACTTTACACTTCAATATTAGAAAAACCATCACACGTAGAATATGGAAAGTCATTGGAAAAAGACATTATTCCTGGTGATCTATCTGAAAACAACTAGTTGTTTGAAGGTGAACCACCCCTTTAAAGGGGTTTTTCCACCATTGAGTTTACTTTTAGTATGATGTAGAAAGTGATAGTCTGAGATAATTTTCAAATGGTTTTCATTTTTTATTATTTGTGGTTTTTGAGTTATTATGCATTTCAGACTGGAATATGAATAGGAGAGGGCCTGAATAGAAAGGTGATTAAAAACTAATTGTTTTTTTTAGAATGGGTCAGTGTCCCCTATTTGAAAGCAGGAAACAGTCAGAAGAAAAAAACTATAACAAATAAATAATGAAAACCAATTGAGAATTGGCCATTCTATAACATACTAAAAGTTAACTTAAGGGTAAACCACCCCTTTAAATGTATTGTACACATAAGGCAGTGTTCCGAATTACAGAAAGACCCAGTGTCTGGAAAAGCCAAGGCTCCAAGCATTCTAAATAATAGATCCTATACCTGTATGACTATGTAGACCAAAATATCAGGAATATGTTATCTCCCTTTCATTTCTGTTCCCTTTTCACTAATTCAATTCCTTTCCTTTTTTCCCCACTCATTCTTCCCCCTATTAACCACTAGTTCTCTTCTCCTACCTTGGTCCTACCCATTTCTTCCTTTACCCTCCAAAAGGTTTAATAAGCATGGCAGTATTTGTAATAGTGAAGGGCCAGGTTAAGGTACATGTTCTTTTGAACTGACCTTAGGAAACAAAGAGGTCTGTTACCCCAGTTTTAGAGAGAATTTGCAACTTGTGGCCCTCAAGCTCTTGTTGGATTTAGGAACTCTACATGAACTACTTCTGGAAGACAGAAGACTGATCATCCACAAAGATATGCAGGGCTGGATTTACATAGCGGGCACCCCTAGGCCTGCTGCCGTTCGTCGCCCTCGTCCCCATCTGTTTTATTTGTGCAAATTTTCATCATCGGGACTGGAGCAATGGGAATTTGCGCACGGGAAATTTAAAAAACAATTGTATCTCCTGCGCATCCCCAGTGTTTCTGAACCAATGTGCATGTGGTTGGGCAGCATGCTGCCCCCTAAAATCCTGCCACCCTAGGCCTGAGCCTTTGTGGCCTTTCCACAAATCCGGGCCTGAAGATATGCATAACATTTCCTGAGTGGAGTGTTTGGGGAGACATAATAGCACTTTGCCATTTTTAATTGAACTTAAGCAGTTGGACCCACCAGTACCATCTTTGCCAGCAACTGAATTATTGCGTATTTACATAGGTCAATTTACATGAAGATATCTGCCTGTGCATTTTGGAATGAGCTTTCCGAGATTTCATATCAGATTTAAAATGGGAAATCTTTTTTCACTGGAAAGTGGTTTGGAAGTATGGGCAACAACACACCTTGATGAGAGACAACGAAATGAATGTGTAGTGATCGGGGCTATTCTTATCATTTTTGTTTAAAAGTACTATTATATATACACACCGCAATTCGACTATCTATATTGATATAGATATATATGCAAGAAACAGTGGTAAACTTAGGAGTTACAAGCCTCCTCTGGGTGCCATGCATCCGCTACATGATATGCAGAATACAGTGCATTCTACCAGCTGTATAATGTGGCCATACCTTTGCAGTACAGTGAAAGGTATTGCTTGACCATACAGTTATCATACAGTTACCCAGCATAGCTGGTTTCTTTAGTAAGCAAATGTTTTGGATGGATCACTATACATGAATATTTTTAGCATAAGTTTTTCCCTCTCCATTTCTGCTTTATTTTGCATTCAGTATTGAGGAGCTGATAAATCCATATACTTAAATCCATAAATACATATGGAATCAGCTACATAAGTGCACTTAGTAAAAGTATGCAAAGGCCTTCTAAGGGCCTTCAAAATACAGCTCATTTTAAGTACATCTTGAATATGTGTCTAATGGATTAATAGAACTCCTGTACTTAATCCAGGGAGTTGGGTTATAATATCTGAAAGCATCAGGATTTGGTACATAATCAGTGGTATGTTTGTAAATAGTCAACTTCAGTCCCCCATTTAAAAAACGCTCCTTACATAACACTTGGTTAGCATCCATTTAATCAAATAATTAAAAGATATTAACAAGCAGTGATTATATCTACAGGTTAAGAAAGTAATGAATGTATTATATTTTGATCAGACTCTATCATCTATGCTGTAAATCAACACAACACTCCATATAGTTGATTTTATAGACTATGTTTTAAACAGAGGACAGAGCTGCTCAGTCGTTGACCCTTTAATCGCTGCTGATATTACAACTTTCAACTTCTTTGAACAGTATTTGGCTATTCAGGGTCAGACACCCATTTCTTTGTGTGGGTGCAGGTAGCTTCTTGCAAAAGTTAATACCAACATCAGCAAATTGAGAGGCTTTTGAGAAGAGTATGGTTTTACTGTACTTATGGTTTAGTTAATTATGTCCCTTTATCTGAGACAGCCCAAAACAAAGGCAGTTTGAGCAGAGGTTCTCATCTTCTTGGCTGGAAACTATAAAGAATGTGTACATCAGACTTATGTATGAAATGATTGACCCAGAACAGCAAGGACAAACACTTTTTATCTTTTTTGCTTCAGTTTTAAGGGCATATAATGTCCTCAGTATACATTCTACGTAATAAATATATATATATATATATATATATATATATATATATATATATATATATATATATATATATATACGTTGAACACCCGCTACATCTGTTCCTACCATATCTGCCTTTCCAACCAGGGAACCTTTCAGTGTGGGTTGGGCTGCCATAATTTTCAATCAAAATAGTACAGCTGCCATAAATTTCAAGCAACATAGTACAGGTATGGTAGCTGTTACCCGGAGACCCGTTATCCAGAAAGCTCCGAATTACGTAAAGGCTGTCTCCCATAGACTCCATTATAATTAAATAATCCTTAAACAGCACCTTATACTTGATTCAAACTAAGATATAATTGATCCTTATTGGTAGCAAAACCAGCCTATTGGGTTTATTTAATGTTTACATGATTTTCTAGTAGACTTAAGGTATGAAGATCCAAATTACGGAAAGATCTATTATCCAGAAAACCGCAGGTCCCTAGCATGCTGGATAACAGGTCCCATACCTGTATTAGGATTAGAAAGCATATTCATCAAAGTGTGAATCCCATTTCCCTTGAATTAAATCTCACCGTTCTCTATTCACTTGAGGAGAAACTCAGGCCAAAAATCCTCTCCTTCATTGTTGCCCGACGTGCCTGCAGCTGTAAACATTTAGACAAACAATTTCATGATTTAGCATTTTGCATCAATGCAGTTTACATTTCCATCTTAATATCTGCTGTAATGCATATCTTTACATTTTATGACTTGAGGCCATGTAAATTAAAGGTTGATTATAAAGTGTATGATAGTTCCCATAGCTTTGGGGTGTAGGAATGTTGTATTGGATTTTTAGAGGCTTATTTAGCAAAGTATGAAAATAGAGAGGACTCCTCTCATGCTTCGATAAATATGCCCCTTAAAATCCTATGCAGGTATGGGACTTGTTATACAGAATTCTTGGTACCTAGGGGTTTCCAGACAAGGGATCTTTCCATAATAAGGATGATCATACTTTACATCATGTCTATTATGGGATTGGCACAGCTTACTTACCATTAAGTACAATAAACTGTTTTATTATTACAGAGTAAAAGGAAACCATTAAGAAAAAATGTCATTTGTTTATTAAATGGGAGATTGCCTTCCCGTAATTTAAAGCTTTTTGGACAACAGGTTTCGAGATAATGGATCCCATACCTGTACAAGTGCTGGCAAACTCTGGTTTCACTCTTTGATAAATATACCCCTTAATGGGAATGTAATTTATGCTTTCTTTCAAGGTGTGTGATATCTTAGGGTCGCTTTAATGGTGTGCTGAATTGAGTCCTGTTGTTTATATGGGGGATAAAGAAATATCTGTATGTATGTATAACTTAATTTATAAAGGCCAACTAGGATACTCCGCACTGTACAATTTTATCCTTTAAACACTCTGCTTGTAGTATTTGTCTACCTTTAAGAACTGACCTATGATAAGTTTGTTTCTCGAGCCAGATACCCTGGTTTTAAATCCAGCTAGCATCACCTTGTGAATCTGGACATCGTTAGTCATTCATTATTGGTGTCCTGCCATATGTGAGTATGCCTCCAATGGCTTAATTATACATAAGTATTTTTTTTGAAACGGTGAAGATGCAGGACAGGAAATGCTCCCTAACTGATACTATTTCAATTTAAATTACAAACTTTTGAGACCTCCTGTGTGTCTTTATCAGACTTGGCAACCTTTTAAATACATTGGGGCTCCTATATTATTTGGAAACAGCAAAAAAATCCTTTGCAACTTTGCCCTTTATTTATAGCAACCATGGTTGCCAATCAGTCAAAGATTTGTAACTTGATTAAATGATTAAAGGAATTGCTCAATGTAAAAATAAAAACTGGGTAAATGGATAGGCTGTGCAAAATAAAAAAATGTTTCTAATATAGTTATTAGGCAAAAATGTAATGTATAAATACTGAATGTCTAATATAATAGTTAGAACACTACTTCCTGCTTTTCAGCTCTCTTGGTTTCCACTGATTGGTTACTAGGAATTAACCAGTCAGTGACTTGAGAAGGGGGACATGGGTCATAACTGTTTGCTTTTGAATCTGAGCTGAATGCTAAGGGGCAAATTCACTAAAGGGCGAAGTGACTAACGCTGGTGAAAATTCGCCAGTGTGACGTCATTTCAGAACTTCACTTATTTACTAACGGGCGTTGGCGTAAATTCACTAGCAAAGGAGATAGACTCTAGCGCTACTTCTCACTCTAACGCCAGGCGAATTTTCGCTCTGGTGAATGGACGTAACTACGCAAATTCACTAAGATGCGAATTTTACTGAATGTTAACTCTTGCGCCAGACTTGCTTTCGCCACCTCAGACCAGGCGAAGTGCAATAAAGTAGATAGGAGTTCCTCAAAAAAAAGTTGAAAATGTTCCCTCCTACCCCCCTACATTTCCTAACATATACAACAGTGGGTACATGTGTAGGGCAAAATAACAACTCTATTTAATTTTATTAAGGTTCCCTGGCCTTGTGTAGTGTAATGTATTTGCTGTACTTATTAAAGGACTACCATTTTGATTGATGCTTTGTGTGTGCTAAGGCATAGTACACAGTGGTGGACATACAGTAGGTAAATATGTTGCTTGAATGCACTGACCTCATTTGTCCACAATAATAACATTGCATTTTGTTAAAATTGGGAAATATAACTTCAGAAGTAAGCAATCCATTGTTGCAATGGTATATTATAACAGGGGATACCCTAAAATCACAGTTACCCCTATTGCCCCCCCCCCCCGTTGCCAATGGCCCCACTAATTAATAATTTATATAAAATAGTATTTACTAGCAATTAATTAATGTATTATTTAATAAACTTATGGCCGATTAAGTAATATCAGGAAACAATTATTTTCATAATACTGTATATTAATTATTCCTATCATTCGTCCCCAGTGCATTCAATAATATCCACTGCTTTGCATCTTTCCCACTATACAATTTCCGGCTTTCTTTCACATAACAGCCTTTCTCCAGGAGGAGATAAAAACTGGCGTCAATTTGGCCCTGGGGTTTTCCGGATAATGGATCTTTCTGTAATACGGATGTTTATACTTAAGTGTACAAGTAAAATCATGTAAACATTAAATAAACCCAATGGGCTGGTTCTGCTTTCAATAAGGATTAATTATATCTTAGTTGGGATCAAGTACAAGCTACTGTTTTGTTATTACAGAGAAAAATAAAATATTTTTTAAAAATGTAAATTATTTGGAAAAAATGTAGTCTATGGGAGGCAGCCTTTTTGTAATTCAGAACTTTCTGGATAACGGGTTTCCATATATATATAGTCCACAAGGTAGCCAGCACTGTTTAATTTGTGCTTGAATACAAATGCTACATGGTATGGTAAAGTATGCTTCCTTGTCTCCCCATCAGAATACATCAGCTGAAGACTCTGCTGCTAATGAACAGATAATTAAAATGAGTCAGCAAGGCTACGTTGCACCACCTCCTTTCTCTCAACCTCAGCCTGGATTGGGCGGATATCCCCCTGGTTATGGAACACCCTTGTCGACCCCTTCCTTTGCAAACTATGGAGGCTCAAGTACTACTACTCCATCCCAGCCAGGTTGGTATAGTACATTGGTTGGTATGGTACAGTAATATTTATGCTGTAGTAAGTTTCATGTATATACATTGTGTAGGCCCTAGCTATATAAAGGTGTAAATAAAACAGTATCATTTAAAAGTTGTTGTTTTTTTGTTTTCTTTTATTCAACCACTAGGAAAAAGTTCCCGTCTTCAAACATAAAGACCATTTGTCGGCTGTCCTTAGTCACCATAACCTACACCTGCCCTTTGATGCTTTTTGTATCCCTCTAAGAATCTGAGCTTCATGTCATTACTTGTCACTTTCATGCACTTGTGTAGACTGTTTGGACTGGCATTCTCATATGCATACTGGGCAATGACACCACTCAAAACATATGTAGGGATGTGTAAATAGCCACCCCTAGTATTTTGTGCAGGCAGTCCCTCCATGTTATGGACACCTAAATGGGTCCTAAAATACAGTTGGGAGGGGTACTGTTGACTCTTGCTGTTGCCCCTAGTGACCAGCAAAGGGCTGGGCTAGAGTATAAAAGGCTCTGAAGGCAGATTTCAGTGTCCATCTTGTGCTGGCTCTAGCCTGTGCAGGAGGCAGAGTTCGAGTTGGAACCTAGACAGGTCAGGTCTAGTAAGAATAGGCTACTCACATTTATAGATCACTCTAGGAGTGATAGTCAGTCAGTTTATTTAGCTGAGCAGTCTGAGGCTCCTACGAGGATTGTAGTGGGATTAAGATCCCAGGGTACTCATTGCCCAGAAGTAGGGACTAAGTGTACAGACCTAGGGTAGATAGATTCCCCTCAGGTTCCACTTAGGGAAAAGGCTGAAAACTGGGTGTACCTCCTCAAAGCTGCATGTATTGTTCCTATCTCTGAGGAGAATTATACTGACCAAAGGTGTTGTGAGTACTGCCTATTCAATGTACTGTTATGAACCTGCATTGCTCTGATTTATGTACACTCCACTGAGGATTGTATACTGTGCTCAATAAATCTGTTATTTGGTTAAGTTATAAGAACCACTGGCGCCCAATTCTTTGCACCTTGATTACAGTTACAGTTGCACTACACCCTGCTTCCACCTCGATGCGAAGGCTCACTCCCTAAGGTTTAAGGTCTCATCCGGAGCATATGTAATAGGAGTGAAGCCCATAGTAGAGTTAGGTGCACTCAATTTACTATAGCGCTACATTTTGGCGCCCAGAACGTGGGGCTTGAGAAGGGTTAAACTGTAACACCGCACTGCAGCCTAGTGTGACAGGCGCTGCAGGTGCGGACTCAATAGGAAAAAGGACAGGAAACGGCGGGAGACTTCTGTGGTTCTTCTCTCCTGCTCAAATATTCTGGCGCAGTCACAGTATAGTATTGAGCCATAGTGAAAATGCCTACTATACTGCCCAAAGAAATGAAGGGTCATTTCCCCTCAGTTATCCCAGGCTTGATAACTTCTGACGCAGTGTATGCCTGGGCTATTGATGAAGGTGTAAACCCTCGGCGAGCGGTGGTGATAGATGGAGTTCACCCACTCGCTCCTGTTTACTTAGCTGCATGGCCTTTAAGTATGTTGCCAAGATTTGTGGGGTACCGATTCATAGCCCGTGCTCCTTCAGAGATTCAGGACACTGTGCGGCTATTGTGGCAAGTAGAAAATGAGCTCCCTAATGATGGTGAGGGGCCGGTAAAATCAAGGGAGTGTATGGGACTAATTGAATCTACTCATAGAGGGGACTGTTCAACAGAGGAGGCCTTTGCTACTGAGCGACCGTGTGAGCCAGAGAGCCCAGTAGTGTTGTTGTTAGAAGAAAGCCCTCCAAAAATTGCAATTTCCCTCACTCTCAGTGACAAGGGAGATGCGAGTGATGTAGTGGCCGTGTCCCAGGAAGAGTCTGGGCCCAGTGCTAATGTGTCTCCATGTTTGAAAGTGGATTCAACTACTACTTTATTAACGACGGAGTTGTTTGCAGTGAATCTGGACAACTCTCCTGCCATAGAAGTGGCCCGTGTTAATGTGATGCCCGAATGTGCCCCTGCTGAGAGTGATCCACCAGGGGGAGTTTCCGAAGACGTTACTGCTGTGGAAATTTGTACTGCGTCACATTCCCCTTCGATACCCTGCTCAGTGAGGGTTAAGTTGAGGAGCGCGCGAAAGAGACAAAGGAGGCGTGTCGGACCGAACAGAGGAAGTGCCTCTAGGGTCATGGCGTGGTTTCTCAGTACAGAAGACAGTACCGCAGCCATTTTGTATCTTGCTCAAACCCTGCTGGAGTTGGCGGATGCGAAAAAACAGATGGCGGAGCCTGTTGCTGAACCAGAGGTTCGAGTGCTTGAAGAAATGCCAGTGCCGTGCGCTCCTACTCTTGCGGAGCATGAGCGGCAGTATGTGTACCAGGGTACCTTTACCCAGAGTGAAAAGGGAATGATGATTCCGGCCTGTGGCGTGTGTGATATGGAAGCGCCCAACGCCCTGGAGGACCCGGATGGCGTACGTTCGCAATGCGGGACCCGCTTATGGATGGGACCATTTAACCGGGCTGATCAACCTCCATTGGTGGAGAAGACACAGGACAAGGTGAGCGGCAAAACTATTCTTGTCTACGAAGAAATAGAGGGGGCCCCGGGGGTGTCAGCGGCTGCGACCCCCGCACCAGAACCTGTCCCAGAGAAGTTCCCAGAACCTGCGCTAGGGTCGGCCGTTGTACCCGCCCCAGAGAGTGTATTAGATGAGTCACCTAGTGAGTCTTCACTCAATTCCGAGTGTGCCTCCCCAACCGAAGTGGTTCCGCTTAAGGGAGATGTGGCCGTGACCGCGGCTGCGGTCAGTGAAACAACCCCGTCTGGTTGGACGGCAGATGTGTGCTCCACTACCCCTTCGTTGAAGCCTGAGGGCTTGTGTGATGTTTTGGCGGCCGTGATGCCTACACCATTGGTTGTATCTACAGCAGTGTCGGATGCACCAGGGGGAGAAGTGTGTACCCCTTCTGCTATAGGGGCCCCCGTTTGTTGTGTTCCTGCTACAGAACCACTACCAGAGGACTGTCTGGAAAGGGCGTGGCACGCGCTTGAAGTTGATGTGGCCTGCAGGCCTGATGCTGTTCCTACTCCAATTCCAGTCATAGGCCATGACGTGGACTGGAGGAAGTTTTCCTTTAACCGATTGGGGTCGATTGCACCCATAGCTCCCTCCATTCGAGACCCTCCAATATTGGAGGATGATGAGGATCTGCTGGATAAGTTGATGTCCTCCAGTGTGAACAGTGCTGATGAATCCATACTGGAAGTTCCTGCACAGATTCGGTGCCAAAGTAAAAGGTCTGTGGTGAGTGAGCCAATCAAATTCGTTTGCCCCAAAGTGATGGTGCCTCAAACTCCTAGTGAGCCAGGAGGGAGCACTCGAGTGACTGAATTGTACCACTACGAGTGGGGAAAGATATCCCTAGAGAGGGAAAAGAACCTACTTGCTGCTCTTCCCAAGCTTAAGGATGACAATCCCTTAGGACCAGCTCCAGGATGGGAAGAATATGAGGGGGCTCCAGTAGCTGAGCATGGCCCAGGTCCTCCTAAAGAAGTGCCTTGTAGCTTCATTGCTCCTCCCATTATAGGACCTGAGGAGGAAAAAGATTTTTGGGTGCTGCCAGGACGGGCAGATCCGAATGTGTTTACTTCTGTCTCCAGAGTACAGAGAGTAATCAACTTCCATGTCCATAGAAAGTGGGGTTACTTTATGCCCTATGCTCTTCTGTGGGTGTACGAGAAGGTGGCTGCATCCTATGAAAATTGGCTGATCGACGAGATCCTAAGAAAAGAAAAGATGCACCACAGTTGCCTCACAAACCCTGACAAGGTGAGGCGTGAGCAAGATTGACAGTACCTGTGCTCTATTGAGAAAGAGTGGTGGTATGGCCGCACCATTCTGCAAAATGCCGTGAAAAGTTGTGGCAAGTACAACCCCACCAAGTACTTTAATTTGGAAGTCTATTTGGGAGATGGCCAATGGGTGGACAAACCCCATCCCAAATATTACATTCCTTATGAAGACACCAAGGCCAGGTTTCTTCACATGATTTGAGTCTACTGGTGGTTTTGTTTTCCACTGATAATACTCCACTTGGAGTGAATTGCAGTTTGATTGAACTGTCCACACCTGTCCCTTTAAAGTGACTTGACTTTTCTCAGGGAAGGATTTTTCTTCTTTTGCTCCTCTTGGAGTTAGGTCTAAGGACTGTTTTAGTTAACACCTACACGTGTGTAGGTTCATCCAATTTTCCCCTTTACCCTCCTAAGTGCATATACAAAAGGACTATGGGTTCAGGGTCTTTTATGGACTGGAATGCTAAAGTATTTGAGGAAAAACAGTATGTTTAACTTGTGCCTTTCTTTCCAGGGAGTTATTAACCCAGAGTACCTGGACAGTACTCAAGAGTGGTTATATGATAAGTTGAATGCTATGGTGTTGCCACAATGATAAGTGACACTAATAAAGGCACAGTCAAATGTTTTTCTATGCTGCTGTTCTCTTTCAGGTAGGCCATTGTTACCTGGGTACACTCAGGAGAGTGACCCCGAAGAGGTGATAAGGTAATGGCTAAATGTCACTTTTTGGTAAAGTGTTGCATATGAATGTACTAAGTCTCCAGTAGTGAGAAGACTTAGTCCACTGTCCTATGATAGAGATATATTTCTCAAAATGGTTTCTAGCATGATATGCCTAAACTGCTTTCTTTTCAGGTTGACCATGGTTCCCCAGTAGGCCTATGGAGAGGCTACTATGGAAATGTTAACCTTACAGTGAATGCAATACATGTGTTATTGTTGTAATGTATTCTTGCCTTGTGATTGAATATGTTACTTGCCGGGACGTAAGGAATTCACCAGGGGGAGAATGTAGGGATGTGTAAATAGCCACCCCTAGTATTTTGTGCAGGCAGTCCCTCCATGTTATGGACACCTAAATGGGTCCTAAAATACAGTTGGGAGGGGTACTGTTGACTCTTGCTGTTGCCCCTAGTGACCAGCAAAGGGCTGGGCTAGAGTATAAAAGGCTCTGAAGGCAGATTTCAGTGTCCATCTTGTGCTGGCTCTAGCCTGTGCAGGAGGCAGAGTTCGAGTTGGAACCTAGACAGGTCAGGTCTAGTAAGAATAGGCTACTCACATTTATAGATCACTCTAGGAGTGATAGTCAGTCAGTTTATTTAGCTGAGCAGTCTGAGGCTCCTACGAGGATTGTAGTGGGATTAAGATCCCAGGGTACTCATTGCCCAGAAGTAGGGACTAAGTGTACAGACCTAGGGTAGATAGATTCCCCTCAGGTTCCACTTAGGGAAAAGGCTGAAAACTGGGTGTACCTCCTCAAAGCTGCATGTATTGTTCCTATCTCTGAGGAGAATTATACTGACCAAAGGTGTTTGAGTACTGCCTATTCAATGTACTGTTATGAACCTGCATTGCTCTGATTTATGTACACTCCACTGAGGATTGTATACTGTGCTCAATAAATCTGTTATTTGGTTAAGTTATAAGAACCACTGGCGCCCAATTCTTTGCACCTTGATTACAGTTACAGTTGCACTACACCCTGCTTCCACCTCGATGCGAAGGCTCACTCCCTAAGGTTTAAGGTCTCATCCGGAGCATATGTAATAGGAGTGAAGCCCATAGTAGAGTTAGGTGCACTCAATTTACTATAGCGCTACACATAATAAAAAGTAATTCAATTATTTTATTTTTAGCCATGCTGAAATCTGCTGTGCCAATTGGATCTCCGCCTCCATTGACCTCTCCAGTGTCTGCTCCAAATAATTCACAGAACGGTCCAAATTTCTCTGGAAATGTAATGACAAGGTACAATAAGAATAGGAAATATATAAACTACATGTATGAAAAGAGCGGTGTCTGGGTTGTGGGTTTACTTCTAGTGGAGGCTCCTGTGTAATGTCCTAGGTAACTGTAATAAATACTGGTAGTTTGTATAGTAGCAGGCATTGTTCCCTCTAATTCCTTCGCGGCTATGTGTACAAAAAAATTATTTTGTGCGCACATTTTAAACCTTAAAACACTATATGTGCTCATGTCAGAATTAATACAAAGTGTTGTGTTTTCACAGAAAATTCTTTGTGCGCACCACAATCTGTGTGCGTTGGCCTCAAAAATTGCACAAACGCGCATAATGAGCACACTCCTTAGAGGGAACCTTGGTAGCAAGTGTTTGTATACAATGTGCAAGGGATGATCTTGAACAGATGCGATTTCAAGAAGTTTTTTTGAGTAATAAATATTTATTTAAATTGTACGAAAATTAGAATTCAAACTTCTTTACCTAAAACCTGCTAAGATTCTGTCAGGGGGAAGTGTATCTTCAGCATTCAAGCAAGTTTATTTTTGATTTTCTTTTTCAAGTTTATTAAATTTATTCACAGCCTCTGAATAGAAACCGAACATTTTGATTTTCATTTGCAGAGTTCAAGGACCTCCAGCACCTAACAACACATCCTCTCCTTATGCACCATATGGTCATCCACCTCCACACACAAACAGTGCTGTTCTGACACCAGTCCATCAAGTGACTAACCAACTTAACAACATGCAAATTGGCAATTATGGTAAATAGAGATTGCTTAGAAAATATACTCCTCGGTCAAAAAAAAAACATTTAATGCAATGTAATCTTCACCTATGTTGTAGGTCCTCCGTCTTCAAGTAATTCTCAGATACCACCTGGCCCAGTCATGCCAGCAACATATCCTAGTCAGACTCGACCAATGCCTCCTGTACCTCCTGCACCACATCTTCTTCCACCCCTATCAAATAACCAAAATGGCTTACCTTCAGAACCCTTTTTACAGACAGGACCCATGCAAGAAGGAATCGCTGGCCATCATAATTTCCTATCACAAAATCTGACACAGCCTCAAATTGGATACCTACCACCAAACTGTAAGTAAATATTATAATTTTTTATTTGTATATACTATATACACATAAACATAAATACTGTTAACAGTGAAAATGGTTAACCTATTAATAGTAATATTATCTTGTTTGGACTATGTCACACAGCTTGATTAATAGCTTCTACATATAGCTAGAAATAAGTTCTAACTCCATAGTTAAAGGGAAACTAAAGTCTAAAATAGAAAAATGCTAAAAAATGCAGTATTTTGTAAAATAAACATTAACATGAACTTACTGCACCAGAAGCTTAATTAAACAAGTGATTTGTGCTTTCAAAGTTGGCCACAGGGGGTCACCATCTTGTAACGTTGTTAAACATCTTTGCAAGACCATGCACATACTTAGTGTGGTCTGGGCTGCTGCTTAGCGATTGTCTTATATTATCAAAACAGCACTTAATCAAATAAGTTATGTAATATAATATGGATTTTATAGTTTGTTTAATACAAACTTTCTCCAACTCTCCAGAACCAGTGGCTGTAGCAAAACAATCCTCCAAATAGAATCCCAGTTTATCTGTTTAAATCCGGCTCCTTGATCTTTGTCCCTGCAGCTGGAGTTGAAAACATTAGGAGGATATAATGGCATAAATAAAATCCCATTTTAACTGGAAAAGAAACATATCCCCAATAAAAAATCTGTACCATTTTTATAAGAAGCCTGACTGTATGCAGTGAAATCCCCCTTCATTTAAGGTGGCCATACACGGGCCGATAAAAGCTGCCGACAGACCGTGTCGGCAGCTTATTGGCCCGTGTATGGGGGCCCCCGACGGGCTTCCCCGATCGAGATCTGGCCGAAAGTCGGCCAGATCTCGATCGGATGGGGTTAAAAATCCGTCGGATCGCGGCCGCATCTGTTAGTTGATGCGGTCCCGCGATCCGACCGCCCGTTTGTGAGAGCTAGGATCCGATCGTTGGGCCCTAGGGCCCACGATCGGATCTGCCCGATATTGCCCACCTTGAAGGTGGGCATATCGGAGGGAGATCCGCTCGTTTGGCGACATCGCCAAACGAGCGGATCTATCCGTGTATGGCCACCTTTACTTGCTCTGTCTGCTGTAGATATGAATCTCTACATGGTCTCAGTGTGCTCTACAGGGAAATGAAGAAATCTGCTTGAGTTTTGGGAAATCCCTCCCCCTTGCCATTTGAAAGCATGATTCTTTCCCTGCAGAGCAGTTAGGGACTGAAGGCTTTTGAAGTTTCCTATCTGCAGCAATCAAAGCAAGTAAATGAAGGGGAAATCTCATTGCATACAGTCAGGTTTCTTATAAAAACTGTATATGTTTTTTAATTAAAGTATATTGGAGATAGGTTTCTTTTTCATTAAAGAAAGTAAAAATGGAATTTAATTTTTTGCCTTTACATCCCCTTTAACAATGACACCATTTTCTACAAGTTGATGCAAGTTACCCAGTGTGACACAGTCCCTCTTATATTTATGAAAGTTATCCGTTCATTTTAGTTACTGTTTTTATAAGTGTTGCTGCTTGCATTACAGCAAACAACTATGGAGGTCAGTTACCTGGACCAACTATGTCTTATCCTGGTGCATATCCTGGAAATCAGCCACAAATGTCAGGACCACCTCAAAGAAAAACAGATCCAGAGTCTATTCCTAGCCCTGTAAGTTGCAAAGTAAACATATCTTCATATTTCTGAAGTGAGCAATGCTGAATACCAGTTGGTTTGGAGTTAATCACATGACAGCTTATTTCAATCATTGAATCTTTGTATACTGTGCATGCGCTAGGGAAAAATGTGCTTTCACTAAAAGGAACAGGTGAAATCTGTAAAATAAAACATGCTTATAGGCATAGTTTTTAGAGAAATTGATATTCTAAACTGTTAAAACAGTTATATATTTTTGTTTGCAGTGCTCAGTGTGTTGGTGCTGTTTCTCCAGTGGTCTTTCTCCTCTATTTCAAATACAGCATCCTGACCCGCTTTATCTTCTATATCAAACTAAGTATATTTACAGTATTTGCCCTTCAGATTATAGACAGAATATAGATGTATTGTGTTTTATAGTGGGTATGCAACATAGAACATAGAAATGGACTGATATTTGTGCACTTTAAACACATTTAGTAAAACATCTTGTTTATGTTTTATATATATCCATTATCTAGTGAAAGTATTAAATGTTAAACCAGCTTAATTTAGTCAGACAGAGGCAGGCACTCATAGAATATCATAGCCCTCATCAGCCTAGTAAAAAGTAGTACAAGTACCATAGAAAATGCCATAACATGCATTTCAAGGAAACTTTATCAAATACAGTTATGGGATCCATTAAGAAAGCTCAGAATTATGGAAAGACCATCTCCCAGAGACTCCATTTTATCCAAAAAAAATCCCCCAAAAATGTTAAAAATGATTTCCCGAGCATTCTGGATTACAGGTCCCATACCTATATCAAACATAGCCTAGATCAGAAGTGCCCATATTTTACTAATGTGAGGTCTACTTTTAGTGATCTTGTCCCATTATGATCTGCATCCATAAAAGCATTGTTAACATTCTGTTCCATGAAAAATAATACTTAAATATTGATTGATGGGAAAATGTATATTACTATATTTAACTATAACTTCATATTGAAGGCTAGGTGATTCAGCCTTTTCTGTCTTCATTTGTTATTAATTTGCTTCTGCAATGACTTACTATTTACATAACTAAATATATTCTACTCATTTATTCAACAGATACAGGTGATTGACAGTGATAAAATAAACAGAGCAGGGCAGGTCTATACCACCAATGTCCGAGGGCAAGTCCCTCCTCTTGTCACAACAGAATGTACAATTCAAGATCAAGGTAATTGCCTTTATGTTGCTTTAGCCTGTATAGAAATATATATTCTCACATTACAGGATGGCTTCACAGTATCATTTAATCTACACTATCATGAGAATTAACGTCAGATAAGATTTTAGTTAATGTTATTTTAGAAAGAAATGTTCCTGATTCTACACATTATTCATAATAAAATTCTTTGAATCCTCCAGGAAATGCGAGTCCTCGTTACATTAGATGCACAACATATTGCTTTCCTACCTCCTCTGATATGGCTAAACAGTCTCAGATTCCACTTGCAGTTGTCATCAAACCGTTAGCTGTGGTTCCCCAAAATGAGGTAAGAGGATCAAGAGCCAACTCATCAAATTATTGATTAAAGCTGACACCATGTGCTCTCACTAACAAGCTTTGTTTGTAATATAATAGTAGTCAGAGGATTGATTTAACAAATTGAGCATACAGTATGCTTGTGTTTCTTGTGTTAAATGGATATTATCATCCCCCCAGAAGTGGAGGAACTGAAGGGAAACAGAACCCTCAACCAAGAGGGGCCCAAAGACAGTTCAGACCCAATAAGGACCCTGACATTCATGGATGTCCGTAGAAATTGTCTCTAAACTTGATTCCCAACAACACAAAACATTTTTTTATACTTCACATCTCAATACGAGCCTTAATTATGTTATCTTGAAATTGAAGGATAATAGGAGAGGGAAATATGGGTCTGGAGAGAATAGAAAAACAGAAGCAAAGGAATGGGGATTCAAAAAGGTAGAAGAGGAAGGCTTACAGCGGATTAAATCAATTTTATAATTCAGTTGTGGGAATAATATAACAATGCTTATCATATATGATTATTTATATCCAATTTACATTGTACTACACTCCTAGTACAAATAGCCTAACATATACAAAAGGATACTCAAAACACCACAAGTAGTACTGCTTTCAAGTGCAGTTATTAAGTTCCAAAATGAAACCACACAGTGCAAACATGATTATTGTCCATCAAGGTGGTAGATTCAACAGGTAAGCACATGTTAAAGGAGACATGAAAAAACCCTAATTTTGTACGCAATTATAAGTAATATATGGCGTTACTTTTACATAGTGCTAAAAATAGCCCCTTTATTGGAACTCCCTATAGATGCTCTCTGGTCCCTGTCTGTGTGTCAAATGAGGGGTGGGCGTGTCCTAATGGTCCCTGCCAGAAGCACATTAGGAGGGGGAACAGCCAATCACAACCCTGCAGTCACACAAGCAAAGACAGGCTTCTGTTCCCGCCAGCTGCTGATTGGTTCCTGTCCTACAGTGCAGTGAGCTGAGAGCCGCCGTCTCCCCTGCACAGCCTAGGAATTCAGGGAGCAGGAAGTGGAAGGGAGGTATTATTATGGTTTTTGCATAAATATTCAGTAAATCAGCCTGAAACACTACTTTTTTAAGCACAATTCTTCTACATCTAAATGAGTATAATGCACTGGTACGTTTTTATTTTTTACATAAAATGCCTCCTTTAACTGTAGTGCAGAATAGAGATTAGTGCTATAAATTAGGTTTTTGTTTTTAAATTCTCTTTCTCTCTCTCTCTCTCTCTCTCTCTCTCTCTCTCTCTCTCTCTCTCTCTCTCTCTCTATATATATATACATATACATATACATATATATATATATATATATATATATATATATAGTTTGATAAGATTCTTTAATATGCCACTTAATTTGATCTGTTGCTTAAGTATTCATTTTGGAGGTATAGTTTTCCTTTAAAGTGTGTGTTACATGTGACATGGTAAGGCATTGCTGCAAATGTTGCTAAGGGGCCCACCATAATAAAGAAGCCCCCAAAAGGTAACTAATTTGTATATGAATGCAAAGTTATAATCATACCCCTTACTTTGTATGCACCCAAGGTTTCCCCATGCTGGCTACCCATGTTCTTAATTATTTAATATTTCTGCAGTACACTCAAGTAATTCCTTTCCTACCCACTGATATCTTTGCAGATGCTCTTCATTCTGTTTACTTTGTATCTTTGGTTATTTCTTTAAAGGGGACACTTTTTAACATTAAGCACTTTTGAAATGTATTTTCAACTGTGGTTTATATAATACTGGCAAGTTGTTGGCAGTTTTAGACTGCTAATACCAGGCTTTCAGCTCAGTAGCAGGTCAGAGTGCCCTTGACCCAAACTGTCTAGGCCCTTTTCTATTGCTGACACTTTTAAGCCAAAAGCCAGCTATTAGCAGCCTAAAAATGTAATAATCTTAGATAGGACAGCAGTACAACCCCACACTCGCCAGATATTTCCCAAAATTGTGTGGGGTTTTACTGCTGTCCTATCTAAGAATAATACTGTAATTACACATCTACACAATCCAAAAGTGATTAAAGGGGACCTGTCACCTTAAGAAATAATTCCAAATCCTTTTTTTATGATGTTAGTAAAGCAAAATAAACTTCACTTAAACTATATCTGAAACCTCTCCCTTAAACAGGCTACACAATTAGATGGTTAGGAGGGAGGGGGAATGTGGGGACTCAAGTGAAATCTAGGAAGTGCAGAATGGAAAGTGAAAGTAATTGCCTGCCCCGCCTCTATGCCTAAGAGGTGCATGCAATATATGATTGACATCTGAGAATTTTAAACTAGTTTGGTATGGTATGGTATGGTATATGGTTGGTATGGTAAGGTATGGATGTTTTAACAACCAAAAGAATTTGGTTTTCATGTTTAATTTGAAAAGGACTTTTATTACTGGTATACAGCTTTTTTTATGGCTGGGTGACAGGTCCCCTTTAAGTGAAAGTGAGCTTTTTAGTAAGTAACTCTTCTTCCTTTTTGAGTCTAAAAATTTAAGTAACTTCTGAAACTGCAAAAAATAAATTGATAGTAAATTATAAAAGTGCACAATGAGCAAGTGTGCATCAATGAATTATTTGGTGTTCGGTCCCTGTAATTCCTTTATTCATATACCGTATAGCAGCAGGTACTATTCTGCAATGGTTAGAGAGGAACCTGTTGGTAACAGCTTTACTCTAAAGTTTCCTTTGATTATTATGCTGATATTTTGAATATTTTTTCAGTGCCCTTTGTTAGATATTTACATTGGCCTACTGATTATAAATGATCAAATTAATGCTGGAGGAATGCTGGGAGTTTTGATCTTGAGCTCCATACGTTGTTTGATTCTGTATTATAGGTTTAAAGGCAAAAAGCCAAACTGATGTAGCACAGGGGATGCTATTAATGAATGGGAGAGCTTGTTATGCTGCAGAATTTCTTCCAATTAATTATCTGCTAGCGGATACTCTTACTTGAAATCTGTAAATAATTTTCATGAAAAATTACGTTAGGGTCTTAGGGCTTTTCTTTTAGGTATTCTGTGTGATATTTTCTGTTTTTTTACTCCATCTCAGTTCAGCTTGTTCTGGAGAAAGTATAAAGCAGCTCTTTATTTTATTTTATTAGTACAGCTTTGCTTTAATTAAGAAGAGGAAATTAAGTTTAATACAAACCTGAGGGCATACGTTATTTAACTGGAACCTCTATTGTACTGGCAATTTAGTTTTCTTTAATTCGATGTAGTTCATTGTCTCATTGTAAACGCCAGTTAGTAAATAGATGTGTGTTTAAGTGATATTTGTAATTATGTTGGTTTAAAAAAAAAACATTTGTTCTTCAACTTCCGCTTCTTCTTCTGTTTATTCTTAGTGCCCCTCATTTTCTAAATGCTTCTCCTCCTACAGTTTTAGGGGTACAACACCCAAACTTTCCACACTTCTTCGTCCTATAGCGGAGCATGTTGCTTGTGCTTTTCTAAGCAATCCCACGGCGGCACTCCGAACACCCCAATTTTTCCATTGGCTTTGACAGGGAGATTTTCAAACTGCTGCCACTCTTTTTTTGAAGCCACTATCACCAAACTTAAATCACATAGTCGTGGGGTCACCCCAAATGAAACAGCATCATTTATTGGACTTCAGTTCCTCTCAACTGTGGATTCGAACAGAAAAAATTGAGCTACAATGAAAGTAATGTAGTACTGGCAATCAATAATTAGAAAGATGGTAATAATGGTAACATTGTGTATAAAAGACAGCTGGTGTCAGACTTGTTACAAGTGCTGCAGGTCAGTTTGTCGACCAAGAACAGCAATGCCTAGCTTTGGCATCTTAAATGAAACATATTCTATGGCATGTAGTGTTTCCTAAAACTAATCCATAGAAAACTGTACCACTAATATAGTAAGATTCATAGCACCACCTACAGGCAGATACATGTTTTTTTTTATTTAAGCCACATTAAAAATAACTTTGTCACTTTTTACTTGTTTTATGTATATCATTAACATTAATGTAGTCTAACGAATGAAATACCAGTTTCAAAGCTGACATAAATGTGTGTTTTCTTTGCTGATCCTTAAGGAAATGGTAGAGAAAGGGAGCTAGAGTGCTTCTGGGAAATGCCTTTAAATACAGTCTGCATGATGCATAACATATTTAATTAGAAGTCTTCTAGGGTTTCTCGTGATCCTGTTTTCCTTCTTCATTATGGCCAGCAAAATCCAAGTGTGCTTTAAACCAGGATTCTACTTTATAAAATGGTTATAACTTATTCTGAGTCAAATATGCATGAATGTGTAAGAGGAGACTTACTTATACTTGCTGGGATCTCACCTTAAATAAAAGAAAAGTCTTGGATTTTTTGCATAAGCATTGAATAAAGCATGCCTTTGTTTCTGTTTTTGAGTGACTTACTTATACTTTCCTTCCGCTCAGCACCTGTGGACTTTGTAATATATATATAGAGAGGGACAAATTATTTACACATTCTGCCCAAATAAGCATCAACCTTGAGGGAGAAAACGTTTTCCTATTAATAAATTAATCAATATTAAAGTACAATATTCACGTAGCTGCCAATTACTCTGGGCAGATTTATTCTATAAATATATATATATATATTATCTACAATATCATTGACGTATTGATGAAGGTATTAAGGATACTTTCAGCTTTTTGCTAACATTTCACTACACCAAACAGCTTCTTTAGAAATGCATATAGTACTACAGTTTTGTTTAGAAGCCTCTGCACTGGCTATAATAACTTACAATACAAAAGGGCCCTTATGGCCTTGTAAGTGCTACCAGATAACAGCTGCACTTGAAATCTTAAATCCTAAATCTGGAAACTCTTTCTGTTGGCTATCTTTTAATTATTTAAATAAAACCGGATGGCATTTGCTACATTGGTGGACCGCACTTGACCTGCATTATGTATATCACATGTAAAATATGCATTATTCACATAACTGTTTTGTGCTTTGATTTTAATACTTGAAACATAGCACATCTCATCAGAAATCGCTTTACAAAAATATAAAATCACTTTAATAAAAGCAGAGAAATCAATACTCTCATGCAAATCTCAGATGGTTATTCTCATTCCTGCTGAGATGACAATGTTTTAAACAAGGCTGGCTAAAAAAAAAATGTATATACATTTTATTGCTTCCATATATTGACAGGTATTCATATTGAGTTGTAAATGATGCAAGATTCAGTTGTTGACACTTGCATTATCAAGTTGTGGTATGCAGAGAGAGAAATCCAATCTTAAGCTGGCCATAGATGCAAAGATCCGATCGTATGAATCATCGTACGATCGGACTTTCCCATCTCCCGACCCGCCACTATCCATTCAGATCAAAGTCTTACCAGTCAGATCAGCAATGTTCTGCCCCTGACAGCAATCGTACGATATCTATGTTCAACCAAAGCTAGTGACGATCGGCAATACACGCAGAGATATTATCGGCAGCCGTCAGAAATTTTCTAACCTGTCCGATCGACCAAACGACCGATCTCCGCCGGACGAAAAATGTCGGGACGCTCCACACACGGTTCGAAAATCATACGAATCCTCGATTCGTACGATCAGATCTTTGCGTCTATGGCCAGCTTTAGCAAATAAGTGGGTTCAAAACTTGCATACCTCTTTGAGCACTCTGCTAGATCACTTAAGAATATACAGTAGAAAGCACTCTCACACAATTGCTTTAATGCTTGTTGTTAGGCTTAAGAACAGTAAAGATTGTAAAATGAGAGAAGGGATTGACAGAAACCAGATGAATTGATAGCAAAATAAAAATGTAAGTGAAAAATTATACAAAGAGATATTCATATAAAAGACAGAACATTTTAAATGCTATACGTCTTGGCAAAATGGGGAAAAAATATAGATGTAACAACTTTATTCAGAACAATTTCAAAGTTAATACTTCTTTTGAGACATCCAAATTTCCCAAGCACAGTACGTTTAGAGACTTAGTTAAGTCCTTCCAGATGTAAATTATTTGAAATCGCTTTAGATAGATTAACTACAGAAGAACATAAATTGTTAGAAGGTTTCCATTATGGACATATAATATTAACATAGCTGTAGACTCTTTTTGTCAACCAATTGAGAAGAAAAATATGGCCACAGCATATTTAGCAACATTGGAGACAAACATCACTGGTGATGTTGACAATAGGAACCAATCAGATCTTTGCTTTTGTTTTCAAACTTTTAGGTGACTGTTCACATTTAATTGCTGATTGGTTGCTATGAGCAACATCACCGGTGATATTTGTCTCCAGTGTTAATAAATACTCCCCTAATTCTAAAACTGCAAGGCCTAAGTTGAAATACTTACTGCTGAGTTTCAAACAGTGTTTGCACCATAGCATGCGGAGCCTGTTCTGCAGCCTTTAAGAACATCATACAACCTGCTTACCAGATAACCATGTGAATAATAATCAGTTAGGTATCCGTAATCAGTTTAAAAAAAACAATATATTTTCAATTTTGAGATGCTTGCCACCATACAACTGTACATTTTCTGTGTATGGATATATTATTTTAAAATGCCTTTTCCTTCCTCGTCTTCTAGACACCTATTTATCTTGTGAACCATGGAGAGACTGGGCCAATCCGATGTAACCGGTGCAAAGCGTATATGTGCCCATTTATGCAGTTTATAGAAGGAGGAAGAAGATATCATTGCGGATTTTGCAGCTGTGTCAATGACGGTATACTAAACACATTTACATATCATTTTCATTTTTCTGCAGTATCATGCTATATATATATATATATATATATATATATATATATAAGTCCAAGGTGGAACACACAACCATAAGTTACATCAAAGCCTGGGTGCCAGTCCGTAGTTAATATAAAGTATCGATCCATCCAATAGTGACAGCACTCCGAGTAAATAAAAGGAAGCAACAATGTAGAATAAACTATAGCAGGTTTATTGTATCCAACTTTCGGTTCTAACTAAGAACCTTCATCAGGGAAGGAAAAGTAACAGTGCACAAAAAATGGCGTTTTTAAACATACAAGTTTGGCTCCAAAAATGGGTTGCTAGGGCGTCCTAGCAACCAGTATTGAGTGAGGGAAAAAGGTGTTAATCATAAGACCAATACAACAGAAGTACACCGCTACTCCTCGGCACTAGGAGCATAAGTCCGGGTAGTACAGTAAGTAAAACCCCCTAGAACCGCACAAGAAACTCACCCGACCGTCAAGCTGCAGAGGTGAACCGGAACTTACACAGGAACCGGGCAGATCAGCGTGCAGGCACGCAGTCGCGTTGCCTAGCAACCCTCAGTCCGCGTCCGTGTCAGAGCGCATACTTACAACCCAGCACGGTTTGTGCTATTTCGGGCAGGGAAAATATCATTTTTAAAAGTTGGCTTGGGAATTATTTTAATTTTCTATTCACATTGTACAAGATAAGAAACATGATGGCCTGAAGTCAATGCTTCAAAAACTGCCATTAAAGCCTATATTAATGATTCTCACATTTTGTTGACAGAAATGACACATATTCATAGCATCTCAGTAGTGCTTTCTAATTAAGGTGAACTGGCTTTGAGCATATTCAGCTAGTCCTTCTGTGTTTTCTGGCATAGTTTCCCTGTCATGGCAGTGTGGCTGGAAGCAAGAATTTTTAGGACACTACAAGCCCACACAAGTTTCCAATAAAGTCAATGCATTATCCAAGGCTAGCAGTGGCTAGCATTTGGCAACAGTCAAAGTAGTGGCAATGGAAAATGCTCTATTAGACATTGCCTTAAACACAGAAGAAGCCATAAGCCATAATCTCAAATAGTGAAATTTCAAAAACAATTTGACCACCTTCTCGTGCAAACAGTAAGAATTCCATTAGTGAATCTGCAGTTATTTACTTTTATTTATTTATTTTGGGGGGAGGGTATAGTTTTTGTCATTCAAGGCAAAAACTTTTTAAATTTCACCATGGACCAAAGTATTAACAGTTTTGCAGATTTCAGCTTTACTGTCCATTGCATTTTTTACCTTTAGGTAACGCAGTTTGATGAGAGAATGAGATCTATAGATGCTCCTTTTTAGCATGTGTATAAGGCACAGGGAAATAGTTGTGGCAGGGATACTTTCAGAATTCAGTTTGCTAAGCATTTAAATCCTGTGATTGAAATGTTTTCACATATGGTAAGTGAAGAGTATAAGAAACAGAGAATGGATAACTAAGGTACTAACTGCATTAAGTGGCCTTTTAGCACTGGATTTCTTGCATACATATCCCCTGCTGTGCTTTATATATAAATCATATGACTGCTCTCCCGTGAAATTCTTTTTTATAAATATATTTTATCAATGTGAAATGTGACACCACATTGATTAAACAAACTAGAATTTACAGTGATGTTTTTTGCCATGTTACATAATCCCCTGTTTTGGGATCACTCCGCATTAATGCTTTCCATTTATCAAAATAATCCTAAAACTATTTTCATTTTCTTAATTAAAAACGCCACTGTTTCTTGCCAGGGAAATTAAAGCTATTCTTTACATCAGTCCCTCGGAGCTAATGTCATATATCCAAGTTAAAACACTTTTTTAGGGAAAGGGCAACATGATCAGGTAAATCCAAGTGAATTCTCAAGTGTAGCAGAACTTGTTCTGACACAAAGAAAACTTTGGGATTCATCCAAAATAGCAGAAACACTCACTTATGAGTCACATAAAGTGATTTTTGAACAAATATGGCATGGTATCTTCATTGAAAATGGGCTTGTCACAGCAAGATTAATGAATGTTGTAACCATGAAATCCATGGGCATATGTACTTTATTAAAACAAGGATTTTCCATCTTCCCACCTCTTGTGATTTTTTTATTATCTGGAAACATCGAGTAAGACATATTTTGTTCATTATACAATAGCAACTCTTTCTATGAAGGATTAGGACCTTTGATAGATTTTGCAACCCTGACTTTGAGTTTACTGGCATGTTCTAACAACTGCTGAGTTTCAAACACCTTTAATGGACAATTCACTACAAATATATATATTTTTCTTCAGATGTTTTATACACGTTTTCCAAATCAAAGCAAATACATTTTTTTTTTAAAAAAAAAGCATGCTCACAATGACATTTCTTTTCAGCTGGAGGGCTCTCTCTCTCATGGTCAGTGTCAGCGCACCTAACAGAACCTTTTCATGTATAATTTATTAAACCTGAGAGTTCTCAGACATTCAGAGAGAGCTGTTGAGCCAAAACACTGGTATTCACAATCTAAAACTGCTAATATATCAGAAAGTGCTAAAATAAAAAAATAATGAACTGGAAAAGTGCTCAGAGAATATTAAATAAATATAAAATGTATTATTAGTATTAATTAATCCAAAAAGGTAGTTGCTCTTGGAGCTAACTTAAGTCCTTTGTACACAAATATTAGAACTCACTTTTATCCCCAGCCTTTCTAACCCAGAGGCTTTTGTCTCTATCGTTTCTTTGTTTTTGAATCTGCTTTTTTGGTTTGTTTGTAGAATTAATTCTGGTTTATATTTCCATAGTGCCACCATTTTACTTTCAACATCTGGACCATATTGGCAGAAGGGTTGACCACTATGAAAGACCAGAGCTCTCTCTCGGATCTTATGAATATGTTGCTACATTGGATTATTGCAGAGTATGTCAATTAAGGTTTTTCATATTGTGTTGATTTTAAAGGTATTGTTCAGTATAAAAATATAAACTGGGTAAAAAGATAGGCTGTGCAAAATGTTTCTTATATAGTTTGTTAGCCAAAAATGTAATGTATAAAGGCTGAAGTGACTGGATGTCTAACATAATAGCCAGAACACTACTGCTTTGCAGCTCTCTTGGTTTTCACTGATTGGTTACCTGGCAGTGACCAATCAGTGACTTGGGGGGGGGGGGGGGCGCATGGGTCATAACAGTTTGCTTTTGAATCTGAGCTGAATGCTAAGGATCAATTGCAAACTCACTGAACACTTATGTCACATGTGGCCCCCCTTATAGTCGCTGACTATCTCAGAGTTAGAGAGCTGAAAAGCAGGAAGTAGTATTCTGTTATGTTAGACATCCAGTCACTTCAGCCTTTACACATTGCATTTTTGTTTAACTAACTATATTAGAAACAGATTTTATTTTGCACAGCCGATCTATTTACCCAGTTTTTATTTTTACACTGAACTGTTCCTTTAAGCAATGATGTTTCCAGCTCTATGCTCAGCTATAAGATAATGACATCTTAAGTTACACCAAGGGGCCAATTCATTAAATTGGAGTGAAGGATTCAAAGTAAAAAAACTTCGAATTTCGAAGTGTTTTTTTGGCTACTTCGACCATCGAATGGGCTACTTCGGCCTTCGACTACGACTTCGACTTGAATCAAATGATTCGAACTAAAAATCATTTGACTATTCAACCATTCGATAGTTGAAGTACTGTCTCTTTAAGAAAAAACTTCGACCCCCTAGTTCGCCACCTAAAAGCTACCGAACCCAATGTTAGCCTATGGGGAAGGTCCCCATAGGCTTGGCTAAGTTTTTTTGGTCGAAGGATAATCCTACGATTTTTTCGTTCGATCGAACGATTATTCCTTCGATCATTCGATCACAGTATTTGCGCAAAATCCTTCGACTTCGATATTCGAACTCAAAGGATTTTCATTTCCAGTCGAATATCGAGGGTTAATTAACCCTCGATATTCGACCCTTGATGAATTTGCCCCCAAGTTTGCATTACGTAACAATTTAATACTTGCTATCACTATGTTTATTTAACACTTTTTCATTTGTCCTAGAAAAACAAGCCGCCAAATCCACCCGTATTCATCTTCATGATAGATGTTTCCTACAATAATATAAAGAATGGTGTTGTCCGGTTAATATGCGAGGAGTTGAAGGTTCTGTTGGAGAAGCTTCCAAGGTAGACTTTATGTCATTTTCTTTACACACATTTCATGCTGTTAATTATTATTTACATATTTCTGTTCTAAGACAATTTGCAATTGTTATTTTTAATTATATACATATTCTTTATGTACAGGTGTGGTTTTAACTGTTATTTAGGCACCCCCTGATTGAAATCACTTACCTGATACCCTGGGTTAGTGCTCCTGGTAACAGAAAACAGCACTGACCTGGGGTATTTCTCTGCGAGGATTGTGGCGCAATCCTCTTACTGCTTCTTCTTTGTACATGTGCGTGTTTACGCATGCTCAGTAAGTGAATAGAGAAGAGCCATCTTTTTTAACCAAATGTGCATATGTTGGCCTGGAAGTATTAAAGAAAGAAGTGTAAGATGATCTATCATTGGTGCACACACAGGTACCCTTGGCTGGTGAAATTTTCTGTTAACAGGAGCCCCACTTTGGGGTATCAGTTAAGTAATTACAAATACTAGGGGTGATTTAGACTTTCCTTCTCTTTTAATTACCCTAGCAACCAGACAGCATTTTGAAAGTCCAAATGGAGATGATGAGCAAAATGACAGATTGTAAATGTAAGCTTAAAAAATAGGCATACCAATAAAACTGAAGTGTTGTAGACAATCTGATTTTGTTTTCTGGATTCAGTATTTTTCCCTTTCCAGCTTGCAGCTGAAACCATTACATGTACAAACTAGTTTGATAATTCATATACCTGACATGCTATTTGTATATACTCTTTGAAGAATTAAGTATTATTTAATTTATTACTAAAAGAAAAAAACACGTTCATTTAGTATAATACAGTATTTATATGGCAATTCTCACAAATGTGCCCCATCTTTTGTTTAACAGCCAGTATAGCAATGAATGTTTAGAAATGTAGGTGCATGATGAGCTGTCCTGGAACAGATGAACTAAACAGAGAAATGGCAATTCTAGTAACATATGAAAGTCATTTAACAACAGATTATTTAAGTATCATGAACAGTTTACATGTTCAGCAATTACACACCTTGCTTAGCCACAGATTCTACGCTTAATGATACTTCTAAGCAAAAGTCACTGAGACCAATTTTAAGAATTGTTTCTGAAATAAATCTGTGACAAGCAGGATGGTTATGACTCTGAAATAAGTAATAAGACCCTTAAAATGCCAATATCCAGTTTTTAGGGGGTAATCTTGTAGATAGGACCTCGGTGATGGGGTAAAACAACTATTGTCGCATAAACTCTTCATTCACCATTGAAACATAATGTTTTGTGTTTTAAACTTTTGCTTCCAACTGTTGACACAATGTAGTAAAAGTTAGATATTGTGCAGCCAAGACTTCAGTTCCCACATGATTTGCGTGTTTTTGATTAACAGAGCAGCAATTCAATAATAGGAGTATACCCTGGAAGAGAGCAAACCCTATATGCGAGTACTGCATAATTTTACTCGTATTTTGACATTGCATTCCTCTCCCAAAAATGTTGTATCTTGTAAACTTCCCTTGTATCTTGTATCTTGTTCCCTTCGCTTGTGGCCCTAAACTAGGAATTATAGCAGTTTATCATAAACAGAGGACCAAAGTGCCATAGCAGCAGTGTTATTTTACAAAACTCAGACAGACAAGATTATGATTTGCATGTATGCTATTGCTATATAAAAATGTACCCCTTTTGATCATTGAAATCTGTACCTCTCCATAAACCTCTATATACACACACACACACAATTTTTTATTTGTAATATTACCACATTAAAACCAAATTAAACAGAACTATTAATATATTTTATATTTCAATTCAATTACAGATTTCCAAAGCAAATTTTAGGCTTGAACTCAACAAAATTAATTGGTCACCAAGTTTATTTCTTATTACAGCCTTATCTGGATTTTTCAAGTAAAAAACCATAAATCAGTGAGCATAACATTCATCGAGAGTTTTATTTAGAGTAAATTATTAGGAGCCCCTACTCTAAATGTAAAATAGATTATGGAAAAAGATGGAAATGAAACAGAAGTAGAGGAGAGGGTATAAATCATTTCCCTCAGCACAATGAGAGATTTGAAAGATTTAGACCTCTCAAGTTGATGTATATTTCTTCAGGGATGTCATGGTTTATGTGAGCAAGATCGACCAGATGTTATTTACCATGGTATTAAAGTCATACGTGTTTACATTCCAGATTTGTGATGAATCTATTAGTTTCACACTCCTTCCCTTACAATCTCGAATCTTTTTGGGCACTTGGAAATTTCTAAAGCATATAAAAGTATTTGACAAATTAAACCTTTTTATGTTACTGCTAACAGAAAAACAAACCTCTGTCAGTAATATTTGGCCAGGTTCACTATATGCTTTGCCACATGGAAAAATTACAGACATATACTAAATGACATACTATACTTCATATGTACATGACATCCACTTTTATTTCATATGCTGTTAACATTCTTAGATATATTTATGAATGCCATTACACTTAGAATAAAATGGAATTCTATCATGGTTACATTTGGACATCTCTGTTGGGGGTATTTTTTTAACTATATATTATCAGAATTATCTGAAATTCTAATATACAACTCTGACTTACCTATAGTAAAAGGTTTTCTTTTTGTCTACAGAGAGGAGAATGCAGAATCATCGGCAATTAGGGTTGGATTTGTCACATATAACAAGGTTCTACACTTTTACAATGTCAACAGTAACCTGGCCCAACCTCAGATGATGGTGGTTACAGACACGGCTGAAGTTTTTCTTCCTCTGTTGGATGGATTTCTAGTCAACTTTAATGAATCAAAATCAGTGATTAACAAGTAATGTTATTTAAATTGAATCACGGTTTTACAAGTTAATATGTATTTATAATTATAATGTATAAGTGTAACAAAGTAAGAGACACAGAAGTGTAATACATAGAGTAATAATAAAGAACACCTTCCTATAAATATATGCCCATGTATTTCAAGGGGCCGATTCACGAAGGGTCGAATATCGAGGGTTAATTAACCCTCGATATTCGACTGGGAATTAAAATCGTACGACTTCGAATATCGAAGTCGAACGATTTTGCGCAAATCCTGCGATCGATCGATCGAAGGATTTTTCGTTCGATCGAACGATTAAATCCTTCGAATCGAACGATTCGAAGGATTTTAATACAACGATTGAACAAAAATCCTTCGATCAAAAAATCACAGGCAAGCCTATAGGGACCTTCCCCATAGGCTAACATTGACTTCGGTAGCTTTTAGCTGCCAAAGTAGGGGGTCGAAGTTTTTTTTAAAGGGACAGTACTTCGACTATCGAATGGTCGAATAGTCGAACGAATTTTACTTCTAATCGTTCGAATTGTTCGAATTCGATCGAATTCGATCGAATTTAACCAATTCGATGGTCGAAGTACCCAAAAAATACTTAGAAATTCTAATTTTTTTTTATTCTAATCCTTCACCCGAAATTCGTGAATCGGCCCCCAAGTGTCTAAGTACAGTAGTATTAATAGTATTTGAATGAAAACTTTGGGGAGCATCCAGATCATAGCTTTAGCTCTTACCAGTGACTATTCAGGAAGGTTAATTCCATCACCCATGAAAATTACGTTTACATTTTAATATTTTAATAAATCAGAGTTCTAATTGTCATTACACTTCAGCTCCCTGAATGCTGTAAGGTCATCAATTAGACATTTCTAGTAATAAACGTTACAAAAATACCCTCAGTTAATTCAAAGCAGCCAATCATTTGGAAACATATGATTGGATGCTATAAATGTCTAAACCTGGAGCAAAATGCAATTTCCCAAATTCTTATTTCTATAGATTTGTAAACTCTGAACTCTCTGTATTCACTAAATCCCAGTCTTCTCTTACTTCGGATGTTTGTGTTGTTAAATCTCTACATTCTCTGCTTTATAGTCCTCTTGAGTTGTTGGGTAACCTCTTATTTGTCCACTTCTCATTTTAAAAATAAAGTAAAAAAGTAGAATGTTTGTACTTTAACTTATGATTAGCAACTGAGATGTCACAGACTAGCCATTACTGAATAATAAATGAAAATATTGGTTGTTATATGTAGCTTTTTTATATGTTAATTTTCTCTACAATTACCCTGGACAAAGCTGAAGAAATGTAGTTCTTTTGAAGGAATAGTTCACATTTAAATTAACGTTTAGTATGATGTAGAGAGTGATATTCTGAGACAACGTTCAACTGTCTTTTGAGTTGTTTAACTTTTTGTTCAGCAGCTATTTGGTTGCTAGGGTACAATTTACTCTAGCAGCCAGGTAGTGGTTTGAATGAGAGACTAGAATATGAGAAGGCATGAGTAAAAGATATGTAATAAAAAGTAACATTAACTGTAGCCTCACAGAGCAATAGATGTTTGCCCAATTGAAAAAGTATTGGTTGAATCTAGGTGGTTACCCTTAAAATCATTGCTTTGCTTAAAGAAGTACTAAAACTTAACTATAGAAGTAGGCTGGAAATGTTTTACATTATGTTTTGGCCTTCTGTACCAGTCCAAGGCAACCAAGGCCCTTTAGCAGTAAAGATCTGTGTCTCCAAAGAAGCCTCTGTAGCTCTCCTTCTTCTTTTCTGCTGATTCACTGCACATGCTCTGTGCTGCTGTCACTTCCTGAGCTTAGGGACCCACTCACAATATACAGTACACATAGAATATAAATGTCACAATATAAGGCTGATTAGTAATTATAACAGATAATTACTACATGGCAGTACAGAAACCAGTACAATTAGTATCAGCATTTAATAATCAGCCTTGTAGCATCAACTTATATTACAGGCCAACCTCATTTTCTGCTTGATAATTAGTGACAACCCCTAAGCTTAACTTCTCAACAGCTGTTCAGAGCCCACTGAGCATGTTAGTGTCACAGACACTTTACAAGATGGTGACCCCCTGTGACAAGTTTGAAGTCCTGGATCATTGCTGCTATTGACAAGCTGAAACTTAAGGCTGGTGCAATAAGTTCACTACATAAAATATGGCATTTGCAGCCATATTCATTTTTGGGGTTTAGTTCTCCTTTAACATGTTGTCCCACCCTAAACCAATTTCTTCTCATGCAGTTTATTGAGTCAGATCCCCGAGATGTTTGCTGATACTAATGAAAGTGAAACAGTCTTCGCTCCTGTTATCCAGGCTGGAATGGAGGCACTGAAGGTTAGTAGAATTATCCAGTATTTTTTTATGTTGCTGTGTTTAATTCTACTATATTAAGCAGGTGCAATAATATATATATAACATAGATATATATATATATATATATATATATATATATATATATATATATATATATATATATATATATATATATATATATATATATATATATATATATATATATATAAAGAACTATGGACTAACATTTCGGCCCTTCCAGAGTCTTGGCTCTGGAAGGGCCGAAACATTAGTCCATGGTTCTTTAATAAATTATTTATTTTTCTAAGACCTGTGAGTGCTGATCCTCTTTTCTGTTTTGTAAAATCTACTCCCTGATCATGCACCCAGGCATATTTATTTTTATTTTTTCATGTGTGTGTGTACATGCTGATCTCTAGTGCTTAGTAAAGTAGAAAATTTACAATGTATGTGGGGCCCTCAGTATTTATGAATTTATTATCAACATCAGCAATTATTTATATAGTGCCAGCAAGCTAGTCTCTTTATATTACTATGTTATGAAATACAAATAATGTCACATTTTACAATATTTTCTCTAGTTATTATGGCCCTGACATGTTGAACTTTATTTTTTTTAACCCAAACAGGCATCGGAATGTGTGGGCAAGCTTTTTATCTTTCAATCATCCCTACCAACTGCAGAGGCACCTGGGAAGTTAAGAAACAGAGACGATCGGAAGCTAATAAACACTGACAAAGAAAAGGTACTGATCAAGAGCAGAGCAGTGTAATGAAACATCTTTAAACTTACCAGTTCTTACCAGTACAGGATATATACAGTGGTTCTATAATCTGTATATAGAATCATTATAAACAGTTGTTTTGAATGTAATGAGAAAATAAAACATGAAACTAGGTACATAGATGGTCATAATGTGCCAGATATGAGGGGAGCAAATAATAATTGCAAGTATTTGTGAGTCATATCAATATATCAATAATATGTTGATTTGATTAGGCTGTATCAGAGAATTTAATTGGTAGCTGTGGCCCACAGTTCATCATCGTACAGCACCCGTTGGCTTATGTACATTAATTCATCTGAGCTCAGTCAGAGATATTCAGAGAATATTCAAGGAACTTCTATAGGATCCCTGAATTACCTGTTAATATCCTTAGAAGCATAGGATGATGAATAACAAGAAAATAATTTGTCTTATGTAATAAAGTCTTATGTAATAAAAGAAACTATGTTTGTGTTTTCCCAGGTGCAGTTACCTATAGCAATCATCAGACATTTAAATGCAAATATCTATTGTTTATTGCACCTATAGGTTATGTAATTTAGGGGGGTGGTGCATATAAAATGACTTTCCCTAACTATGAAGACATGGACTATGCGTTTCAAAACTGCTGTGCAAATGGGGCTTTAGTAAAATTTCCATTAACAGTTCCCTTGCACAAGCCATGCTTAAGAATCTGGGTCAGAAATGAATAGACTTTTACTATTGGGTTTGCTTTGAATGTGAGTTTTAAAAACAAAATATTGGACCCGATCACAAGGTTTGGCCATAACGTGTTTATCTTGTCTCCTCATAGACTCTTTTCATGCCCCAGAGTAATGTTTATGAAAACCTGGCCAAGGAATGTGTGGCCAGTGGATGCTGTGTCGATCTCTTCCTTTTTCCTAACCAGCATGTGGATATAGCCTCCATGGCAATTGTGACAATGCAAACAGGAGGCACCCTTTATAAATACAGTCAATTTCAGGTAAGGGAATTACTGAAAACACAAGGTGCTTCGTTGAGGGAATGCATAGGGACCTATGTAAGTTTTCATGAGAGGGCTGCATCAGTGGGCTATGGGACTATGGGATTTTCTACCTGCCTGACACATATCTAGGTAATTCTGGGCAGATATGAATTGGGTAGGCCATTAGTTTGCCTATTGCATTAGACTAAAAGATGATCTGGAGGTGCTGAACAACTAAAATCAGTCTCTGTATGGCCAGTTTTAGGCCCAAAAGCCATTATTTAGCACCTGGTTGGTTGCACATAACCTATTAAGTCAATGGGACAACTCAAGGTGGCAAAAAACTGCTTAAAAAGTTTTAAAGATATATCACTGTGTCTGTAATCATGCTATGTTGACAATAATCAACAGCAATCCATAGTAATATTGTAGGCCTAACATGAACATTTCATGAACAAAATGTTTAACGTTACTCAGCATCTGCATGGAGGATTTGTTGCATTTCAGTGCCATCTGCAGGTGAATGCTTAATTTTCTGATTTTATTTTTATCCTACATTTTCAGGTGCACACAGATGGTCAGCAATTTATAAGTGATCTTAGGAAAGATATTGAAAAACGAATAGGATTTGATGCAATCATGAGAGTTCGCACAAGCACAGGTAAACTGGAAAAAAGTGGGCCATATGTGAGATTGCACCTTTCCATAACCTTTTCCAAAAATAATCAATATAGAAGTTTCAATAGCTTACATTTTCTTTCATGTCATGCAGCTGACATTCTGGTAAGATAACTCGGACACAGTGTAGTATCTTTGTAAATAAGTAATACACGCATGTCGCAGTTATATATTGTTGGGTCGCTTTAGGTTTCAGGGCTACAGATTTCTTCGGAGGAATCTACATGAGCAATACTTCGGATGTAGAAATGGCTGGTGTGGATTGTGACAAGGCAGTCACTGTGGAGTTTAAGCATGATGATAAACTCAATGAGGACACTGGAGCTGTAATACAGGTATATTTACATTAATACCTTACCGCATGTTTAACTTAATGCGAATAACTATATGAAAAAACTGTTTTTATGCAAGTGTGTGCATATGTTAGAGAAATAAAGTCACTTATTCAACTGTGTCGGAAAATAAGTTTATAACTAAACAGGGATCGTCATCCTTACATTTCCTGAGGTAATGACATAAAACATAAGGTACCGTATATACTCTAGTATAAGCCAACCCGAGTATAAGCCGAGTTACCTAATTTTACCTACGAAAACTGGGAAAACTTATTGACTCTAGTATAAGCCTAGACACAACTACAGCCCTGTCTCCCAGCAGCGCACATTCTGCCAAAGCGACCCCCCCATCGATCAACCGGACTTCTTTGCAAAGTTGATGGTGACAGAGAATTGCCAAAGGGATTACTGTGTGCATTGTCCCACTGTCCCACTACCACGTGCAGAGGGTGCTGTGTGATATTGCCATCACTGTTAATCTTTCGTATAACCAACAGAGGGCGCTGTGTGATATTGCCATCACTGTTAATCCTTCATATAACCAACAGAGGGTGCTGTGTGATATTGCAGTCACTGTTATTCTTTAATATAACCAACAGAGGGTACTGTGTGATATTGCAGTCACTGTTATTCTTTGATATAACCAACAGAGGGTGCTGTGTGATATTGCAGTCACTGTTATTCTTTAATATAACCAAAAGAGGGTGCTGTGTGATATTGCAGTCACTGTTATTCTTTGATATAACCAACAGAGGGTGCTGTGTGATATTGCAGTCACTGTTATTCTTTCATATAACCAACAGAGGGTGCTGTGTGATATTGCAGTCACTGTTATTCTTTAATATAACCAACAGAGGGCGCTGTGTGATATTGCAGTCACTGTTATTCTTTGATATAACCAACAGATGGCGCTGTGTGATATTGCAGTCACTGTTATTCTTTCTTATAACCAACAGAGGGTGCTGTGTGATATTGCAGTCACTGTTATTCTTTCATATAACCAACAGAGGGTGCACTGTTATTCTTTCACATAACCAACAGAGGGCGCTGTGTGATATTGCAGTAACTGTTAATCTTTCATATAACCAACAGAGGGTGCACTGTTATTCTTTCATATAACCAACAAAGGGTGCTGTGTGATATTGCAGTCACTGTTATTCTTTCATATAACCAACAGATGGCACTGTGTGATATTGCAGTCACTGTTATTCTTTCATATAACCAACAGAGGGCGCACTGTTATTCTTTCATATAACCAACAGAGGGCATTGTGGTATATTGCAGTCTCTCCCCAAGTGAACTGTTGGTATAGGAATGATTAAAAGTGACTGCAATTTCAGCTACTCTGGTCTGGTACCGCTGACCCGAGTATAAGCCGAGGTAGACTTTTTCAGCACATTTTGGATGCTGAAAAACTCGGCTTATACTCGAGTACGGTATATATCATCCCAAAACAGTATTTTTAGAAATGAATTGAATTGGGTTTTTTTTTTTGCCTTTTCCCATCAATGAGGCAATATATTATAATTCTTATGCTGTCCGTATCTAAGTAAGGAAAATAAGAGGCCCTTTAGGTCTGGGAGCTGTTAGTAGTACAGATGGTTGAACCTGCAAGACATTTGCAGCCTAAAGCAATTATGTAAGCCCCTTTTAAATATGTATGGGGATGTTTTAGATAAATCAAGACAGGATGGTAACAATTTCACATATTCAAGGAGATTGACATTATATACACATTTAGAAAAACAAACCATATTGTACCTTGGACCTCAAAATCCAAGGTGCATCTGCACAGAAAAGTTGGAATAATTAAAGGGGCTGTTCACCTTCCAAACTCTTTTTTTCAATTCAGTTGTTTTCAGATTGAGCACTATAAACAATTCAATTGGTTTCCTTCTTTTGTTTTTTACCGTTTCCCCAAAAATTTAATGATCCTGGTGTTTCAGCAGCTTTGTGATCCAGGAACATTCTGAACTGTTAAAATTTGCTTCATTTAGTTGATACATTTAGTTTATACATTTCTCAGCCATGTCTGTGGAATATTAGTTTCATCAAAGGTAGTAGTTAGAATTGCTACAACAGTTGCTAAGGGATTCTGCTCAGCAGGACTAAAGATAACAAATGTATCATAATAATAATTATTATAATAATTTTTTTTATGATCGAAACTGTCAAATTCAACTAGGGAGTTATTGAAATTTGATTCGTGTTTTTTTTAAAAAAAAAAAAGATTTTCGAGATTTATCATACTCTGGCCCTTTAAGAACTCAAATTCAAATATTCACCACCCATAACATGTCAAATTTTTGTTTGGAGTAGTTTGCAGCCTTCCTGACATTGGAATTTTTTTTTGGAGAAAAAACTCAAATTCGATACGAGTTTTCGGGTCAATTTAATCCGTATGAGTTTGAAAATTTCTTTTTTTTTTTAATACATTTTGATTGGTCGAATTTCTGGGAGTTAAGGGGAGTTTTTAATAACTCGCATGTATTCAAAATTCAACCTTTGATACATCTGCCTCTAAATGTATCAATTTAGAGCAGTTAAAGGAGTTGGCGACAACCCCCAGAGCTGCTTTAGAAGGTGAAAAATTAAGCTTTACATTTCAATATTTAAAATTAATTGTAAAAAGTATTTATTTCTGGTGAATAATCTGAAACCAACTGAACTGAAAAAAGTTTTCGAGGTGAACAACCCCTTTAAGCCATATTTTACTAATTGGAAAGCTAGATAGTAACAGATTACTGTTCTATCACTTTTACACCTGTGTTAGTGCTCTCTTTCCAGTTAGGTCACACCAGCAGACCAATATTAAAACTTGAAACAACGTAGAATAGGATAGGAGCACACAATCCATGTGATCCGAAACATGGTGTTACCAAAATAAAAGTCGTTTGCAGCAGAGTCTGCGGATTGCGTGCTCCGTCCTGTTCTACGTTGTTTCAAGTTTTAACATCCCAGGTTTAACACTAAGGACTCTGTAAACATTTTATATTATCCATTTGCTGTTTATTAACAAATTTGCATCGATCCAGTTCACATTTCATACAAAGTAGACATTACAGATAACTACCCATTTGTTTATTACTTAATGTGCAAAAGCTAACTTGTCCTATACATTTCCAAGAGGGGAAGTCTCCACCCATTGCTTTTGCTGAAAAGTAAATTAGATTTGTCCTGCCATGGGGGTTGGTGAGTTAGAAGCCGGTGAGCAGAGAATTACACCTGGGTCAGTGAAAGCTGCACTACAGACATGTGATGAAAGAGCCGCTGTGTTTATTGTCTCTGTTGTGAATACTCTGTTGTTGCTAAACTGGGGAAAACAGCTGCAGTTATTCTGTGGGCAAGCAAAAATATACAGCACTACAAAGTCAATTAATTCTAACTAGCTTATAGTTTTAGTGTAATCATTTACATTAAAGAAAAACATTTTGCATGGCACATAACATTTATCTGCAGGAGGATTACTGTTAATTGATCTGAGCTGCTGGTGGTCTCCTACTACAGTGGCATCAAACTTACATGCAAATCTGACAGAAGTGTGTGCCTAAAACAAGACCTCATTTTGAGACACAGCCTTTTGAGTAGATGAAGCTCATTTTGGGGCATTATTGTTCCCTTTAAAAGCTATGTAATGACTAGGGATGTAGCGAACTGTTCGCCGGCGAACTAGTTCGCGCAAACTTCGACTGTTCGCGTCCGCCGCAAGTTCGCGAACGTCGCGCGACGTTCGCCAATAGGCGTTCGCGTCAAAATCGTTCGATCGTTCGACCATTCGACCGCTAAATCGAAGGATTTTCGTTCGAATCGAACGATCGAAGCATTCGATCGAATGAAATCATTCGATCGAATGGCTTCGATCGAATGAAATCATTCGAACGAATGGCTTCGATCGTTCGATTCGAACGAAAATCCTTCGATCGAACGATTTCAATCCTTCGATCGTTCGAATCGAACGATTTTCGGATGTTCGAAGTTCGCGAACAGTTCGCGAACTGTTCGCAAATTTTGCCGGTGTTCGCGAACGCCGTTCGCGAACACATCGGCGGCGGTTCGCTACATCCCTAGTAATGACTGGCATTGTAGTACATCTAATACTATCTGCCTTTTTAGTAGTTTTGGTATACAAGTAGCGGTTTGTGTAGGGTTGCTGTATTGTTAAAAAAAAAAATATATATATATATATATATATATATATATATAATACAGTATATTAATATATATGTGTGTGTGTTTGTTTCATGCACTATTTACACTGTGTGTTTTATTTCAGTGCGCATTATTGTACACAACTATCAGTGGTCAAAGACGCCTTCTTATCCATAATATCAGTCTCAGCTGTAGCTCTCAGATGGCAGATATCTACAAGAGCTGTGAAACAGATGTCCTCATAAACTTCTTTGCTAAATCAGGTAAGGCTCCCAAAAGGTTTTACTGGCAATGCCTGCTATCATTCTGGTGGGTTGTGTTGGTGTAGTTTCGAAAAAAAAAAAAAACTGCTATATGAGCATATTAAAACACAAAACCTTTATAAACTTTACCAGGCTATGAGATGTGCATTAGAGACAGTGACTACAAGCTTAACCCACAACACATTCTTTATTTTAATGATTTTAAAAGGACATATAGTAATAAAATGCTGTAGTATCTCCCTCCCTTGACAATACTTGTTTTTTAATCCATGCAGAATACTAAATTATACTTTAAAATTGAGGGAATTTATATCATGGCCTCCTAGCCATAATTGTTACGGCAGAACAGATGCCCATGTAAGAGTCTTAAGAAGCATTCAGTACTCTATAGTTGCCTAAATTATAGAGATGCTTAAACACCTTATCCCAAGTCTCAACAGCCTTGTTTCATTCTTGTCATTACATATGATAGTAGTTTGGATGACAAGCTTAAAATATGTATTTGTAGTAGCTATTGGCAAATACTTCACAAGGTTTATTTGACACGCTTTATGGGTGAGTGTACAAGAATCAACTTGGGCCCTACTCAGCACATTAATGCTTTACTGCCATACACAGTAGCATTGTATCAGTTTGTATGCTGCTCTTAACCAGATATGGCATGATATTTATTTTGCTTTTACTGAAATTAGGGATATTTGCACACATGTGTAGATTTGTTCTGATTTCAGTCATGCGCCAAGTTAGACGTTCCATATGAAGGGAGTCTACTGGGAGAGTTAAGGCTTAAAACGGTATGCATATTATAATATATGTTATGTTACATATTGGCACTCATGTATGCAGAAGAAATTAAAGCCTGGGTACATCCTCAAGGACAGAAGTAACGGGAGACAGAAGGTAGTTTGCACTCTCAGTGAAATTTTGCCTCCAGAAATAAAGATTTACATCTATCATTAAAAAAAAAATTTTGGTCAAAACTCTCAGATTCGAATTGTGAATTATCCAAACTTGATTTGGGTTTTAATTTGAATTCTGATTTCGAGATTTATCATACTCTGGTTCCCACCTTAAACCTGCCGAATTTTTGTACAAGTCAATGGGAGATGTCCAGGGATCAATTTGGTGATGTTTGCAGCCTTCCTGACATTCAAAATCAAATTAAGTTTTTTTTTTTTTCAGCCTATTGGGTTTATTCGATTTGTCCGAGCTGTGAAAATGAGAATTTATTAATAAATTTCGGTTGGTCGAATTTCATGTTTATGGGAGTTTTAAAAAAAAACAAAAAACTCACACGTGAATTCAAATTCGACCCTTGATAAATGTGCCTCATAGTGGGTGTGTATTTATATGCCTGAATATTGCATTTTCAAATGAATTAAAAAAAAGTAGATTATTCATGTCTTTCCATTTCTTATGGTTTCTGTTGAAATAGAGCTGACAAATGTTGCTGGAAGTTGTAGTTTTCCAACAGCCAAGCTTGGATATGCCTGCTCTGTTTTAAAAAATGCCTTTACTTTCCCATGCGCTTACATATCACAGTATACAGTAAAAAATGTACTGCAAACCCTTGAAGGCCATTTTCATAGATGCAATTTACAAGAAGATGGACAGCCACAGTGATAAGCCTATAATGGGACTCTGAGGGCAACAGAGGTGTCTCCTTAGGCAGGATTATGAACATGATTACCTACAGAAACCAGCTTATTATTTTTAAATGCTATTGTTTATTGTTCATGTTGGAACATATATTGTCTGCAAATCTGCCAGGATATTAGACTCAGCTGCTGAGATGGAATACAAATAAGGTAATAAACTGAATCTGAATTGCATTGTGCCATAATAATACTGTTGTCCTCCAGTGAGATTGTTTATAAAACCTGATTTGCTAAACCTTTTTAATATCCTGTGTTGTTTTTTCTCTGTAGCATACAAAGCAGTGCTTCACCATCCTCTGAAGTCCGTTCGTGATGTGTTGATTAGTCAGACGGCACACATGCTGGCATGCTACAGAAAGAATTGTGCCAGTCCTTCAGCTGTCAGTCAGGTGAGCATTTTCATTAGACTTATCTAAGGGCATTTCTTAGTGTGTCTTATGTTGTGCAGCTGCTACTCTTGAATGAAACATGTCACATCCAAGTGCATTAGCCATAGGCCCCTGTTTGACCCACTGACTCAATCTACCATCCCCATTATAAGTATATGACCTGAGATCACCTCATGACAGGCAACGAAGGAGAATCAGGCTTAAATGAACCTGAATAACAGCCTTTGGATCAGTTGTGTTTTATTTTCCCCTCTCTCTCTCTCTTTCTCTCTCTTACACTTGCTAATACAGGTATTGGACCTATTTTCCAGAATGCTTGGGACCTGAGGTTTTCCGTATAACAGATATTTTCTTAATTTGGATCTTCATACCTTAAGTCTACTAGAAAATCATTTAAACATTAAATAAATTCAATAGGCTGGTTTTGCTTCCAATAAGGATTAATTATATCTTAGTTTGGATCAAGTACAAGGTATTGTTTTATTATTACAGAGAAAAAGGAAATGATTTTTAAAAATTTGGATTATTTGGATAAAATGGAGTCTATGGGAGACAGCATTTGCATAATTCTGAGTATTCTGGATAACAGGTTTCTTGATAACACATTTACTTAAAAACACTAAATTAATTTTGTTCAGTAATGACATGCCAACTTAATAATGTCTAGAAAGTCATGCATTTGTGCAGATGTTCCAGTAAAAAAAAAAAAATCAACTCTGGAAAGTCTTATTTTTCAGCTCATCCTTCCAGACTCCATGAAACTGCTCCCTGTATATATGAACTGCTTGTTAAAAAATGAGGTGCTGATTGGCAGTCCTGAAGTTCCCACCGATGAACGAGTATTTCAAAGACACCTTGTTATGTGCATGGACGTGGCAAGTTCTCAACTGTTCTTCTACCCACAGCTTCTACCAATAGTAAGTGAGACCAGGGACTCTTTGCAAGAAGAAAGAATATGCTGCACATAGGAAAAGAGTATGACCATGCACAAGTAGACAATATAATACAATAAGGCATTACAGTAAAAGACATATGCATATGTGAACACTAAAAGCTTTTTTTTTGTGAGAACTAAAGCTTTCCCAAAGAAGTAGCAAAAAATAGCGTATTATGTTTTGTGCTTCTGTGTCAGCCCAAGGCAACCACAGCCCTTTACCAGGGAAGATCTGTGTCTCCAAAGATGCCCCAGTAGCTCCCCATCTTCTTTTCTGCTGATTCACTGCACATGCTCTGTGCTGCTGTCACTTACTGAACTAAGGGATATATATACATTACAATATACATTACACATGGAATAAAAATGTAACATAAGGCTGATTAGTAATTAATACAGATAATTAATACATGGCAGCACAGAAATCAGTGCAACTAGCATCAGAATTTAATAATCAGCCCTGAAGCATCATCTTATATTACAGGCCAAACTCATGTCTGCTTGATAATTTGCGAAGACCCCTAAGCTTAGCTTCTCAACAGCTGCTCAGAGCCCACTAGTATGTGAGTGTCATAGACACTTTCCCAGATGTTGACCCCTGTGATAAATTTTAAGTCCTGGATCATTGCCGCTATTGAGAAGCTGACACTTTAGGATGATGCAATAAGTTAATTATATAAAATATGGCATTTTTAGCCACATTAATTTAGTTCTCCTTTAAGGAAGAAATGGTTCTTTCCTTTTTAAGTGGCCAAAAGCTTGGTTGCTACCTAAATTAGCATCTTTGTGCTCTGTATTGGGCAAGATATGACTAAAACATCCCCTTACTGCTATACTAGAATTGCAAGAAACTGTCTCACAGAGGTAGTTTGAACAAATCAATGTATTTTCAGAGGTTAAAATTCGGGTAGTGTAGAGACTGCAACAGCAACCAGACACAGAACCCTAAATGATACCTGATGGCACTTGCTAGTACTTGCGTAGAGTGTCAATGGTTGCAGCTAATAAATTGGCAAGCTAATGTTCTTATTACTGCTGTGCACATCGGAAGAGACTCCACCCCCTCTAAAAAACGCATGCGCTCATAAATGAGCCCCACTGACAGGTAGCATCTGGATGATGTAATATGTGCAGCATCACATTGCATCTTCTTGTTTCATGTACCGTATGTATATATTTATACATATTATATTTTTATTTATAAAGCTTGTTTATTGTGCATGTTCAGGAATCATAGAAAAGCACCCCTGGATTTATTGAAATTGTTCATATAGCTAAAAATGAATGTTTGGGATTAGCAGATACAGTATTACTGCATCAATATGTTAATGTTTTCTTCTATGATTACTATCAAGTGCATGGAACTGTCTGGTCATAATACAAATATGTGTGTTTTTGTTTCGCATGTAGCACACTATTGATGTAAAGAACGACTCCATTCCCACACCGGTGCGCTGCTCTGAGGAACGCTTATCTGAGGGTGGGATATTCCTGCTGGCCAATGGTATAAATATGTTCATGTGGCTGGGTTTGAATTCCCCTCCAGAGTTCATCCAAGGGATTTTTAATGTGCCTTCCTTTGCGCATATCACACCAGAAGCTGTAAGTTGTTCCCTTTCGCATTGTTTACTAGCTGCCTGGAAGTAGCATAATTCAATATACAGTATATTATGATTTAAAATGTGGGGTTTGATTTAATTTTTTTTATACTGGGATTTTCTTAGAATGTCTGTCTGTGAGAAAGTCTACACATACTAACATAATATATTTTCTCACAGGAAACATAGTTCAGAAATCTTAGTAAGTTGCTCAATAAAGTTAAGATTAAAAAAAACTTGTATAATTTTTCTAGTGTCTATGAGACTTTTTATTTTGCAGCAATGCACATTAGAGGCATTATATTCAAAGGTTACAGAGTTTTTAATTCCTAGGGATCACACAAGTTCTTCTCATTTTAAACTATTCTTTCATATTTCCAGACTTCTCTTCCGACAGTGGACAGCCCCCATTCTAAAAAACTGAGGTCAATTATGGAAGCTGTTCAGAAGAAATGTCCATACTCTATGAAGGTACCACATACAATCACAATACAGAATAAAAATAGCCAGGCTATAAGAATATAACCCATTATCCAGAAAGCTCAGAAATACAGAAAGGCTGTTTCCCATTTTGTCCAATTAATCCAAATGTTTAAAAATGATTTCCTTTTTCTCTGTAGTAGTAATAATAAAACAGTACCTTGTACTTGATCCAAACGAAGATATAGTTAATTCTTATTGGAAGCAAAACCAGACTATTGGGTTTATGGAACGTTTATCAGATTTATATGAAGATCCAAATTACAGAAAGATCCATTTTCCGGAAAACCCCAAGTCCCAAGCCTTCTAAATAACAGGTCTCATACCTGTACATGAAACCAAAGAATTATGTGCTACGCTTTGCTAATTTTAATGTTCATATTTACCATTAATATGATGCCTTTTTGGGTAAATGTCAGGACCAGAACTATTACAATGCCAATGTATTCTGTAATGGCAATATGCTGGCATTCTGAGATATTCAGAAGTGTCTGTGATATGCAGAACTGATCCTGTTTGATTCCTGTTTCATAGATTCATTGGGGTATATTTATCAAAGAGTGAAGTTAAAGATCACCACAGTCCACAGGAGTGAAATAACACCTATTTTTAAAGGCATATTTATCAATGGGTGAAAGTTACAGTTCGCCTTTTGATAAATACGCCTTTAAAAACCCCAGACTTTTGGTTCAGCAGCTCTCCAGTTTGGTATTTCTTCAGCTATCTGGTTGCTAGGCAGTGATTTGAATGAGAAACTGGAATATGAAGGGACCTGAATATAAGCAATACAACTAACAATAATAATACAATTGTAGCCTCACAGAACAATAGTTTTTTGCTGCTGAGGTCACTGTCCCTCATCTGAAAGCTGGAAAGATGTAAAAGATTCATTTAATAGCTATAAAATATAAATAAGGAAGACCAATTGCTAGTTGCTACAAGGAAATAGCACTGAGTACATTCTAAAACCAAAAGTTATGCAACGTAAGGCCCTGCATTTTCTTTGTGCTATACCTGTCCAGCCTGATGAATATGGACTGAATATGATATGATCATTGTGCCAGTACAACAAACAGTAGGATGCAGCAATAAGCCATTGTGTGGGATACAAATAATAAATGAACCAATATTTTGTAGCCAGCTTATAGCGGTTGGGAGGAACTGGGAGTTGTCGATAGCAGCTAAAGGGTATTGAGTTGCACATGGCAGTTACACAAAGTGAGGATATTAAAGAATAACCCCCTATGTTTATGTCTTTCTCTTGCAGCTTATACTTGTGAAGCAGAAGGACAAGGCTGAGATGGGCTTCCGGCAGTTGCTGGTAGAAGACAAAGGTCTATTAGGGGGAACTTCATACATGGATTTCCTCTGTTGTGTGCACAAAGAGATCCGTCAGCTTCTTACCTAACTACTATGCAGAACCTTCCACAAACCAATAGAGATAACTTGAGAAAATCCATGTGATACCAAAGCCTGATCTGCAGTTCTTAGTCTGGTTTAGTTTATACATGCTTTAATTCAACGAGAAATAAGAGACTCAGGTAAACGTTAAACAAATGATTTCAGTTTGCAGATGAGCAGGAGACTCCGACATGATCTGTTATATCAGTCAGAACCGGTTCACTGTGAACATTCGTTGTGGAAAAAAAAGACACAGACTATGTGCTTGAATATTCCATCCTATCCATCCATGATGCCATTAATCATTTCTGTATAGAGCAAATATGTATGTTTGAGGTATTGCATTCAATCCACAAATTCAAACAAACAAGTGAAAGGTGCATCATATTTATAGCTGTACTAAAGATGCCTCTCCTTAGAAGATACAAGATGGAACTGTTAGAAAGTAATAATGTCCTATACAATGGGCTGCGATGACAATATGGTGCATATAAGTTATTCTCTTTAAACAGGTTATCTAAAAAAGAAAATAATATTATGAACGTAATATTTCCAAACTGCATGGCAGTAATACTTGGTGCCTTTCTACAGACTTGACACAATAACCTGAGAGATCTTGTCCGTTCAGTGCCTGTACACAAATCCAGCCTGTTTTCATATATCTGTTTCTCTGTTCTAAAACATATTTGTTATAAACATGAATAGTAACCCGGGTACTGTTAAATGATCTGTTCATGAATTCCGATTCAGATAAAATCTCAGCAAATTTATTTTAATGGTGCCAGCCAGATAAATAAGATCTTTCCATTAGGGTAACTGGAACGATAGGCGTGTTTTCATACAGAATGACCTGAGGTACAGTGAATTGTGTGGGGTGAGTATGTGATTGATCCTAACTCCTGCATGGTGGCTATGGGGTTCCTAAGATATATTTTAAAAAAAAAAACCTCATGTCTAGGGGCTCTACAATTCAAGTAAAGAATTTTCCTGCGACACATGAATGTTTTATTGTTTGCAGAATTGGTGGTTTGATATGGAAATCTTACCCCATATCAACAGAGGTTTCTTAAGGCAAAAATGAATAAAATATTCATATTTAATTGAAAGAATCTAAGCACACCTTGTGGCACAACTTCTCTATAGTCATGCAGTACCTGTGCGTTCCATGTCCAGCCCTCAGTATTATTTATTTGTCTACTTTGAAGGATTCCCCCCATGTGAGAATGATTCTTAGTGGAAATTTTGTGGCAAGCACTAGAGTGAAGTTTGTGCATCAGATTTTAGAAGATGCAATATAAAGAAACGCTCAGTGTAAACAGGGTGTTTGGCTTTATATGGTTATTTCCCTCTTTCTGCTGCAGAGCATCTGCACCTTGACTGCAATATGTTGAGTGCAGAGCAAAGACGGGTAGTGTCAAGGTAATGCTCTGCAGCAGAAGCAGGAAATGAGTGTAGATGGGTTAATTATATATTTTATTACTCTGTTGCTTCATATTGTTTTTCTGTTTATACTATAAGGCTCTATCACTTTGTAACCCTTTTACTTCAAGTACAGTTCAGCACATCTTGCCCCTAGTGTAGTGTATAGTGTATCTAGCTGCTTTATCATTTGAGGGGGTCAGGAGATTGGGAGATAAAGGGACTACAGGTAAAATAAATGCACACAAAGATTATCCATGAATGGAAGACTGTAGTGTTATGTGTAGAAATGGATGTTGCCTTGCAGTTTTACCTAATGTGCTCTGTTATCTACATCTCAAATATCATTCCAATGTAAATATTAAAAAGCAGAGTCACAAAATAAATTGCATTGGTCTTGGTATCTATGAAGTAAAATAAGATGATCCCTTAAAGCAGCAAGAGACACAATCACAAGAGGCCTCTAAAGAGCAGAAGGTGAGTTCATTAAAGGAACGGTGCTTGTTGCTGATACACTGTCCAGTGTTAATAATGTCTAAGCTGAATATACTGTGACCAGAGGGAAGAGGAATATGCATAGAATTATGGTAGTGGAAGTGTCACCATGAAAAGTAGTGTTGCTTCCCTGAATAGGACTGGGAGGAGGAAACTGGGAGACATAAGGAAGGGAAGAGATAATGAGCATTGCTGCTTGTGAGGTGAGCGTAGCAAAGGCGGAGGGGGAGTTTTTTGTTTGGGTAGGCTTAAGCTAGCCATAGACATACAGATATAATCGTACGAATCCTTGATTTATACGATTTTCGGACCATGTGTGGAGTGTCTCGACATTTTTCATGCCATGGCGATCAGTTGATTAGTCGATCAGACAGATTAGAAAATTTCTGTCGGCTGCCGATAATATCTCTGCATGTATTGCCGATCTGACGATTTTCAGTCAGAGCCCCGAAACGTTGCACCACCACAGTAAAACTCTTGCAAGGGCTTGTCTTGTGTGCTAGTGTGGTTATTTTCTATGATTTTCAGTGGGAGACTGTCACCAGCTTTTGACGGACATAAACTTTGGTAGGATAGCTGTCAGGACAGAACATTGTCTGATCTGTTCTTTTATTACTTTATTTAAACTGAAGGTTAGTGTCAGGTCGGGAGATGGGGATGTCCGTTCGTTCGTCCGATATTGCAGGTAAACCTGCACGTCTATGGCCATGCTATTGCGCTCGCTGCACTAGAAGAGACGAATTTCTGTTTTAAAAAAAATTTGTCTCTTAAAGTTACCAGAGGCGGCTTTTTGCCGCCTTGGTAACTGACCGTTCCGTGCTGCCTGAGGCAAGATTCTCACCTTGCCTCATGGCTGGAACGGCCCTGGGTCTAGGTAGAAAAAAAGAGGGATTAAGTGCAATAGTAAGAATGTATGTCAGTGTGAGAAAATAAATATTGCAGGAATGTTATATGTGTGATTCACCACTAGAGGGCAATAGCGTGTTTTAACAATTTTCCAAGAGTAGTTTTTACCCAGGCCACCAGTGTGGTTCAGAAGGTATAAAACAGGGGTCAGCAACCTTTACTATCAAAAGAGCCATTTTGCCCCCTCTTCCACTAAAACCGCAAAACATAACACAGCTTTTAAACTTTTAAAAATTTTAACCTTTTTTTTAATTTTAACTGTTACAACAACAGAAATGCAGTGTGTATGTGTAGGCCTACTTTGAAATAAATTAAACACTAAATAGCCCTACTAAATGTTAGTGGTCTCATCTGTTTAATGTGACTTCTGTTTCTGAAGCTCCATGCTGGTCTTCTCTCTCTAGTGTGAGGGCTGTATAGACGATGTGACAGGCAAAGCCGCAAGACCGAGCCGCAGCAAGCAGAATGAAGAGCCGCATGAGGCTCAGGAGCCACAGGTTGCCTACCCTTGGTATAAAAGGAGAGACACCACCCAAGCTCCAGATCTTGAAAGGAGGTTGTGGTTAAGTTGCCATGAGCCAGCAGTGGGTGAGTTAATGCCTAATATGTGTAGAGTAGATATAGTCAGCAAAAGTAAATTAGTGAGCACTAGGTGCACAAGCATACCTCCCAACTGTCCTGTTTTTTACGGGACAGTCCCAATTGTGACAGCTCAGCCCACAGTCCTGGATTATTACTGAAATGTCCCTACTTTCTCTTTGATCTCCTGCATTGAACAGCCAGAAAAAGATACAACGTTAATTAGCTTTTGACAGAGAGCCCAGAATATGTGGCAGGTGCACTTAGATACATTTGTAACAATTTAAGATAAGCAAAGAAACAACTTTAACAATTTAAGATAAACAGGTCTCTTGGGGAAGCTGACTTGCAGCTTAAAGGGCAAAACTTTAATTACACACAAAAACAACAGAGATGTGTTCAAACTTTCATAACCTGCCAAATTTTGTAAAATGAACATGGTAATTAGGGGGTGTGGCCACAAAAATGGGCATGGTCAAAATTTGTCACTGCGTTCCGCGTGGCAAACCTTTTTGTCCCTCTTTTGATTTTCGTGCATTTATGTTGGGAGGCATGTGCACTAGACTGAGAAGGCAGATTCATCCCAAACCAGAGGCAAGCTAAATTATATTCCATTGGACACCCTGTTAGACAGAGAACCACTGCCAGTATAGGGTTAGTTAGGAAAAAGCACAAGAGGCTTCTGGACAGTATCCACAAGAGAAAACATGGAGGTATTGGACCACTATTAGAGAGTGGAGGGATATGGGTGCAAAATACCGGACCACTGGAGCAGTTAGGTGGGGATTAAATCCTAAGGAAACTGAATAGGGAGTAATTGCCCATTTGAAAACTGGTCTGTGAGGAATGGAACATTGTTTGTGTGAAAAAAGTGTAATGTGGCTGACTGTCATAACCAGTGCTTCTGGTGCACTTCAAAGTTAATAAAAATTAGTTGTAACTAAAGCAGAAGGATCTCTGCCATGTGTCCTAGCAGAGTCTTGCTCATTCAAGATAAAAGCAGATAATGTGGGATAGCTGGGAAGCTTTGGTACCATGGAGGGGCATTAAGTTACCTTGCCTGTTAGCTTCCACCCAGTGGTGGATTAATGCCCAGTCTTACCTAGGTTATAGTCTATGGCTCCAGTGTGATCAGGGGCTCATCTAGCTTTTTAATAAAGTTTTCAATATTTATTTTTATTTGCGCTGGGTCTGGGGAGCGCCTGAGACTGGAAAGAGTTTGTAAACAGGTAAGGAGCGTGCGTTTACCTGGATGTGTGCAGCTCCAGGGAAGTGTGCACCCATGTTCTCAATGCTGGTTCGGGTTGGCGCACACCACTGACATCACTAGACGTGCGCTGAACCCAACCTAGTGTAGAGAGCGCCTAGTTCTGCATGCATCTGGGTGCATGGGAGTGGGAGTAGCCTAGAAGGGGGGCCATGTGGAAAGTGTAGCCTAGGGGCCTCGCATATCTTTTCAGCCATATGTGCTTTGAGTGATGTCAGAGAAGTAAGGCATGGTGGTATCCCAGTTGAATCAAGAGTCACTTTAGAAAAGGTGTTCCATCTTCTACCCATCCCGTAACTTGCACGTCATTTAGACAATGCACTAATCGTTCAATTTTCGATCCGAAGCTCCATGCAGAATTCAGCATTCAGGGAAATGGAAAAACCCTAGGGGCTTACAAAGTACTTATGCATTTTGTGCAAAAGAAAAACATGATGCAAAGTGCAAAGAATAATGCCTGCCTTTTACACTAGGTTCTGCATTGTAAATGATCCGTTTGCTCTAGTTGAAAACAAATCCACTTTGGAACACTTAGAGCACTTATCTATTTCTTGCCACTAGATGGCATGCTGCAGCCTCAGAAATGAAATGCTGAATGCTGGGCCATTCCTGTTAATCAGGCATCATCTCTGAACAAAAAATGTTCTTGCTTTTTTATAGGGGTGATTTCCATCTTAAACTCACTATGGTGGTGCTGTATAATTAGGAGGGATGTTCTGACTTAGGGAGTAAAGATTCATAGTAAAATTGACCTCAGCTCAGCAACTCAAATAATAAAGGTTTGTCCGTTTCATGTAAAACGTATATGTAAAACATATATGGTACTGTAATATTATGTATTGTAATATCATTTATAAAGTGTGTATATATTTTTTTATACAATATACTGCTTTTTCCTGTTACACTTTTCCATCTGCCACATTCAGGGGTACAGCACATTTACAATCGTATTTGATAGGGGTTAGTAGATCTATCAGACTCTGCTATTAGTAACACCTTTCAATTAAATAAATAAATAAATATTTGATAACAAATGACTAGAGGTCGCGCGTGGGTTCATCATCATTGCAGGGCTGCACAAGCTAAAATAAAAAGGTAACATTTTCTGTGCAATATAGACGTGGTAGAAATCTGAATATGAAACAGCAGCAAACTGGATGTGAATTGCTGTCAACATGATTGCAATATTACATTAAAATTCATTTTTAATATTCAATTGCCAATATAACATTAAGTTTTTCTTTATTGTCATTACAATTAATGACTCTTCTATGTGGGATTCTGCCCTCTCCTACACTGTTCACAGAGGCTTAACTATAGAAGAAGCAGACCCTTTAGTCGCTGTAGCAGAGCGGTGCGAGGTATTTCACCGGGACCCTCCAAATTTGTTTCCGGCGGGGTAGCCCGGCGCAGTCTTGATTTGCTGATGACTGTTCACATCCAATCAATAATTGTATCATGACATTTTCACCTACGGAATACTGCATATCATCATATTTCCTTTTTTTTATTTAAATCTTTTCAGTTTTTATCCAGTACAATTAAATACAAATGTTCTGTACTTTTTTTCATATAGTATGCAACAGTCAGATAAACATTTATATAATACGCTTAAACATAATTACAGTATGACTTTTGTATTTCTGAATATTTGTACAGCTTTAAATAAGAAATGCTCCCTGTCTAACACATAATAGACCTATATGTACAAGATTGGGTAGTTACCCTCCTTTTGTTTAGACCAGACTTTATAATGTATATACATTTCAATTGCCTTTTGCATAGCTTAACTACTTTCCATATCTTGTTGTGTGTTAAGTACTCGTTGTCAGCCGTATCGGAGAGAGAGGATGGGTCTAGTCTGAAAGTAGTGGCCCAAGAAATCCAAGGTTGCTTTTCACATTTCTTTTTAACACAGATGCCACCAAATTTCTAATTTATTCAATTATGACAAGTTTTGATTTATATACAATTATCCACAGCTCCCAAATAAAAAAGAAAATCCATTTCATTCTGTTCAGCTCTGTCCCTGTGTAAATCTCATGTAGAAGAGGGTGCAGTGGGAAAGTATACAATAGCGTCTGCTAGCACTCAGAATTGTAGACATGCTTCATCTCACCATAGTTGCAGTGATCAGCACTTTGGTGCAAGTGGAAATGAACCCAATTGCTCTGTTAGAAATCACATCCCTCTTCAATACAATGCAATGGATGCAACTTCGGGGTTGCCTAGAGGACCTTCAGATCTAATTTGACATGCAGACGGTTGTTCCGACTGCACTCATGGATAAAAGGTAGATATGCACAAGGCCTACGAATGAGCTGATGAATGTCAGCAAGAGGAAGATAATATAGAAAGGCAGAAGCTAAAAATATGTCCTCTGTCTAGGGGCCTTTTACGCCATCAACAATGTCAGGCATGATTTCTTTCATACAAAGTAACTCCTTGAGAAAGCCTAAAGGCATGTGACTGAATAGAGTCAAGGGGAGAGTGATATCACCACTTGCATTACCTGTTGTTAACTTACCAGCCTTGTCTTGCTTTCAAAGACAGGCACTAAAAAAAAGGAGAAATGTGCATTTTACAAATGAAATGTGTGTAGTCATTGCTGTAGTTATGTTTGCACATTGCTCATTTGTGACTACTGATTATTAGATCAGAGCAATATCACAAGAAGCAATCTGTGTTTGCATTGATTATAGAAGATCCAATGCTCATACATTTTTGTAATATGCCACTGATTGTATGTTTCAGTCTACTCAATTTGCTAAAAAAAGTTCTAATTTATTTGGATTGAAATTCTTTATCTTTTTTGAATTCTAGATATAAAATGTTGCTATCCTGTGATCTGTAGGTAAGCTAAAGTGAATTGCTTTTTCCACCTGGCAAACGGGTGCTTATTTTTTAATTCCTGGCTTGGGGGCAAGTTTTGGTTGCATGAAAACCAGAACATCATGTAGGCTGCCAGTCCACATAGGGGCTACCATATATCTCATCACAGACCTTGTTTGACACCCCAGTGATATTTTTCATGCTTGTGTTTCTCTCCAACTCTTTTTACATTTTAAAGGGGACCCGTCACCCAAAAAATTATCCTATTTTATCACATTAGTCAAGCAAAATGAACTTTAATTACACCATATAAATTATTTGAATCTTGTTTCCTTCAGTCTGGGAATTCATAATAACAGTAAGCAGGCAGCAGCCATTTTGTAGACAGTGTTATTAAGGAAAGTCTTGCATCATCTCAGAATCTTGTTTTGTACACCAGAATGGGGAACCTGATGTTCATCCCCATGCCCTGGCTACACAATTAAACAGTGAAGAGAACGGGGGGATGTGGGGAGAGCAGTGACATCTAGGAAGTGCTGAATAGAAAGTGAAAGTAATTGACTGCCCCGCCTCTATGCCTAAGGCATAGAGGATGGGCAGACAATATATGATTGACAGCTGAGATTTTTAAATGAGCTTACAACAGCTATAAATGCTTTAATAAAAATAGAAATCGGATTTAATGTTTAATTTGAAAAGGACTTTTATTATACAGATTTTTGTGTCTGGGTGCCAGGTCCGCTTTAATGTCGCTCATGGTTAAAAAAGGTTATGGACTCCTGGACTAGAGGAAGAAGTGCAAATAAACCTCTAAATGCAATGCACATATAAGAATCACATATGTCATACCCAGATGGTTTACCTAAAGCCAGAATATTGTATAATTGTGATATTTTGACAGTTATATTGATTACTGATGGCCGCAATTGAATGTGCAATGCACTATATCCTATCTGACTGGTCTCACGAATTCTAAGCAGATGTCATTAACATTAAACCTTAACGTTTAAAACTCTTTTATGTCTTTTAATGTAAAACCCCATGAATGTTTTTAATTAGAAAAATGTATTTATTATAGAGGCACAAGGTTCAAGAACAGTTAAATTTTTTCCCTGAAATAATAGTAACCACAAACTTAAAAATTAAAATTGTGTCCTTACAGTGGGGAACAAATATACCCTTTTGTGGTCCTCCACATCCTCTAAAATTCCCTCTGTCTCCCCTAAAACTGCCTCCCTTCATTTATCTGCCCTTCTCTCAATGGCTTGCAGATGGTCCACTTTGTCCTCCTTCTCTTGATGCCCCAACATAGGAGGTGGAGCTTTGGGACAATCTTTTAATCTCCTCTGTGAAAACAATAAGAGGTTAATTTGGTAATTTGGAGTGTTAAAGTAGGATTTAAATCTCAAAATTAAAGTTACTGTTGGTCCAACAGTATGCCAACCTTAAATAAAATGAGAGATGAAGAACATTTAAATTGTTGAGCATAGAGACTTTGAAGCCCAACAGCAACCGATTTGCCTACTTCAGTTAGAATAAGGAATAAAAAGATCTTATTTATTGAGATGGACACTTAAGACTCATAAGCATTTATATGTTGTATTTTAAAACAGGATATTGTGTGATTTAAAGTTCAAGAGCAGCTGGAGCATACCTTAACCAACAGGTGGGTAAAGTTATACGAGTACATGCCATACATGACTTCCTTAACCCAGCACAGTATTCTAAAAAGGGACTGCTTTTATTATCCCAAAGAGAAACACTCTCTCGTTAGGAAAGTACAGTTTTATAGTGGCAGCAATTAAAGTAACACACATATAAAGGGCATATAAATACTTCTGTATTTTGCATGGGAATAAAAAACAGCTCTCTATGGTGCACAACCTTTTCACAGCAGTCAGTAATTCTGGGTAATGACATGAAATTGTTTGCACCGAGTATATCATCTCCATCTATTTTCTAGGTGTCCCTAGAGCCTACCCAGGCTGTTCTCTTCTGACACACACTGCGAAGCAGATTCTCCATGAAAGGGCAGTTTCAGGGAACAGGCAAGAATGATTTAAGATGAGTAAAAATATAATGTAAGAAATTGTAACATTTGTACAAAGGGAAAAAACACATGGCAATGAATACACATGACATACCAGATACAGTAGCTTTGCAAATGTGAAACTTAACAAAATTATTTTAAATTCACACTAGGATTTTATGTGGATGTAGAGCTGCAGTTTAGCCAGGCATGGTACCCATGGTTTGCCCGTCTGGTTGGTGAATTGAAGGCTTCCTACCCCCCTTTGCAGTTCCTACCTGACTCACTGCAGGTAACTCAACCTCTATTGGGATTAAATAAAGAGCCAATATCTGCAAGCCAGATCATCATAATTTATTGTTAGAGCAAAAACATTACATTCATTGTATTGAAGAAATAATATTTTACATTTGCACAAAGATGTTATGAGAATGTAACCTCATTCTAACGGAAGCCTTACCTGGTCTTATAGGTACTGAGGTGTCTCCGTCCAAAGCAGAAATGCTCATTGATATGAAACATCTCAACTGGCTTTTCAAGCCCTTGCATGATCATAATGTTTGTACTTGTACCAGGGAAAATGTATATTTAACTTTAAAACATGCAGCCTTTTCATCATTGTTTCATTTTACAAATGAGTCATCTATAGGGAAATCTGAAAGTAATCATTCTAACCGGATATTATCCATCAGTGTTTACTATGCATTTATCATTTTTGAAGAGTGATTAAATTATATTTCATAATATATGCATATATATTACATATACCAGTGATACATAGGTGAGCATGATGATGGTGCATATTGGATTTTTACTATGATAGTGATATGAAAAATTATTATACCTATTACCTCTTAGCAATATTTATGGATTTCAAGTTTTACTTTTGTTTTTCTTGCATTCCTAGTTAATAGGACAAACAATTACTAAAAATTCAACTTCAGTTGAAATGCATTCTGCCTATTTTTTTAAATTAAAAAATACCTATTTTTGGCATTCTAAAAGCACTAACATCTCCCCTTCCCTTTATAAAGAGAACAATTTGCTTTAAGTTCCTTATCTACCTTTAAGAAGCAGCCTGTGAGCAGCTGATTATCAGAGGATTTCTTATTGGACAGAATCCTCTGTTGCTCTGTTGAACAGGAAGTGAGAATAAGTTCTAAAGTGAAACTGGTTTCATTTTCATGTTTTAATGCCAGAAATAAAAAAAACCATAGATTTTTCAGAATTAAAACAATAGGCAAAAAGTATGTCCAGCACAAGCCCTATTCATGGAGCTCATGTTGAAAAGGGGCATGTACTGTCGCTTTAAGGGTATTTGTCAAAAAAACATTTTAAAGCCTTTGCAGAATATTTATAAATGCTAGTATTCTGAAAATCTGGAAAAGTTTGTTTTTTTTACAATAACTTGTTTTCTCCTGTGGTCAGTACTTGAGAGGTGCAAAATTCTAACCTATGTATAACCTATTTGGTGGAGAAACATGAAAATGGAGTTCAGTCTGACCTCAGCCCATAAGGTGACATGAATGTAAACTTTGATGAATCAAACAATATTATGAAATGAATTGCTATGATCAACTTAATGCTACTGTAGGCACCCATAGGGTTAACATTCCACTATGGCTTTAAATGGCTACGCTTAATTGTTCTTTAGTTGCTGGACGAAAACCAGTGTATCTTTTTAGGATATTAAAATCATGTGTAATGTGTACCCTGATCCATTGTGTGGGGATCCAAGTCACGGTGCATCCTGAATAGTAAATAACTATTCCCTTTAATTATTATAGGGATATGGAACATTTGTATACTTGATCACCAATACTGAAAAAACTTTTGAAACTTGTCTTCGGTGGGAGTAACAATATGCATGTACACTGCCAAGCAGCAGCTGAAAAACCAGGAAACAAATTCAGAAATCTGAGACTGCTGTTAAGAGGCTTTATATTTTCTTACAGATTGTGCATACATATGCATAAATATCTGTCTTAGACAATTTAAGCTGTGCAGAATGGAATTGCACCATACCTTGTTCAAATGTCACGTAGCCAAGAAGCTAAAAACAAATTGTTACTGAAGAGCCATATGTCTCATTCTATAACTAGGTACAAGTATGGGACCTGTTATCCAGAATCCTTGGGACCTGGGGTCTTCCAGATAACAAATCTTTCCATAGTTTGGATCTTCATACCATTAGACTACTAGAAAATCATGTAAACATTAAATAAACCCAATAGGCTGATTTTGCTTCCAATAATGATTAATTATATCTTAGTTTGAATCAAGTACAAGCTACTGTTTTATTATTACAGAGAAAAAAAAATCGTTTTTTAAAATTTGGATTATTTACTTAAAATGGAGTCTATGGGAGGTGGCCTTTCCGTAATTTGGAGCTTGGATAATGGGTTTCCAGATAATGGACTTCATACCTGTATTGGTAGACGGGTGACAAGGCTGTGTATAAGGGGCAGATTTATCAAGGGTCAAAGTGAATTAGAGGGAATTTTCAAAGTAAATAAATTCTAAATTCGAAGTAATTTTTTGGATACTTCGACCATCGAATAGGATACTACAACTTCAAATTTACTTTGAATCGATTCGAAGTAAAATAGTTAGAATATTCGAATATTCAATAATTGAAGTACTGTCTCTTTAAAAAAACGTTGACTTCAATACTTCGCCAAATTCGCCTTTGCCTTCTACAAACTATTTCCAAGTCTACACATCGAATTAAAATCGATCGCTGAAATTGTTCGAATAGTTTGTTTCAAAGGATTTAATCGTTCGATCGAAGGATTTTAATTCGATCGATCGATTGCCAAATTCTCTGAAAAAACTTCGAATTCGATATTCAAATTCAAAGTATTTAAATTCGATGGTCGAATTTCAAAGTATTTTCAACTTCGAAATTCGACCCTTGATAAATCTGCCCCCATATGTGACTACACAAAAACAAACATTTGTATATTTTAAAAGATAAAATATATTTACCTACCATAACACTAACAGGGGAATGTGATAAAAGTCGCAAAGAGCAAAACAATTCGCACAAATAAGACTAAAAATCCACATCTCGCAATATAATATTGTTCCTTAAACTGTTATTGCATTGCGAATTTTAATTGCGCATTGCTAGTGATGGGCGACTTTGCGAAAAATTCACGAATTTTGCGCGAAATTCGCGAAATGGCGAAAAATTTGTGAAACGGCGCCGGCGAATTTTTGACGCGGGAGTTTCGCGAATTTATTCGCGGACGGCGAATCGCGCAAATTCGCCGCAAATTCGCGCCTGGCGAATAAATTCGCCCATCACTACGCATTGCGAATTTTAATTGCGCACTCATAAGAAGTGCTTGAAGGTGTCGTAATCTTTTGGAGCAAACATAACGACTTTTTCAGTAAGAAGTTTTATTACATTGACCGCACATTGGCGCAAACTATAAAATTCGCAAACGGTCTTTCACTGTCGGAAGTGGTCGCTAAACAGTTTCTGGGCTCGCAAAAGCTATAATAAATTCGCACAAAGCAAAATTTGTTCACGCAAAGGCAAAACTTTTCGCATTGCGAATATTTTTCCCGTTAGCGATTTTTATTACATTCCCCCGTTTGTGTCTTTTCAATAAACACATTATAGGATATACAGCATTAATAAAAATACTTTTCCTTACTATACAGGGCCTGATTCCCATTTGCTAAATGAAAGATATTGGGAACTATTTTAATGTGCAGTGCCTCCACCTAGTGGGATCTAAAGATGCACATATGAATGGCCCCCACTAGGAAACAATAATTACTCACACATGCAGCAAATATCAAATAACAAATATAACATTTTTGTAACTGAAGGGAAAAAAGGCAAAATGCAGTTACATCAATACAAGCAATATAAACCCTTCTCTGGTGTATCATTGTGGTCTTCCAATTCCTGGCACTGTCTTTACCCAGGTCCCACACTTCACTTCTGGTGGGCACACAGGCACAGTCCCAAGAGCTCCTTAACTCAGGTAGCACTACCTGCTCCTTATACTTCTCCTTTGGATAGAGGCAGTAGCTCCCACATAGCAGGCTATGGAATACAACCTGTCCTCACACAGGGGACACATGCTGGGACCTTTCAATACCCTTTCCTCACCAAGGGCTTACACAGAGCTGTTACTGGCATCCACCACATCTCACAGAAGAATTTTCAGGCCCGGCTCCATCACCAGGCAGCTCCTTTACTTCTCTGCTGCCTCTAAGCTCGAGACATCTCTCACTGATTAAGCTCTCACACTATTATTGGGGTCCTGGTATCCCCAAGCCCACCAAGAGCCTCACCACACATGTGGTTTTTCTTCATTACAGCTGCAAGAGCCCTAGCGAAAACAATCACTCCATCCTAGAGTGAATAAAAAAAAAACGAGCACAGGGCAGCTCAGCAATTTATACTTCTTGCACAACAGTGACACCTTCTGGCCAAATCTTGAATCTGTCAGAGCACACTGCACTGGTGAAAATGACTCACCCCCCACCTAATCCAATTTAGGTCCAACACCAACACTTATCTGCCCACAGCTGGGGATTTCCAACCATGTGGGGATTATCAGACCATAGAAGAACTTAACCCTAGTACCCCTTCATGTAACTGTGCTAAAAACTTCTGATCCCATGAGCAGCACTTAATGGATAAAAAGGGTCCTTCTGCACAGATTCCATCACTTTTCACTTAATCACGACTGTCTGGATGAACTGAACCTGAAACCTTACTTAATGTCATACCACTTGAAAGCACAACAACTGAAGTTGACACATTTTTTTCATTTTGGATTTGTCACAAATCTGAACAGGCAAATTAGAAAATTTAGATTCAGCTCAGTATTTGACCCAGATGTTTGTGAAGGATTCAGTATTTAGGTAGATTAAAATATAATGGATTTGGTACACCCTTGCCCTTACACTGATTTCCCCATACTTATTGCCATGACACAGGCTCATTATTTAAGAACACCCACAGAGGTCTTTGTTTCTAATCACATGGCAGTTTTTTTTACATTTTAAATGTTCTTTTATTGGAGAAAACAATGTAATAATTTAAAAATATTTTATTAAAAAGTCTAACCCAGGGCATTTTAATAGTTTTATGGACCTTCAGCCCACTTTGTGTGGGAAGTTAACCCTTCCATCAGCCTACTATTTATACCATGTACTCAGAGTTTCATAGTATATACAGTATGAGTGTTAGATTTCAGTGCACTTTATGTGACTGTTGGGGGGCAGATTTGCAATGGGCTTAAAGCATTTAAGCCTAAATTCTATGGTTGCTCTGAATGCATTTATTTCAGGTTAAATGAAAGATATGCCCAATAACCAGATATGGATTTTTCATACATTTATAATTAAATTGACTGTGAAGTATATAGTTTACATACACTCTGATGGCTAGCCATAGCTTATATCTAATAAGCATATTGCTGTTGTCTAAAGTGACAGCATTATCTATTGGTGATGATGAGAGAAATGGTATTATACTAAACTGTGCAGAACTATAGGTCCCATGCAGGATGCTGCAACTTTTGCAGAGTGACTGGTAAAATGCAAGGTTATGCACTTCAGCAGAAATAATATAAATGCTTCTTGACTTCTATATTAAGTCACATGTGGTTCTTAGTGCTTCTACATTTACTTCTTAAGGGAATAAATTGAGAACAGTAACGATGTAATATAATTTGAATTGACAACCACTTATGTTTCTGTGAAAGATAATGCCCCAATCTAAGCTCTGTTGGGCAGCCCTTAATGAGATAAAATGTGCTTTTCTGGGTTGCCTAGGGCGCCTGGCCGGCCTGGCCCGGCCCTGCAAACAGACACGCCCCACCTCCATTTCTATTGCCTCAGTCCCTCCGAAACAAAGAATAGCCGCTGATATTAACTGCCCAGTTATGCGACTCATTCAGCCATATTTCAGCGTCACATCATAATTCCCCTCCAGCGCCAGCACCTTCAGCTCTCCCATTTAACCAGTTAGACTCCTTGCATTTGAAAATATACATTATATACTGGTACCCGCATGAGAATTATGTACAAACAACATGTGGTACTCCCTGTCCTTAACAGTACTCCCAACCAAATCTCCTCCCCCATTTTCCCTTACTATACCCACTACCTCATCTAACCTGTCTTCCACTGAATCCATTATTGCACCCTCCCGCGCCTACTTTAAAATCTCCTCCAACCCTTTAGCCATCTTCTCCCCCATTATGTGAGTCAAATTTTAGCATGTGAATTGGTGTTTTAGACTGCACATTCTTGCAAGCAGGGCCTTTTAATGCTCTTGTTTGTTTTTTTATTGTAAGATCCCTGTTTGTCTGTGCTGTGTACATAAATGAAGATGATTTATTAATCATATAATTAATGGAAACCCCGTAACTGAGAAACTCAAGCATATCACATAATTAATCCTATACCTGTATTGCAATAATATAGGTATATGTGCTTGTGTATGCACATTTACAGTATATTTGTTCCTCTGTTCTATATCCCAGTGCACCTGTAATTTAAACTTTTTCTCCACTAAATGCAAATAGCATATACAATCTGTTACTTGGAAACAGTGAGTGCAGATGTATCGCTTCTAGACGGTGCTATGAATCATCTGTCACCCTGAATTAGTTTTTCTAATCCTCAATACAAACCAAGCATAACAGGCATTGCTGTCCCTATTGTTGTGCAAATCTGTTTTTTAATTTGTACCTGACATAAAACATCCACCTGCATTTAAAAAATGCATTTGTTATTCAATCCCAGAACACGTGAAACAGCTGAGAAGCCCGCAGGTGGAATTTCACACCAAGGATTAATAGAAAAATACCATTCTGCCAAAATACGGGCTCTCTCCAGAGCTGCACCAAAGGAAAACAAATGCCCTGGAGCCTGCAATGCCTTCTATATCCAATTTCATGATCTAAATCAGAAGTGAAGGGGGGATGGCATATAGAATACAGAAAAATGTGTGTGTTTGGGGACCAAAGAATGACAGAGCAATGTATAATATTTCATTCAGTAAAGAAACATTGAAATTATACTGCTGCTCTAAAATCCCAGAGCAAATACAATAAAATCCCAGACTCTAACATCAGAAGTCATGCAGCGAAGATTTGTGACGATAATGTGCAACAGATGTCCATTAGCAAATAGGAATAGACATTAATGATGGCAAGACAGGAAACCCCCTCCACCCAAAGATCTTCACAGTTTAGTCCAGTCTTACTTAATTATAGTTCACTGAAGCTTCTACATTTTCCAAATAAAAAATGTTCAGCATATTTTGGAGATAGGAATCATGGAGGAACAATCATTTTTTAAATTTCCTGTGCGCCAATCCCCATTGCTCCAGTCCAGATGATTTTTGAACGAATAAAGAGCAGGGGACAGGGGCGACGAATGGCAGTGGGCCTAGGGGCACCCACTATGTAAATCCGGCCCTGGGCCTAGGGCGGCAAAATCGGAGGGGCGACATGCCGTCCAGCCACTTTTTGGGGAGCACTGGGGATACGCAGCTCCCCAGTGTTCCTGCGCTTGCGCCTGTGTGCTTGGCAGAAGGGGGCAGTGCCTAGGGGGCGGCCAAAGAGGAAATCTGTCCCTGAATGCAATATTTTAATTCTCTAAGAACAGTTTCTGGCAAAGCTGGGCTATATGGGATCACAGTTTACTATGGGAGATATGCCAGTAATGTGGGAAACTGGAAACTGCTTCAGGAATTAGATTGCCTTGGAATCTCCTTTTCAACCACATCTACTGTATGTTACTATGAATGTTACAATTGAAGTGGATATTTTCCAATATTTTAAATGACTGAATTATAATAATTAATTGATATACATTTATACATTCCATAAAGTATTACATTTTATATATTCATTTGACGGGACTATGAGATTCATAACTTTGGGATATGCAGAATATAAAGAAATTAAAAATAACATTAAATTTGTAATATCATACAATTCACACATGTATTTAGGGGGCTATTCATTAAAGTTCAATCTAAAAAACTCGAAAAAAAATGTTAGTACAGGCTCAGAGTTAGATCTCTGTACAAAGGAACTTTGTGTGTTTTTTTTTCTCTTTTATCACAACCTGGGTATATCATCACCCAAAAAACTTTTAAATGTTGTTTTGCAATTGTCGTTCATAACCTCACATGTCTCATACAAAGTGCAAAATTAGCGATAATTAGCTGTTTTTGTAAGAGACTTTTTATTCTGAAGGTTGTGCCTCCTAAAGAAAAAAGTAACCCCTTTAATCATCATCATCATTTATTTATATAGCGCTGTCAAGATACGCAGTGCTTTAATGACATAAGTTGACTCTGTTGGTCTTCACGCCTTGTTAAAGGATTCTGGGACTTGCTTCCATTGTTGGCAGCTGACAGATTCTCTGGAAAGCAATGGGACTTTAAATCCCAGAACTAGACTAGATGCAGGGTAGGACTGGGGGCCCACCGGGGCTTCTGCCTTTAGGGCCCCCCTTTCGGACTCTGAGGGCTGCTGCTTCACTTCCTCCCATCCTGCAACCCTGCCCTGTGTGTGTGCACTCGCGCATGCGCGTCAGAACACGCACTGTTTGGCTGATGCACATGCGCGAGTAGCCCTCAGGGTCTGGAGGGGGGCCCTGAGGCAGAAGCCCCGGGAAGAAATCCAGATGGCTTCCCGATGGCCCAGTCCAAGAGTTTGAATGATTATATTTAAGCCCATATGATGGAGCTCATGTCAAAAAGGGGATTCTTTTTTTCTCCTTTAAATAAAGCCACTTCAATAAAGTTTAATATTTTTTAACATAAAAAGTTATGGAATAGATACACAGTTATCAGACCTGGAATACAGAATGCATGTGATTTGCATGCAATGTAATCTCCATGCTTTACTAAAAATGTTTCAAAATGAATTAGGATTATTTTGCTTCCGGTAAGGATGAATTTAATGTTGACGTGATCAAGCACAAGTTACTGTTTTATTATTACAGAGAAAAAGGAATATTTTAAAATGAAGAATTTCCCTGCTAAAATAATTGTTATCATTAATGTTAAAAACAATAAGAATTTGTATTATTTAAAGGGGTGGTTCACCTTTAAATTAACTTTATGTTATGTTGTAGAATGGCCAATTCTAAGCAAATTTTATTGGTTTATTTATTTTTTGTTTTTTTAATTATTTGACTTTTTCCAGCTTTCAAATGGGGGCTCACTGACCCCATCTCACAACAATTGCTCTGTAAGACTACAAATGTATTGGTATAGCTACGTCCTATTACTCATCTTTCCATTCAGGCCCTCCCCTGTTCATATTCAAGTCTCTTATTCAAATCAGTGCATGGTTGCTAATGTAATTTGGACCCTATCAACCAGATTGCTAAAAAATTCTGCTGGAGAGCAGGGAGAGATCCTGGCCCCAGCCACTTGAGGCAGCAGCAGTTTCTGCCCCCTCCCCCGTGTGCTTACCTTTTTGCACCTACGGGGGTCGGCTCTTAAAGTACCAGGAGCGGAACTTGCCTCATTGGGAAGCGCCCCTGTTGGAGAGCTGCTGAATAAAAAGCTAAATAATTTAAAAAAATGCAAATATTAAAAAATGAAAACCAGTTGCAAATTGTCTCAGAATAGCACTCTTTACATCATACTAAAAGTTAACTTAAAGGTGAACAACCCCTTTTAGAGTATTCTTAACTCTAATACTACTACACTAATAACAATTTATAATACTTTTAATGCCTATGATTTTGAAGACCCCAATTTACTGGCTTAGCTACAGTACACTACTTCAAAAAAAATAACATTACAACTATTTTTAACATGTAAAGGTAAACTAGGGTGACTTACATTATTTTAGTACAGAAATAAAGAGTTTAATAGCAAAAAAACCCACATCCAGAAAATAATTTGCTTTTGCTACTACAGGGCACTAGGAAAATGGTATCCCGCTATTAACCTTCAATATGGCAGGATGCAGAACTGTAATAACATAAAAGTAGCAGAAGAGGCTGCCGCTGTAATGTTAAAAAAATCTATAATTGATGCAAACAGGGTTGATTGCTGCTTTTTAAAAAAATCAATTGCAGCTTAAATAGAACAAATTTGGGGTCAACAACTTGCCTCTTGTAGGTCACAGCAAGGGGCCTTTTGAAGATCAAACCATTAATGTAACACTTGAAACCATTTTGAATAAAACTAGATATTTAAAAAGGCACACTACATGGGAAATTATACAGGGCCTTCTAAAGGTATTAAGAATCTTGACCAAGACTTTTATTTTACTGAAGAACGACTCTATACTGAAATGTTGTTCTCTGTTATATTTTTATTTCAAAGCACTAATAAACTCTGTCAAACCACGAGAAGTCCTGTAAAAACTGGCATATGCTATTTTCATAGGTATGCAATTCCCACACTTCAATATTGTATAGTTTTATTTTTAACAATAAAAGCTTTAAGTGCCAGCTTTGCAAATGGCTCTGGAATTATTTGGACCCATTCAGTATTTCTAGTTAGCAGAATGCACTGTATGGAGGAAATTTACCAAAGGCCGAAGTGGCCGTTGATAGAGAATATTCGCCAGAAAGACAATACGCCAATTTATTAACAGGCATAGAGGACAATTCATTGGCGAAAGAACTCAGTGCTAACAAAGTTTTGCGCATGTTCGCCAGGTGAATTTTTAACAGGTGAACGATCATTACTCCGCAAATTTTCCAGCACGTTACCACTTTAACCAGAGTCTGCTTGTGGCAAACTAATAAGATAAAGCTACATCCTCTTGAATCTTATGTCAGTGACATCATATCCTGTATGCCGAAAAATCATAAAAAAAAGACAAAACACTTGCATTTTTTCATATTTGAAAGCACACACACACACACACACACACACACACACACACACACACACACACACACACACACACACACACACACACACACACACACACACACACACACACACACACACACACACACACACACACACACACACACACACACACACACACACACACACACACACACACACACACACACACACACACACACACACACACGACTTATTATCCAGAATGCTCAGGACCTGGGGTTTTCCGGATAATTTGGAAATAGTGGAAATAGTTTTCAAAATTTGGATTATTTGGATAAAATTGAGTCTATGGGAGACGGCCTTTCCGTAATTCGTAGCTTTCTGTATAACGGGTTTCCAGATAACGGGTCCCATACCTGTATATATATATATATATATATATTTTTTTTTTTTTTTAACCATTTGAGGGTCATGTCACATTTGTTTCAGGCTCGGCTCATGTCTATATATATAGAAAATCTCTTTTGCCTTTATTTTGCTTCTTTGGCATTTTTAATAATAAGTGGCTACTTCATGCAATTTCACTATGTCTCTAATAAAGACCTCTATGTACACGCTCTATTTAAAGTGACCTAAACGTCAGTGTGTTAATGAAGTTTTGCTAGGCAGAAAATTCGCTATGAAATGCTCGCTCAGACAAATTTTTTCGTACGACCATTGGCTGTACGAAAGATATTATTTTCATCCACTCTACTAACGTTTAAAGCGGAATCTTCAGATATGCAGGTAAAAACAAAAAGAATTCTATAGCTCTATCTGATGATTCAGTATTAACGTGTCAGGGAGCCGGGAGCTCCCTCCAGGGAGGTAGTCAGGATCGAGGAGGAAGCCCTCTTGAGGGAGCAAGGTCGCGGTGCCCAAAGGGTTAATCAAAGGAGTAGTCAGAATCCAGGCAAGAGTTCACAGGCAGGCAGATAACAGCAAAGTCCAAAGTCCAGGCAAAAGGGTCAGGATAATAATCAGGAACAAGATTTCAGCAATAGCAGCTCACAAGGAACCCAGGATACACTCAGGAAATGTTTCCTATACTTGGGCGCCATTCTGGCATCTTGGTAGCGTTTTTATATTTGAATTTGGCGCCATAGTGACGTCATTGGTGTCCTTGCGCCGACGTCATCGCGCCAGCGCCGCTACCCACATGGCGGCCATGGGCGCCGCCATTTTGGGAGCGACGCTGGCAGGGGAGGGCACGCCGCCCGGAGCTCCTGGAACTGCTCCGGGCGGCGATCGTGACATAACGTTACAATGTTCAGGCAATCAAAAATATTCAGTCCAGCCCGATTGATAAAACCACCGATATTCAAGGATTTTTATCTCTTGCCTTATTTCCCACCACTGCTATTTCCATTTGCTCATCCTGTTTAGCACTGCTCTGATACTGTCAGCACTTTCAGCTCCCAGCTGAAAGTGAAAAAATCAGGTTTATCCTTAGTTCAGCCATATTTTTCCTGTATTAAAAAATATTGTTCTAAGATCAATAGATCCCCAGTCACATATCTAACATTTGGTCTGAGCATATGTAAAGAAATATTTAACTCCTTCAGTCAGGAAGAAGCAGCAATTAAACCTTATTTATAAACCTTATTTATTTATCTCTTATATAGACTCTAAGGGGGTTATTTATCAAAATCTGATTTTTTAAATAAAAGAAGTTTGACCAAACTAGAATCCATGATTTGACCTTATTCATTATTAAAAAAGCTTAATTTAATCGGTTCGGGTAAAAACTCAATGATTTGAGTTTGAATGTTTTTTTTGGATTTTTGCTTGAAAAAGCCAGAAAAGGTCAGATTTTTCGGGCTAATTCCAGCACAGACCACAGAAACTTCAAAAAAGTATAGGGACCTCTGCCATTGACTTATAGACAACCTCAGCAGGTCTGAGATGGCGGGTCTTCATATACGGCCTTTTTGCTGCATAGGGCTTTAATAAATGTAAAAAATGTAAGTATAAAACAAAATGGAAAATTCGAGTTTTGCCCCAAAAAGCCTGATTGGAGTTTAGTAAATAACCCCCTAAGAGTAGCACGTAATACATGCAGTACTTTACCACCTAACATAGCACTTCGGCAGGTTTAATTTGGCGAAGTATTGAAGTCCAAGTTTTTTTAAATAGACAGTACTTGGATTATCGAATGGTCCAATGATTTTTACTTCGATTCTAATTCGAAGTAAATTCGAAGTCGTAGTATCCTATTAGAGGGTCGAACTATCCAAAAAATTACTTCAAATTTTGAATTTTTTTACTTCGAAAATTCCCTCAAATTCATTACGACCTTGATAAATCTGCCCCCATGTGTCTGAATGTACAGAAGAATGGGAATTGTCACATGTTAAATAACTTTAAATTTGGCAATTGGGCTTAGTTGCAGGAAAAAAAACCTGATTTTGCATTCTCCCATAGTTAAGATAGCCAGATGTAAAGTGTTTTATATGTGGATTTATTTGGATTAGAAGGTATCTGCCTTTGTATTTAGGATGCTCACTTGGTTTGGCAGAGAAAACACTAAAAAAATTCTACTTCTTAGATTCCAAATCTCACGAGCAGGGCTCTCACCATAATATCACCTAACAATTTGCAGCTGTAGTGCATCTGTTCTGGTGAATCTTGTTCTGAATAACTGTATAACTATAAATCTTTCATTTTGTATTAGTATTCCCTTACCCTGTTAAGTGATCATGGAGATGATGGCACTGTATTAATAATAGTTATACTGTAATACTTTACATTATATTTTACAAAGTAACCTTAGAACCCAGTCATTATGCAGCTGCTGATGTAGTTGCTACTATTTTTTCAACTTTCCCCAGCTAGTCAGAATTTCAGGCATATAAACTATAATCTCCCCTTTAAATTAAAAGAAAACCAATCATCTATGACTAAAAATACAATTCTCTGTGCCCCAGTTCTTTTGGTCTACAAGTAAAAGATATCTAAAGCAAAATACATGTATAACAAAGATATCTGTTAGATGCTAATATATGTTTTTTTTTGTCATCAAAAAGATTCCAGAGAAAAGTTTTAGCTGGAAGAACTGTCTCTATTACAAAACAGTAAAAAGTAACATTGTAACATAGATTTGGGTTTAAAAAAGAGACATGGACATCAGGTTCACATTTTTATGTATATATAGTCTGTCTAAGTTCTAGTTGATCCAGAGGAAGGAAAAAAAACCCTTCTGAGGCCTTCCTGACTAGTCCCTAGCCCTATGAGCTATCTTCCATAACCCTGTATTCCCTCACTTGCTAAAAAACAATCCAGCCCCTTCTTCTTAGTCCGTTTGCGCCAGCGGGGAGCATAGGGCCTCAACGACACTCCTCCAACGAACTCGGTTCGCATCGGTCTTCTTCAGCTGAGCCCATGTCCATCCGGCTGCCTTCATTTCAGCCTCCATGCACCTCCTCCATGAACCCCTTCTTAAAGCTATCTAATGCATCAGCCTGTACAACTGATTCATCTTCACAGCTCTCACTGTAAAAAACCCTTTCCCAATATTTAGATGGAACTTCCTAATCTAATCAGAATGGGTGACCTTGGATCAGCTGGAAAGACCTACTGGTAAATAAAGCACTAGAGAGATTATTATATGAACCCCTTATATATTTATACATAGTTATCATATCTCCCCTTAAGCGCCTCTTCTCCAGCGTCAACAACCCCAACTTGGCCAGTCTTTCCTCATAGCTAAGATTTTCCATACCTTTTACAAGCTTAGTTGCCCTTCTCTGTACCCTCTCTAATACAATAATGTCCTGTTTGAGTGATGGAGACCAAAACTGTACAGCATATTCTAGATGGGGCCTTACCAGCACAGTGGAAAGTGTATGAGACTCCTTTACAACTGCAGTTGCAGTCACACAAACATATCCACAGTCATTGTGGAAACTGATGCAATCCACTAATTGTTAGATCTAAATCTAAATCCACTGCTTGTTAGAGTTTGCCAACCTGACCTGTAAAAATGATGCCTGTTCTCAATGTGATTATTAGAGCAGAAAAGTAAAAATATACAAAGGCTAGTATTTTTTTTTTCAAGAAAAGGTGGAAACCCTTCTCCTTGTATCTGGCCATTTTGCCACAATGTGCCATGCCAGTCTGTTGAGATGAATCACACAGAACAGCTATGTAAGGAGGGGGATCCTCAATGGTGGCAGTAGCACCCTTGTTCCCATAGTGGCCTGCGTCATTAGACATCTAAAGAATCCTGGCAGACATCATTTTGATGCCAAGTACTGCTATTGACAACACTGGACACAAAAGATTGTGTCCTATTCACATTGAATCATGCAGTTTCTTGTGATTTTCCGCTTAGGATGCAGTTGTGCCAAGTGCAACACCCCCTTGGCAGAGTTTTGGGAAATTGCCTGAGATTGAACTTTGAACATTGCACTTGTTGAATGAGTCCTTATGTCCCTTCCACAGGGACTGTGCTCTGAAAGAAGATTTTTGGATGACAAGTATGGCAACATCTTAAAGTCATGGATTTCCATGAAATCACATTATTGCATTCCTTGCCATTCAATGTATATATGGCTTTCCATTGTTCTTCTTTAACAACACAAGTACTGTATAATAGGAACAGGCATATTACTATTAGTGGACTCTATTGCCAATAGCAACCATAGCATTTATTTTCAATCCATAGCATTTATTTTCCAAAGGCCCCTGGCTTGTCTACATACTGTTTTTAATTGATGTTTATGATAACACTTTACTGTGGAACAGTGCAACACCACTCCTGTCTCAGCCAAACCTTCCTGAAGTTATTTTGTATTCATATGAGAGTTTGCCTTTCTGTCCAGAATGAAAGCAGTTCTCTCCCAACGTTTTCTCGTGGTTTAGATTATGCCTTGAATTTTACATTTCCCCTAAACTGCTATATCATGATGGTATTACGGCCAGTGAAGATTGCAAGTTGAAGTGTTTTGAGGTGTTTGTGGTACAAGAGATTTTGTGAACAGATGATCTAGTGGCATTTAAGGCCTAATGAGTTTATTAGGGTACATGGCTTTGAAATAGAGATTCATCACTGGACAACTGGAAGGGTTTCCAAACTTTTGGAAGTTCATAGGGGTAGTGGATATTTGGAACATACTAAAATCTTAAGATATAACAGCCAGTTTGCATACCTTATGGATATACTGTAGGCGTGGTACTCACAAGGGTCTACAGACTGAAAGCATCTCATATATTTTAGGGTGAATGCAGACATGGAGATTAGTCCCCAAATCATACCTTGAGTTGCTCAATAATCAGATGTAATCTATAGATGGATATTAAATTAAATACCTGTACTATCAGGTTTTTGGTTTTACTAGCCCTTTAATTATGTTGGACATTGCTTACCATAATGCTAGACTTACTAGCACAACATTTCTAATGTCTATTCGTTATTTATATTTAGTGTGTCTCAGACAGCGTTGAAAAGAAGCATGTTTCTGTGTCCCTTAATAACCTCAATGAATAATATAAAACGCTTGACCTCTTCCTCACAATTAACAAGCCAAGTTCATAGGAAATCTGGCCGTTATATGTGCAATAATAATTTACTTTACTAAAGAAAAAATAACTGTGGAATATGTGCAGTGTGAAATGTAATAATGACAAATAATGTACATTAATTACTATTTCTGTAACAACAGACTTCTTGTTTTTATTATATTTCAGAAACAATAATACTGTGCTAAATGAATCATGGCCTTGGATACACTCTTGACTATAGACCATTTTATTGTGCTTCACTTTTACCCATCTTTATATTTTAAGAATCTTTTTCAGGAAGGAAGAGTGTGCAGACAAATCCGTAAAAATTGGTGTAAAGTTGTACTAAAGTTGTTTTTTAGTTTTTGTACTAGCTCAAGGCCACCAAAACCCTTTAGCAATGAAGATTGTGCCCAGAGAGATGCCCAGAGATGCAGGGGTCCTACCCCCCCTGTACACGTATATGTCGTATATACTATTTAGTTGACAAAGTATGGAGATCCAAATTACGGAAAAATACCTTATGAAAAATCCCAGGTCCCAAGCATTCTGGATAACAACCTGTACTATAGGCTGTGCACATTTTAACCATTCCATAAGTAGTATCACCATTAATTCTTATAGGTGATATAACTTGCCCTAACCCTGGTTATTCTGCACTCCCTAGCATGCCGAACAAAATGAATTTGGTTCGACATCCAGACCAAAAAGAAATTGCATGTCAATGCACTTCCAAATTCAGAAGGCTAAAAAAAATCGTAACTTTTAGTAAAGCCAATAGCATAGCAGGAAAGGTTCTCCCTGGTGAATCAATTGGATGCTGGCCTTTAAAGACTTGGAAAAAAGTTTTATTAACAGGATTGTAGGGCTTCTTTAAGAAACAAGGAGATCATAGAGTTTGTCTGGCACTGGGTTAATTGCCATGAATAACATTAAAACATTTGCTAAGCACTAATATCTTCTATATCACACTTTTTCAACAAAAGATAGGTTTAACCATGGGTTGCCCATCTGTTTCATATTCTCAGAGGTTTATGCATGTCAGGGGGTTAAGAATGTCTAGGTTATATGGCAACATTAGATATGAATTCTTGAAGAACAAGGAAAGGAAAATGGAGATGACAATTTTTAGACAGCCCCCAGTAAATTTAATCACTAACCCCAGAACTTGAATAATAAAATATTAATTGTTATGTTATTATGCATCTTTATAGGGCATAAACAAGTATCTCTCGACAAGAGAAAAGATGGTGACTCAGTGTTCAATAGAATAGTACCACATCCAGTGCATTTTTCAAGGAAGGGGAGTTTCATGCTAAGGTCTGAGGTTAGTCATTATAATCAATGGAGGTAGCTAAGAGATTGGAACCCAGTAGTTTACCTCTTGCCTTTTACCTTTTTTTTTAATAAAAATTAAATTTGGGCTGCCTTTTTTTTCAGAGACAATGTTTTATGCAAAAGTAAATTCTCCTTAAATGGTTGCTTTAATGTAAAGCTATTTGGCAATTGTCACCCTTATAACTGTTAGGATAAATCAGATTTCATAAGTAGATTAGCGTGTGTTGATTTACTCGATTTGAAGTCAGTCTATAGTTGTCTCTGTAAAGGAGGGTGAGTTCACTTTTTATATAACTTAAATGGAAATAACTTTCCCAGAAAGATTTTTTTAAATCACTTTAAAAGGGCTATAAAATATATCTATACCAGTTTAGAAGTGGAGGACAGCATTGTCCCTTGTGTAGTAGTTCTGGATGAAGAAAAAATGATCTAATTCAAACTGTAAATCATAGCATTTCTGCTAAAAATCTTCACTTTGCCTCAGAAAGGAAAAAATATCATATTATTATAAAAGGAACATAAGGGGCCTATTTTTTAAAAGTGTGATGTTAAATTAGGCTTTAGAATATAGAAGTTGATATAAATTAGATTAGGTATTTAGAAATAGTGATGAGCTAAGTTTTTTGCCTTGATTTCGGTGTAAAAAACAGTCGTAGATTCCAATGGGCGCAAAAAAAAAAAAATTGCATGGTGAAAAAAATTGTTGCGCGGTGTGCTGCGAATAGTGCCATCGAACTTTTTGTTGTTACGATTTATTTTCAGTGAAGCTTATCGGGACAGATTCACGCATCACTGTTTATAAAGCAATAATGTCAAGGTTCTCTTTCTGTTAAATTCAATATATAAGAGCCTACATCTGCTTTGGACTGGCTTCTCTGAAGAATCCTGATAGTCCTATGCCTATCCCCCTCCCACAGTGGTGATGGCAGTGGGGGTGGGGGGGGTTGCAGCAGCAAGGGTGGTGGCTTGTCTGGGGTGTTGATGGATGCAGATGGTGGTGGGATGCAGGCAGTAGAAGAGGAGACCCTTGCGATAAGGTCTTGCAGTGGGCTCAAGGATCCCCAGTTCAACACTGTCTCGCATTTCCAACTTTATAAAAGGTGTACATCAGAATAACCTGGCAATTAACACCAATATTTTAGATTTTGGAAAGTCCATTGAACACTGATAATGTTGGTTGGTGGCAGACAGTGATGAGGGAATTAGTGCATCACTGGGGTTAAATTTTGGCTATGGACATTGCATAACCCTGGGGATTATTTATCAAAGACTAAATTTATCGCAATATTTTCTGCAACAAACGCCAATCAAATCCGCTCGGGTTTTTACGCTTATTTATTGGTACATTTTCAAATCAGATTTTCACGATTTTTTAAATAAAAACATGCATTATAGGAATACTTTAAAAAAAATATATATAAAATATATTATATATAAAAAATATATAAAATATATAGAAGTATAAACATGCAGGGTCATTTACCACCTGAATAAACAGTGACATAGACAAATAAGTTCTTTGGCAGTGAGTTCTTGTGACTTGAAATAAATTTATTGTTCTTACTTGGATTTTATTTTTTTCCACACAAGTTTGGTTAAATTGTGAACATTAGACACAGAAGTCCATCTTTTGGTTAACTCTCAGTGGAGCAAGTGAATGACAGAAGTGCTTTCAAGGCTCTGAATTTTGGAGATAGCTTCCCATGACGTTTGACTGATGGTTTAAAAGATGAAAGGAAAGGACAACACTGCTCCAATCTAGGTTATACTCACTCTGGGTGCATAACAGCATACACAGCTGTATCAGAAGGAATGCTGCTCTACCACAAGATAAATCACAACTGTGAATGAAAAGGCCCCCATATTATTATTGCAACGATACTACAGTGAGCTTTGTGGGTCAGTATTCTTGGGATAGTGTCTAGAAAACAGATGTAGCAAATTTTATATGACTCTAGCAGAAAGTAAAGTGGTAAAATTACCAGCAGAGGAAACAAAGACCCAAAAATATGGCAAACATTCACTAATGGAATATCAGTTTAATCTTGTATTAATTAATCATATATGGAGGGTAGCTTTTTGCTGTATGCTGTGTTGTAGTATTTAAAAACCCTTAGCAGAGCCTACACCTATGAATGCACCTATGTGAGGAACATTAAGAAATAAAATAACATCCACACATTGTTCAAAACAATTGTGACCGTAGAAATGAATTGATCCCTTGGTTGGGTGCAAGAATTACACAATTTACAAGATATGCATGGAGGAGCAAGTGGCCTCTTTTTAAAAATATGCAAAGGAACTTTAAATTCATTTCTTGAGCATAATCTCAAAATATTTTCAATACTTACAATTACATAACATTATGTAACACTTCCTTCTCTATTAGATCAATTGGCTGGACATTTTCCTGGGTGTCAGGAAAGTGTTTTAAAGAATTATTGATTTTTATTCTCTTGAGTGTGAAAACACCTGGAAAAATGTGTCTATTCTGGCATAATGGAACCTGCAAAATATGCTAAAGAAAAGGAATTATGGATTTAAAAGAATCTAATGAAAACTGCTAATTAAATACTACATATTTCCAATTCTGTAGGGGAAAAAGTAACTGTAGGTATGTGAAAACAAATGTGATATTTCTTTGTGAATGCTGTAATGTAAACATAGTTTGCTCTTGTTCAATAAAACATAGTAGCCAATATTTGCTATTATTATTTTTTTTTTACCAAACCAATAAAAAAATGCTGCTACTTGTTTGTGATAGGTTCCTCAGTAAACGTTGTTGGAATAGTCTCTGCATAACACCTGTGGGTGCCTATAACTTCCTGTTCTACATGTATTTCCTTTTGGCTCCCATTTTTAGATTAATGTAATGCACAGCAAGACATTCGTCACAATGCAAAATAAGGCACTAACGAATTAACAAATTAAATAGAGCACCTGTATTTCAGATGTTTTGTTTCAATGGCACACAATTTTGTAAATTCTAAACATGTTACAAAACTAACCAATGTCTCCTTTAATACTATTTACCATCAGCTGGTCTTACTTGTTTTTTTTCTTCATACATACATTATTTTGGTATATGATGTAACACAGATGAACAATTGCTTAAGCTCTCAAGTTTAATTTAACTCTGCTTGGTTTATGTTTTTTGCCTGTGGCATATGTGTAGGCTTACACTGCAGCTTAAAGAGACAAGTGTTAAAGGCAGTGTATCTAAAGCCACTTTAGTACCTGTGCTTGAAGCTGTGTTTTGTCAACTGATTTGCTGCAATCCAAGCAATGAATGAAAATCCATTGTGGTGCAAGCACGTGGCTTTATTTGCAGAGTCCATAGGACTTGGGTTGGCCTATACATCCCTATTGTGTGCAGTATAGAAATAACAAGACTTTTATTGTATGGCACTTACAAAAATGTATATGGCACGACTTGAAACGAAAAAAAGCATTAAAACAAATATCTACATAAAAAATGCCATAAGTTGATACTTTTAAAACAACGTTAATGCTATACTTTCATTATATACTGTATGGGATACTTGGACATTCAAAAAAAAACTACATTTTAATTTGCAAACTCCTCAATTCACCATGTCTTTTTAAAAATTGTATTAACTTTCTCTGTACCTATAAAAGACAGGTGACAGAGGTGGGCCAAGCCCCGCCTTGTGCATTCAATCACATGCTCACGATTGATCATATCGACCAGGTGGTACATGACAGTGCTTAGAATAACCAACAGCTGCCCCCCTACTACTGCACACTAGGCTCTTGTCTCTTCTACCTTCCCCTAGTTCTGGCCCTGGTGATAAGGGTTGCAGGAATGGGTTACCATAAAATGTCTCTGCATATGTGTTAATTTCTTTTAAGCCATGATGATCCACAGATGCAGGTCCCTCCATATAACCCCCTTAGTAGCATAGGATATATGTTTTTTTTAAAACTTGTATTGTCTTCCTTTAGCTAAAACTTTTTTTTCAAAATGCATCAGTTAATAGTATTGCTCCAGCAAACTTCTGCACTTAAATCCGTTTTCAAAAGATCAAACATTTTTTCTATATTGAATTTTGAAATATGATATGGGACTAGACAAATTGGAAGGTAACCAGATAGCACAAAAGGGAAATGGGGTCAGACACTATGGGGCAAATTCACGAAGGGGAGAATTTTTGCCAGCGACCCCTTCACCACACTTCGGGGCCGATTCACTATGGGTTGAATATCGAGGGTTAATTAACCCTCGATATTCGACTAGGAACTAAAATCGTTCGACTTCGAATATCGAAGTCGAACGATTTAGTGCAAATCCTGCGATCGATCGATCGAAGGATTTTTCATTCGATCGAAGGATTTTTCATTCGATCGAACGATTAAATCCTTCGAATCGAACGATTCGAAGGATTTTAATCCAACGATCGAAGGAAAATCCTTCGATCGAATGAGTCGAAGGTCGAAGTAGCCCATTCGATGGTCGAAGTAGCCCAGAAAAACTTTGAAATTCAAAGTTTTTTTAATTCGAACCCTTCACTCGAATTTAGTGAATCGGCCCCTTCATGTCACTTTGCCAGGCGCAAACTAAAATTTTAAGTTGTGTCTCAGCAACCGAACGCTGGCAAATTTTCGCTAGCGTTACTTCAGCAGGGCAAGCATTTCCTAGCTAATTTTCACTAGCGTTAGTTTCTGCCTATTGAAACTCTTGTGCTTAGATTCATTTTAATAGGGCGGATGCATAAAAGTCGTACGGATGTCTTTAATAGTAATGTTTGCGCAAATGCTTGAAATGGCCACTTTTTCAAACACATGTCCAATGAGCCATAAAGACAGAAGGCATCCTCTAATGCCCTAGACATGAGCCCACCCTAAAACAAATGTGGCCTGTCCCTCAAATTAGTTTTAAAAAATTGTTCACACATAAATCGTTAATAGTTCGGACTTTTGAAAGCAATTCTGCTTTAAAAAAAGTAAAAGTCGCCAGTGGTTTTTTACAGCTTTAATACATTTCCGGGATACAGGATATGATGTCACTGACATAAGATTGAGGGAGATATAGCTTTGTTTTATCAGTTCGCCTGGTCTGAGGTGGCGGAGTAAACACTGGTGAAATGGTTAACGTTCAGTTAAATTTGCATCTTAGTGAATTTGCGGAGTAACGACCGTTCGCCTGACAAATGAACTCTTGTGACGTTCTTGTTCGCTAGCGAATTGTCCTCTACGCAAATTAAGGAATTGGAGATGTCCCTGCGGATAAGATTTTTGGTGAATTGTCGCTAACAATGGCCAATTTGCACTTTAGTGAATCTGCCTCAATGGGCTTAATGTATTGAGTATAAAAATGGGCTATTTACAGTATGTAAAGCTTGTTTAGCATATAAAAGTCTTATAAGAGAATAAGAAGCTTTGACTGTAGTTTCAGCTTTATTTTTGTCACTTGCAGCACATTAGGAATTGATTGAAGTCCTGTCTCTATTGTCATGTGCCGTGTGCAGTCTGGGTACATGCTCTAAAACAGCTGGCAATAGCAGACTCATAGCAAGGGCATAGTCCTCTTTCTTTATTGCAGTAAATGGACTAAAAATCACTAAACACAGGAGAAGCAGGTTCTCCCCAATCTGCAACATTAACAGCAGGAGGAGCACATAGAAGAGCATAGGAACAGGACACAGATTTCATCTTCAGCTCACTGGGATGTTTAAACAGTTCTGACAGCTTTTCCCACCTGCGGCATTTCATTAACATTTCTTCTGGGCTTCATGTGAGCAGGGGGAGGGTGTAGTTATGAATAGGTAACGTGCATTTTGTCTACGTTGCTTGCAACACTGCAGCAAAGAAAATGTTGATGAGAAACTACTCACACACCTTTTTTTCTTCTTTTCCAGTCTTTTTTTGTGGCACACTTTTGCAGGCTGTCATACTTCAGGAGCTTGAAGGTTTTTCTTCAGCATAAAAACTGCATTGTGGCTGTATTCTCTGGAATGCTAGACTTTGACTGAGAATAGTTAGTGTGACTGATAGTCCCTGTTGCTGAAGGTGCTTTAGAAAGAAAAAAACAAGTTTGGGCCATCTGTCTCTAATTCTCATTCTTAAAGGCTGACGTCTAGAAGTGCATCCAAAAATGCAAGGATTAAAGTGTATAATTGGTGCACCTTATCATTCAGATACTGCGAGTTGGCAGTCAGTCTTTTGGGATGCCATAAAGCTGAAAATAAAACTTGGAACAGAAAAGGAACTTAGGAAAGACAGATCCTTAGCCAATAAGCTTGAGTAAACCGTTTTGTCGTCAGGGGAATTACTTTGGGCATCTCAGAGAACTTGTTTCTCTTTCAATAAGTTACACAGATTTCCCTCCTCCTTCCTTTGCTTTTCCCATTGCCTTAGCTGTTGATTGGTCTCTCTCACTCTCTTGTTTTTTTGTTTTTGCTCTCAGTTGTTTTACTCAGTCAAGTTATGCACTGAAGAGCTGCATTTCTGCCTGTATAAATGTTAAATGGGCTGGCTGGGATTAGAGGGAAGTGGCAACTGGAGATGGAACAAAACACAGAGTACTGGCAGCATGACAATAACCAACTTTGCTGTGACCCTAATGATAGGGAGCATCTTTACTTTGGGTTACTTGGACAAGTGAACCAGTACATCTATTTATCATCGTATTCAACATCACCAGTCCCTTCACCTGCCTCTATCCCTCTCCCAGAATCCTCAGCCTCACCATGCTTTACCCACTCATGGCCATCACACAAGTTGCCCAAAATACAAGGGCAAAAGTGGATCTATTGGAGACTTTGTGAATGGCACTGAGTTTGGAGCGGATTGTTTAAATTGGGTAGAAGTGCCCACTTTTTTGGAGAGGACTCCAGGTTAAGGGCTTGGTGATCACAACTTCTGCAGGACTCCAGATGGGAGGAGTAGAACCTGGTACTTCTTCAGGAACAACCATGGAAGGATAAACTGGGGCTACTGCGACTGCAAACAAGGTAGGTACAACACAAACTGTCCAGCAGATTCTACTCTATGATATTGACCTGGTAGAGTTAAATAACGTCACTGACTGTGTGTTTAAATAGCACTGGCATTGCAATTCAATCTGAAATACATGGTGGTAATAAAAAAGAAATGCATTTCAGTTCTCCCCTGTAGCTGATAATCAACAGCTTATTGCATAGCAATAACACTTTCAGATGTTACAAAATCGTTTGCTGAACTTTTTAATTATTAGATTAGTATACAAGTACGGGTATGGGACCTGTTATCCAGAATGCTCGGGACCTGAGGTTTTCCGGATATGGGATCTTTCTGTAATTTGGATCTTCATTCCATAAGTCTACTAAAAAATCATGTAAACGTTAAATAAACCCAATAGGCTGGCTTTGCTTCCAATAAGGATTAATTATATCTTAGTTGGGATCAAGTACAAGGTACTGTTTTATTATTACAGAGAAAAAGGAAATCCTTTTTAAAAATTTGTATTATTTGGATAAAATGGATTCTGTGGGAGATGGTCATTCTGTAATTCTAAGCTTTCTGGATAACGGGTTTCCAGATAAGTGATCCCATGCCTGTATATCTATTTCAATAGACCAAAAAAATAATTTTCTAATAATGATTACTAAACTGTTTAGCAAAAATGTTAGGATTACATTGAAGTAAAGTTCTATGAATAAAAAGAATGTTCCATAAAAGACACAGTATACAACTTTGCCAGCTTTACAACTTGCTTCATAATATCTGAGAATTCAGAGTAGGGGTGTCTGACCTGCACCAGCCAGCTGTTAGGGGATCCTAGGCTTTGTATTTTAAGATAGGGACACAGACAGAGCATTTCTGAGTTATAGCCTATTTGCTTAACTATATGCACTCATGCACTAGCATGCTTCCACCAGGTGGTCAATGCCTTACACAGCATACTCTTTTTCTCTGTTGACCAAAATTCAAGCCCACACGAGATTTATTAACTGCCTATAGGAATCCACTTTAGCCTTCACAACACATTAAAAATAGAGAGTTATCAGTTTCTCAGCATATTGCGAAATGCTTCATTTGGTTTCATAGTATGGATTGGGATTTCTAACACCATCTGCATCACATTATGGGCTCTGTTTGTATTCTAAACATATGTAAAAGGCAGCTATGGAATTTACAAACCCAAGGTTAGTAAGCAATTTATTTGAATCAAATTAAGCAAGCTTTATATCTAAATACAACTAACTAAGCATCTGAGAGGCAGAACTATACTTGCACCAGCATATTCCATATACTAAAGGTATGAAACCTGTTATCCAAAATGCTCAAGACATGGGATTTTCTGGACTATGGATCTTTCCATAATTTAGATCTTCATACTTTAAAGGGGAACTCCGGCTTCCAAACCAAAATTTAATAAATAAGCCCACATAACACAGAAAGCCCTATTATAACCATCACAGTTACCTGTTTCTTCAAAAAGTATGAATAATTTAAATTTTCTATTCTAAAATACAGCTAACAGTTCTTCTCTGTCTGCATCATTTGAAATCCTGGCAGGGAAGGAGGGACTAAACACTGATGTTATTAATTGTAACAACTTCTCCACAGCTTACAGACAGCATGCAGGAACTACACAACCCACAATGCATTGCACTGTGATGTTCCTTTTCTTATTGAAATCCCATGTGCAGGGAATTGTGGGGTTTGGAGGATGCAGGCTGAGGACAGCTGGCTGTTGATACAAAGTAACAGTAGTCAGCCAGCTCAGCAAAGTAGTCAGACAGATTAGCAGGAGAGCAGGGGGCTAGGCTTAAGGAACTATCAGAAACCATTAAAAAATCATAAAAAGTCTTCATATTTTTTAAATGATGTATATTGCAAAGTTGCTTGAAATTATGTTTACTTTCCAAAAGCTTAAGTTATGTTTTTGTGGAGTTCCCCTTTAAGTTTACTAGAAAATCATGTAAATATTAAATAAACCAAATAGGTTTTGCTTACTATAAGGCTTTATTATATCTTAGTTTGGATCAAGTACAGGTATAGGATCCCTTATCGAGAAACCCGATATCCAGAAAGTTCAGAATTACGGAATGGCTGTCTCCCATAGACTCCATTTTATCCAAATAATTCAAATTTTTAAAAATGATTTCCTTTTTCTCTGTAATAATAAAACAATAGCTTGTACTTGATCCCAACTAAGATATAATTAATCCTTATTGGAAGCAAAACCAGCCTATTGGGTTTATTTAATGTTTAAATTCATTTCTAGTAGACTTAAGGCATGAAGACCCAAATTATGGAAAGATCCATTATCTGGAAAACCCCAGGTCCCGAACATTCTGGATAACAGGTCCCATACCTGTACAAGGTACTGCTGTGCTGAGTAATCAATGAAGATGTTTCACTATCGATCCAAGCACTTCTTCAATTCATCTGACTGGTGTGGGAAGTTCCAATCACAATGGCACATTGTAACTCTTCAAAGAGATGACATCTGAAAAAATTCACAGAGGTGTTGATTCTGTGTAGTTACTGTGATAGGATTATCCAATGCCTCATGCAACTCCTAGAAACAGGTGTTACTTGTGAGAGTTGCATGAATGGATGTGTGAAGTGTTCTGAATCCACTGGGGTACAGATGTTAGAACAGCATTGTATGTAGCAGACAGGTGGTGTCGAAGGCCCCCGCCTCTGTTCAGGGATGGTTGCTCCACCTTGACATGAATCGCCTCTTTCACGCCTATTTCAAACCAGCGGCCTTGTTTATCCAAGATTTGGACCTTGCTATCTTCAAAGGAGTGTCCCTTGTCTTTTAGGTGTAGAAAGACAACTGAGTCTTGCCCTGTAGAGTTTGCCCTCCTATGCTGAGCCATTCATATGTTTTGGTTTCAAAAAATACTAAATTACATTTTTTAAATTTATATCTATTGGTCCTATATAAATTGATAATGTTTCACTATATGAGTAGTTAATTTCAAGTACAGTATATATATATATATATATATATATATATATATATATATATATATACTCACTTATATACTAAATATTACTGACCAATAATAAATCCCCCAAGCGCTGATTATCATTATTATGTTGTTATACTGGCTCTAAAGTAATTGCTTCTGAGGAATCATGGTATAATAAAGTAAATTCTTTGGCATTTACAAAATAATTCCTGATTGGTAGTTTATTCACCAATCACTGGAAAGTTGCTGACATTACTTCACAGGTCTTCAACATACTATTAGCAATACTTTCCCAGCTTTGTATTTATTTGTTACATTATGCTGCTATGCTGTAATATCTTTTATACTACAGAAATATGACCTAATCATGCTAGATTGTGAGCTTTTCTGAGCAGGGCTCCGTTTGTACTCTGGAGGCTACAACTTTACAATTGTTATGATTGCCATAATACTCAGTGTCCAGCAAAACCAAATTTGCACTTTGTTCTGCACAACATTTCCATTGCGTTGCAAGAGCATAAAAGCAATTTCAGATCCTGACTATTATTGTTTTGGATAAGTAAGTATAAATGTATAGAATTTGCTGTAAAATAAGAGTAAATTATAATTTTGCTGAAGTGTCCTTTATTGCAATCTGCCTTTATATAGGTCAAACTACTTTCTTAACTGACATTTTTCTTTGCTGAGTTCTATTATACATCTCCCTGGAGGCTTTCTTATGGCAATGTGAGGAAGACTTGTTTAAACTTCTTTCTGTCAACTATGTTTGTGCCAGTGAAATACAAAATGCATGACATCTCTGACAAACACCCTAAAGCACATAAAATTGGTCACTGTCTAAGGTTTATAACATATTTCATACAGTTAGCCTGTATAGAATACACATATATATGCTTGCATGCTTGCATGGTAGGACCATGTAAACACACATATATGTATAATATATATATATATATATATATATATATATATATATATATATATATAATATAAGGACCTGTAGGGTTAATTCCCCTCCATTTTTGAGCCTCATGTCTGGAAACCCCTGTGTAGATTTAGCTACAGGGTTTCCAAGGGGCTGGACAAGGGGCCAGAGCCCTGGCAGATACTGAAGTATGTCACAAGGTGTCGCTGCTGCACCACTATAAAAGGAGAGCCCTGTGCTCACTCAGCCATTATTGATGTATTTGCTGCCATTGTTCTAGTTTCACTTTTGGATGCAGGATGGAGTGATCGTCGGCTGGGGTGCTGCAGTGGCAGACCTCAGGTTATGGAGACACATCACATGGCTGCTATGCCCTGTGTGGGCTCAGGGATAACTAGACCCTGATATTCCTGAAGATGGATGCCAGACACTGGACTTTAAAGGCTCGTGCTATAGACAGTACTGGGAGCTTCAGTTCAGCAAATGAAAGAAGCAAGTGTGTGCTCAACTGGGAGAGTCTGGAGCTGTAGTTTTCAAAGTACCTTTCACTTAGCAAAGGGAACTCAGGACCTGTAATTGGTAAGAAATGGTATGATGTATACCCTTTGGCACACTCCAGAGCTTCATAATGTGGTAAAAATAAAGAGAAACTTATTGTCAATGTTTCGGTCCCATTTTGGACCTTTCTCAAGACAGGTCCATAGATATATATGCTATGCTTTTTGTGTACTTTAGGCTTTTGGTCAGAAATGTCAAGCATTTTATTTATACATTGTGGAAATAGGGCAATATACTTCATTCACATTACAGGTTTTTGCACTCACATCTGTTGTCTTCAGCTGTTTCAAAACTGCACAAGCAACAAACCATCTATCCCAATATAAGTAACATGAAATGTCCTGGTTCTCTAATTAATTAATGCTCTTTTAATATTTACAAAGTAAAAACCAATAGAATGTTCTACTGTGTACCACACACGTACATTCCCTGCATTTGATACGCATTTTTATAAATATTTATTTGTTGTTATACCCAGTCCTTTAGTGCATTTGTTTCTTTTATAAATTCCAATGCCACATTTAAGATCCAATATGTTTTCATTCTGGTTAATGAGTATACTGTATTTGCTAGCCTGGACCTAACTATATAAACTAGTAATGTGCGGATTGATGCAAAAACTGCAGTAACCTGTGGGCTGACCACCAATTTGGTGGGTTTGAGTTGAAATTTGGCCAACAATTACAGGTTAGGGTTGGGTGCGGGTCTGAGTGGGGAAATATACTCCTCCACTGCTCCCAGATATTCTTTGTCTTGGAACTAGAGGCCTGTACAAAAGTAGCACACAAAGCAAGAAGACGTTGTCTGCTGCAATGGCAACATTTTGAGGTTGAGGGTCTGGTGCGGATTAAGATTTTGTAGGTTAACGTGAAATTTTTCCTGACCTGCACATCACTAATTGAAACCCTTTTGGGAGCAAGACTTTTTGATGTGATTTGCACCATGTAGCTCCAGATATGTGTAAATAATGTATTATTATATCACACTGTGGCAGAATCTTATATAATAACTTCACATACTCCCTATACCACCTAGTTGTTTAGAAATTGGGCAAAATATTATTTTTGGTTTTGTATTTTCAAATAGTTTTGAATTTAACATAGAGGAAAAACTCTTATAGTTTTTGCTTAATATATATTTTGCTGGTCAATAAGATAATGTGGGTCACACAGAGCTATGTGCAAATAAGAGCTGTGACTTACTGAGACCAGAATTTAATTGTCTCATTTAGAGTTTCTAATGCTAATGGACTACTGCTGCACAAATATGGCAGCCCCCTCATAGAGGAACAGGGTAGTAAGGAAGGTAATGTAAAAGCATCAGGCAAATACTTTTATGGCAAAATTATACATAGCATTCAAAGACAATGTTATGATGGATGATAAAAAAGGTTATTTTCTGATGTCAGTATTTCTTGAAACTGCAAGGTAACTGAATCTGATGATTATAATTCCTCGGTATCCACTGTATTTTTGAAATGATCAGTGCACTGGGAAGTCTGCATGTTAATCAGCTAATTATATCCCTCGTCTTAAAGCTATCTGGGCTCTGGTGCTTCCAGGATTGTCTGGAGGTTTGCACTGTTGAAGCAGTATATTACCTCCTTCCTTTCTTACAATGAGTCTGCTCCTAACAAGCAGCCTTCCTTCAGGGCTCTGACTGAAGTGATCCTGCTGTCAAGCTCATATTATCTGACAGGGTGCCTGTGTTCCTGTGACTTCTTTGTATTGTTATCTGAAATCTTAGATTTCTGAACTTGAATTCTCTGTTCAGACAGAATAGGTATGTGTGGTCTTATTACACCAGATATTTCCAGGATTTGCTAGGGCGGTTGTACTGCTGAAGCAGTATTGTACCCCATTCTGCACTTCACATGCAGTTTTCCTATTTATCTGGTGCATTTTTGTGTGATATAGGCTTTCTCTTTAGACATTTTATTCCTATCTGGTGGTCTTAGGTGTGAGCTCAGTTGTAGTTCAACTACTCCTACTGAGTTTTGTTGGATGTATGTTTCCCTTCTTCTTTTCTTGGTGTGTTGAAGGGCACTTACTATAATGTCTGCTTGCACCTTAACAGGCTTGAAGCCAGCTTATTTTCTATAACCCTTGGTTTGTATGGCCTCTGGCCTCTTGCCATTGACCTTGGTTAGTGTGGCGTCTGCCCTTCATTATGGCCCTTTTTATGGTCCTTGGTTCACGTGGACTCTGACCTTTGTGTGGCTGCTGTCTGTTTTTTAGCTTGCTGTTGGCCTTTTACCAGGTCCCTTGGCTAAGGTGTCTTCTGGACTTGGCTCAAGTGTTTTGCTGGCCTTTGACCAGGGCCCTTGGCTTATTTGTTTTTAAAAAAATTGATTAAGTAAAAATAAATTAGTGCTTCTCAGTTGCAGGCTTAACCCAAACACTTCGTGAGAATAAGTGAGGAATTGAGAAAATAGATAGTTGGTGGAGTTGCTCCCAAGATTTCTAGCTATGATTTTTTCTAAGTCCCTAGGAGCACGACAAAGTGGGAGAAAAAATCATAGTTCGAAATCTTGGGAGCAACTCCACCAACTATCTATTTTCTCAATTCCTCACTTATTCTCAAGAAGCGTTTGGGTTAAACCTGCAACTGAGAAGCACTAATTTATTTTTACTTAATCAATTTTTTTAAAAACTAATGTATCATTAGCACTGGTCACTTTTCATATTCATTACCTTAGTTATTACGATAAATATGAATTAAGAGGTTTTTACCAACCACTGTAGCACAGGCACTTTATAACTTCAATCAATCAATTATAATTCATTAAGTAATTGATATAATACTAAGGATCTTATAAATTAATTGTTATTAGCTTTTTTTCAGAATTATTAATTGATAAAATGTACCCAGAGCCGGTGTACTGACTGACAATTAATATTTTATTAGTTGTATTTATTTAAGCACAAGCACTTTATATTTATTGGCACAAGGTGAGAATTTTATACAAACGTATTAACTGATTGGTGAATAAATTAAGTAAAAAAGTTAGTCACTAAGTTAATTGACATACGGTCTACATAAGTGAGGGTTAATTTTAACCGTTGAAGGCAATTCGCAGTCACAAAACAAGGTTCTTTGTCTTTTCTCTTCTCTTTTTTAACAATCAATTTTACCCTTGTGTGCACTGTAGTTTAACGAGACACTTTAATAAAGAAAGTTAGTAGAACCCTATTACTACCTTTGGTGCATTTGGCCACTGGCTGTGCTGTGACCTGTGGTAGGCATGGCTGCTGTTCTTTGCTATAGCCCTTGGTGGGCATGGCCATTTACCTTGTGGCATTCCTTGGCAGGACAATAGCCATAGTTCTCTACAGCCCTTGCATAATGGTCCCTAGTTTGCACCAGCACTTGGATTGATTGATAATTGAGTTGGATCTAGTATATGTTGCACTAGGTTGGGTGCTGATTGGTAGTTAGCAGTTTTTGGTCCTATATTAATGGTTTGATATCTGTCCTTTGATTCAGCCTTGCATACATGGTTTTTGGTCTTGCATGTCACTGTTTATTAGCAATAGGGTTGGCTTGTTTTAACAGCTGCTGGCTTTTGGTTCTTTACATCGTGTTGGGAATAACAAGAAAGTGGACAGTTTTATTTAATGCAGAAATTCATTCTGAGAAAATTACCATAATGAAATGGAAAGCAATTTCATCTTCCCTAAACTCTTATCTAAATGTCTGCCAACTAGTTTGCATACTTTGAAAGCCAAAGTGATAAATGGACTAAAACATTCTGCAATGTTTAGTTCCTCACTTTATAAAAGTCGCAGTTTGCACTAGATCTAGTAACCCATAGCAAGTAAATAGATGTTAACTTTCAAGCAGGTGACCAGTAAATGCAACCCAAAGATTGCTATAAGTTACTAGACCCAGTGCAAAGTTTGATAATTTTATTATCATATACAGTTTGTAATATGTTCTTAGTTAGGGTAAAGGAAACACATAAACTATTTGGATGCATATGAAGAAGGGTAAAGGTTTTGCACAGTCATTCCCCATAAGGGTTAAGACAACAAAGATACTGTATGGTCCTGTTTTGCAATTGGGAGGGGAAAGTGATTTCCATTTCTAGATCAAAATATTTCCCTGGCAATTCTGTAATTGGCTGGGGGTGTCAGGTTTTCCTAGTCTTTAAAAAGGGAACCCACCATGTAATTGGTCTACTTTGGACCACACTTGCTGAAGGGAGTGGTTGGTACAAGCAGAGCTTGAGGTAGCAGTAGGCCTCAGTAGGAGTAGTTGGTATCAGGAAAGATCTGTAATAGTCACTCTAGGAGTGAGAAGCAGGATCATGGTAGTTTGTAGAGCAGCCAGAGGTTTTAGCAGAGTACCCGGCAGAATAGGGAATCATTCAATCAATTAGAATTGAATTAGATAAATTCCTTGAGTAAGGCACCACCATGAAAATCCATTAGCACTGGGGGCTAGTTCACCTACAATCAGGCCCAGATTTGTGGGCAGGCCACAGAGGCCCGGGCCTAGGGCAGCAGAGAGCTGGGGGCAACATGCTGCCCATTGGACACATTTATACTTGTGAACGAGCAGGAGATTTGGCAATTTGAATCTACTGCCCATCTAGTCCACATCGCTGAAAAACAAGAAACTGCGAAAGCAATGGAGGTGAGCAGTGGGGCTGCATGGGTGAATTGAGTCGGTTTGAGGGATAAGGTGTGTGTGTGGGGGGGTCAGGGGGGAGAGGGTTGGGTGTGCGTGTGGAGCGGGGGTGGCCTATGTGCAAACCGTTTATAAATCCGGCCCTGCCTACAAGTGCATATTACTTCTGGGTTGTTGCCAACAGTATGCCTGTGTTACATCATCAAGTGAATGGCATTCTCTGAAGTATCTATGAAGTATACAGTATGTTATTGTACCATCTGCACCACAAAAGAAAAATGGTACCCAAGTTGTTTTGATATTAAGTTCTATATATGTGAAATCAGTGTGGTTAATCCTTCTTCTATAAATAAAGCATTTCTCTACTGGGAGTTGCAGGGTGTTGCGACTGATCTAAGGTAATAACGTTACAAATATATTATTGCATATTCAAAGACCAATTTTATTGATTATCACACTTGGCAGCAGTCTCGGTTGCTAGACCATGGAATGGTCAAGGAAAGTCAGTTGGTGAAATGTCAACAGACATTGACCTACATTATGCTTACAAAAGTATCTGATTCTGCAGAATGCTCTGGAAGCACTCCTCTAAGCCTTGTGTATTATACTTCTAGCTTTAATGTTAAATCTGCAATAGTTAGGATATACAGTATAAGCCTCAGATAGTGACTTAAATTCGACTTTTCTTTTTCATTAGTATGGTGTAGACAAGGTTTTTTCTTTGAGAGGGATGAGCAGCAAGAATGACCCCTGGCCTGGCAGTTAGCAGGAATCTCTGGCTACCAACCCAGCCAGCTGCTCCTGTGCAGTATTAATGAGGAAAATACTTCATATAACATATTGGTAGCTTGTAGACTCTTAAATGCTGCATAGCTACAGTATTCCAAGTGTCTGGGTAGTTGCAGTCCTAGCTATTTCGAGAGTAGATCAATATGCAAAATACTGCATGCAGTGAGAAGCAGCTTTACTTTTGATTTTTCTCCTTTGTTGGATTAAATATTGACTGCTGTTTTCCAGAAAGCTTTTTGCTTCTACTGTAATGCAAACTATCTGTAAGTTAGTGATTTGACGCTCACAGGTTTCAATGCCTATACGGAATCACATGTTTTTTCATTTTCTTCCCAATTTTAATACCAGTACTATATTGGTCAAAGTGAGCCTAAAATACAGTATTCTTAAAAATTGGAAAAAAACATCTTGCTTTTATCCATGTGCTTTTCCATCTTGCATTTGATGCTTGCACTTCCATTAAGAATCATCTATGGCAAGTTACTTTAGTAGACATTCAGCCAGGCAACCGTTTAATAATAACTTAATATTAAAATATTTTCAATTATTGAGAACTTGTGGTGCAATGTTTCACTGACACCTTTTCCAGTTGGATTCTCCATATGCTTTAGGCACAAAATACTTTGCACGATGCAGTTGTACCATGCTATCATTTATTTTCACCTATCTCCTGTCAAATTTGGACTTTAACGTAACTTATTGTCCACAGTGCCAAAGGCCAGATAAACTGGCAGCTTACTGACTTGTTTACATCCCAGCAATCCATCTCATAAATACAGTCTCACTAGACAAACCTACTAGCAAGCCTAGCAAGTGCTAATTTCACCATGTGATGTATTATACGTAAGAAACCTATGCCCTATTTTCATTTTCAGTATAGTGAAACCCGGGACAGAGCATAATGGCAAAAGGGTGCATGACAGGGGCGGGACAAAGCTGCCTGGCAGGAGATAAGCAATGGGTTTAGTGACATAGTTAGGGGGTGGAGTTTTAAGGGGATGTGTAGCACTAACTGCTAAGGAGGGCATCCATTTTGGAAGAAGAAAAGGAGTCCCACCCTCCCTCCCTTGTATTAACCCTTTGTGCTAGTTCTCACAATTGTGGCCTGGGTTAGTGGGGCACAGGATAAGTTGATGTGGAATGGTGAGTATTGGGCTGACTAACCAAGAGGTGATGAGAGGGAATAGCCCGTTGTCACAGCCGGGCGGCGGGTCCCTGGCAATGGGGAGCGTTAATTAAGTGGAGTTTTTACCAAGTACCAAGTTGGTTAATGTAACTTAGTTGGTGGAGTTCCTCTCTAAGAGCGGTGGTCTCTGGGAGGGTATGTTGTATTGGTGGTAGCATGCAGTCCTGCGTACCCATCATGCTAGAAGGCACAAGCGGCTGGTGGCTTAACGATTGCATGCACCTAATTGGGTCCATTGCCAGGGGCCTTGCAGAGGATTAAACAGTTAATGGTATATCACTGTTCAGATTTGTATGTTTATAATGTTGTTAATATAATTGTTATTGATATATGTGTTATCTATTGTTAAATAATCTGTTGTGCAATAAAGCTGTGGACAAAAAGACTCCAACAAATAAAATGTATGGTGAGCGAGTTGGTTATTCGTACGCCAGTTTGGGGGAAAAGGGCAGGTATTTGTCCCTGCCCATGTCATGGAAAATTGTGTTTTTGTGCAATTGCTTCCTAGAAAGTGTTTCAGATCACAGACTGGCAAACGTAGTTAGGTTTGTATGTCATTAATGAGAATTTTTCGGGTTCTGTAATTTTAGGCAAAATTGTTGTAAAGTTATTGAAACAGGAAAAAGAGCATCCATGTTTTAAATACTTTCACGTAACCATGTCATAGCCAATAAGCTAAATTATCAGTTCACCTATGTACAGTTCTAAACCTGGTGTGACAGACTTGTGCTTAGTTTCTTTTCCCATGTATATGCCATTGATCTATTCATATACCTCTATATAGACAATACAAATGAAAGTCACATGCATAGTAGTATGTCCAGTCTTGGCATTGTATTAGACACATTCTTGGCATCAAAAGACTTTCTCACATAACCTCTTTTAACCTTGTGAGTTTCATAATAATAATAAGATGCACATGAGCCACCCTCTTTAAAAACCAAATGTACCTACTCTTCAGACTTATTGTGTTATTCCTTCTTATACGAAATTAAATCCACCTTATGCACTACAAAATAAAATATAATTCTAAATGCAATACATATATAATAGTGTGTGTGTATATGTATGTGTGCATATGTATGTGTGTGTGTGTGTATATATATATATATATATATATATATATATATATATATATATATATATATGTGTGTGTGTGTGTGTGTGTATATATATGTACACACACACACACAGACTCAATTTTATCCAAATAATACAAATTTTTAAAAATGATTTCCTTTTTCTTTGTAATAATAAAACAGTAGCTTGTACTCGATCTCAACTAAGATATAATTAATCCTTATTGGAAGCAAAACCAGCCTATTGGGTTTATTTATGTTTAAATTCATTTCTAGTAGACTTAAGGCATGAAGACCCAAATTACGGAAAGATCCGTTATCCGGAAAACCCCAGGTCCTGAGGTATCCAAATGCAGAAAAAAATAAGAAAAAAATGTGATCTGAAGTTAGTTCATATAGTGGGAAAATGAGCTCTGTATATACCTGAACATAGATTATACGTAACATCAGTTTTCCAAACATGTCTTTCATGTCCTCCTTGCAGTGTCAGAATTAGATATATAGGGAAGGGTACACTAAAATCAAATGCACTGATTTGCTCATTATTACAACATCTTAAACTCACCTATACAGAGATACAGCACCAAAAAGTTATTGGCTCAAGCTTTTTTATGTTAATTTGCAAAAGGCTAAAAAATACAAATGTTACCTCGGATAAGGAGAAAGACTAAGTTACTTTCCAGGCTGGAATGGCATTCTTGCTGAAATCGGTTCCATGAACTAAAATGTACGACTTTGCCCTTGAAAGTAATTGTTAGCAAAATATTTGCCTTCAAGCAGTGGTGATATCTAGGGAATAGCATGAGTTTGCATAGCCATGCGCTTCCACTTTTTTTCTTCTAAAATGCCTTTCCAACAATTAACAGGGTCAGTGCGTCTCCAAGGAAGCAGAAGCCAGGGTGAGGGAAATGTTGATGAAGTATATGCAAATGGTGCCTGGGGAACAATCTGTAGTGACCAGTGGGATGATAATGATGCTTCAGTTATATGCCATCAACTTCAGCTTGGGTAAGTGTTACTTTATTATCATTTTATGCAGCACCAACACAGTTAAACAGCGCTTACAATGATCATTCCCTTAATCAGTTCCTGCGCTGAAGCTTACAATCCTTAAGGCTCATGGCCGATCTTCCATCTGCTTTGTGGAGAAAGTGCACTAATTAGTGATGGGCGAATTCCCGAGATTAAATAAATTCGCAAAACCGCTGCAAAAATTCGCTGGAGTAAAAAAAAATGGACGCCGGCGTCTGTTTTTTTTTTTTGGATGCTGGCGAAAATGTGGAAAAAACAGATGTGGTGTCAAAAACGAGAAGCCAGCGCCATTTTGCGAATTTTTTGCCGTTTTGCAAATTTTTCAGCGAAACGCCACAAATTCGCCCATCACTAGTACTAATGGGCATGGCATCAGCCTGTGTGCTCACACATGGAGCAGACATGGCACTGAAACCTGTAAATATGCAATTTTTTTCACCAAAATCTATTCCATGTGCACAAACACCCAATGCCTGTCAGTGCACTTATAGCAAGGAACAGATAGGAGGCATTGGCTTTTCTCCACCTGTGTCTACACAACACAAGCACTAGTGTCAATTAAACTTCCACTGTGCTGTCCAGCCATTAGCCAGTATATTTGTTCTATGGTCTAAGTTGGGGTTGGATATGTCTCTATCACCTGTCTTGTAAACTAACTTTACTAAATTTATCAGTTTAGAAGAGCACCTTTCAACACATTCATTGTGCCCATAGCTTAGAATCATTTCACTTTAGTATTGCAGTCTTTATTCATATTTTGAGCCTTCTGACATGACTTTAGGTATTGAGTTAAAATGGTGGGCCTTGATGCTGGTGCAAAAACAATTAGCGTGCTATTTAGTTAACACATGAGACTAAGGGGTTTATTTATCAAGCTTCAAAAATTTCTCACTAGTTTTTTAAAACCAGTCCGACCAAATTCCCACTGACCGTATTTATCAATACAGTTTCACGGAAAAATACAGTGTGGAAAAAGACTCAAAAAACCATTAAAAAATACAAATGGTTAGATTTTTTTTCAGATTTTACTCCCAAAAATTGTCTTTTTGGATTATTGCCTGAAAGCCATGAAATCTTTGGATTGTTGTATAAAACACAGCGCAGATCAGGATATCTTCCAATTGGACATCAACGTGATCTTGTGGGTTTGAGATGGAGTACTTTGAGATGGCGTACTTTCTCAGACTTTTAACACCATCATAGTTTAATAAATCATGAAAAATTCTAGTTTTTTTTTCTCCTAAATTGTGTTTTCCCTTTAAAAGTCTGACCAGGAAAAATCAGACTTTAGTCAATAACCTAACTATTGCTAGTTTGTTAGTTAATTAAGGAGATCTGTAACTAATACAAAATTGTATAAATCGAGATAAAACCTACGTGTGATTTTTGCTTTTTTTTTTTTTGTGGATCATTTATATGTTTTAATCTGACGCACCACCTGTTTTTAGCTGGCCAAGTATAATCTCTTTAAAGCAATTGAGACACAGCCATTAACAAATAATTAATTAGTAAATAACCTCCAAAGTGTACCATGTATTTACTTATTTTAAAAATTCTTTAAGAAGTTTATAACTTTTTTTTTTTTTTTAAATTTCTTTATTTTCAATTTTCTAACAGGGGTACAAAACAAAAAAAGGAAAAAATTAAGGGGGAATAATAAAGGGTGATGTGGTTAGTCGTACATGTATCTGCATGTATACTTTATACATTGCATATTTCTAAACATATTATTCATGTAGTGCATAACCCATATCATGCACCTATAAATTACCATTTATTCTTTCATTAACATAAAAAAAAAATCCTTCAGGTAATTGTGCCAGGGTGACCATATTTTCCAGTATTTCTTACTGTTATTCTGCGATATGTGTGTTAGCTCCTCTAATAAACTTGTTTCTCTTACAGCTCTCATCCAATCCTCATATGTCGGAGGAAGTTCAGACTTCCAATTCCTCGGAATTAGCGATTTTGCCGTCTGGATTAGATGGAAGGTAAGAGGGTCTTCTAGCATAGTTTGCTTTTCTTTATTTATATATAACAAAATCAATATACTGTCTCCCCTCTGGATTCTTATCCCCGTAATGCTATATATACTTTCTAATATCTGATTCCAGAAAGCATCCAATAGAGGGCACGTAACCCAAATATGTATATGATTCCCAACTGATTTTTTACATCTCCAACATAAATCCGATGATTGTGGGAACATTTTATTAATTTTACTAGGGGTGTAGTGCCATTTAGTTATCAGTTTGTATATTGCTTCTTGTGTTTTTGAAACCTTTGTCATCTTATTGTTATATTTGAGTATCTTGTCCCACTCTAGTTCTGTAGCTATAACTCCCAATTCCTTCTCCCATTCTCGACCAAGCAGAGAAAGATTATGATCTTCTCGGGTTATTAATAAGTTATAAATTTTTGCTAGGGGTTTTCCAATCTCCCTTTCCATCTCCAAAAGCTGTTCCCATTGGGTAAGGGATAGGGATGTAGCGAACCGCCGTGTATGTGTTCGCGAACGGCGTTCGCGAACACCGGCAAAAAATGCGAACAGTTCGCGAACAGTTCGCGAACTTCGAACATCCGAAAATCGTTCGATTCGAACGATCGAAGGATTTTAATCGTTCGATCGAACGATTTTCGTTCGAATCGAACGATCGAAGCCATTGGATCGAACGATTTCATTCAATCCAATGGCTTCGATCGTTCGATTCGAACGATAATCGTTCGATTTTAGCGATCGAATGGTCGAATGGTCGAACGATTTTGACGCAAACGCCTATTGGCGAACGTCGCGCGACGTTCGCGAACTTGCGGCGGACGCGAACAGTCGAAGTTCGCGCGAACTAGTTCGCCGGCGAACAGTTCGCTACATCCCTAGTAAGGGATCTATCCCAGTTGAACTTATCTAACCTACTGATATAGTGTACTAGTTGGTTATATCTCCACTGATCTCCCAGATGAAAACCCCACCGTTCTTGTATTTCAAGAAGTGGGATAGTTTTTCCGGACCTAATAAATTCACCCATTCTAGTCAAGTTTGCATCTTTTCTCCCCCACCTCTCAAAAGCTCCCTTTTCCAGACTAGGTGGGAAATTCCGATTACCTATTAATGGCTGCAATATGTATGGTGTCTCTGTCAGCTTCAGGCCCTGCTTATTTTTGTGCCATATTTTAAGGGTCGGTGTAATTAATGTATGTGGGTCCTGTGCCAGCTTAGTCTTTCCTCCCCGATCTTCCCATAATGCGCATTCTAGTGGGAAATTTCCCCAACCTTGTTCTAATACACACCAATCCTTTTTTTCCCCGCTCTTCCTTGTCCACCCTAATATCCTTACCAAGTGGATGGCCACATAATACATATATGGGTCCGGTACTTTCAATCCCCCCTTTTCCTTAGGGGCAGTTAGTAAGTTATATTTTAACCTCGGCTTCCTGCCATTCCAAATAAATCTGGAAAACATAGATTTGATTGATGAGAAAAAGGAGTTTGGTATTTCCACCGGAAGTACCTGAAGTAGATACAGTGCTTTTGGCATTAATACCATTTTTATGGCTTGGATTCTGCCAAACCAGGATATTTTAATATTTTTCCAGTTGTCTATTGTATGTTGCAAGGTGTCTAATAAAGGTATAAAGTTATCTGCATATGCTCTATCTAACTCTCCACTCAACTTCACTCCCAGGTATTTTATTGAGTCCCTTGCCCATTTAAATGGGAAGTTTTGTTTAATCTGTTGTATTGTTTTACCTTCTAGATTGACATTTAGTATCTCTGATTTGGTATAGTTTATCTTAAAATTTGAAAAGTCTCCGAAGGTTTTCAATAATTTCATTAAATTTGGGAAAGTTATTAAAGGATTAGTTATATACATTAACAGGTCATCCGCAAATGCAGCACTTTTATATTCGTTACCCTCGATATTTATCCCACTTATATCCGGATTGTTCCTTATATGTGATAGTAGAATTTCCATAACTAGTAAAAATAGTGTTGGAGATAGTGGGCATCCTTGTCTCATCCCATTAAATATCTGAACACTTTGTGATAATATGCCATTGATTTTAATTTTCGCTGTTGATGCATCATACAAGGCCAAAATCCTCTCCTTCATTTTATTTTTTATCCCAAAGGCTGTTAATGTCTTCTCTAGAAAAGGCCATGAAATTCTATCAAATGGTTTTTCCGCATCCGTGGTTAGCAAACAAGTGGGGAGTTGTAATTTACGTGCATAGTGGATTATTGAAATTGTTTTAGCAATATTGTCTTTTGCTTCTCTTCTAGGTACAAAACCAGTTTGGTCTTCGTGGATGATATACGGTAAGTACTTTTTGATTCTTTTCCCTAGTATGTTTGCATATATTTTCATATCTATATTTATTAACGATATCGGCCTGTAACTTGAACATAAAGTTGGATCTTTATCCATTTTGGGTATTATTGTAATCTGGGCTTCTTGTGCCTGCTTATAAAATCTCTCTCCCTCTTAAATACTGTTGAAATAAAGATATAATATTGGGGCAAGCTCAGCTTTGAACTTTTTATAAAATGTAGCTATGTAACCATCCGGACCTGGACTTTTCCCAAGTTTCAGCTCATCTATCCCCTCCTCTATTTCCTTTAAAGTAATTGCTAACTCCATCTCTTGAGCTTGTTCTTCAGTTAGTGGATTCACTTTGGCCTCTTTTATAAACTGCTCCATTGACATTTCCCTTTGTTCAGACAATTTATCATTTTTTATTTTATATTACGCTTGATAATAATCTTTAAAAATTTCTGCTATCCCTATGGTGTCATAGTGAATAACATCTTGGCCGTTTTTAATTGCAATGATATTATTCTGACCTTGTATCTTTTTTAATATTCTCGCAAAATATTTGTTTCCCTTATCCCCAAATTCATATGCATTTTGTTTGGTTCTAAGATAGGCTTTATGTATTTTATGGTCCAGTACTTTCTTAAGCTGATCTCTCTTAAGCTCCAGTTTCTGAAAGGTTTTTATAGCTATTGTTTCTTTATGTGCCAGTTCTAATTGTGCAATGTCATCCATTAAGTTATTAATTTCCTTTTCTCTCTTTTTTTTTAGGCTTGTCCCCAAGGCAATTAATCTTCCCCTTAGTACGCACTTGACTGTCTCCCATAATGTTCTTGGAGCTATATCAACCGTATCGTTCTCCTTTATTATTTGTATTAACCATTCGCGGATCATATCCTTATTTTCCCTATTGTGAAGTACATATTCATTTAATCTCCAATTAAATTGTGCTTTACTCGCCCCCGGTATTGTATATTTAACTAGTAATGGTGCATGATCCGAAACTATTGTTGTGCCTATAGTTGCCTGCTGAAACAGATGTGCCCACTGTTGTGATACCATTATGTAATCTATTCTCGAATAAATTTGATATTTTTTAGAAAAATATGTGTAGTCTTTTTTCGCCGGATTCAGTGCCCTCCATATATCAACCATGTGTATTTCTGCAAGTTTTCTTTTTATGTCTTTCAGGTTCTTATACGACAAATATGTTTTACCCGTAGATGAATCTATTAGTGGATTTAAAGTTACATTAAAATCGCCTCCAATTATTATTAAACCTTCACTATACAATTCTAGTACATGTAGGAAGTGTTGAAGAAATTTATTTTGGTTTGTGTTTGGGACATAAACATTCGCTATTGTGCAATACTGGTTGGCTAGTTTACCCTTCACTATTACATATCGACCCTCTTTATCTGTTTTATAGTCTATCGTGTTGAATGGCAAGTGGGTCTCTTGTAACAAAACTATTTGCGCTTTGCTTTTCCTGCATTCATAAAACACTTTTGCTCTTTTAACTGGCTTGTTAATCCCATTTACATTAAACGATAATATATTACACTCCATTGTGTGATTTCAAACATTTTCCCTTAGTGTCTTTCCAATAACCGTAGATTCCAATCTGCTATGATATGTATAAATGTAATTCCCTTGTCTTACCCAGTCTTTATGGTCACCCTTCACAGATACACGTAGCTTAGTACAGTAACTACACAGTGAAAAACCCCAGCGATGCACCATATCCCATAGTACACATTGCTCCGTAACCACATCACAAACAAAAAAAGAAATGAGGGAAAAAGAAAAAAAAAATAACAGCCGTCTCAGCTTCTTCAGGTATCCACCCTGGTTCTGAGAGTTGTATACTACGGCTCGAGTGCCTTTACCACTTTTTTGGGGGCATGGATATAAGGTTAACAACATGGGTATTTGGTCTAATGGGCAACTTTGGAAACCACCCGACCCTGAAATTTTTCTTTCCCAGTATGTTTAGTCCCTACATTAATATTGCTGTTATTCTTTTTTTTGTTTTCCAATTATTAACATATAATCAGCTTTGGTTATGCAAAAACAATCATTAAACCAGAATAATATTTAGATCATTATTCCAATATTTCCTCATATCAGAAATTTTACTTTAGTTAAATATAGCATTAACAGAGCGGAAATGATACATTACCCATCCAGGGATTAATGTCATCCGATACGAGTATCTGCTAACCAAAGTCCTCAAGGTCTCTTATTTGACTTATAGTCCACCTTGCAACGTAGAGTCTTTATTCTCCTTTGCTTTTCCTTTCTTCGTGTTGATATTTTTTGGGACTCTACTTTCTGACCACTCTTGTTCTTGCTCCATCAATAAATCCGCTTTCATTCTATATTCATCTGGCCAATCCGGTAACTCTATCGCTGGGAGGTGTAATTTCTTTAAAAAGTTACCTAGATCTTTCTCTGAACGTAATATAGCTGATATTCCATCTTTATGCACAGAAAGTGAGAAAGGGAAGCCCCATCTGTAAAGAATCTTTTTCTCCCTTAGCAGATCTGTCAGTGGCTTCAGCGCTTTCCTTTTTCTCAATGTAATTCTTGATAAGTCCTGAAAAAAGGTCAGAGTGTTATCTTCATAAATTATGTTTTCTACTTCCTTAGCTTTTTGCAGGATCTCCTCTTTCACAGCAAAATTATGTAATCGACACAATATGTCTCTGGGTGCTGTTGAAGCAATCATCTTTGGCTTCATCAGCCGATGTGCTCTTTCTATCTGGATTTCCATCATCTTCTCTTTCACCTTTTCCTTGTTTAAAATATTACTGAAGATTTGTTGTAAGAAGGTTTTTATATCTTCTTTTAATATGGTTTCTGGGACACCTCTAATTCTTATATTCTTCCTTCTGCTCCGATTCTCTTGGTCTTCCATTTGTCTCATTAGGTCTGAGATCAAATTCTCCTGCTGTTGTAATTTCGCGTAGATAACCTTTTGATTCTGCTGCAGGTTGCTTGTTTGACGCTCCACTTCCTCCGTCCGTGTCACCATATCCGCGAACTCTTTCTTCAGGCCCGAGATATCTTCCCTTATGGAAGTAGTTACTTCATGAAGCATTTCTTTAATTTCCGATTTTGAGGGTAATTTGGCAAGTTGGGCATAAAGCAGTGCGTTCTCTCCTCCTTCCTCTCCCTCGCTTTCGGAGTCCTCTGTATCTCTTTCCGTCGCATCCCTTCTTGCCCCTCTGCTCAACGATTTCTTGTATACATCGTCTCTGCCCGTGCTGTTTCTCCGAAACATTGGTGCTATGTCTCGTGGGGTTGACTGTAGGTATTCTCTTTTTCTTTATTTCTGTCTTTCGTTTTCTCTCTTGTGCCAGTTTCACTGACTCCTTTTTGGGGTCTCCCCATACTTAACACTCAGCGGTGGTAGAATCAGCAGTCAATCTGGTTATAATTAGTTACTGTGAGATATAATAAATATTTGCAGTAAATCTTCAAATAGCTTTTAAAGATAATCACGAGGCCGAAATCTGCCTTATATTTGGGAAATGTCTAATATCTTATAACCACTTCCACTTCTGAACATTCTTCTCGACTTCGCAGATGAAGTGTAGATTTTAGCCCTGTTGCTCCAGCTAGCAGAGTTTTGGGGTTTCTTTTACCCCTCCCGATAACAGTTGAGAAGCCAGCAGCGTCAGGTTGGTGTCCGGTTCTTTTGAGATAGGCAGGAGTGAAGTAATGTATAGCTTATTATGTGGTATTGTACGTTGGGTCTGTTCCAGAGGCCCGTATCTGCGAAGTGTGTGGGAGTTAGCTGGTGGCTTTAAACAGCTTCCAATTTTATGCTCTTCTAAGTACTCGTCCCAGCATCTGTGCTGTTGTCTGAATTACAGCACTATTATGGAAGCTAGGGATGTAGCGAACTGTTCGCCGGCGAACTAGTTCGCGCGAACTTCGACTGTTCGCGTCCGCCGAATGTTCACGAACGTCGCGCGACGTTCGCCAATTTGAGTTCGCGTTCGATTCGAATAAAAATCGTTCGACCATTCGACCATTCGATTCCTTCGACCGCTAAAATCGAACGATTTCCATTCGTTCGAACGATTGTAAGCATTCGATCGAATGAAAAGCATTCGATCAAATGGCTTTGATCGTTCGATTCGAACGAAAATCCTTCGATCGAACGATTAAAATCCTTCGATCGTTCGAATCGAACGATTTTGCGGGTGTTCGAAGTTCGCGAACTGTTCGCATTTTTGCCGGTGTTCGCGAACGGCGTTCGCGAACACCAAAACGGCAGTTCGCTACATCCCTAATGGAAGCCCAACTCTCGAAGCTTCTGGTCATATCCTGCCAGTCCCCCTTGGACGCACTTCTCTCCCACACCTTGCTTTCTCTGGTCCTTTAGTTCTCAGGCCCAACTGCTTCCACCTCTCTTCGCCTTTCTCTCCAAATAGCCCACCAAGTAGCGATTATTTTGGGTCTATTAATCCTGCTACTCCCTCCAGGTCTGCTACCAATCGCCTCTTTATCTAGTGGGGCCCCCTCACCTCTTCGCTCTTATCGAGCGTATAGCCGTCTGTCTCGGTCGCCGGTTTCCACGGCTGACCACCTCGTCTCCTGCAATCTCGGCAGGCCCCTGTCGGCTTCCTTAGCGCTTGTAGCTAGCGCTCAGCAGGCCCCTGTCGGCTTCCTCAACGCTAGTAGCGTAGCGCTCAACGTGCCCCTATCGGCTTCCTTAGCGCTTGTAGCGTGGCTCTCGCCGTCTCCTCTCCCTTTGCACGCCGCCCGCCGGTATTTCTCTCAAATGCCCGGATACAGACGTGAGCGCCCAGCCTGTCAGCCGCCCAGCCTGTCGCCCGAAGGTATGCCTTCCTCTCCTCAAACCAACAGGGTCGGGTGTAGTGCCCAGAGCTCCGGGCTCTCAAAGCTCCGCCATGCTGCTTGCTTGACTCCTCCCCAACTTTTTTGTTTTTTTGGTATAAAACTCTGCTCTGATACTGGTAATAGCTGCCTGACCTCTACAACATTATGATCAGGATTACCAAAAATTTGCAGCTATCGGAACTTTCCTCCCAGCATTGTTTAACAGCCAAAAGCTTTGTGGTGCAGCTTTCCTTTGAGGTTTCCCATTGGTGCAACTGTTGACAAGAAGTGTTATCCCAGATTAATACAGAACAAGATAGATACACAACTTGTAAGATGAGCACTGCAATAAACTAGACTGTCTGTCTGTTGCCAGCTTCTTGGCATAGTTTCAACGACCCCTTCAAAGTTCTCCGTTTCATGACACGATAAAGATGTAAAGATGTCAAAACAATACTTACTTTATCTAGTGATTTATAGCCATGTCCTAAAGTATAAATCTCGCCCCAATAAATGATCTCTGTGAGACTAGCTGTGTGAAGCTGAGCAGTTCCTACTCTGTATCCTATTCCATTACACAACTGAAAAGAAAACATGTAAATGTTTAATATTACAGAAAAGCAATCCGTCTATATTTAAATCTTGGTCGTTGGCTGCAGTGTCGGCCCCAGTCTTTTTTTCCTGTCCACAGGGCAAGACATGATCAAACACAGAGTTTCCATGGAAGCTTTTAATTCACAGCAAGTCTGTAAGGCACCATGCTTAGAGTGTGGAGTATTAGCTTAGCTCCAATTGAATTAAAGATGCCCATCCTAATTATAGCATAACTGGAGATAGCCCATTTGGCCCTAGAAGTACCTGAACATGAAAAGCTAAATATCATGGTATCAATAGTAAAAGTTGTAATTAGGACTGCAATACCATAAACAGATACCTAAGAGGTCACTTACTATGACCCCAGATGCAAATGTGCTCCCTTAATGCTTATTCAACTTGTATCCAGTGTGAGTGAAAGAACCCGCTGCCAGAGGAGCTGGGAGCACAGTGTAAAGCAACCTATGCCTGTTTTTTACTTTGTCCCTTCCCTTCTTTTGGTAAATGACCCCTACTAGCTTTTTGCACTTTTTAAAAAAATATATTATTTTTTGCAGAGTTGGAAAATGCACTTGCATTTGGTTGTAGTGTTTGCTTTTTTGCAGTTGTTTTTAATTCTTATACGTAGTAGTGAATTGCAGCCTTCCTGGTTGCCCTGCTGACAACTAATTACTATAATCATTTGGTCAGATTTACCTAAAACTTTTATCCAGTTTCCCCACTGGTTTCTATTTGTCTGCTATATGGTACTTAACTATAAAAAGTGTTTTGTGCCGATAATAATCCTATCCTTTTATACACCTGAGTGAATTCCCAATAGTGCATATCCTAGTAGTTTCTGAAAGGTTTGAGCTTTTGAATATCACAATTTGGGTAATATCAGACTATAGTTCATTTTATATACTACTTATGCTAATGTTCATACATTACCCCATTTACAGCTCAATTCTCCTTCTTACTGAAGGTCGCAAAAATTTTTTGGAAATCTCATGAATCATTGAGGCTGGGAAACTTTGTTCAACATTAATGCCATGTAAGAAATCTATTTTGTTGTTATATTGTGTGTGTGGTTATGTCTAAAATAACACATCGTAGAACCTACAAAGGCACAACTACAATTTCAGTAGTTCAGGCATTTTGTCAGCAAGCAAATGATATTGAGGTTTAGAATGCTTGTACGAACTGGTGGCATATCATGTTGCAGAACGAGCAGTTCATAAACACAGTCATAAAAAGGGAAATTAAGCAATCTCTCCCATGTACCTCAGGCACTGCTGAACTTCTGCTCTATTTTTTGTTATCACTAGAAAATGGACTGCGTTATTGCACAGCATTATACACAAGCACACACAGCAAGGGCAAAGCTTTTATACTTTATACTTTATACTTTTATATTACATGTGTTCATTATAGTTTTCAAAATCATCCCAACAGTAAAACTCTGTATTGTAACAGTTGCATTTGACAATGTACTGTATCATTTAATCTAGATAAAGGAACAGCTTAGAAGATTATATTATCTGGACTGGGCCAAGTTACTGCTTTCTGAATGCAAGGGGCCTGAAGGCTCAGCCAGGAGTAGCGGACCTAGAAGGAAGCACCAGTCCAATAGTTTGAGGTACAGATAAGGATTAAGCAGGAGAGTAAATAGAGTTCAGGCAATGTGGTTGGTTCAGGCAGCAAAGGTTCAGTACACAGTAACAGGTAAGGGTCAAAACACAGGATCAAGAATTAGAATACTAGAAGTGCACCCAGGAACTCACAAGGAAGAACCTATTGTAGGGCAAAGTTAGTGCTCCAGCGTCTTTTATAGGCCTCCTTTGGCCCCAAAAACAGACGCAGTGATGTCATGACGCTGGCATTTCGGCGCTGGCGACCAATCTGGCGACCAATCTAGCGACTCAACTGACACTGGCGTGATGTCACAGAACTGTACCCAGAAGGAGCCGCATGGGAGACGCCACCATCTTGGGACGCCAGGTAAGTCTTCCTTACACTGGTCTGATGTGCAATGTTGTGGCAATGAAGAAAATATACTTCAGTGTGCAAAAGACATCTGGCGCAGTGGTGCATGCCCACAGGGTACAGCAGCAGCAGTCACGTGTAGTGTTATACAAGGTACAAATATTTTTGTTAAAATTTATATATGTCATATGGCATGCACTGCACTTACCAAATATAGCTCTCAAACTGAAACAACCAAATAACTGGCACTAATAACATTCATTAATTGTCTTATGAGTTTATTGATAAGTAACATTTGCCCTGGCTCTATAATCTGCAACAGCCAGCAATTTGATCAGCGGGTCTAAGAAGGATATTATGGGATTTATTTCCCTTTGTGAGTCAGTTGCTGGTAAGGCTACTGGACTCATTTACAGTGCATTGTGCAGTATGCTAAGTGCAAAAAGAAGGGAAATAACCCTTGAAGGAGAAGGAAAGGCTAAAATTAAGTTAGCTTTATCAGAAAGGTCTATATAAATACACCAGTAAACCCTCAAAGTAATGCTGCTCTTAGTTCTCTGTCAAAAGAAACATTGTATTTATTTCCTATTATTGTGTATACATGGACTTCTGTATCAGACTTCCTGTTTTCATCTTAAACCTCTAGGGCTAGGGCTTGAGCATGCTCAGTTTGCCCCTCTTACCCTCTGTCATGTCTCCAGCATATGCTTTTACCATATTTGGGATTTCCCTTTTCATTTGCTCGGAGCTCCCTCCTCTGGACACTTGTTGTAAGTGCACAAGGTCACTTCCTATATCCATTTTACACCTCCATAATGCTTATGGCAGTATCTGGACTGCTTAGGCTACCGTACTGCCACCATGTGACCTAATGCCTTGTGGGAGCCAGGACTCCATTTTACACCATCCATGCTGCTGAAAAGACACAGTTCTGCATCTCCCTTATGATAGAATCGTTGGTAAGGAAATAGTTGCACCAAAACACCTCCACAGCTGCCAGCACCCCCAGAGACATTGCTACATAGACATTTATGCCAGTATATATATTTTATGCCGCAGTTATATGTTCATTTGCATGTTTTTATATAGTTCATTGCAAGCATACTTATTATATTTTCTGCTGTTTGTATTACAGTTTCACCTCTATTCCACTTGCTTATTCAGTAAAATCTACAGACTCCAAGCTTAGTCTCTTTATTGGATTGTGGGGAGGTTTAGCTGCATGTCAAACTACACACTGCCCCAGGGTAATACGTAGTGAGGACAGAACACCCTCCCTTTACCCCTTCTGTCCTTCCCTTCCTGTTGTAATCTAATCCCCAACTATGAGTGAGCAGGGAGAGACTCCGGCAGGAAGTGATGTCACACCAAGCTAAAAGGGCATCTGCTATCCTAAACAAATAGCAGGTAGCACTCCTTTAAAAGCAAACATATGATTGGGTTTTATAGGTTGTTAGAAATGCTGCAAAAGAAGCTTTTAGCAACTTCTTTTTTTACTATCGACTGCATCTTTTTATTTTCTTCCGCCTGTCTCTGTTTCCAAATATAACCTTATGTGCTTTGAAAATGATTCAAACCAATAAAAATGTATCATGTATACGGAGTTAAATTTTTTGGCAGGGCAGAGAAGAAAGAAAATGTGGCAAAACGATTTCCTTAACACTTGAAAACCAACTTGCAATAGTGCAATCATTTCTCAAGCTAAAGCTAATTGTAACTGCATTATTAGTTTTAAATATAAAACACGGTTTGCAAAATATTAAGGGCAGAATTCCACAAACCTGATTCCTGATACCTGATTCCACAAACTTAAAGGAAATCTTCATATTCTGTCTATTTGTTTGCTGGGACCAGTTCCCTGCCCCCCCTTCTTTGACTCACGGTGTAATACAAAGCCGTCCCACGCTTAGTTCTATTGCAAAATTATTAATTCTGGTACTTCACAGAAAATCTGTGCACCACTAGCTGTGGTAAGTAGAGGAAGTAAAAGTCACAGAATTCATAATTTCACAATGGAGCAATGTGAGGGAGGGTTTGCAAGACACTGTGAGCCTAAGGGGATGGGGAATTTGTCCCAGTGAAAACATACAGATTATCAAGGTGCTTTTTCAATCTGTTGAAACACTGGCACAGGTGTATGTGGCATGGACATCTTCAAAGACAAGTTTTCATTTTTTTCTCCCTGTAGTTTTTGAGTGAGAGCAGCCATTATTTTGGTGATCTAATCTCATCTGCAAACTTTAATAAAACATTGCCCTCTTCTGGCCAAACACTACTTAAATGGTGACATACTTGGCTAATGAATTATTTATTTATTATATATTAATATAATTATTTGCAATTCTTTAAAAAGCTCCAACATGTTCAGATGTTCTATAGAATAAATGGGTGCATATAGATTACATAAAATCAACTGACCTTTAGCGGTAAGAGGTAATGAGAGCCTAGCTCATTTGGGATAATATGTATAATCAATTCTGGAAAAAATCTCTAGCTTGCATTCTCCCCACAAGAAAATGTAATACACAGCAAGGCCTTTGATTTACTACAAGCCAGTACTACCTATTGATTGTTTGCTGCGTGTTACTGGAACTAAAAATAATGGTGCCATTTTTATTACTTTACTCCATCATTTAATACTGTAGGAACTCTGTTAAGAAATCCCTATTTTATCATCTGCAAGCAAATGTGGTTACATATTTTCTTTTTATTATCTCTTATATATACTTTTTGTGGGTTGGTGGAGTAACCAATACTGTAAATTTTTACAATATTTCAGGTCTTTATATAATACAGAACTCCTCTAATGTGGAACATTCTAAGAGTTGGATAATTTAAATGCCAAAGCACCAACAATAAGGTTTCTACATGATGATATTTCGGTATTGTGCAATGCATCGTATAATCTTGTACTGAACGTATCTAAGACGTTAATGGAATTCTGTGACCGTATAAAAGCAAGAAACTGCAAATATAAGGTGTCTTTACTTATGTTCCAGCATTTCTTGCGGTGCTCCTATATGGTGGATCTCTCTGCAAGAAATACAGGCCCTTCTTCTGGCGCTGAATGCAGGTGGAATGCAGCCTATGCGTAGAAGCCCTTTATAAACAATTTCAGGTCACAAGTTCACAGATTTTATAGAAACAACAGTTTAGCTGTTCAGAAGTTAAACTGATACATTAAAACATTGTTTTGTATCTGTGGTTTATGATCTCCCATTTGTAATGGGGCCTGTTATCCAGAATGCCTGGGATCTGGGATTTTCCAGATAAGGGGTCTTTCCATAATCTCAATACCTTAGGCCTACTAAAAAATAATTTAAACATTTAATAAACCCAATGGGATGCCTTTGCCTTCAATAAGTAGCATTTATATTATAGTTGCCATGTAGTATGGGCTATTGTTTTATTATTACAGAAGAAAACAGCAAATTTTTAGAAATTAGAATTACTGTATTTGCTTAAAATGGAGTCTATGGGAGATGGTCTTCCCATAATTCATGGCTTTCTGGATAAACGTTTTCCAGATAAGGGATCCCATATTTTAAGTTTCTCATGGCACTAGCAGGACATCTGTTAAGTACTATCTAGCCAATCAGAATATGGCATCTACCTTGTCTAGTGACCATAGATTAAATAGGAACGGGTCATTCATATCTCTCCCTCTCTGATATCACCTTTATATCGACCTTTGTTTTATGTTCAAATTTTCACTGTAAGATGTGAGAGAACTTATAGAACGAATATGGCAGTTTTATTAGTGCTAACCCATGTTGTAATTCATCAACAATGTTAAAAAAGGGAGGATAAACCACATCCATTGTCATAATGTAAAGTAATACACCCACAGCGGTATGACAAGAGAGACTGGAGTGCCTATTAATCCACTGTATTAAAAACAAACATTTTTTTACATGACGTGCCAAAGAAAAATTGGAATTTCTGCCAAAGAAGATATATGAAGGACTTGAAGCTAATAGTCAGACTGCAATACATATTGTCTACTTTCATTTTATCTCATATATGTGATATGGTAAATTATCTTTAGTAATAGTCTCATTCATACTTGGACCTGAAAACTCAGCCATTAACGTTTCCTCTTTGCTTTGCACTATACAGTGTGTGCAGTCTCTGTGTCTTGACTTTTGTTTCTTTTTGGATCTTCAGTGGTAGAAAAGATCTGTGCATTTTCTCTGTTTATTTTAACATTCTTCTTTTATATATTTTCTGTGCCTACTGTAGCAGCGCAGAGGAAAGTTAAACCACCATAGGGATACACAACTGTCAAAGGAGGCAGTGAAAGAGAAAGATGTTTTGTCCCAGCAAGCTACTTGCTAATGCATCAAACAGATCAATTAGGCATGGCGAGTGGAAGCCAGTTTTGCCCATGACAAGTGCTACAGCTGCAATCTCTTTTATAATTCAGCACTTAAAGCAAAGCTTCAGGTTTATACCATTAAGTAACACATCACAAGGGAAGACTATAGGATTCGTTCACTTAGATTTCCACTGCTTCTTTAGAAGTATTAGATGAAATGATTACAGGTAATGTCCTACTCATGACTTGCTGGGCTACCGTTCTAGCTTACAATGCAGCAACATCAAAAATATATATTTTGCTCAGTAAGACTAGAGTTTGTAAAGATGAGACCCGGGTAATGCAGGTGCCTTAACATGAGAGGAAAAATATAAATGTCCACTGTTTTAGTTAAACATCAACTCCCAGAACTCTGAATGAAGCAATTATTGCAGATTGTATAGTGAATAAAGTACACCTTATTGTAAAACATAAGGATATTATGAGTCACTCACCATACCATACAGGTCATGGAACTCCAAGGTTACTTTTAATAAACTCATATTTTCCAACAAGGGGTACTTTATTTATTATAATACACAAGCTTTAGTGAGTCATGTGACAAAAATGACCTCACTAAGCTATACAGTTACTGGCCAGGAGTAAATTTGCCCAGTGTTTATAAATGAGCCCCCCTGAGACGAAAAAATGCACGTAAACATTTGTTGCGTGTAAAAAAAAATGTTGACTCCCATTGACTTCAATGTGTTTTGCAAATTTTTTCGCTGTTTTGTGAATTTTTTGTTGAAGCTAAACGGGACAGATTCGCTCATCGCTATTTGAGACCAAATGGGTGTTGCAAACATTTATAGTGTATGTAATAAAATTTCACAAATTGCAACAAAATAATTAACTAAACTCCAGAGCAGGTGTTAACACGTTAACCTTTGCTTAGCTATAATGCACAATTTAATATTCGCCATTGAATGTTTTTTTCATTGCGAGTAGTGTTAAAACATTTGCAAAAAGCCTTTTTAATAGCCCTTGTGATTTTAATTACATTCACTCCTAAATCTATTAAGTTGCTATTTTCTCTTTTTTTTTCTCTTGTAGGTAAAGGCTCCTCTGTATTCTTTCCTGCACGTTTAGTTGGTGGGAGTAGAGTCCTGCAGCGGGTCGGGTACCCGCGGGTACCCACGGGTTACCCGCAAAAACCTGCAGTACCATGCGGGTTTTTCGTTGAAGTTCAAGGTGCGGGTATACCCGCGGGTCGGCGGTTCTGCGGGTTGCGGGTCGGGCTGCGGGTCTTCTCAATATCAATATTTGCTCCTTTTTTCTGGTCACGTCCACTTCTGATGATGTCATTTCCGGTACACAATGACAGCACTTCCGGTTTTACTCCCTTTTTTCTGATCATATCTACTTCCGATGATGTCACTTCCGGTTTATAATGACAGCACTTCCTGATTCTTGATGATCAGCGGGTCGCGGGTCCGGGTTGCAGAGAAGGTACTTGCGGGTCGGGTCGGATTGCGGTTCCAAGCGGGTAAGAATGCGGGTTGTGGGTGCGGGTTGCGGATTGCAGGTTGCAGGTACGGGTCGAGTTCGGGTCCCAAAAAATGGACCCGCGCAGGACTCTAGGTGGGAGCTCACCATATGAGGGACGGATAAAGGTCTATCATTCAGGTCAATGGGGCACAGTGTGCGATAATCAGTGGGATGATGCTGATGCTGAAGTTGTTTGCAGACAGTTGGGTTATGGGTAAGTTTATGTAGTCATGTTATGTTTTCATTATATTTTTGTTCAAAATCATGAATCCTGAAATCATGAACATTTTGTATTTGGTAAATGGTTCTGGAGCACCCAGTTTTTTCCTAGCATCATGGTACCTGATGCAGATGTGGCTTTTTGTGTTAAAATCCCCGCATGTGTGCACTTTACATGAATCTGATACAGCTGCATTTAAATTCCTCTTAGTTATAAGAGAAAGTGTATAAATAAAGTGTGCGCCGAAGTCTTTAGGTGCAAGTACACTCCGATTATTGACTTAGGCAGCTGTTGTTAAATGGGTCTCTTAAGTGTTTTACCGACAAAAGTATTTTCCCAGTATTCCAGTATAATTGTTCTTATGAGAGGAAGATACACTTAAGTCCAATGTGTCAAAATACTCACTTTTGCCTTTCCAACACAAATTGAACACAACAGCACTGAAAATTTTTGAAATCGGGATTCATTTCTAATGCTCATGTCAAACTGCTGTCTGTGTGTGATCCTGTAAATTCAAGTACATTCCCTTTTAGACTTAATTCCACCTTTAAGTTGGTGGTAGCACAAGGATCCCTCAGTGTGTTATCGTACACAATTTTTGAATTTTTTTAAAGTTTCATTATCATTTTCTTTGGATAAAAACTGTAGGGAACTATATATAAAGACCAGCAACACTGGAAATTTTGAAGGAACTATTTAAAAAGACCAGCAAAACTGGGAATTTTGGTGAAACAAGTAAACAAATTGTATTTTTAAGTGCATATACAGCCAACACAACGTTTTGGTCCCCTTTGGGACCTTTCTCAAGGCAACCACATCCATACTGCAACAAGGTTAAATAGCCAATGGTACTCAATCAATTAAGGGAGTGACATCACCTCATTAAAATGATCAGTGCATAGAATGTTATAACCAAATACATACATCCCAAAATTCATAACCATTATCACTAATAATTTAAGGGTGGTTAAGATACAATGTAATTTTATATTCAAAATCATGTGATACATACTTTTATAAAAAGTGAATTGTGCAATAAATATAGTAAGAAAGAACAATCATTACATTCATATCTTGACTGTCTAGCAAAATGTTCAAGGCTGTCCTTAATATATATATATATATATATATATATATATATATATATATATATATATATATATATATGCAGGTTTATTATTTATGGATTCTAATAAACCTGCTCTTTCTTAACCTTTGAACTTTGTTTAAAATCCTTGGAGTGCTGCCGTCCCTTAAAGTAACAGTTCAATGTGAAAATAAAAACTGGGTAACTAGATTTTCTGTAATAGTCTGGGCTAATAGTCTAAGTACAGTGGGACCTCAATTTTACATTCCCTCATTTTACATTGTTGTTTTGTGGTCCCACCTACTGTATATATTATGCAAAATACATTTCCCTGATTTTGTATTTTCCTGGATTTTACACCATTTTTTTTGGTCCCCGGAAAAAGGTAAAATGGGGGTTCTACTGTATTCATAACTTTATAGCTGGTGCACTATGCTACCCTGTGCAAATGAATTGCGTATCCATAATTTTATTAGCCTGGGCTAATAAGCTGTTCGTAACTTTATAGCTAATGCTTTCTGATAGCCTGGGCTAATGAAGTAGCTTATCTTAAAATCAGTGTTTTATGCAAATCTTGAAATATTAAGTTCTGTTATTAGATGACTTTCTATTGTAGCCTGGGCTAATAACCTAGGTTATCATGTCTTTTATAGCTGATGCTCTTTGCTAGTGTAAACTAGGGGGATAATTTATTAAAGTCCGGATGCCTAAAAATCTAATTCTAGTTTTTTTTACTATAAGATCCTAATTTTTAGTGCAAATTTTTGAGATTTATTATACCCAGAGGATGGAAAAAGTCTGAATCTGAAAATCCGGCATATCAGACCTATCCTATTTGGAAGTTTCTTTGGCCTGTGCTGGAATTAGCTAAAAAATCCGACTATTTCAGGCTTTTCAGGCAAAAGCCCGAAAAAATCGAGCGATTCGGAAATCCAAATTGCTCAATTTTTTTTCTTGTTTGTCCCTAATCCGATTAAAGGAGAAGGAAAGCCCCAGGGCGCAAAACCCCTCCCCCCCTCCCCTCCGTTGCCCCCCCTCCCTCCTCCCCCCTGGCCTACCCCTCCCCCTGGGCAAATGCCCCTAACTTGTTACTCACCCCTCTGCGCAGGTCCTGTCCATGGAGTTCGCAGTCGCCATCTTCTTCCACGCGCGTCTTCTTCCTGCTCTGACCGGCGTTTTCTGGCGCATGCACAGTAGGAACAGTTACCGGTACAGCTCTACTGCGCATGCGTCGAATGTCACGAAGTGAAATCGGAAAACTTCGTGACATTCGGCGCATGCGCAGTAGAGCCGTACCGGTAACTGTTCCTACTGCGCATGCGCCAGAAAACGCCGGTCAGAGCAGGAAGAAGACGCGCGTGGAAGAAGATGGCGACTGCGAACTCCATGGACAGGACCTGCGCAGAGGGGTGAGTAACAAGTTAGGGGCATTTGCCCAGGGGGAGGGGTAGGCCAGGGGGGAGGAGGGAGGGGGGGAGGAGGGAGGGGGGGGCAACGGAGGGGAGGGGGGGAGGGGTTTTGCGCCCTGGGGCTTTCCTTCTCCTTTAAATCATGATTTGTATTAATAAATAAGGTCCAATTGTGGATTCTAGTTTGGTCAAACTTTTTGTTGATTAAAATAATCAGAAAAATTCTGAATTTGCTAAATAAGGCCCTAGATCTTCATAATTTCAGGCTGCTTATTCCTTTGTATTTGTAAGTTTATACTGGAAAAATTGCTACCACATGTAAAAATAAATACCCCAAAGCAATCCAAACCTTGTTTTAGTAAATTTAGATTATAGCTGTGGATATTTTCTTTAAATTTCTTCTTTTAGTCTATTCCAATGAAAATGAAAAGCTTGAAGGTATACAGTGAGCCTGACTGTTTCAAAAGATATTACTGTGCATTCTATAAACACACTTGCATTTCCTTGTCACATTTTCTTTTCTATATCAAGGGCTAATGTGACCTAAATTATTTTAGCAGTTCCAAAAAAGAATGTTGCTTTCCCACACAGCAGCTTTTATCACAGCCACTGTCACAAATGGCTGTAAATATGATGTGCTAAGTGGCAAGTGTCCTAGTTCGCATGCAGCAGCCCTTTTCAAGTTTTGGCAGATGAGCGCTACTGTCTGACAGGATCTGTAATTAATGCCTTCTTACAAGGTTTGCAAGCACAGAAGCAAGGAGATTAACTTTTTTTAAAATGGAAATAATTATACATATAAAAGATATGCTGTGCAAACAACAAATCTATTTTAGTATACTTATAAAAGCACATATGGGAGGTAGTGCACCAATGAAGACTAATCGTCAAGGGGTCATTTACAAACAGAGCTCCAAGTGCAGTTTCACTAAAATAGGTACAGATATTGAGCTTATTAACTACAGTATATCTATCAAGGAACTTGTACTCAAACATGTTCCTTGCTTCAGTATAGTTGTGGCAAGTGTAGTTTTTTTCCGTAATGCCTCCTTTGCTGAATTACACACTAGTGCATCTATTGACGCTGTGGAACCCTGGAACTTCCACCACCAAGAACAACTTGCATGAAATTGCACACACACAGCTGCATTTGTTTTTACACACTGGGCGCAATTGTAGTAAGTATATGCATTGCACTGATGGTAAAAAAAATCATGGCAATTAGTGTCAATGGCAATTAGACATGGCACTGATCATTGTAAATTACCCATGCAGTGTCTAATGTAAAACCTACCTCCCTGAGAACTCTTTCACTCTGGTTCCCAACAATCACTGATTTGGCTTTAATTAAAAGCAGGGCCAGTTACAAGGAGCGTACAAAAAAGCTGCCTCTTGTAACTATAAGAGCCGAATTTCCAGGTTTTAAACCGGATATCAGGCAGCAATAGTATTCACATAATACTCTTGGCTAATGGAGCTCTCTAATAAACTGGGTTATCCTAATCAGTAGATAATCTACAAAGAATAACTAAATACAATATGTAGGTTCAGATAAAATATTTCTCATCTTATAACCTTATTGTCTGTACATTTGTATTTCAACATTTATTAAGAGTAGTGGATATTGAGCAACTGAACTGAGTTTAATTCTGTCATCTGTAAGTCTTTGATTTCCTATCCTATATCTCATAATTTTATTCCAATTAGGGTGGAGTCATATCATTTGATAGATATACCGATTTTCTGTCTCTTACTCATGACCCTCTCCATTGTAGGTTTTACATATGTTGTCCCATACCTAAACTTAGCCTTTAAAGGAGAAACAAACCCTTAATAAAAAAAAACCTAAATGCCTACCCTACATAGACTCCAACCTATTTGCACCCCAGGCAAATGCCCCTAACTCTGTACTTACCCCTCTGTGCAGATTCTGTCCAGCGGAGTTCACGGGCACAATCTTCAGCCGCTTCAGTAATCTTCGGAATGAGAGTAGCACTTAGACAATTTTCGTGAGTTTTGACGCATGCACAATTGTCGAGTAACAGAAAATTGGTCCAACTGCGCATGCACCACTTCATCGGTCTCGTTCCGAATATTACCATAGAGAAGAAGATGGCTGGAGTGAACTCAGCTGGACAGAATCTGCACGGAGGCTTAAGTAAAGAGTTAGGGGCATTAGGTCAGTCTGAACACATACATCACACTTTGTGTCTCCACCAGGACCTTTGTAACTTTTTGCCTATGTAACACCTATTTGGGCCACTCGGGGGTTAATTCACCAGCTAGAACACTAGAGCATGGGTTACACACGACTTACACCCAGGGCAGGGCCTTCGCTAAGTGGAAGTGTTCCCTCTATGGTGTAGTGCAACTACATCCCTCCCAGGTTACTGTGCACACAAAAACTGTAATGGAAACTGTTACTCTCACCCAAGATGGCTTCCAAGATGGCGACCTTCTACTCCACCGCATGGCTCCTGCTGGGCGCTGTCCTGTGACATCGGCATCTTCACGCTCTGGGATTGGTCGCCGGCGACGGAACGAACGCCGGCGTCAGAATCGGGCGCCGGCGTCAGGACGCCAGCGTGGGGACGCTGGCGTCTGCGTCTGACGCCAGCGCGTCGAAGTTTTGGCGCCAAGCCATGGACTATTTAAACCCCACTCCCTTTTTCTTCCTTGCCCAATTATAAGTTCCATTGACTTGTGTTCCTGGGTGTGTTTATTAGTTGATTAGTTTGGTAGTTGATTATCTGTGTACCGATCTTTGCCTGTTCCCTTGTCTCCGTTTTGATTGCCGCCTGAACTGATATTTTGCCTGTACCTTGACGATTCTTCTGGATAAACCCTTTTTGTACTTCGAACCTGGTTTGGTCTCCTCTTTGGTCCGCAACTATTACTGCTGTGCCTTCGGGCCCATTACAGTATAATTGGGCCATGGACCCCTCAGAGGAGGCCCAAGCACCTCTTGATGTCAAGGGGCCATTCGTGGATTGGCTTCTCGAATGAAAACGTATGAAGCTCAACAATCCCATTTTGGCCAGGCCCTTGCAGCGATTCTGGAGAAACTGACTGCTCTGTCTCCTGCAGCCCCTGCGGTTGGGCCTGCTCCGGCCATTTCAATTCCGCTTTAGGTTTCTGAGCCTCGCCTTCCTGCTCCACCTCTATTCAGAGGTGATCCGGAAGCGTGCAGTGGCTTTATCAACCAGTGCGAGATTCAGTTCGCCCTGCTGCCAGGTCAGTTTGTTTCTGAACGTGCAAAAGTGGGTTATATAATCACTCGTCTGCAGGGAAAGGCTTTGGAGTGGGCATCACCCTTTTGGGAAAAGGAGGATCCGCTGATTGACAACGCCAGGGCCTTTGTCCAAGAACTTCGTACGGTGTTTGATGCTCCAGGTCGTGCCACTGCATCCTCCGCTAGGCTTTTCCAGCTGCAACAAGGCATCCCTCAGTCTCCGAGTATGCCATAGAATTTCGCACTCTGGTGGCGGAGACTTCTTGGAACAACGATGGTTACCATGCAGCCTTTTACAACGGATTGGCCATGCGGATAAAGAACGACCTGGTGTCCCGAGAAATTCCCTCTAGATGGGAGGACCTGGTCGCCTTGGCCGTGAAGGTTGATACCCGCCAGAGAGAGTTCCAGGTCGAACTAGACCGCGAACGCTCCAAGAGGAATTCCCAATTTCAGCCTATCCTGGCCCCCCGCTTCCAGAGACCCTTGCTCTATGATCCTGCTTACATCTCGCCCTCTCCAACTCCTGCGGCTTCTGCTTCTTCTTCATTACCAGCTGAGGAACCGATGCAGATCGGGCGGGCCCGTCTTTCCGAACAGGAGAAGAATCGGAGAAGGGCGGCGGGGTTGTGTCTCTACTGCGGGGGCAAAGCTCACTTTGCTCATGAATGCCCAGTGAAGCCGGGAAACGCCAAGGCCTAGGTAAGTTTGGGGAGACTTACCTGGGTGGGATTTGTCGTTCTCCCCATTCTTCTGCTCAACGTTTCCTCCTCCCAGTGCAGATCCAGTTTGGTTCCAAAAAGATTTCTTCTCAGGCCTTCCTCAATTCTGGCGCGGCTGGAAATTTCATGGATCGAGTCTTCGCTGGAAACCATTCCATCCCTCTCCAGTCTTTGGCGAATCCTCTTCGAGTCCTGGCGATTGATGATCGTCCCTTGTCTTCTGCTATCATCTCGCAATCCACTCAAGAACTTTCTTTCAAGGTGGGCACCATGCATTTGGAAAGACTGTCCTTTCTTCTTATTGATTGCCCCTCCACTCCAGTTGTTCTTTGTCTACCATGGTTGTGTCTCCATAATCCTGTTATTGATTGGGCCTCTACACAAGTTTCCAGGTGGAGCCCATTTTGCTTACAGAACTGTTTACCTGCTGTCCCTGTCGTTAAAATTTCTTCTGTGTCTTCAAACTCTTCACTTCCCTCTGTGTATCAAGCATTTGCCATTGTCTTTAATAAGAGTTCTGCCGAGAATCTTCCACCTCATCGTCCATACGACTGCCCTGTAGAACTTTTACCCGGCTCCATGCCTCCTCGTGGCCGCACCTACCCACTTTCTCCCTCGGAGACTTCTGCTATGAAGTCCTATATCCAGGAGAATCTTCAGAGAGGATTTATTCGTCCTTCCATCTCCCCTGCAGGAGCGGGGTTCTTCTTTGTTGAAAAGAAAGATGGTAGTTTGCGGCCCTGCATTGACTACAGAGGACTTAACAAAATCACCATTAAAAACAGGTACCCTCTTCCTCTCATTTCTGAACTGTTTGATCAACTTAGGGGTGCCAGTCTCTTTACTAAGTTGGATCTTCGTGGGGCCTATAACCTCATTCGGATTCGTGAGGGGGACGAGTGGAAGACCGCCTTCAATACCCGTGATGGTCATTACGAGTACTTGGTCATGCCTTTTGGTCTCTGTAATGCCCCTGCGGTCTTCCAGGAATTTGTTAATGACATTTTTCGAGATTTATTGGGGCAGTGTGTGGTCGTCTACTTGGATGACATTCTTATTTTTTCTAAGGATCTCCAGGAACATCGCAACCAAGTACGTGAAGTACTATCCAGACTGAGGAAAAATAATCTTTACGCCAAGTTGGAAAAATGCATCTTCGAAGTCTCTTCTATCCCTTTTCTTGGCTATATCATTTCTTCTCTAGGCTTCAAGATGGATCCTGCCAAGGTCTCTGCAATCCTGGACTGGCCTCTTCCTACAAGCGTTAAAGCTGTTCAAAGGTTTGTCGGCTTTGCAAATTACTATAGACAGTTCATTAAAAACTTTTCTTCCAGACTTTCTCCAATCCTTGCCTTGATTCGTGGTGGAAACAAACCTCAACACTGGCCCCCTCAAGCTTTGGAAGCCTTCAAGTCTCTCAAGTAAGCATTTCCCTCCGCTCCAATCCTTAGACATCCCGAGCCTCTTCAACCCTTCTTCATCAAAGTTGACGCCTCGGATATCGGTGCTGGAGCTGTGTTATCTCAGAGATCTTCTTCTGATGGTAAACTTCATCCGTGTGCTTTCCTTTCCAAAAAGTTTTCTTCCCCTGAACAGAACTATGACGTTGGCAACCGGGAGCTACTTGCTGTTAAGCTGGCCTTGGAAGAATGGAGACACTTATTAGAGGGTTCTTCTGTTCCGGTAACGATCTTTACTGACCACAAGAATCTCGAATTTATCCAGTCCCTCAAACGCCTCAATCCCCGGCAAGCCAGGTGGGCACTTTTCTTTTCTCGTTTTAATTTTGTCATTACTTTTCGCCCTGGTTCCAGAAACAAGAAGGCCGATGCACTATCCAGAAGCTTTATTCCTGAGGATTCTTGCTCCGAGGACCCAGAACCTGTTGTTCCTTCTTCCAAGATTATCGCAGCCTTATTTCCTTCCTGTGCTCCTCAGTTACTCTCCGCTCAAGCTTCTGCTCCTGAAGAGACTCCCCTGGGTTTAGCTTTTGTCCCTCCTGAGTTTCGTCTTGCCATTTTGTCTCATTCTCACAATTCCAAACAGGCCGGTCATCCTGGGATTAAAAAGACTACGGAACTTTTGTCTCGTCTGGTCTGGTGGCCATCTTTAAGGAAGGATGTTAAAGACTTTGTTTCCTCTTGTTCCACCTGTGCCGTCTGGACATTCCCCTCCCAAGGGTTTTCTGTTGCCTTTACCCATTCCTTCTAGACCTTGGACTCATCTTGAAATGGACTTTATCGTCGATCTTCCAAGTTCTTCCAGCCACACTGTCATCTGGGTGGTGATCGACAGATTTAGTAAGATGGCTCATTTCACTCCTCTCCGCAAACTGCCATCTGCTCCGGAACTTTCTGAACTCTTCATCAAACATATTTTTCGCCTCCATGGCTTTCCTGCAGAAATCGTGTCTGATCGTGGTCCTCAGTTTGTGTCTAAGTTTTGGAGGTCACTGTGCAAAGCCTTGAATATTTCTCTTCAATTTTCTTCCGCTTACCATCCCCAGTCCAATGGGGCCGCCGAACGTGTCAACCAAGCATTGGAGCAGTTCCTGCGTTGTCATGTGTCCTTGTGTCAGGATGACTGGTCAGACCTTCTTTCATGGGCGGAGTTTGCCCACAACAATTCCCTGCATTCCTCTTCCCAGAAGTCTCCATTTTTCTGTGTTTTTGGTTTAAACCCTTTGGCATTTCCTCAGGACCTCCTACTCACCAACGTTCCTGCCGCCAATGATCAAGCTGCCCATATGATGGCCATCTGGCATGTTACAGCTGCTAATCTGGACAAGAGTGCTTCTTCCCAGAAGAAATTTGCCGACAAAAAGAGGATTGCTTCTCCAACTTACTCTCTTGGTGACAAGGTTTGGTTGTCTACTCGAAATATTCGTCTCAGGATTCCCACTCCTAAACTTGGCCCTTTCCCATCATCGAGGTCATCAATCCTGTGGCTGTCCGTCTTCTTCTTCCGCCTGAGATGAGGATCCCTAATGTATTTCATGTGTCTCTCCTTAAGCCTGCAGTCTCTTCTCCCTCTTCTTCTTCCACAGCTCCTGTTGTCGTCAATGATCTTTTGGAGTTCGAAGTTAGCAGAATCTTAGACTCTTAGACTCTCGCTTTTCCAGGGGTGCTCTCCAATACCTCATTGAGTGGAAGGGTTTCAGTCCTGAGGAATGCTCCTGGGTGAAGAAGTCTGACGTTCATGCTCCCATCCTTGTCCGCAGGTTCCACAAGCAGTTTCCTTCTTGTCCTGGTCCCGGTGGTCCTGAGGCCCCCCCTAGGGGAGGGGGTACTGTAATGGAAACTGTTACTCTCACCCAAGATGGCTTCCAAGATGGCGACCTTCTACTCCACCGCATGGCTCCTGCTGGGCGCCAGGAGGTTCTTAACAATCAGGAACGGTTTATTATGCCCAAAAGGGTAAATGACCACAGGTTTCAGTACTCACGCAGGAGTTGAGGAAAACAGCATATTGAGAGTTCACACAGAACAAGGCTGGCTCACACAGAGAGTACCAAGGCAATTGCAGTACAACCTTTCCCTCCTGGAAGTTGTCAGGAAAGCAGCTTCTACCCTACAGTCCCTCTTCACTGAGGTCCCTGACTGGAGGCAACACACAGAGCCTCTGGGAAGCTACTCCCTTTCTGCAAATCCTTGTTGGAGCTTCAGCTGCTCTTTCTCTCTATCCTATCTGCCTTTCTCTTCTAGAGAGACTATGAAGTCTGCCCTAGTATATCTGTTCCTCATTCACTGGGTTGCCTGGTCCCCGACTTGGACACATGCCTTCTTCTGGGCCTATTGCACTCAGTCCCCCTGAGCACATCTAGCTGGAATCACATCCAGAGGCAAAAGAGGAAGTGGCCATTCCCTGCACACACTATATAGGAGCGTGTCAGAGCAGTGTCATCAAATCTCTCAGCCTATCACTGTAAAGGTTATTTTGTAACAGGGATTCTACCCAATAACCCAAGAAAATGGTGAAAAGATTAACTCTATAAGGCCTGTATCCCTATAGGGCCCTACACCTAATTTTGACATTTGCTGGTCTGATAGCCGAGGGCATTGGTCATATAATCACACAGGCTCACCTTCTTGAGAAGTGTTATTAGTAATCGGCTTTCAGCATGCATGAAGAATTTTATTAGGTATGATGTTCTGACCTGTAATAGATCCTACTTTAGTGTTGGATACACACAGTAGCTAGAAAGGCAATTTTATATAATCTAATACTAAAAACCTTCTATGAATCAAGTGTAGGATTCTTTGCACCAATACTATAAATTAGATGTTGGGCAACCTATGTGGACCACTCCTAACTCAGCAATAGGATAAAACAGTTGAGCGCACAATTATCATAGCATGGTCAATATATGTTGAGCAATGTATCGACTGACCCCCTCAAGTGCTACTGATGACTGGATTAGTTGTGGTTGCCTATATTGAACTGTAACTAGTTATTTGTCACCTAGTATCCTTATAGCTTTGTTACTTATTGTGAATCAATGAAACAAAAGATCAGACCGCGCCAGCTCACCGATACTCCCCTCGCCCAGGTGCTCAGTCGACAGTGTCCCCACTGTAAGTATAATAAAAACTCCACAGGCAGATGGCACTTCTGGATGGATTTATTGGGAAAGAAGATGCTGTATACCGCCTAACACGTTTCGGGATTGTATCCCTTAATCATAGGCTGTTGTTACTTATTGTACTTATATTGTAGCGTCTAGTAAGATAGTGTCACGATCGCCGCCCGGAGCAAACCCAGGAGCTCCGGGCGGCGCGTCCCCTTCCGCCGGCGTCGCTCCCAAAATGGCGGCGCCCATGGCCGCCACGTGGGTAAGCGGCGCCGGCGCGATGACGTCAGTGCGCCGACGTCGGCGCAAGGGCGTCAATGACGTCAATGGCGCCAAATTCAAATAAAAAGCCGATCTAGACGTTTGAATGGCGCCCAAGAATAGGATCTTGTTCCTGCATTGATTCCTGGGTTTCCTGTGGCCTGTTCCTATTATCCCTGTGGTTATTCCTGTTGATCTCTAATTGCTGACCCCCTGCCTGGACTTTGGACTTTGATTATATTCTGCCTGCCTTGTGACTTACTGCCTGAACTCGTTTACCCTTTCTGCTTATCCCTGGATACCACGATCCTGATCCTTCCTGAGGGGCTTCCTCCTAGATCCGGACTTCTCCCCAGAGGGGGCTCCCGGCTCCCTGACATTATTCTTGGGCCATGGATCCCACTGAGGAAGCTCAGCCAGATTTCGGCAGGGCCTTTCGGGGCCTGCATTCCCGCATGGAGGCATATGAAGCCCGGCAGAATTACGTGGGACACACGCTGGAGGCGATCCTGGAAAAGCTCTCCTTGTTGACACCAGCGCCCCTCCTGCTGGCACCTCCTCCGCAAGCGGCTGCTGCCATGGCTACCCACCCCTCCACTTCTGGTCCACATATTCCTGCTCCGCCTCTCTACGATGGCGATCCTCAAGCCTGTCGAGGATTCGTGAATCAGTGCCAGATTCGCTTTGCCCTGCACCCCACTGAATTTGACTCTGAACGTGCCAAGGTGGGGTTCGTGATTACTCGTCTGGCAGGGAAGGCTCTCGAGTGGGCATCTCCACACTGGGAGAAGCAGTCCCCACTGATGGATGACGCAGAAGCATTTCTCAAAGAATTCCGGATCGTCTTCGATGCTCCCGGCCGGGTGACATCCGCTGCTTCCCGTCTGTTCCAAATCCGCCAAGGGAGTCGCAGTGTAGCAGAGTATGCTATCGAATTTCGTACACTTGCTGCTGAGACTCGTTGGAACAACGACGCATACCATACTGCATTTTATAATGGTCTCTCCCTCCGCATCAAAGATGACCTGGTCTCCCGTGAATTACCCACACAACTTGAGGACCTCATCGCCTTAGCAGTCAAGGTGGACACTCTTCTGAGAGAGCATCAAAGCCTGAGAGATCGTGTCAGGAAGTTTCAACCCATATTGGCACCCCGCTTCCAGAGGCCTCTCCTGCAGGCTCCCGTCACCCCGCCTGACCGAACATCCATTTCTCTCCAGGAGGAACCCATGCAAGTGGGAAGAACTCGCCTCACTGAACAAGAGAGACTCCGTAGACGGATGTCAGGCCTGTGTCTGTATTGTGGCGGACATTCCCACTTCGCCAATGCCTGTCCTGCAAAGGCTAAGAGTTTTGTACCCCGAGGTATGTCTATGGTAACTCATGTAGGGGGCACTACTCAAAAGTCTCGTGATAAGTCTCAGGAGAAGACCCTAGAAAACTCACACAGGTTTCTCCTTCCCTTCCAGATTCGTCTGACTGATAAGACCATCTTCGGGAATGCTTTCATTGATTCCGGTGCTGGGGGTAACTTCATAGACGCTCTCTTTGCTAAGCACATGGGAATTCCCTTATTCCCTTTGCCTTCTCCCATGCGGATCGTCGCCATAGATGATAAACCCCTGGAGTCTGTAATCACGATGACCACTGGCGAACTACCCGTGCAGGTTGGGACCCTGCATAGAGAGAGACTTTCGTTTCTTATTATCTCTTGTCCCGCTGTTCCAGTTGTTTTGGGTCTCCCCTGGCTGCGCCTGCACAATCCCACCATAGACTGGTCCACAGGGCAGGTTTCTCGTTGGAGCCCATTCTGCCAACAGCATTGCCTTCCTGCAAAACCCCTCAAGAAGGTAACTATCTCCTCAACCGAGTTAAAATCTCTTCCCTCCTGTTATAAGGAATTCTCCGATGTGTTCTGTAAAAAGTCTGCGGAATTCCTTCCTCCACATCGTTCCTACGACTGTCCTGTCGAACTCCTGCCAGGAGCCATGCCCCCTAGAGGTCGCACTTACCCTCTCTCTCCTGCAGAGACTACCGCAATGAAGGAATACATCCAAGAAAATCTCCAGCGGGGGTTTATCCGCCCTTCTAACTCTCCTGCAGGGGCTGGGTTCTTCTTCGTGGAGAAGAAGGACGGAGGCCTTCGGCCATGTATAGACTACCGGGGCCTGAATAAAATCACTGTAAAAAACAGGTACCCATTGCCCTTGATTGCAGAGCTCTTCGACCAGCTGAAGGGGGCGAAGATTTTCTCTAAGTTGGATCTCCGGGGGGCGTACAACCTCATTCGCATCCGTGAGGGTGACGAATGGAAGACGGCTTTCAACACTCGTGACGGGCACTATGAATATCTTGTTATGCCCTTCGGCCTATGCAATGCCCCTGCCGTCTTCCAGGAGTTTGTTAATGATGTGTTCCGAGATCTCCTAGGAAGGTTCGTAGTCGTATATTTGGACGACATCCTGATCTTCTCCAAGGACCTTGAAAGTCATCGCTCCCAGGTGAAGGAGGTACTCTCTCGTCTGAGGAAGAACTCTCTCTTCGCCAAGTTGGAGAAGTGTGTCTTCGAGGTATCCAAGATCCCCTTCCTAGGGTACATTATCTCTCCAGAGGGATTTGAGATGGACCCCGTGAAAGTGTCGGCCATCCAGGAGTGGCCTCTCCCACTGAGCACCAAGGCAATCCAGAGATTCATCGGATTTGCTAATTATTATCGACAGTTTATCCGGGGGTTCTCTTCCCGTATTGCACCTATCCTGGCCCTCATCCGGAAAGGGGGTAAACCCAGCTTGTGGCCCCCATCTGCCATTGAAGCTTTTCAGTCCTTAAAAGAGGCCTTCACATCCGCTTCTGTCCTCCGACACCCCAATCCTGAACTACCCTTCTGCATCGAAGTTGATGCTTCTGAAGTCGGAGCCGGAGCCATCTTGTCTCAGAGACATCCCGCTGATGGGAAGTTGCACCCCTGTGCTTATTTCTCCAAGAAGTTCTCGTCCGCAGAACAGAACTACGATGTCGGGAACCGAGAACTCTTGGCTGTTAAACTTGCCCTTGAAGAGTGGCGTCACCTCTTGGAGGGTTCTCTGATACCTGTTCAGATTTACACCGACCATAAGAATCTCGAGTTCATCCAGTCCCTCAAGAGGCTAAACCCCAGACAGGCAAGGTGGGCTCTCTTCTTCTCTCGATTTAATTTTATCTTGACTTATCGCCCAGGCTCCAAGAATCGGAAGGCCGATGCCTTGTCTCGTAGCTTCACTCCGGTGGACCGTTCTCCTGAAAGACAAGAGCCAATCATCCCTCCAGTCAAGATTATTGCCTCCCTGTATCCACAGTTTGCCGACCAAATCCTGGCTGGTCAGTCTTCTGCTCCTTCAGATACTCCCATTGGGATGGCATTTGTTCCTCCTGAGCTGCGTCTGCCTATCCTGCAACAGACCCATTGCTCCAGGCAGGCCGGACACCCTGGCCCAGCTAAGACTCTTGAACTCTTACGACGCCTGGTCTGGTGGCCTGATATCCGCAAGGATGTGAAGGACTTTGTTGCTGCTTGTAATGTTTGTGCCACGTCCAAGTCAAGTCACTCCCGCCCCAGTGGGTTACTACTGCCTTTGCCGGTTCCTTCCCGTCCTTGGACCCACCTGTCCATGGATTTCATTGTCGAACTTCCTCCCTCCTGTGGGAACACTGTGATCTGGGTTGTCATTGATCGCTTCTCCAAAATGGCCCATTTCATCCCTCTGAAGAAGTTGCCCTCTGCGGTGGAGTTGTCCCAGCTATTTATCCAGTACATCTTCCGCCTGCATGGTTTCCCAGTGGAGATCGTCTCCGATAGAGGCACCCAGTTTACTGCCAAGTTCTGGCGTTCCTTATGCAAGGACCTGGGAATTGTTCTTCAGTTTTCATCTGCATACCACCCGCAGACGAATGGGGCAGCTGAACGTGTCAACCAAGCCCTGGAACAGTTCCTGAGGAACCACGTATCCCTCTGCCAGGATGACTGGTCTGATCTCCTCCCATGGGCGGAATTCGCTCATAATAATGCTTGTCATTCCTCTACAGGAAGGTCTCCGTTCATGTCGGTATATGGTCAGCATCCTCAAGCTTTTCCCCAAGATTTTGTGCTATCTGACGTCCCGGCTGCTGACGATGCCGCAGCCCATATGTCTGCTATTTGGGCTGCTACCAAGTTGAACCTAGAGAAGAGCGCTCTTGTTCATAAGACTTTCGCGGATCGTCGTCGAAGATCCTCTCCTCTCTACAAGGTGGGTGATAATGTCTGGCTCTCTTCCAGGAATATCCGGTTGAAGATCCCTTCTCCCAAGTTGGGTCCAAAATTCGTGGGACCATTTCCCATCTTGGAGATAATCAACCCTGTGGCTGTCAGACTCCAGCTTCCACCAGAGATGAGAATCCCCAACGTGTTCCACGTGTCTCTGGTGAAACCCGCCATCACCAACCGGTTCTCTGGCGGTCAGTCTCCTCCTCCTGCCATCTCTGTGGAGGGTCAACTCGAGTACGAGGTGGAGAAAATCCTTGACTCCAGAGTCTCCAGAGGGTCCCTTCAGTACCTCATCAAGTGGAAAGGCTTTGGTCCTGAAGAATGCTCCTGGGAAGGATGCTCTGATGTCCATGCTCCTCGTCTGGTGAGGGAGTTCCACTCCAAATTTCCCCAGAAGCCAAGCCCTGGTGGTCCGGAGGCCCCCCGTGAGGGGGGGGGTACTGTCACGATCGCCGCCCGGAGCAAACCCAGGAGCTCCGGGCGGCGCGTCCCCTTCCGCCGGCGTCGCTCCCAAAATGGCGGCGCCCATGGCCGCCACGTGGGTAAGCGGCGCCGGCGCGATGACGTCAGTGCGCCGACGTCGGCGCAAGGGCGTCAATGACGTCAATGGCGCCAAATTCAAATAAAAAGCCGATCTAGACGTTTGAATGGCGCCCAAGAATAGGATCTTGTTCCTGCATTGATTCCTGGGTTTCCTGTGGCCTGTTCCTATTATCCCTGTGGTTATTCCTGTTGATCTCTAATTGCTGACCCCCTGCCTGGACTTTGGACTTTGATTATATTCTGCCTGCCTTGTGACTTACTGCCTGAACTCGTTTACCCTTTCTGCTTATCCCTGGATACCACGATCCTGATCCTTCCTGAGGGGCTTCCTCCTAGATCCGGACTTCTCCCCAGAGGGGGCTCCCGGCTCCCTGACAGATAGAAAGTATCCTGCTAGATATGCTCATACTGTCATTTATCTCCTTTATTAATAAAATAGAAGTATTTTAATATGTAAAAAAAAAAAAAAAGCCTCTTTCTTAGATCTGCTGGAGTTGCATAAATCACCAAAAACAAAAGATTACTTTATTGGTGTTCAGCCTGGGTCTAAAATGGGATATAGCTTAGCACAATATGCATCTTAAAGGAATATTACAGACTCTTTGGATCCGGGCATTAAGCTGACAAGCTATTACAATATCACATTTACATTACAGATATCAATACAAATAATTGTTTTTTACTCTGATAGTGGTGTTGCAAAGGCATGGAGTCAAGCTCACTTTGGAGAAGGAGTTGGCTTAATCCTATTTGATGAGGTACAATGCACGGGAAATGAGCTCTCTATAGAAGAATGCCAGAGGAGTAGAGATGGCGCGAACTGTTCGCCGGCGAACTTGTTCGCGCGTTCGCGCTCGCCGGAAGTTCGCGAACGTCGCGCGACGTTCGCCATTTTGGGTTCGCCATTGTTGCCGCTTTTTTTTGCCCTCTCACCCCAGACCAGCAGGTACATGGCAGCCAATCAGGAAGCTCTCCCCTGGACCACTCCCCTTCCCTATAAAAACCGAAGCCCTGCAGCGTTTTTTCACTCTGCCTGTGTGTGCTGAAGAGATAGTGTAGGGAGAGAGCTGCTGCCTGTTAGTGATTTCAGGGACAGTTGAAAGTTTGCTGGCTAGTAATCGTTTTGATACTGCTCTGTTATTGGAGGGACAGAAGTCTGCAGGGGTTTGAGGGACATTTAAGCTTAGGTAGCTTTGCTGGCTAGTAATCTACCTTCTACTGCAGTGCTCTGTATGTAGCTGCAGTGGGCAGCTGTCCTGCTTCTGATCTCATCTGCTGACTGCTGCAATAACAGTAGTCCTTGTAAGGACTGCTTTTATTTATTTTTTTGTTGTTTTACTACTACTACTACTACTACTATAAGAGCCCAGTGCTATTAGTCTAGCAGTGTTGGGGAGTGGGACTGGTGTGCTAATCTGCTGCTCCTAGTAGTTCAGCAGCACCAACTTTAATTTTTTTTTTTTTTTAATATTCATTTTTTTTTATTTTACTTTTTTTTATTTTACTACCGCTGTAGTAGTGTATAAGTTGACCTTTTAGGCATTATTTGCCCTGTAGGCATTTTTTGCCCAGTGTGTTATTCAACCAACTGCCATCTAGCTGTGTGACCTTGTTCACATTCTGTCTAAATATCCATAATATTACCGTCTCCAGAAAAAACACCGGAGTGACTTTTTTCAAGCAGCCATAATATATTTTACGTAATCCGTATCCATCGCTGTAGTAGTGTATAAATTGACCTTTTAGGCATTATTTGCCCTGTAGGCATTTTTTGCCCAGTGTGTTATTCAACCAACTGCCATCTAGCTGTGTGACCTTGTTCACATTCTGTCTAAATATCCATAATATTACCGTCTCCAGAAAAAACACCGGAGTGACTTTTTTCAAGCAGCCATAATATATTTTACGTAATCCGTATCCATCGCTGTAGTAGTGTATAAGTTGACCTTTTAGGCATTATTTGCCCTGTAGGCATTTTTTGCCCAGTGTGTTATTCAACCAACTGCCATCTAGCTGTGTGACCTTGTTCACATTCTGTCTAAATATCCATAATATTACCGTCTCCAGAAAAAACACCGGAGTGACTTTTTTCAAGCAGCCATAATATATTTTACGTAATCCGTATCCATCGCTGTAGTAGTGTATAAGTTGACCTTTTAGGCATTATTTGCCCTGTAGGCATTTTTTGCACAGTGTGTTATTCAACCAACTGCCATCTAGCTGTGTGACCTTGTTCACATTCTGTCTAAATATCCATAATATTACCGTCTCCAGAAAAAACACCGGAGTGACTTTTTTCAAGCAGCCATAATATATTTTACGTAATCCGTATCCATCGCTGTAGTAGTGTATAAGTTGACCTTTTAGGCATTATTTGCCCTGTAGGCATTTTTTGCCCAGTGTGTTATTCAACCAACTGCCATCTAGCTGTGTGACCTTGTTCACATTCTGTCTAAATATCCATAATATTACCGTCTCCAGAAAAAACACCGGAGTGACTTTTTTCAAGCAGCCATAATATATTTTACGTAATCCGTATCCATCGCTGTATTAGTGTATAAATTGACCTTTTAGGCATTATTTGCCCTGTAGGCATTTTTTGCCCAGTGTGTTATTCAACCAACTGCCATCTAGCTGTGTGACCTTGTTCACATTCTGTCTAAATATCCATAATATTACCGTCTCCAGAAAAAACACCGGAGTGACTTTTTTCAAGCAGCCATAATAAATTTTACGAGATCCGTATCCACCGCTGTAGTAGTGTATACGTTGATCTTGTGGGCAGTATTTGCACAGTGTTTTCTTCAAACCGCCATCTAGCTGTGTGAGCTTGTTCACATTTTGTCTAAATATTGATAATATTATCGTCTCTAGAAAAACCACTTGAGTTACTTTTTTCAAGCAGCATTCATATATTTTACGTAATCCGTATCCACCGCTGTAGTAGTGTATACGTTGATCTTGTAGGCATTATTTGCACACTGTTTTCTTCAAACTGCCATCTAGCTGTGTGTATTATCGTTTCCAGAAAAACCAACTGAGTTTTTGTTGTTGTTGTTTTTTTAAAAATAATGCCAGGCAAAGGCAGGCCGCCACGCAGAGGCCGTGCTAGGGGCCGTGCTGCTATGCAATCCTGTGGCCCTAGCAAATTGCCCAGTTTTAAAAAGCCAATGACCCTGAACTCCCAAAATGCTGAAGAGGTAGTTGACTGGCTTACACAGCACACCCCATCCTCTACCGTTTCTAACTTTACCACAACATCCTCCTCATCCTCCACTGCTATGGCCACCCCACGTAACACTTCCTCCACCACCGGTGCCCCTTCTTCACTGGAGTCAGAGGAGTTATTTTCCCATGAGTTTCTTGAACTGAGTAATGCGCAACCATTATTGCCAGAAGAAGATGAAGGAGATGAGGACGTTACACCAGATTTAATTCTGGCAGAGAACACGACAGAGATGGACATAATGAGTGATGAGGAGGAGGTCCCCGCTGCTGCTTCCTTCTGTGATGTGTCAGAAGAAATTGATGCATCTGAGGAGAATGATGATGAGGAGATTGATGTTTTGTGGGTGCCTAGTAGAAGAGAGCAAGAGGAGGGTAGTTCAGATGGAGAGACGGAGAGTCAGAGAGGCAGTAGGAGAATAAGACTTAGAAGAAGCAGGGAGGACAGCCCGCAGGGATCAGTAGGGCAACAACATGTATCGGCACCTGTGTTCAGCCGGCCAACGCACCCGCCATTGCCGCCAATGCCGCCAACTTCTACTGTTACCGCCAGATCGCACACTTCCAAAAAGTCAGCAGTGTGGGATTTTTTTAATGTGTGTGCCTCTGACAAAAGCATTGTAATTTGCAATGAGTGCAGTCAGAAACTGAGCCTTGGTAAGCCCAACAGCCACATAGGTACAACTTCTATGCGAAGGCACATGAGCGGCAAGCACAAAGCACTTTGGGAGCAACACCTCAAAGGCAACAGGCAAACTAAAAGCCACACTCCTTCTGGTCCAGCATCTTACTGCTCTACCTCTGCTCTCCTTGACCCGTCTGAACCACCCTCCACTCCGCCTTCCACCTTGACCACCTGTTCCCATTCCCAGTCATCTGCCACCAGCCAAGTTTCTGTGAAGGCCATGTTTGAGCGTAAGAAGCCAATGTCTGACTGTCACGCCCTTGCCCGGCGTCTGACAGCTGGCTTGTCTGCACTCTTAGCCCGCCAGCTTTTACCATACCAGCTGGTGGACTCTGAGGCCTTCCGCAAATTTGTAGCAATTGGGACACCGCAGTGGAAGGTACCCAGCCGCAATTTTTTTTCTAAAAAGGGAATACCACACCTGTACCAACATGTGCAGAGCCAAGTTACCGCATCTCTGTCACTTAGTGTTGGGCCAAAGGTCCATATGACTACTGACGCATGGTCCTCCAAGCATGGTCAGGGCAGGTATGTCACCTACACTGCCCACTGGGTGAACTTGGTAATGGCTGGGAAGCAGGGAATGGGTAGCTCAACAACAACAGTGGAGTTGGTGTCACCGCCACGGATTGCACGCGGTTCTGCCACCACCTCTACTCCTCCATCGCTCTCTACCTCGTCTTCTTCCTCTTCTTCTTCTTACTCTGCTGCTGGGTCCTCCTTCTCCTCCTCCACACCTGTGCACCCCCAGCTCCCCCTAGGCTATTCGACGTGCCAGGTACGCCGTTGTCACGCTGTCTTGGGGATGACGTGCCTGGAAAGCAAAAACCATACCGGATCTGTACTCCTGTCATCTCTGCAGTCACAGGCCGATCGGTGGCTGACCCCACACCAACTGCAGATCGGAAAAGTGGTGTGTGACAATGGAAGCAATCTGTTGGCAGCGTTGAGACTGGGCAATTTAACACATGTGCCCTGCATGGCACATGTGTTAAATTTAATAGTCCAAAGTTTTGTCTCCAAGTACCCAGGATTCCAGGACGTTCTCACCCAGTCCAGAAAGGTGTCGGCCCATTTCAGACGTTCCTACACAGCCATGGCACGCCTTGCTGACATTCAGCAGCGCTACAACATGCCAGTCAGGCGTTTGATTTCTGACAGCCAGACTCGCTGGAATTCAACGCTCCTTATGTTGGAACGTCTGCTGCAACAACAAAGGGCCGTCAACGAGTACCTTTTTGAACTGGGTGGTAGGACTGGATCTGCAGAGCTGGGGATTTTTTTCCCCCGTTACTGGGTGCTTATGCGCGATGCCTGCAGGCTCATGCGACCTTTTGAAGAGGTGACAAATATGGTCAGTCGCACCGAAGGCACCATCAGTGACCTAATACCCTTCGCTTTCTTCCTGGAGCGTGCCGTGCGACGAGTGACAGATGAGGCTGTAGACCAGCGTGACGAGGAGCTGGAAGCGCACGATTTCTGGTCGGAATCACCAGAACGAACCCAGGCACCTGCTGCAACGCAGGGAGAGGTGCCAGAAGTGGAGTCAGAGGAGGAAGGTGGCTTTGTGGAGGAGGAGGAGGAGGACCAACAGGAGCAGGCTTCCCAGGGGGCTAGTGGTGACCTTTTGGGGACCCCTGGTCTTGTACGTGGCTGGGGGGAGGAGACCGTGGATGATGCAGTCCTTGATAATGAGGAAGCGGAGATGGATAGCTCTGCATCCAACCGGGGTCTTTCATGCTGTCATGCCTGTTGAAGGACCCCCGTATCAAGAGGCTTAAGGAGAAGGACCTGTACTGGGTCGCAACGCTACTAGACCCTCGGTACAAGCATAAAGTGTCAGAAATGTTACCAACATACCACAAGTCCGAAAAGATGCGGCATTTACAAACCAGCCTGCAAAACATGTTGTACAATGCTTTTAAGGGTGATGTCACTTCAGGAACTCATCAACATTCCAGGGGCAGAGGTGCCAGTAATCCTGCCACGAGCACACCTGCAAGGACAAAGCCCTTTGGCCAGTCTGTAACGTCTGTCCAAGGCAGCGCCACAACCCTTCTGGATCCACCCTCAAAGAACGCCTCGACCGGCAGGTAGCGGACTACCTGGCATTAACTGCAGATATCGACACTCTGAGGAGCGATGAACCCCTGGACTACTGGGTGCGCAGGCTTGATCTGTGGCCAGAGCTGTCACAATTTGCCATGAACCTCTTGTCTTGCCCAGCCTCAAGTGTGCTCTCAGAAAGGACCTTCAGTGCAGCAGGAGGGATTGTAACTGAGAAGAGAACTCGCCTAGGTCACAAAAGTGTAGATTACCTGACCTTTATTAAAATGAACGAGGGGTGGATCTCGGAGGGTTACTGCACGCCGGAAGACTTGTTCTGACTTCTATGCAGCTGTCCTTCTCTTCAAGCCTCATGACTCCACACACAGCTGTCCTTTAGCGTCCTCCTCCCTCCGCCACCGTTACAAACTAGGGTGCAAACCCTACTGGTTTAATTTTTTCTGGCCTCTGTGCTTCAGTGGCTGCAACCAAAAAAACTGGGCAAACAATGTCTACAAGGTCAACGTATGGCAAAAAATGACTATTTTCAGCATTTATATGGCATATTTTTTCTGGCAACTGTGCTTCAGTGGCTGCGTCCAAAAAAATGCATATTTTCTGCATTTATATGGCATAATTTTTCTGGCCTCTGTGCTTCAGTGGCTGCAACCAAAAAAATTTATATTTTCAGCATTTATATGGCATAATTTTTCTGGCCTCTGTGCTTCAGTGGCTGCAACCAAAAAAATTTATATTTTCAGCATTTATATGGCATATTTTTTCTGGCAACTGTGCTTCAGTGGCTGCAACCAAAAAAACTGGGCAAACAATGTCTACAAGGTCAACGTATGGCGAAAAATTACTATTTTCAGCATTTATATGGCATATTTTTTCTGGCAACTGTGCTTCAGTGGCTGCGTCCAAAAAAATGCATATTTTCTGCATTTATATGGCATAATTTTTCTGGCCTCTGTGCTTCAGTGGCTGCAACCAAAAAAATTTATATTTTCAGCATTTATATGGCATAATTTTTCTGGCCTCTGTGCTTCAGTGGCTGCAACCAAAAAAATTTATATTTTCAGCATTTATATGGCATATTTTTTCTGGCAACTGTGCTTCAGTGGCTGCAACCAAAAAAACTGGGCAAACAATGTCTACAAGGTCAACGTATGGCGAAAAATTACTATTTTCAGCATTTATATGGCATATTTTTTCTGGCAACTGTGCTTCAGTGGCTGCGTCCAAAAAAACTGGGCAAACAATGCCTACAAGGTCAACGTATGGCAGTTGTTTAAAGAGAACAGTAGATTACTAGCCAGCAAAGCTACCTAAGCTAAAATGTCCCTCAAATCCCTGCAGACTTCTGTCCCTCCAATACAGAGCAGTATCAAGCAGATTACTAGCCAGCAAACTTACTATCATCTGTCCCTGAAATCACTAACAGCTCTCCCCCTACACTATCTCTTCCAAGCACACACAGGCAGATTTTTCAGATACATTTTTGCCCTTGATCCCCCTCTGGCATGCCACTGTCCAGGTCGTTGCACCCTTTAAACAACTTTAAAATCATTTTTCTGGCCAGAAATGTCTTTTTAGATGTTAAAGTTCGCCTTCCCATTGAAGTCTATGGGGTTCGCGAACCGTTCGCGAACTGCTCGCATTTTTGCGCAAGTTCGCGAATATGTTCGCGAACTTTTTTTCCGACGTTCGCTACATCTCTACAGAGGAGCCCATGGGGTGAACATAACTGTGGCCACAAGGAAGATGCATGAGTATCCTGTACACCACTGGCAGGTATCCAGCACAAGTAAATATTAAAATATTAAAAAACGTACAACCTAAATATAACTACTGTATGCATTTAGACTCATACCCTAGAGCAACAATGTCCTGTAGTCTCACACATGAGTGCTCAACTGCTCATTTACCATTTGTGAAAAAAAATGAGTCAACAAGTTGCTGTCAGGTACAATTCTTTGGTTCTCTGGAATAGTGCACAGAGACAGCAGATTGCAAGTTGGTAGGCACAACTTGCCATTTAAGATGGGCAGCACAGTGGCATCCAAATGCAAGCCCTAATGTGCCCAACATGTAATTTTATTTTATAGGAAAATGCTGAAAATATTTTGGAGATCAGGTAAACATAAGCTTCTCTTGGAAAGTCTTTTTTGCTTGCAAGTACATTCGTGCATTTTGGCACGGGAAAAATATTGCCAGTAAATAAGTATATCAATTCCCCACCCCTTACTTCATTAGCATGCCTTCACTAAGATAACATGCAATTATGTATCTAAGCAGACATCTTGAAATTCTGAATAAACAAACCTGTCTTACCATTTAAATATATCTTTACTGTCCAACATATTTATTCAGAATAAAGTGAATATTCTACTGCCGAGTTACCTATCATCTTTAAATAAATTGTGTTTTTTAAAGGTCGTGCAGTTGTGACAACAGTTGTTTCTGTCTGCTACATGTAAAAATGTGTTCTTTGGGGCAGAAATCTTATTTTTTTTTATTTTTTTGCAGAGATACAGTCAGTTTTATTTTATTCAGCCATATTTCTGTTGTCTAAAGTGGGTTTTTTTTTTTGCTAAAAAAAATAAATAAACTCATTCCTCAGGTCAGGGTGGTAGAAAACAGTAGAAGTCACCTGTGGCCACAGGGCCTGTTTACCTAAGGGTAATAAATAATTCACTGACATAATTGTTACTTGTGAGAATTTTTGTTTCCCAAGGGAAAATGGAAAAGTGCAGTGGCAGATTGGGTTATTCAGGGCATTTTGCCTCCTGAGCAATTTTCAGCTCACTGGGTGGGCAACAAAGCACTTGGAATCACCCACACTTGTGGGTTATATGACCCAAGCCCAGACGGATATTTCTTAAATGACAAAATGTCCTAAATTTCCTGTCACCATTGCCTTTACCAACAAGACAAAAAAGTAGAATAAATGATTAGAAGATAAACCAGTGAACAAAACCCTTTGAAGTAAAGCAATGGTATAAAAAAAGTTTTAACCAAAATAATTTTGACTTTTCAGAATATACAGTAACATTAATGAAAGCAATGATAATAAAGAAAACAATACAGTGTTTAAAGCACAAATTCATTGGGGCTATGCACCAACGAAAATTGGACTTCTTTTGTAATACATTTTTTGCCCGTTCTATCAGGTAAAAATATGTTTACTCCAGTTTCACTAACGCACAGCAAAGCATTGTTATCTGAAGGTAATTTTCTGCATGGGTACTAAGGGGTGCTTGAGCTGGAACAAGCATTGATTTTTTTTTCTTTTTGTATTAATGTACCCTTCTTGGTTTGTTTATTTTGGCTCATAATTTTGCAAATGTAATTTTCACTTTCTTACATATTCTCAAATAGCTTTTAGTGTTGAACCTAATTTTGCATGACCAGAGGAAGTTATAAAAAGTATACCAGATATACTACATCATACCTACATATCACTCTCTATCCATCTTAAAGGAAAACTATACCCCCCAAACAATGTAGGTCTCTAGTTTTCCTTTAAATAAATTGTATGAACAAACACAGAGATAGCTTGAATCTCTGTAATGTGCTTTTCTACCCTGTGGAAGTTTTTATAAAATTACCAATGGATGAGAAATGTCATTCTAATGGAATGCTTTCATCTCATTCATCCAGATGGTGCAATTAGACTAGCAGGTGGGAAAGGTAACCATGAAGGGCGACTGGAAGTATTCCACAAGGCACAGTGGGGAACTGTGAGTGATAATGGCTGGACAGATCTGAACTCACAGGTGGTGTCGCCAACTTGGATACAAGTAAGATTCATTTTCTGTTACTCATGCAAAACATTATAATGAATAGATTTAAATATTCTAATCTGGCCTTTCATAATGCCTTGTCTTGTTTTCGCCTTATTTCTTTAAATAAAGCATGTATGGATTTATCAGAAACTTTGGGAATATAAAGAATGCTTACCATGTTTATCATGCAACATATTGTTTTTAATTGCTTTTAATAAAATTGCCAAATATGTCTTCTTGATATCCTCTACAATTGGGATACTATTTCTATCAATGTATCCTCCCAGGTATTTGGGTCTCCAAGTTGTTCTTGCTCTGTGGGAGGAGATAATTGTAGCTATGTACTGAGGGCTGTCTAGGGATAGGGGTGTATTGCAATATACAAAAACCAGTGCATGGAGGCTATAGATGTTAAGCTTGGTGTTACCATAAGAAAAAAATCTTTTAAAAAATCTTATCTTAAATGTACAATTTGTCCATTAACTAAAAAGACCATTTCAAGCGATATTTTCTAGTTGAAGCTAGGAAAACTGTGGGTGGCTGCCTGTTCGGCCCTGCAAATAAAATGTCAATGGATGAATTTCACTATGAACGATGAAAATTTTCTAACAATGTCGGACAAAAAAATCATTCTGTATGCCATTGTTTGGTGTCCACTCATGATAATTTGATGGATTTGTCGGATCGCATTAGAATTGGTTGTTAGGAGGAGAGAAATCTTAACATCTATGGCCACCTTTAAAGTTGTTGAGTGCCTATCTTACATCTGTTTTGGTGACAGAAAACAGGTCGCGCTCAAAAATTTAATCACACTACATTAAAACTACACCCATCTTTGCGGAGAACTGCCAAAATTGCCTTTCCTTGTAGCATCTCCTAACGTGGGTCTCCTCCTGCCTGTCCACTATCTCTACTTGGATGTCGAAATGCTAACGTTAATTAAACCTCTCTAAAATGGAATTGGTTCTCTTTCCTCCAACTAACACCATTAACATCCCGGAAGTATCCATCATAGCTAACAATTCCACTATCACCCCATCTCCCCGTGCCTTGGGGTTATCCTAGATTTTAAAAATATACTTTGCCACATTTACCCTCTCCTTTCTTCTTTTTTTCCCACACTTCCCCATTTACTTTCCGGTACAACTCCACTCTTCCCTTTATTGGTCTTTTTCTTTTCCCATTTCTTTTTTACATTCTTCACCATTTGCTCTTCCCCTCTTCTCTTCTTTTTCACTCTTTTCCCTTCTGCTATCCACTTTTCTTTCTCCACCATTTTATTTTTTATATTGTTTTAATCTTCCTCTTATGTTTTCACACTCCAATTATTATACTATGGTGGCATAATCTCATTTCTAGAAACCCCATGCTTCTTTTATGGGAAATACATTTCTATATCACTTGTAGAGCATATGGTCACTGAATAGTAATCTCTGGAATGCTCCTGTTTGTTTAGGCAGATAATTGCTGAAATAAAAGAGTATTCCATTTAACTGGTAGCTTTCCAGGTGTTAATAAAGCAGAAAAACAACAAAATCAAATATCAGAAATGTGAATCCGATTGTTTGTGGATTCAACCGAACAGAATTCCTTTTGTATATGAAGCACACAGTTGTAAAGGAATCAAAGTACAGATGTTAGCCTTTTTTATTCACAGCAGGTTAGTATATACTGTATTATACATGAATATGCACATGTATTTCTTATTTATATAGTGCTTACATACACAAAGCTGTACATTTCATACAATACATAAATACTACAGATCAGAGGGAAAACCATAGAAAAGATTACTAAAATCTGAAAAAGTACATCAAAGATTAAGTGAAAAGAGACACAAGAAAGGTATGCAGTCAAATGTAAGCCATTTACACAACTGTAGGATTTTATTGAAAAACAAAATACTTCAAATATAACAAGGTAAAAAAAGAGAGAGATTTTTTGAAAGGTGTCTGAAAAAAAGTCACAGAAGATGCCATATGCATGATTGTAATACTGTTGGTGACAATGTTGGTTTTCAGCCTGGGTTATATTACAGGGGCGCTCTGCCAATGAGGCGAGTTGAGGCACTCGACCTCAGACGGCAGCGCCACCCTGGTTACAAGGGGCGAAAATGCCGCTCCTGGAAACATGCAGTGCAGGTCAACTACCCTAGATCTACATGCCAGCAAGACCCATAAAACCCAACTTATCCTATTAACTGATCCTATACAAGCTGTTGCTTTACTATCTTTCATAAAAAGATTCTCTTGGAAAATAACACTCACATACACTTTGCCTCAAAGCACAGGCGATGAAGAAAAAAAAAACATGGCTGTCTCAAAATCACAACAATGACTGGTGTCATGACAGGGTCAGGGTCTCATTTAATTACCGTGCAAAAGTGCACACAGTTGAGTGTATTGAAAATATATAGACAACACTCTAGTGTGTCTGCTCCACCTCCTGTTCAAAATCGCACAAAATTGTACCTACTGATATTGGGGAAACCCTGTGGCTACCGCTACCTTCAGGCTGTTTATAATTCTAGGCTGGGAATGGCAAGTGTTATTGTTTTGGCTGGGTTGACTGTAAGGAGTGGTAATATGGGTACATTATTTTTTAACAGACAATAATAAAAGAACAATCCTTTGGTTTTCATCTTGACATACATTATATTTGCTCTTTACATACACACCCTGCCTCTCTGTCGAATAGTTTCAAGATTAAAATTAAGGAGAATTTACATTTCATTGTGTATGGTCATCGTAAGGATGTTTGCTGTATCTTAAATCTAATTCTCACAGGATGACAGGAAGCACAGTCTTCTCATGTGTTTAGTAACAGGCATTAATAGGATCTTCTTGTGAATATGAATACAGAGCAGATTGCAGCCAGAACATTACTCTGCTGATTTTTGTTGGCCTAAAATCCGTGACCCCGTGAGCATAGTGACACTCTAGGCATTATCAGTTCTGCTTTTTTGGTTAAGATAGTGTAGGGGATCAGACACCCCTTCCCCCTGTCTGCCCATGACATCACTGAGCCCGGTTATAGACAGGGGCATGACCGAGTGGCTGGAAGCCCCAGAGGCTGTCTGAGAAAAAGAGAAGGGCCCAGGAAGAACCTGGGTTTGGAGCCAAATGTAAGGGCTTGCGAGAGAGAGGTTGTAAAAGCACCCCTGCTGCAGCCACCAGCCAGAGCCAGTGCATGTGAGACTGTCCAGGAGTGCAGGCATGCTGCTGTTTCATACTATGCAGTTTTGGAGTAGAGTTCCGCATCTCTAGAAGTACAGATAAACCATCCTGTTCACTGCCAAGCTGCTAGAGACTGGTGCCACTAGTAAGATTGATCCTGCTGCAGAACTGCCTGTAATCTCCAGTGTGACTGCTTCTGAGAGCACCCCAGTGAGTGAGCTACCCAATGGAGGATATTGGCAAGGATACAAGTGTGGGGCCCTGGTTTGAGGACAGGTCTTGTGCATTTACTTGCCACGTGGGAGTGACTGCTAAGTTCCAAAAGGAGAGGTACTTGGAAAAGGTAGCACTACCTTGGGTATAAGAGCCCTGGGAAAGGGACATTCCATTTAAACTGAACTGTGTGAGAAGTAACCCCTTCCAGAGTAATTTGGACTGTGATAATAAAAAGGACTGTGTTGGAGAGGCAGTCAGAGTTCTACCTAACAGTAAGTAAGGTAGGTCCCACGTGTTCCCAGTGCAGGAGTGCATTGTGAATTAGATTGCCTAAGTTCTTTTATTACCATTTTACATAAAGTTTTATTTTCCTAGTCAAACCCCACTGAGGTCTGCTCCTCAGTGTCCACTAGGTGGAGGCACTGCGCTGTAAATCCCCCTATTGACTCATCTTACAAGATGTTGTCAAAATACTATATATTACACAAGTAAAATATTTAGGCAAGATAAGGAAAAACAGATTCAACAGCTTGCAAACAAAATGAATCAAACATCTTACCATCTGGAAGTATGAACACAATGGCTTTCATCACATGAAAACTTGCAGACATGCAAGTAACCCACAGAGCTTGATACAAACAGAAAATAAATAAGAATGTTTGTTTTCAAAATAGTCGGTGACATAAGCAAACATCAAACCAACCCCTTGAGAAACCACATACAGACACATGGGATAGTCTTGAAATCTCCGCTATGGTCAAATAAATAAGTTCAATATACTATTTTTGTTTTATTTCATAAATAGGAATATATACACTTTGCAAACAGTATTTGACTGTGGTTTGGTAAATGTTTTTTAAAAAAAATTTGATCTGGTTTCTGTGTACAATGAGACTTTGACTGTAGCCTATAACTAGGGTTGCCACCTTTTCTGAAAAAAAAAAAAAAAAAAAATACCAGGCATTATATTATTCTAAGTCACTTTTTATTGCTTTTTAGACTCAAATTCCAGATCCAATTGGCTCCAAAAGTCTCCCAAAGTCTGTTTCTATGCCTATAATTTCAGATCCAATGTAACAGTCTACAGATTCCCATGTTGGATATCCTACACCTTTAGATTTATGTAACCATATTCTGCTTAATCTTTCTGTTACTTTCAGAAAATGCTGAGGGAATTGGTCTAGCTAGTAGGACTGTTACTAAATTCAAAAATTAAATTTTGCAACTGTCTAGAGTGCTAGTTAAGTTGAAGTAATTCTTTATATAAAAAATGTCACTGGTTCTATCTACTGCAACAGTAGGGGGTACCTTAAGTATTCTATGAGAGTAAGTTTAATATTAGAAGCTGAAATCTCCAATCATTATTATTTGACTCTTCTTTCTTACTAGTGTCACTGTATAAATTATCTTGAAGTTTCTCTATCTGTGCAGCTCAGATGTTATTGAATGTCTATGGAAAAGCCAAAACTTTGGCATCCTAGAGAACAGAATATTGCGGCAGGTTCATTAATGTAAACGGACAGAGAAAAAAAAATATATAGGTATGGGATCTGTTATCTGGAAACTCATTATCCAGAATGCTCCGAATTAAGGACAGGTCATCTGCCATAGACTCCATTTTATTAAAAATGATTCCTTTTTTCTCTAATAATAAAATAGTACCTTGTACATGATCCAAACTAAGATATAATTAATCCTTATTTGAAGGAGAACCAGCCTGTTGGGTTTATTTAATGTTCATGTAGACTTAGGGGCCGATTCACTAACTTCGAGTGAAGGATTCGAAGTAAAAAAACCGAATTTCGAAGTGTTTTTTGGGCTACTCCGACCATCGAATGGGCTACTACGACCTTCGACTATGACTACGACTTCGAATCGAACTATTCAAACTAAAAATCGTTCGGCCATTCGATTGTCGAAGTACTGTCTCTTTAAGAAAAAGCTTCGACCCCCTAGTTCGCCAGCTACCAAACTCAATGTTAGCCTATGGGGAAGGTCACCATAGGCTTGGCTAACTTTTTTTGATCGAAGGATATTCCTTCGATCGTTGGATTAAAATCCTTTGAATCGTTCGATTCAAAGGATTTTATCGTTCGATCGAAGGAATAATCGCACTATTTGCGCTAAAATCCTTTGACTTCGATATTCGAAGTCAAAGGATTTTAATTCCCAGTCGAATATTGAGGGTTAATTATATATACCTGAAGGTATAAAGATCCAAATTATGGGAAAGGTCTGTTATCCTGATAAACCCCACGCCCCGAGCATTCTGGGTAACATGTCCCATACCTGTATAACTTGTTTCATTCGAGGTGTTGTTCAGGCATTTAACCAGTCTTGGCTGAGGCATTATGTTAATTTATAAATCATTGCAAGAAAACATTTATAATGCTGTTTTGACCTTTTATGTTTGTGCTGAGCTCTTACCATCATAAACAGCATTCCATTGACATTTGCTTCAATAATGAATCTAGCAAAGTTTGCCTCATTAAGACAAAGCAATCACTGCCCACAGATTTGGCTTGTGATAAGAATTTAGAAAACAAAAATGTATCATTATGTTTGTTTAGCATCTGGACAGGCAGGTGTCCGGAGATTTCTCTAAAACTCTTAACGGGGATAACCTGACACATTTCAGAAATTTTCACCATTGTAAAATTGTTGAAATTACACATCATCTTGATAGTCGCAGTTGTAATAATTTTGGACAAAAAATCTTGGTCGGAAGATGTAAAAGTAGATTTGAGGCTTGCCATCATCATCCTTGAGACTTACATTTCTTTATATTGTTGTGATTGGATAGTTCTATAACATTCACCTTTGTTCACTTCTTTCTATTGCCCCAGAGAAGTTAAATTGCTGTATATTAGTTCCACTTGGCTTTCATTTAGGAAACCCAATCATAGGCAGATGGATTTGAAAGCTTACTTTACTAATGATTGTAGCTCTTTGGGGGTAGGCTAGAAAGGCAAAAGCAGCAGGTAATAAAACATCTGTTTGGAGTGAAAGGTTCCACAGTTCCCAAATGATTGACATCTCGTCATTAGAACAACAGGATTTACTGTTTGCCAGTTCTCTGCCTGACTGAGTGTCTAAAGCTGATTTACACAATCCAAGAACGCTGTCAAACTTAACATACTGCAAAACTGCCAGAAATCAGGGCACAATAAATATCAAGCTTCATTTTTTTTTATTTATAGACAGCCATTCTGTATTCTGACATAGAAATGAATAGCATATACAGAACCAAGATGCATTATTTAACAAAAGACTACATGTGCGTTCATTCCATATATGTAAATGCCATAACCAATAGATCTAAAAGGTTCTTATTTCCTGATTTCCAATTGAATTAGCTTGAAGCAGGACAAACTTACAAGTAATTCCCCCCCTACAGCTGTTGCTGACGACTTGCTGGATTCATATTCGCAGCAGCCTACAGCTGGCTCTGTAAAATAGAACAGTAGTCCATTAGTGCGACAGATAAAAAATACAGATGTCTCCATTTTTGAACATGTCTGCTATACTAGCAGTTTAGATCCAAGCAAGAATAATTTCTCTATCCCAGGGAATAATATAGGCAATAATTATGTGTGACTTTGATTGAGAAGTCTCGCTTGTTGAACCCGTCTATACAGCCTTAAAAAAACGTATAACACAGTACATGAACCAGCTACAGATACAAACCATCTGTGCTACCCAAACCAGTGTACTGTAAAACATACTATTTAATGTCCTTGAAAAACCAAAAACCCTCATATTTCACATTTTCATTACCTCAATTTTCCTAAGACTGGTATCCGTTACAGAAGTAGAAGAATTAACTTCAACCACTGGGTGTTATAAAACACACATTAATATTGTGGTTTAGAGTGTGTAAACGTACTTTACAAATGCATTTTATAAACATCTGTAGAAGGTTGGTAGCTAATGTAGCAATGACACATTGAGATTTGAATATGGTTGGCATTCAGTTTTTTTCGTCAAGCCTCATTTAGGGTGACATTGATAAATTACATTTCTGAGCAAAGATTTTTGCATTTGTTGAATCTCCTTAAGCTCTTGCTTTACTGCTTTTGTAGCTAGAGGGGCCTAACATGACTATACCTGGCTGTACCTGGTCAACTATTATTATTATAAACATGCATTTATAAAGCAAAAACGATAGATGGGTGTGAACATAAAGTGAACACGATTCCCTTGTAGCTAGGGATGGGCGAATTTTTTCGCCTTGTTTCTCCGAAAACATTACGCCCATAGACTTGTATGGCGTTGTGCGTCTAAATAAAAAGATGTGCGTCAAAAAAAATTTTATGCCCATAGACTTTAATGGGCGTCAGCGACATTTCGCCAGCAGTGAATTTTTGGCGAAGTGAAACAGGTAAAATTTGTCCATCCCTACATTGTAGCACGCACTCAATGGAACAGCAGACAGCGGTGTGATTAAAACATCTTTATTCACCGGATAATCCTCCTAGCGCATTTTGTGTAAACACACACATACTCATAAGAGTCTACAGTCTTGAAATTGTAAGCAATTCATGGAAAGAACTCTGTCCCAGATTTATTTCTCTATCATCTAATAAATACAAGCCATGAAAGTGCCAGATGTATCAAATGAGGTTCAGGTATGGAATCCCTTATCCAAAAACAAATAATTTATGTAATAATAAAACATCACCTTGTACTGCTTGATTCCATATTTTGGGGTGAAACAATCCTATTGGGTTTAAATGATTTTTTTAAGAGGATTAAGGAATGCTGAATCCCCAGGCTCCAAGCATTCTGGATAATAAATTCCATACCTGTATAAATACCAACCTTTATTTTTTGTTGTTGCTGGCATTGTTCCATTTCACTTGTGTTAATAACCATGATATGTACATATCTGCAGAAATTATAATTTTATATAATACGTTTTTTTAAGGGTCAGTACACAGGGTCGCCTGGGGACTAATTGCCTCTTCTTCTGGGTGACAATCTATCCAAACTACCTTTGCGTGTCTTCCCGTCCGCTATAATGAAAAGTCACCTGCGCTAAAGCATATGCGGCACTTCATTTTCTGAAGTCGCCAAAAGTTGCCTCAGAAGGAAACTTCGGTCGAATTCGGAAAACGAAGTGCCGCGTGTGCTTTAGAGGAGGCGACTTTTCATTATAGAGGGCGGGAAGACACGCAAAGGTAGTTTGGGTAGATTGTCACCCAGTCGTGTGGACTGACCCTAAGAGTCTAAAAGTTTTAGATCACCCAGTTATCATTCAGTTATATCTTCATGGTTTGCTTCTTAGATTTACTTGTAATGGAGACACCAAAAAAAGAGGATATATCTGTGGGAAAGCAACAGTGCTAGATTTGTCTATGTGATGCCACTACATTCAGCACTTAAAGGGATAGGCAGCTAGATTGTAGCATAGTGTCTTACCAGACAATATGTAGGTGTGTGCTTTAAGGCTTACTCTCTACTTAAACATAGGTGACATATAAAAGTTATTGTCATTTTTTAGGCGTAATGACCCAACGATATGTGGCAGTTAATATAGAGAGGAATGTAGGGTGCAAAGTTTGCTCCAGCTTTTTTGTATTGCCTTTCGCTTTGTAAATGTCCTTTACTATCTCTACTCAAACAAGTATATACAAGTGCAAAAGATTAATCATTTTCTATCTGCATATGATTTGACAAAAATAAATGTTCTGTTGCTCTGTCTGAGCATCTGTTTTACTTTAAGTCTATATCCTCTCTAATGATTTAACACAAAGTGATATTGAGATCCTGCTGCGAATGTGCAAGTGTCATTCTCTTATATGAAACACTCAGAACTGAGCCTGAAAATGCATGAACCAAAGTAATGAATAAATAATAAAGAGAAAACAATAGACAGGAAATAATGAAATAGTTGTCTTAAAAGCCCTTTGATAACCATAAACAGTGAAGGGTGAACAGGCGAGGAAAGTTCTCTTCCTACTTATGAAATGCTTGTATTCAATAAGATGAATTGAGAACTTAACCCTTTCCCTGCCAGCCATTATGTCCTAAATGCGAACATCTATGGCAAGCAGTTTTTAGATATTTTGCACTCTTTCACTTTAAGGGCATTTCCTGGGGTGGTCTTTTAGTTTACCCAGGAAAACAATATTGTTTTTTTTCAGGACAACCTGAACTTTCACAATATGCAAGAATTTTGGTGTAATTCTACTTCTGTAAAAAAATATAGGCTTCTAAGTGTCTAATAAAATGAAAAAAATCATGTTTCACAAAGAACAATCGCATATATCAGAAACATCATTTATTTTATGTTCTAGAACACAGCCGATTTGGAAAGGTCTGTGTCTCCTGAACACGGCAATACCAAATATATATCGTTTTATGGAGATTTCTCACTTGTGTAGATCGAAATCTACAAGCAGTACACTACCAAATTTCCAAAGCACCGCTCCCCAAACGGCATACTTCTGATTTCAAGGCCAAACATTCCACTAACAGTAGGCTTACCCAGGGCCGCTCCGGCCATGAGGCAAGGTGAGAATCTTGCCTCAGGCGGCACGGAGCGGCCAGTTACCAGGGGCGGCAAAAAGCCGCCTCTGGTAACTTTAAGAGCCGAATTTCCGTTTTTTAAAACGGAAATTCGGCTCTTCTAGCGCAGCGAGCGCAATAGCGCTCACTGCACTAGCGATGCGGCCCCTCCTCCACCCGCTCCGACGCTGGTAGTTAGAAGAGCGGAGCAGGAGGAGGGGCGGCATTGGGGCTGCTGCCTCAGGCGGTAGCAGCCCCTGAAACGTGCCTGGGCTTACCCTAGAAAACTATCCATTATTAGAAAGAACAGATTACCCAAAAATGGGTAAATATATCTTTGTACTCCAAACTACCAAGTTGCAATTGTTTCCTAAAGTTATAATGTTTTATAGAAATTGGTGATTTTTTTTGAAAAAAACTTCCACTCTACAGCATCATATCTCCCACACATCATTAGGTATCAATGTAAAACACCCCAAATATGAAAGCCTGGGGTCCACTGAACAGTTTGATGCCCAATATGTATAGGTTTACCTAAGCATGTGGTATATAGGGGCCCTAAAATGTAGACACTTCATTTGAGCTATCAGTTCTGTAACTCCAGATACTGCAAAATCAACACATTTACATGGTTTGGGGGGGGGGGCAAAGTTAGAAAAAAGTACATTCACCCCAGAAAACCATATATTTTCGGAAAGTACACATTCCCCCAAATCCAAATTGGATATGCATGGCACCAAGCCACAAACCCTTCCTAAATTTGGCAATTTTGGTTCCATTTTCTAAAATCACCTCGAAACTTCCAACCTGCAACATCGTATTTCCAACATACTATTATGTATCAATATAAGTCACCCCAAATATGAAAGCCTGGGGTCCCCTGAACAGTGTGATGCCCAATATGTATAGGTGTACCCAAGCATGTGGCATATAGGGGCCCCAAAATGAAGACACCCCATATGGTCTGTCATTTCAGGTACTGCAAAATCAACAGATTTACACAGTTTTGGGAGGGGGGCAAAAGTAGAAAAAATTAAGTTCACCCCAGAAAACCATATATTTTCGGAAAGTACACATTCCCACAAATCTAAATTGGGTATGCATGTCTTTCTACTCCAAAGTACCAAGCTGCAAACCATTCCTAAATTTGGTGATTTTGGTGGAATTCCAAAAATCACCTCAACATTTCTACCCTGCAGCATTTTATTACCCACATTCTTTTAGGTATCCAAAGAAATCACCCCAAATATGAAAGCTTAGGGTCCACTGAACAGTTTGATGCCCAATATGTATAGGTGTACCTAAGCACGTGGCATATAGGGGCCCCAAAAGGAAGACCCCCATGGTCTGCCATTTCAGGTACTGCAAAATCAACACATTTACATAGTTTTGGGGGGGGCAAATGTAGCAAAAAGTATAGAGGAGAGCACTCAAATAGCAGTTACTGCTAGAAAAATATTTTATTGACTACAAATCACACAAAATGTTTCGGGCTTTAAACATGCCGTGTGATTTGTAGTCAATAAAATATTTTTCTAGCAGTAACTGCTATTTGAGTGCTCTCCTCTATACTGCAGAATTTTGAGTTTACATAGGATTGGGTTAATCCTTTACTGAGGATTGAAGCATTGAGGAATCAACCCCTGCACGGCTGAGCGTAAGAACAAATTGTTTTTTGTAGAAAAAAGTATGTTCGCCCCAGAAAACCATTTATTTTTGGAAATCACACATTCCCTCGAATCCAAATTGGGTATGCATGTCTTTGTACTCCAAAGTACCAAGTCGCAAGCCTTTCCTAAATTTGGCGTTAAAAGCCACGGTTTTTACATTTCTGAAAATCACATTATAATCCCCTTTTTTCTATACAAAGGAAAATAGAAGACATGATAAAAGAGGCCTTAAACGTATCCATAATTGATGGCACATTAGCACAATTTTTACAACAAGCTCACCCTGTTACTCCAATTTTTTATACTTCAACTAAAATTCAAAAAAGGTTTGACTGCCCTCCTGGGCAGCCTATAGTCCCCTGCATAGACTCTGTACTTTCACTGTTTTTTATTTTCGTTGACAACATAGTGGGAGGCTATGTTCAGGAACACAATATACTAATGATTTCCTTGAAAAACTAAGGAGTCTAAAGGACATTCCACAAGATGCGATACTGGTAACACCCAATGTTTTCTGTTCCAGGATAATTTTTACATTCAGATCAGGGGGACGTGATGGGATCTAATGTGGCCCCATCTTATGCAAACATCTTCATGAATAATTTAAAAAATAGATTTATTTATAAGGATCAAAGATTCAGACAACACTGTATGGTGTGGTTTAGATATATCAATGATGTGTTTGCAATATGGACGGGGCCACAGGAGATCCTACAAACCTTTGTTCAATGTATCAACTCTACTTTGCTCCATATTAAATTTACCATACACACTGATAGCAAGCAAGTTGACTTTTTGGATACTATGGTTATAAAAGAAAAGTTAGTTAGTAACTGATTTGTTTGTGAAGGTGACAGATAAAAATACACTACTGCACTTTAATTTGTTTCATCCAATACAAACAAGAGTTTCTCAGTTCTTAAGAGTTGATAAGATAGTGTCAGAAGGTAATAGAAAGTTTGAACAATTAAACAAAATGGAAGATACATTTTTGCAGAGGGGATATCCTGTATCTCTTTTAACAAAACAAAGGGCCCTAATAGGTGTAAATAATTGTCAACAACCAAAGAAAAAAGTAAAAGGATTCCCTTTGTGTCGCAATATATGACAATCAGTGGTGAAGTCTCTGAGATAATTCAGAATCATTGGGGACTATTGAAAAATGGAATTCCGCAAATTGAAGCAGTTAGAGACCCAACACTGATGCCTTATAAACTAAATAAGACTATAGGAGGCATGCTTGTAAGATCTGATGTGGGTGGTAATCTTAAGAAGCAGCAACTTTTGCGTCCCAGAAAAAATGGATCCTTTCCCTGCCTGTCCTGTAGTTGTTGTTCAAATGTTTTGAAGGTGATATAGTATATAACCAACACAAGGGTACCCCCATTAAAATTAAGGGGTATTATACTTGTACATCTACTTATGTTGTTTATGCTATTAAGTGCCCTTGCGGTCAATTATATGTAGGACAAACTACCAGGATGGTCAGGGTAAGTATACGGGAACACAAATCAGCTATCAAACTAAAAAAAATGGATCAAGCAGTGTCTGCCCATTTCACCAAGAAAGGCCATGGGGTTCAACAGCTAAAATTTCAGATAATAGATAATGTACCAATGCTACGCCGGGGTGGCAATAGAGTAAAAGAGTTACTAATTAAGGAAGCGAAATGGATAAGCACTTTGGAAACTTTAGAACCCCGTGGTCTTAATCGAGAATACGATTTGCACCCGATATTTAGATACAGTAACTATGTTTTTAAAGTTTAGATGAGTCTTGCATTTAATTATAATGTTACTTTATTTCTTGCAGATTATGGGGTCTAGAGAATTGGTCAAGACAGTTTTGTGTGTTAGACACATGAGTAGAAGAATAGTTATGCAAGAAATAGATAAGTGACACAATTTGTTTCATAACAATGTATGTTTTTATTGAGGATATGTTGATACAATGTTAAAAGAAAGCCACTAGAGGGCACTGTGTAAGAACCTTATAAATCGTAACAACGTGTTTCAAACAGTATGCTTGATAAAGGGCAAAGGTTTGGTCAGAAACGTTGCATGTACCGGATCAGAAGCCAAATGCTACAATAAAGCCTTTTTATTCAAATATTCATTGAAGCTGTGCTGTGTTATACACTGGATATTCGCCAAGGGTCTACTGAACAGTTTGATGCCCAATATGCATTGATATCCCAAGGCAGCTGGCATGTGCGGACCCCAAATGTAAATAATGCATATGAGTTTTCTCTGTTGCCGATTCACCTTCTGTAAACATAGACCCTTGCCTTCATATTATGTGCCTCAAGACCCACCTAACAGCAAACACCCCCCCCCAAAACCATATATTTTTGGAAAGTCCACATTCTGACGCATCCAACAAAGATAAGACGTCTTTCTACACCAAACTGCAAAGCTTTTCTAAATGTAGAGATTTTTACAACATTTCTGAAAATCGCCTAAAAATGTTGCAGTTTGCCCCATTTATTGCACACAATGTTTTATGTACAAAGAAAAATCACCCTAAATATGGACGTCCGAGGTCTATATGCATAGATTTACCAAAGTATGTGGTGTGTACGGGCCCCAAATGAAAAACATAGAGAATCTTGCCTTAATATCATAAATATTTGCTCATAATCTAAAACCCTACCCTCCCCTCACTGAACTGAAAAAAAAGTAGCATTCCCATGAAAATGATTAATAACCGGTAGCAAGTGGGATGAAGTATTCTCTGTAAGGATCAGGCCCTGCAGTTCTGTTACCAGTGAATAAAGTGTTGCTTAGTTTGCCAACAGACAGAAAACAGGAGTGAGCTGACAAATGACATTGTCTGGCTCATGAATCTCAGCATTGTTTTCCACAGCCTATTTTATATCAGTAATTATTACACACAGCTGTACAATTGGAAAATCGCACTTGCAAAGAAATGACTCAGTGATGGAAATGGAGCGGTGGCTTGATTTGTTTATGCTCTAAATGGAGATATTGATGTATAACTTGCCAAGTTAAAATATAGATGGGTGAGTGGGTCAGCTGGTCCTAGTTATAAGATAGCTTTGTACATTTACTCTCCAATAAATGTGAGATAACTCTGAGAAGCACAGCTAGTTGTCTATTCTCTTTATCACATTATTTGTATTATTACGTTGCACTAACAAAATTGCCTGTGTACTTACCTGCTGTGCCTGGGGCAATAGCTTTTGCAGTCTGCCCTCAAATTAAAGGCAAGGTACTATCTGGTGCAAGGTGCAGCATGCAACTCTGTATTTAACACCTGTCATAAGTAGTTGATAAATACAGGGCTGTATAGCACCTTGTATACATTGGATATCTCTAGATTGCCTGTTGCACAAGATAGGGACAGCAGGCCCACATATTCCCCCAGCACACCCCTCATGAACACAGCACTCCTGAATGCAGACAGCACTGTAAATAACAAAAAATGAAAAAGTGTATGTGCTCCAGAACAGTGACATAACTATAATACAGCAGACTTTGCTGTCACCACTGCTCTAGAATGTAGTGGAAATACTTGTGCTTAAAGGAGCAGTTCACCTTTAAGTTCACTAAGTACTTTAAGTATGTTATAGAGGGGCTAATTGTAACTTTGGCCTTAATTTTTTATGTTCTATAGCTTTTAAATTATTGGCCTTCTAACTCTTTCCAGTTAGAACTCTTAGAACTGGAACTCTTTCCAGTTTTCAATTTCAATTTAGACAGGGAAGCTCCATGGGGTCAATTCTCCAGGGGGACTGAAGTGCTGAAACAGGGCAGATCCTGTAAAATGGGGACTAACGGTCATCTTATACTATATGAGCACTGTATATAAACTCTGCAGGCAGAAGCAACTGCTTGTGGAATGTGAAAACCGTAGATGTCTACAGTATATATTCACATCTATGTGTTCACACTCAGCTGTGTGCCAGAGAAAGACAGTGGACAGCCACTTCCAATAACTACATATATAAGTGCTATCCAACTTCTGTGTTATCAAGGGACAAAATTTTCAGGTCTACATGGTGGAGTACTCCAAAGAAAGTGAGCTTTTCAAGTGTGGATAGGGATTCTTTGGATGGTTCCCTTGCTGGCTCTTCCCCTATTTCTTCACAGAGTAATAGAAGCGAGAAGCCAAAGATGTATTCGTGGGAGTGCATCAACATTTTTTAAAGAAAGGTCATACGGGCACTGGCCAGTGGACACAGAAAAATGCAAACAGGGAACTGTGGAAACGTCAACCAGAGGAACCAACCAGGGAACAGGAGGACAAGAATCGATACGTCTTACGAAAGAAACATCCGAGAAAGTATTGAACTTGTCTTCAAAGGTCTTAACACCACTTCAAGTACAAGTATTGAGCAAGGGACTTTCTTTTTCACCAGATAGGAACTTTACTATTTTTGACACAATTGTTGATGTAAATAACTTTGTACGTAGAGTTGTACTTAAAAAACATTTCCTACAGATAGCACAGTTGAATAAGGGTTGAGGAATAGAGAGAGAAAACCCCCAACAGGGGAGAGATAGCAATGTGAGATTCAAAAACAAAAGCGATTTTTACCCAATACAGTTGAGGGGCCCCCTGGTAGAACAATTCCAGAGGAAAGTCGATGAGAGCCTATGGGAACTTGATTCTAAGGTCAGGAGACAGGGGGATAGGTTAACTAATTTGAGTGAGAAAGAGAAACAAGTATTGAATGTTTTAAAAAAAGATCAAAGTATAACCATCAAAAACGCAGATAAGGGCGGTATGGTGGTTATACAAGACTCATGACGTATAGAGCAGAAGCCCTTAGACAGCTTAGTGATCAAGAGGCGTATGTGAGACTAAAGGGGATCCCACTAAGAGGTTCCAGATGGAATTAGAGAGCATGATTGAAAGGGGGGTGGGGGACGGTGTGATAGATGTGGTATTGCGAGATTATTTAATCCCGCGATCGATAACTATCCCCGCCTTCTATCATCTGCCTAAAGTCCATAAGAAAGAGAGACCTCCTTTTGGAAGACCAATTACTTCTGGAATTGGCTCCCTAAATGAACATCTCTCCGAATGGATTGATGCACATCTGCAGCCCCTGGTGGGGCATTTGGATAGTTATACTAGGGACACCACACATGTATTACAGCGATTAAATGATACTGGACGGCAGAGAATTGCGCATGGGGTACGCTTGATGTGGTTTCCCTATATTCCTCAATACCTCACGCTGAGGGTATAAGTGCAATCCAGTATTGTTTGATAAAATACAGTGATTACTCAGAAAAAATGATACAATTCCTTTTGAGTGCCGTCAAATTCCTTCTGGAGCATAATTACTTTGTATTTGATGCCTGTTTCTATCTACAAAAGCGGGGTACAGCTATGGGTGCAAAATTTGCCCCCTCATATGCAAATCTGTATATGGGGTGGTGGGAGGAGACATACATCACTATGGAACAGAGGAAACATTAATAGGGTGTACCTGCGCTATATTGACGATCTATGATGTATTTGGCAAGGTTCCCAGGGGGAATTTGACAGCTTTGTGAGAGATTTTAATAGGAACAAGTTGAATTTAAGATTCACCAGTGAGTTCCGCCTGAACAAAATAGATTTTTTGGATGTGACATTACGAACAGAGGGTAATTTAATAGCTACAAGTATATTTCGTAAACCATGCAGTGGGAACACCCTATTGCATGCTTTGTCATGCTACCCAAGGAGATTGATAGAGGGTATACCTGTTGGTCAGTTCCTAAGACTTCGAAGGAATTGCTCAACGGATGGAGAATTTGGGTGGCAGGCACGGGATATGCAGAGGAGGTTCTTAGAAAGAGGATACAAGCAGAAAATTATACAAAAAGCCCTTCAGAGAGCAAGAAGAAGTGATAGGGGGGATTTGCTCAAAGAAACTGGAACCAAGGAGAAAAGCCAAGTTTGGTCAGAAAAAGTGGCACTCACAACTGGATATAGCAAACAATTTTTTGAGATATCTAAAATTGTAAAGAGATTTTTGCCTATTCTTTACGGTGATGAGCACTTCTTTGAGGTGTTGAGCCTGGGAATTAATATTGTCCCCAAATGAGCTCCACCTTAAAGGATATGCTATCACCCAGCTTATTTAAAATGGAATCTAAGAAACAAGATATGGGACCACTTATGTCCGTGGGTAGTTACAAATGTGGTAGTCGCAGATGTATCACCTGTGAACATATGAAAGTGTCTAAGAAGTTTAAGTCTACAGTAACAGGAAAGGAGTTTACAATTAAAGGCTACAGTAACTGTAACACTACATTTGTGATCTATTTGATCACCTGTTTGAAGTGCTGCATACAATATGTCGGTTGTACTGGTAGAAAATTGAAAGAAAGAGTGAGGGAACATATGAGTCAAATTAGGAACCCCAAAACAGTGGAAAAAAGTAACATCACTAAGCATTTTGCAATGTGTAGTGGAGGGGACATAAATCAATTCTCTATCCAGGGAATAGAGAGGGTGAGATTAGGAATAAGAGGAGGGGACCATCAGGAACTTTTGGAGAGGAGAGAAGTATATTGGATTTTTCACTTAGGAACAAGTTTGCCATTAGGGCTTAACTATGAATTTAACGTGACATGTTACACTTGAATGTATAAAAATGGTAAAGGAATATACTTATTATATAACACTACTAACGGTATGTAGCGATAATGATGACAGTGTATACAATTTATATGAATTTGGCAATAATGAAGTATGTGCAAAGTTAGAGATTAACTAATTGGTTTGAAAGTTAAACATATATACTGCTAGAATATAATGTTGTGCAATAATTAATTTTAAGGACTGTGTTGTTAACGAATAATCTGAATACAATGTACAACTTTAGACTATTATGTATAATATAAGGGAAATGGTACATACACCCTGTATAGGTATTATGGGTTAACAAATACAAAGAAAGCAGGGATAATTGCCTGCGACCCTGGATTGGTTTTAAACAAAAAAGGGGTGGGATCACCTGGGTTTAAATTCTGTACTCGACTCCTTACTGACAGACACGCCTATGACTAAGCGCCGGAGGGTGCGAAACGCGTAAGGTGGGATATGTGGGGTAGTATGTACCGAATACTTTTAGGGCACACATGGCAGAGTATGTCTCACACAGGCAGAGCAGGGCACACACAGGCAGAGTATGTCAGACACAGACAGAGCGGGGCACTCACAGGCAGAGCGGGGCACTCACATGCAGAGCGGGGCACTCACAGGCCGAGCGGGGCACTCACAGGCCGAGCGGGGCACACACAGGCAGATCGGGGCACACACAGGCAGAGAGGGGCACACACAGGCAGAGCGGGGCACACACAGGCAGAGCGGGGCACACACAGGCAGAGCGGGGCACACACAGGCAGAGTATGTCACACACAGGCAGAGCAGGACACAGACAGGCAGCAATTCTAAGCTCTATAACCCCTGCAAACAGTAGCATAATTATAGAGGAGGCAGACCTTGCAGTTGTGGGGGGACAGAGGAACGCAGTCTGCTTCGCCTACAGTATAGAATTCCTACTCTCCGGCTGCTCTCTTACCTGAGACGCGAATGGGCAGGAGGGCAGGGGGTGGGGGAGTGGGTCTGGGTAGGGTTGGCTGTACGTGCCAGGATCCTCCGAAGATTATTTTTTTCCTTTACCACATATTTATGCCACTGGTTGCACTACATATAACAAGTGCATGACCTTTTAACCGCAAAAGCCAACAATCATTTCTCACTACTAATACTGCTTGATCTCTCAGCCGCATTTGACACTGTAGATCACCCTCTCCTCCTCCAGTCCCTCCAGTCACTTGGCCTTCGTGACACAGCCCTGTCCTGGTTCTCTTCTTACATCACCAATCGTTCCTTCAGTGTCTCCTACAATGGAGTATCATCTTCTCCCCTACCTCTTTCTGTTGGAGTTCCTCAAGGCTCTGTCCTAGGACCATTACTATTCTCCCTCTACACTTCCTCCCTTGGCAAATTAATAAATTCGTACGGTTTCCACTACCACCTCTATGCTGACGATCCTCAGATCTATCTCTCATCTCCGGATCTCAACCCAGAACTCCTAACTCGCGTCTCCTCCTGCCTGTCCGCTATCTCTACCTGGATGTCGCAACGCTACCTTAAATTAAACCTCTCCAAAACTGAAATGGTTCTCTTTCCTCCAAATAACACCAGTAGCATCCCCGAAGTATCCATCATAGTTAACAATTCCACTATCACCCCCTCTCCCCAGGCCCGGTGCCTTGGGGTTATCCTAGATTCTGCCCTGTCATTCACTCCTCATATCCAGTCACTTATTAAATCATGTCACTTCCACCTAAAGAACATATCCAAAATACGATCATTTATCACCCAAGACGCTGCCAAAATTCTTATTCACTCTCTCATCATATCGCGTCTAGACTACTGTAACTCGCTTTTAATTGGCCTCCCCCTCCAGAGACTGTCACCTCTCCAGTCCATAATGAACACTGCTGCGAGGCTCATACACCTCAGCAACCGCTCCTCCTCTGCCTCGCCATTCTGTCAATCCCTGCACTGGCTTCCGTTACCTTTCAGAATCAAATTCAAATTAATGACACTGACTTTCAAAGCACTTCACAACTCTGCTCCACCCTACATCTCTGAACTCATCTCTATATACTCACCCACTCGCTTACTACGCTCCTCTACTGACCTCCTACTCAACTCTTCTCTCATTACCTCCTCACATGCTCGCATTCAAGACTTTGCAAGGGCTGCACCCCTCCTCTGGAACGCTCTCCCACGGTCTGTCCGACTTTCTCCCAACCTTTCTACTTTCAAAAAATCTCTGAAAACGCACTTCTTTCGAGAAGCCTACCCTCACTCTGCTTAACTACCAAACGCAACACCACATACAGTACCACATTTCTCACCCACTTACTTCGATCTTGCCCACTCCCACACCTTGTGTATTACTCCCTCCCCTTTAGACTGTATGCCTATGCATAGGGCCTTCCTCACCTTTTTGTACCTGTATTGATTGTGACGTTTGTTACTCCATATATTCCATATATGTAATTCGTGTGATGTAGTTGTATAATCACATTTACTTTACAGTGCTGAGCAATATGTTGGCGCTATATAAATACATGTTAATAATAATAATAATATGCTCTGTTCTCATACACAGACCCTTTAAAACGCTGTACTCCCTGTCCATTCTAGTGGTTAATTTAAATGGTAAATTTGGTACATTCTATTGATCTTTAGCTGAAGTCTACAGTTATTTTTGCAGTGAGAGAATAATCTTTAACATACTATTTATTTCACATGAGGCACAATAGTACTGTAGGATTATAACAATTAATCCATTATTTTTTTGGAATTTATCATTCACAGTAACAGCAAAAATAGGTGGTGTAATCCCTTAAAGGATCTATGAAAATCTATTGATAACAGCGGCATAATGATTTGACCCCCCACAAAAATTGTTTCCACCTCTTTCCCTGGCCAAAATATTGAGTCACATGCAGCACCCCAATTTTACCTGTGTGATAGGTCACCCTGGGGGCCCTGTGGACATCGAGTCTGCTTCTTATATTACGTCACCAATAGCTGAACATGAAACTTGAAAGTTGATATACTGATTTTAAAACTATGAAAACAACATAAAATTGTCATAATGAGCACGGAAACTTCCCATATTACTAAGCCACTGTATAAAAAAATGGATAGTTGTACCATGCTTTTTACTGCATGCGTGACCAGTCTTCATGGGGTCTCATGCATAGTCACAAAAGATGGCAAAGGCAAGTGCAAATTGATTTGTATTCTTATAATACAAATATACTCCCTAGCACAATTGCCCCTTCATAAAATTGCTGTAAAATGTTGTGTCTACCACTAGGAAAAAACTATGCTAGACCTGGGGCACATATTGCAACTGCATTGTTATGAGCCTCACACACCTGCACATAGGTGCAGGCAAAGGATTTGTGTATATGGTTCCCAAATGTTATATCTCTGGCACATGCATTTTGGCACAGTGTATGACGAGAGCCCTGGACATAATTGGTCAGTGACAGGTGTATTTATCAGGGCTTCCAACCGGTGCATTAAGGCTGGGTGTAAAAAATTACATGATGTTTTAGAGCAGACACATTTCTGTGTATACATATATTATAGTAAATGAGGCCCATATCTAGCTATGTAACAGGGGCAGGTAAGGGATATGAGAAACTAGTGGGATGAATTAGGAAATGAGGTCACAGAATCTCTATCTCTGAAAATATAACTTAAACATTTTTATTCACAATACACTGACATCACTAGTGATCGATGAGGAGATACCCTATGCTCTAAACTTACATGTATATGATTTATTTGTTACAAGAGCAGAATATTTTCTAATTTTCTGCACATTTCTTTTTACTGATCACAGCCATTATACTTTTTAGAGGTTAAACAAATATAACCTGTCTAAGTCTACCTTTCAAAGGGTTTATGAATTTTCATTTTTAGATCTTGTATCTCATTACAAGCCTGACTAAACAAAAATAAGCAAGAGGGGGATCTGTAACCTAGGACCATGATATTCGGAAAACTCATCAGAAAAACCATTTAAACTTAAAATGTGAAGTACTCAGTGTCAAGGAAACAAAAGGCTGAGGACCCTACACCGTAGGGCTTACAGTCTAAATGGGAGGGTAACATACAGACACAATTCAGAGGGGTATTAAGGTGCTGTGGGTTACAGTTTGTAACACTGTTATATAAGTGCCAGTTCAGGTGTTATCCAGGTGCTCCCAGAGGTAGTCTTTGAGTTTTGTTTTAAAAACACTGAAGGAGGATTCTCTCCTGAGAGATTCAAGAATGGCATTCCAAATGTAAGGAGTCGCAAGAGAGAAGGGTTTGATACGGGAAACAGCAGTAGTAGCGGTTGCTCTGAGAGGAGCGGAGGTTTCGGGCAGGAACATATAGAGAAACAACAGATGAGATGTAGTTAGGTGCAGAGGAATGAAGTGCTTTGAAGGTTATGAGGAGGAGTTTATAAGTTATTCTTTGTTTTATAGGAAGCCATGATAAGGACTTCAGCAGCGGCGGGGCCTATACCCTTTTGGATGAGAGGAGGATAATTCTGGCAGCAGTGTTTAATACAGACTGTAGAGGGGAGAGATGGGAGTTAGGGAGGCCAGTTAGTAGAAGATTACAGTAATCTAGTCTGGATAGGATGAGAGCATGCATAAGCGTCTTGGATGTGTCAGGTGAAAGGAAGGGACAGATTTTGGCAATATTGCGTAAGAAAAAGTGACAGGTTTTGACAGTGGTGTTAATATGATCAGAGAAGGAGAGAGAGGAGTCAAAGATTACCCCCAGACAGTGTGCTGAGTTGACAGGTTAATGAGCATGCCATCAATAGAGATAGTAAATAGGGGCATAGGACCAGGCTTAGGTGGAAAGATGATACGTTTCGTTTTTGTTAGGTTGAGTTTGAGGTGGTGCTGGTTCATCCAATTTGAGATAGTCAGGAGGCAGTTCGATATCTGAGCCTCTGTTTCAGCTGTTAATGAAGGGGTGGATAAATATATTTGGTTATCATCAGCATACAGATGATAATTAAAGCCAAATGAATGGATGAGATCTCCCAAAGACAGAGTGTACAGGGAGAACAACAGCGGACCAAGTACAGAGCCTTGCGGCACCCCCACATTAAGTGGGACTGGAGATGAGGTTTTGTTATCATAGGAGAAAGTGAATGATCGGTTAGAAAGGTAAGAAAAGAGCCAAGATGCGGCCTGGTTAACGGATGCCAAGTGAATAGAGAATCTGCATCAGGACAGAGTGATCATCTGTATCAAATGCAGAGGATAGGTCAAGGAGGAGAAGGATGGAGAAGTGACCTTTGGCTTTGGCAACCTGAAGATCATTTGTAACTCTGCACAAAGCAGTCTCAGTAGAGTGACCAGGCCGGAAACCAGATTGTAGAGGGTCCAACAGATCATGGGTGTGTAGAAAGTTAGTAATACGGGAGAACACAATACGCTCTAGGAGTTTAGAGGCAAGTGGTAGAAGGGAGACAGGATGGTAGTTTGATAGGGTCAAGGGGGCAAGTTGTGAGCGGGGAGGACAAAAGAAGCTTGGAGACTTCAGACATTGTTACCGGAGGGAAGGAATTAAGACATGCAGAGGGGGGCTTAGGAAGGAGGAGCTGGTTTACATTAGTAGAGGTAGGGATCTGATTGCGGATGGACTCTACTTTGTCTTTAAAGAAATCAGCAAAGTCCTGAGGAGAGTGTGTCTAGTTGACTGATACTGTTGATGAGGGATGGAGAAGATTATTGAAAAGAGAAAACAGGCATTGTGGGTTGGATTTGTTATTGTTTATAAGGGTACTGTAGTACTCTTGCTTGGCTTTTGACAAGGCAGAATTGAGGCAGGACATTAGAAATTTATAGCGAATAAAGTCTGCTTGCGTACGGGATTTCTTCCACATACGTTCAGCAGATCTCGTACAGGAGCATAAGTATCTGGTTTGTGAATTCAGTCAGGGTCGTGGGTTCAGAGCATGTGTACGCTTAGCCTGTAAAGGGGCTAATGAGCCAATGGTTGAGGATAGTATGTGATTATACTCATTTACCAGGATATCAGGATCAGACGTTTCCTTAAGGGAAATGAGACTGGACCTGAAAGACTGAGCTAAGGCTGGAAGGTCAATGTCACGTGTATCCCGGACTAAGACAGTGGGGGAAGAAGCAGGTGGGCACGGAGAGTGAGAGATGGAAAATGTGACCAAATTGTGATCGGAAAGGGGGAAGGGTTCACTGTTAAAACCAGAGAGTTTTTTTTAGTAAACACTAGATCCAGAAAGTGGCCATCCTTATGGGTAGGGGTGTTTATCCACTGCTGGAGCTCAAAGGAGGAGGTTAGGTGGAGAAAACGAGAGGGCCAGGGTTGTGAAGCATCATCAATGTGGAAGTTGAAATCCCCAAGAATGATTGATTGCAGGGCTGTCAGTGCAGAGGAAGAAAGAAAGCCAGGTGTCAGTCAGAAAGGAAGACAGCAGAGGAGGAGGCTGATGGAGGTCTGTAAATGACAGCTACACGCACAGAGAGAGGGTGGAAGATGTGAATGGCATGCACCTCAAAAGAGTTAAATGAGAAGGCTGGAGCAATAGGAATACTTTTGAACCGACAGCAAGAGGAGAGGAGGATTCCAACTCCCCCACCACGTCCAATGGTTCGAGGGGTGTGAGAGAAAGATAGACCGCCATGAGTGCAGCCTCAATGGAGGTATCATTCTGTGAGAGCCAGGTTTCTGTTAGCGCAAGAAGACTAAGTGAATTAGCGCAAAAATGATCATGGATTAATGTGGATTTGTTAGAAGCGCACAAGAAAAGGGAAGACAGGAAGGAGGAAGAGTCGGAATCTGAATAAGGTTAGAGAAATTAGAGGAACAAGCAGATTTGCGCAAGTTGGCATGAAAACAAGGTTGAATATATGTTGGTATGGAGCAGGGTCCAGGGTTTGGAGAGATATCCCCTGCAGCTAGCAAAAGTAGGTAAAAGAGGGAAAAGATGTGGGAAGAGGATTTGAAGTGATGACATATACGGGTCTTGTTAGTAACTGGAGGACAAAGGTATTGCAAGTAGTTGTAAAGTGTATAGGAGCTGGAGTATGTGGAAGGGAGTAGAGAAGAAGATATGTAAATAGAATACTGACAGACAATAGGACGGTTGAAGGAAGTAACTACCTTAGGGAACACCATGCATGCAAACACAGCAAAAATAATTAACTTTGCCATTGCAGTTTCTAGCCGGTAGCAGTGTTATGTCCTTAACGTAGTCCTCTGTGTGGTCTCTCCTTGTAGCTTTCCTTGTATAACTCCTTGTTAAACTCTTCCAGATCACTTGTAAATGAATCACTTCGAAATGAAGCACCCTTGCAAATGCTCACCCCAGCAAATGCTCTCCCCTAAAGAGATCTTAATAAATAGGGAGAGTAAAAGCTGGGAGCTGCTGTACACCGGTCTGGGGAATTACAATCTTAATCTTAAATCTTAATTTTATATAGTGTTACTGATGATATAAAACAGTATATATTGTATTTTTATGATAAAGGCACATCTCTGCACCCGAGAGAGCTTACAGTTTGTGCCTGTTGCTGTAGGGGTTAGTGGCCCTATTTTAAAGCTGTAAAGAGGAAGGAAAGTGAACACTAAAAATGAACCTATTTAAGAAATCTGCATGTGTGAATCTGTATTCATTTACTTTCACTCAGTATTTAGTGTGAGTCCCCTTTGTGCAGCAATAACTGCAACTAAACATTTTAGTGGCTGTTAATCAGTCCTGCACAAGACTAGGAGGGAATTTAGCCCATTTATCCATACAGAACAGTTCCAGCTCTTAGATGTTGGTGGGTTTCACCACTCGCTTTAAGTCTTTCCACAATATTTCAACTGGATAAAGGTCAGGACTTTAACTTGCCCATTCCAGAACATTCACTTTATCCTTTTTTTAACCATTCTTTGGTAGAATAACTTGTGTGTTTAGGATCGTTATCTTGCTGCATGACCCAATGTCTCTTGAGATTCCGTTCATAGACAAATGTCTTGACATTTTCCTTCAGAATTCATTGTTCCATCAATGATGGCAAGCCATCTAGGCCCAGATGCAGTGGACCACCAGACATGTACCAATAATTGTATAAAGCTTTGCTTTGTATGATATTATTGGTACAGATATGGACAGTATAAATCATAAAACATGAAATACCCTGTATGATTTGGAACACCTCTGCTCGTGCTTGAATCTTAAGGATCATATCAAAGGAACATGGAAGGGAAATTTGGTTTCTACAGGTGGTGCCTCTTAACTGCAAAGGGTTTATCACTTTTATGTAAGTAATCTTTACTTGTCATTTAGCAGATTGGTCATGTAAATTGCAGGAATTTTCCACAACGGTGCTACTCTCAAATGGTGTGGGGGGCGGGGATCCTGAGTGTTGTAGTTCTGCAACAGCTAGAGAGTCAGCTGTAACCTATCCTGCATAAGTGCAGTACACTTACACTTTCATCAAGCTTAAAATAAAAAAAAAAAAATGCAGCACGTTTAACTGGTTCTTCCAAAACATGCACAATTAAAATTTGCAATGTGATAAATGGCTGATGAAGAATATTACATTATATTTCATTGTTTTTCATATTTATGACTTTCATTACATTGCCTTAAAATATTTTTAAATGTTAAACCATAGTTTAGTAGTGTTGCTGAAGATTATATCATCGGCAGTGGTACAGCATGACTTTGCAGGGTCAAGGATTATCTAAATGAGGCACACCAGGACACCGGATGGGCTGTAGATTTTGTTTACCATCTCTGAACTGCGCAGTAAATCCTTTCCAGTAATAGAAGTGCACAATATGCTAGGTAGTTCCAACTGGGCCGGCATGTTTTCTGCTTTATTTGGTAATTACATACACAAATGCCTTTCACAGTACAGATGGAAAGTATTATAAAAATTAATAAGAAAAGGCCTTAGAGAGCAGGTTTACCTTACACTGGGTATTATTACAACACCAAAATAGAGCTGCAAAGTAAAAATGTGTTAATGAACATATCTTTTACACCGTATGTGGCAAAGTGCCAGCAGGGCTTCATTCTGGCTCGGTAATAAAAAAGCAGCCTTAATGGTGTCTGGTGCACAGTGAAGTTGTTTTTCCTCCTCATTTTTTGTACCATATGGGTTGGATAGTGAGCAAAGCTTATTTACTAAACCTGTGAACTTCACAGACAATACAAGAGTTAATGGGTTTTTAGTGCTGATGCACTTATAGCAGTCGCATGCTAATGTTAATATTGAACCAAAATACAAACAAGTCTTATTTTACGTAACTAGGAATAGAGTTAGATCAACAATGTCAGCCCTTTTTTGGTATTGGTGCCTACATCTGGCTCAGTCGACATAAACCTGATGCCCTAATATTCCCATAACATTCTCCTATTGATGGCTATTTTGTTAGTGGAAGGTTTGCATGTTAACAAAAATCGCCATTGCATGCCAGGCAATGTCATAAAGCATGGCAGTTACATACTTTCCAAAAAATGCAGTTGTCCTTTATGTGTTTATAAAAAATGACTGGAATACCAGAAGAGAATGAACTGTATGTGGGCAAACTATTCCATGTCTTTAATATGGGGGCATACACAGAGGAAGAATAATTTATCAAGGGGGGAGTAAGGTGCAATATGCAAATAATTGGAGCAAATTGTGATGCTTTTGTTCACAATGTGCCCCCACACACACACCTTTTTTTAGCATCTAACAATGTCAGGCCAACTCCTGATTGGGGCATTCCATGAATCCACTATGATTTCTCCTACTTGTGTGTATCATTCTTGACATGCAAGTAAGAGCATAGGCATAAGGGGGTTTATTTTATCTGGCACCTGTGTCGTACTGATATCCTATACCCTAGAAAAGGTACTGATGTAGTGCACTTATTTTCTGAAAAAATAAGTTTGCTGGAAAAGTAATAGTTTTCCCTCCTATAATTTATTTTTCCTTTAAATTTCTTCTTTTTACCCATTCCCCAGTCTGCATAAGTAAACCCCAAAAAATGTAAAGGCCATGAGCTGTTAGTACCAAACAATCACTAACAAAATGACCATTAGAGAGGAAGACTAGTAGACTGAGCAGAAGATCAGTTACTGTGTGTCAGACACAACCACAGAAAACAAAGACTCTTCAGGCGTCTTTAGCTTCTATTCTTTGCACACAGTAAAATGGTTCTTAGTCAAATGTCTCTACATATGTGTAGAACCAACTGTTTGAGGGTCCCTTTTGGAAGACACTTTCTGTGTCTCACTGCATTTGTTCTCTTTAGAGAAAAGAGCCTGAACCTGATGGTGGCAGGTTTCGTTAGATGAGTAAAATAATTCTGTTTTGCCACACCTAATGTAACATTGATATTAATTATCAATGCAGAACCATCACCACTTGTATGTGGTTCAAGATTACAACATCGTCGGCCAAAACAAATTATTGGTGGGAAGAACTCTGTAAGGTAAGTATGATATCAATATTCGTGCGCTTTGGTGGGGGTTATAGGAATAGTCTACAATGTTTGTGTTCACCAAGCACACATACTGTATACTGCACATTTAGACATTTTAGGCATGGGTCTTGTACACTGTTTATCTCTTCTCAGGCACAATTAAGCAAGGCACACCCTCTCAACCTATCTCTGGTGCTCTGAGCCAGGAAGGATCGGCACCCCCCTAAGTGATACTATCCAGAAACAGAACTGACTCATGGATGCAATTTAATATGGGGAAATACCCCTGTGGCTTATGCCAGTAAGTAGATACACATTTCATGGGTGTGCCCTTTTATTGAATAAACTGAGTGTGAAGTTCTGGCACTTATGAATGGTTATGTTTTGTATGCATGGCACAGCATCCTGTAGGGAAAAATATTATACCCTTGGGGACACTACTATAAAAGTGATACTGATGAGAGATATTCTCTGAAACAAGTGTGCCCTATATCGATATGGGTTAACAGTTAAATACTATGTTACTAAAATGCATTGCTATAACATGTAAACAAAATATAAATACGACACCTTACAGTATCATGTTGGGAGAACTAATATTACAATATTCCAAATAGATAAATTCATTCCTTGGATTTTACCATATAAAAAATTTCTAAACCAAGAATATTTTTTTTAGCTGTGATATTGGTGTATAGGCAGCCATCTTAGGTCATTGTGGCTGATCCTGTGTTTCAGAATGAGCCAGTGCTGCACAATGGAACTGCTTTCAGATAAACTATTGTTTCTCCTACTCAATGTAACTGGAGGACCAGACAATTATGGATCTCAGAATCTGCTCTCCCGCTGCCTGCACCTGGAAGCGTTGTCTCTGCTCGGTTTCAAGCAGATGCTGCAGATTTTGGTGCTGAAATGCATCATTTTGCATTTCATACAAAAATCTGCACTGCTTACAGCAAAGAAAAGGGGAGTAGCCAGGCTGTCTGAGAATCTGTATCTTCTGGACTTAGCCTTAGTATTATTTGTTACTCTCTACCAGGGAGCTGTTATCTGGTTACCTTTCCGATGTTCTCTTAGGTTGCTGGAGGGAAAAGCATATCACTCCAACTTGAAGTGCAACAGTAAAAAATGGCCAAAGTTTATCAGAGCACATGTCACATAACTGGGGGCACGTTGGAAATTGACAACGTCAGATTTTAAAATTAAACATAAAAAAGTATGTTTGCTATTTTGAAAATGTATTTCTGTGAATAATTATGCTGGACTAGTATTATCAACTGATGCATTTTGGGAAAAATATATGTTTTCCTGTGACAGAATCCCTTCAAAAACAAATTTTTTGGTGGAATGCATAGAAAGTGGGAGGTTTCATGTTCCTATTAAGAGCTATTTCTTATTATTGCCCGATTGGAACTGTGTTCAAATACCTCTGTGTATTTATATGGATTATGAATTAATATTGCTATGCTGAGAAATCGTGGCTTGTTTTATCTCGTTACTTGCATATTATGGGAGTAGCTATCAATGTTGTCTCTAATTCCTTCTCAGCTATGTGTACACATTTTAAACTTGTGTGTGTTTTTAAAAACTGTGTGCTCAGGTCAGAATTGATCCAAAATGTTATGTTTTCACACAAAATTGTGCGCGCCACAATATGTTTTGTGCGCTGGCCCCAAAATGTGTTCACTCATGCAGAAGTGTGCACCTTAGAGGGAACATTGGTGGTTATGTGTGTCTATAAAGTGTAAATTGCATTTTGGCACCTTGGGCTTGTTTCAGAGGAAGTGACTAAAAGCCACTTGTATGGAAACCTTGCAGCTCCATGGTATGTATATTTTATATAACAATATAGATGTAATAATCAATATGCAGTCTGTGCTACTTGGACATTAATACAAGTGTTATTAAAAGAGAAGAGATTGTGGTCACCTATTTAGATCTGTTCCCCTAATATTATGAAAGCAGGATTTGTATTATTATGTGATGGTTGTATGTGACAAGTGGACTCCCTGATACATTCAGTGATCTCCTGGTGGGATATATTTATTATGGTTATGACTATAAGTGTTAACTACACCTGGCTAGTTTTCATTTTTCTGTCCTGTTGTTACCCTATAAAGGGTTATTTCAGAGGCCTCATTTATGGTTCCTGATTATTTCAAAGAGCACAATATATTTTATGTTGTTGACATCTCAATACAATACCTTTTAGGAAAAAAAGATCACCACATTTTGCTTTGTGTATCTTCATTGTGCAACATGTGTGCAGAATGATTAATGGGCCAAGAAATTACTGAGTCAATCATTATTGTACTAAATTTACATGAAAACATTTCAGAACAGAAATCTGCAGGGGATAGGTGTGCATATTAGTGTAGTATACATGTTAAACAACCCCCATCCTGAGAATAATAAATGATTTGCATTTTCCTCCAAGAAAAAAAGGGATACGTTTTCTTAAGTTACTCACTGTCTTCTTCATATATAGGAACATCAACGTAAGAGATACTTGAAAACAATTTGTATGGAGAAAAACAACATACATATATTTATTTTATTGCAGATGCAGGTGTTCCATATAATTACGTTCTAAAATGCAAAATAATGCATTCAGGACATGCAGGGCTAGGCAGGATATATGCAGGAATAATGTTTTTTTCCTGAAGGCACCAACAGAGAGAAGACATCTAGGAATGATTATTTCAGCTCACTTGTAGTAAGTAAACAAAATAACAGAGTATATATAACATTTCTGCAGATAGATTAGCACACTATCTGCACTGAACTTGCTCATATACATTACTTGTAGTGTACAATACATATGTAATATGCATCAGGCAAGAACATTTTCTCACTAATGATCACAAGTGACCTGGATTTCTTTCCTTTTAGAAGGGGCTGGCCATGGAAGGTGGCTTTGCGGCTGAAGTCTTCTCATGGTGATGGAAGATTATGTGGCGCAACTCTGATCAGTAGCTGCTGGGTCCTTACGTCTGATCACTGCATTAAGAGGTAAGGGGACATACTGATCAGATCAGATCAGACTTACATAAAACCTTGGCAGGTCCGAGATGCCGGTTTTTCAGATTCAGACTATTTTCATCCTCGGGGGTATAATAAATCTCGAAAATTGCAAGTTTTTATTTCCACTAAAAATGTGGATTTTTTGAGTTTTTGGCATTCGTAATTAACCCTATGCATATATTTCTCTTTATTTCTATTAAGGCATTCTGAATTCTGCCCACTAGGTGGTGAATATGGTAAATATTCTAAGCGAAAAAATTGTCTGCTATAATGTTAGGAAACTGCATTGCTCTCAAGGTCCCAGACATGATATCATCCAGCCCTGTCAGCATTTTTATTACTGCCCTTCTATTTACTTCAATACCGTATATACTCGCGTATAAGCCGAGTTTTTCAGCACCCAAAATGTGCTGAAAAACTCAAACTCGGCTTATACGCGGGTCATACCTTCTTCCGCGGCCCCAGCAGGACTGTCTGTGACTGACTGTGTCGCCGCCCGGAGCAGGTCCAGGAGCTCCGGGCGGCGCGTCCTTCCCTGCCGGCGTTCGCTCCCAAAATGGCGGCGCCCATGGCCGCCACGTGGGTAGCGGCCGGCGCCGGGTCACGTTTTACTGTGACAGAGGGAAGAGCAGCAGACGTGAGGGCCGGGGTGGGGAGAGCGACAGATGGGGAGGGCAGGGGGGGGAAGTGGCAGAGGGAAGCAAACATGAAATAGGGGTAGACAGAGGACCCTTTAACAGGTACCTGCCCAGTGTCCCCCAATTGTTGCGGCCGGGTCACATTCACATTTTGAAATCTGACATGGGGCCCCTAGGCTTATACACGAGTCAATACATTTTTCCAGTTTTCTTAGGTAAATTAGGTACCTCGGCTTATACACGGGTCGGCTTATACACGAGTATATACGGTACTTATTATATATCTTGGAGTCGATTGTCGCCATAGAGTTATAATTGTAACACCAAAAAGAGAAAAACAGAATTGAAATAAAAATTAATCTTTTGAATTAATATACAGGATATTTTTGCATGTTTTTTCCCTGAAATATAATGCACATGTTTTTACAGTGTAAAAATAGTGTTTGCTCTGGGCTCAGCCATCTTTGGTCTAAATAAAGTCAGCCCAGACAATTGTCTTCAGTCAAAGTCCAAAATAGCTGTAGCACACAATTCCGTTTTGATGACGCAAAAAGTGACTTTTATTGGCTCATTGCAGACTTCAAAACATGGCAATGTTTCCGGCCACACAGGGCCCTTTCTCAAGCCTAAAATTACATTCAAAGTGCTGTGTTAAATAGACAATTGAAGGGAGTGGTGTGACAAACAAGTGGGAGAGACTAGGAAATCATCCAATTAAAAATTTGTTAAAATACATCCACATTTGTTAAACATTTACAGATCCTGCGATCCAATGTGTTCCACTTTTATCCATAAAATATAGTCAAAAAAATGTCCATCATACAAACACCTTGTGCAATTCCATGTATCTTAATAAAATATTAAATTATCGGTGTAAATATTTTAAAAAAATTTTTACAAAATTTGAAAAAGATTTTTTGATAAAAATCCAGCAATCTGAGACTCAAAATTAGTACCTCTACCGCATCAAATAACCGTATATATGACCTTATAAATCTTACCCCGAATGCCGGCCACTGCGTGCAGTGGGCATGTGGTGTCGCCTTTTATACTAGGCTGAATACAGGCAAAGGATAGATAACCGCCACTAGGAGTTTGTGTAATCCTACACAGAACTTCGACCTCCACCCAGAAGAGAAATGGCTCTCCCTACGCCATCACGCAAGCCCGACAAAAATATATCTAAACCGACCTCATTAAGGTGAACCCCGTCAGCCAACAAGGGGGTATCCGTTTCCAATTGCCGGTGCCTAACCACCACCCAGCCCTGGCTACGCACAAAACGCGAGATTCATTGATTAAGCAGGGTGCGGGATCTATCAACTGCAGCAACATCACGGGCACCCCTACACGCTAACCTGAGCACCAACTCTGACCAAACTATAACCAAATCCATAAAAAATGGGGGGAAACGAGCAATATCGGATTTTATGAGAGAAATTAGCTCAGCTACCCGAACTTGGCACAAATCATTACCCCCAGCATGAATTACCAGTACCAGCGGGCCATCATAAGCTCGGCTAAAGCGAACCACCTCAGGGAGTACTTGCAGCCACCGCATGCCACTGATGCCTCGTCAAATCACACGTGTGCCGGAAAAACCAAGGTTTTTTCCCCCTGGACGATTCTCCGCACGCTGTGCCGCTCGACAGATGTACCACAGGAGATGATCCGTCTGTAAAGAAAATTCAGTTAGTAAGAAGCTGCGGTCGAATGTAACCAGCATAACATTTCGATTTCCATCTGCCTATGCTCTTCAATTGATCCTCACTCATGCCCTGAACACCAGCCTCCGTGGCTGCCCCTATCTGAAAGGAATGAGTCCCAAACTCCTTGGAGTTGAGCCCCAACGCAGTCAAGCATTTCTTAAAAAATAGTGTCAAACTGATATCTAGTCAGCGGGGAACCGTCCTCATGAGACAAAAAACACACACCCTGCTTCTGAATCGCCGCAAATGCGGTCGCAAGTCTTGCCGGGCAAGCTACGTCATCAATTGCCGAAAGAGTCACCCAAGTTCCCTGCCCATAGATGTCCGTTTTAGATTTTCGGATTCTGAAGCGTATGAAGGAGTTACCAAGAATAACGTCTTCCGTCTGGAGGCCACCTGTTTTGACCTTACTCATGGGGACCAGTTCGCTGATGCAAAGAGCACCAAAAAATGCCAAGCTAAAAGCAGTTTGAAACAGGGAAATCTCATAAGGGGAACTAACTGCCTGCTGCAGACCCAAAATTAACTGTCGCAGCAACGCAAAAGAGACAGGCCGGCGGGTCTCCCTTTTAACTACTTCCTTCTTCCACCCTTTAAGCGCCTGCGAAATTACAAAATGTTTCATCACGTCATGCCAACCCGCCAACTTAAAATAAAAAGCAAGCCCCGACAGACGTCTCTGAGCCACTGTGGCAGAATAGCCATTTGCCCTCACTTGTAACAAATAATCTATCGTGAGTTGCAGCCTGTCAGCGTCACTGGCTAAGGACCTGCCATGCCCCATCTGTACCCACTCAGTCCAAGCATTACCGTAACCCTTCCATGTTGCTGCCGTAACTGATGCCTGTATCAAACTCATAAATTCGTCTCCACCAGGGGCCACAGGGAAGCTGGGCATTCCGTACCCTCCTTGTCCATCTCGGGAGCCAGCAATCGAAACGTTGACCACTGAAAACGAGAAAGAGCATCAGCAATGTAGTTGACCTTCCCTGGTACGTGCCTAGCACAAAACCAAATGTTATGGGCTAAGCACAAATACACCAAATGTCTCAGCAATAGGGATGTAGCGAACTGTTCGCCGGCGAACTAGTTCGCGCGAACTTCGACTGTTCGCGTCCGCCGAATGTTCGCGAACGTCGCGCGACGTTCGCCAATACGAGTTCGCGTTCGATTCGAACAAAAATCGTTCGACCATTCGACCATTCGATTCCTTCGACCGCTAAAATCGAAGGATTTTCGTTCGAATCGAACGATCGAAGCCATTCGATCGAATGAAATCATTCGATCGAATGGCTTCGATCGTTCGATTCGAACGAAAATCCTTCGATCGAACGATTAAAATCCTTCGATCGTTCGAATCGAACGATTTTGCGGATGTTCGAAGTTCGCGAACTGTTCGCGAACTGTTCGCATTTTTGCCGGTGTTCGCGAACGGCGTTCGCGAACACATAAACGGCAGTTCGCTACATCCCTACTCAGCAACGCCAAAACAGGAAGTGAGGAGGAAGATAACCCGTTAATGCAATGCACCACACTCATATTGTCCGTCCAAAAACAAATCTTGCGATTGGCCAGGCCGGGAGCCCAGAGTTCAAGGGCAACTACGATGGGGAATAGTTCCAATAAAGTTAGGTTCCTGCAAAGACCAAGCTCGAGCCAGGTGGCTGGCCAAGGACCCGCACACCAGGAATTCCCAAGTACGGCTCCAAAACCAGTCAAACCAGCCGCATCAGAGTATAAGGACACCTCACTGTTTTGGACCTCCTCACCCAATAAGCAAGTATGGCCGTTGTGGATGCCTAGGAAAGAGTGCCATACACTTAAGTCCTCTCGCAATTGTTTAGTAATGCGAATGTGGTGATAGGGTTTTTCAACACCACGAGTGGCCAGAGACAGCCTTCGGCAAAACACTCTGCCCATAGGCATAATGCGGCAGGCAAAAACCAATAACCCTAATAATGATTGCATTTGTTGAAGTGTCACCTTTTTGCAGAGTCGAGCCACCGTGATGGCGTCCTTCAATTTTAGCAATTTGTCTTGTGGCAACCTAACCATCAAATTGGAGTCTATTTCTATGCCCAAAAAAGAAAGAACTGTAGTGGGGCCTTCGGTTTTATCCAGTGCCACTGGCACCCCAAATTTCTGCATGAAAAAGTGGAATGCGTTCAACAACAAACCACACACCTTGGAAGATCGAGGCCCCACAAAAAGGAAATCATCAAGGTAGTGCAGCGCAGAATTGAACCCCGTTTCAGTACGTATTCCAAAAATGAGCTGAAAACCTCAAAGTACCTACAGGAGATTGCGCAGCCCATAGGTAGGCACATATCATAGTAAATAGCATTGTTGAAATGACACCCCAGCAAATGAAAGCAATCATTATGGACCGGGAGGAGCCGGAAAGCTGATTCTATGTCCAACTTAGCACGGAGCGCCCCTGAGCCGGCTGCCCTAACCAAGGAGACAGCCCTATCAAAGGAAATATAAGACACTGCTGCCGCCGCTTTGCTAATCCCATCATTCACAGATGTACCCTTTGGGTAAGACAGATGGTGTATCAACCGGAATTTTCCGGGTTCCTTCTTGGGTACCACGCCCAAAGGAGACATCCGCAAATTGGGAAAAGGCAAATAGTCAAAAGGGCCGGCTACCCTGCCAAGCTGGACTTCTTTAGCTAGTTTTAGCGCAACTACCCCCGGGTTGTCAACGGCACTTTTCAGGTTTTCAGCAAATGTAGGAAAGGGCGAGTACTGAAAAGGGATGAAAAACCCATAGGTAAAGCCGACTCTAAGTAGGGCGGCTACCTGCTTCTTGGGATAACTGTCTAACCACGGGGACATCCTTCGTACGCTCACCGGGGTACTCTGGCTTACGGGTAGTAGGTTTGAATTTCTTAAAGCATCGGAGTGCCGAATGGGCTCCTCCGCAAGTGGAACACTCGTGTTTGAACTTACACAGGCTGTAGAACCTGCAGTGTCCCTCATTAAACAACCAGCAGGAACCGGGGCGTCTAGTGGCCGCTGCACTGGGTGCCCCAAGGGTATGTTGTGCAACGGGATATTGAAAGGGTTGCGACCTCTGTGAGGTCATTAACCGAAGCCAAACATCAGTCGCCTTGCTATCCCAACCCAGATCCGGTTTAAGCGCTAACCGCCTCCTGAACTCCTCGTCATATCTCCACCACGCAGCGCCCTCCATGTGTCTTGTAGGCCCCATAGATTAAATCCAAGTACACGAAAAGCTCAGAACATTTATTGGGAAATTTCCCATTACACAGGCCAGCACCGAAAAGGCTTGTAGCCAATTTCCAAAAGTCTTTGCTACTTTTACTTTTTTGTCCGGCTTTTCAAAACGCCTCTCCCGCTCAACTGTGGGCTGATCCGGTGAAATTAAAGACCATATGTCAATATATTCATTGCGCCAAATTTTTTCCCTGATATCAGTGGAGATATGGCACCCTAATGGTGTAACACCACAAAAATAGGAGTCTTTTAAAGGACAAGCTAAAGAGGGTTGAGACGCTGCCGAAGCAGTCCCTAGTAAATTACCCATAATAGACCGTAAAGCATTAAGTACTTCTGAATTACCTCTCAGCTGATCCCAAGCACCCAAACAAGCATGCTCACCTGTATGCTGTTGTGCGCTGGTCGGCAAAATGCCATCACTTCCAGCCTGTAACAATGGGTTGGGAACCGGTAGAGTAGCCGTCGCTGTCTGTTGTGCAGGAACTGTAGTAGCTGCCTTCCTTTTAAGACGAACAGAGTCTCTCTCTGAGGAGGAGGTGTCTCGTGCGCGCGAGGCGGAGGAGCTGTGGTCACTGTACCCCGGACCATAGCGCCTATGCCTGGAGGCTCCCCTATTGTCCAAAAACCTATCTGGGGACCTATCAGAGCTACGATGACGTTTACACCCGCCAGAACCTTGTGATGCAAGATCCCTAACCGCTACCGACCCTCCCATCCCATGTGACCCCCGCCTGTCTAGCCTGTACTGGCTTGAAACCCTATGTGCAGGGAGTGAGGCCGGAAGGCGGGAACCGGGATGGTATAAGGGAGGAGGGTTGTATAGGGGCAGAGGAGATTGATGAATCACAGGTGTGTGTACAGGCTGAGGCCTAAAGGCCTGTGGTGGTGCCGTATCAAAATGGGCAGCTCTCTTTCCTCAGAGCTGTATGCCATGGAATCATGAAGCTCCTCAACTAAATTAGCCGCTGGGCTCCCCATCACCGTGCGAACCCCAGTTGGTATGCCACCACATGGCTGGGGGGAGGGGGGAATTATGGAAGGCGATGGGGAACGACTTTGCAAATGCCCCTGACCACAACTAACATGACCTGGGGAATGTAAACGTGACTGCAACCCAGCTAAGGTCACCTGTAACTGTGGGGCTGTTACTGCCGGTGTAGATGTTACAACCAGTACTATGGCTGGCTGAGCTCTCTTACGAGCTGTAGGGGGACTGGGGCTTAATCTAGTGGGTGGGCAAGAACGGCGAACAGGGCGAGCCCTGGTGCCTCTTACCCCTTCTCTCCCTGATCTTCCTGCTTTATCTTTTTCAGTGTAGAGGAGGTTCTGCACTCTGTACCCTCTTGTGCCATCCTAGCCTGGATCTGCTGTAGGAGTGTGTCCTCCATCTCAGAAGTTGTGCCTGTAGCTGCTATGGGCACCAAGAGGAAGCTCAGTGGGAGGCGCTGCCTTATAAGGCCGTTCCTGAGTACAAGCGCGCATGCGCGCTGCGCGATGACGTCACCCCCCGTTCTTGCGCCTGCGCAAAGACGCCAGGCGCGAACACGCTGGCGAATTAACGCCACTGTTTACAAGGGGAAACTCCCAGTCAGTAGCGCTTTCGCTACTTGCTTCAGCGCTGCTCAAAATAGTAAAGGTGACCATCAAACAACATACCGGCCATTAATGTTCTATTCTATGCATCTCTGTTTCTCTGTATCTATCAACTAAATGTTTACTATGTACTGTGGAGCTCAACATTTTGGGTACAAGTTCCCTTACTACACTTCTAGCAGCATCCAGACTCTTTACTACACATCTCCTCAATAAAGTTTGAAAATCTCTATTTCAGATACTAAATAAATCCAAGGCTGTCTGTGAATAGCACAGATACAGTATATAAGCTTGGAACTTATATTGAGGTGATGCATGGTGAAGAGTGTGGTAAAGAATCTCTGTATCTGTGAAAAATGGATAAGAATTAAAAAACATTTCTTTGTTTTGACTAATGCTAAAACCTCCAAACTCTGAAATTAAAATATGTGCATTAGATAAAAGGAAACCAAACCTGCCTCTGCAGCTTCTTCTTCTTCTTCTTTATTTATATAGCACCAGCATAACAAGGTACAAGTTCCAGTGTTTCAGCAAGTGGGTTGATCTATATTTTCTGTTTGTTTAGTTTTGTGATAAAATGATGGGTCTTTTTCCTGTTGTCAGTATGTCGTTCTATGTATCTATGTTAAAATGTATGGAATTCTGTATTTGTAATTGTGTGGTGCTGCTTATATTTCTGTTGCCATTTGTCAGTCTGTATTCATAATGAAAACAGCAGATCTGATAAAGTGCATGCAGACAGTATGTACACTAATGCCTAATGAATATCCACATACAAAACTGTACAGTTGTAAATCATGTTGTGGTGGCTTTGTCCATTATCCAATGCTTGTTACTATGGCTACTGCAATTTGCAATAGGGAATGCGTGACATTTGCTTTGTGAGGATGAACGTGAGCCAAAAAACTGGCAAACCATATGGAAACAGGGAATGAATTCAAACTGCCAAGAATACCAGTTTTCTTCAGCTAATGAAACCATTTAAAAATACAGAAAAGTTATGTATATGTTACAGCACTTTACCCAACTCTTTTTATAATGCTTTTTGTAATATAGAAACTTTTATCTTTAAAGCAAATGTCTCTTAAAGGCCACAGATCATTGACATAATTCTAGTGATATTTTGAGGGGATACTGAATAAATCAAGAAATAAACCCATCTGAAGTCATCCCCAGTTTACCTTTTGTGTTGAGTTGTGACCAATATGAAAATAAATAGTTTAAACTGGAAGACATATTTGGAATTATCGTAGCATACTGTTGGGCTGTAGCCCAATGTCATGGTGAAGAGAATCATATCTTCACATCCAGCATGACTACTGTATTATAATTTCCAATTGCTTAGAACCTGAGACCTTCGCCTTTAGTAATGAGAATGACAGGGCACTTCTTTGGGGAAATATTTTTATAAAAAAATCCATACGCCACACATGGATTTTTTCTTTAAAAAAAAAGTGAGCTTTCCCCCTGGCAGCAATGCATTTATTAACAAGATGGCTTAGAGACATATTCATTTATTTTGAGTAGAAGTATTATGGTATTTGTTATCTGAAAACCTATTACCCAGAAATCTGTAAAACATGGCAAAACCATTTCTCATACTGTCCTATTTAATCATTCTGCTTATTTTGATTTGCTATTTCTGTGTAACAACACCATAGAACCTTGTAGTTCATGTTCACAATAATCCAATACAGAAAGAACCATTATGGAAAGATTCAACAAACTAAATAATAGACCCCATACCTATATAAGTAATAATAATTATCAAAATAAATAACTGATCATTCTTTAGCAGCATCTTTTAATATAAACTGCATTTCTGGGAAAAAGCCAAAGAAAACTAATTTGTTCTCCTTTCTGAATAATGATAAACTGAAAATGTGCACTTGTCAATCTGTTAGTGGCTGTTAAGCGAATAAATATGTCTAACTTACACTTGTAAGCAATGAGTATAAAACAAATGATAATTGACTGGAATGTTTGCTGTTCTTGAAGATGATTGTTGAAGTAATAATTCATTGTTATTAGCGTGTGCTTTCCATTCCCAAGTATATAGTCTGTCTTTGTTCTGTAGTTGAATATTCTGTACAAAATTTGGCATGCTAGTGTTTACCACAATTAAAGGTCTTTGTAATCATTTTTAAAAGGCATAAGGGGTAATTTATTTACCGCAATGCAGTGTGCCAATGTGCCCACAATGGGGCATTTACTTCCATAATTCAGCACCATTTCTGTCACTAGGGAGAGTTGTGCCTGATACAATTGCAGCCAAAGGATCAAACTGCACTTGTGTTTTTCTGTGAATCAAATGCAATGGCACTGAAAATTGTCTAAGTCTGGCTGTTGTCATATCTGACATTTGCAGGTTTGGAGTTGGCAATAGTTTTAGGATTCCCCTGCATCAATAGGTGCAACTGCACAAAATTCTGAGGAGATGGGTATGGTGCATCACTTAGACCATGTAGTGTAGAGATTGAACAGCACCATCAACTTTGAAGTAGTTTAAAAGGCCTTTATTTATGCTCTTGTGGACATCCCCGCGACGTTTCAGGCCATGCGGCCTTTTATCAAGCTTACTGACTAGTTCTCAATACAACCATTTATACCCTTTAACACCATCTAGTGGTCAATAAAGTGCATCAGTCATTTTTAAACAAAAAACAAACCAAAAACAAAGCAAGCAATTACAATAATACATAATATAGTGTAAATTACCAATTACATCAATCAAGTGACACCAATAAATAGAAGCTTGGTACGATAAAAAATCACATAGTGCATCTGTAAAAGAATAAAGACATAGATCATAATTAAAACACAAAATTCATTAAATATAGAATAAAAGAGCCATATGATCATCTAAAAATGGGACTTAGATCATATTCTTTATTCAATCCCCATGGCTCTAAAGTTTCCAATTTCCTAATCCAAAATGCTTCTCGGTACAATAGATCCTTATGTCTATTACCTCCTCGTTGTTTTGTATCTACTGTCTCTAACACTTGGAATTTCAATTGGTTCACTCTATGAGAATGCTCAATAAAATGGCCTGCTACTGCCTGATCTCTTTTTCCAGTATTAATTGCCGATTTATGTTCCCTCATGCGTTCACGAACTGTTCTCTTTGTTTGGCCCACATATGCAAGCCCACAGGGGCATTTGATTATATATATAGCATACATTGAACTACAGGAATATCGGTCTTTGATCTTTATGGGATATCCTTTCCTAGGGTGAAAAACAACTTCTCCCTGTTGAACATTGGAGCAACAGTTGCAGTTGTAGCAGGGAAAAGTCCCTACTTTATTGTTCCTGCATTTACTCCTTTGTCTCATGTCAGTATGAACTAACATAGAGCCTAACGATCTCCCCTTTTTGTAAGCTATTATTGGTGGTCTAGTGAACGCATTAATTTGGGGTAAATTATTTTTTATAAGCGGCCAATGATGACGTAAAATATTGGCAATTTGTTTACTCAAGGTGTTATATTGGGTGACAAAAGTAACACTGTTCTCTCTGTTTTTTGGTTTACCTTTTAACATTTCTATTCTATTTTGGTTTTTAATTTCATTCAATTGCGTCTTAAGAAGGTTATCTGGATATTCTCTTTCACGAAATTTATTGCACATCTCATCCAACCTTTTATCCACTATGTCTTCAGATGCGACTATACGTTCAACTCTGCTTAATTGTGATTTCGGCAGAGCTTTTTTTAGTTGTGGTGGGTGGAAGGATTTGAAATGTAGCAGCAAATTGCGGTCTGTCGGTTTTACATATAAATCAGTTAATAGACCCCCTTTGGCTTTGTATACTTTGGTATCCAAAAATGGAATTTCATCCAAATGTGAGTTTAAGGTAAACCTTATACAGGGTAAAGCATTGTTGATTTCCTGAACAAATAATTCAAGGGTCCAAAGTGGCCCCGCCCATAACGCAAACACGTCATCGATATAACGCATCCATTTCTTGCAATATATTTTGAATAATTCATGTTCATAGACAAATTTTGTCTCAAATTGATTCATGAATATGTTTGCGTAGGCGGGGGCCACGTTAGATCCCATTGCCGTACCACGTATTTCCATATAAAAGTCTTCGTCAAATTGGAAGTAATTATTGTGTAGGAGGAGTTCCAAACATTGGATCACAAATTTTTTCTGGGATCCATCAAGACTTTCGTCCTTTAGTAACTCCAATGAGACCATCACTTAGACCATCCAAAGGAGAGCTACTGATTTGATAAAGGGTATGGAAAGTCTTGGTTATAAGAAAAGGGTGGCTAAGTTGGGGTTGTTTACAATGGAGAAGATGCATTTTAGGGGGAAATATAATTACTGTACAAATATGCTAGGATGCCATATTCTTTATTCATCAGTATGTCTTTCCAACAGATACAAGGGCACCCATTCAGATTAGAAAATAGCTGTCATCTTATATTGGATGTAATGAAAATGATGTGATGTACAAATTATACAAAAGCAAACCAGGACTAATTTGATTTCCCTCTAGAAGTCAGGAAGGAATTTTCTCCCCCTGAGAGGCAAACTGGAGACAAATGTTTGTTGAACGTGTCTTTTATGAACTTCATGTACAGATATGGGATCAGTTATACAGAAACCCATTATCCAGAAAGCTCTGAATTACAGAAATAAACATGTTTTCCCCTTTTTCTCTAGTAATAAAACAGTACCTTGATCGAAACTAAGATATAATTAATCCTTGTTGGAAGCAGAACCAGCTTACTGGGTTTATTTAATGTTCACATGATTTTCTAGTAGACATAAGGCATGAATATCCAAATTATGTAAATATCCGTTATCTGGAAAGCCAGCATTCCATAAAACAGGTCCCATACCTGTTTTATATTACTGTGCTACCGACAGTGTTTTTTAACATTTTATTTCTATTCCGTTTTATCAACATTGAGATTGATTGAATCCAATTTTCTGCAAGAATACATATACTTTCCTAGGTGAAAGATAAAACAAGATTGATTCAGAGTTGTTCTGATATTTTTCATAATATACTGTAATGACCATTATGGCTCAATCCAATTATTCCATTTAATACTGCTATGGTTTAATTAGCCGTAATGGAGTTGTCACATTATATAAAACAAGACCACTGTATTGTTCATTGCTTTCACAGTCAATTTTCCTTGTTTAATCCTTTCTGAAGTCAAAACTCATGAAAAGTATTACTCATTCCACCCTGCATGTGTGACCTTAGCCTGCATTTTGGACTGCATTAAGAAAGAGCCAATGTGACTAGGTAAAACTCAGTTTTATTTCCTTCCACTCTTTGTCTACCTAGCACATTGAATATGCACTTGTAAATGAAGCTTGCAGTAATATAAAATGCATTGGAGTTGACAGGTCACAGAACCACATTAACAGAAATGTCAATAAACAATCAATAATCTGCTATGTCATATGGTACATTGCCCCAAAAAGGTCAGAAATAACTTTTACTCTAAGTAGGGTTATGGGGTCAGTCCTCCTGGGTAAATGGAAGCTTGATTAATCCGGTACATTAGCTTTGCCTTGATTAAGTACAGGAGAACAAGCGGTGAGTGGTTACATGAAATACATTTATTCAGTACATAGTCACTGGGGCAAATTCACTAAGCGCCGAACGCTAGCGTTACTTCGCTAGCGTTTGGCATTTTTGTTACTGCGCAAATTCACTAACAAACGCTGGCGTAGTTTCGCTAGTGTTACTTCGCACCCTTACGCCTGGCGAAGTTTCGCTAGCGACGTAACTACGCAAATTCACTAACGCGCGCAGTGTACTGAACGCTACCTTTTACGCTAGACTTCCTTCGCCACCTCAGACCAGGCGAATCGCAATAGAGTAGATAGGGATTGCTTCAAAAAAATCAAAATTTTTTCTAAGTCCCAAAAAATGCTGGCGTGTTTTCTACATTATGGGTGATAGGCTGAAAAAGATCGAAATTTTTGGGGCTCCCCTCCTTCCACCCTACATCTCCTGACTCATGGCAACTTACCTAGACAGTGGGCACATGTGTAGGGCAAAATAAAATTTTTATTTGATGTTTTGAAGCTTTTCTAGCCATTTGTAGTGCTGATACGTATTCTTCCATTGAAATTTGAATTTGGAGCCGCATGCAAATTAGCCTTCGCTAGCGTAACTTCGCTTTACTTAGCGAATCAACGCTAGCGCAACTTCGCAACCTTACGCTACCCCTGAGCGCAACTTTGGATTTTAGTGAATTTGCGAAGCGCTGGCGAAACTACACCTGGCGAAGTGTGGCGAAGTGCGGCGAAGTTACGCCTGGCGCAACTACGAATCTTAGTGAATTTGCCCCAGTGTGATTACTTGCTGACAGTCGTAGTTTAACATCCGCAGCAGATTGATGTTAATAACTCTACAGATATGGGATCTGTTATCCAGAATGCTTGGGACATGGGGCTTTCTGGATAAGGGATCTTTCCATAATCTGGATCTTCATACTTTAAGCCTACTAGAAAATCATTTAAACATTAAATAAACCAAATAGGCTGGTGTTGCCTCCAATAAAGATTACTTATATCTTAGTTTGGATCAAGTACAAGGTAGTGTTCTATAATTAAAGAGAAAAAAGAAAATTATTTTTTAAAATTTGGATTATTTGCATTATCTGCATAAAACGGAGTCTATGAGAGACGACAATTCCGTAATTCAGAACTTTCTGGATAACTGGTTTCCGGATAAAGGGTCCCATACCTGTATTAATATGTTTTTTTTATCTATAATCCACTTGTGGTCAATGACAATGACTGCTTGACTGATTAGAGCGCACGATTAATGTTTTGCGCAGTTCAGAGGAAGCTCTGTCATTTTTTGTTTTCCTGTATATATTAGAAAGCAATGTCTTCCCAACCATTACTCTCTTTCCACTCACATTCACGTGCATACAAAGTGACTAGCAGACATAAATATCTGTGCCAGTATTCCTTATATTGACAAGTATATATGTGCACCACTCTGATAATGAAGTAGTTTCACAACTCAAAATCAGAAAAAAATAAGTTACCTTGTGTGATGTAAAATGGCTTCCATGAATTCTCTGCAGATTAAATGTGTCTCCTTCCCGGAAAATTAGTCAAAAATATGACCTCACATATCAAGTCTGTTCTTATTACTTAGCCAAGAACCACTTGTGCCAGAACTAGAAATGGATTTTATAATTAGAAACAGAATATGGATGGTATAAAATTGTGCCAAGATAAAAATGAAGCCATGGATAATTATTTTTCACCCCGTGCACTAAACATCATAGTCCTCTCTAATTAATGTAAAAATGCATTTTTTTATCATCATTGATATGGGGCTTGCATTTATAACAAATCATAATATATTATCAAGATATTATGAAATGAATTCAAATAATGATGATTAGAACACGGCATATATGTGCCATGATTTGCAAACATAGGGTATCAAGTAAAATATTAAATAAACTTGGAACTTATTCCATATTTAAACCTGCTGCTTATTCTGGCTTGCTTGTAGGTAATATACTATGTCTATATATATTTTCAAATACTGTATAAAACTCAGATATAATCCTAATAAAATAATGATCAAATATAATCAAATGATCAGGTTCATATATTCTCATATATTCTTGCTCGTCTAGCCATATGATTCTCCACTAGGGTGATTAAGTCTATCTTGAATTTAAATAAATACTTACTCAAGATATTAACCAGACAGCTTTATTTGAAGTATACATTAATAAAAATTAATATAATACAGAGTATTAAATAATAGCTCATACATCCTGAAAGCTTGTGAGGATGTGGAGGAACAATTAGCAATACAGCATGCTACCATTTAACCACTTCTTCTTCCATAGGGCTGATCCAGTGTCATCCAATCATCATTCTTGTTTTAGCATGAGTGTGTCAATATTTCCATCTCCATACAATAGCCAAATAAGATGCATCTACTGTGTCAGCACAATATCCAGAATGGTATCTGTGCAGTGAGTATGTTTTTGAAACTATATGTGCTTTTCTTGGCCTTGCACCAGGAATACTTGTGACATGAGACAGCAGATGTATTCCTTGTTCTGTGTAAACATTCTACAACCCTAAAAACAGAATGGCCTTTAACCTTGAGCTTCTTCTACAACATAGCAGTTCTGTACTAGTGTCATGTTGGATAATCTTTGTTCTTGATAACAAGAATATGATTACTAATATACGACTATACTCTAAAACCCTGATATCTACACTGTCTGTATTAAAAATATTATTAATCTTCTAATGAAATTGCCCTAGCATGTGCTTGTAGGATGTAAATGTGGAGTCCAACTAGAGCAAAATTAAATTTTTACCCACAATGCAACAACCATTCCCAGAATTCCACCGTAATTGTATCCACAACAATTAGATGCAAATACCTGTATGTACAGTAATTCATAAATTTAGTAAAATTTGCTCAAATGGTCACAACCTGGGCATCCAAGAGAATGGGCAGCAAGTAGATACACACTTACACACCCTTCAGTTGCATCTCATTCTACAGCAAGCACCTATAGATACAAGGGAGCCCTTTATTTACCAAACCAATTGATTAAATATACTCTATTTTGCCACTCATTCTCCACAGTATGCATAATTTGTGCATGGTATACATAAGTGTAATTAGCAAAAGTGCTTTGTGTTTGGCTCTTTAAAGGCCTATGGCTAAGGAGCAGATTTATCAAGGGTGGTAGTGAAAATTCAAAGTAAAAACATTTGAATTTTGAGCTATTTTTGTGTACTTCAGCTAGGGAATAGTCCAAATTCGATAAGAATTTGAAAAAAAATCAAAAATTTGAATATTGAAATTTATCATGTACTATCTCTTCAAAACTTTGACTTCAACCATTCGCCATCTAAAACCTGCCGAATTGCTGTGTTAGCCTATGGGGGACCACCTAGAACCTATATAGAGTCAATTGGTGGACTTTGAAAAATCTTGCTTTGAAAATACTTTGAATCGAATTTGATCTTACTTCGAATCGAACCTGCAAAAAAAAAACTTTGATTTTTTTAATCAATTTTGGTTGGTCTTTTTTTATTCAATTTTCGAAGTTATGGGATTTAAAAAAAACTCCTATTACTTCGGAATTCGACCCTTGATAAATCTGCCTAAAGTGTTTGTAACACAAAATGCGTAAGGCTGCATATGTGGACAAAATAAACGTTTTCTATGTTATTTTATCTGCCTGGTGGAAGAGTGCCTGCTCTACAAGTTTTTCAGTTTATCCGCTCCCTATGCTGAGGGCTCAGGGCGTTGCACCTGGGCCTCTTCCTCTATGTGGTGAATTATTACTCTCTTGAGACCCTTGATCCTTTAATAATTATCTATATGGCTTTTTAAAGGTCTTCATTCACTGACTGATTTTACTTCCACTGCTTCTCATTTATTTTTGTTCTGTGTTTTGCTTACTGAAGTATTCTTATACTACAGTCAGTTGTTGTTTACAGTTTTTAGCAGAGAGTCTCATTTGAGCATATTGCAATCCGTAGTCATGCTGCTTGTGTCATACATCGATATAAAATAGATAAAAATATAATATATAATAATATATATACATGTATACAATATATATACAAAAAAACACTCCTGTTTTATAAAAAAATATTTAGAAACATAGTGCCCTATCATGCAACTGGCTGCATGTAAGTTAAGAGTGATTACATAAAACGACTGTAGTCATTAATATAAGCAGATGAATCCAATGACCTGATTTACAAAGTAATTTAAAATGAAGTAATACAATGAGCCAGGTGTTAGGTGCATCGGATGAATAATGAGATCCATTTGTATCAGAGAATTGGGATATGCACTGCAGCAGAATAAAGTGGCGGTGACAACTGCAGACATATTTTCACCACCATACAGTACCTAGCTTTACAAGCAATCCATTCATTTTTTACCAGTGGTTATGACCCACTTTTACTAGTGTACAAAGGGCTCCAGTGAAACTGAGGGGTTCTGCAGAGCAAGGATCCTAGATCCAATTGATCGTGCTCTGTAAAGTTATTTACCCTAGAAAAACAGTAAAAAAATAAATGGATTATAAAGCTGTATATATATAATTTTCAAGTCACCCAAACCACGAATTAATATTTATGGCATAACCCATTAAAATCAATGTGTAAACTGTAAGCCGCATGTAAATTCTTAAAACTGGTGTAAACACAGCACTTTCAGGCTACAAGAATTTTACACAGAAAACGTTTTATGCCAGAAAATGTGCACACAGCTTGATAAATACACCGTTTTTTTTACACTGCAATGCCTGGCCATCAAAATAACATGTGTGGTCTACAGTATCTGTGTGTTTGTTTTTAACAGCATGATAAATAGGCAACTTGTGGACAGATTTATCAAAGGTCAAATTTTGAATTTATTCACAACTCGAATGGTAGGTTATTTAAGAAAAATTTTGAACGTCTAATATTTGATTGAATAGTCCCGACCCGAAAATTTGAATCAAATTCAAATCGAGTCTTCCCTATGAAAAAAAAAACTTGAATGTCAGGAAAGCGATTAACATATTCAAATGGTTCAACAGACCTATGCCATTGACTTCTAAATGAACTCGGCAGGTTTTAGGTGCCGAATATTCGAATTAGAACTTTTTCCATGGTCGAGGTGTGATAAATCTCACATTCGAATTTACATTCGAATTGGAGATAAAAATTTGAATGTGTTATGACACCAAAAAACAATTCAAAAATTCTAATTCAAATTTACTATTCAACCCTTAATAAATCTGCCCCTAAGTGTACACAAGAACCTGTTAGATAGATATAGAAATCCCATCCCTTACTTTTACTTTCCTTGGAGTAAGTTGCCAGTGCCAATGCCTACAATACTCCTGGGCTATGTACCATGTACAGAAATATCATTAATAAGGGACATATTTATCAAGGGTCGAATTTCAAATTGAAAAAAACTTCGAAATTCAAATTCAAAAAGACCAACTGAAATGAAGTCAGATTTTTTTGGTTGAATAGGTCAGTTTTCGATCGAATAGGTCCATATTTGGCCAAATTCGAATCATACGAATTGAAGGAATATCGCATTCGATAAAATTCGATTCTAAGTTTTTCCCAAAAAAAACTTTGATTTTTCAAAGTCCACCAATTGACTCCAAATGGGTTCTAGGAGGTCCCCCATAGGCTAAAACAGCAATTCGGCAGATTTTAGATGGCAAATGGTTGAAGTCAAATTTTTAAAGAGACAGTACTTGATAAATTTTGATATTCGAATTTTCTAATTTTTTTCAAATTCAAATCAAATTCGGACTATTCCTTAGTCGAAGTACACAAAAAACAGCTTGAAATTCGATTTTTTTTTTTCATTCGAATATTCATCTCGACCTTTGATAAATCTGCCCTTTAGGAATAGTCCAAATTCGAATTCAGCTGAATACAGAGCTATTCCATCGAAAACTGACCTATTCAACCAAAAAAACTTCGACTTAATTTCGGTTGGTCTTTTTGAATTCGAATTTTGACGTTTTTTCAATTCGACCCTTGATAAATATGCCCCTAAGTGTCACCATTGTTCCCAGGGACAACCCCTTTGCAGCCATCTTTTCAATTAAAACTGTTAACCCCCACTCCTAGAATTGTTAGGTGAACGTCGTGAATTCCTTCAAATATCAGAAATATTAAATAAACAGATTCTGTTCAAAGCCTGGCAAAACATAAAGAAAACCTGGCTTTAGGTCTTCCCTCTTCTTATACTCAGCATGCTACAATGGAAGGGGAGCTGGTAAAACTCCTTTACACTATATATATATATATATATATATATATATATATATATATATATATATATAAGAAGAAAGGCTGTAGCGGCACGCACTCCGGTTCAGTAAAATTCAACTTTTATTTATCTTATGCGATTCGGTCCATGGTCTGGGACCTTTGTCAAGATGCATTAACTCATTTATAAAAACAGGCAACGAAAGTGGCAAATATAAAGGTTTAACAAATCCCGCCCTGTTGCTGACATCATACTCAATTATGTTAATAAGTGTTCAATTAAACAAAAAAAGTATATAAACCCAGTGCATAGATGGGTAGAATAAATAAAACATGTTATAGTAAAAGTAAAAACATATTATCTTTTTGCCAAAAAGCAGCTATATGTGCAATATTCATTCAGACCTTTGGGAGAGAGGGTATCTAATGTTTTTATCCAAAAGGTTTCGCGTTGGAGAAGAAGACGAGATCTATCACCACCCCTTCTGGGCATAGGAATGTGATCAATTGCAATAAATTTTCTCCCGAGCTGGTATCCACCGTTTGGAGTGTCTTAGGGCGTGGACGACGTTCTCTCCATTTCCTTGTGTGGGGTCGATATGGTGGTGTTTTTTCGCCGCTGAGCCAACGGTACACTCTGTGATTGGTGTAATCATCATTGACCTTTTTTAGTTTGTCCCTCTTAAACTGCAAAAGTTCCGATTTATATTGCACAACCTGCTTTTCACAGGCAGTGATAATGTCCAAGGAGGTATCCGCTTGGATCAAGGCTTGATTATCATTTTCAAATGCTGTTAACTCTTTGCGTGCTTTTGTTAATTCATGTGAAACCTCTTCAACCTCATATCTACGTGACACCCCCCATTTTATTCAATGTTTACGTGAATGTAATTGGCATGATGATACTCCTAAGTTGCTCGCTACAATCTACGTAGTTAGCCTATATACCAGCATTCCACACCAGGATGGTTTAGATGCTGTTGAAAAATCCCTTACTGCAAATGCTAACTACAAAGGGCCACCCATCCGTTTTGTCATTGAACTTTTACAGATGTGCCTTACATTTAATTATTTCAGATTCGAAAACAGCTATTACCAACAGGTGTCGGGGACCTCGATGGGGGCGCCCATGGCGCCCTCATACGCTAACCTTTACATGTACCAGCTCGAGAAGGAACACATCTTATTGAAATACAGCCATAAGATCACATTATATAAACGATTTATCGATGATATTGTGCTCATCTGGAATGGTGATCAGGTGAGCTTTTTTCAGATGATTGATGAAATTAATACTATCACAGATACCATTAAATTTACCGCCAATTGTGGCACTGAACTTGAATTTTTAGATTTACATTTACATTTACAAGGCACCAGGGTTGAGTATTCCCTGTTTCGTAAAACCACTGACCGTAATACTTTACTTCATTCCACAAGTTGCCATGCACCGGCACTGAAGCGCTCCTTACCTGTGTCACAATTCTGTCGTGTATTAAGGAACAATTCCAATCCAACGATTTGTGAGAAACAATTGACACAGATGAGGGAGCGATTCATTTGCCGGGGTTATGATATCAAATCACTTGATGTGGCATTACAGAAAGCGAGACTTAAAATTTCTGAGCAAACCTCAGACGATTCCACTCCAAAAACTAGTCCACTCATAATGTCTACATGTTTCACTAATATGTCTGCCTCCCTGAATCAAGTTTTCAGAACCAACTGGCACATCATTAAAGCAGACGATAAGCTGGGTCGTCTTTGCTCTGATCCACCTATGATGGGATACCGACGTGGACGAAGTCTCCGCGATCTTTTAGTATCCAGTGACCCTGTTCAGTGCTATAGTGAGAGTCCAACTGCAACCTCTTGGCTTCCTTCGAAAAAACCAGGGTGTTTCAAGTGTCCATCCTGTTTGTCATGTAGATCTATGACACCAGGTACGAGTTTTGCACACCCCCTAACTGGCCATAGATACAAAATTCGTCATCACATAACATGCACTACAACGCATGTGATTTATCTCATCACCTGCCCATGCGGGCTCTCATATGTGGGCAAAACGGATCTAATGTTGCGACTCCGTATGGATGCGCACAGATCAGCAATCAATACGGCTTATAGAGATCAAAAAACCACTAAACCGGTGGCTAAACATTTTTTAGAGACAGACATAGGGTCAGACATAGGGTCCCAACATTAAAATTTATCGCAATTGATCACATTCCTATGCCCAGAAGGGGTGGTGATAGATCTCGTCTTCTTCTCCAACGCGAAACCTTTTGGATAAAAACATTAGATACCCTCTCTCCCAAAGGTCTGAATGAATATTGCACATATAGCTGCTTTTTGGCAAAAAGATAATATGTTTTTACTTTTACTATAACATGTTTTATTTATTCTACCCATCTATGCACTGGGTTTATATACTTTTTTTGTTTAATTGAACACTTATTAACATAATTGAGTGTGATGTCAGCAACAGGGCGGGATTTGTTAAACCTTTATATTTGCCACTTCGTTGCCTGTTTTTATAAATGAGTTAATGCATCTTGACAAAGGTCCCAGACCATGGACCGAAACGTTGATGCTTTTATTATGTATCGCATAAGATAAATAAAAGTTGAATTTTACTGAACCGGAGTGCGTGCCGCTACAGCCTTTCTTCTATGATACAACACTGACACAGCACCCGGAAGCTGAACATTGGAATTGAATAACTAAGTTTAGCAAAGGATAAATGTGTTTGATAGCTTTTGGGTACAGAACTGACTTCTTGATTTCACAGTGGCTGGTTTTCTAATCATAACAGTTAAAACAATTTGGGAGTATGAATATATTTCTCCCGACATTTTTATCGATTCCAACTGAATCAGCCTGGTCTTAGTTATCCTGAGCTAGGCTCTCTTGTCTTTTCAAAGCAATACATTCTATAAAAATATTGCATATAACCCAGGGATGTCAAGACTTTAACAGAGGATATTAAGCTATGCCTTCCCACATGCAAATATAGCAATAAAACAGGAGCGTGCCATTCAGCAGTTGAAGCTGTAGTTTACCAACAGTCCTACCATCATCTATCTTACTGCCATATTCATTTGTAATTTGCCTAATGCAATCTATGCGTGAAACTCAGCAGCAGGTTGTGAGATGTAGTAAACAAGACTTCAGTAGACTAGTTCAGTAGACCTGTATTTTTTTCTTTATTGTATAAGACTAGTTCAGTAGACTTGTATAACAGTTGTATAACTGCGTAGTAATATTTATTCAGATCATTGAAATCTGAAACACATTTTATAACATCGATTCAACTGGTTATTAAGATCACAGAATAATATATATATATATATCTTTTATACTCTTTTTTTATTTTGTTATATGAGCACCATAATTTTCCCATAGTGTAATCTTCTCATCTCTCTTTAGGTACTGTATGGTAATAACACGCGTAGCTATATGATACGAGTTAGGGACTATCATACACTCGTACCAGAGAAATATGAAGAGAATATGACCATTTTACAGATAATAATACACAAAGATTACAGACCCGATGGAAATGACCATGACATTGCTCTGATTAGACTGCACAGGACATCAGAGCAGTGCATACAACTAAACACCCATGTATTACCGGTTTGTTTACCTCTTAGGTGAGAGAGACCCCAAAAAACTGCACCAAACTGCTATATTATCGGATGGGGTGACACTGGTAAGTAACTTCTGCAGGGGATTGTTAGATAATTGCTGACAAGCAACAGTCCACATTATAAGGTGGAAAATCATGATTTTTTAGGGGCAATCAGTGATCAGGTCTCTAGACAGAGATGCATAAAACAGAGTAAGCTTGATTCATATTTAAAAATAAAGACACCAGTGGTCATTTATGCAAGTCCTGACTGCAAATATATGGAAGTGCAAAGAGCAATCTTTAAAGAATGAGATGTTTTTACCTAACCCTGAATCAGTCATACTGGCTGATTATATTAGATAGCTTTAGTAAGGGGATTGATTGCTTTTTAGAAAGTGAGGGAATACAGGGTTATGGAAGATAGTGCAAGTTGATCCAGAGACTAGGGATGCACCGAATCCACTATTTTGGATTCAACGAACCCCCGAATCCTTCGTGAAAGATTCGGCCGAATACCAAACCAAATCCGAACCCTAATTTGCATATGCAAATTAGGGATTGAAAAGGGAAAATGTTTTTTACTTCCTTATTTTGTGACAAAAAGTCACGCGATTTCCCTCCCTGCCCCTAATTTGCATATGCAAATTAGGATTCGGATTCGGTTCGGCCGGGCAGAAGTATTCGGCCGAATCCTGGCCGAATCCCGAACCGAATCCTGGATTCGGTGCATCCCTACCAGAGACTAGTCGGATTGTCATCTTGGAGTCAGGAAGTATTTTTTTCCTCCTCGGAGGCAAATTGGAGAGCCTTCATCTGGATCAAGTAGTAGGCAGGTTTTATATGGAGTTAAAAGGTTGAACTTGATGGATGGTTTCTTTTTTCAACTTTACTATGTTACACTGCTCCTGACTGCAGCTGTGATCATAAATGACCCCCTAATGCTTATGAGCCAGGAACCAACTCCAGCCATTCAGCTGCTATGCCCCATTCTGTTCTTAGATAGCCACACATTTGAGAAAACAGTGTCTGATCATCGCAATAGCAGTACTGACAGAATCAAGAATTGCTTTTAGGGATGTAGCGAACCGCCGACAATGTGTTCGCGAACGCCGTTCGCGAACACCGGCAAAAATTGCGAACAGTTCGCGAACAGTTCGCGAACTTCGAACATCCGAAAATCGTTCGATCCGAACGATCGAAGGATTTTAATCGTTCGATCGAACGATTTCAGTTCGAATCGAACGATCGAAGCCATTGGATCGAATGATTTCATTCAATCCAATGGCTTCGATCGTTCGATTCGAACGAAAATCGTTCGATTTTAGCGATCGAATGGTCGAATGGTCGAACGATTTTGATGCGAACGCCTATTGGCGAACGTCGCGCGACGTTCGCGAACTTGCGGCGGACGCGAACAGTCGAAGTTCGCGCGAACAGTTCGCTACATCCCTAATTGCTTTCTTACCTCCTAGTAGGTGAATTCCAAATCTTTTCTGCACCCAATGCTAAGAAGAAACATCAATAAAGAGGAATTGTATCTAGAATAATATTTCCTTCATTGCAAATATGGCAAACCCTTGTGCAAAAATCCTTTATGAGATATGTGAAATACAGTGTGCAAAAAATAAACGGTAGGGGGCAGATTTATCAAGGGTCGAATTTAGAGTTGAATAAAAGCTCCCATAAACTCAAATTTTAAAAAAATGACTAATCAAAATTGATCAAATTGATCGGTTGAATGGGACCCGCAAACTCGAATTGAATTCAAATCAAATTTGAACCTTATTTTCCTGAAGGCTACAAACAATTCCAAATTGATCCCATGACTTCTCCTATAGGCTAAAACAGCAATTCAGCAGGTTTAAGGTGGTGAATAGTACATTTTAAAAACTCAAATCAAATTTTAAATTTTCCCTAGTGGAATTCCGCTAAAAAAATGATAAAATGCGAGTTTGAGAATTCTAATTTTCACTTTGACCCTTGATCTGCCCCTTAATAGTCAGCAGTGAATCTACAGAATCCAAAACAGAGGCAATCTGGTTAAGGTGGCTTTTTAGGGCAATGGCATACCAGGAGATTCATTGCCAGCTATAAATCTCGCTTCTGTTGGCGACGAATCTCCTGTAAAAGCTTTCTCACTGGCAACAATTTAAATCACTGGTGGTAAAACCCATGTTTTGCTTCAGTCTCCCAAAATCACTTGAAGTTGACTCAAGGGGAAATATGTGCCTTTTGCACAAATCATGCATGTAGAGAGACATGATGTCTGGTGATTTTAATAGAGTGAGCTCTAATATATCTTCTATGCAAAATGTACAGAATATTTAATTGATTGTATTTAGAAAGTTTCTTATTTCAGTATGCTGAAGCTTATATTTCATTTTAATTTTCTCAATAGTTTCCATTTAAGAAGGGTCTCCCTATTAACAACCTCCTTACTCTATAATATCATAACTCACAGAACCACTTTCACTGATAGGAAGCTTAATTAATTAAAATGCTCCCATGAGTAAATGAAAGTAAATGCTTTCATTGCATTAAACATAGCAATGAGGTGACAGATTGAAACATCCAGTTAATTTATATTCAATCTTTTCTAGTTCTAGAAACTTGATATTTATGTTGGAAATCGATTTCTCTTCCTGATCAATTTAAATCTCATTAGCCTCAGGCAATCATTCTGTCAAAGTGTCTTTACTTGTTGTAAATAACGAAGGGATCTATTTCAGGTGTGTCCATTTTGTTCTTTTCAAATCAGATTAAGCATTTTAGCCAGTTTTATATTTGCCTTTAATCTTTGAACTCCAACAGCACAAAAAAAAAGAAGATATATTGTCGAGGTGTTCAATTGTTCTAAGTAATTCACAAGATCCATATGAAGAAATGAATGTCCTGCCTCTTATTATTTATTTATAAAGTGCAGGCATTATAAACTGGGAGAAATAATGATGCAAACAAACTGGCAAGCATATACGTACTGAAGCAGGCTGAAGTGAGACATGATACAGTAGAATGATTTTACAAAATAACAGCACCACTGGCTGAGACACCACCAACAGTGCACATTTGTCATAATATCCTCACGAGGATCTGTCACAATCCCTCCTTCATTTTCATTGTTATTGTCAGTGATAACTTTCAAGCACTCCATTACTGGCTCTTTTTCATGGTGGCACATCTCTGTGTATTGTGCTTCATGAGCTGTAGTGTTGTCAGCTGAGACAAATAAATAACCCTCTTTTAGATACTAAACCACCAGTGACTGTCACTGTGCAGATCCTCAGGTATCTCAAAATAAAGCTGTTGGTCCATGAAGGTAAAGAGAAGCACTTGGCACCAATCTATAGGTACACAGATGTACAATTAATAAAGAGGTATGGCCAACCTATTTGATTGGTTTTAATCAGAGGAAGGAGGGGCTGTGTTGACTTTAAATTTGTAGCTGCTGTGATGTTGACATTATCCTTATGATTAAGTACCGGGGAAGTACGAAACTCGTATGGTGGGCTGTCATTGGGTCAGTATGTAAACAATTTTTTATTATGTGAACTGAATAAAAATGTTTTTTTATGGATTTTGACTCGAGGTACGCAATATTTTCTGTGAAGTATAGACAAGTACAGGGGAATGTAATAAAAGTCGAAAAGAGCAAAACAATTCGCACCAATAAGACTAAAAATCCACATCTCGCAATGTAATATTGTTCCTTAAACTGTTATTGCATTGCGAATTTTAATTGCGCCTTGCGAATTTTAATTGCGCACTCATAAGAAGTGCTTGAAGGTGTCGTAATCTTTTGGAGCAAACATAACGACTTTTTCAGTAAGAAGTTTTATTACATTGACTGCGCATTGGCGCAAACTATAAAATTCGCAAACGGTCTTTCACTGTCGGAAGTGGTCGCTAAACAGTTTCCGGGCTCGCAAAAGCTATATTAAATTCGCACAAAGCTAAATTTGTTCACGCAAAGGCATAACTTTTCGCATTGCGAATAGTTTTTCCGTTAGCGATTTTTATTACATTCCCCCGGTAGTGCTTTGGGGACCGGGGCAATATCCCAGTAGTGCATTGCCCAATATAGACTGGCAATTGTATTTTCCCAAGAATTTTTGAATGTGTTTGATGTTGCAGAACAACAACATTAATGTATGACGATTTGCTTTTGGTATTTATCAATGATTTCTTTCATTTCTGTAGCTCTTACATTCAGACTTATAAAGCTGAATTGGTTGTTAAGCTCAAGAGAGATAATGGTTTAAGTGACACTGCATGGGAAATCCATTTGATCAGTGACTCCAGCTACTGCAGTCTGCAGATGGGCAGAATTAGAAGGAAAATAAAACATAACAAACAAAAAAAAACAGAGGAGGTGCCATTGGGGTAAAATACAAGCCTGACTATCTTGCTATGAAATGTAAATGTTAGATGGCTCTGAATGGTATTGAAAGCTGCAGAGGGAACCTGCAAAAAAACAAAACATTGATTAGGTTATAAAGGATGGTTGTATATGTAGATTCAACACAGGTATTTCTAATGACCGAATCCTGTTGTTTTAGTGTTTTTTTTTCTAATGCCTAACCAATTCCATTTCTTAATACAGTTCACCTGGTAGGCCTGTGGGGGCATATTTATCACAGAGTGAAAATAGAGTTTAGAAATAAGAAATCCATTGGTTTGTATGGGATTATTTAGGGGAATATGTGCCCTAAAATATCCTATAAAAGCCAGAGATATCTTAGGAAAACGGGGAAAATACATAGAATGAACAACACAGGTCTGTGTTGGAGAAAGATAGCTAGGGTTTGTGTGATATACTTCTGTTAAAATGACTTTGTGCTAGTTGTATCTGTCGATGTCATTTGACAGCTGCAATCTCAGGATACAGAATAATAAAATATGCATCGTTGTCAGAGAGAAAGCTATAGGATATAAAGGTCTGTTTATTAAAGTTTGAATACAGATTTCTGAAACCACAACTAGTAATGAGCGGAATTTTTCGCAGTTTCCCTGCAAAAAAGACACCCATAGACTCCAATGGGTGCCCAAAGCAAAAATAAAAAAATTGTTGCCCAAAGCAGGTCAGGTTTGCCCATCACTATCTTTCTCTAAAATCACGAATGTCATGAAATGTATTAAAAAATCTAGATGTAAAAAGTACCAATAAAAAAAGGGTAATGATACACTAAAAAAAAGGAATACCTTTAAAACTACTAAAAATTCTAGTTTTCGAAAAATTTGCAGCGATAAATATTCCAAAAATCCCTAGAACTCTAAGTTGATTAAAATCAGTCCAGCATAGCTCGCACTGACTTCTATTGGACCTCAACAACTTTTACTTGGCGAACTTATGTATTGGCTGTTTTCATGTTTTTTAAAATTAATCTTGAATTTTTAGAGATTTTACGAAGTATGTCGAAAAGCCAAACATTTTTAGAGATTTGTGGAAAAAATAGAAATTAGATTGTTTTAAATTTAAGCTGCTATATACTGTATATGTGTGTTTTTTTCCTTTAGTTATATGTGTATGAGCACTAATATACCTGCATGAAATTCAACACAAATGTAGCTATAATATTCAGCTGAAACCCCTCACCATTCTGTTAGCCGTAGTACGCTCCTATAAAATGACAGATTTTTTTTTATGTTTTAAATCATAAACATATAATTCACTTTATATTTATTTTTTCTTTATATGGGGCAAGATTATACAAATTACCATGGACTGTAGATCAGGACACAGGTGTTAAATTACTGTATACCAACTGTTTGAATCCTTGAAAGAAAAGTTCTGCCAAACATGCATCTAAAATGTATTCTCCCTATACACATATTTTAGTCTTGCTGGTCTCTTTCAAATGACAGATATGTATTTGTCTGTGTATTTAGCTTGGTATGCTTGTGAAACAGTGTTTGGAAGGCTATTGCACTCTGTTGCTGTACAATGGAGGATTGACGGCTTTAGGATGGGTTTCAGTGGGACAATCTGTTCCAAATTTAATTAAAATTCCCATTACAAAGTATAGTCAAGAGAAAAAATTGTATTCCTTTATCTGTATTTTCTACTTTGTGCCATTTCACTACAGTGCTAAGTGAGTTATTATTTGTTTATTCCCATGATTGGGAGCATTTCACTTGGGTTTGCTTTAAAAGGCATAATTGTTTGAATGCATGTATAAAACAACATTTATATACTAAGACAGGGATCTCCAAACAAATGACAGACTCCAATTTAAAAAAGCATTTGGGGGGAGCCACACAATCATGAAGCAGAAGGGCTGTGATTGGCTCTGTCTTATGCCTTTACAATTTGCCAGTGAGGCAGAAATTTATAAACAAATTAAAGCAAACCTATTACCTACACATAAAAAGCTGTATAATGAAAATCCTTTGCAAGTCAAACATCAAACCTAAATTTCTTTTTTCATTAAAACATCCATACCTGTTATAAAGTTCTTTTTATATTTGAGATGTCAATCAAACATTACCTGCTCCACTTCTATGCCTCTGGCAGTCAATTACTTTCACTTTCCATTCAGCAATTCCTACATGTCGCTCACATTTCCCCTTCCCTCCTTGCACTCTATAATTGTTTAGGGCACTATGCATGGGCATTAAGCCCTCCCATTCTGGTGCAAACACAATATTTTGGGGTGATGTTTAATTTGTCTCTAAGGGCAACTTGTAATTGGTCTTATTGTACCTTTCTGTTCTGCCCCTCTTCATTTTAACTTGTTTTGGCCCCTTTCTAAGTGTTTCATGGAACCTCTTGCAAGTGGTTGACAAAATCTATTTCATCTACGTGTTCAAAAAAATTGTTGCTGGTAAAGACAAAACACTAAATTTGTCAGAATTTAGAGCTGATTTATCATTTTGGCTCAGGTCTAGCGAGAGGACAAAGTGTTTTTAACAGTGCAATTCTTGATGAACATAGTAAAACAAGTACATTTTGTTGATAGACAATGCAATTGCCTTTATATTGAAATAGTATGATTAATTCAAACATTGCTGCACAAAACTCAAGTAGTTTCATGATTGTCATTAAAAATAGCACATTAAAGTCTGCAGAGATGCAATGTAATCAAATCATAACCAATTCTCTGGCACAGATACTTATCTCAAATTATATGAAATGTAAAGCAAAATAAGGGTTACTTAATCATTTGATCATTTTTATCATCTGTGTTATCTGTTGGTTAATTTTCAGTAATGTATCTGGAATGTCTTATATAGAGTTGGATATTTGTTTAATGAAAGTGTCAGCAGGAAAGTGTGTAATAGCTATGTTTATCTATTGCTTTGATGGTTTTGGGCCTACAAACTATCCTTTATCCTTAGCGAATCGTTCTATTAAACATTAAGATCCCATCTATTCTCTTCTCTGAAATCACTTTCATATTAGGAAAATGCCTGGCCCAGTTAAGATGAATATACGTTGATATGTACTTCCTCATCAAATTGAATACATTTGCATCTTTTAGCATTTATAAAAGTGGATACATCTAGCTATATTCAAACATTTCTATTTAATATCCAGGCTTACAAAAGTCAAATGGGTTCACATTTTGCTTTAATTGTGTCACGGAACCAGTCTGATGCATCAGAGAACTGCCTAGCACAAATTAGACATGAATAAAAATGGAATTAATGTAAAAAAATAAATTGTAGGATGGCAGGGTCCCTTTTCTTTGTATGAACTTCTTTTTCTTGCTGAGCTTTGTAAAACTACTTAATAATTATAAATATGATTTATCCACACTTTTCAGCACTTTTCCTGATTTGATATGGTTTGTTCACACCCTTCTTTAAACAGAAAACAGTCGCAATGAGTGAAGACTATATAAAAATACAAACAGGTCACTTTTAATCCATCACCAGGTGTCTAAAATAACACAATTAGAAATGTCAGCAGAGTGCTACAGTATGTGTATAGCATAACAGTGCCATGGACAGTAAGATTACAGCTCCAAATGAGACCCCTCTCTGTGGTGTTCTCACGTAGGAATTCCCTTCATGAGCTATGTAGATGAAGTACCACATTTTAATGATCATGAATTCACTAGCGCCAGCTCTTCAGATCAGCATTCGGTAATGCATTAAATCCTCTATAGACTCATTGTCAACGTTTATTCTTAGCATAATGAGCAAATTCACTGCAGTTCATTATTACAGAATTATACTCTAAATTGATTTTTCTTGTCCAACGAGAGCAAGGGGATTTAAGGGAAAAACTTTTGGTTTTGCCTTTGATTTATAACTAGGCAGTTGGAACAGTGATATAATAACTGACTCTTTCCATTCTCAGAAGAGAATGCTTACAGCAAGACTGATCTGAAGGCAGCTTGGAAATGTTTTCAAGAAAAGTTATAAAGGTATCGTTATACTCTTGCAAAAGGACACCGCATTGGACTGGGCTGGTGGGACAGCAGGCCATGCTGAACCACTCCCAGCCCACTTTCCCTGATGATTGCAGCCACAAACAGGATCGTCACTTATTTCTGTACTGCACTGCCTCTCCTTCAGTGCGGCAGGGGAAGATAGGGGCTGTGACAGCATCGGGTGTAGAGCTCTTGTCTGGGGTGGGAAGCCCCTCCGGTGGCATTCTTGGTGAGTCCCAGACACCCCAGTCCAACACTGACAGACCACATGTTATTCAACCCATGTGCTTATCACTACTATCCCTTTGGAGTTGATAAACTCTTAATTTCACCCAGCTGCTAAAGACCATATATTCTACAATTTACCCATATGCTGTGCTATTAGTTTATTTGGCCTGTGAAAAAAATCATAACCTTCACTTTTTGTGTTTTAGAAAGTACAGTTTTACTGGTTCATCTGAGGATACCATAGATTCATAAAGATCATATCTATAAAATGTACCGTTTTTCTCTGCAGAAATAAGGTGGGCAACTGAACTTAATTACTTATGAGCTGTGTCATCAGATTCTCACTGTGTTCCAAAAAATATATATATCTCAGTAGGATATCAAGAACTGTAGAGCTGTAACATATTTAGAACATTTTTAATTTGATCTTATGATTCTTGAATAATAGATCCCAATGACTATTAATAACATATTGAACAATGACTTGACACACGTTCTGCAGATACATGACAGGCCCCCTGTGTTAGACAAAATAGCTGAAACATAATGTTACTGCCACCTGTCTAGCTAGTTTTCAAAGATTTTACACTGTCAGAATTATGTATTACATTCTAAACTGGTTAAGGTCAGAGCTGTCTGTCTAAAGAACTTTACAATTAGTGTAAAGTAATTAGTGTAGTATTAGTAAAAAGTGTGCATAAAGGACAAATACTATCCTAGAAGTAGTGATTTACAGAACAGATATTTTTTTACATTCATCTTTCACCACTCTGTCTCTGCTTTATCTTCATCACTTCCCTTCTCTCCTTATGACAGTTCCTGTTACAGTCCAAGTTACTGCATGTATAACAATTGTTAGGGGTCATTCCATGATATATGGGAGTGACATATATATATATATATATATATATATATATATATATATATATATATATATATATATATATATATATAAGAGAAGCAATGAAATGTATCCTTATATATATATATATATATATATAGCCAATCTATAGGGTGATTGACTCTTATGAGTGAAAAGGAGGTCATTAATAAATATCTTATATTATAGGGTACTATTTAAAAAATAAAATTAATAATACAGAAATTGGCCTGAACCCACTTCCTTCTGTCTGTGTGTTGTTTTTAATATGTTATTGAGTTGGAGAACATTTTCCAGATCTATAAATTATACAACCCTCTGGCTACTGACTTCTCTCTGATGACTTTTCATACAACTAAAATACCTCTCTGCAGTATAATCACACACCAGCTTATATCTCATAAGGGATTATTCGCTCCAAAGAATAAGTTGCTTTTGCGTTGTTTGTCTTTTATATGGCCCCTTTCTTTTTACCAATCCATGACCCAGGAATTGATCTGATGCAGGTTATGAATCAGGAGGCAACTTAAGATATACACTATTAATAATAAAAGCAAAGAGTGAGAGAGCTTACTAACATAAAAAAATATTTATTTTAAAAATTAGGTCACCAGGCTATTTGTCATTTTGGATACATGTCAATTTTCTGTTCATGTTCCTGTGTGCATCTGCCAAACACATTCCATCACATTCTCCAAAAAGGGTTTGGTGAAAAAGGTTACGGTTCATTATTGTGTAGTTTCCATCCACATGCCAGCATATGGAATATGGAGCTTCTCATGGTTAATTGTAGGTGGATTTGTAGCTGGTATAGAAATAGAATGCAGTAACAATCTTCAAAGTAAGGATTGAAAAGTTTTAATTGTGCTATCTGACTTTCTGAAGCTCTTGCCGCAACCAGGACGGTAGTGGTTGACCCAATCTGTGCAAAAGTTTTGACAATTCTACATTATGATCTTGATAATAACTTGATAGAAAAGCTCTGCACTGTATAGACATAGAAAGCAAAAAGAAAGATCATTGTTAAAAGCCAAATAAAAAGGCACCTCTATAGAAAGGGCATTACATCTCAAATTTTGTTTATGAAGTCATAGATTTTTGTGGGTCTCCAGCCATTGGTATTCATACAAAATCAAGTGTTTTCTGAAGTTACAGAAACATTAACTTTTGTCTTATCTCTTTTTAGGCTATTGTCTGTTGGTATATACAGTACATAAATGTCCTATGGCAAGCCTCACCTCTGAATCCATTGGAGGGTATTTTCTACCTTTGCTCTTTCCAAGACATTTCATTTTTCCTTCTTCCAAAAGCTGGCACCAAAATCCTTTTTGAGAATCAAATCTAAAAGCACAAAATACAAATAAAAAACGACTTATGATGACGAATAATTAAAACTTGTCTTACTCCAAACAAAGCAAATGTGAATAGGTAATATTTTCTAAACGAATATCCCTTATATATTTTCTCTTTTATGTATTTTTTTTTTCAGTTACGTAACTATATGATTGTTATCTCAAGGATAGAAAAAGATATGTTTATACATATTTTTTGCTCTTGGATAGTGGAGAGAAATATAAGCATATAATCTACAGACCAGCCAATTCCCTATGGGCCAGACTGTAAATTATATCCTTATAAAAGGCGCGTTCTGCCGTCAGAACGCGCCGTTTATATTCTTAAAGAGACAGCACTTGCAGCTGCTGCTCTGTCCTCTACCGTTGCTTCACATCAGTTTAGCTTTGAAATACCACATGATCATTTTCTTACTTTTCACACACGAAACACGCTCCGCCTGTTCCAGTCCCTCCCACCTACTGACTTGTCTTTTGCTCGCATCTCACATCTCGTGCAGCTGCCTCCCTAGTGTCGCTCCCGTCACAGGATTCCTCTCCGCTTGCTCCCCCTCCCATCCACCATCGCATTTGCAAGTCTCGCTCCCTCTTCCCATCCACCATCTCAAATCTCGCTCCCTCCTCTCATCCACCAGCTCAAATCTCACTCCCCCCTCCTTCCCTTGCCTCTGCTTGTCCATCTCTGATGCTTCTGAATGACATTACATAGAGCAGGCTCCTGCAAAAGAAACTGAAGAACGCAAAAGTAATAAAGGTACTAAAAGGGCTGCAGGGGGAAAAAATCAACAAGGAGGGACAACAGTAAAAAAAAAGTATTGCATTTTGTAAAAAGCAAAGACAGGAATTAAAAAGTAAACTCAGAAACTGTAGATTATAATCAATAATGTGCCCCCTACTTAAAATTTATAAAGATATTATTAGCACCTCGGAGTTATGTGACCTGTATAATATGGTCACATAACTCCTCGGTGACTGATAATATCTTTATAAATTACAGTAGGGGGCACATTATTCACTATATATTTCAATCATATTTCCTCTCTCCTCCCCTCACAGACAACCCTGTTGGGGCACTAAAATGTACTTCTTTTTAAAGATAGACTACCCAATCATTGGTGTCAGACAGTTGAGTTGATTGGTTACCATAGGTTACTACATGGGGCTAAATGACCCTAAATAAGCAATTTTCATTTATATTTTTAGTTCAACTTACGCCAGTGCATCAGAATAGTTATAATATGGAGAAACTCCTAGAAACTTTTGAACTTCCTCCATGACATTTGCAGGGTCAGACCGTAGTTGTTGTCCATCAACAATGTGCAACTACAAAACAAAAAAAGTTAAAAACCCATTTAAATGTCTAGAGCAGGGGTCCCCAACCTTTTTGTACCCATGAGCCACATTCAAATGTAAAAAGAGTTGGAGAGCAATACAACCATGAAAATAGTTCCTGGGGGTGCCAAATAAAGAATGTGATTGGCTATTTGGTAGCCTTTATGTGGACTGGCAGCCTATGGTAGGCTCTGTTTGGCAGTGCACCTGTTTTTTTTATGCAACCAAAACTTGCCTCTAAGCCTGGAATTCAAAAATAATCACTTGCTTTGAGGCCACTAGGAGCAACATCCAAGGGGTTGGTGAGCAACATGTTGCTCACGAGTCACTGGTTGGGGATCACTGGTCTAGAGAATGTAATATTGTGCATGTGGTCTGAATGCATTTGAAGGAATTGCTTTGTTTCCACTAGTATAAATATTAAAAGAATAAAAAATATTTTTTTTCAGTTTTTGTTCAAATTAATTTGTGAAAATTAATTGTGCTGAATTTTAGACTATAAATTAATTACTGAAAACACAATCATATTTTTCTGTAGCAAAAAACTTTTAAAAATGCCTGTTTCCTGAAATTTTAGGGGCATATTTACTATGCTGTGTAAAAAAATGGTGGGATAATACACCACATATCGCCACGTTTTGCTGTGTAAAAACTGCGTAAAATTGCTACTCGATTTTTTCTTATGTGATTATCTAAAAGCAATGTAAAATAAGGGTGTCAAACTTTCGCCATTTATTTTACACCGTTTTTTTTTTTTTTTTTGGCGAATTCCGTTTTACATAGCATAATGAATATGACCCTTAGTCTCATTTTAGCATCTGGGTTACATTGCTATTTCTTTTTCTCTGTAATAATTAGATGGGTTTTGTATCTCTAGCAGAATGTTCGAATAAGAGCCAAAGGGCTAATATAAGGACTTGGAAACATTTTAATGCACATTACTATTATTAGTACAGGTATAGGGTCCTTTATCCGGAGAACCATTATTCACACAGATCCGAGTTACGGAAAGGCCGTCTTCCATAGACTCCATTTTATCCAAATAATCCAAATTTTGAAAAATTATTTCCTTTATCTCTATAAATGATAAAACAGTACCTTGTACTTGATACAAACTAAGATATAATGAATCATTATCAAAATCAAAAACAGCCTATTGGGTTAATTTAATGTTTACATGATTTTCTTTACGTTATGAAGATCTAAATTACAGAAAGATCCCTTATCCAGAAAACCCCAGAATTCTGGATAACAGGTCCCTACCTGTATTACTTCATTTATTTTATTAACCAGATTGATGCATTTTATAATATATCATCAATTCACCTTTTTTTATTTATTATTTATTTTTGCCATGGGACTTGGCTTTAATGAAATGCAAGACCTGGACTGCTGGATCACAAGAAATTTTTCACTACACATCACTACTTTAAATAAATTTATGGCTACACTTCATCATATGGCAATAGAGAATCTACTATATACATACTTTAAAACCATTTAATTGAAAAGGTAAGGAACATGGCTTCTTGATTGTGGACAATGTGCAAAAAACACGGAAGACCTGACATTTCACACAATGTATCTTGAATATATCGGAGTCATGTTTTCACTTGAATAAAATTTGTTATCTCTAGTTTTGGAGGCCTTTTCAGTTCAGAGAGGGCCAATATATTTTGCTAACTCTCTGAATAAAGGAGTAAAGTTCCTGCTGCGGATATTCCTGTTTATGTCCGTTGCTGTTCACATGGATTGATCATCTCTAATAAACCTGGCTGACTTCTTCCAATAGGATAAGTACGTTTCTGAACAAACTCAATATGTAAGACATTGCAAGCAAATTCAAATTCATAAGGTAGGTAGTGATGGCCGAATTTGTCCCATTTCGCTTTGCCGGAAAAGCCACAAATTAACAGCGAAATTCATGAAACGTCGAAAAATTTGTGAAACACATTGAGTCAATCTCAATTTGGAGACAATGTTTATATGCGCCAAACACATTAAAGTCAATGAGCGTCCGACTGTGACTATTCTGATGCTGCAGATTGTTTTGCCTGCAAATTTTCGCTGCAGTTTCATGAATTCATTTGCTGGTGCAGAAACTACGGAATTCACCCTGAATTCACACCTGGGGAATTTATTTGCCCATCACTAAAGGTAGGTAATGCATTAATATATTTGTCGGATGTCTAATAACATAAGTACAAACCTCTGTTTTTTATGGGCATTTTAGAACATGTTATGTCTGTGCTTACTCTGGAGTGTTGCTTTTTTATATATATAGATTTGCATTGTTATCCGTGGCAGCAATTTGTTTCCTGATAATATCGAAGAAATAGGATTAGGTTATTTTCTCTAGTGTTGTACAAACCGCTGTAAGAGCATGTTACTTTTGTAGCAAAATGTTTTCCAGTTTGCAGCTTCAGGTGTCTTTAATATTTAAAGATTTGAAAATAGTAGATAGAGATTCACCTAGCAGTATGTGACCAACGTGATTAGACAGATATACAAACACAGAATGGAGCTGTCATCTTGGCTTGCGTTGTCTGTCTCTGGATGTGTCTTGGAGTCAAAATGATATATTACCTCCAAGCACTGTTTCTGATATATTGTTGAGAAGTACTAGATATCTGAAAGCTTTTTGCACCTTCGTTTATTGATTTTGATAGGTATCTGCTACTTTTCTGAACCCTACCATTGGAAGTGTAGATAGTTATCACAGAAAAAAATGTATTCTTTGTTATTTTGATGACTTTATTTTCAAGCTAATTTTTGTTGAAGAACTGGTTAACAATTCTAGAGCTGTTTTGATATAACATTCTACATTTTACATATCAGACACAAAATAGTCCACATGCTTTACGCAAATTAGAAAATTATTAGAAATTATTTATTGTTTTTAAAATAATTGTTTGTTTTGCACATAAGCAAGCTCTTTCTTATGCATGTTTTGGTAGTAAATAAATAATAATTATATAACAGTGGAAGCAAGATGATATAAAGTGCAAGATACTGGCTAATATAATAAAATGTCTTAAGTTTGCCCAAATCTAGTGAACCATATCAATCAATCAAATGCATGTATTAAAAAAAACCAACCATTATGTACCACAGATAATGATTTTCTATGTAAGCAAGATACATAGATTCTACCCATGAATTAAGTATTAGTTAATGATGCTGATATTATATATGACATACTGTCTGTACTCCAGTCATTGGAATTAACGTTGCTGCTTAAAATACCTGTGAAGGAGGAAAATACTCCAGCCATTTCTCTATATGATTTGCATACCAACCAGGGACCAAGCATTTCCTTTGAAGCAACTTAAGATGGGCTGGAGCATGGGGTCCAGCCGTTATTACTTCATAGAAACTGAATTTCAGAGCAGTAGAATCTTGATGTGCTCTTTGGTGCTGCAAAAAGATTATAATCTTTGAAAACATTTCATAAATAACATAAAGAAGCAAAGCTTAATCTTATAATAAATTAACCTTTCTACATATTAGCCCTTTGATCCGTCTCAGTACCTTTTCCAATGGAAAGGGTGCCACCAGAAGATCCCTGTTTTATTTCTACTATTTATTTTCTGGGAAAACACTATGGCAACATAAATGTGTTGCATACGTGTCTACTGGATTTTTACCCTATGCATCATTTTCTGAATTACAGTAACCAGCAGGCATTATTGCTAAAACATGCACTTGGATTATTGTAACTGAAGTATTGCAATGTGAATTACAATTTCCAGAATGCATTTAGCTAGTAAATGCACAAAAAATGAGAAGCACAACAGCTATGAAACTTGGTCAAATGGTTATTAGTGTTGCTTTACTATTGTGCTCCATGTTGGCACTTTTGGCAGAAACCCTCATTAAAGGGATACTGTCATGAGAATTTTTTTTTTTTTCAAAATGCATCAGTTAATAGTTCTGCTCCAGTAGAATTCTGCCCTGAAATCCATTTCTCAAAAGTGCAAACAATTTTTTTTATATTCAATTTTGAAATCTGACATGGGGCTAGACATTTTGTCAATTTCCCAGAAGCCCCAAGTCATGTGACTTGTGCTCTGATAAATTTCAATCACTCTTTACTGCAGTACTGCAAGTTGGAGTGATACCACCCCTCCCTCCCCCCCCCCCCCAGCAGCCAAACAAAAGAACAATGGGAAGGTAACAAGATAGCAGCTCCCTAACACAAGATAACAGCTGCCTGGTAGATCTAAGAACAGCACTCAATAGTAAAAACCCATGTCCCACTGAGACACATTCAGTTACATTGAGAAGGAAATAGCAGACTGCCAGAAAGCATTTCTCTCCTAAAGTGCAGGCACAAGTCACATGACCAGGGGCAGCTGGGAAATTGACAAAATGTCTAGCCCCATGTCAGATTTCAAAATTGAATATAAAAAAATCTGTTTGCTCTTTTGAGAAATGGATTTCAGTGCAGAATTCTGCTGGAGCAGCATTATTAACTGATTCATTTTGAAAAAAAAAAAATTTCCCATGACAGTATCCCTTTAAAGGAGAAGGAAACCCAGTTGGCGCAAAAACCCTCCCCCCTCCTGTGTGTTGCCCACCCTCCCTCCTCCCCCCTGGCCTACCTGTCCCGCTGGGCAAATGCCCCTAACTTGTTACTTACTCTTCTGCGCAGGTCCAGTCCACGGAGTTCACAGGCACCATCTTCTTCCACGCGATCTTCTTCCTGCTTTGACCGGCGTTTTGGCGCATGTGCAGTAGGAGCATTTCGCCGGTATGGATCTACTGCGCATGCGCCAAAAGTCACAAAGTTTTCCGATTTCACTTTGTGACTTTTGGCGCATGCGCAGTAGATCGTACCGGCGAAATTCTCCTACTGCGCATGCGCCAAAACGCTGGTCAAAGCAGGAAGAAGATCGCTTGGAAGAAGATGGCGTCGGTGAACTCCGTAGACTGGACCTGCACAGAAGGGTAAGTAACAAGTTAGGGGCATTTGCCCAGTGGGACAGGTAGGCCAGGGGGAGAAGGGAGGGTGGGCAACACACGGGAGGGGGGGAGGGTTTTTGCGCCGACTAGGTTTCCTTCTCCTTTAAGGCTACACAAGTGCAATGGTCTCATTGTATGCAGAAACTCGTTCCTTGGATAAATAGTCTATATTCCATCATTATAATATTCATAATACTGTATAAGACACTGATGTGTCCATGTTACTCAGGTTTACACTCAGGGGTAGTAAAAAGGCCTTGTATTTAACTTAGTTTTTATTTGTGGTGTTGGTGGGTTCCAAGCTTTGGCTTTGATGGTGGTCCCCAGCTCTCAAATTTCTTCATCATATCTGTATGTACTCCATTAGACTAACTTTATTTATATAGGCTAACAGGAAGATTGCTTTGGTATGTGCATTTCTCTAACCCTTTTCATCTGACCTGAGCCAACAGACCCTCGGTTGCTAGTGTGTAGCATGCCTTAGAAAAACCATCAAGGAACTATAGGGTAGTACAAAGCACCACATGTTTATTTGCCCCAGTTAAAAGGCTCAGCCAATATTTTGATTCAGTAATGAAAACAAATTCCTAACTTCCCATTAGTCTTAGGGGGGAAAGTTTAAAAATGGTAGAGAAAAAGTTTGAAATGTCCGGACTTATATAGTAGGGTTTGGGTGTACGTGGGAACATGACCAAAATGCACCATGTTTTAACTGTTGTGCCTGCGCATGGCAGTGCTATGTACTTGTTGAACATGAGGGAGCCCTATACTCATCCCCTGCTTATTGTAAGCATTAAAGGGGTTGTTCAACTTTTTTGTTAACTTTTAGTATGATGTAGCAAGTAGTGATGGGCATATCTGTCCAGTTTCACCCAAAACAATTTGCAATAAGGCAAAAAATTTCAAAAACGCATTGAAGTCAGTGGTCATCAAAATAATTTTGACGCGAGCGACAATTTTTATACACACGACTTTTTGTACAAATGTATTAAAGTCAATGGACGTCAAAATTATTTTGACGCGCAACAGTTGCCACAAATCCATGCCTGCCGTATAAATTTGCCCATCACTAGTTGCAAGCGATATTCTAAGATAATTTTCAGTTTGTCTTCTTTTTTCATTATTTGTTTGTACAGGTACGGGATCCGTTATCCGAAAACCCGTTATCCAAAAAGCTCCAAATAGACTGCATTGTATCCAAATAATTAAAAAATTTTAAAAAAATGTTTTTAATTTTTTTAAAACAGTGCCTTGTACTTGACTGAAACCAAGATGTAATTAATCCTTATTAGAAGCAGAAGCAGCCTATTGGGTTTATTTCTGTTTTTTTTTTTTAAAGATTTTTATTTATTATTAACTTTATATACATTAGACATGGACAGAGAAATACAATAAATCATAATACAGAAAGAAAACATACACATTGCAGTCCGTTGATTTCATTTCAGGATATTGTCATGCATATATAACCACCAGCTATCATAGCTGTACTGCTTTACCTGCCTGTTAAACTGCGACTTTATTGGCTGGGTAACCTTGGAATCGGTATCTCTGGGAGGCCTATTGTTGGGTTGGCATCAATCCATGGTGTCCAAATTTTCTCAAACTTGGGTAGCTACTTGGGTAGCGCCTGGGGCAAGATATGTTAGTTTTATAACCGGGATTGTCTTATTTACCAGGGCTAGCCATTCAGGTAGTTTCGGACCTTCAGGGTTCATCCATTTTATTGCTATTAGTTTTTTTGCATAAAAAAGTAGTGTTCTCATTAGGTTTCTCTGGTGAGAACATAGGACCAACTCGTCTACTATGCCTAGTAGACATACCTCCTGAGACTTAACCCTGGGCAGATCTAGTTGTTCTTCCAGGTAGATTAAGATTTCAGACCAATACCTCCCAATGTACTGACAATCCCACACCATGTGAGCGAACCCGGCATCAACCTCTCGGCATCTAGGGCATTCTGCATTAGGAAGTTTCCCCATATATTTGAGCCTAATCGGGGTGATGTAGATTTGATGACAGAATTTAAATTGTCCCTTGTAGCTATGAGGAAATCATAGATATGATCCACTGCCTCTTCCCATTGGTCATCATTCATAGTTGGGATCATGACATCCCACTTGCTTTTGGCCCTATCGAAGGGGGACGGTTTTACCTCTATTAATACCTTGTAAAGTTGGGATAATAGTTTCTCTGTGTTTGGGGACCATAACCGTTCCTCCCATCGAGACATTCCTAATTCTATTTTGAGTGAACCAAATTGTGCCTTAAAGGCATGGCGCAGTTGCAAGTATCTGTAGAACTGTAAATTAGGGTTTCCTATTCTCTCTTTAATTATATCAAATTGGGGGAAGTAGCCATCCGTGACAAGATCAGAAAGATCTTTAATGTCCAATAACGGCCAGTATTGCATGTCTGGAAGAGCCATCAAATGTTGAAAATTCGAATTCCTCCAGAAAGGCGTATCTGGGGAATAAACTGGCGTTATATTTGCTTTTTGTTTTTGCACCATAGCCCATGCTCCCATAGGAGAGCTAATCACTTCTGGTAGAGTAGGCATATCTTTCTTATTTCTGTAGGGTGCGTTCCTTAATGCCTCAAGGGATCCCATTATATTTCCATGAAGTGCCGTTAAGGGGTTGTCTGGGTCGGGATTAAACCAGTTATGTATAAAGGTTAATTGCCCTGCTAAATAATAAAGCTGCATGTTGGGTAACGCTAGCCCACCACTTTGGTGTGGGGCCATTAGTGTTGTCCAGCCTATTCTAGGGGTTTTATTAGCCCATACCAGTGATCTCATTTCACCATTCAGTTTTTTAAAAAACTTTTTTGTTATTACTACCGGAGCATTTTGAAGTGGGTACAGAAATTTGGGTAGGTAGATCATTTTGAACAAGTTTATTCTGCCCCACACTGTCAGAGGCAGTCTGATCCAGTATGTCACCTCTTTTTTAAACTTATTCAGGATAGGATCTAAGTTGGTTTCTTCATATTTATTCAAGTCTCTACTAATAGTTATGCCTAAATATTTAAAGCTAGATGCCCATTGGAGTCCGTGTGCCGTACCTCCTACCTCGTTATTGTTCAGTGAGAACAAATTGCTTTTCTGCCTATTCACTTTGAGGCCACTATGTTCACTGAAAATTTCTAGGATGTTCAGGGCTTTGTCAAGTGACCCTTCTGCATCTTTTAAGAATAGGATGATGTCATCAGCGTATAGCGCTATTTTGTCCTGTACCCTATTTATCTTAAGGCCTAGGACTTCGGGATCTAGTCGCAGGACCACCGCCAGTGGTTATATCGCTAGTGCGAAGAGTAGCGGGGATAGGGGGCAACCTTGCCTGGTTCCCCTACCCAGCTTGAAATTGCTGGAAAGAGTGGTATTAACCCATATACGTGCTGACGGCTTTTTATATAGTAGTTGAATCCAGGCAATAAATCTAGGGCCAAATCCGTATCGTTTTAGTACTTCCCAGAGAAAATTCCAACTTACTGAATCGAAGGCCTTAGATATATCTAATGCTGCAAGTATCCCCCCTGTATGAGTCAGTTTGGAGTGTTGTATATGAGTAAAGACCCTTCTCAAGTTTAAGGCTGTTGTTTTGTTAGGCATGAAGCCCGATTGGTCACTGTGTATCAACTCGGTTATGACTTTCATTAGTCTGTTGGCAAGCAATTTAGCCAGTATCTTTGCGTCAGTATTTATTAAAGAAATTGGCCTGTATGATTCGCATTGGGTCGGGTCTTTACCATTTTTATGAATTAGTGTAATCATTGCCTCATAGAAGGTTTCCGGAAGAGATTGGGTTTCTAGCGATTCATTAAAGACATTGGATAATGGAGTTATCAACTGTTTACTCAGATGTTTATACCACCTGTTTGGCAGTCCATCTGGCCCTGGGGTTTTATTTGCGGGAAGGCTGTTTATTGTGTCCTCAACTTCATGGGGTAGGATGAGATTATCTAGGAATTTACTCTGTTCTGTCGACAATGTTGGAAGAGGAATTTGATCTACAGTATATATTTTTTTTAGCTCTTTCTCACTTTTTGTGTCCTTGTTACTGTATGTCTCATTGAAGTACTCCGTGAATACCTTTGCTATGTCATGTGGGTCTGTAACAAGAGTCCCAGTCTCCCCTGTAATAGCTGGGATCACTGTTGCCGCTTCCGTAGTTTTTGCCAGATAGGCCAGTGGTTTCCCATTTTTATCGCCTGTTTCAAAAACTTTCTGACTTTGATAAAGCAGTTTTTTCCTAGTGAGGTTTACTAGTTGCAAGTCAAGATCTCTTTGGGCTTTTAATAGTTCTGTATAAGTTCCCTCAGTTTTCTCTTTAATATAGTTGTCTTGTGCACTCTGGAATGCGCTCTCTTTTGTTTGTAGCTCCTCTCTACTGACTGTCCTAGCTCCCTTTATAGCACTTATGAGTGTTCCCCTAGATACCACTTTGGAGGTGTCCCACAATATGTTATTAGATGCTGTGTCATAGTTTTCAGTCCAGAATTGGGTATACTCAGTAGTACATTTCTCCGCGACCGTTTCATTTGCCAGCCAAAGCGGAGAAAGGCGCCAAAGGGCTTGAGTATAATTTTTCCCTACTAGTAGGTTAAGCTCCAATGGAGAATGATCTGAGTGAGCCCTTGGCAGATACTGGATTTTTTTGAGTAAGTGGGTAAAGTCGGCCGTGCCCACTGCCAAGTCAATTCTTGATAAGGTTTTATGCGTCATGGAATGGCAGGAATATTGTTGTTCAAGTGGGTGTTTGCCTCTCCATAAGTCACTAAGAGCCAGTGTATCTAACCAGCCGTTAAAATGTGTTGATGCTGCATCGACCCCTGACATTCTATCCATTATTGGGTTTACTGTACAATTGAAGTCCCCTATATAGCATGTAGGCTCTGTGGGGAGGGCCAGTATTTTCTGAGAAATCTGGTCTAGTAATTCCAGCGAGAAAGGAGGGGGCACATAAATATTTGCCAGGATGATTGGTGTGTTATGAATTTTGCAGTGTATGATTATGTATCTTCCATAAAAGTCAGTGTGTATGGTGAGGAGTTCGTAGGGAAGTCCTTTCTTTATCAGTATAGTCACCCCCCGTGAGTGGGTTGAGAAGGGGGCATGATATGCATGCCCCACCCAGTGTCTTTTAAGTGCCAGTAGTTTTTGTCCCGTTAGGTGGGTTTCTTGCAGCAGCACCACGTCTGGTTTGTATCTGTGTACATGGTTAAGCACTAATGCCCTCTTAAACTTCGAATTTAGGCCTCTCACGTTCCAAGAAATAATTTTTACTATAGCCATGGTATTAAGAAAACATAGTAGTGACCTTGTTTAAGCTCCGTCTGTCGTAACGTCCCACAGCTTAACATATCATATACCTTTGATACCGTTGACTGCATAAAAAGAAAACATAGAACATAGAAAAAATTCCCCTTCATTGCCATGGCCACAACATCTTTGTCAAACCTTGTCAATTGTTTACACATGGCACTTTGCCCGCCCCACCCTGCCCACCCCCCAAACATGGGTGAGCCTCTACCCCGAACCTTAAACTTACTGAGGTGCAGAACCAATTGTTGGCCGTGCTACGCTTCAACCTGTGCAACTTCTAATAGGGTAGTGGGTTAGTTAACCAGGGTTTTTTTTTTTTTTTCCCCTTTTTTTCCCCCCCTCCCTCCCCCCCTCTTTGTTACCTCTTGTCCCTCAGAACCGTAGCTTACCGCTAGTACTTGCTTTTCAGCCCTAAAACTTCAATGTCATTATATGCAATAGACGATTTGTTTCTTGGGATGTCTCAGTAGGCCAATTGGCACCTGTTATTTATGACTCGCCCCTTGGGGCCAGTACAGTTTATTAAACTTCTGCTGTATGGGGGGCAAAGTTCGGCTTCATAGTCACAGTCAATATCCATCAATGTTTAACGACTGTCTCTTTCTTCGCCTCTGCACACCAGGATGCAAAATATCTCTCCATGTATTGTCTCATGGAGGGTAAGTTTAGAGACAAATCCCACAAAATAACTTGGTGCGCAGCATATATTTCGCTCGTTTGTATTACGTGGGGTTCAGAATCGGGATCCCCCAGCCCCCTCTCCCTTCATTGCGTCCATTGTCCCAATAGTCCCGCACAGTGTTTCTTAAGCCCTTACTAGTGTCTTACATAAAGGTACATACCACCATGTTAGCTGTGGCCTTTGATTCCGCGCTCTAGGCAGGATTCCCTCTGTTTCCTTCTCCGCCATTGCGTCGAGGACTGTTCTGACGTGGTGGTTGTAAGGTGTCTAGCCACTTGTCGGCGTCTATCGCTGTTACAAAAAAATGGGTACGGTCTCCTTGCACCACTCGAAGTTTGGCTGGGTAAAGCATTGAGTAGATGATCCCCGCATTTCGGAGCCTACGCTTAACCCCTTGGTAGGAGGCCCTCTGCTTCTGCACTACTTCAGAGTAGTCTGGGTAAATTGAAATATTGGCGCCATTGTGTGTTAGTTGGCCCTTCTTTCTGGCTGCCGTCATTACCGCATCCCGGTCCCTATAGTTCAGGAACCGCATAATTAGCGGTCTCGGCGGGGCTCCTGGAGGCAGGGGACGAGTAGGCACTCAGTGGGCTCTTTCAATAATAAAAATGGCGGAGAATACCTCCTCTCCTAATGTCTGTTTCAGCCATGTTTCCACAAAGGCCTCGGGAGCCCTTCCTTCGCTCCCCTCTGGCAGGCCCACTATTCGCAAGTTGTTTCTGCGATTGCGGTTTTCTGAATCTTCCGCTCGGGCTGTCAGTGTAGCTACCTTTTGTTGTAGGGTTGTGATGATGTCGGAGTACGGGGCTATGGTGTCCTCGATAGTCGAAATGCGGCCCTCAGCCTCCGTGGTGCGCTCCCGCAGTGTCTGCAGGTCTTGTCGCAGGAGGGAGGTATCCACCTTTATGGATTCCAGTTGCGCTGTTGTGCTTGTGTGCGAGCTGGTTATTGCTGCTAGGATTTCAGCATTCGAGGGCTCCAATACCGCCAACTCCTGGCTTGCTATCGGCGGGTCATGTATTGTAGGCCCCGGTTCCTGATCTTCCACGCGGTCTGGCTCAGGGTGCGGGGTTTGTAGATATTTATCCATTTTCTGGGCTTGCTCCGATTTACCCCGTGGATTTAGTTTCCCCATCTTATTGCCGCTTTGTAGGGGGGGTTACTTTTACGGTCCCCACAGTCTCAGTGTCTTTCAGGATTTTTAGGTTGTTGCGAGCTCCTGTCCACACGTCTGCTCACGCCACCATCTTCGGGTTTATTTATGTTTACAGGATTTTCGAGTAGTCTTGAGGTATGAAAATCGAAAGATATGTTATTTGGAAAGCCCTAGGCCCCGAGCATTCTGGATAACAAGTCCCACAAATTTCCACAATCTGGTTGCTAGGGTTCAAATTGCCCTAGCAACCATGCACTGATTTTAATAAGAGACTAGAATATGAATGAGATGTCCTGAATAGAAAGATGAGTAATAAAAAGTAGCAATTACAATAAATTTGTAGCTTTACAGAGCTTTTAGATGGTATCAGCGACCCCCCCCCCCCCCCATTTGAAAGCTGGACAGAGTCAGAAAAAAAGGCAAATAATTAAAAAAATATATAAAAAAAATAAACAATGAAGACCATTCGAAAAGTTGCTTAGAATTAGCCATTCTTTAACATACTAAATGCTAACCTACAGGTGAACCACCCCTTTAAACATCAGTAGCCTTTGCAGCCCTAGTCTAAACAAATGACCCTGAATATTTCTTGGAGTCTTTTGGGGGAATGTAATAAAAGTCGGTAACGGAAAAAATATTCGCAATGCAAAAAGTTATGCCTCTGTACGGACAAATTTGCCTTTGTGTGACTTTAATATAGCTTTTGCGGACCCGGAAACTATTTACAGACCAGTTCTGACAGTGGAAGGTTTGCGAATTTTATAGTTAGTGCCAGTGCGCAGTGAATGTAATAAAACTTCTTGCTCCAAAAGATAACGACACCTTCAAGCACTTCTTAAGTGGGCAATGCACAATTAAAATTCACAATGTAATAACAGTTTAAGGAAGAGTATCACATTGTGAAATTAGACTTTTTATTCTTATCTGTGCTAATTGTTTTGCTTTTTTGCGACTTTTGTTACATTCACCAATTTGCCTTTTATTATACTTTCTGTACAGCTTCAAATTTTATGGCTAGGAAGAGAAAAGTGCAAAGGAAAATTGCTTCTGGCATCCCTCTGGCAAACCGCATATATACTGTTTCTATGGAAACGTAGATACCGTATATACCCAAGTATAAGCAGAGTTTTTCAGCATCCAAAATGTGCTGAAAAAGTTTACCTCGGTCAGTGCTACCCCACCGGAGTAGCTGAGATTGCAGTCACTTTTAATCATTCCTATACCAACAGTTCATTTGGGGAGAGACTGCAATATCCCACACTGCCCTCTGTTGGTTATATGAAAGAATAACAATGCGCCCTCTGTTGGTTATATGAAAGAATAACAGTGACTGCAATATCACACAGCGCCATCTGTTGGTTATATGAAAGAATAACAGTGACTGTAATATCACACAGCGCCATCTGTTGGTTGTATGAAAGAATAACAGTGCGCCCTCTGTTGGTTATATGAAAGATTAACAGTGACTGCAATATCACACAGCGTCATCTGTTGGTTATATGGAAGAATAACAGTGACTGCAATATCACACAGTGCCCTCTGTTGGTTATATGAAAGATTAAAAGTGACTGCAATATCACACAGCACCCTCTGTTGGTTATATGAAAGAATAACAGTGACTGCAATATCACACAGCGCCCTCTGTTGGTTATACGAAAGATTAACAGTGATGGCAATATCAAACAGCACCCTCTGCACATGGTAGTGGGATAGTGGGACAATGCACACAGTAATCCGTTTGGCAATTCTCTGTCACCATTCTTGCAAAGAAGTCCGGTTGATCTCTGGGGGGGTCGCTTTGGCAGAATGTGCCCTGCTGGGAGACAGGGCTGTAGTTGTGTCTAGGCTTATACTAGAGTCAATAAGTTTTCCCAGTTTTCGTAGGTAAAATTAGGTACCTCAGCTTATACTCGGGTCGGCTTATACTCGAGTATATACCGTACTTTAAAACACATCTGTGAAAGTTACAAATTATTGTTCACAATCATAACAGAACTGTTAAAGCACAGAAGTATTCTTTTATGAAATGGTCAAACTGAAGTGGATCATTAATTGCAAGGTTGGTCTATGTGTGACAGGTAAAAAACTGAAAAGACTGCCTTTACTGTAATGATCATGCTCTGAATTCAGATGCCTTGTTTACCCCCAAACCTAGCTTAACATTTTTAGATATATGATCATTAATGTCAAGAAATACAGGTCAAGCTCTCAAGTTGCATTTAATGAGAAAGTATAAATCTGTCTAAGGAATGCAAGAAACTTATAAAACCTCATTATGTACTGTTGTTGTGAAGAACAGAACCCACATTTTCAATTTTATGCTAAGCCAAGCATTGTAGGACAACACATTGTTACGCGTTCTCTTGCTAAAAGCTCTTTGGTTATAGAGGTGTAACAATGGCTCTTGTTTGAAAGGCTCTAATTTGTACATATGTTCTTTTTTTGTTTGTTAAATAGTCTGTGAACAACTCTAATTATACTTAATTTGTTTAAGGGTCTATAAAAAAAAGATGTAAAACAATATGAAACAACTTCAACTTTTGTTTCAAAACCGAGTTACCAGTAAAATATATATATTTTTTTGGTGTTATCGAAAATGAACCCCACTGATAATAAAAATGTAATTGTGGCTCAAACATTTAGGGGCAGATTTATCAAGGGTCGAAGTAAATTCAAGGGAATTTTTGAAGGGAAAAAAATTCGAAATCCAAAGTAAGTTTTGGATACTTCGACCATTGAATAGGATACTACGGGCAAAATTTACTTGAAGGAATAGAATAAAAAATACTTCGAATTTCAAAGTATTTTTTTGGCTACTTCGACCATCTAATTGGCTTCTTCGACCTTCGACTACGACTTCGATTCGAACGATTCGAACTAAAAATCGTTCGACTTTTCGACCATTCGATAGTCAAAGTACTGTCTCTTTAAAAAAAAAGCTTCGACCACCTACTTCGCCACCTAAAACCTACCAAACCTCAATGTTAGCCTATGGGGAAGATCCCCATAGGCTTTCTAACCAATTTCTGATCGAAGTAAAATCGTTCAATCGATGGATTAAAATCTTTTGATTAGAAGGATTTAATCGATCGAACGAATAGCGCTAAATTCTTCGACTCGGCTATAAACGGAGCCACTTATTCTAGGTAGCTTTTAAAAGGTATTAACTCCATTTCCCAGTTCCTTTCAGAGATTTTATTTACTCTTTAAAACTGAATGTAGCATGATAAGAGAACAGCTTTGTCAAAGGGATTAGTGTCAATAAGGTTAATAAAGCAACTTTAATGCGCAGCATGGTCATATGCTAGGAATCAAGAAGTGTCTATAGTGTTAATGAGGTTAACAAAGCAACTGCAATGCACAACATGGCCATATGCTAGGATTCAAGATTTGTCTGTTTTTGAATCATAGGCATAGCCTGGCATCTAAAAACTGGCAAATAATGGAAATGCTTGCAACAGTTACATGCTATATTAATGGGAATTATACTTTTAAGTAATTTTCCTTCATTTTAATAGAAAAAAACATATTTATTAACACAGAGAAAATTTTGATTGACTGTCAATTTAATGTAAATCACTGAATTACACTACTTTAGACTGCTTATTTACCAAAGCAGCGCTTCACGCTAATCACTATGTTTTTTACACACAATATTTAAAATGCCAAGTATCATTATGGCCTCTCCCTAGTAGGGTATACCATCACCTGTGCACAATCCAGATGCAGGTTAGCGTATACTTAGGTAAATGGTGTGCAAATTGAAAGTGCAAGTGTCAATATCACAGTCAATTACACCATAAAGTCATCACAAGAAAAACCCCATTAACTTTAATGCATGTGGAGTGAGAAAAAATTCGCTTATCACTATGCTTATCACTAGTTACAAGTTATAAACACATTAAAGGGGCTATTTATTAAAGTCCAAATGCTAAACCTTGAAAAATTTGAGTTCATTTACTAGAATATTAGATATTAGATATTATCTGCTCTGAGTTTCGTATGATTATCCTAACATTTAGGGCTTTTTTGCCACTTTAATGAAAATTTTTGTTTTTTCAGGGCATTAAATCCGAAAAAAAAATCAGATTTTTTATGCTACAATCCAAAAACATCACGGTTTTCATGTGACAATCCGAAAACGTTGCATTTTTGTCAACACAATTTTTTCATGTTTTTGAATTGATAAGGGTAAATCGTGGATTGGTCTGCCTTTTTTTATTTAAAAAAATCAGAAAAATTCTAAAAATTCTAAAAAAATTCTAAAAATGAATTAAATGAGTGATGGGCAAATTTTTCCCGTTTCAATTTGCCACGAATTTCGCAAATTTCCCGGTATCAAAATCCGCATTTCGCTAATTTTTCGCCATTAAACTCGAATGTCCATTAATCATCACCGGCCAATTTTGTGCGCTTGCCGAATAAATTCACCCATCACTAATTATATTTTAAGAAAATGCATATACATAAATTGACTAAAGGGGTGGTTTACCTTTGAGTTAACTTTTATAATGTTACAGACTGACTAATTCTAAGCAACTTTTCATTTGGCTTCCATTTTTTGATTTTTAATTATTTGCCTTTTCAAATGTGAGTTACTGATCCCATCCTAAAAAACAAATGCACTGTAAGGCTACATATCTATTGATATTGCTACTTTTTATTACTAGTTTGTTTTTTATACAGGCCCTCTTGTATTCATATTCCAGTCTCTTTTTCAAATCAGTTTATGGTTGCTATGGTAATTTGGACCCTAGCAACCAGATTGCAGGAATTGAAAAGCTGTTGCATAAAGAGCTAAATAACTCAAAAACCACAAATAACAAAAAATGAAAACAAATTGCAAATTGTTATGGAATATCACTCTTTACATTATACCGCAAAACTGGAAATTCTGAATCTTAAATCTGTTGAAATCATGTAAAAGTCAGTGGCAGATGTCCCTTTCACAAGTGGAAGATCTTTCTTTGATCCGAGGTTTTTGGGTGTTTTTGACGCTGGCTTTTATGTGACAATATGAAAAATCGTAGTTATTGTGTGACAAGTCAAAAAAAGTTGTGGTTTTTGTGACTTTACTGCAACTTGTCCCATTCATGCTTTTTCAGTTCAAATCTTTAAATAAATTTCATGACATTGATGGTTTTAGAGAACTGGGGCTCATTTATAAACACTGGGAAAATTTGCACCTGGGCGGTAACCCATAGCGGCCAATCAATGATAAGCTTTTTTCAGTCAACTGCAGGGTGAACATTGAAAGCAATCATCTGATTGGTTGCTATCAGTTACTGCCCAGGAGCAATTTTGCCCAGCGTTTATAAATGAGCCCGAAAAGTAAATTTAGCTGTGGTTTAAAAAAAAAACTTCTACAAGTTACTTTAAAGGTGAACAACTCTTTAACATTTCGTTGTGGCTCATATTACCTTGATTATTTTTGCATAAAAGGAAATCTATAGTTTTAAACAAATACTTAAATACACTGCATAGCATAAATACACTTACCTGATACCAGGAATATGCTCGATCTGAAGGATCAATGAGAATAGTGATAATCTTTGCCTTGGGGACTAGAGCAGCTACTCTTTCTGGAGCTTCCTCTGAATGGAAATAGTTGGCACTTTTCTCAAACAGAAAGTCAGTGGAAAGATTGGATGGGACAGGAAAAAAATCCATATACCTAAAAAAACAATTATGGATGAGGGAAATACATTCCTTGAAAGTAGCTAATTGTTTACATTATGGTTAAATGTTTTTGGGGTTTTTTTGGGTGCATTTAATATACTATATGTTTCAGCCTTACAAAAATAAATGGTTTATTTTATAGTTAAAGCTATTGTGCAGTGAATGTTATAAACTGGAAAAGTCATTATTCTTCTCTTGCTTTGAGGGGGTGTAAGTTTAGAAACCCTTTGGAAAGGGCAATGGTATTTTATTGCTTAGTTTTCTTTTTTGGCACCCATGATAAGCAGGTGTCAGAGCACAGCCCCTCTGGGCTTAATAAATCAGTGTAGCATAAAACAATGCAGTGGTGCCCAAAATAAAGCTTTAGGATTAACTTGACTTTAAATGGCTGCAATTGGCTTTAAAATCACTATCTCATTATTTGTTTTCTTTTTTAAATAGTCTAGGCTTAGTGCAGCTGCTGCTGTTTATAAATTACATTACTGTGGTTTATTCCGTATGTTTGTATTTTTTTGTGGTAAAGTAAAACACCTGCATGCTTGGCATTAGGCTATATAAAATAATAATCTATGAATACTAGGCTTGCAACATATCTCATGTGCGTTGTAATTTAAGTTCAGATGTAAAGAGCTGAGTGTAGAAAAGCAAGTTATTAGATGCCAGCTAAGAATAGTCGAGGTAATGATTAAACTCCTGCTTATAATTCAGCACCAGGCAGCAGTGCCTTGCACTCGTTTTAGTTCCCGGGGTTAGCAAAAGTTAGGTTTTTATAGAGGAACAGTAATCAATGTGCAGCAGAAGTAAAATAAATTGACTTAATGGAATAAAGTTCAGACTTGTGAAAGTTGCTGAAATGACCTATAAAAGAAAGCCGTGATAAATATGATTGACTTGGTAGCCTGAATACTTTCGCTCGCTGTTCTTATTTCTTTTTTATAAATAATATCTGAACATTAGTTTGCTGAAACACAACAGCAGTCTGCTGGGAGTCAGCTTTATATTTGGTTAGTTATGATCTTGCAGTCACAAGAGAGGGAAATGGGAGAACGGATTTCTGCCGGAGACGTCCTTTTTTTATTGTGGTTATAATAATGTAGCGTATAGGTTTGCTCAAGAGAGCGTCTGTTTTTCAGAAACACAGTTGTGACTTGATTATTGTTTAAGTCCCCTGGCCTTAGCTGTTTTATAAGATTTTTATTATGCATCGTTCTATCGGTCAATTGTTCCTTATGTGGCCTTTTGTGTAGGCGGATAGAATAAGCCTTGATAAAATTATTAACAGAGGCTTGAAATATTACATTCACACTTACCAATCCACTCCTCTATGGTAGTTATTCCCATTAAAAAACTGCATTTCTTCAAACGTTTTGGGGTTTGCCGAATTACTGATTATAGAAGGATGCATGACAAGGAATAAATACAGAGCTGTTGTGCCTGTGGGCAGCAGAAAAAAGGTTAAACAGCACAATATTACTTATTGCATATAGCCATGTAAACATTATTTTGTACTGAATATTTATATAGCTAGTTCAGAAATCAGTGGCATGTTTATAAGGTACACATTGATGGGATCACTTATCAGGAAACTCAATATTCAAAAGCTCCAAATGATGGAAATGACATGGTCTCCCACAGAGCCCATTTTAAACTCTTTTTTCAGTTCTGTTGTTTTCAGATGGTTCACCATAAATACAGACTTTTTTCAGTTGCTTTCCATCTTTTATTTTTTATCGTTTGACAAATTTGAAGTTTAAAGTTTAGGGGCAGATTTATCAAGGGTCGAATTTCGAAGTGATAAATACTTTGAAATTCGAACCTCGAATTGGAATACTTCGACTTCCGAAGTCTAATTATTTTTCACAGAATTTGGCCATTGTACGATCGAAGTACGATTTGAACGATTTTAGCGTACGATTGTACGATTTTTACTTCGATGTGTAAAGACTTAAAAAATGGTCTAGAAGGTCCCCATAGGCTAACATAGCACTTCGGCAGGTTTAATTTGGCGATGTATTACAGTTGAAGTTTTTTTTAAAGAGACAGTACTTCGATTATCGAATGGTCGAATATTCGAATGATTTTACTTCGAATCTAATTCAAAGTCGAAGTCGTATTCGATGGTCGAAGTATCCATGGTCGAAGTATCCAAACAATTACTTCGAAATCCTAACTTTTTTAACTTCGAAAATTCACTCAAACCTTAGTAAATCTGCCCCTTAATGTCCGTGTCTCTGGTGCAGCAATGTAATTAGGTGGGGAAGGGCCCCGGGGTGCCCCCTCCCTCTGTGCCGATTTTTTTTCACTCCTGCAGCCCTGGTCTAATTGCACCCCCTGCTCCCCCGGTAGCTACGCCACTGCTTTGGTGTTTCTGTCTGGCAGCTCAGTCATCCAGGAGCATTCAAAACTGCTACAATTTGCTACATTTAAAGGGCAGATTTATCAAAATGATGTGAATTTCTTTAACTCTAATAAATTTGAATGTACTCACAACTAAAATGGGAGGTTATTTATGAAAAAACACAAACGTCTAATATTCGTCCTAATGCAAATGACCTGAAAATTTTAATCAAATTCAAATCGAGTTTTCCTCCAAAAAAAAAAACTCGATTGTCAGGAAGGCAATCAAATGGTTCACCAGACCTCTGTCATTGGTTTGTAAATGAACTCGGCAGTTTTTAGGTGTCAAGTAGTCAAATTTCGAATAGAACTGTTTCCAGGGTCGAGTTGTGATATATCTTGCATTCAAATTCGAGTTGGTGATTTAAAATTCTAATTTGTGAGTTTTGACCAAAAATCTTGAATTTGAATTTACCATTCCTACCTTAGTAAATCTGCACAGCAGCATCTGTGGAATAATAGCAACTATTGTATCAATTGTAACAGCTGCCTTTAAAGGGCACCTGTTGGGTAAAAATGTTATCCCCAACCAAAGTGTGGGCTAATAGTCGTTTTTTTTTTTAAAGAAAAATGCCCCCCACCAGTGCTACACTAGCGCTCCCGGTGCGAGCAGCCATGTCCGATCACTTGCATGCGCATAATGAAAAATTGGCCCAAATTGCTCATTATGCGTGTGAAGTCAAATGCACGTTATGCGCATGCGAGTAACCGAACATGGCTGCTCACACGGGGCGCTCCCTTCCGGTGCGGGTAGCATATCGCTGGCTGGAATTTTTTTTTTTAAAAAAAAAAAAAACTACTGTTTTCCCCAACCGGAATACAGGCTCCATTAGCCCGCACCTTTGGTTGGGGATAACATTTTTACCCAACGGCCTGTGACCTCGTCCTGTGTTCTGACCTTGATCCTGTTACCCGTACTGCATTGTACGTTTGGTTTGACCCTGCCTGTTCCTGGACTTTGCCTACTGCTCCTCCATCCTATCCTTACACGTTCAGTTCCCGTGCTCACCCAGAACTCTCTCCCTGGTTCTCCCGCAATAAGAACTGGCGGCATCTGAGTAGAAGAGGGCACTACCTGAAGCTAAAGTCAGCTGCTATAGGCAGAAGAACGGGCCGGAATATAATATTGAGGTTAGTTCTGGGTTTGGGAAACTGTACGTTACAGTCACCTTAAGCCTGCTAAACACTAAACCCAATAGTTTGTTTTGCCACCAGTATGCTTACATGCAGCTTATTTACCATCAAATACAAGGTACTGTTTTATTATCACAAGAGGATAATTTTTAAAAATGAAAAATGAAAGTGTTAATGCGTTTGCTTAAAAAACACAACTAAAGTTTATATAACAAGCTGCTGTGCAGCCATTGGGGCAACCATTCAAGCACAGGATACACAATAGATAACAGATAAAAAGAGTCCCATGTTTATTATAGAACGTATCTGTTATCTGTTGAGCATCCTGTGCCTGTAGTAGTGCTTCTGAAGCAAACACACCAGTTGTACTAGTGCAGTGGAAAAATTACATTGCCATTCTTTTAAAACAATTTCATCTTTTGATGTTTCTGTTTCTTTAAAATGGACTCTGAGATATCTTTGCTGTAATTCTGAGCTATTGCTATTGTTGAGGGGGGGTCAGTTGAATTTTTACACATGCATAGGTATATGTTTATGTTATATTTCTCTATGCAATGACTTTTGAAAATATATTTAGAACTACATATCTTTTCTAGTGCAAGCAGAATTAGCTTTCCTAAGTAAGCTAAAAGCTGCCCCCAGGAAATATCTCTATACTGAAACAGCAAAAAATTTTGAAAATGTGCTTGGCAGCCATTGTGTACAGATGATCAAAACTGGCTGACAGTGAAAGGTTTAAATGCTCCTACGGGGAAAGTAGCTCATTATTAACCTCCCCAAACGAAACCCTCACCCTCTACTTCCATACTCTACATCTTCTGTTAATTACATTAAATATCTCTACTGCTAAGCTTGTTCTAAACATATATGTTTTAACTATTTTATAAACATGGGCATTATTATTTATAAATAATAAACATTTATAATTTTCAAAAAAATATTATTTATAAGCAGTAGTGTAACTTACAAAGAAATCATCTTAGATTCCCAGCATAAACAGTCCTTCCACTGCTGCTCCCCGCCCGCTTGCATATTTGGTTTTCAGATAAGTTAAAGGTAGGAGAGGGGCTGGGGAGAGGGACTACGATACAGAAGACCCCTCAGTCCCAACACCCCCTGTCACCCTGTCCCACTTCTCCCGTGACCATAGTGTCTGCTGTATATGTAGTTATGCCACTGTTTATAGGTTATGATTATTTACTGCAAGCTTTCCTGTGATTGTATAACTAATCTCAAAAAGGTATAATGTAGAGTTTTCTGGCATTTTGTTTTTGTCTTGAGTCCTTTTTACGTTTGCGTGTTTTTGGTATTTTTAATTATTTGGTGGGTTTTAGGTTAAACAATACTGAGATGCATGCTTTTCTTCAGAGAATTGTTTTTATTAAAACAGTTGGTAGCTGCCTTTCGGTTTTATTATAACAGTTTGTAGCTGTAAATTCCCCCCTATTTGTTTACTGTTTGTACCAATTTAACAATGTAAAACCTCACCAGTTTTTTGTGGTCCAATTACTAAAAATTTGGGTAAACGATCACAGGTTTTCTCTTTGGACCAGATATCTCGATGGCGCTTGTCATCACATGGATTCTGAAAAACACAAAATATAAAAGATAGTTCTGTAATAAAAATAATCTTATTCCATTTAACAGGGATTTAAGAAGATGTCCCCATGTTTTCCCTGCATGATAACCCTGAAGAATCCTGATCGTGTTTTTTTTCCGTTTAATTAATAGATTTTTTTACTATTTTCTTTATGGGAAATCTTGCCTAATGTGATTTTGCTGTTTATGTTGACATACATATTTTAGTGCCATGTGCATATAATTTGTGGCTGCATTGCTGATGCATTCAGAGCTCCTAATGCTGATTTACAACAGAGCCCTAGCTGTACTGAGTTGTACTGAGCTTCTACATGGATCTAGGGGGGGTAAGAGCCTCCAACATAGCAAAGGTTGTGCTTCCCAATAAAGAGGAGCAACAGCAAATAAGATGAAAACAAGGCAGATATCATTATATTGGTGTATAAGAAAGTTATTTTTTGTATTCATCCAATTGCACATGATGCAAAATGTTTGCCATGAACCAACACTGTGATGAGAATTACATGGTTATGGTAAATACAGTCTGTCATCTCAAAGTGTTAACATTTGTATAAGTATGTATCCTAACTACTTCAGTTCTTAGACACTTATCTCAGAGACAACGCCTTGTGTCCTTATTCACTTTTTCTCTGCAGACTTTTTATTTATTAACATTGGGGGAATTTACATATTTAAACTATATGTATTTACACAGATACAACATATATCTTCGTATACTTGAATATGTTTGAATTATATGATTCGTATGAATTAAAAAATCAAAAACACAAAGAAAATCCAATATATACTGCTATAGTTGTAATAATTAAACTTTGGTGCAGATGAGATTAACTTCAGCACTACTGTCTTTTTAATTCAATAATACTCCTATGGTGATATATTCACATTTCACATGTATACCGTCATTGATTGCAACCAAGGGAGGCATTGCTCTGGGAACCACATTCAAAATCCCATAGCAGGATGCATTTATTTGCAATAACATGCACCGCATTTGTATTTCTTAAATAGATTAATTGTTAAGAAAAGTACATTTAATAGCAGGCGAGAAATGGGAATAAAATATTATTTTTCAAAAAAAAATTGTAAAGTGAAAAAAAAAAAATATATATATATATATATATTTATATATATATATATATATATATATACACAGAAAAGATGTGTTTGGAGCACTTAAGCCTATGAGAATAAAGCTCAGTAACAATTGTAAAGTGTTTTTTTTTTCAGGTTGAGGGTGTGGGCTAACCGTTCCCCTGCTCAGTTCTTGTATGATATTTTTACCATTTTAATAGCTATTTATTTATTATTTTTGAAATGATATGTAGCGCCATACTTTTTTAATTAATCCTCATTAAAAGGTTAAATAATTTCTCTTATATAAGGATGAAAAAATATATTTAATTAATTTTGTATGTATTCCACATGGAATTGAAATTAACCTAGCTTTGATACCACTAACTTTATTAAGTCTACAGATGTCTAAAAATGTTGGTCTCTGTCTTCACAGAAAAGTAATAACCAGAACATGTGGAATGCAGTGTTTTCAGATTATTTATAGACTCTTATAAAAATGTAGCAGCTATCTCTGTGCAGCAGTGTCTACCATATTCAGTTATATTTTTAGAAGCATGGCTCCCATCACAGTTATAGAAACATCGTCCCACACTGTACATGTACTCACTCTCTCTTGTTATGTACCATTTTGTTGCCTGTGTGCGAAAAGCCTGCATTATGGCAGGACATCTCTGTATTTCTAGAGACAGACATTTTCTTAAGGCATGATGAACCATGATGAACAAAAAAGTAGACACAGCTTGAGGAGAAACACCATACAATCCTTGTGTAAGTGAGTTGGCACAAACAGGACCTCAGTCAGTAAATGATGTCCATTATTTTATTAAAATGTTCTGACACCCTTTAACATTGTGTAAGTAAAGTCTTTGTAGATAATAAACTTGGCTGTAGCAAGCAATGCCAGTCAATCGATTTGTGGGAGGAGGGGGTTACTTATCCACTGTTTAGAGCCGTGGAAAAGCGTTGTCTAGAATTTATCATACAGTTTTAGTACTCAATGCTCAAAAGGGACATTATTGAATTAGAGAGGATCCAAAGCAGGGCAACTCAACTTGTAAAAGTTGTGGAAAATTTCAGCTACGAATAAAGAATGGCCAAGTTGGTGTTGTTTAATTTGGAGAAAAAGTTTTTAAGGGTTCATATGATAACTATTTATATAAGGGGATCGTGTGGGCTGACCAATACCCACGGGACCTGGGGCTGATTTGGTTCAACCTCGCTATGCCATTTGCAGGGCAGGTGCAGGTTGAGCTCTTCTGCCTGCTCTCCCTGAACTAACGCTGCTGGCTTCTGGTGGTATAGGCACGCATCTGCCCTGCCCCTTTTGTGACTTCATTGGCAGGGTGGGTCAGAAGCCGGATGCGTGTCCGCGTCATGTTTTTCTCAACCCACACATAACTATTTGGAATGCTTTTTAGCAAGCGAGGGAATACAGGGTTATGGACGATAGCTCATAGTTGATGATTCAGGGACTGGACTGAGGCTTCTGCTCCATAAAAATGGTTTCTTTAGAAAAATGGTTTGAAGACCTTGGTATGTATGGATTTGTCCTAAACCAACATGCTATATGATATTGCTTTGCTTTTGTGTACATTTGGCATCTTGTGACTATTCTGGAAGTAGCATTCTGTAAATGCATGGCATGAATCACCTGACAATCACAACTTTTCTGTTGTCACTAGCTCATCATGCTACATGCTTCTCACATTCAAAGCTGGATCCCTAGTGAGATGTAGTATTAATATTATGATGGCAAACGAATAAGGTAGACAGGTATGACAAGCAACTACTCAACAAGGAAATAAAATCTACAACAATATTGGCATTTCAAAAAGGAGTCATTTGTATGACATCCTCTTTCCGCAAAAAACAAGTACAACGCATGTATATGAAACATATTCATAAAGTAAAGTAGAAAATGATACCAGACATGGGATATGTTATCCAGAATGCTATGAAATATGGGAATAAACAATTACTATTTTTCTGTTATAAGACAATGCCTTGTAAATAGGGAAAACTAGCCAAGCAAGTCCACACCAGCCCCACTAGCAGCTCAATATTCCAGCACTTGGAGAATACAGTGTTGAACTTCCCATAGGTTGAAATAAAAAGCTTATGCTAAGGTTTGCTTTAGTCTGCCCCAAAGGCATTTGCCCTCATCTTAGGTACAGGTAGGAGATATGTTAGCCAGAATCCCATTATCCAAAATGCCATAGACTCCATTTTAATAAAATAATTAAAAAAAAGTACTTTGTACTTGATCCCAGCTAAGAGATAATTAATCCTTCTTGGAGGAAAATAACGTTTGATTCTCACACTTCTATTGTGACAACAATCAGAAATAGCTGCAAACAAGTCAGATTAACTGTTAACTCACACTGTGACAATCTTCAGGACAAATAAAGACATACAGGGGCTCATTTATAAACTTTGCGCTGGGCAGATTGGTTCGCACAGTGAATATTTGTCCTGTGCATGGTTACATTTATAAAGCTGAATAAGTGTGTGCAGACAGAATTTTTTTTGTCTATAAGCTTTTTTAATATGTCAAAAATTGCAAATTGCATTATGAATTACGCCACAACTTTGGTTGCGGAGAAATTATTTGCAAAACAGTTTTGCAAATTGTGAATTTAAGTTACTGTCAACGTTATTTTCATGCACAACAACCTCGCACAGTGGGCGCACTCATGTTAACACCCATCTCATTTGCGAGCCATTTGCGAAAATGTATTCTACCTGAAAGACGACAGAGCAGTGCAATATATTAGCGTTCAAAAAAAAGCATGAGCAGTACAACCATTTGTGAATAAATATGCGCTGTGAAGTCAAGGTATGTACTTCTTGTGTTTGTATTCATTTCATCTGGATACTTCAGTTTCCTCCCACACTCCAAAAACATGCAGGCAGGTCCATTGGCCCCTGATAAAACTGAATATAGTATGCGTGAATGTGATAGGGATCTTAGATTGTAAGCGCCCTTGGGTCAGACTGATTTGAATCATGTACAGAATTGAGAAAAATGTTGGTGTTATATAAATAACAACAAAAAAATAACAGTATTAATTAACTACTAGTGTAAATGACTTTCAAACTTTATATGGCTACATTGTGTCTTTAAAATTGTATTAATCATTCAGCATTTTTAGTATTCCTGTATTATTTTTCTATTGGATTAAGTATTCACAAAAAGAACCAGGAAGTTGCTGTAAAACTCAGACTACGGCTGTTTCTCAGAATAAGATTGTTTATAGTCACGTAGGTACAGTAACACTGAAAAGCAAAGTGACCAATTTAGATGAGGAAACTAGATTAAAAATATGTATAAATCTTGAAACCTTCTGAAACAAAATACCTTTCTTGCAATATTCTCTGATAAAGTTATGGCCCAGGGAGGAATACTTGTGCTATATCATAAAGTAACTAAGCATAGCTTTGGCTTTGATTGCTTTTTGACAAAATGCGTTTGGTTCCTCCTACTTGTTTAAGTGCAGAGAAGGTGACATTTTATGGACACTTACTTGGAGAGAAATGTGTATTCAACCATTGAGTTGATTGAAGTTTTAAAAATGCAGCTGCTTACAGATGAAACACTGTATAAATGTATTATCAAATGATAACTAAGATGAAGAATAATATTCCTTAAAACACAGGCACCATTTTTTTAAAACTGTGATCATCTTCCATGTATGTAAACTAAAGCTGGCTACAGATGTGCAGATATACCTGCAATATCGGACTAACGATCTGACTTCCCAATCTCTTGACCTGCCACTAACCTTTCAGATTAAATAAAGTAGTTAAAGAACAGATGAGACAATGTTCTGCCCTGACTGCAATTGTACAAAAGTTATGTCTGACAAATGCTGGTGATAGTCTCCCACTGATATTGACGAATCTGCAATACATGCAGAGATATTATCTGTAGCCAACAGAAATTTTCTAACCTGACCGATCATCTCAACGACCGATTGTCATGGCACGAAAAATGCCGGGACTCTCCACACATGGTCCGAAAATCGTAGGAAACGATTTTCGGACAGTTCCCTAAGCCTAGTCCCCTGCTCTCCTGCTGATCTGTCTGACTACTTTGCTGAGCTGGCTGTCTATTGTTACTTTGTATCAACAGCCAGTTGTCCTTAGCCTGCATCCTCCAAACCCCACAATTTCCTGCACATGTGATTTCAATAAGGAACGGAACATCACAGTGCAATGCATTGTGGGTTATGTAGTTCCTGTATGCTGTTTGTAAGCTGTGGAGAAGTTGTTACAATTTGTAACATCGGTGTTTAGTTCCTCCTTCCCTGCCAGGATTTCAAATGATGCAGAAAGAGAAGAACTGTTAAACAGCTGGATTTCAGCATAGAAAATGGCATTCTTCATACTTTTTGAAGAAACAGGTAACTGTGATTGTGGGCCTCTTTATCAAATTTTGGTTTAGGAGCCGGAGTTCCCCTTTAATGTGGAGGAAAACTGATCTGTAACACAAGGAAGCTTAGGAATAAATCTATGAAAAATGTTTTATGGTTAAGTGGTACAAGATTTCATTTTTGTCATTATTAATTAGTGCCATGTAGTGATAGGCAACTGTATTCGTCAGGCGGGAATTCCTGTGTTTCACCACCAGTGAATAGATTTGCGAAATCGCCATGAAAATTCAGATGCCAGCAACAATTAATAGATGCCCATTGATTTTAATGTGAGTCGAAATTGTCGCCGGCATCAAAATTCACGTTTTGCGAAACTGGAGAAATTTGCTCCTCACGAGTGCTATGCATTTCAATCACATAAATAATCTATTACATAGATAATCAAGTTATTTCTATGGCAGGCTTTTTTACCCTAATATATCAATCAGTTTGTTTGTAATATCTTCCTTATATTTGATGGATGCACCCTTCTATTGTACAGTGTTGTGGAATACATTAGCACTTTAACAACACTTTTTGATAATAATAATTACAAATCCCTATCCATATAGAGTAAGGATTCCTCAAGTCACCTTTTTACAAGTTGAATGCTGTTTTTTCATGCAGTTGATAAAAGTAGATTTTGCCTCTTTCCCACTGTTGCTAAATATAATGACAATGAGCTGTTTTGCAGTTCCTGTATATTTTCTCTAAAGGAAGCTGAGATTGTAGAACATTGTTACGTGACATCTATTCAAACATTCTGTTCAGCCTTAGTTATAAAATACATATTGTATATTTCCAGAAAGCCTGTGAAGACTAACTAGAGAAAAATAATGGTTTTAGGAAGCATCTTCCCGACAGTGCATACAACACTGGATTTTATTTATTCCCTTACCTGCCAAATCGGATCCCTCTGCTCAGGGAAAAGCTGAAAATATTTCTGTGCCAGTTGTACAGGAGGAAGTGTTAGCAGCTGTAAATTGGTCCAGGACTCTACAAATTTGGCCAGATTAACGAAAGTGTACAAACCAAGTTGGTCATTCCCATAGTTAGACAAGTGGGTCATGAAGATGCTTATCTGAAAAACAAGACAAAATCTGTGTTCCACAAAGTTTTTGTTATGTGTTTTTCCACTGGGGGGCAATATAGCTACACACCAGATTTCTGTTTATCTACATTTTTGCTTCTGCAAGCAATTTTAGTAATCTAAGCATTTTCAAAGATGCTGGAATTATAAGCAGGTCTAATGGCATTGAAGCATATTAGCCCATTATAAGTGTTTTAGTGTTAATTACTGTATCCGTTAATACCTTCTGACTTTTTTTTTTTTTTTTACAATATTCCCTAATACACAAAGCTTGAACTGCTTTTGGGCTGCTCGCTACCTGTGTTAGGAACGTCTGTAAAACCAGTATTACCACATCATTAAATGCATAATGCTTTATTCCAATTCAATGGAAACATCCCTTCAAAAACGCGTATGGGTGTGTAGGTCTTGCTTAGGTGTTGTAGTGTCACTCGAGGGAAACCTGTGGCATTTCTAATGGATCAAAATACAGTAGCAAAACATTTTCTTATCTCCTGTGGGTGTGGATATTTCCTGTGGGTGATAAATTGTTACATGTGTCTTTATCCTAAAATAGTAGAAATATTTATTTGGGTAAAGCTTACAATTTACTTGGTTAAAGGTTAAAATGTCCTCGGTCTGTTACTTACACTTTGCTTTTCTGCTGCCCAAACAGTTCTTTTTAGAGGTCAGATGTATTGCATATTCATAAGGCATACTGTATTGGTACCATACTGTCATGTAAAGACCTGTAGAGAGGCCAGGGTCTATACAATATGACTGCAGTACTGCATTCTCTCTCCGTTGGCCTCCAGTTAGATAACATCTGCCAGTCTGTCCACTAACTCTATGTAGAATGCAAAAAGAGTGCTACCCTGTTGTAAAAATAATACTTATGTATAAATGCAGGCAGTAGACTATGATTTCCCATGATAATTTAGTTGTTTATTAAATTATTTGTGTTTTAGAAAACAGGGTTTTAAAAACTCTTTATCCTCTGCTTACTAGCTATAAATCCAGTCAGATGCTATCTGAACAAGGAGCTTACTCAGGGCAGGCGCCCCTAGGCCAACTGACGTTTGTCGCCCCGTCCCCTCCATTTTATTTGCGCATGGGAAATTTAAAAATGTATTTTATCTCCTGCACATCCTCAGTGTTTCTGAGCCAATGTGGGTATGGTTGGGCAGCATGTCACCCCCGAAAATCTTGCCGCCCCAAGGCCTGGACCTTTGTGGCCTTTCCACAAATCCGGACCTGAACTTACGCACTCATTGCTATTACTGTACTAGAGGTATAGAGCAGTGTCTCTGAGCCCAGAATTTTAAGCACCTGCTTGTTTAGTGCATATTTTCCCATATTCGCATATTGTTTACCTTCCATTTTTTTCAGCTCAATGGTTTTCACATGATTCACCTGCTTGTTCCGCCCCTTTTGTGACGTCATCGGCAGGTCAGCGCAGGTCTATAAAAGGAACCCTATTATAGACCGTGGGTGGGCACAGGTGGAGGGAGGGGTGCTGGTCAGATTTTACCCGACCCGCACATCACTGCAGCTCAGCAGTCCAGGGGCAGACTGTTACAATTTCTTACATTAGTTGATACATTTCACATCAGAATCTGTGGAATATTAGCAACTATTGTATCAATTCTAACAGCTGCCCGTAATGAAACTCAGGGTCTCTGCTCTGCAGGAACAAATATAACAAATGTATCAACTAATGTATTAAATTGAGAACAGTTTACAGAGTTAGCGACTCCCTCCCAGAGCTGCTTTAGAAAGAGATGACAAATTTACACTTCAATATTTGAAAAACAGTCACAAAAAGAAGAAGATAGAAAGTAACTGGAAAAAAATTGTTATGGATATGGAATTGTAAAGTTTTGGACAGTAAACAACCCCTTTACATCAATTAGTTATTCTATCTTTTGCAATATTTTTCAGTATTCAACATTTAAAGAACAAAAATGAATATCAAGCCTCACAGTGATGTTTCTGTTTCTTAGTAGCTACACTAACCCTTGCTACAGATACATTTTTTAAATTTGAAGGCAAGCAAAAGAGAAAAGCAAATACACTCATTCAAATTTGATTCATATATTTGCATAATCAAAATATTAATATGTTCATTTCAAGGGGTAGAATGTATTTTTGTCATTGGGGTCAAGGTGTAATATACAAGGGTAGGCAGGTCTGACTTTTGTAATTCCCTTTCCACAAGAGAGTGATGAAGGTTGCCTATGATTGTTAGGCAGGGACAGTGTAAGACCTGGACACCAAGTGCTCAACAGTCTCATGTTTGAGAAGTTCATTGTTCAAATTTAGCTGATTAATATCAGCTTTTTTACCCACCAGATGCCAGTTCAGTGAAATCTATGCAAACCATTTTATTTCATATCACAGCAACCTTGGCTGCTTTCAAAAACAAGATTTATGAGGAAAGTCTCCCATGGCTGCTGAGGGAAATTTTTAATTTTTTCTCTAAACAATTGATTTTTATTATGGCACAGAGTGCCACCGAGGGCAGGAACTAGAGGTAGGCAGAAGAGGCACGTGCCTAGGGTGCAAAGATAGGGGGGCGCCAGTCAGTACCTTTTCTACCTGCTTACCTAGTGGCCCTGCTGTCACTGCCTCCTACTGATTTTGCCCCTTTGACCTGCTGCGACCCACCCCCCCTCCTCTTGTTGTGTAAATTAGGAAATTTCATTGGGGAGGGGGAGAAGCTGGAGGGGTGACAAGCGGAGGGCTTGCAGAGGTTTTGTATGTCCATGCTGGCTTTGGCTGACAGCAGATCATTTTTGGTCTTAGCTCCTCGATTACCAGCTTGTCTGATACTGCCCTGTCCTGCTGCTCCTCTGACCTGTTTATCACTGCTGCCCTGTGTGACCTGTCCCCTCTGCTTGTAATGGAGAGAAACAGGGACACACATTGCAGATGGGGAGGAGTGGGAGGGGTGATTAGGGTTTGGCTCCACCTTGGGCGCAATTTGTCCAAGGCCAGGCACTGGGGCTGTCCTCCAAAAGTGGCCACCCTAAGCACAGGCTCTTGGATGGCTATCAATAAATATGCCCTTGTGTAAGAGCACAAAGCAATACAATGGATACAAACAGACTGCAAAGAATAGCACAGGCAGAGAGAAAGTGTGCATTTAGAACATCTCTATGTCTGTGTTGTTTACAGCCCAGATTATATGGTTGTTGAGGAATCTATTACAGTAGAACTTACTCTTTACAGTGTGCACATTTTTCTGAATGAGGAACAAGTAATACAGTATATCATATTAATGACAGAGTAACCTTCCTATGTTTCACATGTTCCCTGAATGCCACCACTCATAACCACTACTAATCATTCCATATAAATTTCAACTGGAATGCATCTAATTAAAACATAAGCAAAATACAGTTTAATTACTAGTCAAAAAGAATAGACAATAGACACAAATGCAATAAAATGGCAGTAGTAAACAAATTGTGAGCTGTTAATAACTACATTGGGTTGGGATCTTGAGCAAGGAAAACAGTAACAGCACGTATTGGTACTGAGCAACATAGTGTCAAGATTGTTGCTATAAAGTCAATTGAAGCAAGTGAAAAAAGGAAGTCATTGATAAGCACTCATAGAGACAAACAAAGCATGTAAATTATATCATATGAAACATCCTAAGGGAAGTGTCTCATTTAAGCTCAGAGGGGCCACAGTGTCCAATTTAAAAATCCATCTTGATCAAGTAAGGCTTGATCACTATAACCTCCCCTGTCGCGTGGGGGGTTGAAAGTCAATCGCCTAAGTGGCTTTTTAGTAGGAAGTGTTTAGCGACAGGTTGAAGAGCCTCACCTCCCCTACCATATATATAAAGCATGTCCAAACAAGAAAAGCTGGCACTCAATTTAAAAATTGCAAAGAAGTGTATTAAAGTACACAAAAGGTGCAAAATATAACAACCTGCATCTTACAGTGTATCCATCTAATAACGGATAAGGAAAGTTAGTGTAAAGAAAGAAAGACAACGTGAAAGTAAGCATATTCCTTTTGTGTCTGAATACAATAGCTCTAGTAAGATCATTGGGGCAGTTTTGCTCCACCATTGGCACACCTTACAAAAAGCTTATCCCCCAAATTGGAGAATTACAGCGTCACCTGTGATGTCATACCATAGAGGAAAAAAAATTGGTAGTATGGTCACATCCTCTAGGATAAAGAAAAAACAAAGACAGATGGACAAGTTCTTAGTTTGTATCCGTGTATTGGTTGTATACAATGTTTTTGTGTTATTAGGGGTAGAGAATTTACACACCCTGGTATAGGATATAAAGTCCAATTGCGGAGACGCTATACATGTGATATATGCATTAAGTTTGCCATGTGGCTATTCAATATATACATTTGCAAGACAACCCAGATGGTTAAGTCACACTTATCCCAGCATAAATCTTCAATTAATCCGAGTAATGAAAGATTGCCAGTATCAAAACATTTTATAGATATGGGTCATAATGCAGACCAATTGAATTTTTTTGTATTAGAAGGGATTCCACCACTCAATATGGAGGGAACGGAGAAGTGAAGTTGAAGCAAAGAGAGCTGAGGTGGAAACACACATTAAATACACTAGCACCCCATGGTTTGAACAGGGATTATGACGTGAATCTATTTCTGTAAATAATACTTACCTCTGATATGTTTGCACTAAGGATTTGACTCAAATAAAAGGAGACACAGTGAGGGTGAACAGTGTTGCTATATCCATTACTAAGAAACCCCTATGTCACTTCCTGTTTGAGTCTTTTAAATGTTTGATACACGCCTGTCATATGTAAAGTATCTGCTAAGCTTGAGAAAGGGCACAGTACATGCCAGAAATGTTGCTGATGGACACACTGGGGGTCATTTATCAACACTGGGCAAATTTGCCCATGGGCAGTAACCCATGGCAACCAATCAAATTGCTGCAATCATTGTTCTACATTCAGCTGGCTTGAAAAAGCTAATCACTTTTTGGTTGCTATAGGTAACTGCCCATGGGCAAATTTGTCCAGTGTTGATAAATGAGCCCCACTGTAACATGCAGGTTGTTATATTTTGCACCTTTTGTGTACTTTAATACACTTTTTTTGCTATTTCTGATAAATTGAGTGCCACCTTTTCTTGTTTGGACATGCTTTATATATATATATATATATATATATATATATATATATATATATATATATATATATATATATATATATATATATATATATATATATATATACATACATACATACATATATATATATATATATATATATGATATGTGATATATACTTAATGCATATATCACATGTATAGCGTCTCCGCAATTGGACTTTATATCCTATACCAGGGTGTGTAAATTCTCTACCCTATGCCTGTCCGCTATCTCTACCTGGATGTCGCAACGCTACCTTAAATTAAACCTCTCCAAAACTGAAATGGTTCTCTTTCCTCCAAACAACACCAGTAGCATCCCCGAAGTATCCATCATAGTTAACAATTCCACTATCACCCCCTCTCCCCAGGCCCGGTGCCTTGGGGTTATCCTAGATTCTGCCCTGTCATTCACTCCTCATATCCAGTCACTTATCAAATCATGTCACTTCCACCTAAAGAACATATCCAAAATACGATCATTTATCACCCAAGACGCTGCCAAAATTCTTATTCACTCTCTCATCATATCGCGTCTAGACTACTGTAACTCGCTTTTAATTGGCCTCCCCCTCCAGAGACTGTCACCTCTCCAGTCCATAATGAACACTGCTGCGAGGCTCATACACCTCAGCAACCGCTCCTCCTCTGCCTCGCCATTCTGTCAATCCCTGCACTGGCTTCCGTTACCTTTCAGAATCAAATTCAAATTAATGACACTGACTTTCAAAGCACTTCACAACTCTGCTCCACCCTACATCTCTGAACTCATCTCTATATACTCACCCACTCGCTTACTACGCTCCTCTACTGACCTCCTACTCAACTCTTCTCTCATAACCTCCTCACATGCTCGCATTCAAGACTTTGCAAGGGCTGCACCCCTCCTCTGGAACGCTCTCCCACGGTCTGTCCGACTTTCTCCCACCCTTTCTACTTTCAAAAAATCTCTGAAAACGCACTTCTTTCGAGAAGCCTACCCTCACTCCGCTTAACTACCAAACGCAACACCACATACAATACCACATTTCTCACCCACTAACTTCGATCTTGCCCACTCCCACACCTTGTGTATTACTCCCTCCCCTTTAGACTGTATGCATATGCATAGGGCCTTCCTCACCTTTTTGTACCTGTATTGATTGTGATGTCTGTTACTCCATATATTCTATATATGTAATTTGTGTGATGTAGTTGTATAATCACATTTACTTTACAGTGCTGCGCAATATGTTGGCGCTATATAAATACATGTTAATAATAAAAAATAATAATAATATATATATAGGGAAAACATGGAACTTCCCCTTGAAGGCTGTGTAACAAACACACATAATTAAGCTTTAACTAAGCTGCTGTATACTTGTTATATACACATAGGAGACCCTATCAAGCTCTTTAAAGCCAAAGTGGATGGGATTTTACTATCAGCTCGTGATAATGGTTGGATCACACAAACATTATATGACTACCTGAGACAAGATTTTCTGATCTACCCAATATTATATGCCCTTCCCAAGATATACACCTCCGGGCTGACCGATAGTGTCTGCTAGAGATGGATTACTACATCCATTGGGCATATATATCGACCAGATACTACAACCAGTAGTTCAATCAACATCGTTTATTTGCGAGACACTCCTCATTTCCTAGAATTAATACGTAACCTTACTCTCCCAATTGACACCCCTTTATTGTTGGCCACCATTGATGTGGTTAGCTTATATACAAACATACCTCATCAAGAAGGGCTGAAAGCAGTTGAAAAGTCATTGTTGGAATTTGATGAATACACAGGACCACCAATTTTTTTTGTTATTGAGTTGTTTAACATGTTCTTAACTATAACTATTTTCGATTTGAAGCAAAATTTTATCAACAAATCTCGAGGAATGCAATGGGAGCACCAATGACATCCTCTTATGCAAATCTTTTTATGCATCAGTTTGAACATATTCATATTTTGGCCAAATTTTAAAAAAAAACATAGTTCTATATAAACGCTTCATCGATGACATCATTATGATCTGGAGTGGAAGGGAGGAGAGTTTCAAAGACATGTGGTTTGAATGGTAGTTCAGATTCTATTAAATTTACTTCTAAATGTGGTTATGATCTGGAATTCTTGGATATACAAATGACACTGAGTGGTTCTTAATTGGAATATTCTTTGTTTCATAAAAAGACTGATCGCAACACATTGTTGCATGCGACAAGTTGCCATGCCCCGTCCTTGAAACGCTCCTTACCATCACCGCAGTATTGCAGAGTTTCAAGAAATAATTTGAATCCCATTACATGTGAATCACAGTTGATACACATGACTGAGCGTTTCTTAGAACAGGGTTACAGCAGGCAAGTTTTAGATCTTGGCTCAGCAAGACAAAGAATAGCATCTACATCTGTCAAAAGACGGGATACTTGTCCTTTAATTTTGTCCACTGAGTTCAGTGGTCTATCTCCTTCCTTTTGTCAAGCTATTCCTGCCAATTGGAAAATTATTAAGGCAGATTCACAATTGGACAAGATTAGTCCGAATCCTCCTATGTTTGGTTAATGTAGGGGTAAAAATCTTAGGGATTTATTAGTGGTGGGAGACCCCACACAATGTTATTCCTTAAATAGTTTGGTACCATGATGGCTCCCCACAAATACAATGGTCTGCTTTAAGTGCCCTTTGTGTCTGTCTTGCCGATATATGACTCCTGGAAAAAAATGTGTACATCCAAGAACTGGACATCGTTATTCTATTCGCCATCATAAGCCGGCGGCAGGTTAAAAATACATTTTTCTGTAAACATTTAGCTTTTTCTCTCCTTCTACATTTCCTTCTATCATTTCATCTGGGAAAGTATCTGAACTTTGGAGAGGTCTGAAGAACAACTCTATTATACAGCAAGACAGAAAAAAAAATAGTCTGCCCTTATTTTTTTAGCTCTGTAGACTAACAAGAGCTCCCTGCAGAGAAGAAAATAAGATTTAGGAGCAGATTTCTATCACTTGCTCTGTAACCTTGTGTATCAGATATTATTGATCTACAATTGTTTACCAACTGCAGCGCTCGGAGACTAAGTGCAAGAGGTAACAGGAAAGAGACAGTATTGTTTTTAAAAAAAACATGATTTACAAAAACATTTGCAAAGTGGGATGAATAAAATATAGGGCTCATTTATAAGTGCAAGTGTAGTGTGAAAAATGCCATTTCAGGCGCAAGTTGCTTTTTGATTAATCCTAATTGCTGCATGTTTTTCCAGCAAGTAACCACAGGATGCAAATGTGGCTTAACAAACAATTGCACATAAGCTTTGATGTGAATTAGTGATGTGGTAGTGTAAGCAACAACAGCTTTAGGGGTATATTTATCAAAGAATAATGTTAGAGGTCACCACAGTCCTCTAGAGTGAAATTCCGCCTCTCTCCATTCATTTCAATGGGATTTTTAAAGGTGTATTTGTGAAATGGTGAACTTTCACTTTCACCCTTTGATAAATACCCCTTCCAAAAATCCCATAAAGGACGTGGTGATTCGGACTTCACTCTTTGATAAATATACACCTTAGACTTTTAATCCTACCACTTTTAACAATGTATCACAAAGGTATTTGCACCTATTCATCCTCCATGCAACTTGTACCTAGTGTCTGCTTTCACGAATTGCAAATAATTGGGCACACGGTGCAAAATACACAGTGATTGGTTGCAAATGAGCTCTGAAATCAACAGCTGTTTTGAGGAGGTGTTACTTCTAGGATCCTCTTAATGTGTTGCCCTTAAACATGGAAATAACTCACCAAGTTATTTACACACGAATGTTATTTGTTTATGCAGGTGCTCACCAGAAATGATACCACGTGCACCTACGATGAAGCGACTTTGGTTTGTGTGCTTGACACAGAATAACTAAACCCAGATATCCCACTTATCCCATTTAACACCGAAAATTGTGTCACAGCATCCCATCTAACTAAAGAGTTCACAATTGTGAATAACTGGTATTCTAATGAAAAGGTTAAATGCACTAAATGCGTTAAGATGACTTTAGATAACACAGTTTCTTCAGTTAACCCCGAGTCACGACACATTTAACACACAAATCCAAGTGGCTTCATCTGTACACTTAAAATGGCTAAACAACTTGTGGCAATTTACCAACAAGATGCTGACAAAATTGGGCCCCTTTCTCCAAGTACTTGTATACGGATCTTTGTTGGACTTAGCAAGAGGTGCATGGCAGACGCAAGTAGTCGTGTACGTACTACCCGCCATAATTGGAGCTCCTTGTCTTGCATGCCCCCCACTCCTCATAAATACAGTCCTGGTGAATGTGACTTTGGGCACTCATGCGTGGGCCAGGGTACAATGTGCAAAAAACATGGAGACTTGTACCTGTGTTTTGCACTTTGCGTCATGCCCCATACATGATAAATGATCCCTGTGATCTTTTGATATGTTTATGCCCTTAAATACAATTTGCTCTGTTATCCAAAAAACAAAACTGTTTACCATGCCTATTTTTTTGCAAGCCAAAAATACACAGTAATTTCCCTAGTTATGATTTCAGCAGGAAGGTTGCTGAATTTATTGAAGTGTTGGTAAATATGCTTAGTCCAATGTTAGCAAGATGAAAGTCAGGCCAGACAAAAAGACTAAAAGTTGCTAGGAAGGGGGGAATTCACCCAGTAAAACAGTTCTCATAATTTCATTGTAGATTCCGTTTAGTTCAAATTGGTTTGGGTGGCTTAGGTTTAATAGATATGGGGAAATATTTATTTTGTGGTTTAATGGAAACTGTCAAACAATAATTCATTGAGGTAATGTGGCATTAAGCAAATCTGTCACTCTAAGAAAAAAATCCAAATTATTTTCTATTGTTTGTCAATATAAAATAATATAAATTATTGTTTCCTTTAGTTTTAGAATCCACAAACCCAGCAAACAGGAAGGTGCCATATTGTGAATACATTATATTAAGACAAGCTTCATCATCCCCAGTTTTTGTTTATGTGCCAGACTAGTGCGCCTGATAAGCATCCATGCACTGGCTACACAATAGGATGGTAAGGGGGGATGTGAGGAGTGCAGTGACATTTAGGAAGTGCAATATGGAAAGTGAAAGTAATTGCCTGTTTTGCATCTGAGGCACAGAAAATATATTATTGACAGCTGAGATTTTCACATAAAGTTACTTTATACCAGGTAAGGGCAGTTTAATTAAAAAAAATTTGGCTTTAAAGTTGAATTTGAAAAAGACATTTATTTTACAGCTTTTTATGTCTGGGAGACTGTCCCCCTTTAAAGATGATCCATTTATATACTGCATAGTTGTGCCCCTTTGTGTTCTCCCCTTCTTTCATTTCAGTCAGTCAGTTCTGTATATACAGTAGTACGGTACTTGGCTGCTATCCACAATCCTTAGTGCTTAGCAGTTAAACTTCCATGCATGTTGGGAGCTGAAATGTAGACACTTTACTGGAGGATCCATTTCTTAATGATGCCATCCATGAGCATTCCCACTATTCAGTTCCTACGTTTCAATTTAATGGCTCAATACATATATATACATATATATATATATATATATATATATATATATATATATATATATATAAATATATATTTTTTTTAAAATAATATGTTTATTGATTTTGAAAAAGAAAACTCATATCAGAAATACAGACAGCGACACAAGAAATATAAATGACAGCATGCATAACATGGTTAAGTTGGACAGTATGGTAAACCACGGGAAGCGGAGGAAATCGTGGATAGCCCAAAATGAGAGACCGCGGATAAGTGATCTCGGAGTAAGGCATAGATCCGTGAGGCTCCCAAGTACAGGTAAAGTTTCCCTTACATAATGTAAACCATGAGTTAGTGCATGCTGAGTATCTTCCGAATGAGCAGAAAAGAAACCAAAAGGAAAATCACGGTGAGTAAAGGAGAGGAGAAAGAAAAGAGCGAGGAGCAGAAAGAAAGAAGAGGTGAAAAGAGAAGGAGTTAGAAAAGGATACAAGAGGATAGGGAAATAGAAATAACAGAAGTAGGAAGAGAAGATAGACGCACCTGACCGGGGAAGCTCTATCAAACTTCAAAAATGTATTCCAAAAAAGCATCCATGAATTAGATCGGAAAAGCAGTAGCTGACCGTAAAACACCTTACTTGTTTGGGTCGGGGCCTCCAAGCAAAAGCAGCGAATCCCTCAATTATGCGAAAAAAAAGAAGACTGCAGCAAAGTAAATGAACCTAGCAATCAAAAACAATCTTACACGGGACACAGCTGCCTATAAAGGTCGGAGCTCAAAAATTGTAACCAGTAGAACCATCGCTCTGTAAAACTTTGAGAATCAGTTGCTGAGTCCAATTTCAGCTCCTCAAATCTCCGAATCTCCTTCATCTTTAGCACCCAGTCGCTCACAGTAGGACTAGAGGTCTGATTCCATTTAATCGGGATAAGAGATTTTGCCACGTCCAGCATGACAGGAGCTAACGACTTTTTATATGCCCGGATTGAGAGAGGAGAATCGTGTAAGAGAACGGCTAAGGGGTCATGGGCAATTTCGATGTCAGCGACTGATTTGATTATCTGGCGTATAGTGCCCCAAAATGTTGATAGCGAGGGGCAGTCCCAAAATATGTGAGATAAGGTACCAGGATGCTTCCCGCAACGCCAACAGTTGGGTGAGACTGCCCGATAAATTCTATTCAACTTCGTGGGGTATCTATACCATTTGGTGAGCAATTTATAGTTGAGCTCCTGAATTTTGGCACATTGGGAAGATTGATATGTGAGATGTGTAATCTTGGCCCACTGTTTGTCAGTGATAGTAGAGTGTAGATCTTTTTGCCATTTATCTTTGAGGGAGGAACTGGGACTTGGTTTGAGGTCCAGTATTTGTTGGTAAAAATAAGAGACAGCTTTTCTAGGGGCTTCATTTCGGGACCATGTCTGTTCTATGCTCGTGAGTGGTGGTCTGTCTTTATGAGGTGGAAACGAGGCGTGGATAAAATGTCTGATTTGTCGGAACTTAAATCTATCAAGGTCTGAAGGGACTACGTCGCCCAGAATCTCCTCAATTTCTTTCATTCCATTTTGATTATAAAAAAAATTAGCTCCAGAATGGAGTAAAATATGCCACCCTTTGTAGTTTCCAAGGTCTAAGCCTGGGGCGAATGCCGGGTTGCCTATGACCGGGAGGAGGGGAGTTGGAGAGTTAGTCCATTTACCCGATTTAGAGAGGGCATCCCACGTGTCCAATGTGTATCTCAGTTTGGAGTCAGCTCTGTCCCTAAAGATTCTGTCGGTCGGCTGAAGCCAAGGGGCAGCCCAAAGCGGGGTCACGAGGGATTCTTGTTCTATGCGTGTCCAAAGTTTGGATTTTCTGTGAAAGGACCAATCTAAGCATCTACAAAGGATCGCGGCTTGGTGATAACTCTTCCAGTCTGGAAGGCCGAGACCACCATTAGACTTTGCTGCACTTAATGTGGTTCTCGCAATCCTAGGGGTTTTATCTGCCCAAATGTATCACCTTGTGAGCGCATTCATGGACTGAAAGGTTCCTTTGGGGGGGGGATAGGGGATAGTCTGAGAGATATATAGAAAACGAGGCAGAATGTTCATTTTCAGAGTATTAATTCGTCCTAGCCAAGAGAGCGTTTTGCCAGACCAGAGTCCCAGATCAGCTTTAATGGCTTGTAGGAAATCAGCGTAATTTCTACTAATAGTCTGTTGTATATTTGGAAATATCTTTAGACCTAGATAGGTAAGGTAAGTGCTGGAGACCGAGATAGGAAACGATTGTGTCACTGCTGCGAATTCATCCTGGGGAATCGAAATGTTCAAGGCTACAGATTTCGTTAGGTTAATTTTAAAATTGCTGACGAGATGAAAGTCATCTAGCTCTCTCAGTAAATTTGGGAGGGATATTCTAGGAGTCCTTAGGAAGAAAAGTAAGTCATCAGCATATGCCGCAGTTTTGTGTTCCTTCGACCCAACCACAATGCCACTGATGTCTGGATTACTTCTAATCCTATTAAGGAAGCCTTCAACGGACAGGATGAATAGAAGGGGAGAGAGTGGACAACCCTGTCGGGTGCCATTGGTTATGCTAAAGGATTGTGAGTATTCACCGTTAACGCGTAGTTTTGCAGTTGGGGAAGTATAGAGAGTCGAGATCCAGGAAAACATTCTGGGGCCTAGATTAATGCTTGTTAAAGTATTTCTGAGGAAAGACCAGTCCACCCTGTCAAAAGCCTTTTCGGCATCTGTGGATAATAGCATGACAGGGATGGATTTGGACTTGCAATAATGAAGGATGCTAAATAATTTGTTAGTGTTGTCACGAGCTTCTCTGTGCGGGACAAAGCCTACTTGTTCAGGGTGAATAAGGGAGGGCAACACCTGATTGAGCCTAGTGGCGAGAACTTTAGCGTATAATTTAGTGTCGGTATTCAGGAGAGAGATCGGCCGAAAGCTACCTGGGTCTGTGGGGTCTTTGCCTTTTTTATGTATCAGCGTAATATGGGCTTCAAGGGCTTCTGCAGGAATCGCTGCGGATGCTGAGATAGAGTTTGCAGCCTCCACAAGGTAAGGAACGATATGGTCGCTCAGTTCCCTGTAGTAGGCAACAGTGAACCCATCAGGCCCAGGAGCTTTGCCTGTCTTAGTCGTCTTAATGGCCAACAAAAATTCCTCCTTAGTAAGGGGCGAGTCTAAAACAGTTTTCACCTCATCTGAGAGACTTAAAATCTGAGAGCTGCGGATGTAATCCTTCCCTAGTTGCTCCCTATTTAGCGATTTATCGCGTCCATGAACCCGTGGGGGGAGCTGATATAACTTAGTGTAGTATTGGCGGAATACTTCAGCTATATCGGTGTTAGTATGTAGCAAGTTGCCATCCGGAGACCGGATCTTGGTTACGTGATTTCGCAATTGTTTCTTTTTTAGGGCAGCTGCCAGTAAGCGGCCACACTTGTTACCACGCTCAAAATACAATTTCTTGTGTATTTCAATCGCTCTCGACATGAAGGCAGAGTAAGTGTCACGTAGTTCTTTCCTCGCTAGCGTAAGGGCTTCCAATATGTGTGCAAATTTAGAGTATTTGTGTTGTGCTTCTAGCGTATGAATTTTGGCTAACAATTGTTGGAGATTGGCGTTACGTTCTCTTTGTTTCCTGGCCCCCAATTGAATGAGTTCCCCTCTTACCACACACTTGTGTGCTAACCAGACTGTCCAAGGGTTTATATGTTCGGATTTATTTTCTTTAAAATAATTGCGTAGTTTCTGTATGATGTCATTTTTGTCAGCTATATTGCGTAAAAGGGAATCGTTCAATCTCCAAACCCTTGATTTACCAGAGGGAGTCCGGCTAGCAAGAGTACAGGTGACTGGGGCGTGGTCGGACCAAGTGATAGTCTCAATCGTAGCGTCTTTAAGTAAGCTAACATCTGCGTGGCGGATGAAAATATAGTCCAATCTGCTATAAGTATTGTGAGGGTGGGAATAGAAGGAGTAGTCCCGCGTCGCTGGATTAGTGAGTCGCCATGTGTCAACTAAAGTATGGTCCCTAAGCTGTTTCCTGAAAGTTTCAAGTTTCCTATGGGGTACGCTAGATTTGCCAGTAGATGAATCTAGCACCGGTTCTAATGTCACGTTGAGGTCCCCACCCAGAATAAGCATGCCTTCTTCAAATAGTGTCAGAGCATGGAGCATCTGAGTCAGGGCTTGCTGTTGTTCAGTAGGGGGGAGGTATACCGCTGCCAAAGTGTGTTTAAGGCCATTTATGGTGCCTTTGAGAAAAACAAATCTACCTAAGTTGTCAGATTTAATCTCTAAAGGGGTGAAGCCAATGGAATCAGACACTAAGATCATCACTCCCCTAGATTTAGTGTCAAGGGGGGTACTGTGAGCGATAGTAGAGAAGCCCTTGAACCGGAGAAGAGGAGTTTGTTGTTTTTTAAAGTGGGTCTCCTGAATAAGTACAATTCCTAGTCTAAGCCGCTTGATGTCCCGTGCAAGATTGTACCTTTTGATGGGGGAATTAAGCCCCTTGGCGTTTATGGATCCGATGCGTATGTCAGCCATGACCCGTAGTGAAAGCGCCGGCACCGCGGAAGAGACCCCGACTCAAAGGCAAGCTAAATGCAATAAAAAAAGAGAGCATCAGATTTCCAGTCAGTGTGTCAGGAAGAAAGGGGAAAAGGAGAAGAGAGGAAAGCAGAAAAGAAAAACTTAGAATAACAAAACAACTGTGTAATATACACGGGGAGAACATGACCAAGCAATCGATACGATTATCGCCCAAATCGTATCGAAAGTGAACCCAATGGTCCTGGAGTGAGGAAACGTGAGTCTGGCGCACTGGAGTGGGTAGAAGACTTCCCGAACCCAGTCAGCTGCTATACTTTAACCTGAGACCTATCACAGCGAGACTAGAATAGGGTTAGTGGGGCAAGAGGAAGGGGTTATGATCTAGCTTGGGTCTACACAACAGCAATATGCCATGGGTAGAGGTGCAAGTGACAGAGAGGCCTGGGGAAGGGGTGATTGCAAAAAAAAAATGCCCCCTTTCTTTTTTTTTTTTTCTTTCTTTTTCCTTTCCCTTTCTTTTTGTCCCTCATCTCCTTTTTCTTTTTTTTTTTTTTTTTTTTTTTTTCTCTTTCCCTTCCCTTCTCTCCCTCCCCCTTCTCCCCTTCCCCCCATTTTTTTTTTTTTTTTTTTTTTTCTGCCCTCTTATCCTCTCTTTTTTTTTTTCATTTTCTTATTATTATTATTTATTTATTTTTTTTTTCTTTTTTTTTTTTCCCTTCTTTTCCTCTTTTCCCTTTTTCTTTTCCCTTCTTCCCTCCCCTCCCCCCTCTACTTTGTTCAGCCGCCTCCCTCAACACCCCCCCTCCGAAACCACTGTCCCCTGGAACGGGGAGAACCATAAGCGAAACCAGAGCCTGGGTCCCTTTGAGGCCTAAACGCATATGTACTGTGAGGGAGATGGGAAGACCCAGGCAAAGTTAGAAACGACACAACTAATGTGAAATTACGCTAAGTACATTCGATAACGAAATGCATAACGTGAAAATCATTCCAAACATGGCAGAAAAGGGTTAACAAACAGTAAAACTTAAGATACTTATAACCATAAAATCTTCTGCGTGGTGTCTTTGCAGCCAAAGTCTGAGGAGGCCAAACAAATAGGATAGGTGTCCAGATACAATCGATCCGTGGAACAAAGGAATGCCTGGTAGGCGTAGGGACCATCCAGAGACGAATCAGGGGAAACAATGGGAGAGATGGAGAATAGAAGGAGCAGATTCTGGTAGTAGTCCCCAAGGCGGTGAAGAGGCAGTAGATTCAAAAAGCCCGCCACTGTGTAAGCAAAAAGGTGTGCAGCATAAACCAGTGTCATCAAGGGGCTGCAGACCCGGTCTAAGTGATGAGTCGTGAGCCCAGGAGTAGCATGACGCGGAGAGTCCGGAGCCCCACTGTCTTGCAATCTGGGAAGTCCCGTAAAGGACCACTTTGAGGCAGAGAAGGCCAAATCCAGGGCCTGGAAGTGGACCACAAAGGCCTACAATAACCCGTAGGCTGGGATAGAGAGACAGGTGTCTGGTAACGGCCAGTCCATAAAAGCGACAAAGTTAGACAAATAAGAGACCCAACATGGGTGTCCCATAGGGCAGTTGTCTCGACTTGAGTATCAATTCGTAGGCTCTGGGGTAGCCTGACGTGAGGGCCTCTGGGCTCTACTCTTGCACTGCCAATGATCAATATCCAAGGCCTCTAACAGATCACCATTGTATGCCAAGTCCCTCCAGTCCTTAAGATCAGGCACGGGCAGGTCCAGATGATGGCAAAACTCCTCTACGCCATCTGGTTCCCTGAGGCTATGCTGCCTCCCATCCTTTGTGATAGTGAGGGAGAACGGGAAGCCCCAACGATAAGCAATGTTTTTGGCCCGAAGGACAGCGGTGAGGGGTCTGAGGGCCCGGCGTTGCTGTATGGTCAACCAAGCTAGGTCTTGAAAAATGGAAATTTCATAGTCCTGGTACTGGTATTTATCTGTGTTGCGTAGAGCCCGGATTATATCCTCCTTAATCTGAAACTTATGGACGCAGCAGATAACATCCTTAGGGCGTTCGGTTCTAAGTCTGGGGGTCCCCAGGGTGCGGTGAACCCGATCCAGCTCCAGGGGAGAGGTGGGATCTTTCCCCAAAATTGTATTGAAAATGGCACTCACCGTGCTGCGCAGATCAGTCGGGGGGACCGAGTCAGGTATACCCCGGATCCTAAGGTTATTGCGTCGCCCCCTATTATCCAGGTCTTCCATATGCTTGCGGAGAAGGTAAATGTACCTGTGATGATCGTTAGCTCTGTGGGTAAGCTGGTTATGCGCCACTTCAACTTTGCCCAACCGCGTGTCGAGTTTGCTCTGCGACTTACAGATACTGCGCAGTTCCGCTTTCATCTCGGCTATGTCTGCCTTATGGGATTCCTGCAACGTTTTCGCCATCGCCCTGAGATCCGTCTTAGTCGGCAAAGCGGCAAGCATGGCTCGGATATCGGGCGGTGCCGATGCAGTGCTATAACTGGAGGCAGTAGAGCCTGCTGGGCTCGGGCTCCGGGCCTCCGCACCCGCCATCTTAGATTCGCGGGTTTCCACGTGGCGCACCACTTTCTTACCCAAGTACGGAGACATGGTGCTTTGAGAGCTCTGTGTTTGGTTCTGGGAGGGTTGCTCCGACTTCTTGTGGTGTTTCCCCATGGTTGTAGGTCTCGGGCCTTTATTTAAACTGCGTTTGAGCTGACCTGGGTCGGGAGAGCCTGTTTCCTGCGACTGCTCAGCACGCCATGTAGCCACGCCCCCTATAAATATATTTAAAACTCAACAACTAATCAGTGACTGTGAGCCAAACTATAATTATTGCTCCTAGTTCCATCCGTGGTCCAGAGCAAACTAATAAAACCATTCAGTAGTACCCTGGAGTGTACACTTTAGTGCTCAGTATAATCTTCTGTCTATAGAACTGAACTTCATTTGTAAGTGTTAAGGGCATAAATCCTAGACAAAAACTGAATCTATATAAAGTAACAAGACAAGAACTACCAGTCTAAGGATACAGAAGCAGCTAAAGCAGATCTAGACAGACTGGTCGGGACAGATTCCAGATTGGAGCTCTACCAAATTCCAGGCTGAAATTGGGATTAGATTTACTGGTTTTATTAAGTCACATGCTATTACTAGAAAACTGTAACTGTATTTCAAGTCAACATATTAACAAGGCTACAGGACTTTGACAAGAGCAGGCAAAACATAGCACAGAGCTCAGCAGACAAAGAATATGCTGAAAATAAAGTTAAGAATTTTGACCTCCAACAGTTAGTAGTATAATATCAAAATAGTTCATGTGTCTTCAAAGAAACGGAAAAGTTCACAATGCTGGAATGTTTTGTATCTGTGGATATATGTAGCAAGGGAAAGGGCCATACAGCTAATGAAAGTATGTTCTCATATTACTACTTTATAACAATTGAATAAGGTTACAGAAATACAACTATCTATTAAGTTCTACCCTCCTGTGTATCTCTCATCGTCCGGGTAAAAATGACAATTGGGCAAGCCAGGAAGAAGCTGGAAAGACAGATGGGCAGTGGCAATTTTAAGGAAGTTGGGTACCATATCAATTAACTTTAATAATACCAATTCTGCTAATGCCTGAATACCCTCTCTTTTTTAACTTGTTAAAATTTATTCGGAAAGTCTTGTGCAACGAATACCCACATATATAACAGTTTTAATGCCTGTTAAACGTTACTTCTTGGTCATGACGTTTCGTTTATAATAACGTATGATTATTGTCTTTTCTGGGTCTTTTAATATCAGATCTATTAAACTTAGAATAATGAGAATTATGGCAAGTTTACAAATCTTATTCTTTCTTTTTTTTTTGCTGCTACATCCAGCAAATTGAATATATGTCCTAAAGCAGTTACAAATCTAACAAAGGATAGTTAATATTCATTTTTCTACAAAATGATTTTTTTTTTTTTTTTTTTTTTGCTTTAGAACTAAATATGGCTTGCAGTCATCCAACCAGTGAATAGAAATGATTAATGTAACGTCTTTAGAGAATGACGATGGGGGTGTGTGCCCCAGGGTACAGTTTGTTCTCTTTTTTTCTCGCTGTCTGTACAGTACACATTTGAATAGCCTCCCAGGACACATCTGTCAGGAACAGGAAATTTCAGAGCACTTTAGCATTTCTGAAATGGGACCAAATTAGATGTGAAGGCATGCAAATAGAGTCTGCCATGTATTTTTTTTTTATATAATTTCAACAGCTATCAGATCTGTTGAATGAGACAAATTAAGCATTGGCAATCTCATTTTTTTTTTGTATAGTAATTCGCATGTCTTGAAAGCACTGACTTCCATATTGCCAAAGGGACTTAATATGTATTTCTCTAGGGTGCTTTGTTGTGCACTGAAGCAAGGAAATGTGTACACAAGTTTAATTCAAATGAGAGAATAGATACATTATGCTATGATTCTCCTTAATGCAAACTACTACATCTCTGTGATTCTATTTCAGTAGCTGCACAAATGTTTACAGGTCTCTGGAGTTCATTTGATTCCCAGACCACCAATTTTCCAATTAATTTTCCATTGTGTACACTACATGTGCAGTTATGATACCAGTTTTATACTACCCAGAAGGGCTCTGTTTTTAGTACCTTAAACGTGTACAACAGCTGTTCTTGTTACATTAGACTCATAAAATGACATACTAATAAATGAGTTTGCAATATATGTACAGTTTGAAACATTTAGTGCCATGGTGCCTTCCCAAGTACATTTAGACTAAAATTCAACTAACATTTCTGGATTTGTTGGGTGCTATTTTAAACTATGATGAAGTATACGCTTATGCAATTTCATTTGTAAAGTAAATAGAATATAAACAGGTAAATACATTATATCAGTGTTCCTGTCAGATGCTAATTGTGTCTCCATGCTGCTTTGGAGGCAGGTTTCGCAAACTGTTCTGAGATTATATTTCATTATACTTAGGGGCCGATTCACTAACTTAGAGTGAAGGATTCGAAGTAAAAAAACTTCAAATTTCTAATTGTTTTTGGGCTACTTCGACCATCGAATGGGCTACTACGACCTTCGACTATGACTACGACTTCGAATTGAACTATTCGAACTAAAAATCGTTCGACCATTCGACCATTCCATAATCGAAGTACTGTCACTTTAAGAAAAAACTTCGACCCCCTAGTTCGCCATCTAAAAGCTACCGAACTCAATGTTAGCCTATGGGAAAGGTCCCCATAGGCTTGGCTAACTTTTTTTGATCGAAGGATATTCCTTCGATCGTTGGATCAAAATCCTTTGAATCGTTCGATTCGAAGGATTGTATCGTTTGATCGAAAGAATAATCCTTCGATCGTTCGATCGCACTATTTGCGCTAAAATCCTTCGACTTCGATATTCGAAGTCGAAGGATTTTAATTCCCAGTCGAATATCAAGGGTTAATTAACCCTCAATATTCAACCCTTTGTGAATCGGCCCCTTAGTCATTACAGGCAAATAAGTCTACTAATGTCAGCAAATGGTACACAATGAAGGCTTTGACAGGTAATAATTACCAATTGAGCCACACCATTCTTTTGTATAGTCTCTTTTCAGGGTGCGTGTTAAGAAGCATGCATACGAATACTCCGAGCAGCAACTCAGCAAGATAAGAACTATCTTTATAGTGTTGAAGTTCTTTTATTCCGTACATGGCAACACCAACAGGAATTGACATACCCAAGTGACAAGCTACGCTTCTATCCTGATGCTATATTAGTTGAGCCCAAATTCAATGGATAAATGAACATACCGTTCATTGGACAGTTGGCTATAACTGAATTAAAATTTGAAGATGTGGGGACGTGGCTAGCTGTACAACGGAGCAGACGTGTTCCTCCAGAGCTCTGTGGCTTTCATATACCATCTGGCCCCATCTATGTATTTTAAGAGCTCCTGCAACTGCATACTGCCATTGTGACAGCTTGGGAAGTTACCGGCTGCAGACAGGAACTTAATTCGGCTCTCTGGCACCAGCAGAGCTGTCCTGCTATTTGGGGCCTACCTCAAGGCCGGAAGCCGGGGACTGGAGTATACCTGAGGCCCGTAGCTGTGATCTGCCTGGCGCTGCGCAACTGCTTCCTCCGCATTGCTGTAAGCTTCCCAGCGGGTCTCCGTAAGGGGTGAGTGCTCACGGACCCCAGAGCATTCTTGTGTGCCGCGTGTCCCTGAAGGCCAGGCTGTTTGGCCTGGTCCCGCGGGGCACCATTAGTTTTCGGCACTGCGGCACAGGCAGGACGCCGCAGGTAGCGGGGGTATCTGTTGTTCCGGCTCAAGCAGGGAGCTGGATTCTCTCCTCGGCCCGAGTTGCTCCGGCCGGCTGCGCCATTACATCACCTGTCCCTGGAGCCGACAGTGCCTCTGAAGACCACGCTGCTGCTGCGTTCCAAGCTGGAATGCATGGGTTACACGATGGTGTGCGGCCATTTCTAAGGGCGCGAGTCTTCATGGTGGGACAGCTCTACATATTGCAGGACTCATAGTATTAACACAGCCCCAGTATTGAGATACCCCATCTACTTGAGTGGTGTGGCTTGGCTATAAAGAGCACTATAGCTCCGAGCTGTTTATCTGATACCTGACGCTCTCTATATGCTGCACAGTAGAGGACATATAACGCTACAAATTGACTATACCACTTTTGCACGGCACTGATGCACCAGAACTGTTCTATTGTCTCCATGTTACACTAACTGACTATGCTCTGAGAGCTCCATGGTATTATTGATCCTGTTACTATAATACTCCGCTTCTACATTGTACTTCCCCTCGTGCTGAGCCTTCCTTCACCCGCTTATTATGCGTAGTAGCAGAGCACCGAAAAAGCCTGGCGAAACATCACAGAAGATGGATCAGTTTGTGAGGCGGTCTGGCCATGATGGCGCTGCACCCTCATCCCCTTCTTCAGTACCCACCGAAGATACTTCGGATACTTTGGATTCGCATTTGCACCTATTCTTGCCGCAATAGCGACCTGTCAAACCACGCTTACTACCCACATAGAGGAGGTTAAAGTTGACCTATGTCTGATCAAGGTGGATTTGCAGGCTGTACGAGAACGAACAACGGCTGTGGAAGCCAGGGTTAGTGCTCTGGAGGATATGTGTGCACCAGTTCCAGCACAACTCACTGAATTACAGCAGCAAATGAAGCATCAAGCTTCTCTCTTAGATGATTACGAGAACCGTCAGCGCCGTAATAATGTACGGGTGGTGGGACTCCCGGAGGGCGCTGAAGGCAAATCGCCTACTGATTTCGCTTAAAGATGGCTCAAACAACTTCTGCCTAATGCGCCTTTCACCGCACACTATACAGTGGAACGGGCTCATCGTGTCCCAGGTCGACCTAGACCTCCGGGTGCCCCCCCACGCTCCTTTCTTATAAGATTGCTTCACTTCCGTGATAGAGACGCAGCTCTCTCTGAAGCTAGGGCGAAAGGCCAGCTGGTTCATGACGGGGCCAATGTATCGCTGTATCCTGACTACTCTACTTATCTGCAGAAACAGCGCAGCACCTTTACCGGCGTCAAACGGCAGCTGCGAGACCTGAAGTTGGTTTATGCCATGCTATACCCGGCTAAACTCAAGGTCATTGACGCAAATAAATCTCATTTTTTCAATACTCCTGAAGAGGCATTGAGCTGGATTGAGGCGCGGTCCGGCAGAAGCCCCAGGCCATAGCTGTTCTTTACTGACCTCTTCTTCGCATGTTACCTGACCTTATGTGTGCGGTTTTACTATCCTTCCACTGCTAAGAGGAGAGGAACGGCTGCCATTTGTAGCTTTTTGATGTAATCCCCATTGCAAGAAGTGACTTTTGATGCAAGTGTTTCTCTCCTATGGCTCAGGTGTCGCTACCTCTGTATGTTTCGGCAGTACCGGATGGTCCGGCTACCTACAGTACTGCGACTGTTTTAGTGGCAGACACAGTGCCTTCTTCATATATCCTCAGCTCATGTAGGTGCTGCCGGTAACCTTACTCTGACACTAACACCTGCCTTGGAACCTTTTCTGCACATTACAACTCTTGCTACTTATATGTCGCTTGATATACCTTCATTGGGTTTACATGTTTACCTTTAGTTTTGTAAGTTTATTGTTCATTATCCTGTGCACCATTGGCCGATCACCACGGAAGCTCTTTGGCCACAACAAGATTTGGAGCGAGCTTGTTGAGGGCAACCAATCTCCCCAGTTGATCTTATGTTTGGGATCCTAAGCCCGCCAGACTGTGAGGGTTGGGCAGGGTGGGGGGCAGTTGGGTGGGGGTTTTGTTTTGACTGTTGTTTTAATTATGTCTTTTCTACCTCATTTCAGTCTTTCTTTCCTTCTTCTCTCTCCCTCCCCGGCTGGATAATAATGTATGTATTTGGTGGGCTGCTGAGTCGCAGGGTATCCGGAAACCTGAAATGTATTCATTTTACTGTGAGTACCCATCCCATTTACACATCACCAAATGGCTGCTGTTAAGTTAATATCTTGGAATGTTCGGGGTCTTAACGATAAGGTAAAGTGGGCATTAGTTTTCAATTATCTTAAATCTTATTCCCCCCACATTCTCTTACTTCAGGAGACCCACTTAGTTGGGGGTAGGGTCTTGGCTCTCCGGAAACCGTGGGTTGCGTATAGTCACCATACTACCTATTCCACTTATGCTAGGGGCACCTCGGTCCTGGTTAGGAAAGGCTTCCATTTGATCTTATGGAGGTGCGTTCGGACAGATCGGGCAGATATCAAATTTTGGCGTGTGCTATAGCGGGGTTTCCCATCCTTATAGCTAACCTTTACGTTCCTCCCCCCTTCGCAGACACAATACTTCATGACCTGTATCAAACATTGATGCAACTGCCCCCCGCCCCAGTGTGTATCATGGGTGACTTTAACAATTGTTGTAACCCTCTGTTGGACAGATTATCCGCTCCTACAGTAACTACTTCTAAACTTGCTGATTGGGCCCGAGCATACAATTTGGTCGATGTGTGGCGCTGGAAGTACCCCGAGCGCAGACAATTCTCCTGTTATTCTACTACCTATCAGTCATTATCTCGAATAGATCTTGCACTGCTTTCTTCGGACCTCCTCCCTAAAGTTCGAGAGGTTGGATCTCTGCCACGGGGAATCTCAGATCATGCCCCTTTGCTTCTCTCGTTAGACCTTCTCTCAGACCCCTCACATAGAAATTGGAGGCTAAGTCCATACTGGTTGAAGGTCCCTAGTGTGGTCGGGGAATCCGCTGACTCTGTCACACAATATTGGAGTGTGAATCATGGCTCTGCGGATCCCTCAACTACCTGGGAGGCTTTTAAGGCAGTCTCCCGAGGTACCCTAATGGCTGCAGTGGCCAGAGCTAGGAACACTTCTAAAGAAACCCTACACCACCTTGAAATGGCTACTTCCCAATCTGAAACGGAATATATTGGCAATCCCACGCCTCAGACGCATGGTGAATTCACTGCTGCTCTTCGGCGCCTCAGCTTGTATAGGTTAGAGCTGACTAAAAAGCAACTTTTACACGCCACCAGCACTACGTTTGCATATGGTGATAAAAATGGTAAGCCTTTAGCTTTCCTAGCCAATCCTCCCAATGGTACTTCTGCTGTCCCCAGGATCCTCTCCTCAACGGGAGTTATGCTGACCTCCCCGTCTGAGATAGCCCTGGAATTCAGTAAATTTTACTCCTCTCTGTACACTTCTACTGCGCACTACTCTAATGCTGACCTTCACGAGTATCTTAACGGGATTCCCATCCCGAATATCTCCCCTCAGCAGGCAAAGTACATGGACTCCCCGATTTCCCCTCTTGAGATTGCCGAAGCCATACTTTCCTTCCCCTCCGGCAAATCCCCGGGCCCGGATGGCTTTGTTATAGAATGGTATCGTATTCATATACGCGAGATAGTCCCCAGATTGCATGAAACCCTGATGTATGCCTTTGAAAATTTCTCTCTCCCTAAAACGTTCTCAGATGCGACGATTGTGGTCATCCCCAAACCAGGGAAGGACCTCACACTGTGCTCCTCCTATAGGCCAATCTCATTACTTAATATGGAAATTAAAATTCTCGCAAAAATTTTAGCTAAGCGTCTTGTCAAAGTTGTGTCTGCAGTGGTGGAACCTGATCAGTCTGGCTTTATGCCTTCCAAATCAACCAGCTTTAATCTTAGAAGACTGTTCCTTAATTTACAACTGAAACACGAAAATATGGGTTCCAGGCTGGTGGTTTCACTGGACACGGCTAAGGCATTTGACTCCGTGGAGTGGCCTTACTTATGGGAGGTAGTAACTAGAATGGGTTTTGGCCCTTCCTTCACTAAGTGGCTTCGGCTGCTGTACAGTGAACCAAAGGCATCCATCCGGGTTAATGGCATTACTTCCGTACCGTTTCGCCTGTCAAGAGGTACTCGTCAAGGGTGCCCTCTCTCTCCGCTCATATTTGCATTGGCAATTGAACCTATGGCCATAGCAATTCGGCAATCTCGGGGGGTACGGGGATTCCTTTACAAGACAATTGAGGAGAAGATCTCATTATATGCAGATGACACGCTCCTTTACTTAGCAAACCCACATGAATCACTCGCCTCTGTACTTGGGATTGTCAAACAATTTGGTGCATTCTCCGGCCTTCAGATTAATTGGGATAAGTCCATACTATTTCCCCTTGACGGCCAACTTCCAACTGGGGTGGCCGCGAACTGTAACCTAAAGGTGGCGGATAGTTTTAAGTATTTGGGGATAATGATACACAAAGATCCGACATTGTTTTTGCAGCATAATTTATACTCCTTACTCCGTAAATTCAAAAACACACTTGCACACTGGACCAAACTCCCTCTCACGCTAATAGGCAGGATTAATATATGCAAAAGGATTTTTCTTCCTAAATTTCTTTATGTACTGAGTAATACCCCCTGCCACATACCCAAGAAAGCCTTGCTTGATTTAGACCGCGCACAATCTGAGTTTATTTGGGGGAATAAAACACCCACCCTGTCCAGAGCCACTCTCAATGCTCCTCACGATCAGCTGGGACTGACCTCTCCCAATTATGAGCTCTATTATCTTGCCTCCCAGGCCTCACATGCGGCCGGTTGGAAAGTGTTCGATGCTGACAACCCGGCATCCATAATAGAGGCACTCTATCTTACCTCTGTGGAAAGCTTACATAATGCTTTATATAGAACTCGAAAGGATCTTGGCCCTTTGTTACCTGTAAGAGAGCCTGGGATGCTATTGTGCAAATCACTAAAGCAGATACCAGTCTTTCCCCAGATTCACCTCTATGGGGTAACAGCAATTATCCACACTTAGCCACGTTCTCAGAGGTGGGAACATGGGCTAAATTTGGTCTAAAGCAGCTATCACAAGTATACGCTGATGGAACTCTTCGCACACTGCCTGACTTTCGCCAGACCCTCTCTCTGCCTGATCTGTCCGAATTCCATTATAACCAGATTAGTCACCTCTGCTCCGCACAATTCCCAACCCCTCCTCAGCACCTGCAATACACAGGGATGGAAACTTTGATTTCTCAACCCGCCAAGATCAAGCTCCTATCCAATACATATAGGCACTTAATTTCCAATAGGTATGATCCTCGACCCAGGGTGAAGTATAAGTGGGAGAGTAGTGTGGTTCATGTTGACCCTGATGATTGGGAAGAAATTATAGATAACTTATATGTCCCCTTAGTAAGTGTAAGAGACAAGCTTATACAGTTTAGGATAGTACATCAAACGTACCTTACCCCTCAGAAACTATTTACTATGGGAAAAGTGGCCTCACCCAGCTGTCTGAGATGTGGTGCCCCTGTAGCTACCTTCATACATTTAATGTGGGATTGCCCAGTGATACTTAGATTTTGGAGGGCAGTTTTGAACTTCCTGGCTACCGAACTGGAACTTCCCCAGATACTTAACCCTGCTACTTGTCTTCTGGGTCTCCTTGACTCCGTGATACCTAGAGTTAACACCAGATGCCTGATGCGGTTGCTCCTCTTTTATGCGAAGAAGGTCGTTGCCCTGCACTGGATGGGCCCATCGCCACCATCTCTGAGTAGATGGATTGGACTGGTTAATTCGCAACTGGAACTGTACAAGCTCACGTACCTAGCACGTGGATGCCCAAAGAAGTTTGAGAGTATTTGGAACCCTTGGCTCGAGTCGCCAGCCACCTCGACCAACTGTTAATGGACACTTCTTCAGCCGTACCCCCTTCTCCCCACTTTCCTTTCTTTTCTTTTCTTTCTCACTTGCTTTCTTCCCTCTAATTTTTTTGTTGTTAAAACTCAATAAAAATTAACCTTTAAAAAAAAAAATTTGAAGATGTAATGGTGTTTTAAAGGGGAACTAAAGTCTAAAATAGAATAATGCTATAAATGCTGTATTTTGTATACTAAATATAAACATGAACTTACTGCACCAGAAGCCTAATAAAACAAATGATTTATGCTTTCAAAGTTGGCAATAGGCGGTCGCCATCTTGTAACTATGTTAAACAACTTTGCAAGACCAAGACCATGCACATGCTCAGTGTGGTCTGGACTTCAGTTGGGAGGTTAAAGGAGAAAGAAACCCTTAATAAAAAAACCCTACCCCCTACCCTACATACCCCCCCTCCCTCTTCCCCCCAGCCTATCTGCCCCCTACCCCTCCCAGACAATGCGCCTAACGCTTTACTTACCCCATCATGCAGATTTTGCCCAGCAGAGTTCAAGGGGACCATCTTCAGCTGCTTCAGTAATCTTCAGAATGAGACCGGCACTTCATCAATTTTCGAGTTTCAACGCATGCGCAATTGTCGCAAAACAGAGAATTGCTCCAACTGCGCATTCAACACTTTGCTGGTCTTATACCGAAGATAAGAAGATGGCGTCCATGAATTTCACTAGACAGGGGTAAGTAAAAAGTTAGTGGCATTTGCCCGGGGGGGGGGGCTAGACTGGGGGGGAGGAGGGAGGGGGGGTCTATGTAGGGTAGGGGCGGTAGGGTTTTTTTTTATTAAGGGTTTGTTTCTCCTTTAAGCTTAGAGATCATCATACATTTTCAAAACAGCACAATTCAAATAATATCTGCCATAGAAGCTGATACAGCAAGACTGGCAGACTAATCCCTGGATCAACTTGTACTATGAGCTATCTTCCATAACCCTGTATTTCCTCACTTGCTAAAAAGCCATCCAACCCCTTCTTAAAGCTATTTAATGTATCAGCCAGTACCACTGATTCAGGGAGAGAATTCCTCAGCTTCACAGCTGTTCTGTGTTTTTAGCAGACATCATAATGCCCCAATCTAGGCTCTGAAGGGCAGTCCTCAGGGCACTAAAATTAGTTTTTCTGAAATTCTGGGTTTTTGTTGCCCTAATGTATATATTTTTTTTTTCAACAGACATTAAGTGAGATTATAATATGGTCACTATTACTAAGGGGTTAAATTACATGTCAACATGTCACCCCACCTTCATTGACATTCCAGTGATTTGCCCTACTATCAAGCAGTATCATTTTTCATATTTTGGTGAGGGCTTATGCATTCATTCTTTGAAAGCAACATCCATGATTCCCAGGTTTATAGGGTTTTTAGTGATCTGTTATACCTCCAGTATTTTTACTTTAAGGGGCCGATTCACTAACTTCGAGTGAAGGATTCGAAGTAAAAAAACTTCGACCATCGAATGGGCTACTTCGACTACGACTTAGAATCGAAGGATTTGAACTAAAAATCGTTTGACTATTCGACCATTCGATAATCGAAGTACTGTCTCTTTAAAAAATCTTCGACCCCCTAGTTCGCCATCTAAAACCTACCGAACTCAATGTAAGCCTATGGGGAAGGTCCCCATAGGCTTTCCTACGTTTTTTTGATCGAAGGATACTCCTTCGATCGTTGAATTAAAATCCTTCGAATCGAACGATTCTAAGGATTTAATCGTTCGATCGAAGGAATAATCCTTCGATCGTACTATCTGCACTAAATCCTTCAACTTCGATTAGGGATGCACCGAATCCACTATTTTGGATTCGGGCGAACCCCCGAATCCTTCACGAAGGATTCGGCCGAATACCGAACTGAATCCGAATCCTAATTTGCATATTCAAATTAGGGATGGGAAGGGGAAACATTTTTTACTTCCTTGTTTTGTGACAAAAAGTCACGTGATTTCCCTCTCCGTCCCTAATTTGCATATGTAAATTAGGATTCCTTTCGGCTGGACAGAAGGATTCGGCCGAATCCGAACCCTGCTGAAAAAGGCCGAATCCTGGCCGAATCCCGAACCGAATCCTGGATTCGGTGCATCCATAGCTTCGATATTCGAAGTCGAAGGATTTTGATTCCCAGTCGAATATTGAGGGTTAATTAACCCTCGATATTTGACCCTTAGTGAATCGGCCCCCAAACATTCAGAGCCGCTCCACCTTATGCCTTAGTATACTGTATTTTCCAAACAGACAATACTAGCCGTACATATTTGATACTTTTTTTTAAATGAAATTCTAATATGTAGAAATATGCTTATTTTTTTATCATGAGTAACAACAAAGCAAGATCCAATGTATTGAAAATTAATTCTGTTATGAGAGGTTGTTGCTTAAACTATTAACATTTGTATACAAACCACTTTAGAACTTAATTGTAGCACTCAATCTGCAAATTTCATTCCAGCTTCTGTTTATGGTTTGTGGGAACAGATGTACAGATGGAACAGATACTACTTAGTCTGAAATGCCTTAATTAGGTTACATAGCCATTAATGTAATATATGAATACATCCCTAAGAATGGGCAAGTTCTATTTCTAAATTAACACTCTCTTTGACCTCCTTCCTCAGATCATTTGAAGGGAATCCATGTTTTCCCCCAGCATGCCAGGCTGCTGCAGCAGCCCCCTAAACTCCTGACAACTCGAGCTGCACATTGTATTGGTTCTCTTGCTCAATGCTCCTCAAGTGCTGTCCACCATGTTTTCTAACCACAATGCAACATGTTTCCCCAGAATGCCTGTGTAATTGTGCTCACTGCAAATACTTTGTCCCGCGAAATTTGCGAAACTGGCGAAAAATTTCCGAACACGATCTTAATATTTTCTGTGACAAACTCAGATCAAATCCGCTCGGGTTTTTTACGCTTATTTATTATTACATTTTCCCGAAAATTTGCTTTGTGGGAAAAATCGTATTTTCACGTTTTTTTCAGATTTTTTCATCCAATTTTCACAAATTTCAAGTTTTTTTCAGAATTTTCACCCAAAACTTTGGAGTATTGCACGAAACCCAATGCAACTTCGACGGGTCTGACATGCCGGGTTTTCAGATTCTGACTTTTCCATCCTCGGGGTTTAATAAATTCCAAAAAAAATCATGATTTTTTAAAAGCCCAATTTTATTTAAAAAAAAAATCAAGATTTTTTTCGTGAATTTTGCATTAGGAGTTTAGTAAATAACCCCCTTTGAAATGGTACGGAAGCATTTTTCAGGGTCATTTTAACTTTTATTTGTCTAACCTGTCTAACCTTGGCCATTCTCTGCTAACCTCCATGCAGAACCTCCCCCCCACCTTCCTTCCTAGCCATATGAAACTCGGGCAGCACTGCTCAGCAGCCAGCGACCGTCTAGAGAACTGTGTCTGCAGAAGTCAGAGGTAGGGATGTAGCGAACTGTTCGCCGGCGAACTAGTTCGCGCGAACTTCGACTGTTCGCGTCCGCCGAATGTTCGCGAACGTCGAGCGACATTCGCCAATTTGAGTTTGCGTTCGATTCGAATAAAAATCGTTCGACCATTCGATTCCTTCGACCGCTAAAATCGAACGATTTCCATTCGTTCGAACGATTGTAAGCATTCGATCGAATGAAAAGCATTCGATCGAATGGCTTCGATCGTTCGATTCGAACGAAAATCCTTCGATCGAACGATTAAAATCCTTCGATCATTCGAATCGAACGATTTTGCCGGTGTTTGCGAACGGCGTTCGCGAACACCAAAACTGCAGTTCGCTACATCCCTAGTTAGAGGGAGTAAAGCGAAGTGGAATAGGTCTGCATACATTCAGCTTTTTTATAAAAAGGTTTTACCTTTACATCCACTTTAAAATATATAATATAAATATCACAAAATAAGGCTGATTAGTAGTTAATTAATCTTATTGGTACATGGTAGCTCAGAAAAAAATCACATATAGAAACACAATTTAATAAGCAACCCTGTAGCATCAGCTAATATGACAGGCAAACCTAATTTTCTGCTTGATGATTTGTGACAACCCATAAACTCAGCTTCTCGACAGCTGCTCAGAGCCCACTGAGCATGTGCAGCATCACTGACACTTCTAACGGAATCCAAGATGGATCATTTCTACTACAGAGAAGATGAAGGCTTCATTTCTTGTACAGAGAAGCTGAAGGCTGGTTTAATAAGTTCAATATATAAAATATGGCATTTCTAGCCATACTCATTTTTAGGATCTAGTTCACCTTTAAGGAAAGTATTAATGCCAGGGCTCTCTTTCACACATAGACACACACCGACACACACAGACACACACACACATACGCATATGCAGAATTTAAACATTACAAATTTACATACCCAGGGGTTTTCTATGACCATCTCATCTACCATTCTCTAAGCTATTTTAAGTCATTTTAAATCATGAGCATTCACTGTATTTTTTTCACTTTGTTAAGTATCAAATTCAATGTTCTCATTAAGGCCTGATGAATCTATATATTGTTAATGAGTCATCTCTGAATATAGAAGTCTATATAGCACCAAATATCAAAGTCATGTTCAAATTGGCATCAAATATACAATGCAACAAGCATTGTATTGCAAGACAACTTGTCGCCGAAGCCATTTGAGCTGTAAAGAATTTACTGGTCTGATGAGCAGAGGTAATCAGAATTCATGAGATTGGCAAAGACCTTGATGCAATTGTGTAAATCTCCCTTTACAGCTCTTTTTAGATAGATTAGCACATTTGATTTGTGAGATGTGTAAGTGTCAATGAATATACAAGTGTTATACATAATGTATGCCCTAGTAAAGCTGTCACTGCACCGTGCATCTCAGATATGAACAGATATGAACAGATCCATGTTGTTGCTGTTTTTCGGGTTATTTCTAATATGTAAAGAGAAATAGAAAGCAACCCAACAAATATGCTGGAAATACTAATATTTTCTAGTTTAACTTAAAAGAGTATCAAAACAAATCCTGGGGGGGGGGATGGTATTATTCACTTTGATGCCTTTGTGAGATCAGTGCAATTCCAATAAGATTTTGAGTGCACTATGATATGCCATACACATGTGAAAATTTAATCACCAAAACCTTGCCATAAAATGTAGGTTCATGCCTTGCAGTGTTGCTTCTTCATTTATATGAAGTAATATAAAGTTATATAAATACTACCTGCTGATTGGTTGCTATGGGTCGCTGCCCCTGGGCAAACATAGTTCCTTTTATTACATAACCCCTAAATGTGCTAGACTGTCGGGAGGAGAATACTAAGGAGGACCTATTTTATTCTAGTTAAAGAATTTTGAAAACTTGAGCAAAACTTACAAATGGATTTAAAAAAGGAACCAGTATCAAATATTATTACATTTGGGAAGGTATTATCTCTGCATGAAACTCCAGGAAAAGTAACATTTTTAAACTAATATACCATGAAACTCATGATGCCCTATAGTTTTGTTGCATTCATCATTGAGATGGAAACAAAGTCAGGTTTCTATATTTGCTGAAATGATTCCTAGAGCAGTTTATTGCTGATCCAGCAAACAATTTGATACTATATGAGGGTTATTTATTGAAGTCCGAATGCCAAAAACTTGAAAAAATAAAATCAATTTTGTTTACTATAAAATCTATAAAATTTATTATACCCTGGGAAGTCTGAATCTGAAAATCTGGCATCTCATAGGTTGAATATAAGTCAAGGGCAGAGGTCCCTAACATATTTGGAAGTTTCTGTGGGCTGTGCTGGAATTAGCCCCGAAAATCTATTTTTGACTTTTAAGGAACAAATTTGAAAAATTCTGAAAAAATTGTACGATTTGGATTTATGCTCGATTTTATCGAGTTTGTCCGCAATCCGATTAAATATTATTTTTTTTATTAAAATATAAGGTCACATCGTGGATTCCAGTTTGATTGGACTTTTTAGTTTAAAGAAAATCAAAAAAAATCGGATTTTGATACATAACCTCCTTAATGTTTTACGAACAAAAGCAAAAAGCATAAACAGTGCTTAGAAGTTACATGATACGTTTGTGTTATAAATAATAATATTATAATATATGAAGATATTAGAAGTTATCTCAGTTTCATGACCCATATTAAGGGCATGCTTTACAAAGTGCCTCTTGGAAGCTTGAAACTCAGGGTACACATTCCCATGGATTCCCCCCCACCAGTATGGGCTGTAGCAAACATTCAGCAATATATTTTTCCTAAATACACTGTCAAAGGTCAAATTAATTAAAAAATATATTATTTACTTCCCTTCCGAACCAACCCTTTCAATACTATTAATTTGCTTATAGAGCTAAGAGAGTTCAATTTGATTGTCGATTTGTGCCTCCAGCTGTACATGTTGGTATTAGTGTTTTTACAGTTGTCAATAACACATTGACCTCTGTGTTTTTCAGAGTGACTCCGCTTAAATGTACATTATTGAGTTTACAATTTCAGATTTTATACTAGTTCTTATTCACAACAAAGTTGTTGACGTGAATAAAGAAAACCACTGTAAGTTGAGTAAACTGGCATAGCAATCATGTAGTCAGTATCCACAGAGACATATATTGTACTTTTTACTAACTAAGTTTAAAAGACTTCCATCATAGGTGGATTTTCAATAAAGTTAGGGGAGGCTTAGCCTCCCCAAACCTGTCTGACCCCTAAAATGACAAGTATTAAAAGGAAATAAAACCTGCTCCGTTGCTGACTGCACTGTTCCTTTAAACCAGGTACAGAGTAGGCGTGGCTGGGAAAACATCACAGACTGAAGGCAGCATGGCAGAGGGAAGACTGATATAAAGCCGTTGGATTGGAACATCCAGCTGGGCATGTTTGCAGCTTTCATTCAACTCACAGGTACTACACTATATACAGCAGCTTCTCCACCAGCTTGAATAAGTATTAAAGTTTTTTTTTGCTCTGTTTCTTGTTGCTTTATACTGGTTTTTCTGACTTTTTTCATTGTTGTTTTCATGGAAACAGCCCTGTGTTATACCTACCATTTTTCCTGAGGCTCTTATATGTAAATTAGCATTTCATTTCCCACTGTGTATAATGTGCCAGGACCCACTGTCTCCCACTGTGTATAATGTGCCAGGACCCACTGTCTCACACTGTGTATAATGTGCCAGGACCCACTGTGTATAATGTGCCAGGATCCACTGTCTCACACTGTGTATAATGTGCCAGGACCCACTGTCTCACACTGTGTATAATGTGCCAGGACCCACTGTCTCCCACTGAGTATAATGCGCCAGTACCTACTGTCTCCCACTGTGTATAATGTGCCAGGACCCACTGTCTCACACTGTGTATAATGTGCCAGGACCCACTGTCTCCCACTGAGTATAATGCGCCAGTACCTACTGTCTCCCACTGTGTATAATGTGCCAGGACCCACTGAGTATAATGTGCCAGTACCCACTGTCTCCCACTGTGTATAATGTGCTAGGATCCACTGTCTCCAATACACAATATATTTACTGTTACTGTTTAACCCAACCGGCGTGCTAGCTCTATTAGCCCACCCCTCTGGTGGGGTAAAATAAATTTGGGGTGACTGGCTCCCTTAAAGTTACCAAGTATATGGTCAACTTCAGCCTCTCCAAACAAAAAAAATCACCCTCACCTATGACTTCCATCGTGTACATCATTTTTATATAAAACTGCTTATATATATGATTTATACTCAGGGCCGGATTTGCATAGTAGGCGCCCCTAGGCCCACTACCGTTTGTCGCCCCTGTCCCCTCAAGGGGACAGGAGCAATGGGGATTGGCACACAGGAAATTTAAAAAATGATTGTATCTCCAGCGCATCCCCAGTGTTTTTGAACCAATGTGGGTGTGGTTGGGCAGCATGCCGCCCCCCTAAAATCCTGCCACCCTAGGCCCGGGCCTAGGTGGCCTTTCCACAAATCCGGGCCTGTTTATACTGCCTTATACACAACACGTGCTATGTAAAAAGCAGCGCTGAAAAGTATATTGCGTAAAAATATGCACATTGTGAAGAATTTTGCCTTTGCAAAAATGTAATGACCATTTTGCGAACCCTTCGCCCCTCACGCAACAGTGGGGTAGTGATTGTTCATTTTATAGTCTTGCCCTATATAGATAAAGGTATGGAACCTGTTATCAAGAATGCTCATGACCTGGGGTTTTCTGGATAACCGATCTTTCCATAGTGTGGATCTTCATACCTTAAGTCTACTAAAAGATAATGTAAACATTAAATAAACCCAGCAGGCTTGTTTTATCTCCAATAAGGATTAGTTATATCCTAGTTTCGATCAAGTACAAGGTACTGTTTTATCACAGAGAAAAAGGGAATCGTTTTAAAAAAAAATGTAATTATTTGTATAAAATGGAGCCTATGGGAGACATTCCGTAATTTGGATCTTTCTGGATAATAGGTCACATGTGTATGTATGTGTGTGTATATATATATATATATATATATACACAGTGCTACACAATATGTTGGCGCTATATAAATACATGTTAATAATATATATATATATATATATATACTGTGTATGTGTTGAAAAGACACTTACCGGGTTGAGAACAAGTGTAAAAAAAAGTTCTCCTCCTTGAATGCTCCTGTCAAGTTCACTTGGGCCTCCAGGATATTCCTTATAGAAAATAGTGTGGGTGAAAAGACCACATGTTTGCCTTGGAAGAACCTAGTAGAAAACAAAAACGTAACAATATTGTAACAAAGTCCAACTGTTGCATCACTCTTTAACAATGAGGTGTAGATAATACTGGATTACATTTTAATCATTCATTTGAATGCATAAGAATTTATATACAAACTTGTATGGAATCCCTTATCCAGAGACCTGTTATCCAGAAATCTCTGAATTGAGAGAAAGATATCTCTCACAGAGCCCATTTTAAGCAAATGATTATACATTTTTACAATTATTTCTTCCTCCTCTGTAATAATAAAACAGTATCTTGAACTTAATCCTAACTAAACTGCATGAATCCATATTGGTAGCAACACAATGGTGCAGATTCACTAAAGGGCGAAGTGGCCATTGCTAGCAATAATTCGCCAAAAATCTCATCCGCAGGGACATCTCCAATTTACTAACAGGCATAGAGGATTCACTAGTGAACAAGACCGTCACTAGCCTTCATTCGCACCCTATCGCGAGACAAATTTTCACTCTGGCAAATGGTTTTTACTCCACAAATTCACTAAGATGCCTGCTATTTAAATTAACCTAAGCGAAAATTCGCTGTGAAATGCTCACCCAGCCGAAGTAATGCTAGCGAAAATTTGCCAGCGTTAGTTCCACAGGGGCCTGTCTTTGGTCATTTGCCTTTTAACTTTTATTACTTTTTATTTTTAATGACCTGGAGGTGGGCATTGAAAGTACTGTTTCTATTTGTGCAGAATTATAGGTTCCATACAGGATGCTGCCACTTTGCAGATTAATTTTACTGGAAAGCGGGGCAGCAATGATCGGGAGATGAGCGAACCTGTCCCGTTTTGCATTCAAGAAAAATTTGTTGCGTGAATATTTTTGGTTGGGCGTCATTTTTGTAGCTAATAATATTACCTTCTATAGGCATTTTTTCCATGACACCATGGTTATATTTATCAAAAAGTGAAGTTAGAGATCACCACAGTCTGTTAAAGTAAAATACTGCTTCTCTCCTTTCATTTCTATGGGATTTTTAAAGGTGTATTTATCAAAGGATGAAAGTGAAAGTTCACCATTTGATAAATACGCCTTTAAAATCCCATAGAAATAAATGGAGAGAGGCAGTATATTACACTAACAGACTGTGGTGATCTCTAACTTCACTCTTTGACAAATATACCCCCTTTTTCTGCTTTGGAAAGGCATAATCACACGCATTGTTTGCTCAGTGTACTGCTACATTGTTAGAAGACCTCCTATCCACTAGGTGACAACTGCTTTTCAATTGGAAAAAGGCTGCCATGTTGTCAATTTCTTAAAAACATCTGTGATTTTTTTTACATTACCTCTGATATTGACTGCTACACTTAGAGGCCGATTCACTATGGGTCGAATATCGAGGGTTAATTAACCCTCGATATTCGACTGTGAACTAAAATCGTACGACTTCGAATATCGAAGTTGAACGATTTAGCGCAAATCCTGCGATCGATCGAAGGATTTTTCGTTCGATCGAACGATTCGAAGGATTTTAATCCAAAGATCGAAGGAAAATCCTTCGATCAAAAAATCACAGGCAAGCCTATGGGGACCTTCCCCATAGGCTAACATTGACTTCGGTAGCTTTTAGCTGCCGAAGTAGGGGGTCGAAGTTTTTTTTAAAGGGACAGTACTTCGACTATCGAATGGTCGAATAGTCGAACGATTTTTACTTCTAATCGTTCGATTCGAAGTCGAAGGTCGTAGTCGAAGGTCGAAGTAGCCCATTCGATGGTCGAAGTAGCCCAAAAAAACTTCGAAATTCGAAGTTTTTTTTATTCTAACCCTTCACCCGAATTTAGTGAATCGGCCCCTAAGTAACGCTGTTGCTGTTTAACCAAAATACCATACCAAATTATAAGAATTGATGGAAAAAAGACAAGCACAATTTTATTCCAATTATCTCTGGACAGAGCTCTTATTCTAATTCATTCCATTGTAGAAAGTGATAGAAAATTGAATTACATGGGAAAACACACAGGCGCAAATTCACTAAGCGCCGAAGCGCCGAACGCTAGCGTCAATTCTCTAGCGTTTGGCATTTTCGGTACTTCGCAAATTCACTAACGAACGCTGGCGTAAATTCGCTAGTGTTACTTCACACACTTACGCCAGGCGAATTTTCGCTAGCGATGTAACTACGCAAATTCACTAACTTGCGCAGTGTACTGAACGCTACCTTTTACGCTAGACTTCCTTCACCACCTCAGACCTGGCGAAGCGCAATAGAGTAGATAGGGATTGTTTCCAAAAAAGTCAAATTTTTTTCTAAGTCCCAAAAAACGCTGGCGTGTTTTCTACATGATGGGTGATAGGCTGAAAAAGATCGAAAAATTTTTTGGGGCTCCCCTCCTTCCCCCCTACATTTCCTGACTCATGGCAACTTACCTAGACAGTGGGCACATGTGTGGGGCAAAATAAAATTTATATTTGCTGATTTGAAGGTTTTCTAGGCATTTGTAGTGCAGGTACGTGTTCCTCCATTGAAATTTGAATTTCGCGCCGTATGCAAATGAACCATCGCTAAAGAAACTTCGCTTCGCTTGGCGAATTAACGCTAGTGCAACTTACGCTACCCCTGTGCGCAACTTCGGATTTTAGTGAATTTGCGGAGCGCTGGCGAAAATACGCCTGGCGAAGTGCGGCGAAGTTGCGCCTGGCGCAACTTCGCATCTTAGTGAATTTGCCCCACAGTTACCTTGATGCTAGGAAACATGATTTCCCTACAAGATGTCTGTCTCGCTGCTTTATGGCTGTATATCTGCTACAGAATGTGACATTTGCTTGTAAACAGATAAGGAGATTAGTTTAACATCAACTTTTGCTTTTATGAAATATGTTTTTGAAGTCCCTTCACTGAGTAAAAAAACAACCTTGACAAATTAAAAATTATTTTTATATAAAAACAGATACATTTAAAAAGAGACATGACTTCATGACTTTAAGCTTTGGTAGCCTTTGGGACAAACTAGTTTAATATGCCATAGGGTCTTTTAATACTTTGCCTTACAAGAGTGTTTTTACTAGGGGAGAAGTGATGGGCGATAAAAAATTCACCAGGCTTAAATGCACAGCGAAATTATGTGTTTCGCCGTTGGCAAATAAATTCACAAAACTGAAGAAAAAATTTGCTGCATTGAAAAAATTTGGGCACACGTCCAAATAATCACTCAAATAAAAATTGTCGCACATCAAAATTATTTGGAAGCCCGTTAACTTTAATGCATTTGGACAAAACAGGCGCGTATAAATTTCGCGGGCGTCGAAATTCACACGGATCAAAAACATTTTGACACACATTGACTTCAATGCATTTCACGCCCATCACTATTTAGAAGTTATTGAAAATAGCTCTAAGTAAAAAGTTGATCCATCGACTAGTCCGATTGCCATCTTGGAGTCAAATGGGAGAGGCTTCAGAAATAGTGTTGATTCAAACAGTTTTTCTAGGCCTGTTCGGGTCTCAACTATCTGTTGGGTTATTAGCCTTGTGAAACAAGAACAATAATCTGGCCAATAAATGAAAACATTTAAATATTATAATACTCACTGAGATTTTTTGTACCATCATGGCTTATTTATCATCAAGCACATCATTATTACAAAAACAAAAAAGCCAATTAGTCAAAAATGAGGGATTGCTTTTTTAAATTAGCTTTGCTGTAGTCAAAAGCTGTAAGAATAACTGATTTCTGTATAATAGAGCCCATATATTTAATTAAAGGGTAAGGACTTACTTCTCAGGCACGATATAGATAGAGATGCGGTTTTGGACAGTACAGCCCAGTGTTTGAAACGGCTGTCTCGTTAAAGACTAGTTCAAAACTTTGTGTGCTTAAAACATTGAAAAAACTGGACATATGTTTCAGGTATATAGATCGTAAGCTCTATGGGTTAAGAAACTAATTTTATCTCTTTAACAGTCATGGGGGTAAATTTACCCTGCATCACTTCTTCAGGCTAATTTGCATACGGCACAAACTTTAAAGTTGAATGGACCTCTTTATGTTACATGTTGCATCTAATACATTACATTGACATGGACAACTAGACATGTCCAGGGAACCTTAATAAAGACAATAGAGTTGTTTTAATGCCCTACACATGAGGCCACGGGAAAATAATGTTCCCATATGTTAGAAAATGTATAGGGGAAAACAGTAACACAAAATATATTTTTAGGACTTTTACAGCCTATCACCCTGAAAAAAGGAAAAGCCGCAGCGTTTTTTGAACTTAGAAGTTTTTATATGATGAAAGTGACTTAAGATTGAGGAAGATCTATGCACTCCATTGCACTTCGCCTGGTCTAAAGGCAAGTGGTAACGTTCAGTAAAATCCGCATTTTAGTGAATTTGCGGAGTAACGTCCATTCACAAGAGCGAAAAATTGGCTGGTGCTAGAGTGCAAATCACCGTTAGCGTCTTTCTCTTTCGCTAGCAAAGTGACGCCTGCACACGTTAGTAAATCGGTGAAGTCCCTGCTGGCAGTAAAGCTGGAGAATTGTCGCCATTGTTTGCCACTTCACCCTTAAGTAAATCTGCTCCTTTGTCTCTGAAAACACTTGACACTTAGACTTGAATATAGCTGTATTTTGTATATTTTTTTTATTTTATTATTGTATTGACCCCTGTTAGTTCTACCGAGTGAGTAAAAGTAGAGCTATGTAAATAAAAATATGCATACATATGTATAATATATTGATATATTGATGACTTATGTGCACTTCATACAGTACAATCTAACTTGATATGTTATGAACATACAGAATTAATGTGTCACAATTTATTCTATAAAGCTGTAAATCAAATAGGACACTTCAAAATCTACAAAATCTAATCTCCTTCTACCATTGTGAAAGGCTTCACTTATTGTGGCCACACTTGTGTAAATTGCCCCCCTCTTTATAGGAGAAATCAATTATGCCATTTATAATTTCTAACTTTTAACTCATTTGCCTCAGATTTTTAGCCCCCTTAATGTAAATAAGCAATGATTAATGTCAGAGCAAATATGATAGGTATTGATGCATTCTATAAAAAAATTACTTTTCTAAACACAGCTACTAAGTTACTTAAAACATGTTCCATTTAAAAGATATTTTGTTTCTATAAAAAATAACTAGCTAACATATGAATGAGAAGTGATTTGATTTAGTATTAGTACCTCTACGGGAATCATTTTCCCTCTTATAGAAAATGCGCCAAATCCTACTTGTCTATTAAAGTGTAAAATGGCGATAAAAGCTAAAATCCTTTCATATATAAATAAATATAACCTTACAGGAATTGCATCTCATGCAAGTGTCTTTATTGTGTTATGATTTAAACATTCAGTTCATGAAAGCCTACCTTCTATTTCATTGTTGCATAGATGCTATTATCCTACATACACTGCTCTTAAAGTTATTTTTCTTTTTCTTATGGTTTTCCTGATTAAATATTACTTCATTTATATTTCAAAGACACAGAGGACAGGAGCATGGAATGGAAATGTTCCCAGTAAAGCTTACATAATGAATTTATTATAAGCTCTTCTGCCCAACTCTAAAGTTGTAGAAAATGAAAGCATTTCAAGTTAAGATTTGGTAGCCTAGGATTTTAAAGAGAGAAGGTCTTGAAAATGGTTTTCTGTAAATTGATTTCTGACACTTCTTTCCAATATCTTAGAGCTTATGATAAACCTTATAAAATACAAGCCTTGAAAAGATGTATTTTGCTGAAATTATAAAAGGAATATGTTATTATTTATGAGATCTGAGAATCCAGTGCTATGGTAATTGTAGACAATACCATAAAGCTATACCGAGAAAGGGCAGCTGATTAAGTATGTAAATTACTTTGGGGCTTCATCACTTAAACTAGTTTTACAAAGTTTTAGATGAGAATATTTTGCTAATTGTGAAACAGTCTATTAACATAATGTGTTTGAAAGTAGCAAATCGTGGAAATAACAACAACAGAAACATACATATGAAAGGGGACATAACGTTTTTCTTTATCTTTACCAATCCTATATTAACAAAAAACAAGAAAAGACAATGTAATTGTTACTTTATATTTCTAAAACATTATTAACATTTAGGGGGTTATTTATCAAAATCAAAATTTTATGATATTTGAAATAAAAAAGTCTGACTAAACTAGAATCCATGATTTATCCTTATTTATTATTAATAATATAATATAATTAATATTAAATTGGATTGGTAAAAAATTCAACTTTTCCGTATTGACGTAACAAAACCGGGACTTTTTCGGATTTGGACGCCTGAAATGTCCTAAATTTTTGTGAAATCGGAGGAATCAACAAAGAAGTCCAAAAAGTTTGGATTATAGTATGAAACCCACCGCAGATGATAATATCTTCAAATTGCAAATAGGACCTCTGCCATTGACTTTTATAGGACCTCAACAGATTGAAGATGGAGTTCTTCGGATTCAGACTTTTTGCATCCTTAGGGGTATAATAAATCTTGAAAATGTTTTGTTTTTTTCCACTAGAAATTCAGATATTATAGTAAAAAAACTTAAATTTTTCAAGTTTTTGGCTTTCGGACTTTAATAAATAACCCCCTAAAACTGAGCTGTAATCATCCATGTAAAAAAATATCATTGAGGCAAAACCATAAGAACTGTGTCAAAACAGAGAATTTACCAACACATTACTCAAATAGTTGAGTTCTTTAGGAGAGGAAAGATAATTCCAGCCTCTCTAGTGAAACATACGATTTGGATCTTTAGTTCTGAAATGGAATGTTCTGAAATAATAATCCTCCGTTAAAAACTTACCATGATATTTTTGTGTATAAAACCCTGTCTGTAGCGTGCTGGTTTCAGATGTGGGTATTCTTCTGTACTTGTTACTTTTATACCCCAGATCTTTTTCCAGGCTTCGTAGAGCTGCACATGAACAGGGTAGACACCTGAGTGATGTGGAGCCACTGCATAACCCATGTCAGTGGGAATTCCATGCTCCTGCAACATGCAATAAGATATTACATATTTTATACATATATATATATATATATATATATATATATATATATATATATATATATATAAATTTTTTTTTTTTTTCAGGGGACCAGAATAAATGGTGGGAAATCCAGATAAATGTAAAATCAGGGACATGTATTATGCATAATATATAGGTGGGACCACAAAACAACAATGTGAAATGAGGGAAAACGTAAAATCAGGGGATGTAAAATGGGTGTGCTCTATTGTGCTGTGAACAATAGGAACAGGGCAATGTGGCTTTTTATTTGGTTCTGTTAACTTTATGAAAAGATCAATACATCTACTTTTATGTGATTCTAATTTCTTATTATGTGCACTGTCATGAAAGATACTTCAGTAAAGTACAAGTTGTAATACTTAATTTAAATTTTAAATATATTCTTAATCCTTTAATGATGTTTGAGACAGTTTTTTTATTATCTGAACATAATCAGGAGTCGAAATATTAAAGAACTATGCAATTTTATAATGCATGTATGTGTATGCAATGTATAAGAGAACATTCCATAGACATGCAGAACTATGCAAGAGAAGTGAACAGCGAGGACTCACTGATGAGATTTTGGAGGTGCACTTAAATTTGTTTTGCTTTAGGGCACAATGACTGAAAGTTTCAATTTTGCTGCTGTTCATTTATCGGAAACAGGGTAGCTGAATAGGTAACTTTTATGATAAAGTCTATATTACAAGATCTGAGTAATCAACACAGGTTGCTTCTAGTAAATATCAATAGTAATTTTCTGTGAATATGGTAAATATGGGCAATTTTTGCAGGCAAAATAGACCTTCAGTTAATGAAAGGTTAGAAAAAGAGGTGTATAGTGTGGACAGGGAAATAGTAATACAGTAGTAAGATACAGAATATGTGCGGAAGAGTAAAAATGGTCTGGGGTGACAAATAATTCATCCAAGAGTTGATATGTTGATATTTCTGTTTTTCAGCAACTCCATTTTGTGGTGTGTTTACCTCCAGCCACTAGATGGCTTCAGTCGATAATAATAAGTGTTTATGTAGTTCTTATCTTCACGACTCTTGTTGGTTCAGGAACAGAGATACAGCCATGAGGCTCCACTGATGTGTACTATCACTACTCTGAATAAAAGTCTGAAGTCTAACCAGTGTGAGTTTACAAAATAACACATGGTGTCAGAAGTGCACTTGTGAACAAGCTACAGCTCCAGTCATTACAGTGTCAGCATGGATCTCCTGAAACAGCCTCTTGAACTGAGCATGCAAGGTAACTTAGAGCAGAACTGGTCCAGATTTAAACAAAGATTTCTATTATATCAGAGAGCAATTAAGGCACATGAAGAAGAGGATGTACAGAAAATTGCACTGTTTCTCACAGTAGCAGGGCAGGAAGCCATTGATGTATATAATACTTTTCGGTTTGCAGAGGCAGAGAAGGACAATTTTAATGCAGTGCTTAAAAAATTTGAGAACTACTGTGTTCCAAGGAAAAACATCACTTATGAGAGACATGTGTTCAGTTCTAGATTGCAGAAAGAACATGAAACAATTGATGAATATGTGACAGACCTCAGGTTAAAGAGTCATTCCTGTGAATTTGGTGCACTGACTGAATCTCTGATCAAAGATCAATTAGCTATGGGTATACATAACATGAAAGTGAAAGAGAAATTGCTCACAAAGACAGATCTCACTTTAGACTGTGCTATACAAATCTGTAAAGCCTCTGAAATCACACAAGCACAGCTCAAGCAAATAGAACAGCCTAGAGAAAGCTGCTGTGTTATGGAGGTGTCATCCAAGCAGCCCCCACTGAAAGGCCACTACAAAGGCAGGGTGCAGAAAACCTCTCACTTTTCTGGCTTTAAAAACAAGAAAGCTCATGCATTTACAAGCTCCAATTGTCAGCGTTGTGGACAGTCACATGCATACATGCAATGCCCTGCATATGGAAAAACTTGTAACAGTTGTGGCAGAGCAAATCACTTTCAGAAAATGTGTAGATCAACCACACAAATACATGCAGTACAAACTGGCACAGACAGTGATGAAGACTTCCACATAGGCAGCATACATGCAACTACTGCACGCAGAACAGAATGGTACATTACATTGTCCACCAATGGGACCGATATTCCCTACAAAGTAGATACAGGTGCTGAAGTGGACATTCTGTCAGAATCTTCATATAATATGCTCCAACCTAAGCCATTTCTGCAAGAAACTAAACTGTGCTTAAGAGCTTATGGTGGTAAAGTCATTCCAAATCTGGGACAGTGCAATGTGTGTATTCAATTTAAAGGTCACCTGTATTCCGCAACCATGGTGGTTGTTCCAGATCCCCATCATTCCTTAATAGGCTTGATTACATGTGAGAAATTACATTTAATTACACGTGTGGAAGAAATAAATGCAGTTATAAGTTCTGGAAGTGGAAAAAATAACTTACAACTGATGCTCACAAAATATAAAAATGTTTTTGAAGGACTTGGAAAGCTGCCAATAACCCACACTATAAAACTGGTGCATGGTGCACAGCCTGTAGTGCATGCAAGGCGCAAAGTACCAGTGGCTCTAACACAAAAACTTAAAACAGAGCTGCAAAGCATGGAAACAAATGGTATTATAAAGAAAATAGAAGATCCCACAGAATGGGTCAATTCTATGGTAATTGTTCAAAAGAAAGATGGGAGACTTCGTATCTGTTTAGATCCTAAAGACCTGAATAAGTGCATTAAAAGAGAGCATTTTCCCTTGCCCACTAGAACAGAAATGGTGGGAGAAATGTCTGGAGCTAAAATTTTCTCCACACTGGATGCGTCTAATGGATTTTGGCAGATACCCTTGGATGAAGAGAGCCAGAAGTTATGTACATTCAATACACCTTTTGGCCGATACTGTTTTCAGCGATTGCCATTTGGACTTAGTTCAGCACCAGAAGTGTTTCACCGTGCTATTCGCCAAATGATGGATGGTATACCTGGAACTGCAGTGTATATGGATGATATCCTTGTGTGGGGTAAAGATGTACAGGAGCATGATGACAGATTGGAACAAGTACTTGAAAGAGCAACTCAGAACAATTTAAAGCTTAATAGAAAGAAATGCAATTTTTGCCAGTCCTCTATAAAATACCTAGGGGAATATTTTACTGACTTGGGTCTTTGTCCAGATGAAGATAAAATAGCCGCAATCAAAGATATGCCTGTTCCACAATGTAAGAAAGACCTTCAGCGCTTAATGGGAATGATAAACTTTGTGGGAAAATTTATACCCGATTTGGCACATAAAACACAATGCATAAGAGACTTACTGAAAGTAAATACTGTCTGGGAATGGAATGAATATCACAATTCTGAGTTGGAAGACATAAAAAAATCCTTAACAACAAACCCAGTACTACAGTATTTTGATCCTTCCTTGCCAAGTAAATTGTCTACTGATGCATCACAGAAAGGCCTTGGAGCAGTTCTTCTTCAAAAAGCGAATGACTCTTGGCTGCCAGTGGCTTATGCATCCAGAGCACTGAATTCAACAGAAGTTTTGTATGCACAAATAGAAAAGGAAACACTTGCACTTGTATTTGGTTGTGAAAAATTTCATGAATATTTGTATGGTCGTGAGTTTCAAGCAGAGACTGATCACAAGCCCCTTATTACTATAGTGCAAAAGGGCATAGGTGAAGCCCCACCTAGAATTCAGAGGTTATTACTACGGCTTCAGAGATACAACTTTGTTTTGCATTATAAGCCAGGTAAGAACTTGGTTGTAGCAGACACACTATCACGTGCATATTTGCCTGGGAACACTTCAGCAAATACCTTCACTGATGATATTTCTGCACATGTGAACTTAGTTAAGACAACTTCCAGAGTTAGTCATGCCCTATGGTTAAGATACAAGATAATATATTGATGAAAGTCAAACATGCTATTGAGAACAATAATGCAGCCTCAGGTGCTCCTGTTGCATACCTACAATATCTTCATGAATTCTCTGAAGTAGATGGTGTTCTACTCCGAGGCTCTAGAATTGTTATTCCCTCCTCAATGATCAAATTGATTTTATCAAGGCTTCATGAAGGACATGTAGGAATAGAGAAAGTTAAAAGGAGAGCACGCACATGCCTTTACTGGCCAACCATGAATGAAGATATTGAGCAATTTATCAGTCGGTGTCAGGCTTGCCAAAAGTATCATAATAAACAACCAAAGGAACCGTACCTTGATATAGACTATCCCATCTCTCCTTGGGAGAAAATCGGTATGGATATTTTCACTTTTAGGGGACAACACTATCTAGCAGTTATGGACTACTTCTCAAACTATCCTGAATTGGCAAAGCTGCATGATTTGCAAGCTGAAGAGGTAGTCAAGCATGCCAAGTCAATTCTAGCTAGACATGGCATACCTAGAGTTGTTGTCACTGATAACGGCCCTCAGTTTGCCTGTAGAGTATTCAAGAATTTTGCGTCAACATATGAATTCATACATCAGACATCAAGTCCAGAGCATCCAGAGGGAAATGGATTGGCAGAAGCAGGAGTACGCATACTTAAAACTATACTCAAAAAAGCATGGGAATCGAAGGAAGACCCCTGTTTAGCATTAATGAGTTACCGTGCAGCTCCACAAAGTTGTGGAAAATCTCCAGCAGAACTTCTGTTTGGGCGTCAGATGGTTACTAGAGTTCCAACCACTCAACCATGGCCACCATACCAAGATGAAACAGTGGTGTACAAAAAGCTTAATCTTAGAACAAAAAGAAATGAAGTTCATGCCAAACATTCCAGAGAACTTCCACCTTTGAGTGACAATAGTAGAGTTCGCATTCAAAGTTCCAAATCTTGGGAAGTGCCCGCCAATGTTATTCACAGACTGAGCCCAAGGTCATATGTGGTTCGTACAGATACAGGGCAGACCCTGCGTAGGAATCGCAGACATCTTTTACAAGTTCCAGAGGAACAAGTACCTTCTACCCAGGTCATTCAAACCAATGATAGCACAACAGGTACAGCACCAGAGCAAGACAGCCACGAAGTAACTTCATCTGGACGAGTTATTCGCAAACCATTGCGTTTAATTGAACAATGCTAAAGTTCTCATTTTAGACTCTTTGAGACTTTCAGTTCACTTTAAAAAAAAAAAAAAATGTATGCATGTTATAATTGTTAATTTTACAGTATTTCTTTCTTTTCAACTTTCTTATTTTCACAGGCTGAAAGGGGAAGATGTGGTGTGTTTACCTCCAGCCACTAGATGGCTTCAGTCGATAATAATAAGTGTTTATGTAGTTCTTATCTTCACGACTCTTGTTGGTTCAGGAACAGAGATACAGCCATGAGGCTCCACTGATGTGTACTATCACTACTCTGAATAAAAGTCTGAAGTCTAACCAGTGTGAGTTTACAAAATAACACACATTTCACCATCATTAAATTTTTTATGATCCATCCATTTTCAGCTCTGTTTAAGATTATTTCCTTAATTTTGGATTAAAATTTTTAGCAGCTTCAAAACATAATAAATCTCAAACAATTTGAGTTTTTTCCCTCTAAAAATTCGAGTTTTCCCCTATAAAAACTTGAAAACGTTGAGATTTAATAAGTAGGCCCCTTAGTATTAAGTTTAACATTCTGTTCCCCCAACTTTGATTAATTAGACGCAATAACTGCTGCCTCTTACTTTCTGGGAAATAGTATACCAGTTTCTATGACACAGTACACGTGGCTAAACCAATAGATTTATTGCAATAGGTGGAATATACATAATTAATGAGAAAAATCTGGAAAGAGCAGAGCTTTTGTGACCTTTAAAATGAGAGAGCATTTTGAACGTTTTGCATTCTGAATTGGCAGTTTTATAGAACAGAATTTACATATACCTTAGATTGTAACACTTTTATGGTCATTCATTTTAATAATGTCTACCATATAAATGATGTACCTATTTGTTCTCCATCTTTGTATTTGCTGTCACTGTAAAGCTCCAAGGATTTGGTGTTGATGCATAAATATACATAAAATCTTGAATGTACTGTACTGGCCTTACTAAATAAAATGTGCTGAATAAATACCTTGTACACAGGGCATAGCTTAAGACTTCCTTAAAGTGTTTTTGCCTGGGCATAGCATTGATAGCGTTGCCATCAAAGGGGTAAAAACAAGACAGCAAACAAGCAACAATTAAATGTCCAGGAATAGAAAGGGCTTGCTTGGTGTCCTAATATGCAGTCTCAGTACATATGTAGAGTCACAAAAATTGCTATAATGTCAATCTATAAAAATTATATGCACAGGTAAACTTCTGAAGAGTTCTCATAGATGATAGGGTAGTCCTCTTATATATCCATTCCAGATTCTGTTAACTACCTGGATCTGACTACACCTGGGCCTAGTTATCAAAATTTGGATTTATGCAATTTTTCCACTTTAAATAAACTCACAATTAGGGATGGGCGAATTTTTTCACCTAGTTTCGCCGAAAAAATGACGCCCATAGAGTTGTATGGCGGTGTGCGTCGAAAACGGGTCAAATTCACCCATCCCTACTGACAATTTAAAAAACCACAAATGTTACCTTGTTTATTAAAAAAAACCTCAAATATAATACAATTAAGTGAATAAAATCGTAAGAATAAAACTCAAATACCCTGAATTTGTGTTTTACTCATCATTTTTTGTGATCTCAAAAAAACTTGAAAAATGCACATTGAATAAATTTTTAAAATTAATCTAGGAGAGCTCCCATTGACAACTATATAACCTTGCAAGCTTTTACATTTACGTTTTTCAAATTTTTATTATTTTACGAATATCTAAACATTTGTGGTTTTTCTATACTTCTTTAAAACTCAGTTTGTTTTTACATTGATTGAATGTAAAAACTAAGAGGAATTCTAATACAAAACTCCACCAAGTAAAAGCTGTCTATGGGAGCTGTGCTGATCCTATTGGATCATTTTCAGTTTAGACTTTTAGAGGTTTACAGGTTTTTTCGCTAGTAATTATCCGAGAATCTTTAATTTTAAGAGGTTTTTTATACATTTTAGTGCATCGTCCAGCATTTTTTTTTTTCATTCGTACTTTTTATAATAGGATCTTAATAACTTTCATAGCATTCTTGATTTTAAAATAATAGTGTTTAATCATGATTTCAAAAAGCCTCTAAAAGCACTAAAATTCTACCTTTTTTGTCGAAAATGGGCCTCCATCCTGATTGATTCTTAGGTTTATATACATCAAAAATAATAAAAAATCTTGCCAAGAATCAAATTTTAAAATTCATGGAGTAGCTGTTTAACCTACCACATCACTTATATTGGTGTTTTTGCATTCTTTTTTTCTGATTATGTTGAATATTGGTCTTTAAGGGTAATGACAGGCATGACGACTTCCAAAGATACCTTGTAATGCAGAAAAATGTTAATCTTTGCATGTAAAATTGTTAATTGTGGAAAACTGCGAAAGGCGCCTGTACAAATCTGATTTTCAGTGCGCTCAATATATAAGCCAACATGTTTAGGGAGTCAGCTTTATAGTCTTCAGGCAAGAAAACAGCAAGCTTCCAGGGCAGTGCACAAGCCTGAATTTGTGGCAAGGCATTTCAGGGATGGCATGCTGCAGAGCCACATCCAAATTAGAGCACTGGAGACTGGCATGCAGGAGATTTAAAAATCTCCCGCATTTCTCTAGTGCTTGCGCAGAGGAGGGGGATGGGGTAGGGGACAGGACGAGGAGGAGAAGGGGAAACAGGGGGAGGGGCAACAAGTGGATCTGGTCTAGGGGCACATGGTTAGTAAATCCAGGCCTGGTAGTGAATAACAGTGTATTAAAAACAGCTAAATGAAAATGTGGAAGATCATGGAGCATTAGGGAAATCTGCAAAATGGGAAAGAAAACACCCTTTTCCCCCCAATTTTGTTTTGATTTTTTCTTTTTTTGTTTCTAACGAATCAGTGTTTCTACACAAAAAAAAACAACAAAAATTAATGACATATGAAAGAACTAAAACCTTTCTCTTTTCTCACATAAATATAGATAGTAGATATTGAAATCGATCAATATAGAAAGCAATGAGTGTTATTTTCAAACGATTAAAAATCTAATTTGCCTAGGCAGATTGAATCAGAACACAATAAGGAAATGGCAATCTGTTATTTGTATGACGGTTGAGTAGTACACAAAATGCTTACCAGAGCAAATTTTTTGTTGAGCATCATTTGTTCCACCAGTGAAGACTCATTATGAAAGAGATGAGGTTGCATGTGACTCCACATGTGGGGAAACCACCAAAACTCATCCACCGAGCCCAACAAAAGGTCGTCTCCTTTATCTTCCTTTTCAGTACCTGAGTAGTACATCAAATAAAAGATCACTTATCAAAATGACAGCGAGCTTGTCAAACTGCATTTTCCGTTCATGGTTCATTACCAGAACCTGTCTAGATTTGTTCAGTAACAAACTGAATGGTGGGATGAGTTTTTTTGACTATTTTTGCAAAGTACATAAATATAAATAAGAGATTATGTACAGCACTCACAAAACACGGAACTAGTAAGGCTAAATATGGAGATTATTTTTCTAAATAAATTATTTTTCTAACTGCATCATTTTCCAAGTGAAGTCCGGTTTGTGCCAGCCTACATTAGAAGAATAAGTGTACTCCAGCAATAATATGTGAAGAAGGCAAAATGCTTGATGGTAACTAAGTTGCCCTAAACAGTATACATGTTAACGGCAAAACAATCCTGTTGTGTTATAATATTTACAGTTTTTTTTAGCCTTAAAGGGCAGTATAACCGGTTTTTAATATAAGTGCAATAGGGCTTATGATAAACATGCATACATGCTATTTTATTTAAGAAATATCTATACTGTATATTTTGCTATATCTTGTACTTAACAGGACAACAAAAGAAATGGAAACCTCTTTAACTTTACAATTGCCCATGATTTTTGTGAACAACATAGGGGGGAAGAGAAGGAGGCTGCAGATGGGGAAAGAAGGGGTCTGTTTATACAGAGCTCATGTGCTCTTTAAGCAAACTATCCTCATTGTTCGGCAGGACGAAATCTCAGAGTAAAAACAAAAGAATACGAGAACTTAGTGCTTTATGTTGAAACTAAATTAGGAAATATTGATTTTTAATAAGCAATTTTATAAGAAGTTTTATTCATTGTGCTCATTTGAACATATACAGTAGGTTTATTGGTGTATACCGAATCTTAAACACATGATTCCCAGTTTTATTTAAAGAGACCGTATCCACAAAATTTCTGGTCATATGCATTCCCGGCAACAGACTCATAACTGTGTGTATGTAAATATAAATATTTAGATATTCTTTGTATTATTTATTAAGGTGCATACCTGTGTGGTAGAATTTTCCAGAGAATCCCAGATTAAAAGTGAAATTTGTAACTTTAGATCTGAGTAACATTTGAGTTTCAAGCAAAGCCTGAAAAAGATATATAAAATGCAAGACATAAATAAGATGACAATACACTTGTTTACCTTAAATTGAAAGAAAATCAATATTTCTAATTAAAAAATCATAGATGTATTTTGCAATTTGACTACAGTGTAAGGTCATGGATAACTGGTAAATACATCAAAGTCACATCTCAAAACAGTGGATTGATGGCAATGTGTTCCTGCCAGCTAAAGTAGCTACCCATAGCCTAGCCAACCTAGTGGCAGCCAGTATTGGGCCCTATAGACAGTTTATGACCTGTATATGTATATGGCCCTTGGGTCTGCTGTGTTTGAAGATACTTGTGCAAGTGCTATCCAAATATGAATGATCTGCCCAAAGAATGTCCCCTTTGAAAAAAAAAAAGACTTACCGGCGGGCTGATGGGATAGCACAGTGCTCAAAGAAGATTTGACATCAAATTTGTGTAATGCTTGTGTAAAATAGGGTTTTAATGCTAATATAATGTAATGTTTTGTATAGGAAAAAGATGAAGCCAAAGTGGATTCACCAAAGATTAGTATACCAAAGAACATTTGCTAGTGGTGTGTAACCACCAATATATGGTAGATATATTGCAACCCAAAGGGAACGTGATAACTAGCCCTTTCTTTGTCCATTGTAACAATGTAATACTATAGTAATATTGTAAAAATGCAAACAATCTTTTAATACTGCAAACTGATATTCAGATCTGCTTCCATTTGCGGCAATCATCAAGTTCAAGTAAATATTGGAAATTGCAATGGTTACATGAAAATGCCACATTCATTAACCTATTACACTGCCACACACACATGACTTTTAAAGGTAAATAAAGTTTTGGCAATCACTCATACCCTTCTACATTAAGTGATGACAGAGTGAATGACTATATGTAAAAAGGAACAAATGTTGATCAGGCATGGTGGCTTGTAAGGGGTTTGTACAGTATGTTATCCCTGTGTCTGTGGGGGAGGGTTTCCTCCATGCACTCTACATTTTTCCAACACTCCAAAAGGATACAGGCAGGTTAAATAGCTCCTTAGGGGACTTGCTCTAATGTGTCATTTGATAGGGAACTTAGACTGGGTACTGCGCTACATGACAGCACTCTATAAATAAATGATAGCAATTATATCTGTATGGCAAGTTGAACAGTAGCTTTCACTGAAGGCTTAAGCGGTTAGTTAGTTACACACTGATATAAAGCATATAATCTGCATTATTCATAAAGTGGGTAAAGACCATAAGTATACAGTATGTACAGATGAAGCCACTTGGATTTGTGTGTTAAATGCGTCATGACTCAGAATTAACTGAAGAAACTGTGTTATCTAAAGTCATCTTAATGCATTTAACCTTTTCATTAGCATACTGTGACGCAATATTCTGTGTTAAATGGGATAAGTGGGTTAAATGGGTTTAGATATTCTGTGGTAAACACACTAACCAAGTAGCTTCATCTGTATGTCTCATAGGCATGAATAAAGATGCTCTAAAATACATGGTAATAATAATGTATAAGAGAATATCTTATTTACACACATTTCTAAATGAATTCATTCTTCTTACGCAAAATGTAATAAAATGTCAGCTCATGCTGCTGCCACTCTACCGTCTACCTGATCTACATGTAATAGTTTAGTAATTTGTCCTATTTAGGGTCACATTTTGTCTTACCTTGAACAGTTAAATTCAATAATACAATGTGGATACAAACAGTTTTGGCCCCAATTCTGTAGGCAACCATGGCTGTTTTCTGACTGCTTGCATTCTTTTCTTGAACCCGCACACAACTAGGGCACCTGCCCCAAGAAAATGGGGTATTCATAAAAAAAAGCACTGCGGGTAGTAGTACTACATTAGGGGGTTATAAGTGTGTGTGTGGACATATAGGACTTTGTCCTTGTATGTTTTTGTCACCCTATAAATAGGGTGCCTGGTGTATGGCAATACCTATCATTACCCATCATCTATCTATCCTGTAGTCTAATGAACCATGCATCTTGTCTTCTATCTGTTTTTCAAAAAGGAAACCTTATGTTCTGAGTTGGTATTTTGACTAGTGTGACTACAAACTATGTCCTTTTCATCCAAGTACAGTTTGTCTTTTTTGTGTTTATTTTATCCCTTTATCTATAATTTCTCTTTATTTTCCCCTGTTACCTTTGATTATTATCTGGAACTCTACATTACTTTGTGGAACAGATATATAGGGAGTATTAAAGCAACTAAAACACCTTCATTGTACAAAATTCCCATAGGAGAAATAGGAGTGATCAAGGTTAAAATCTGCACCTGCATTCCCACACGCCTGTGAATACAAGTCATTTTTATCTATTGAACTGGGCATATGTTTCATGAAACTTCATATAATCTTTTTGTTTATATGTATTTAAAATGTCTTAATCTATAAATTCTGGTGACGTTCTTTTTTTATTTGTTATATGCGCATTCTTATAAATTAGGAAAATAAACAACGACTCAGTGAAAAATAAGACAAAAAAAATCTTCTTTCTCCCGGAAAAAAAAAACTGTCAACCTACTGAGAGCAAACAATGGCAGGCGCCCTACAGCAGTAAAAGACTTGCTAAACTGCAGACGGCAGATGCTGGAAACATCTTCAAGTACATATGGAATGTTATCAGAAGCTTATCATAGCTAAATATATCACTGTTATGGTGAATTTCTTTCTATTACAACCTGCTTATATGTCTATTAAAGGGCACACCAGGGAGTCAAACAGGTGTAGACTGGCTAACTAACAGACAATAGTTAGCAGCACACAATGGGAAATATGTTGGTTCTATCATTGCACCTAGAAGCCATAGATTTAACCCAGTGACTATTCCCTAATAGACGCCACAAGAACTTCCTTGGAAAAGGAAAAAATTCTGCTGTGCTTCACTGTATAGACTGTTTTGCAATTTTTGAACAATGGCCATAGAATCTAAAATTAAAAATATTGATGTTATTATCTAAAATATATATGGATTTTCTGCCTTTATTTCAGCATGAGAATCTTAAATGCAATTAGGTTATTTTCAAGTCTAAGGGCAATATTTATTAAGTGTAATTTTTTTCTGGTCGTGGTTTTAGGGAAAAAAACTAAAAAAATTTCGAGATTTATGAAACCCCAGAGGCTGCTAAACCTGCAGTGGCAGTGGTAGGAGTCAGTGACAGATGTCCCGTTCACAAAAGGAAGATATTATGATCTGTGCTGGGTTTCATACAATAATCAGGAATAATTTATTGTTTTTGGGTGATAATCCCAAAAAATTGGAGTTATCAGGCATCAAATTCGAAAAAATCCTATGTTCTGAATTTTTTTCAAGGTTTTATCGAGTCTTTTCCAGCACCAGATTTTTCGAGTTAATTTATTGATAAATAAGAGAAAAATGTGGATGGGAGTTTGGTTGAAATGGTTTCACTAAAATAATGAGACATTTTCAGATTATAGTAAATAGTAGATGAAATAAACAGTATACAGAAAGAGGACCTTTATATATGGGTAGTTCTTAAAATGATCATTGATTCCACACAGTGTGTTAAGCATAAAGAAAATAATAATTCAATTATGTTAACTATGAGAAGTGTAAATAATGATTACATTCATCCAACAAAGTTGGTGCTGTTTCTGCCATGAGGTAAGGTAAGAACCTTGCCAGGGGTAGAAAAAAGTCACATCTAATCTCAAAGAATAGTATAGGAGAAACATTATTTGAGCTGTAATAAGTACATAAGAAAAGTAGACATGGTCTATGGGGGACATCAAATAAATCAGCTATAGATTGAAAGGAAGTTGACACTTTTATTATTCCAATTCATCAAAAATAATTTGGTACACATACCAGTATCTAACACCATATAATAATAAAATATTTTATTTAGCGAAAGTGGATGCAGCATGAAGCTAATGTGTCACCATAAATCTGGCATCAGCTTATAGTGTGTAGAAATCTTCCCACCAACATCTAAGTAACAAATAAAACATACTAAAACATACTAAGACATCACATGAAAACCACAGCAACACATTAACTGGCTATGTGGTAATGTAAATAAAGAGGAATTACAATCTTTATTCTTTCCCAAAATTAACCAGAAGAAGAAGACCAGAACATTTTTTTGCCTTAAAATATTGAATGAAATTCCAGAGCAGGTGTTTTTTTTTCGCAAAGTTTTGCTCTTTGCGCATGTTATTAAATTTCCCCCATAGAGACCCTGGACAACTCTAGATAAAAAAAGGGGGAGGATTTTATATTAAGTCATCCCCTTTTGTATCTAGGGTTGTCCAGGGTCACTGAGTGCATTAAACAAAGGTCAAAAGGCAATATTTTTACAAATCACAAGAAATTACTTAGCTTGATGTATTCGCAACATTTAGCAGCATTGAAGTGCCCATGCATGGGGTGTTAATAATTTGCCTATTACAAAAAAGGGCAAGAAAGCGACAGCATGCCTTCTTTCAGCAGCTGTTGCTAATAATAGCACTGTCAACTGTTATACCAAAAAGATTGAGGACAGAACACAGTAAAAATATAAATTCCAGCATCTTTCTTAGACAATTGAATGGTCTTGGCATGTCAAGTAATTGTGCAGTGAAATGATGCAGAAGCACAGAAACACAGAGCTGACAGCAGTTTGGTTATAGAAGAGGGACTAGTGATGGGCGAATCTGTCGCGTTTCGCTTCGCCGAATAATTCGCGAATTTCCAGCGAAATTCGCGAAACGGCGAAAAATTCGCGAAACGAGTCGCGCGGCCCGATTTTGTCGCGCGTCAAAATATTTTGTCGCGGACGCAAGTATGTGTTATAACGCGCGACGTTATTTTTGACGCGCAGTGCAATTTGATGAAGCCCATCTTCTATGGGTGTTTTGTTTGTATAACCTTTTTTCATCTTTGGGCCTACAAATAAAAATTTTCCCCTTAGTTTCAAGCTTTGTAGTCTGTGATGATAAATGAACATGGTATCTTTTGCTTTGTGTCTGAATGTGCTGAATTGGATTGGACTCCATGGGAAGACCAATACACATGCGTGTTTCACTTAGTATACTGCTACACACATGCCCTGCATTGTTAGAGGACTCCTATCTTGAAAAAATGGCTCCCATTTTGCAAGTTTCTTAAACTTTTAACGTTTGTGGATTTTTTCACATTACCTCTGGTCAACTGGTAATGGTATCTACTACTACTCTATATCTCTGTTTAACCAAAAAGTACCATCTGTACTTCAAATATCTAATAGTAGATTACTAACACAAGTACAACTAATAAATCTGAACAGATAGTATCTGGATGCTTTGTATCTCAGATAAAAATGAATAAACCATATGTTTATGTGAATGAACCTTATATTTACATCATGTAATTGTAATGATTCTGAAATACTATGTAATGTAATTTTAATGACTCCGATTAAGAATAGTCATCGTTGTGTTATTAGAATCCAAACAATTCCAAGTACCATGTGAGTATTAGTTTAGTCAAATGAAAAATGAACTCAAAATATAGAGATATAAAAAATTTTTTTAATTCACAACATATAGCACAACTGGTGCTGTAACAAATAATAAATAAATTAAAGTGGAGGAGGAGGAGGAGGAGCAACAACCCTCTGGAGGTTGTCAACAATGTCCCTAACCTCTCCCAGCTCTTGCCGCATGGCATTTACTTGATGAACTAGGGTGACCAGGAGCTCAGTCTGGTCGTAGTAGGCATGCTCTGTCTGAGTGCCTACACTGAGCCCCTGGTCGTCCCTATCCCACCCTTCTTCCCACCACCACCACCACCCATCCCTAACCCACCCTTCTTCCCACCACCACCACCCATCCCCCCTCTCCCACGGCCCGTCATATTGGGCAACTAAACTTAAAAAAAAATATATATATATAAGGGGGGGGGTTTGGATATTTCGGGGAAGGAAAGGAGAAAAAAATAAAACCCTCAACTAAATCCCCTCAGCAGAAGTGTGCACCCACAAGGAGTACACACACCAGCACAGACAAAGACAAAGACAGTTAGCCCTAAAAAGGGCTATTGGGTGGTGAGCAGGCAAGCAGAAGAGGGAAAACAGTAAACTGAAATCCACAACCTCCACTTGCACTGACTCAGAAAAAAAAAAAGCTCTCTACACAAACTCCACTAGCTAAATCACACACAAATCTCTCACTATCCTGCTCTCTCTACCTCTACCAGAAACGCCACGAGTAATGGCCGCCTCTGCAGCTCCTTATATAGCCAGTGGGTTGGCTCAGGGATGGCTCACATCTTATTGGCTGCTGTGGGTGATGTTTAGTTCGTCGCGCGTCTTTTTGTTTTGACGCGCATTAGCGGCGTCGTGGCTCGTCGCGCGACGAAAATTTCGACGCGCGGCGAAACGAGTCGCGAGGCGAATTTTTGCCGCAATTTCGCGAAAAATTCGCCCGCGGCGAAACGCAGAAATTCGCCGCGAATTTAACCATGGCGAATTTATTCGCCCATCCCTAAGAGGGACATTTTCTGGTATTGATTTTAGATTTTAGATCTTAGGTGCCTGAATATTTGATTCAGTAACTATATTTCTTCCACTCTTTATATTTCTTTGTGTATTATTATGGGATCCTGTCAATACACATAACAATAAAATACTATTAACAGTATTGATAAAATATATTTCATGAGTGTTTGAACCCTGTAGAGGATTTTAAAAATCCAGTCCTATTCACGTTTAAATGTGAAGGGCAAATTAAGGAGCTACAGGTTTTTCATTAACTCATAGAAATCCATTAGCAGGTAGAATAGCAAAGGCTTTGGTTGCTATGGCTTACTAGACCTGGAAAAACCATTGTGGCTGTAATTACATTACCATGTAACAATGGTGGTGGTTTAGAAGGTAAAAATGTCAAGTGGTATAATTATATCTGTACTTGTATTAGCAGAATTGATTTTATGGGGGTTATTTACTAAACCCACCTTTTTCTCACTTTAGTAAAAAAAATTCAAGCACACTCCTAAACCCGAATCACCTTAATTTACCAATAGAAATTCTCCAAAAAATGAGTGTGACAATATTGGGTGTCAATTCAAATAGTGCAACTTTATCGAATTGTTGCTCTGAAAACTCGACTTTATCAAATTGATGCCCTGAAAACCCAAATTTACTGGATTTTTAGATGAAAACCAGTGCAAATAGCCCAAAACTATCAAGAAGGTAAAAAACATTTTCCAATTGTTAAAAGGACCATCAGCCTTTGACTTCTACGTGATTTCGACAGGTTCTAATATTTTCAGATACAACTTTTTAGAAGCCTCAGAGCATAATTAATCTCGAAAAAATTAAACTTTTTTTTCCTCTAAAAATTTGAGCTTAACCTTCAACCAGTAAAATTCAAGGTTTAATACATAGGCCCCTAAAAGTTAGAAGGTCTGGTACCTGCCAACTGCTCTCTCCCTGTGCTTGCATGGTTTCCTCCAACTTCTAAAAACATATGGAAAGGTTAACTTGCTCCTGATAAAATGACTCAAGTGTATGTCCTTTCAATGAGGGTTCTTAGAAAATAAATTCCACTGGGAAAGAGACATAAATGATATATAAAGCACTGGAAACATGTCAGCAGCACTATATAAATAAATGATGATAATAATAATAACTCTCAACAAAAACAGTAGTTTTTTTTAATCTCATTTGAGTTGTGCTAAAATCCCTGAATTTGCTGTTCTGTTGTTGAGGTTAACTTACTTGTTAGTAGCATCTCAGTGAGCCATGAACCTTATCTATTCTTACTAAAAAAAGGTGAGTGAACCAACAATTGTTTCTCAACCATATCAAAATGTTAGGGATATTACAAGTAAGTAAATTAACCTTTGTGTTACACCAGTAGCGAGTTGACCTGATCTCTAAATGAGGTGGTATGTTCACAATTAATTTGAGAATTACCTACACTACTGTCACTGGAATTAGGGCTCAGGACTCCGTGGGGGCACACTTAATTCTTGAGTCAACTGTCTTTTTGTAAGTAAAACTTGTATAAGTGTGTAAAATGTATAATGAAGTAGCGTATATACTCAAGTATAAGCCGTCCCGAGTATAAGCCGAGGTACCTAATTTTACCTCCAAAAACTGGGAAAGCTTATTGACTCTAGTATAAGCCGAGGGTGAGAAATGCAGCAGCTTCTGGTAAGTTTCAATCAAAAAATTGAGGGTTTCTGCTCCCATTGGAGGGGCCGGCGTCTCGTTTTTGGATGCCGGCGACCATTCTTGGACGCCGGCAAATATTCTTGGAGACTATTCTTGGACACCGGCAAATATTCTTGGAGACTATTCTTGGACGCCGGCGACTATTCTTGGACTCCGGCGACTATTCTTGGACCGTTTTTGCGCTTGACCCGAGTAGAAGCCGAGGTAGAGTTTTTCAGCATATTTTGGGGGTTGAAAAACTCGGCTTATACTCGAGTATATACGGTAGTAGGACCAGTAACATCAAAAATGAAATTGATTTAAAGAAATAAAAATATAATGCAGTGTTGCCATGCACTAATAAAACTGGTGTGTTTGCTTCAGAAACAAAACTATTGTTTATATAAATAAGCTTCTGTGTAGCCATGGGGGCAGCCATTCAAAGGAGAAGTTACACAGCAGAATGCAGATAAGCTCTGTAGAACATAATGTTTTTTTCAATTTCTGCCATTAGTGTTTCTGAAGCAATGAGTTTTACCAGTGCAGGGAAACACTACATAATATTGTCATTACTTTAAAACACTTTCATTTTTTGGTGTTACTGTTTCTTTAATGCATCGGCTAATATATACAGAATATGTATGTCGGTATATGTCAGTGAGTTCCTCTGTGTTCAAAAAATGCTCACATTTTTACTTAACTTCGAAAACTTTATGTAACTGGTTCATATCAAGCAGGATGAACTTTACATTGTTTAGATTGGTGTGTTTACTAGACACAATTATCAAATACCTTTAGAACAGTACTAAATGAAGTAAAAGTATATAAATATATAAAGAGTGGGTGCATTCCCCAAGACAAATAAGCTAGCCAATGCAAACATGTACAGATAACAGAATGTCTCAAAGCAGGAGGATTGAATCTTATTTGAGGACTTTAAAACACAAACAGGATTTTGGGATAGTCTAGAACACTCTGTTGATTATCCTAACTCAGTATGCTTTGATTGTTTGTATTAGGGTCTTCATTTAGGCCTGAAGCTCTGACTAGTTGGCATCTGTTTGGAAACAGCAGAAATGATCATAAGAGATTCTTCTCCCACCTATCAACCAACTCTACTGGAAAGACACTATCTGCCATGCAAATAGCATAGCAAAAGTCATTGCTCACCCATATCGTTCCCTGTTTTCTCTCTTGCCATCTGGAAGAAGGTTCCGCAGCATTCAAACTAGAAGTGCAAAAGCTTCTTGCTGCAAAAGTCCTTAACTAGAAATATCGTAGAACTAACTGCTAAAAGTCCAGTCCATGGCCCATTTGAATTTGCAAATACGTGAAATATGAGCATGTGTATTGACACTTGCCCCTGTCACTTTTTTTTGAAGAAAGAAGTGTCATCATAATCTGAATTTTTGAAGTGGTTGATGGGATGCAGTTAAAAAATACCTTGATGGCCATATCTTTAATTCTATTAGTGTATAGTAAGAACAAGTATATAATATGTCTCATATATAGAAGCTGTTGCTTGTCATGATTTTATTTCAGAAATCATGTGCAGTTGCATTCCAGGTAGCTGTTCCTGCTTACTACAACAAGCATAAATGATTCTTTTCTCCTATTATCTCACTGCAAACGGCTATGCTCTTACAGTCAAATTGATTGCTTCAGGGCTGAGAAATTTCTTTATGGGATTGTTACATCTCTATATTTGCTGTGCTTAGAGAAAGTACATTTCATCGTTGATTCAAAGCAATTGTATGCATTTTATGTTTTTGCAAGCATTATATATAACCAAGTTTGGAATTTTACATTGGGTATACTTTAGTACATGTTTCATAAAACCCCATCATTGGAAATAGATGTGTAATGCTTCAGACAGATCTATTTATCACAGCATTTTGAATATGATGTTCAGCTAGCCATGAGGAAAACTAGATACACTGGATACTCTGGGAAATGTTTCAGATCATTTATGATCTTTAGGCAGAAAGCTACAGTAGGTATTAAAATGGGCACTTAAAAATTTAGTAATCAATTTGCTGTTGCCTAGTAGCACTCATCTATACTAGTGCAATCTGCCAATTTGCCAGTTGTGCCTACTTTGATTTAAACAGCACAAAGTGTTGTGTACTCTGGTTTCCTGATAATTTTGCAAGTGCAATCTAAACTAAAAAAGTTTGTACCAACCAATCATGGCAGCTTCATTAGGGCTATATAACTAGGGCCAATATATCAAAAGTCAAAATCCAAAATGTATTTGTCCTGATAATTTGTTTCTATTCACAATTTGTTTCTCATTCAAACCAATTGGTGCCTCATTGTTTAATGGAATGGAAATCATCACACGTCTTTCTCAACAGTTATCAGGAATGTTTGATTTGGTTGACAATTAGATTCCATAAAACCCCCTAGCTCAGTTATGCATGATTGAAAAACATTTTTGGGAACTTTCGCAATCAATAAAATCAAGCAGCAAATGATAAATACACTAGACGGAACATTTATTACATGTAAAATTCAACAAGAAAGATGCTGAAAAATTTCTAAGACTGCCCCTTATGACAGCCAAATGGGGCTGGAGAGGCCAGGTAACAAATGGCGAGCAACCCTACAGGCCACTCACCTGGCCAAATGGTTAAGGTACTGTATCAAGCCAGAAACCCTGGCTCGAATCCCAGCAAAACCTAACAGCATCCCCCCCCTCACAAGGCGACTTCATGGTGCCACAGTGACCAATATTTTCATACACCTGGGGAACTGGCAATGCTATGGGAATAATCACCTTTGTGGGTGCCCATGGTTCTGGCAGTGATACAGGTAATACCACCCTTGCTGACAGCCAAGTATAAGGAAATGCTATAGTGCCATGCGGGTGCCCTGAGACTGGGAAGAGCCACCCACACGGGTGCCCTGTAACTTGGCAGTGGTATAGACAACTCGACCCTCACGGGTGCCCTCCACATGAGTTCCTGGGGTACTGGGAGTAGTACAGGCAACTCTGTGCCCCCTTCATGAGTGCCTTGGGTTCTGGCAATGGTACAGGCAACTCCACCCTCGCGGGTGCCCGCGGGTGCCCCCTTCGCGAGTGCCTTGGGTTCTGGCAATGGTACAGGCAACTCCACCCTCGCGGGTGCCCCCTTTATAAGTGCCTGGGTTTTGGGGTTATTTTTTGAGTTGTTACAGTCACTATGTTAAGACACGTCAGAAGCCCCCCTCCTGGGGGCACAGGACACGTCAGAAGCCCCCCTCCTCCGGACACAGGACACGGCAGATGCCCCTCTCCTGGGGGCACAGAACACAGCAGAAGCCCCCACCTGGGGGCACAGGACATGGCAGAAGCCCCTCACCTGGGGGCAGCAGCTGGGGAGCTGGCACGGGTACAGGAGGCAGCTGCTGGGGAGCCAGTCGCCGGGGAAGCCTAGCTGGAGCTGTGGGCAGCAAAGGCTGCTGGGGAACTGGCTCTGGAGCTGAAGGCAGCTGCGGCTGCACGGAAGGCCCCACTGGAGCTGTAGGCAGTGGCAACTGCTGGAAAAGGCCCCTCTGGAGCTGTAGGCAGTGGTGGCTGCTTGGATGGCCCCTCTGGAGCTGTGGCCAGTGGCGGCTGCTGGAAAGGCCCCTCTGGAGCTATAGGCAGCGGTGGCTGCTGGGAAGGCCCCTCTGGAGCTGTAGGCAGTGGCGGCTGCTGGGGAAGCCCCACTGGAACAGTAGGCAGTGGAGGCTGCTGGGAAACTACCTTTGGAGCTGTGGGCAGCGGATGCTGCTTGGGAAGCCCCCATTAGAGCTGTGGCCAGCAGCTGCTGCTGAGGGGTAACGGGCCCAGGAATGGAGGCAGGCTGCAGAGGGATAGCCAGCCCTGGAGCAGACTGCAGAGGGATAGCCGGCCATGGAACTGGAGCAGACTGCGGAGGGACAGCCGGCCCTGGAACTGGAACAAATTAATCTAGAAATGCCAGCAGAAACCGAGCAGTATTGTAGATTAAAGGGGATTTACTGCACAGTAAGTTCTTGGCCCAGGAACAAGCTTTACCTTCTAGCAGGAAAAAATGATCTCAGAAACTTGCTCGACTGGAGGAGCACTCAAGAAGTGTTCTTTCTCTGAAAGGAGCAGGACTTCCTCTAGAAATATAGGAATTTTGCTTTGGGAGCCATCACAGTATCTGCGGGTCAAAATAGAGTAAGTAGTCTTTTTGGGAATCAGAGCAGGCTAGCAAGAGAGGACTGGAGAGCAGGATAGCAAGAAAGGACTGGAGAGCAGGATAGCAAGAGAGGACTGGAGAGCAGGATAGCAAGAGAGGACTGGAGAGCAGGATAGCAAGAGAGGACTGGAGTGCAGGATAGCAAGAGAGTACTGGAGCAGATAGCAAGAGAGAACTGGAGCAGAAAGCAAGAGAGGACTGGAGCAGATAGCAAGAGAGGACTGGAGCGGATAGCAAGAATATGACTGGAAAAGGCAGGGCAAGATGAAGACAAGGTTAAAGCAAGGAGAGAACAAGGTTTATAGCAGGACAGGAGCAGAACTGGAACGGGAAGGTAAAGCAGAACAAGACAAGGTTCAGAGCCAGGCAGGACAAGACAGAGAAGAGTTCAGACAAGACAAGGAAAGGAGGCTAGAACTGAAACCCTTAGCTAGGGAAACAATGCCCTGGCAAGGTGTGTTTGGAGGGCTGACCTTAATTAGGGCAGCGTCAGCCCTGATTGGCTGATTGCAACTAATCAGACAGCAGCTGGGCTGGGGCTGCAGAGGACAAACAGACTGCAGCTGGGCTGGGGCTGCAGAGGCCAGGTAACAAATGGCAAGCAACCCTACAGGCTGCTCACCTGGCCAAATGGTTAAGGCATCAAGCCAGAAAACCAAAGGTCCCTGGCTCGAATCCCAGTAATACCTGACAGCACCTCATTGTTTCTTGTGAAGTGATGATCACTAGGGATGGGCGAATTTGACCCGTTTCACCAAAAATTCGCCGCCAGCGAAATGACGCCGACGGCCATTAAAGTCTATGGGCGTCAAAAAAATTTTGTCGCGTGGCGAATTTTTTTGTTGCGCGTCTTTTTATTTTGACGCACAACTCCATACAAGTCTATGGGCGTCATTTTTTCGGCGAAACTAGGCGAAAAAATTCGCCCATCCCTAATGATCACTCATCTTACCCAACAAATGACAGGTTTATACATTTTTATAAGACCCGTTGCGCAGTAGTGAAAAAAACATTTTTGGGCAACAAAGAAATTGTATGTGACTTGTATTACATGTAAAATTCAACATGCAGATACATGTTCTAAGTCTGCCTGTTATGACATCTATACATGGGCACATTTCATACTGTACCATTCAAGGCGTCACACACAATATGGTCAACAATTTTTTATGCTTTCATTCAGGCAGCTGCTCCTCTTTGCTCCCTCCTATCCAATAAACCATGCAATGGCTAGTGTTTATTGACTGATAGAATTTTCAAATCTGCACAATCAACAGCTGCCTCACAATATAAATTTACAATATACATTTTTTTGTGTTTATATGCATGAGTATAGGTATAGAAAGAGAGAGAAACTAGTCACTCCTCAACAAACAGCAAACATGAAGATCAACTGGCACTCCCTTGATTACACAAAAGCCTGTGAGCAATACAATTCTTTTTCAAACACTTTTAGCGCAAGCAATGTGGCTTCTCCAATATGACTACATGTAGGTAATCAAATATCACAAAAATTGTACACCAGGGAAGCCATTGCATTATATTTTATTTTTTTTTTAAATAAGGAAAAGTAAAATTAATATCCCTATGAATAATATACACTATATCCACCCATTAAATTGTCATTGAAACTCAGTTGCATTTATAAATAATGATAACAATACAAATGCTAAGTAAAAATATAATATAAGGATATTCCATGACTATGTCACATTGCTGAATGCCTTAAATTACAGGGCAGTCACTAGAATTGACATTGGCTAAACTTTAATCATATATACTTTGCACACTACATTCTGTGGTTAAGCCAAACTGGGGGACATTTTGAGTTGCACTTCAGCAGAAATTTCTGAAGGTTACCAGGTTTCATTGACATATTGATTGTCAGAGTCCCATGGCAATCTCATGCCAGATTAAATAGATTATGCGTGTCCTTCAGATAACTCACCTTATAAATGAACAAGCCTTTCTACTGATGGCATCACATCTGAATGGCAGCAGATTGACAAAGAATGAGTTGCATGGGGAGATTAAGAGGAGCAAGGGACGACAGCTTCTGATTGCATTATTTACTCTGAATTCTTTCTTCATGACATGAAAACTTAACATTTTGGAACGTAAGCAGTTAAGGAAAAAAGCAAGTCGCAGCACAATTATATATAACATCAGTACATGAGATGCATTTACACATTACAGATACTGTTATGGAACAATCCAATAAACTAACTATAATGGTAGTTATGGAATAGAGATGATTTGGTGAGGTCATTATTTAGATTACTCACAGAGAAAACCCTACAGTGTTTTATGGCATTATTATGAATGCAGTACAAGCATTTGACATATGTCCCCTGAAATGTATGTATTCGTTGCAATTTTGGTGGCTGGTCATGCCCTTAATGATATTAAATCATGATGGCAGGACACAACCTCTGGTGGCTTTTGGTAAGGGAGTTATAATATTACACGATAACTGTAAAGTAATAAATCTGCGTCTCTGAATTTAAGGTATACAGGGGTGTAAATCACATAGCCCTCACGTTGATCTTATCTGTGTTAATGTCTTTATAAAATATATGGACAGGAATCCCCTTCAGTGCTTCTGATTTTATCAGAATATTATGCCCCATTTGTAAGTTGTATTTAGCTTCTATTTTTTTCATTTTTATTGCCTCGTCAGCTATTTGTATGCAAAGATAATATCTTCAAGGAGCATCTGCATTTATACCAGCTCAGCTAAAGCTATTTTACCTTAATATTCTATGGAAAAGACTTCAACAGAGTAATATTGTCACCCTTACTCATGCATAAATGTATTCTTGTTCTCTGCACAAAATGACAAAATTAGTGGTATCTAGTGATTTCAGATTTACCTCAATATAACCGTTACGGTTATAGTCTATATTTCCACTTTCAAGGACTTGAGGAGGCCCATTTATTAAAGGTCAAATTTTAGTGGTTTTAGAGTCTTTCCAAACCACAATTAAACTCTACAGGGGAATGTAATACAAATTTTAAGTGTTGTTTAGAATGCTATTTTTGCGAATGTTTAGCTCTGTAAAATTGTTCCATGTGGAATATTTACATTGCTCATTATTGCTAAGCAAAGGTTAGCATTAACACCTGCTCTGGAGTTTCATTTTTTGTTGCAAAAAATGCTTTCTGATTGTGAGATAAAAGTTGTAGTCCCTAATATTCACAATGGTCTTTGCAAAAGTTTTTTGTGCTAACGAAATAAATTACATTCCCACTTATTTCTCTGAAATCACAAATGCTGCAAAAGTTATTAAAAAATCATATTATAAAGTATAAAGTACAAAGAAATTAAACACTGAACAATGTGATAAAAAAAATATCTCTTAAACCTCTAAACGGTGAGTTTTTTGGATAATTACTAGCAAAAAAATTCCAAGTCCTCTAAAAGTCTGAATGGTTAAAAATAGGTCCAATAGGATCAACACAGCTCCCACTGAATTCTATAGGACCTTGACTACTTTTACTTGGAGAAGTTTTATATTAGTATTTTTTATATTATACTGTATTTTTATATTCGAATTATATTAGAATTGTTTTGTGTTTTTGCAATACATAAATGTTGTATTTTTAGCGTTTAAGAGAAATGTAAAAAAAAAACAAATTTTTTGAGAAATAAATACCATTCAAGAAAAAAAAATTTGAACTCAACCCTGTAGTATTACAGGGATATTGCTGCACTATATGCACTTCTTTACTTGCTAGCTTTTGAACCTTTGCACATTACTCAATAAGCACATTTTTACTTTAGGTTGGCAACCTTAAGTTATCCTAAAATCAATGGATCAATTTGGATCAAATTTGGCATTTACCATTTAAAATATCAAATCTGATCACATTGATTCTTGTTAGTCTACAAGGAAAACATAAAGTTGGTAAGTAGTGATTGGCGAATCTCTCCCGTTTTGATTCGCCGGAAAACTTTTGTGAAATGGCGAAAAATCGTGAAATAGGAAAGTTCCCAGAAAAATCCCAAAATTCGACAGTTATCACGAAAAAATCGAGCACTTCGAACATTTTCATGCAAAAATCGAGCAAAAAAAAAAAAACCTTTTCACGGAAAAATCGTGAAAATCTGAAATTGCCACCGGCGACTTTTCGCGGGAGATTCGCAAATTTATTTGCCGGCGCGAAATGCATGAATTCACCGCAAATTCGTGCCAGGTGAATTTATTCGCCCATCACTATTGGTAAGCATCAAACAATATCAAACTAAACAGTAATTAAAAATAGAATAAAAATTATATTGCCCAGGTTTGGGGGTTGGAATATTGTCTTTAAAATTTACACTCTAGCATGGGTTTCTCTCTGAGGTAGTCAAGATATCCCAGGGGTGACTGTGTTCATTCTAGCTTCCCAAGAAGGACCAAGTATTGTGCCCTATGTATTGTGTCTATTAATTTCTAGAGCCCTAGTTATAGTGTATTAATAAATTCTTTTTGGTGGAATAGTCCGTTTAGAAAGCTTCAACAAGTTTTTCACAAAGCTGAAGGGATGCTGAAATAAATGCTAGTATAGTGATGGATAAAGCATAATTGAGGAGGATGTATGCTGTTCTATTAAATATATATATTATCTTCTAATCCTGCTTATCATATACTTACATTAAAAATTAAAAAAATATATATATATTGTAATGCTAATGTTTTTCCTTTTTAGGTATTTACTGTAGAAAAGATCCTCAACTAGTATAAGGAACAAAGTATATATGTTAAGTTGGGCTTTTGGTGACCTGTAAAAATGCACTACACACATCCTGCTCTTCTCAGAGCAAAGATGAGCTGTGGGCTCTTCTGACACATGTCATTCTGTTTATTCTGCACTTGTTGGAGTCTATTGTGGGGTTTGCAATACACAGAATAAGGTCAGCAAAGGTTTGTTTATTTTCTAAGTGAATTCCAAACAAAGCATAAGACAAACCGTGGAGATACTGTACATAATTATATGTTGGCTTCAACTGAATAAAGTGCTAACATGTTCTTCCACAATGCACTGCTAGAGACATAAGGCTAACACATGGCAAAGAACATTAAAGAAATATACTGTTATATAGGCTTGTGCCAATCACAAGTATTATCTCAGATTACTACCTAGATGGGTATATGATACAGTACATGGTCTGGAAATAAGTATTCTGTTTTTGTATGAGAGATGCTTTCAGTCTATAGCATTGTCAAGTCATCAATGTCCTTTGGCTCCTGTTTATCTTCCTGTGTAAGAAGTCGAATAATTGTACAAGTATAGATTCCATCATCCAGAATGCTTGGGACCTGGGGTTTTCCGGATGAGGGATTTTTCTGTAATTTGGATCTCCATACCTTAAAGTTACTTAATCATTTAAATATTTAATAAACCCAACAGGATTGTTCCACCAATTTCGATTTATTCAGCTCAGTTATGATCAAGAACAAGGTACTGTTTTATTATTACAGAGAAAATAACTTTTAAAAACAACTTTTTCTTATAATGGAGTCTACAGGAGATAGCCTTCCCATAATAAATATTATGCAAAGACGATGTTATAGTAGATGGGAAAAAAATATTTAATTTCTGGTGTCAGTATCTCTTTAAGGCCACGCAAACAAATGATCATCAGAAAGTTCTACCAATTCTAGATAAAATCACTTCTAAATTTTATAATGTCAGTCTGTTGCATTAATTTGTTTGTTTGAAGTTTCTGTTTATGCATATTATTGTATTTGCCTAATTTCTTGCCATTGACATATCACATGATGTGATGTTATTTAACTCACTATGGAAGAAGCTTCAACCAATGTACCATATAATTCCCTTTTAACTTCTGTGACAGTTCAAATTGCTGGTACAGGTATGGGACCTGTTATCCAGAATGCACAGGACCTGTTTTCCAGATAACAGACTTCTGTAATTTGGATCTTCATACCTTAAGTCTACTAGAAAATCATGTAAACATTAAATAAACCCAATAAACTGATTTTGCTTCCAATAAGGATTAATTATATCTTAGTTTAGATCAAGTACAAGGTAATGTTTTCTTAGTACAGAGAAAAAAAGAAATACTTTTTTAAAAATTTGGATTACTTTATTATAATGGAGTCTATGGGAGATGGCATTTCTGTAATTTGGAGCTTTCTGGATAATGGGTTACGGGATAACAGTTCCCATACCTGTACTTCAAAACTTGCATTGCTCCAACAATTCCTTTATGTAAGCAGTTACTGACCTTTTACTCTCATCTTAAAGTAGTCTTTTCGTGTAAACAGGTTTTCCAAGCTTCGCTCCCTATTTAACTCCACTGCTAGTTTCTGATTCTCACAGTTAAATACTGTGCACCAAACTAATGCTTGTGCTGATGCTACTACAGTACTATATAATTCCTGTATGTCTGCTTTCAGGTTGAGCAGGTAATGGTTGAACTTTACTTTTCTCAGTTTATGAGCGGACACAGAAGGCCGAGCGACTATGGATTATCTATTAAAGTCAAACTATAAAAAATGTAAAATATTTTATGCAATATCTGTAGTAATAAGTCAAATCAACTGGACTTGCTGTGTTTTTCTTAAAGACATTTCACCAATCATCTGACTGACTTTCTCAATTCAGAATCACTTGTAACAAAGATCTTTCTGGAAGAAATGCCCTGGAATGTTGCTCCAATCATCATAATCCCTTTATTATAATCAGCAAGGATCTCATAAAGGTTATCCCGAATTGAGAAAGACAGTCGGATGACTGGTGAAACACCTTCAAGAGAAACGCAGCAAGTCCAGTTAATTTGACGTATTACTACAAATATAACGTGACCTGGATGAATGAGAATCTTCACAAACATATTTTAAGCAGGATTCTTACAGAGCATTTGTTTTTTTTAGATGGGGTCAGTGGCCCCCATTTGAAAGCTGGAAAGAGTGAAAAAGGCAAATAATTAAAAAACTATAAAAAAGAAAAAAATAAGTCAACTTAAAAAGTTGCTTGGAATAAGCCATTCTATAACATACTAAACATTAACATATGCCAAATAACCAGCACTAGTCAGCTACTCTACAAGTAGCAGCTACTAATCTCCATGTGTGGCATAGGCCTTAATCATTATCATTTTATAATCCCAATGATGGATGATATCTAGTGGATGAAAAAGCGTTTGAACTGCACATACAATATATATATTTTTTGCTACGATTATATGATATTATTTCAAATCACTTAAAATCCTTCCAAGTTGGATCTGTTTTTTATTGTGCAAACTGAGCTAATATTTTGGATGTAATACCTTTGATTTTTCTACATGACCTGACATTTTGCTTAGCATTTAAGATCTCAAAACAAGATGTTGAATCTCATAAAAAAATATATTGCAGCAGATGGCAAGAGTTTCTTTAGTGCAGCGGCGTGTATGGGAAACCTGGATTGATGGAAAAGAAATGTCAAACATAAATTGCTTTATGTTATTAAATTAAGTTGCCAATATTTTTTTTTATTATTAATATGGGGCAATATTTAAAATTACTGTTTTTTCCAGTTTTTAGAATGTGATGGCCAGATGTTATGTAAAACACAATCAATTCTTTCCTTTTGTACTAGTCTCTACTAAAATGGTAGCTAATTCAAATATTGTATAATTTTCAGCGTCATGCTTTTTATTGTATCATGGCAAAATTAACAGTTGCTTCCATGGCAATTTTTTTGTGCACCCACGCTAGAATTTTGCCATGGGGGTCTGTATCAATGAAAAATGCAGAGGTATGTTATGCTGGGAAAAAAATGCAGATGCCATTATTATCCACCCCTTGGGGCAGATTTACTAAAGGACGAAGTGGCTGTCACTAGCAAAATGTTGCCAAAAAATTCAATCCACACTGATATTGGCAATTTACTAACAGGTGTAGAGGACAATTCGCTAGTGAAAGAGACCGTCACTAGCATAGTTTTGCACCCTATTGCCAGGCGAATTTTCACCTGGCAATAGGCCAGGCATTTGTTACTCTGCAAATTCACTGTGCAAATTTTACAGAACGTTACCACTTTCCTTCGCCACCTTAGACCAGGCAAACTGATAAGATGAAGCTACATCCTCCTCAATCTTATGTCAGTGACGTCATATCCTATATGCCGAAAAGTCATAAAAGTTGTAAAAAACGCTGGCATGCTTTCATTTTTTAAAGCTGAATTGTCTTCAAAAGTCCTAACTACAGTATTTAAATTGTTTTCCAACCATTTGAGGGTCATGCCACATTTGTTTTAGGGTCGGCTCACACTCACTGTTCACACTCCTGCCATCTGGAAAAAGGTACCGAAGCATTAGGACCCTCACTACCAGACTGTGTAACAGTTTCTTCCCCCAAGCCATAAGGCTCCTGAATAGGAAAAAAGGATTGTGTCCTTTAATCACCACATTTGACACTTGAGCAGCAGTTTTTCTGAGCTTCTTGGGGTCATTACCCCTACACAATCCTTTTTGCTTTTAAGCTCTGGATGGGAGCAAGGGTGTAAGATACCCGAAATTCATTCGACTAAGGGCGATATTACACCAGTTTCTTTGTCAAGGCTCCTGAATACTTAGGGACCAGACAGATCTCTCGCACACACACACTCCATCTGACCTTACTATATATACCACAACGTTACTCAGCCACTGTACGCCATTGTATGGATGAATAGCCATTGGATACAGTTGTTCCCTATGAGCACATCTGCACTTTGTCATGTTCTTTATCATATTCTTGCTACTGTCGTGTCACAATGATACACCCATCATGTCTGACGTTTAGCAATATTTACTTAACATATTACATCTGCTGAGTGTGCACTGTCTTGTCCTGTCCCTGCACTGTGCAGGAGTTGCATATTTTTGCACTTGCACTTTTTTGTCGGTTGTCCGGTACATCTATGTTATGTTGTGTAGCACCATGGTCCTAGAGGAACGTTGTTTCGTTTCAGTGTGTACTGTACAAACGTATATGGATAAAATGACAATAAACTCACTCTTGACTCTCTACTTGACTCTTATATCTAGGGCAGATCTCTTTTGTCTTTAGTTTGCTTCCTTGGACATTTGTAATAATAAGTGGCCATTTCAAACTATAAAATTCACAATCTTTCTTCCACTGTCAGAATAGGTAGCTAAACAGTTCCCAGGTTCGCAAAAGCTATATTGAATTCGCACAAATAAAAATGTGCTCATGCAAAGGCATACACTTTCCCATTGTGAATAGTTAGCGACTTTTATTACATTACCCCGGTATTCAGCTGAGCAAACTGCTGCAGGTTTTGCTAAGAGCCATTCATTCTGGATATTTTGTTGTGTTAATATAGAGAGGTCTAAAAAGACCTACCTTTGCCCTATGAATAGTTAAGTTAGGGAGAGCGGTAGGTGGCCTGCTACAAAGCCCTGTGCATACTATTTGTCCTCTGGCAGCCAGTAAGGACTAAGATGTATTGTGCTCTACATTTAGCACCATATTCAGATTGCAGTCAAACCCTGGATGCAAGTGCTTTCAGAATGAATATTATGGGGCAGACAAATCAAAGTGTGAAAAACTGAAAATAAAGCTCACCACAGTAAAATTTCACTATACATTGAATTATTAGAAAGTGGTATGATTTTACTGTGACAAGTTCTAATTTCACACTTTTGTGCCTCTCATAGCTCCATCATGATTACATAAATTAACATTTTACATGTTCTTGTGCTGATTAAAATTAGATAATTGAATAAAAGTGAATTGGGCAATGTTATATCTATAACTTAACAAAGAAACACTTTTCTGTTGGCATTAAAACTTCACTTTGGCCAAGTCATATACCATCAGTAAAAGTTACCAAGGGTTCTACATTTAACAGTTATTTATTGTGTTGTGGAAAATAATCATCCTAATTCTTTCTCCCGACATAGGATACACATTGGGGAGCAAGGATTTGTACATGTGATAGATCAGAATGAATCTCACCTGCTCAGAGCAGTCAAACATATTCTGATGAGCAGACAAAGGTATCAGGTTTGATAAATTTTCCAATTCCTTAAAAACTTTTGCTTACTAAAAGTAACATGTTTGTGATAAGAATGATTTGACAAATGGGGAAGATATTGAACAGTTGAGAATCCTTTGGGATTCCCCAGTTCAATACAGATAAATCAACCCCTGTAAGTAGTCAACTTGGCATTAGTATTAAGTGGGATAACTCTGACAGTGTCAGCCATGTCACCCTTGTTCTGCTTGTCCTGACATTGAGTTGCCCATAAGGAATAAGTAGCACAATAAATGCAACATATGGTTTCAGCTTACATAATGCCTATAACAATCATCTAGTAAGTAAATTCATTGGCATGAATAGTGTGTAGTGCTATGTGTTTACCTCATGCATTAATACACTCTGCTCTAAATCACAATTCAGCTAATAAAACCCCAATATGATTACTAGTTTGGCATAATCATTACTGTTATAATGAGACAACCAATTTATAACTAGTGATGGGCGAATTTATGTGGCAGGCATGGATTTGTGGTGAATTTCCGCGTTTCACTGTCTGCAAATGTTTCCGCGATACTGTGATGAAAATTCAAAATTAGCGCGCGTCAAAATTATTCAGACGCCCATTGACTTTAATGCATCTGGACAAAATAATTGTGTGTATACTCGCTTCAGAATTGTCACACATCAACAATATTTTGACACCCTTTGACTTCACAGCGTTAACTTTTTTGCCATTTTACAAAATGTTTTCACCATTTTGCAAATTGTTTGGCGAAGCGATATGGGACAGATTTGCCCATCGCTATTTATAACCAGTTTACATAGTTGATGTTTGGTTTTTAAAGGTTTTTGAAACCACAACTAAACTCACAAACTCTAAAACCACAAATTTTTGGAAAGATCCAAATATCCAAAAGTACAAACTAATGATGCAGTAAAAAAAAAAAGTCTGAATTGATTTAAAGTGATCCAATAAGAACAGCACAGCTCCCACTGACATTACAGGACCTCAACAACTTTTACCTGGCAAGGTTTTGCATTAGAGATTTTCATGGTATTAACACTTAGGCGCACATTTACTTAGCTCGAGTGAAGGATTAGAATAAAAAATACTTTGAATTTCGAAGTATTTTTTTGGCTACTTTGACCATTGAATTGGCTACTTCGACCTTCGACTACGACTTCGAATCAAACGATTTGAACTAAAAATTGTTTGACTATTCGACCATTCGATAGTCGAAGTACTGTCTCTTTAAAAAAAACTTCGACCACCTACTTCGCCACCTAAAACCTACGAGCACCAATTTTAGCCTATGGGGAAAGTCCCCATAGGCTTTCTAGGCAATTTGTGATCAAAGGAAAATCGCTCTATTGAAGGATTAAAATCCTTCGAATCGTTCGATTCAAAGGATTTAATCGTTCGATTCGAAGGATTTAATCGTTCGATCGAACGATTTTTCCTTCGATTGTTCGATCGAACAAATTGCGGTAAATCCTTCGACTTCGATATTCCAAGTCGAAGGATTTAACTTCGATGGTCGAATATCGAGGGTTAATTAACCCTCGATATTTGACCCATAGTAAATGAGCCCCCACATACTGTAAATCTTTATTTTTTAGAGCTTTTTAGAAATATAGGAAAACCACAAATCTTTCGAGATTTGTGGAATAACTTTGCGATTGTTAGTAAATGGGCCCCTAAGTGTGGGTATCTTGGGCTCTTACTATATCCCATTAAAGCACTGCTTATCCCCTCTCCACAGCCCAACCATGAAAATTATAACTATGCATAAAGCAGAGTATTTAAAATAGAAAAGTCCACTGTCATCCAGTATATGAGATAAAGAAGGATAATGAAGTACTTAAAGGGTACGTTATGGTATTGGCATGTCAATAAATGTCATTTTTGTTTCCTAGGTGAATCCTAATATTGATAGCTATATCGAAATGGGTGTTGTTTGCCTTTAGAAAAGTTTTAGTCTTCTGTTAAATACTTTTGTACACATTATGGATGGTTTCTAATGATTTATTGGATTATATTTGAAAAAGTAAAGCCTGTTATTCAGAGATAAAAAAGAGCACACTCTACTCATCAGAACTTTTAAGATACAGTAAATGATGTTTGGAGGGAAGTATGTGACTTCATTGCAGTCACTATTGAGTCAGTGTTATGTGGCAGTTGAAAGTTGTAATGTTTATGCAGATCCCCTGGCTGAAGAACTCAAGCAAGCCCTCTGTCAATTAGCTTGCTGAAGGCTTGTCATTGTAATGCCTCCGGCAACTTACAGCTATGTCCTGGAGCATGGGGACCATGATGGAAGGTCCCCAGAAGGTAATATCTGATATGCCTGCATGGAGTGGCTGTTAAAAAGCTGCACAGTAGCCCAATATCTTAAAGGATTCTGGCATAGTTTCTAAACATAATATATTATAGAATTGTTTTATACCTTATTCATAAAAAACCTTAGTAAGCATCACCACAAACTGCACATCAGCGATGCATCTACCATGTATTTGATTTCAGACTATCATTATAAAATATCCTACTGATGTACAGTATTTATTAATTTGGCAAGATATCTATAATTGAGTATGTGTATTGATGATACTTCCTGCAGGGCAAAAATGTTTTTTTAGTGTATTCTCACTGTATCTAGCTAAAGTCAATGTCAGGCCACCTTGCAGAAAGAAATTTAAATCAGACAACTATCTGCTAATCCCTTTGTTCATTTGTAATTATTCTGTTTACAAAGTGAATGATTGAACTCAATGACGGATCACTATTGCTAGTAAATACAATGATAATTTGATAAAAACACAAAACATCTATTATAAAGTAACTATAAATGGCTAGGATGTTTATTATAGGGTTGCTTTCTTAATTGGTTTCTAGGTTTTTGACCTGCAATCAAAGCAAAAAGAAAAGAAATGTATCTTTCCTAACAACACAATAACAGAATCACTAGGTGGAAATAATTGGGTTTTAAGCAAAGCAATGTTTTACCAATTGCTAATGATGCAGGGTCCCCAGCTTTAGCACACATGGATTAAACTGCTAATTGCATTACCTTGTTCGAATCATCATTTGAGACATGCATACAGAGCTGCTGAAATCATTTCAATATCAAAACTATTTTTAATCTTAAAATGAATGGCAAGGGTGCACATTCATATTTCTATGCATTTTATCCCTCTATATGTATAAAATAATAATTATTATTTTACAATTCAGATACATTTAATTATTTTGTTGTCATACAAGTTACTTATGGATTTGTATAAAGCTCCATGGAATGCAGGGTTGCCCAATCTCACTCCGGCCAGGGGGCAGGGATGTGATGTAATTGGGCGGAGCCATGACACATGGGGGCAGAGTCGCGATGGCAGGGGCGGGAGTACCATGTGGCAATTGGCAATTGACCAATCGCCACGTCAATCATAGGGAATCCTGCTTGGTTTTCCTAATTGGGGAAAAAGGGTAGGGAGGCAGGCCTTCAAAAAACGGGGCTGTCCGGGTTTTAACCAGACAGGCGGCAGCCTTAATGGAATGTGACAAATTTATTCAAGACTGGTGCCTAAAGAACCCATAAGGGCAACTGAGAAATTAAAAATAGAACCTAAAAGAGACATTTAAAAATTACAAACAGAAGATAGAATCAATGCCAGAGCTGAAATGGAGATAAATGGCATTTTATCTTCAGAGCAACATATTATCGTTTACAGCTGCTATTATAGGGGATTAAAAGATACTAGTTCCTTACTGAGAAAATATGTAAAGCAGCTACTGTATATTCAACTGTATATGCAATTATATGCATTGTTAGCATGAAGGACAGTTTCTCTAATATCTCCTTTGTATGTGTGTACGCAGCACACCAACATACTGTAGTGAGCTGAAGATGCTGTCAATTATCACTTTTCTAAACAGCTAAAACAGGAATTAGACAGCATTGCAAGGAACAATGTCAAGGTGGTCATAGGAAATACAGTATAAGCAACAATTTAGAATGAAAAATTATAAATAAGAAAGATTGCAGCCACACAGCATGTTATGTTCTGTGAGATAGGAACCATAGGACTGCTTAGGAGATTGCACTCTTTGATAAGCAGGAGAGCTGGAACTTGTCTTCACTGATGCTTTTTTGGGGCCCCCAGAACTTTCTACTGCAGACCAAAGAGATCCTGATCACAACAGAGTCTGATCCAAAATCTCGGTACAGACAAGAGTTTTCCAGAATCATGGTCAAGGCAGATAAGACGTCAGGGCAGGCAGAAAACAATCAGAGTCAGGAAAAGGCACAGAGTCAATAACCGGTAGATCAAGTAGGAACAAAAGGCATAGACAGGACTGTATAAACACAGGGTCAGTTTGAGCACCAAATGTGACATTATAGGGGTATATTTATCAAAAAGTGAAGTTACAGATGGCCACGGTCCTCTAGAGTGAAATTCTGCCACTCTCCATTCATTTCTAGGGGATTTTTAAAAGAGAAATTATCAATGGGTGAAAGTGAAAGTTCCTCCTTTGATAAATACGCCTTTCAAAATCCCATAGAATTGAATTGAAAGTGGCAGAATTTCACTCTGGAGGACTGTGGCAATCTTTAACTTCACTCCCTATACCCCTATGACTGCACAGCGCATGCATGTCCAGAAAAATTAGGGTGTGAGGCCTTGTGTTGCCATGCAAGCATGTGCAGATAAATCTGGGGACTGTCAAGCGGAAGGATGGTGTGCCACTCTCTTGAAGGAAAATCAGAGCCATCATGGAAGGAACAGCACTATTGGTGGCAGTATATAGTGCAACATTCAAAAACCAACCACAACACAGCAGGGCTCCCATCATCTGTGGACTTGTTACCCCCCTTAAACACAGTGACTCTGGTCCCCTAACTTCATAGTGAAATATAAATATATATAAAGAAACATGGAATGTGACAAATCTGCACTGATTCACTACAGAACATAAAAGAGGAACTGAAATATTACCATTGCCTGCATACTGTATGTCTTGTAGTTATATACAATACAAAGTGGCCCTCCTCATTTGTGCATGTTTCTTTTCAACTATAAATAACATTAAGGGGGTTATTTACAACTTTTTATCACTTTATTAAAAAAAAAGTCCAAACTCCCAAACCCAAATCCCCCTTATTTATCAATAATTTTTCTCAAAATAGGTGTGAAAAAACATTGTGAAAAATCGAGCATCAGTTTGAATTTTGCACATTTTTCGTATTGACGTTCTCTAAACTTAACTTTTTAGAGTTGTCACCACCCAAAAAAAATTTAATAAATCAGTCTATCAACAAAAACAAACAATACAAACAGCCCGAAACCACAAAGGCATAAAGCATGTTCCATAGATAAAAGGGACCATCTGCCATTGACTTATACATGATTTTGACAATTCAAATTGTTAGAATCGGAGTATAATAAATCTTGAATAACTTCTAAAAAATTAGAGTTTATTTTCCCTTAAACACTTGATTAGAAAAGTGTGAGTTTTAGTAAATAATTCCACTAGTTATGGCATTTGTCCTCACATTTTAGACTTATTTTTACGCTCCTGATTTTTTCATATTGCTGCTTAATTAAAATCAGGATAACATCAGCTGGTTTAATATAGGATGCCCAGCAAATACAACTGGATAATCATTGTTTGGGCATAGTTTAATACAAAGTGTTAGAAAAGTTACTTCTACAGTGAGTACAACCTATGTCTGAAAAAATCCTCTGAAACGCTATGTTTGATAGTTGACACACTATGTCATGTGCCTAATGCCACGCCCCATACGTAGGAGTTAGGGAAAGTGCCACGTCCCATATGTAGAGGTTCAGGAATATGGATGGATAAAGATCATAACACAGTTTGCTCTCATATGTTCAGTGGGAAATACAACTTAGTGGATTCATTTAAGAAAGGCAGTGTGCAAAAAAGGGTGCATTGCACACAGCCATTCTCTCTGCACAACTTTTTGTAGAACTCAATTTCAGAGCACTGAAACCTGCAGCTACAGCCTCTAATACAACACTACTTGCATTTTGCCCTCTCTTCCCATCCCCTAACCTGTGTGATATTCACCCACAATAGGGTCATCTCCTTGAGGTCTTCCATAAAGACATTTAACACATGGTCAATTTTAATCAAAGAATTTCCTTGTTCTGTGTAACATTGTACAGGCGTTGGCAGTGGAAAAAAAATACCTTTTGAGTTTATTTAATGTTTTAATTTTAGTAGAGTCAAAATGTGGTGATCCAGAACCTGTAAAAAGCAGGTCCTGAGCATTCTATATAACTGGTCCCATAATTGTTTTATTTATATATTTTTGCGATTGTGCAAATTTTGATCGATATGTCTGTAAATTATTGTTAAACTGAGATTCACAACTAATAACAAAACAATTCTTAATTTTTTTAGTTGCCCAATTGGCAAAGGAACTAGATTCACAGTGGAAATTAAAACAAAAGTTAAATTATAAACTTGGATACTACACTGGGTGAATTTTCCCCAAGATGCGATTTTAATTAGGCATGAAATACAAGCAGAATGAATTTTGTTTCACGGAATCTGACAGCCCTGCTACCCATGTGTGGGAGCAGAAAATTTTCCGGGGGGTGGGGCAAGGAAGGAAACATATTACACAAATTACTTGTACCCATCTTTTGATTTCCACACAAACCTAAGAAAAGAAACAATGATAGTGGTTACAGGACAGGAGCAGGAGAGGGGGATGTGTTGCAACAATATATATCATAATATTATAGATATTTCTATCTATACAGATATATAGAATGATGCATTGGGTTATTAGCAAGATATGTGAGTGTGGGGGTAACTCAGCAGAATGAGAAGGGAAATAAAAGAGGACAGCGAATAGAGTGAGGCCATGGATAGGTGGGGGATTCCGTGGAGCAGGGGGGCAAGAAACAGTAGGGGTTAATGTGCTTTGTGGCAAATGCACTGAGAGAATGGTTGTAGGCAAAACCCACCACCAAGCTGTACCAATAAGATTCAATAATGAATGTAGTTACACAGCTATACACAGGTTCATTTATAGTCTCTATAACACACACACAGGGTTTGTCACACAGTTGCCCTTACCAACACACATTGACACGACCAGTTACAAACGGACATAGATAGACACACACACAAACACTGCCATTCATAACAGATTCACTCTCATCTGCCCTGGGAAAGAAGCTGCTTCGTCAGGATATTCTCTACTGTGATTCTTAATGGTAATTTTAAGAAATGTGTTTGTATAAAAAAGAACAAAACAATATATTTACATATGGCAAGAGGATATCCTTTTATTATGAAGTACAAGTCCAGGGAGGGGCAAGTGGGGATGCCTATGCTGTTACCCACTCTTTTAGTTACTCATATGTTTAATTGTTTCTAGTTAAGTCAGTGTACAGATGTGTGAAGAAATTGGTCCTGTTTTATAATTGTTGCATCTCCTTCACTCAGCACTAGTGATGGGGGAATTTATTCACCAGGCGCGAATTCGCTGCGTGTTTTGCAGTCAAAAAATGTTGACGCTGGCAACAATGTGGACAAATCGTGGCATAGCGAACCGGGACAAATTTGCCCATCACTACTCAGCACAGATCATGTGGCTGCACAAGATGATTTTGGGAATTACTGTATATATGGTGCAGTCAGCTATTAAATAGTTCAAGCCCCTTGGCTGGCACATACATGGACCGATAACTCAGAAGTACTGGGCACCTTTTATTGGCCCATTTAAGGCCACCTTAAGAGTCTTTTGGCAGAACTGAACATTTCAGTACATTTTGAATGCAGTACCACTCAAAAGCTTCCAAAGGACATTTTAACTAATTATCCTATGCAGATGCTTTCTTTTTCCTCTCCTTTCATTCAGGTCTTTGCACCAACTAAAAAGGAAAAATTAATGGGGTTAAGGCTTAAATATAGTATATGACACAGTTCTTAGGAAATGGGGAGGGGAGTTAGTAGGGCTGACAGCACTCCTTTGTTAATGCCAATAACAGTGTTTTTTACAAGGAAGAACTGTAGATTATAAAGACACTTGTACCTCCTACTAAAATGTAAGAAGTTATTTGAAGTCACCTTGGAAGCCTTTGGTGACTTTGACAACCTTGTAAATTACAGTATAAGATACATTTTTCTCTATATAAATCTGCTAGCTTCTAGTAAAAGCTTTTCCTTAATAGTAGAGATGCTATACTAGAGACTGAATATCATTGCAGTATTTCCAAATAATTAAATTTTTTTAATGCATCACGCTCAGGACCAATGTATGGTTGCTGCTCAAAATACCCACTGAGGCACTTAGCCATAAATATAGGTGCAATTTAAAGTACTACCGGATTATATATAATAATACACAATATATATATATATATATATATATATATATATATATATATATATATACACACAGCACAAGGCCACTGCACATACTTGCCGATAGGTTACACACCCTGGTGCTCCCAGAAATTTGAATATACCGTATATACTCGAGTATAAGCCAACCCGAGTATAAGCCGAGGTACCTAATTTTACCTACGAAAACTGGGAAAACTTATTGACTCGAGTATAAGCCTAGACACAACTACAGCCCTGTCTCCAAGCAGCGCACATTCCACAAAAGCGATCCCCAGCGATCAACTGGACTTCTTGCAAAGTTGTTGGTGACAGAGAATTGCCAAATGGATTACTGTGTGCATTGTCCCACTGTCCCACTACCATGTGCAGAGGGTGCTGTGTGATATTGCCATCACTGTTAATCTTTCGTATAACCAACAGAGGGCGCTGTGTGATATTGCCATCACTGTTATTCTTTCATATAACCAACAGAGTACTGTGTGATTTTGCAGTCACTGTTAATCTTTCGTATAACCAACAGAGGGCATTGTGTGATATTGCAGTCACTGTTAATCTTTCATATAACCAACAGAGGGTGCTGTGTGATATTGCAGTCACTGTTATTCCTTCATATAACCAACAGAGTACTGTGTGATTTTGCAGTCACTGTTATTCTTTCATATAACCAACAGAGGGCGCTGTGTGATATTGCAGTCTCTCCCCAAGCGAACTTCTGGTATAGGAATGATTAAAAGTGACTGCAATCTCAGCGCCCACTGACTTGAGTATAAGCTGAGGTAGACTTTTTCAGCACATTTTGGATGCTGAAAAACTCGTCTTATACTCGGGTATATACGGTAGGTAAGTAGATACCGGTGCACACAAGGAATTTTTTAAATAAATCCTTCTTTATTTTAACGACGTTTCTGTCCTCTGCTGGGACCTTTCTCAAGATGAAAGGTCTTGAGAAAGGTCCCAGCAGAGGACCAAAACGTCGATAAAATAAAGAAGGATTTATTTAAAAAATCCCTTGTGTCCACCGGCATCTACTTACCTACAGTATATATATATATATATATATATATATATATACAGTATATATATTGCCCTGTTTCTTTTCTACCATAGGGCAAATGAAAGCACATTTAGGGGGTTATTTATCAAGGTCCAAATTTATCTGAGTATTTCTAAGTTAGAAATCCGAGCAACTCTGATCCTGAATGGACCCTATTTATAAATAAAAAACCCAAAAAATATATATATATATATATACAGTATATATATTGCCCTGTTTCTTTTCTACCATAGGGCAAATGAAAGCACATTTAGGGGGTTATTTATCAAGGTCCAAATTTATCTGAGTATTTCTAAGTTAGAAATCCGAGCAACTCTGATCCTGAATGGACCCTATTTATAAATAAAAAACCCAAAAAAAATAGGGTCAGGCAAACTTCAGAGCTTTCCCCTGAAAACTCCGAATTATTTGTGGTTTCTGTGCAAAAAGCTCAGAAATCTATGAAAAAATCTTAGTTTTTGGAGTTTTTTGTGCAGAAACCACAAACTCATTGTATATCGGTACGGACACCAGTATAGACACTGGGACCTTCCCCATTGACTTGTACAGGACCTCGAGAGCTTTTAGATGCCGGGGTTTTGGAGTTTTCAGACTCGCATTTTTCAAATTTATTATACCCCAAGGATGGAAAAGGTCTGAAACCGAAAATCCGGCAACTCAGACCTTGTAAATAAGTCAATGGGAGAGGTCCCTATGCTATTTGGAATTTTCTGTGGTCTATACTAGAATTAGCCCAAAAATCAAAAAGAAAAATAAGACTTTTTGCGCATAAATGCAAAAAAATCTGGAAATTCGGAAAAAAACTTTCAGATTTTCACTTGATTTTTTCGTGTTTGCCTTGATCCGATTAAATTGTGCTTTTAATAATAAATAAGCTCCAATCGTGAATTCTTGTTTTGTCAAACTTTTTTAATTAAAATATTCGATAAATTCGAATTTTGATAAATATGCCCCTTAGTGTCTACCCAAATTTATACATCTTTAAATGTACAGCTTAGTGTGTTTTTGTTATCAAACTACACTTCATTGTCATTTTAATTTCTTACAATTTTCTTTTTCTGTACTTAACTGATCAGTGATGTTTTCATGCAATAGCTGAACCTCTTCCCTTGTCCAGCAACTGCTAACATTAACTTTGTGCAACACTAACAGTGAATGTTGATTTACAGCCAATTTGTAATGGATCAACATAATATCAGAGTCTACCACAGCTAGAGAAGTGCATAAATAGTAATAGGCCATTAGTGTGCCTCTGCTGAAACTTGAGACTAATGCTTTCTCTAGTCAGGTGATTTCCTTCAGCCCTATCTCTCACATTCACACAGTGTTTTCCTATGCTACACATACAGTTGAATAGCTAGGCTTCTTAAATGCTTAAAAAACAATTCCAAAAATACACGTTTTCGAAAGAGAAATATATCCTTACTTTGCTCTTCTGTTTGCGTGCAGTTGATAGTTTGAATAAATGCACGCTTGCTTACTTATTTCTGTGACATTGTTTAAATGCTGAGTATTCTATCCATCAGATGCTAAAAATATAAATTTGAGTATTTTGTAAAATGTTAGTGGTAGCCATCTCTGATATTGTAACTAAACACTGAAGACCTGTTTTTTCTGGTTGGATTTTTGAAGGGTAAAACACAATTTTTTGAAGAGGAAAAAACCCTAACATTTTTGGCGCTTTATTAAACCCTGAGGCTGATAAAATTCTGAATTAAAAAGTAATCCATCTCAAACCTGTTGAGGTCATGTAGAAGTCCATGGCAAATGTTCCATATACAATTGGAAGATATCATGATGTGTGCTTGGTTACGTACAATCATCAGTTTTCGGGTGTCAAATTCAAAAAAATTGTATGATACGGATATTTTTTTCATGATTTTATATATGTATTTTCTTACACACGATTTTTTCTAGTAAATTTAATGATAAATATGGTGAAAAAAGTGCATGGGAGTTTGGTTGAAGTTGTTTTAAGAAAATAGTGAGAAATTTTCGGTTTTAAGTAAACAACCCCCTGACTGTGTATACATTTATGCTTCTTAAAATATAGATTGATCCTAAAGGACAAGCTAAAATCTTTGGGGTGGCAATTAGAATTATATAGAATGTGCCACCATCTAACGGTTAAAAAAGGCTACATAGCATGCACATTGTTAAGTGGCGGTGGAATGTTGGTAGTTGGATGTAATATGAAATGGCTTAAGCAACTTGATTAAAAACCCATTGCTATAAATGACAAAATATATTTGTAATTATATTAAGACTCTTAAAAAGTCATTTATGTGACCCCAGGAGGCAAATTCAAGAGCAGTAAGGTCCACAGAATGCATCTTTGTAGCAGTCATTCAATAAGGATAACAATCTGGGGCTTGCTAGATTCAGAACCTTTAGATGCAGAGTGTATCACTGGGATGTAGTGGTGTATACCAGATGCTTCAGTTAAATATGTTTTACATGTATGCCAATTATCAAAAGCCATTGATCTGTAACCCATAGGAAATTTTAATTGTTGGCAGGCATCACTCCGGAACACCAAAGTCCTACTCCTGCAATGCCCGCCTGCAATTACAATTTCCTGTGGATTACTCTACAATGCCGAAGGTCTGGGCCATGAGCACCTTGACCCACCGTTAAAAGCGGTAAGCTTACACATATACTGTATGTCCAAGGACTTTAGCTTCTTTTGAAGAAGCTTCTTTAGCTTCTTCAAAAAAGTAAAATGCCCAAGAAACAATATGGAATGCAGCCCCATCTATTTCTTAATTTCCAGATGACCCCCCACACATGCCAAAATGTCAACTGAGGTGATTAGCTCTTACAGAATAGTTTTTTTGTGATGCCCCACACCAAGAAAGGGCTCTACAAATATGACCACAGTGATCAAATGTCTCACACTATATTTATATATATATATATATCTCACACTATATTTATGTATATTTATCGCCACAGTCCACTAGAGTGAAATTCCGAAAAAAAACTCCATTCATTTCTAACATTTTGAAAGTCATATTTATCAAAGGGAGAACTTTAACTTTCATCCATTGATAAATACTCTTTTAAAAATCCCATAGAAATTAGTTTCATAGAAACGTCACTCTTTGATAAATACACCCCTATGTGAAGCCAGCATAACAGTTTAAATAGTGTTGAGAGAGGAAGAAAAGCCAAGTAAATTGATGTTATACTGTGTCAGCGTAGTACTGTGATTAGTTTTGAGTCTGAAATTACACTTACCTTTACATCATTGGCTTTCATCCTAGTTCCCTCTTTTCCTACAAAAATATCATCTATGTCCACAAGAATATACCTTTTCAAAGACAGCGTTAACCTTTTATTTGTTAGAAAGGAAATAGCATCAACAAAAATTAGCTTGTGCAGCCAAAAGTTTAAGTTATTGCCAAAAAATACTCTTTGAATTCCGTCATGAAGACCCAAATCATAAATAACTGTAGCAAACATAGAAAGTTTGGATAGCTGAGCAGGTTCTCCAACAGGCATTTTCACTTTTGTAAAAACTACAGGTTGATAGAATGAGTTATTGACTTCAAAAACTGTCCATTCATTTCCAAATAATTGCCCTTTTCCAGTGTTTGAGGACTTTGTTATATGAAGTAATGATGTGTGCCGATTAATACAACAGTTTTTGACAGCCATGTTGCTGTTGACTCTAAAGGAAAACCCTTTTGGATGGAAGCTCTGGATGTTATTTTCATTGCCCTTAAGGAAACCAATGATGCTGACTCCATACTGAAGACAATATTTATCCAGAAGATCTTTGTTCCACATATCCATGTTAACATATTTCATAAAGTTTTCATATATTATAAGTGCATATTTTCCAGTATGGTTTTCTGTAAGATGAGGAAGGTCTCCTTTTCCTTGAGCAATTTCTGCATGAAATTTAAATCTGCTGGATTCTAGAACACTTATGATGTCTTGTCCAAGTTGAGAGTATTGACTTTCTATAAACACTAGAATAAAGGGTTCTGTCCTTAAAAAAACAGAGGGCCGTCCAGTCTGTCCTCCCAATAGTTTATATGGTAATGAGTCAAAGTCTCGACAGTCTACTTCCACTGATACTTCTGAAAGGTCATTGTCCTGTTTATAACCACTGTACAAATAATATGCTGAGATTACAATGCTTACCATGCAAAAAGTGGAGAGCAGAAGGACTGTTCTCTGAAAATGTCTGCGAATTTTCATAATATAATTCATTATTGAAAAGTCTCTTAGCAAGAATGGTCAGTGAATGAACAGGTCTTAAAAACCCAATCCAGTGCAGGTAAATAATTTATGTAACCATTGCAGCACCACTGTTGATTCCCAAATCACTTCAAAGAATGCAAAACCTAAAATAAAGGAAAAAAATCTCATGTTATTAACATTAATGATATGGTTGAGTTGATTCAATTGATTAAAGCAGTTTATGTCTAGACAGAATATACTGCCCGATAATAAATGTTTTGCAAAAATGTCTCATACTTTTATAATATACTGGAATACTGATAAAGGGTAACAAAGAAGTTGAGTGTGATCCTATATGTGTTCAGTGGTATTTGCACATGTTGGGGCACATTTACTATGGGTGGAATTGAGGGTTAATTAACCTGTGATATTCGACCCTCGAAGTAAAATCCTTCTACTTTGAATATCGAAGTCAAAGGATTTATCGCAGATTCTTGAAAAACTATGAAATCCTTCTAATCAGATTTTCCTTCGATCAAAAAACCCTTAGAAAAGTAATGAGGAAGGTCCCCATAGGCTAACATTTTAGCTCGGTAGGTTTAAAGTGGCGAGGTATGTAGTCAAAGTTTTTTTTAAAGAGACAGTACTTCGACTATGGAATGGTCGAATAGTCAAACGATTTTTAGTTTGAATCGTTCTGATCAAAGTCGTAGTCGAAGGTCGAAGTAGCCCATTCGATGGTCAAAGTACCCAAAACAAAACTTCAAAATTCAAAGTTTTTTTACTTTGAATCCTTTACTCGAGCTTAGTAAATGTGCCCTGTGGTGTTAAATTCAACAGAATTTCTCTGAACTGGCTGCATATGCACTGGAGATGATTGGATGGAAGTGCTTAAGTCACAAGTTTACCTCACCAGGCCCAAGGGGCAGAAAATCCAACAATTTTAACAAATTTCCCTGTGGAAAACTAGCCAGATAGTAGAACATGTGAATGGTGAAATAGCACTTGTCTCTAGACTGTCCTCTTAAAGTGGACCTGTCACCCAAAAAAATTATTCAGAATCCTATTTTATCACATTAGTCAAGCAAAATGAACTTTAATTACACTATATAAATTATTAGAATCTTGTTTCCTTCAGTCTGGGAATTCCTAATTATAACAAGCAGGCAGGAGCCATGTTGGGGACACTGTTATTAAGACAAGCCTTGTATCATCTCAGAATCTTGTTTGTGCACCAGAATAGGGGACTTGAAGTCCATCCCCATGCCCTGGCTACACAATTAAACGGTGAAGAGAACGGGAGAATGTGGGGAGACCAGTGACATCTAGGAAGTGCTGAATGGAAAGTGAAAGCAGTTGTCTGCCCCGCCTCTATGCCTAGGCATAGAGGCGGGGCAGACAATATTTGATTGACAGCTGAGATTTTTAAATGAGTTTACAACAGTTATGAATGCTTTAATAAAAAATTGAAATTGGATTTCATGTTTAATTTGAAAAAGACTTTTATTATACAGATTTTTGTGTCTGCGTGACGGGTCCACTTTAAGGTATTGGTTGAATTATCTTTCAGAGATACAGCAACATTTGACAATGCATTTCTGGGCCAGAATATGACCAAAACACAATCTAAATCCACTATGAATTATGCTGGTTTTAATTTCATTTATTTCAATAGGCTGTACATGCTCAGACAATAAAACAGCTCAGTCAGAAACTGATCAAGCTGCATAAAAACATATTGTAGGTATATATATATATATATATATATATGTATATATATATATATATATATATGTGCAGGATCAGTATTCTATCGGGGGAATGTAATAAAAATCGCTAACGGAAAAACTATTCGCAATGCGAAAAGTTATGCCTTTTTGCGAACAATTTTGCTTTGTGCGAATTTAATATAGCTTTTGCGAGCCCGGAAACTGTTTAGCGACCACTTCCGACAGTGAAAGACCGTTTGCGAATTTTATAGTTTGCACCAATGCGCAGTCAATGTAATAAAACTTCTTACTGAAAAAGTCATTATGTTTGCTCCAAAAGATTACGACACCTTCAAGCACTTCTTATGAGTGCGCAATTAAAATTCGCAATGCGCAATTAAAATTCGCAATGCAATAACAGTTTAAGGAACAATATTACATTGCGAGATGTGGATTTTTAGTCTTATTGGTGCAAATTGTTTTGCTCTTTGTGACTTTTATTACATTCCTCTGCTAATGTTGGTACAACGAGACTTTCATAAGACCATAACAGAGAAATTGCATTTTGGATTACACTGATATTTTTAGTGTACACTGATTTGACACTGTTATTCTAACACAAACGATGTAACAACAAACATGGATACAAGATTTGTTTGCAATTTGTAGTCTTGCCTGACAGTATGATTCTGGGAATGATCACTGAACAGAAACTGAAATTTAGCCGAATGTTTAAACTGTACCCAATAAAACCATTTCTGATTATATTTCTCTATATCTTGTGTGGATGATGCTTTGTATCCTTCGAACCTTTCAATCTCAGAAATCTTCCGTAACCAATCCCGTAACCTGGGGTGAGTACGTTGTTTACAGTTTATGGGAACAAGAAGTTTAGCCGTGTCTAACAAGAATGGTACCAGAGATTTGCGATAAGCCCTAATTGAAGTGGAAGTATGGTGGAGAAGTATCTCCAGGGATTCATTAGGGACGTCCACATCCATGAGTTCTTTAACGACATCTCTTATCTGAGACCAATAATTTGTCAGACCCGGGCATCCGCAAAAGATGTGAGAAAGGGTCCCAACTCCTTCATCGCATCTCCAACACGAAGGTGAAAGTGTGCGATATATCTTGGCCAATTTAGCTGGAGTCCTATACCATTGACTTAACAATTTATAATTGAGTTCCTGAATTTTACAGCAGGTCGAAGTCGAGTGCGCTAAACGAACAATCTTTTCCCAATCTCTCTCCTCCAGTCGAACTCCCAACTCTGCCTCCTATTTAAGCTTAAAGATACCTTTCGGCGGGTCTGTAACACATAGAATGCATTGATATATGTAGGAGATCGTTCTATGTGGAGTATCTTTCGATTCCCAAAGAATTTCTACCTGCGTAGGAGGTTCAGTAGTCGTTAAATGCAAGCGTCGGGAGAATATAAAATGTCTCACCTGCTCTAACCGAAATATATCCATAGGAGATGGGGGGGACATTAGGAAACAGAACTTCCCATTGTGGGACTGTAGTGCCGAAAAGAAGAGATTGAATCCCCAAGTGTCTCCTCAAGGTCCATCCGACATAAGGGCGTGGATTTAATCCCGGGGGGAAAGTAGGGTTGCCAAAAATAGGTGTGTATCTAGAGGGTGTATGTATCCACTTTCCCGTCATGACTAATTTATCCCAAATTTGAAGTAAAAGCAGCTTAGAATCAGTTTTGTCAGTTATGCGTCTCTCAGTTGATGTCAACCAAGGTAAAGCTTTTTTACATTTTTGACTAAAAAGAAGGTTGCAACTGATGTATTTGATAACTGTTAAATTATCTTTACTATGTCTGTGATGTTACACATTGCACTAACTACAAGGATTTTATTTTGCATGCTTTATATATGCAGTTACTAGACAAGTTTGGGGGTTTCAATGTCATATATTTTCTATCCATTTCTATCTATCCGATTATCTATCTATGACTGAATTAAAAATAATTGGAAACAGAGAAGCAAATCAAAGAAAATTGGTTTCTATAGAAACTTACTAAACAACATATTTTCAGTGTGAAATTGACCTTTTCAGTGTACATTTCATCTTAACGGTTTATTACCATATTTTGTGCTGACGTGCACAGTATAAACACATTTCTTGAGTACTGGCAAACAGAGAAGCAACAATGAAACAAGAACAAAAAATCAAAGCCTAGTTCATATTCATGGGTTCAGATTTGTTCCATATTAAGCAATGGTCACTATGTCAAACACAAATCTGTTCAAATTAGAGAACACTTTTTTTTATAGGAATAGCTTATATAGAAGACATCTAAGAGATTTTTTTATCAAGGCACAAAATATGCATGTTTCTGGTTTCTTTTCATTTTGCCAAATTTGTCCACATATGGTGTTGGTGTAAGTCTACAAAAAAATTATTTAAGTACAGAAGTTTTATAGAAAATCTATTTATTAACAAGAGTATTGGAGAGAGCCATCTGTAATACTGTATGTGTGGGCTACTGCTCAAGACCCTAAATATATTACAAATAGAAAACAAAACATACAGTAGCAGTTCCACAAATTAACATTTTCTAATAAGACAAAAGTTTATACCAACAACATAGGTGTCTTGGTGGTACATTCCTAAGCTCCTCACTCATAATGAGTTTCATGCTATTGGGCACTCTATTACAGGATGGGTCACTAGCTGGCAAATTTAGTAGCACTGAACTTCGAATTTTAGCAAACATTTTGTTCTACGTGACAAAAATCACAAATTTTAATTTCTCAAACTTGAAATTTTGAGATGAATTAAATGCAAACTGAAACTCAAATATAAAATGTTGTCATTTGGCTAGTTCATATAGAAGACCATGGGAATAGTATGAACAAAATTCAAGCTATCTTTCAATTAAAATTTTCCAGATCAATATAAAATGTTTCAGACTCATTGAAAATTATGTGTTTTTTTTTCCAAGTTCAAGTTTTGATTTTGGGTTGTTTTTTTTTTTAAATAACTGCACATTCAAGATTATCGAATTTACAATTTTTTAAAGAAATAATTTATTAAAAATTAGATTTTAAAAAAAAATAAATGTGCCTCCCTAATACTTCCGCCATTTGAAATGGTATTAACTTTTGGGCTTACTGATTATATGCACAAATCCGAAATAAACTTTTTATAATGAATCTGTTCCCAGGGGAGCTTTGCCAATGAGGCGCGTTGAGGCTGTTGCCTCAGGTGGCAGCGCCCCACTAGGTACCAGGGGCGGCAAAAATGCCGCACCTGGAACTTTTAATTTCCGGATTTCGAGCAAAAATCCGGATTGTATGATTTTTTTAAATTATTTCCTAAATTGCTTAATTTTTTTTTTGTGTTTTTTCCTAAAAAGTACAAATTTTTCTAATTTTTCCCTGAAAAGCCCCAAATAGTCGGCTTTTCATTAATTCCAGAGCAGTCCACAGAAACTTCCAAATAGGACAGGCACCTCTCCTATTGACTTATATACCACCTCAGCAGATCTGAGATGCCAGATTTTCGGATTCTGACTTTTTGCAACATTCAGCTTTAATAAATCCCGAAAATTTTTAGTTTTTCCCACTAAAAACTTGGATTATAATGCCCAGTCATTGACTTTGTAAACATAATATCTCCATGCATAGTATGAAAGGATATTCACGTTTCCCCACTCACAGCAATTTTTTTATTTTTCTCGTGGCTGCTCTAACAATTATTTTATATTACTTATATTACTGGACTGCAATTAAAAGTAGTAGTCTGTCAATTTTTAAGCAAATTAAATACAATAGACCTACATGCTTGTATGCTATATAATTGCCTAATATAATGTCCTTAACTCACAGTTAGAGAGCAGGTATTTTACATTGCTGGTGCAAATTTTTGCTGGGAAATCTATTTTTATTAAATCTGGAAGAATTGTTTCATTACAGTAGCCTCTTTTATTTACATGGGGTCATGATTCATCTGTGCATATGTACAGGCTTTCTATCTGCTTATCAATATAATAGATTTCTCTTATGTTTCCATGGTTATCCACAACAGTATAAGTATCTTCATTTCTCCAGCCCACGTGGAATGTATTATGGTAACATGACAGCTGTGCTGACTGCTACTCATATGCTACTGTAGGTCACATATACAGTATAAGCATATGTTCTTTCCTAATACTAATATAAATGTATTAATCCTTTTTAAAGGCAGTGGACAGTAAGCTGTTGCTTGAAGCCCAGTAATTCATACATTGCTGCAGGAATGAACATACATTAAAGAAGGGGGCAGTGATTATTTTCTTAATTTCCGTGCAATCCTAGTCAAGTTGCTTTTCTCCCATTATTGAAAAAGAAACTGAAGAATAAAGACGTTACTAATACAGGTATGGGATCCGTTATCCCGAAACCCATTATCCAGAAAGCTCTGAATAATGGAAAGGCTGTGTTCCATAGACACCATTTTATCAAATAATCCGAATTTTTAAAAATGATTTCCTTTTTCTCTGTAGATATAATAAAATATAAATAATAAAACAGCATCTTGTACTTGATCCAAACTAAGATATAATTAATCCTTATTGGAAGCAGAGCCAGCCTATTGGGTTTATTTAATGTTTACATGATTTTCTAGTAGTCATATGGTATGAAGATCCAAATTACTGAAAGATCCATTATCCAGAAAACCCCAGGTCCCAAGCATTCTGGATAACAGGTCTTATACATGTACGTTATCCTGTAGCCTCATTCTTTTTCTCATTCCCTGGTAAGTTTTATGCTTATTTATAGGGCAAATTTGCACCTGGGCAGTAACCCATAGGAAGTAATCAGTGATTACATTTCTAGCTTTCACAGGTTCAAATAGTGTTAACACTAATTATAGATTCCATATGCTCAGAAGTAGAGCTTTTTCTGTCACATAAAAGCAGCAACTTTAACCTGGTTCCTCAGCATGGTTTGTCCCTTGATACTAATTAGAGGATGCTGGGAGTTTTGTATTACCTAGAGGACAAGGCTTGGAAATAGGTTCAATCCACTCCCTTGTTAGCCCACGTATGTGCATTCAGCATGTCAATAGCTTTGCACTCCACTCCCGCATCCACCTATAATTCCGGTAAAAGTATATTATAAGTTTGCCTCAGTTAAACTTTAAGGGGCACATTTACTATTGGTCGAATATGGAGGGTTAATTAACGCTCGATATTTGACCATCGAAGTAAAATCCTTCGACTTCGGATATCGAAGTCGAAGGATTTACCGCATTTCGCAGAACGATTGAAGGAAAAATAGTTTGATAGAACGATTAAATCCTTCAATTCGAAGGATTTTAATCCATTGATCAAACGATTTTCCTTTGATCAATAATTACTTAGAAAGCCTATGGGGAAGGTCCCATAGGCTAACATTAGTGCTCGGTAGGTTTTAGCTGGCGAAGTAGCTAGTCGAAGTTTTTTTTAAAAGAGACAGTACTTCGACTATCAAATGGTCAAATAGTCGAACGATTTTTAGTTTAAATCGTTCGATTCAAAGTCGAAGTCGTAGTCTAAGTAGCCAATTCGATGGTCTTGGCAAAAAAAAACTTTGAAATTCGAAGTATTTTTCATTCTAATCCTTCACTCGAGCTAAGTAAATGTGCCCCTTAGTATCAGAGGGGGGTCAGCTGGTTGATGAAAACAAAATAAAAGCGCAGATTCTGAATTGATATTTTTCGTCTGTCTACACAAATAAGGAACCAGTTAATGAAGGTTTCCTTCTTAATAGTCCCAATTCTAGTAATACAACTAATGATGCATGGTTCACACATGAGGTAATTCAAAAGAGACTAGAACATGTTAAGATAAACAAAGGTCTGGGGCCAGATGGTATTCATCCCAGGGTACTTAGCAAGCTTAGCTCTGTGATTGCCAAACCTCTTTACTTAATTTTTCAGGATTCATTGAGGTCTGGCATAGTGCAGAGAGACTGGCGATTTGCTAATGTGGTGCCTCTATTCAAAACTATAGGCCAGTTAGTCTGACATCCGTGGTAGGAAAGCTTTTTGAAGGGTTGATAAAGCATAAGATACTGGACTTTATTGCAAATCATAATACTATGAGTGTGTACCAGCATGGTTTTATGTGTAATAGATCTTGCCAGACTAACTTGATTTCTTCTAAGCAGGGACCTCGATTCAAAAAAGAATCCCGTTCTCAGGGCTCTGTACTAGGTCTCTTGCTTTTCAACTTGTTTATTAATGACCTGGAGGTGGGCATTGAAAGTACTGTTTCTATTTTTGCAGATGATACTAAATTGTGCAGAACTATAGTTTCCATGCAGGATGTTGCGACTTTGCAGAGTGATTTGTCTAAGTTGGGAAACTGGGCAGCAAACTGGAAAATGAGGTTCAATGTTGATAAATGCAAGGTTATGCACTTTGGCAAAAATAAAATAAATGCAAGTTATACACTAAATGGCAGTGTGTTGGGAGTTTCCTAGAATGAGAAGGATGTATGTTTTTTTGTAGATCACAAGTTGTCGAATTCTGGGCAATGTCATTCTGTGGCTACTAAAGCAAATAAAATTCTGTCTTGCATAAAAAAGGGCATTAACTCAAGGGATGAGTTATAGGTTCCTGGTAAGGCCTCATCTGGAGTATGTAGTGCAGTTTTGGATTCCAGTTCTTAAGAGGGATATAAATGAGCTGGAGAGAGTGCACAGACGTGTAACTAAACTGGTTAGTGGGATGGAAGACTTAAATTATGAGGGTAGATTGTCAAGGTTGGGGTTGTTTTCTCTGGAAAAAAGGTGCTTGTAAAAGGGACAGGATAACACTTTACAAGTACATTAGAGGACATTATAGACAAATAGCAGTGGACTTCTTTACCCATAAAGTGGATCACCGTACCAGAGGCCACCCCTTCAGACTAGAAGAAAAGAACTTTCATTTGAAGCAACGTAGGGGGTTCTTCACAGTCAGGACAGTGAGGTTGTGGAATGCACTGCCGGGTGATGTAGTGATGGCTGATTCAGTTAATGCCTTTAAGAATGGCTTGGATGATTTTTTGGACAGACATAATATCAAAGGCTATTGTGATACTAAGCTCTATAGTTAGTATAGGTATGGATATATAGAATTTATGTGAAAGTATGGAGGGGTGTGTGTGGATGCTGGGTTTTCATTTGGAGGGGTTGAACTTGATGGACTTTGTCTTTTTTCAACCCAATTTAACTATGTAACTATGTAACTATTTATCCATGCACCAACATGCATGCAGTAGTGTTGTTATATTGTTTGTATATGTGTTACAAATGCAGTTGATGTAACTCACTAGTCGAGCCCTGGAATTGCTGCTATCTCTAATCTGAAGGTAATAACAGAGTTCCCCTAGCATCAGTTCATGTACTTTACATCAAATCAGGCTCGGTGGGTGCTTTGGTGCTATGGACATGTTTGAGGGCAAGTGCCTTTTGTGAATGGTGTCAATGCATGCTCAGTGTTGCATCAATTTATTGCTCATTGTTTGCTGGGGCATTGCCATATTTTGCTAGCAAGAGTTAATAATGCATTTAATAACCCCTTTGCAAATCATGGAATTAGCAACCAGCACACTCACAGGTAATGCAGCAAATTAAATATGCCACAATCACTACAGCATATTCTAAAAAGTTCATGTACAGAGAATATGCATTCAGTGGGAATATGTAATCTTTGAAATGATCTTGTTTTACTTTGGTATATTAGATAAAAAACAAGTATAAAATATTAGATTTTATGGTGCTTTTGTGGGTTAAATTCCCTGGGTCAATGACAACGGTAATGTTGCCACTTGCATAGAATTATAGGTGCTCTTCTACCATTCAGCTGATGCTGTAAATACAGAAGCTGAATTATATATTAAAGGGTGCTAAATTACTGATAATTAACATGTACAGGACTAAAGTGAGCGGAAACCAGTGGCCACATAAAAAGATTTCCCATTTAAGGAATTTATAATTTAGCAGCTCTATATTTAGCACAAGGCCATTATGTTGTGAAAATGTGATGCCCCGTGCATTTTAGCATAAAAATCTGCTTTGGTTGCAAAGCTACAAATTGACTCATGAACATCTTCATGCTTATTATTTATTAACATAAAACATAGCATCGTTTTCCAACATCTAAAAATTGATTTCAAATAATGCCGGCATCTCAGTGAGGTACACTATAACATAATGTTTATAACATTCACAAATGCAATTAGCAAATTATGAGCTATATTTCACTCAGCACTTTCAGCAGGCATAGGCTTTTTCAGTTGATTTAATATGTTAGATTTCTCCTTGGCTTCAAGCATTTAAAAGTACTTCTTAATTGCGCAATATATTTTTAACGAAGAATTCTTTTAAAGAAGGTTCCGTTTTACTAGGAATAAATGTAACAGTTGAATTCGTTCTTAGTGGCTTCAGTGAATACATTTAAAGGGTAGAGGGAGTTCTGTTTTAACAATGGCAACATTTACCCTAACCTACAAGCCTAGTGCTTTTGATTAACTGCATCTGGCAGCAAAATAAACTGGTACTAAATGTCATGCAGCTGGGGCAGGTTTTTACTATAAAACACACAAACAATCACTAATGTATTTCTGTAAATAACAGGAGCTTCTGGGTGTGCCAGGCCCTTGTATCCAGCACTTACTGTACCTCCAGTGCCTGGGCACTGCTGCAAGTGCCAGGGCACTTGCAGCAGATGCATTTCCAGTTAAACATAAATTTCTAACTTTGCCTCATAGCACTGCCCGTTGTGAAATCTTGTTGGGCAAATGAGTCTAGAGTGCTGTTATGGTACATTGGACAGGATGTCCAAGTACAGTTTGGAGACCTTCATCAGTTGATTTGTTATGCATTCCACACTGGCTTGCCAAGATATTAGTTGGAACTGTTGACAGCAAATCCAAGCATCAAAAATCAGGTTTAACATTTTGTCTAAGTAAATCCTGCTGTGAAATTGCTGCTAAAAATGTGCAAATTAATTGTGTTAGCCCCTGATTCACCCCTTATAGTTACACCACTGGATAAAATGATATTATTTGCATAAAGTGTACACTGCCTGTATAATCACAACCAATATTTTCTGTATGTTCCATGGATATAGGTCGCTTGTCAACTGGAAATGTTTGAAAATTGTATCGGCCTATCCACTACATCGGGCTCAACAACTGGGACAATAAAAAACTGCCCATGCTGCATATGGTCCCTCTTAAGGTTTCCAGCTGTTTGGCCCATGGCTCCATCAGTTGCATGTATTACAGGATTGGCCACGTACTATATGTATATATGATAACATCTAGCTGATCCATGAGAAAGATATATTTAGTATTTGATATTCTGCACCATGCGTCGCCAGGGAAACAATGACATGCCATTTATAAAAGAGCGATTTGGAAACACAGAATATACAGCTTTGGACCTTTTTCTATTTTTTTAAGGGAACCCCAAAGGAAGTAACCTTACAGTCAGAATAAGGCACACTTCATTGTTCTATAGCAGTACCTAGAGTACTTTGGGGCACAACACTCAGGGCAAGGTGCTCTGAGCCTATTTTTTGCATCTTGTGGAAATTATTTGAATTATTGGTAAATGAACCTTGAGAAAAAACTTCTTTGGGAACTCCAAGCAGGGGGGTGGGGATGACATCACGGTGGGGAGGGAATTGTCATGGCAGAACTGTGACATCAGGGGCTGAGACTATGATGCAGCAATTGGCAACTGCCCAATCACCATGTCAATCATGAGTCTTGTCTGGATTTCCTAATTTGGAAAACTGGGCAGGCATTTTAAACCTGGATAGTCCCTCCACAAACTGGGCTGTGTGGGACAAAACCAGACAAATGGCAATCCTTAAATTAGCCCTAAAATATGTATTGATGTTTATGTCTTAACCAATGGCCCTATTTATTCTATGAGCTACAAATGATGCTGAGGTGACTTGTATTTTGGTACAACACATTGTACTTAAATGAACTCAGGATCAGGATTTCTGAGCAGGCAAATGCTGATATAAATATTAATACGCATTCTAATTGCTGCTTTTTTTTTATATACAACTCTGTTTAGAATCTGGCAAAGGAAGTCTTTTGAAATGCTTGCTGTAATTACCTTTTCTTTTAAGCCATAGGCATAATGTTGAAATCACTTTGGATATTTATTGTTCTGCAGAAAAGTAGATCCAGGCAGCAATACCTCAATTTGCTTGGGAGATTTAATTTGCTATTACCCTGGCAGTGTACAGTGTATTTGTGCTTTCCAAAATTATTTTTTAAATCACGACTGCCTAAATTAAACTCAACTGACACTACCCATAACAAGGGAATTCCACGTAAATATGGCTGAAATGGTTAAAAATGAACCAAGTATGAAAAAAGCAAGCATATTTTAATAGAATAAATGGAAATTAGCCCAGTCAACTAGACCCTAGAAAGTTGCTTATAGATATAGTGATCGCAGGACATAAAGTGGTTACAGTGATTAGAGAAAAGGTTATTGCTACAGTATTTCATTGTGAGAGTTATGTTGAAAGGCAAGTCATTTATAGTAAAGATTTCCTTTAGATGATGGGCCTTCAATGTATTGCAGGGCATGTGGCGGTCAACAACAGCACTGCAGGGATAACAATTCATTTACAGAGAAATCACAGCAGTGGTTGTGTTTGCATAATAATGAAAAACTCATGTTCATTTCAATAAACAGTTTGCTTGCAAATGTAATGCCATAACTAAAGGCAAAATCCAGACACCAGTTGGACAGTGTCTAAGCTTCTGTCCAAATAATTACAGCATTCTTAGCTCTTTGTTAGAAAATCATTAATCCACCACTCCAAATGAATTGATTGCTTTGATGTTCAATCTCGGGTATCCATGTTGTGAGAGCTGTTATTTTCTCATGCACTGAAAAACCGGTAAACTTAGAAGCTAGTGATGCCTCTGTTTTCCTTTTTTCCATCAAATAAATCAGAGGAGAGGTTTTTAGGCATGAGTAAATTATTTTGCTTTGCTTTGCAGAGGAAAAATGTCTATAGACTACAATTAGGGACAGATTTATCAAGAGTTTAATTGAAAAGTCGAATTCAAAATTCAAATTTTTGAATTTATTAATGGTCAGAACTGTAAAATTTGACTAGGGAGTTATTCAAATTCGATTCCAGTTTTTAAAAAAATTCTAATTAAATTTTTGAGATTTATCATACTTTGGCCCTTTGATAACTCAAATTCGACTGTTTGCCACTTAACACCTTTAAGTCAATGGGAGAGTTCCAGGGATCAATTTGGAGTTGTTTGCAACCTTCCTGACATTCGAATTTTGTTCGGAGAAAAAAACTCGAATTGAGTTTTTAAAATTCAAATTGAATTCGATTCGAATTCTATTCGAGTTTTCAGGTTGATTTAATTCATCTTAGTTTAAAAAATGTGAATTTATTAATACATTTTGGTCGAATTTCGAATTTAGGGGACTTTCTAAAAACACACATGAATTCGACCTTCCGGTGATGAGAGAATCTGTCCTGTTTAGAATTGCAGAAAAATTCATGAAAATGCTAAAAAAATTGTGAAACAGTGAAAAATTTGCAAAATGCATTGAAGACAATAGGCAACAACATTTTTTATGCACAAGACTTTTTTCTCCTCTCTTCAAATGCATTAACGTAGCAACTTTGCAACATTTTTGTCTTGCTGACTTTTTTGGCGCAGTGAATTTTTGCTGCATTTTCACAGATCGAAAAATTAGGAATTTTGTTGAAAACATTTCCTCACTACTAACTAACTACAACGGATAGTAAAAAAATGTTGTGCAGTGTTGTCCCATGGTTTGAAAAACTGTAGACTGATAAATGTAATCTGATGTTATCTACTTAGGTTTTGCTAAAGCATTTGATACAGTGCCACACAAAAGGTTACTGGTTAAATTAAGGAATGTTGGCCTGGAACATAGTATTTGTACCTGGATAGAGAACTGGCTAAAAGATAGACTACAAAGAGTGGTGTTAAATGGAACATTTTCTAATTGGACCAGTGTTGTTAGTGGAGTACCACAGGGCTCTGTACTAGGTCCCTTGCTTTTCAACTTGTTTATTAATGACCTGGAGGTGGGCATTGAAAGTACTGTTTCTATTTTTGCAGATGATACTAAATTGTCCAGAACTATAGGTTCCACGCAGGATGCTGCCACTTTGCAGAGTGATTTGTCTAAGTTGGGAAACTGTGCAGCAAACTGGAAAATGAGGTTCAATGTTGATAAATGCAAGGTTATGCACTTTGGCAAAACTAATATAAATGCAAGTTATCTATTAAATGGCAGTGTGTTGGGAGCTTCCTTAACTGAGAAGGATCTAAGGGTTTTTGTAGATAAATTGTTTAATTCCAGGCAGTGTCATTCTGTGGCCAGTAAAGCAAATAATTCTCTTGCATAACAAAGAGCATTAACTCAAGGGATGAAAACAAAATGTTGCCTCTTTATAGGCCCCTGGTAAGGCCTCATCTGGTGTATGCAGTGCAGTTTTGGACTCTAGTCCTTAAGAAGGATATAAATGAGCTGGAGAGAGTGCAGAGACGTGCAACTAAACTGGTTAGAGGGATGACTTAAATTATGAGGGTAGACTATCAATTTGTCATTTGCCAGTCACAAATTTGCAGCGAATTTCCGCATTCGCGAATCTCCCACGAAAATCTTTGATGCGCGTCTGAAAAGTCGCTCACATCAAAATCGCTGCGTGTCAACACTATTTGAACAGCCATTGACTTTAATGCCAGCATCAAAATTTACATAAGTGACTTTTTGAACGCGAGTCCAAAATTGGACGCTGGCGTCAATTTAGATTTTTCACAGTTTTGCAAATTTTGCGGGAAATTTGCTAATTTTTTCAACGAATCGAAACGGGACAAATTCGCCCATCACTGGAGGGGACATGATTACACTTTAAAAGTACATTAGAGGGCGTTATAGACAAATAGCAGGGGACCTTTAACCCCATTAAATGGATCACCTCCCACAGATCACTCCTTTAGTTTAGAGGAAAAGGAATTTTATTTGAAGCATCATATAGTAATTGGTTCTTCACAGTGAGGGCAGTGAGGTTGTGGAATTGTCAGGACCTTGCGGCACTGAGGAGGTGAGTAGGGACCAAGGAGGAAGCTGGAAGCAACACAGACCAAAGTGAGGTATCCAAAGGGTTGGTCAGTTCAGGCAGAAGAGTTTCACAAACATTAGCCGAGGTCAAAATCAGGAAATCAGCTAAAAAAAGTAGAAGAATCGCACCTAGGAACATACCAAATTAGAATTTATTTTTGGGAAAGGATCCTGGGGCTCTGGTATCTCTTTAAGTTTTCTCTGCCATTTTACCCGAGGCATGAATATAAAAAAAGGTTTTATTGCCCTTGGCTGAAGGCCTACATGGTTATGTGTCAGCTGGAAGAGAAGAGCTTAAAACTGCCTTTCACTAACTTTAATGTGCCACAACTGGCAGTTCTTTGCCCAAAGATGCTGCAATGTAAATTTTCTGGTTTGGGGCTATCAATTCTGAAGCTTTCACTATACCTTTAATGGGAAGCTTTGGGGATGGTTTATCGTGCTTCCCTATTGGCGGAAGTACACCTGTGGAGTCATTGCCCTGTTTGACTTTAGGGGGAATAAACTCTCTTTCCGAGGCTGAAGTCACATGATGCGTTTTCTCTTTAAATATATCCCAGAAGGCAGAAAAACATTTGAAATTGCCCCTGCCATCTCCCATTGGCTGCTGAAATATGCCAGTGATGACAACACCTTCTTGGGCTCATTTATCAGCACTGGGCAAATTTGCCTGTGGGTAGTAACCCATAGCAACCAATCAGTGTCTAGCTTTTTTTCTGGCAGCTGCAATTAGAAAAATGAATGCAACAATTTGATTGGTTGCCATGGGCAAATTTGCCCAGTCTTGATAAATGACCCCCAATTTGTTGTTTCAGCCTTTTACAGAAAATATAAGAGAAAATATATCAAAGTTCTTGTTCCATAGACTGAATACACTTTGCCTTTAAATAATAATATAAATGTTGCTTTACATAAAGTTTGCTGCAACTTTTTACAGTCAAAATGCCTATCTATTTGACTGTCAAGTTCTGCATTATTATTTTTAAATAACTGCTCAAATGCTTTAACAACCGTATTTGTTCAAATGTGTTAGTGATCATTTTTACTCTTTTTGTCAATATGTTTCTGTGCATAAAAGTGATATTGTTAAACTGCACATTTCCTCCACAGAATTGCCACCCACATTTTCTATTTTATCCTCATGATTGTGTGACTCACTAGCTGGGTTACATAAATAAACCAAATGGGAAAACGAGAATGGAAAATATGTGAATGCTAATGAAATGGGCAAATGTAACTGAAATGTCTATTTTTATTGTACAGCTGTTGCAGTCATAAAATGTATACGTCAAAGAATATATATTAGCATATAAATAAATATATCAAATTACTGACTAGCAATAGGACTCCACTGGTGAATGGAGCTACTATCAATTAGAGTAACCCTTGATAAAGGGTTTAAGGACCCAAAACATGTTGTGTAGTGGCCTTGAATAAATATAACCACAGCATATTTTTGCTACTTTTGAGTGCTCTCCTCATTTAGTTATATATGGAGCTACTATCAATTTCCTTAATAAGTGAATATTTTGATTTTGGGAAGCAGTGGGGTGTCTACATGAGATTAAGGAAAACAGCACCAGAGAGAGTTTTGAGTTTTGTCACTTCAGCATTTTGTAGCTCTATTCATTTGAATATGAATTGTTTAATATCTCCTGTAGCACTTTCATAACATGCCGTTCTCTCTGTAAAATACTAGTTGGCACATTTTCAAGCTATTATTGCCTGGTATGAAAGGGAATTAGGAGCTTTTGGGCAATACCCAATCAAGTGAATGGAGAGGCAATTTTAAGGGGGTTATATATTAAAGTCAAAATGCCAAAACTTGAAAAATTCTAGCTTTTTTAGTATAATTATTTTTTACTTATACCCCGAGGATGGAAAAAGTCTGAATCTGAACATCAATGAGAGAGAGAGGTCCCTATCCTATTTGGAAGTTTCTGTGGTCTGCGCTGGAATTAGCCTGAAAATACGACTATTTCTGACTTTTTGGGCAAAAATCAGAAGAATTCTGGCTTTTCAGAAAAAAAAACACAAATTGTACGATTTGGAAAAAACTCAGAAAAAAATTGTACAGTTAGCGGCAGATTTACATAGGGTCGAATATCGAGGGTTAATATCGAGGGTTAATTAATCGATTTGAAGGATTTTAATCCATCGATCGAACGATTTTTCTTCGACCTAAAAATTGATAGAAAGCCTATGGGGACCTTCCCCTTAGGCTAACATGGCACCTCGGTAGGTTTTAGGTGGCGAAGTAGAGGGTCAAAGTATTTTTTAAAGAGACAGTACTTCGACTATCGAATGGTCGATTAGTCGAACGATTTTTAGTTTGAAGTCGTAGTCGAAGGTTGAAGTAGCCAATTCGATGGTTGAAGTAGCCAAAACAATCATTTGAAATTCGAAGTTTTTTTATTTTATTCCTTCACTCGAGCTAAGTAAATGGGCTCCCTAAAGTTTATTAGTTTAAAGTTTATTTAGTGTATTACTATAGAAAATAATTTGGAATTATTCCCTAAAGCGAGGTCCCTTTTATGTAGCTGCATTTCTACAAATAGGATCTTGGTGTATATGGGAGCTGAAGGAATTGTTTGCTTTTCAAGGTTTTGCAGAGTTGTTATGAATTGTTATTTTTGATAAAACCACCTAATAATGGAGAGACAAGTCTGAGGCTGGGACAGTGAATCTTTTGTTGCTGTAAGAATTAATCATACTAGGAAGGGAGTCTGGGGTGGCAGGAATATAGTTACATTGTTACATAGTTAAATTGGGTTGAAAAAAAACAAAGTCCAACAAGTTCAACCCCTCCAAATGAAAACCCAGCATCCATACATAGACCCATCCCTACTTTTAATTAAATTCTATATACCCATACCTATACTAACTAGTACAAAGAGCTTAGTATCAGAATAGCCTTTGATATTATGTCTGTCCAAAAAATCATCCAAGCCATTCTTAAAGGCATTAACTGAATCAGCCATCACAACATCACCCGGCAGTGCATTCCACAACCTCACTGTCCTGAATGTGAAGAACCCGAATTGTTTAAGTATATGGTTGTACCTCTGTTTGGTCACTAGAGGACTCTGGCATGCTCAAGACCTCTACTTTATTGGCCTCTACTTACAAGTTGATTAATATAGTCCATTCCTCACTGGCTTCCAGGCCAATTGGTATCCCATAACTTTGTATGGAAGAAGCATACCTACCAGCAAATGCCTTTTAATCCATTTATTTGCAGCAGAAACAAAGAGCACAAGCTGGGATATCCCCCAAAAGGTATGCTTCTTCCATCCTTCCTTTGAACGTATGCATATGTTGTTTTTTGTTATCCCGACTCTACAAAAATAGACCAACCCAAGTAATCAATAGAGGAAGAATAAGTTAATGAATGGAGTTTTGTGTTAGAAATATTAGAGCCTGACCCTCCCCCCAATGGGTTTTACTCTAACAGGTGAAAGGAAATTCTTAGTTAAGCCCCCTTAACTTTTGTTTCTTTGCAATAACTTCTTTGCACTCACAAATGTATATGGCCCAAGACAAATGTATCTGATCAACAGTTGTGTGCTCACTTGAGATATCAGTAATTTAATGAATTATTTAATTCACCCAATTAAAACTGGAGAAAATTGATGTATTTCCAATACTAAAAAAGGGATTGATGGGCTTTTAGCCCGGTAAGTGAGGAGGGGACTGTAGGGCTGGTTAAAAGAGCATATGTTAGGCACACCCTGTGAGTATAAACGCTTACCCAATACCCTAGGCTGATGCTCATGTTAGCAGAAAGATGCCCAATATACTTTTGTGCAATCACCATGGAGCAATCTTTTTCCACATATTTCTTCTTCATGCTGGGTGTGCAAGAGCAGTGAAAAGCTGGCTTTTTCGCTCCACTTTGCATGCATTGGCCCAGGGCAACAAAGGAAAGAAAAAGAGGATCACTATGTGGCACTTGCACAGAAGTACCCCAGGTCATACAGCTTTCTGCTAACAGGTACAGGGACCCAAGGTATCAGGTACGTGTGTTCCTAACATTTCGCGCGCAAGAATTGATGAGTAAAATTTTTTGGCAGGCATGGATTTGTGCCAACATTTCACGTTTCAGCCATTGACAAATATTTTTGTAAAGCCAAGAGAAAATTTTGCTGTGCAAATTTCACTATGAAAAAAACATGTTACAAAACTGCGCCACAAAAAACAACGATAAACCTCACAGTGTTTTTTTGCTCATCACTGCTACCTACTGAGCAAATAACAGCCCACATAAACAGAAAATAAATGCCTATTGCCTACAGTCTAGTTTGTAGGGAGAAATTGCCATGAAAAAAACATCCATTGACTCCAATGTATTTTAAGCAAAAGACTTTCTTCCTTTAGAGAGCAGTACCATCAGCTGAAATCATCATGGGATTGTTTGATGCTGTTAAGGGCATACATTCACAACTCACAGCCATAGGCTGCTAGTTAGTGGCATGAGCTGTAGGTTACCTTACTATACCTAATGAGCTTTTAGCCAGCTTTCATGATTTTGGCAGAATCCTTTGACCTGTTTACAGGCAACTTGCCAAGTGTTAAGCATGTACTTATATTAAATTACCTTCTGTCCTTGTGCCTTAATATGGCATAGAATTATTTTACATATATTATACAGCACACAGTATGTTGTTGGTCAGCACAGGAATATCAGTGTAAAAGTATTACTTTCTTATTAATCAAAAAACTACAACATACTGAGCTTGTATAATACATTTCATTAATTTTGAACTAAAATGCAGCTTCTTTTGCCAAAAAAATGTTAGGAAGGGACAGTAAAATGTCATTTCGAAAATTCTATTTATCAAGGCAGCATCTGGATAGAAAAAACTAGGCAGCACTGAAAGAATGTCATAATTAAGCTGCCAGAATCTTGTTGGGATTGTAGGATGATTCTGCCAATGGCAGATTTTTTTCACAAGCCATCACAAACCTGCTGCTGCTGTAGATACATGTGCTTCTTATCTTAAGTACCAGTAAGAAATATTGTTTAGACAGCTAGCAATCAATCAAAGTGAGAATAGACTATGTTCTCCAGAACAGCAGTGATTAAAGTCAAATTATAACAATGTGTATTAATTCTGAGGATTTCATTGTCTGAAATGCTGACAGCACGTCACAACCCATCAACGGAATAAGAGATTTACAGAATACACTAATCATTTATTAATGTGTTTTATATAATTATATAAAAAAGGCATATCACCTTCATCAAACAATATTATATAAAAAGTGCTGTGCAAAAATAATTGTAACAATTCCTTTTTTTTTAGTACGACAGCCATCAAATATCCAGGGCTGCTATTATTGGAGTTAACAGGAAATATTTTAAAGAATCCAGGACATATATGTTCTTGTTGGGAGGCCACGGTCAGACTGGGTTTTAGAGTATTTCCTAGTGGGCCCTGGCTTTAGGGACCCTAGTTTTGGAAATACCCATTAGCATTTTCTTCTTACCAAGATACGTTTATATATAATCTATATTTTTTACATTTGTCACTGGCTCAGTGTAATTGTTGTGAACGCGGCCCCTGGATGTCAAGTTCTCTGATGGACTTTCAAGACCCAGTCTGACACTTTGGGTGACTCCGACAGTATTCTTCCTAGCAGGGACCCTTCAGCCCTTCCAGTCATGAGCAGACACACAGTGGATTAACTACCAAAGTCTGTTTCCTCAAAATTATGAGCAGTGGGGGGGTCACAGGTGACCAGCGTTAATGTGCGGCGGGGGATTGAGGATGACTTGTGAGTATGTGTAGTGGAGAATTGTGGATTGCCAGTGATTATGTGCAGAGGGGGCCTGAAATAAATATTCATGGGGGGCCGGGCCCCCAATGTTACACCCCTGCAGACAAGGCAATATTTGGGTTGGGTTTATAAGATTAGGTTTATATTTGCTGACAGTGTTTGAGGTATAAATAGTTCATTAGTGTGCTTCCTCAACCTAACATTTGTTTTGCTGAAAAAATCCCAGCCATTCTTCTTGTCAGCAGTCCTTTATAAACCACTAAATGATCCGCCAGTAAGAGCAGATGAAATCTGTCAGTGACTCACTCAATATCTTGGGCTAAATCATTAAATACATTAACAACTACAGAAGAAAAAAAAGGCTGCCTGTCAAATTTATCTGAGTGGATATACATTGAAAATTGTAGTTTCCCTTAAAAATGAAACAGCTACAGTATATTCCCATCTTTAACAAGCAATGTGATTTACTTGTGCAACACCCCAAAGGTCCAGAGTCAAAAAATACCTCCAAACACTCCTAGCCATGTATACTAGTGATGTGGGGACCAGGTCAAAACCAGGTGTGACCGTGGGTTCGGGCAGACACTTACAGAAAGTATTTAGGCTGTGGACGGGTACAGGCTGATTTCTTCCTGCTGCCCTTCCCGCAACTTAATGGTGCTGGTATATAACTCAAACAGACCCAAGGGTTGGGTTGGGCATGAGTTCTGAGTGGCCAGTTAGAGTTGGGTGTGAGTCTAACCGCATATCACTAATGTATACTAGGTTTCTTCTAATTTAGTATAGTAGACATTGTATAATTTGGGAACCATTTTGGTATAGGTATGGGACATGTTATCCAGAATGCTCAGGACCTGGGGTTTTCTGGATAACGGATCTTTCTATAATTTGGATCTTCATTTCATAAGTCTACTAGAAAAGCATGTACACATTAAATAAAACCAATAGACTGATGTTGTTTCCAATAAGGATTAATTATATCTCAGTTTGGATCAAGTACAAGGTACTGTTTTATTATTACAGAGAAAAAGTAAATAATTTTTCAAAATTTGGATTATTTGACTATAATGGAGTCTATGGGAGACAGCCTTTGCATAATTTGGAGCTTTCTGGATAATGGGTTTCCTGGTTAACAGATCCTATACCTGTATACTTCCATTCATATTTTCTTGATTTAATTATCTCGGAAGATAATTAAACACACTCATATAACACTAATTAACACTCATCTATTTATATGCTCTTATAGGGACTTCCAAAACTCCAGATGTTTGCAAATTTTGTAAGGGGATACAGGGGGAATTGAGTTCAGAAAATGTAAAATGCTTTTGGGCAATGAAATATGTGTCGTTAGAGCATAAATCATTCGCAGACACCTTTGCAAACATTAGCGAACATTTTTCCATCCTTTTTGACCAACAGACCTCAGCCATTTGGTTGCAAACTTTGCAACCAAACAGTTAGGGTCTGACCACACGTGCAGATTCGGGGAGATTAGTCTCCAGGCGACAAATCTCCTCTTCTTCGCGGCGACTAATCTCCCCGATATACCTTCCCCTGCCTTCCACCAGCTAAAATGAAAATCGCCTGGGGGCAGGCACTCGGAGCGTTTCATTTTCCAAAGTCGCCCATAATGGACAGTACTTCTCAATTATGGATTCCACCAAAACACCAAGAGATGAGTGAAATATTTTACCACATTTTTCCGGTGAAAATTTGTTGAAAAAAAAATGTGTGTACTGAAATTGATTGATATATAGGTATATTTTGGTGAGATTATGACTTACTCTAGATCCTGTATTTTGAGAGTGTTATAGTCATTACCACAAATGAATATTGTATAACAAAGCTGTATTTAACTATGTATGCTTAAACTGGAAAACTGGGCAGAAAACTGGAAAATGAGGTTCAATGTTGATTATGCAAAAATAATATAAATGCAAGTTATACATTATTTTTTTTTTATTTGAAAATTTTTATTATCTTAGAAGAGAGAGAAAGTCTTACAAACATAATAATACCACATGTATAAGTGGTGCATTTACATTATCTTAGATTGGCACAAAAAATTTTTGCAGGCATTGTTAAAAACATTACTGTGTGTGAGCAGTAAACCTCTTTATTGAACATAGAATCCTATAGTTGACTTTATTGGTGCTGTCGTCATGTGCTCAGCCCGTAATATGAGGAAAGTAATGGCCAATCCACTAACAATGCTTTGTGTAGTTCCAAGAGGGGAAGAAAAATGAGAACAATAGAGATAATAGTGTGGGAAAAATAAAGGGGGAGAGAGTGAGGGAGGGAGGTCAGAGGGTGAGAGCAGAGGAGCCAAACCATTGAGTCAGTTTGAGTCTGATTGGGTTGTCTCGAATTCAGCCCAGGGGAGCCATAGCAGTGCATTTTTGTATTCTGTACCTTGCAGAAATGCTCTAATGGTTTCCATATTCCGTATCCATTGCACTTTAGAGATAAGGGCCTGTTGGTTTGGTAAGTAGGTGCTCTTCCACTTGGCGGCTCTCAGCGTCTTCGCTGCCGTGAGTATATGTGTTGCTAGCTTATTAGAGTCTGAGGTCCGCAGTGCTGTAAGAGGTAGACCCAAAAGGAATGAAAAGGGGTCAGGTTTTATGGAAAGTTTAAAAATGGCAGATAGGGTGTGAGCCACCATGTCCCAAAAGTCCCTAACAACCTTGCAGGTCCACCACATGTGGTAAAATGTACCCCGCTCACTGCATCCTCCAAAACATAGTGAGGGAAGGCTGTTACTGGAGAGGTGGGCCAGCTTTGAGGGAGTGCAGTACCATCTGTATATCAGTTTATAGGCCTTCTCCAGTACTATGGTGCACACCGACGTTTTACCAGCCTTATCCCAAATTGTTTGCCACTGTTCCTTGTCAATTGACGCTTGTAAATCACTCTCCCACTTATTCATATACGGTTGTGCCAAAGTGGTATTATCCTCCGCGAGCCGGTCGTATATTATCGATATCAAGTGAGCAGTCTGATCTGAGTTGTTGCACAGAAGTTCGAATCGAGTGGGGGCTGGTACCAGAGTGTTGCTCTGGAAGAAGGTTTGGGTTACAAAATGAGGTATCTGTAAGTATCTAAAAAACTGGCTGTTTGGAATTTGGTGATTGTCTTTAAGGTCTGAAAAGGTACGTATCTCTTGCCCTGTTACCAAAGTTGAGCAGAGATGTGCTTTATAATCTATCCAGGGGAGAAAATCCTTAGTTTCTAACCCTGGAGGGAATTTTTTATTTCGTAAGAATGTGCAGAATAATGAGTTGCGTGAAGATAGATGTAGTTTGTCTCTATATCTATCCCAGACTTGTAAGGAATGCGTCGTTGTGGGGGGAAGGTGGTTAGGAATGTCTCTATCTTTCTCCAGTATCCATATAAACTGATCCAATGTCATAGGGGTCAGGCTCGTGTTTTCAATTTCTAACCACGGCATGATAGGAGTTCTGTGCATCAATACTACTTCAGATAATCTTGCTGCCATATAGTATCGGAATATGTGTGGCACTCCTATTCCTCCTATATTTTTTGGTTTTGTAATTATGTCCAGTTTTATTCTAGGTCGTTTATTATCCCAGATGAAATTCGTGATGGCCTTTTGCAATGAGTTAGCTGCCCTTTCCGAAAAGTATACTGGGAGAACTCGAAATAGATATAATATCCTGGGGAGAAGTGTCATCTTCACCGCCGAAATACGGCCAAACCAAGATAGCCCATATTTGCTCCAAGTTTGTAAGCTTGATTTTAAGGAGGCCAGTAGTGGAGCATAATTATTGTCATACAAGAGGTCATATTTGGCGGTTAGATGTATCCCGAGATATTTGATCGCCTGTTCTCGCCAATGAAAATCAAAGTTGAGCTGTAATAGTTTTTTCTCCGTAGGATGCATCTTTATTGAGATTGCTTGCGATTTAGAGTGATTAATCTTGAACCCAGAGATGAGGCAAAATTGGTCTAACAGATCGTTCAGATGTGGTAATGAGGTTTGTGGTGAGCTTAAGGTAAGAAGAATGTCATCAGCGTATAAACTAATTTTATGGTCTGTCTCACCTACCCTGATGCCCGTAATTTGCGAATGGTTTCTGATGGCGTTGGCTAGGGGCTCCAATGAGAGGGCAAACAGGAGAGGGGAGAGTGGGCACCCTTGTCTCGTTCCCCCTCGTATTCTGATCTCCTCCGAGAGATGTCCCATCATTGTGACTCTGGCCGATGGGGCATTGTAGAGCTGTTGTACACCACGTAGGAAGGGAAGTGGCAAGTGTATCTCCTCTAATATCGACATCATATATTTCCAGTTCAGCCTATCAAAAGCCTTCTGAGCATCCAACGACAGCAACATAGCGGAGGGTGATTGTTTCTGCGCGAGATAGGTTAAAGTTATTGCTTTCCTGACATTGTCCCCCTGCTTGCCTACCTGGGATAAATCCCACTTGATCAGGGTGTACTAGTAAGGGTAGATGAGAGGCTAGTCTGGTGGCCAGGATTTTTGCAAATAGTTTCATGTCCACATTTATCAAGGATATTGGGCGATAGCTCTCGCAGTTTAGTGGGTCCTTACCCTCTTTGTGTATCATACAGATAGTTGCCGCCTGCATGTGAGGTGTAGGAGGACGACCGTCTAGGAAAGATTGGTAAAGTGTGACCAATTGAGGAGACAGGATGTCCGCAAATTGTTTATAGTATCTAGCCAAGTAACCATCAGGGCCCGGGGACTTGCCCGATTTGGCGTTTTTGAACGCTTCTTGAATTTCTTCTTGTGTAATGGGGGCCTGTAGTTGGTCGTGATGCGTTGGCGAGAGGGAGGGTTTGGTCCAGTCTGATAAAAAGGAGGACTGCCTGGATTGCGTTGCCAAGGGGGCTTTATCATCTGAATACAGCTCTGCATAAAATGTGCGGAACAACTCTGCTATCTTGACCGTGTCTCTCGTAATATGTCCCCTTGAGTCCCGCATGGCGTGTGTTGCAGTTTGGTCTCTCAACTTGCGAGCCAGCATGGTGTGAGGTTTATTGGCATATTCAAAGTATTTCTGTTTGGTTCTGTTTAAGGCAAATGCCAGGAGTTGCGTCAGCTCTGATCTCAGTAAGTTAATCCGTTGTAGGATGGCTTGAGTGGGATTTACTTTGTGCTGTAAAGACAAACCGTGTAACTCCTCTGTTATGGAAGAAACCTTCTTGAGTCAATCTTTTTTTGCCCTAGAGGCTATATTTATAAGAGTCCCCCTCACCACCGCTTTGTGGGCATCCCATCTAACCGCTAAGGAGGTGTCCATGGGGTCATTTTCTTTGAAGTAATCTGTCAAGGTTTTTCTCACGGTTGTGCAAGTCTCTTGATCCATAAGCAGCGAATCGTTCAGTTTCCAGGTGCCTCTACCTCGTATGGCATCCCACCGATCAAAGATAGCCTCTACCATCCCATGGTCCGACCATGTTATATCATGTATATCGGCTCTCCCCGCTGCAGCGACCTGCGTCGAATTGGTGAATAAGAAATCTATACGTGAGTATGAATTGTGTACTGAGGAGAAGTAGGTATAGTCTCTGTCAAGGGGATGTCTCTCTCTCCATATGTCCACCATAGCCAGGTTTTTCAGATGTTTTGTTAGACGTTTGGTATCTGATGAGAGTTCTAGGGGTTGTTTTGCCGTCAGAGTATCCCTGGTTCTATCCAAATTGTTATGCAAAATTGTATTAAAATCGCCCCCAACTATCAGTCTGCCCTCTTTTACATCTGCTAATTTTTCAAAAAATGTAGAGAAAAACTTCGCCTTTCTTGTATTTGGCGCATAAACTGAGGCTATTGTAACAATCTGGTTTTGCAACAGGCCAGTAACTATAACATAGCGACCCTCCTGATCTATGAATTTTCTCTGTAATTGGAATTTCACGTGTCTGTGGATAAGAATTGCCACTCCTTTCGATTTCGTGTCCCCGCTGGATAAATAACAAGTCGGATATGCTTTACTCATGTATTTTGGAAATGAAGTTCGTGAAAAGTGGGTCTCTTGCAGTAAGACCACGTCCGCACTCATTTTAGTATAATCAGTCAGTGCCATCTTCCTTTTGTTTGGGGAGTTGAGCCCTCTAACATTGTGAGTTATCACTTTTAAGTTGAATGGGAGATGTTGTGCAGGGTCTCCGCTATGGTTCTCGGTTGGCTCCTCTGCCATTGTGTGTGGGTAAGGGGAAAACTGGGAAGGTTTCAACTTAGAGAAGGGAGGGGGCCCTGGGTAAACAGTATCTCAGGGTATCTGGGGTCCACTATCGGGGTACAATGTAAGTTGTATCCACTGGGATTACCCAAAGTGGGAGTGAGGCTAGTGAGGTATCAATTGGGTATGCCCTCCCCCCAGCCCCCGATGTATGCAAACATATCAAACACATAATCATTCAATTATGCATCAAATAAACTATTAAAGACAAAGAAATTTAAATAAGTAATGAACACAAACGATTCAAATGAAAAACCTTAAGAGCTGTCATCTGGGGTCAGGAAATCCCGACTGGCATCTGGACCTTATCTCCGGACGGAAGGATAACAGGCTATTTCTTCTCAGATAATGTCCTTAAAGAGCAGATAGAGTCCTTTCTTGAAAGTCTCTGAGACCGATCTTGAAGTTGGTACCCCCTGTCTGTGTACCAAGAGTATTGCATGGTTCGGAAGCCAAAAAAGTCAATGGTCATCACAGCTGTCGGATTAGTCTCGATCTATTGAGATGAGGCACCTGGAGGTCTGCCATCAGGAGTTAAAGGATCTCGTCTTGCTTTCGGGTCTCATCCCTGGATAACTGGTTGGTACCACTTCATCTCTCAAACAGCGTTACTCCGAAACAATTGAGATTCTTGCTGGAGGGTCTTGTGGCCAAGCTTAGAATCGAATATTCAAACACATGTACCTAAGAAGCTGCACAGGGTAAAAGTCAAGATCAGACTGTTGCTCATCACATCCATTAATCTACAGTCAACAATAATCCGGAAGAAGATAGCTATTGCTCCTCATCCGCAGTCGCCTCTTGTTGGCCTTCCAGGTGTTTAAGAGCCTCTGCGATGTCTGCTGGATCTCTCATAGTATAGGTAACCTTGTTACAGGTGTAGATGAGTTTAAAGGGGAAGCCCCACTTGTAAGGGATGCCCTTTAGACGTAAAGCCTCTGTGAGTGGTTTCAGCTCTCTCCTCTTCTGTAAAGTAGATGGAGCAAGATCAGCGTAGATTTGAGGTTTGATGCCATCAACTTCTATCGGATTTTCACGAGCCGCATTTAGTATCGCTTCTTTTGTACGGAAGTAGTGGAAGCGTATGATAATATCTCTGGGGGGTGCATCGTTCCTTGGTCTCGCTCTGAGTGCTCTGTGGGCTCTGTCCATCAGTAGGTCACTCCCTTGCATGTTCGGCAACAGTTGTTTAAAATATTTTTTCAGAAAAGACTCCAGTGGCACTGTTTCTGGAACACTTCTAATGCGTAGATTATTCCGTCTGGAGCGATTTTCGAGATCTTCTTGTGAGTCTTGAAGTTCTTTTAGTTGCAGTTGCAAGTCTTGAATCTGGGCTTCGGAATTGCTAAGTCTCTCCTGGATATCTCCCTGATCTTGAGTGACTGTCTGGAGCTTTTGATCCACAGAGGAGAGTTCAGCGGTGATCTCTGCCAGGGAGTTTCTAAGCTCCGATTGGATATCCTCTTTAAATCCACAGAGAAACTGTTTTAGTTCTTGAATATCTTTTTTTGTGCAAGGGGCGCTGGAGGATTCTTGATCTGATGAGTCTGCACCTTGAGATCCTGAGAGCTGTTTTTTAGCCGCTGATCTGCTTTTAAAGAAGTCCGCACCTGGTTCAGCAGAGCTCGCTCTACCCTTGCCCCCCGTCATTGTAGATTACAGTGCAAAAACTGACCACAGAAGGATGGGAACAGTCTATTCTCCTCTGTAAGTGTGCGTAGTGGAGAGCAGGGCGACCCCCTGTCCAGTCAGGGACAGCTACGAAAAGTGACTAGTAGTCATCAGGCGGTCAGAGATCTATAAGTAGATATTGCACGTGCTCCTGCCCAGGCTATGTAGCTCCAAGGGGTATCTTCAAAGTGGTGCAGTGCCGGAAGCAGTAAAGTCCAAAGAACCTTGTCAGTTCATTCTAATGCTAATGCTAATGGCCACTGAACAATCTTTGTCACTTTTCACTCTCTTAAATTGCAGCAGTAAATGAGAGCGTTGGAGCAGAACAGTGCGTGTAATGTGAAGGCCTAGAGCTGCGCAGTGTGTCTGCTGGACAGAAGTCCCATCAAAAAGTACATTGATGCAGGTGTGAGGAGTCAGTTTGTATCGGCCACCGGACCCTAATCCAGGCACTCTGGCTGCAAGTAGGCAGATGAGGCCTTAGGAGCTGCGCCACAGTCGTTGCGGTGAGGCTTATTTAGGTGGGGCAACGGAGCTCTACAGGCTGCTTATTACCCCGGGGATCAGTGAGGGTTAATAGGTCTCCAGCGCCCAGGACCGTGCGCCATGTGGGTGCAGCTACCCCCTATGTAGGAAGGAGCAGCGGCGTGGAAGGCCTGACCCAGTGCACGGTGAAATCGAGGTGCCGGGAAGATGGAGTCACGTGACCGCTTACCTACACGTTCACTTCTTGCGCTGTAAGACACGCGTATCCAGCACTCCGGTCCGTTTCAGTTGGGGCTGCAGCTCCCGTCTTAGGCGGCCACGCTGTTCCGGCTGCAGGACGGGAGGGCAGAAGTGCCGAGTTTACGTCTGCGGTCACAGCGCGTTCCCGTGGGGCCTGGGCCTACCTCCGAGGATGGCTACACCAAGCTCCGTTTCACCCCGTAAGGCACCCCTTGCTGCCCAATCCTGCTACGAGGAGATCTCCGTAAACGGTATGTCCGTTTGTTGCTTATTATAGCTTGGTTCTTGCTTTAGGGGCTGAGGGGGAGCGGAGCTCCCAAGTTACGCTGCCATCTTGGTCAGTGTTTAAGCCACACCCCCCCAAGTTATACATTAAATGGCAGCGTGTTAGGAGTTTCCTTAACTGAGAAGGATCTAGGGGGCTTTGTGGAAAACAAGTTGTCTAATTCCAGGCCATTATGTGTCCAGTGTCATCCTGTTGCTACTAAAGCAAATAAAGTTCTGTCTTGCATAAAAAAGGGCATTAACTCAAGGAATGAAAACATAATTATGCCACTTTATAGGTCCCTGGTAAGGCCTCATCGGGAGTATGCAGTTCAGTTTTGGACTCCAGTCCTTAAGAGGGATATAAATGATCTGGAGAGAGTGCAGAAACGTGCAACTAAACTGATTTGAGGGATGAAAGACTTATTATGAGGGTAGACTGTCAAAGTTGGAGTTGTTTTTCTGGAAAAAAGGCGCTTGAGAGGGGACATGATTACAGTTTACAAGTACATTAGAGGACATTATAGACAAATAGCAGGGGACCTTTTTACCCATAAAGTGGATCACCGTACCAGAGGCCACCCCTTTAGACTAGAAGAAAAGAACTTTAATTTGAAGCAACGTAGGGGGTTCTTCAGGACAGTGAGGTTGTGGAATGCACTGCCAGGTGATGTTGTGATGGCTAATTCAGTTAATGCCTTTAAGAATGGCTTGGATGATTTCTTGGTATAATATCCTAGGCTATTGTAATACTAAAATCTATGGTTAGTGTATGAGTATATATAGTTTATATGAGTGTAGGGAGGGGTCACTATTAGTGTGTGCATGTATGGATGCTGAGTTTCATTTGGACGGGTTAAACTTAATGGACTTTGGTCTTTTTTCAACCCAATCTAACTATGTATCTATGTATTGTAGTTGATGCAGAAACATTCCTCATGTACTGTAAATTGTTACCCAGTTTGCATTACAATTCTTCCTTTTTATAGATTTCTTTTTCTTTTTGTTATTCCTTGATTGCAGTTTGAAAAATGTTGCATGAACAAACGCCCATGTCAAAATGTTTGAGGAATTCTTTGAAGTTTTCACAAATTTTCGGCGAAGCAAAAATGGGACAGAATTGCCCATCACTACACACTACCATTGTATAAACTTACATTTATATTATTTCTACCAAAGTACATAGTGTAACCTTGCGCTAATCAACACTGAACCTCATTTTCCAGTTTGCTGCCCAGTTTTCCAATTTAGTCAAATCGTTCTGCAAAGTGGCAGCATCCTGCATGGAACTTATATTAAAACTACACCATTCTCTTCAGAGTGAAAGGTTTGCTTTTAAATAAAAAAAAAACAGTTTACTAAATGTACTATTTTCTTTAGAAAGTATACTGTTTAAGCTGCTGCCTAGTGCGATTCATGAATGCAGGCAAAAATACAGACAACCATAGAATATGATTAATATTAGACCTGAAGAACGCCCCTTCTCTGTTAAATAAATACAAGCTTGATTCTGAAAACTGCAGCTTTCTAAAAGGGCCACTGCTACAGGATAGCACTTTCTCGATAACTCTACTTTGTAAGGGAAATTCTTATTATGACATATTTTGTTGTATATTTTTATACAGGAGATATAAAAACCAAGGGAGGTTGTTAATCCTACTGTCACACCTAGAATTAGCAATTACTGTTTTGGCTGAACATACCTCCTATCATAAATTGCTCAATGAAAAATCAATTGCAGACTTCCAATATTGTATGTTTCAGCTCGCTTGGTTCCCTTTAAAGGAGAACTAAACTCAAAAGTTAAAAAAACCCTACCCTATATAGACCCCCTCTAAATTACACCCAGCCTAGCTGCTACCCCGGGCAAATGCCCCGAAATCTTTACTTAACCGTCCTTGCAGATTTTGTCCAGCGGAGATCACAGCAGCCATCTTCTTCTCTTTGGAAATCTTCAGAATGAGATTGGTGTAGTGGTGCATGCGCAGATGGAGCGGTTTTCTATTTCATGACAACAGCACATGAGCTGAAACCAGGCCTGGACTGGGAGTCAAAAGAGGCCCTGCCATTCCAAGTACACAGAGGCCCAAACAGCCCCCTACCAGCCCACTATATGGTAACTTTCTATGGAACCATACAGCAGCCCCTCTGGCATTTACCAGAACTCACAGATTGCCAGTCCGGGCCTGGCTGAAACTCACGAAAATTGCCGGAGCGCTGGACTCATTCTGAAGATGACCAAAGCGGCTGAAGATAGCACTCGTGAACTCCGCTGGACAGAATCTGCATGTAGGGGTAAGTAAAGACTTTTGGGCATTTAGTAAAGACTTATTCAGGCATTTGCCTGGGGTAGCAGGTAGGCTGGGAGGAGGGGGGTAGGGGTTTTTTAACTTTAGGCTTTGCTTCTCCTTTAAGTGCTTCTTTATTCAGCTAGTGCTGTAAGGTGAGAGGCTATGCCTTTTGAGGGCCCATGCATCAAGTCTTACTGATGAGCTTCTATGATAACAGCCCATGCCCACCTAACTGGCATCCTAAACCCCTTCCCATTTTATTCATAGAAATAGGTTATAACACCGCAGAAGGGTTATGAGAAGGGAAATGGTAAATATTGCCAAAATCAAGACTCCAAGTCTGAAACTGAAACTGCATTGGACAGAAACCAGAAAGCACAAAGCAAAATTATTATTAAAAATTGAAATTGAAAACAAATTAACATGTTAAGGCTATATTACATTAAGGGCATTTCAAAGGGTGAAAAGAGAAGTTGTGTAGAATTGTCTAAAAATGACTTCCTTGACCAATTCAATTAAGCTTTAGGAGTAATATTTGGTGATTGAAAAGAGGGTATTTGCTCTCAGTTTCATTCCAAAGTACCAACAATTGTTGATTTGGTACTATTAAGCAAATTGTAATACATTACACATAGCAAGTTATGAGAATAGCCTTGTATTACATGTGACCCATTAAGAGAATTAACTGGTACTGTAGTGCACATGGTTACATATGAGAATTTATCATATTTTCTGAGGCTATTTCTTTTCATAGGGGAAAAACTGGTTTGTGAAGCTACCTAGTCAGAGGGGCGCCCCTTTTGTTTATAAATGAACTCATCTCTTCTGAATATCACAGCCCTGACAAGAACCCACTCACTGACAAAGACTGTGAAAAAGCCCAAGACATCCCAGCACTATTTACAGCCACATTGTGAATCACAAATTAGATTCTAACAACCTCTTGCGGATTTATGACAGTAAATTTGACAAGTATAAACCACCTATTCAACTTATCTGACAACTTGGCAATGTTTAACTACTCACCTCTGGAAATCTACAGTTCCTATCAAACTTGAGAAAAATGATAACGGTTAGCAATACCATGATGTTTCTCGCTTTCAGAAGGATTCATTTCTCTTAACATAGTTAATAATGAAAAATGTTTTTACTCAAATAAGAGAAAAATTGCTGGCCTAAATATCTTGAAAAATGATCAAATTTTATATATATATATATATATATTCATGTTTTATCTTTTGCAGTAGAACAACACTTTCCTGGCTTGTATTGATTCTGTAACATTCATTTCCTGAGTTGCAAGGTGTAGTGTCAGAAAAATCATCCTTAACAGTGGTGAATTGTTTTATTTCCTTCTGCGATTGCCTCCCAAACAACAACGACTACCCTGCCTGCAATAAATCACTCTTATAATTATAAAGTGTAGAAAGCATTCTTAAGACATCGCCCATATTTTCTACAATTTTATATTCTGTCGCCTTCAGATCCTCAATCCTTCTTCAAAATGGGACTGTCTATCGATTGCTTGATTGATTTGCAAGATTTAAGGCACATTTTGCTCCATCAAGTCTGATATCTCAATTCTGTAACCCCAGCAGTCAGGAAACATTGCAGTTTCACTAAGTAGTGGACATTTATACAAAAATACATTTATGTGCACGTACATAGACATAACTAGGCATATACAGAGAGTAATGTGCCACATATCAGTCAGGATGAATAAAATAATAAATGTAAAGCCCACAACACAAGAGGGCAATAATGCTACACATACAATACATGATTCATGCTGTTCACAGAAATGTTCAACATTGTAACAGAAATAACGTTAATGCATGAGTAATGACACAATACATATTCTAAACCATGTACATATACATACTCCATTAAGTACTCCATACCATTAATAATAATTTCATTAAATTAAAGTTATTCCAGTATCTCAAAATAAATGTTCTATGCACAAAGAAACACATATTTTAGCATTGCTATCCATATACTGTTATTTTCATAATTTAGTTAACAGTCCTTATTGTTACACCAGGATAAATTAAAATGCAGTTTTACAAGCTGTATGGTACATATGCAGAAATAAAGGAACTTTAGAAAGGAACTTTTTTTTTTGTCTGTTTTACAACACCATTTCTGGACATTCAAGTTGGCAGAGACATTTTATGAGTGATAGCAATACCTGGAAATTCTCTGGGTCAGCATGTCAAACATAAATGTTTTGCCGATGACGCTTCTGCAGAAATGTGTTAAGTGCTGTGGGTCGTTCGCGTCTTCCTTGGGACCATCCAACCTGCTAAAAGGGACCTTCAGTCAGCACCAGGGTCAGCTCCTGGAAATTGAGAGTAGGGAGGGGCTGACAGAAGCCTGTCCTCAATCACTGCAATCCTTTCACTTTAATGGGCACTGCAATAATGTGAAACAGAAATGCGTGGTTCCTTAAAAGGAAATTATTCATTCATAGTAATAAAAAGAGAAAAAAAAGAGAGCAGAAGGTGTGATTTACCACCTTCCCTGGTAAGTGAATAAAAAGCATTAAACAGAGAGGAGCAGAGATGATACCTCACAGCTATGAGAAAATAATGAAAAGCAAATAAATTGGCTGCTGCTGTTTTCCGCCTACTGAAGCCCGTGCATTCTTTATACCTTCAGCAGCCTCTCCTCGGCTGCTCTCCCTCTCACTCGCTTCTCCTTCTGTCAAGAGTCCGTGCAGAGGGGGAAGGGAAAAGCTGTATCCAACACTGCAGCTCTGTTTGGCTGACTAGTAATGACAGACACTTTCTGTGTCTAGTCTATTCTTGCCAGGAGGCAAGGGGCCTGGGGAGGAAGGATTGTCCTTTCTTTGTAAGGGTCTGAGTTGTTAACAACTCTCTGCCCATGGAAGAAGTCAGGCAGACTGACCCAGCCTGAGTAAGAAGAGCAATCTAGGGTCATGCTCTTAGTGTGCTGAAGTGTTTGCACAAGGAGATATTTATCATGGTGTTTTTATATTTTAATTACAAAATTTGTGGGAATTAGCAAACTGAACATAATGCTCATGACTTTTCTGCTTGTATAGACTACAAGACAGCCCAAACATAGCTGATGATGCTGGGATTCATACTTTAGATCAGTTGAAGAGCCACACATTTCACAACTATTTGACTAATTTAATACCAAAATATGATTAGCAGGTTTCAAACATCTGCAGACTGTAGAAGATGGTAACCTTCTTGATGGTAATACTTTTTTTAGACACTGGAAAATTACACATGTCTAATATGGAGTTTTGAAACTTGTGTTCAGCACATTTGCTCATTCCTAAAATTCAGTGGTAGATGCCATATTTCAAATTATTGGTCATAACCATGAACAGATTAATAAACAAGTACAGAGCAGGGTACCCAAACTGCATACTGCACCCGAAAGTTTAATTATGAATGCAAGATGAAGTGCAAAATTCCCCAGTGGATGCTAAATAAATCATAAACCTTTGCCATTACACGGTCCTTTGCCACTTGTTGTGAGTGCAAGTGGTCTTATGAGTTACAAGCAAGTGCATGTATTGACAACATAGAATTACCATCAACCTGAGGGCAATTACAGAACTCCCTTAACAGTGGTTGACAAACTTTTTCAGTTCAACCTTTGGCCAGGACAAACTTTTGCTTGTGAAATGGGCACAGATACAGAAATGTATATGTGTATCGGTCATTCAGCCATAGTACCATGAATATGTAGCACAGAAAAACACATTCTTCCAAGATCACACCCTAAAAGTCTTTCTAGAAGGACTCTTTGATTTATCTAGTAGAAGAAATGGCCCAAATTCTCAACCTAACTGGCATACAATTTTAAGGCAACTGCAATAGTGAGTTACATCAATAGCTGCAACTGACAATAGCCAAGTGACGTAGATGCTAATTATTAATGCCACATGTCAGAAGTGATGCCACTGGAACAAAAATGTGTGCTGAAACCAAAAGGGGCAATAATGTATATCTTTGTGATGTGTTGGTGGACGCAACTTAGTATGCACCTTTAATCACACTGCAATTCTTGGAATATGCACTGCATCTCAAACATGGAGGGTTACATGCATTTTCAAATGCACTTGAAATATTGAATTGCATTTACTAGCTTCGCCCCTTGGTCTATTTTACAACGTGCAGTACCCCTGCCAAAAGAAAATGCTGCAGTCCAGAAATAACTGAAAAATTGGAGGTTCTGCAGGCAAAAAGGACCAGGCAGGATTCACACAGAAACAGAATAAGTTAGCCTAAAACTGTAGTTCCCAAATGCTGGTCTCCTAGAGTGCGGGAAACAGTGGCAGTGGGGGGGGGTGCTCAAACTGAAGGCCAGTTGGGGTGAAAATTGGGGAAAATAGCTATTTGATCTCCTAGATTTTACTAACTATCATCTAACCATAGGCAAGCTGCCGTTCAGAGGTGCTTTGCTTGCTTAATAGTTTGATGTTAGGAAACAAAGTCATGTACAGTATTCCTTATGTCAAATACAGTATATACTACACAAGTAGAAAATCAATGACTTGACAATTTTCTTTTAAAACCACTTAATAAACCTATTTAAGAGTTAGTCAATTGTGGCAGTTGTTGACCTTTATAAATATATGTTGCATTACTGGTATTGGGAGTATTGTAAAGTTCAAACTGTAGATCATTATCAGACAAGGGAAGCGAGTCATTTGTATGCAGCTTTATATGTGCAGACACAGTTTTAGAGCGAGGTTATTAATACGATTGACAAGCAAATGGTTGCTAACCTAGTGTAAGGATATATTTTGCTTTATTAGCTGTTAGCATAAGCTTTCAAAAGAATATGAAAGTCATACTTTCTGCATTAAAGGACTAGATTTAAATTTTCCTGGCAACCTTTATTGTAGTCATTTATCACAACCTGATTTGGGAACAACGTTTTCAAATGATAAATTACATGAGGTCTGCACACCTTGAAATTCCAGTGCAACAGCAAGGCCACATATTTAAAGGAGCCGTATACTACCCTTTTCATCACTGGTGTTATGAAAAAATCTTGTGCCGAACACATTTTGCTATTCTTTTAATTAGGAAACATCTATGGGGTTTTTTTTGTAACTTATATTTTTATTAAGTTTCAAAAGTAATAATGAAAATATACAGAAGAAAAAAAAATGAAAGCAAGAAATGCATAGTAATGAGTGCAGTGGTAACATTATATCTTTACGTCCATCATTTATCATTATTCATAACCGATTTAACATCTATCCAGAGAACATCAGTTAACATCTACGGTTGTTGTTATTTCTTGCTCTAAAGAGGGTACATTTCTGTTCCCAAAGAGCAAAGTCAAACAAACCAGCAGCCAAATGAAAAGCATCTGAATAGTTAAACCGCTTCCTTATACGTACATTACTGTTACCTTGCACTAGTAAAAATAGTGTTTGCAAATAGAGTTTGCAAATAGAGTTTGCAAACAGTTTATATAAATAAGCATGGGGGGGCAAGAGTTAACAGATAGGGGGTTATTTATTAAAGTCTGAATGGTAAAATCTCTAAAAATTCTAATTTTTTTTACAATAAAATCAGAATTTTTACTGGAAAGATACCTAACATTTTTCAAGATTTATACCCGAGGATGCAAAAAGTCAGAATTCAAAAATACTTCATCTATAACCTGTTGAGGTCCTGTAGAAATCACACTGTAGTGGCAAACACCCAGCTGTACCTGTGCAGCACAGTCCATACATTATATTTTCACTACTTTAATACATTTTATGGTGTTACTGTTCAGTTAACAAAAATATTATATGTCTGTTTTCTGCCTGTATTACAGGAGTGCCTCTGTGAATTTGATTGCTATTTGTAATAGCATGGAAACCTTGATTTAGAAAGGCGATCCTTAGGTAATGATGTTTCATGCCTTCCTCTTATTCATCATATACAGTTATTGATTCCTGAACTTGGTCCATTTCATGTTCTGAGTGCAGTTCTGCTTTATTAACTGTTCTTATATAGTACAAGTATAGGATATATTATCGGGACCTGGGATTTTCCATATTAGGGTTTTTTTTACGATATTTGGATCTCCATACCTTAAATTGATACTGACACTTAAAAAGTTCATGTTAAAAGTTATATATAGGTCATATTGATCATTTTTTCCCTGATAGGTTTGTTTTTGTAAGTACAGTACAATCCTAACTTTAGGTCCCTGAATTTAGCGTTTTCCCAGAATTGATGCTATATGTCCCTTTTCTCCGATATGACATTTTCCCTATCACTAGGTGGAGCATGGGAGCATTTTTAGCAGTACAGGTGTCTGGGAGTTGATAGCTGGTTACCTTCCCATTGTTCTGTTGATAGGCTGCTTGGGGGGATGGAGGTGGGTGATATCACTTCAACTTATAGTGCAGCAATATAGAGTGACTAAAGTTAATCAAAGCAGAAGTCACATGACTAAGGTTATGTGGAAACTAAGAACATGTCTAGCCCCAATAACATTTCCAATTGTACTAGTCTGTCTGGATTTGTAGTATCTGATCTCATGACATTTAGCTATATTGCCTTCTGTTAGTTCTATTATTAAACCTTCGACTTGAATATTTTAAAAAAATCTATCTATCTATACTACATATCCAAAACTATGTACTGTTTTTTTATGAAAGATTGCATATATATTTCATTTAGATTTCTGCTTTTATTTTCAATGGTTCTTCAGCAATACTGATTTCAACAGAAAAAAAAAAATCAATTAGAGCCATACAGCAGATTATAAGAGTAAAGTGAAGAAAATGATTTCCAAACTTTTTCGCTAAAATAATATATTTTAAACATTAAATCAGTCCTAAAACATAAAAGTATCCTAAATGTCTTGATTCATCACATAGATGGTCATAAAGCCAATAAAATTTCCATTTTGTAATTCCGTGGAAAAAACCCAACGGTATATTAAAACTGTAGTTATCTAGTCATTAAAAGCTGTTAGAAATATATAGTAGTCAAATGTATCTAAATTATCCCCAGTAAGACTGTAAATGGCTTCACTTGAATTTATTTATGAGTGCTAATAGACATAAAGATTAATTTACCACTGGGGAAAAGTGCAGAAACAGGTGCCAATGAGTTGGGCACTTCATACCAAAGCCAATAATATACCTGCTTAAGGCAGGGCAATTTTTCTCCACCATTTTCATGTAGATGGTTAAAAGGAACAGATTTATTAAAGATCAACTGGGGAACTGACATTTGGGAAAGTGTTAATAAATTGGAAATTAACTTAATCTGCTGGGGATCTTTGGGTTCTCTGGTTTGATCATTAACAAATCTGCCCTTATGAATGTCTACATGATGATAGTAGCACATTTATCAAAGCTGATGAATATGTCAATTTGTTTGAGCAGTTTCAGCTGTTAAAAGCATTCATTTCTATAGGTAGTAATACCCAGTAGAAATTAGCAAATATGAGTTAAAGGAACAGCAACACCGAAAAAATTGTGTTTTAAAAAGTGTTTCACAATATAATGTTCTGTTGTTCTGCACTGGTAAAACTGGAGTGTTTGCTTTAGAAACACAAGTATAGTTTATATAAACAAGCTGCTGTGTAGCCATGTTGACAGCCAATCAAGCACAGGATACACAGTAGATAACAGCTAAGTTCTGAAGAATCCCATTGTATACTATAGAGCTTTTATTATTATTGTTATCTGCTTTGTATCCTGTGCCTTTTCTCCTTTTTCAGGCTTGAATGGCTGCCCCCATGGCTACACAGCAGCTTGTTTATATAAACTATAGTAGAGGTTTAGTCTAAGACACTTTCATTTTTTTTTTGTTACTGTTCCTTTAAGGGGTAAGGAAAGCTGGATTCATAGATATTGTTAGCCACTAAACGTATGCTATTAAGTTGGCACAGCAATACTTTTTTACTCAGAATGGAGCATTTTTCCCTAAAAGAAGAACTTGGGGAGGGCAATATGTGAGGCATACAGAATTTGGCTTTTCTTGTCCTTGAAATTATTCATTTTCCATCCTGCAATGACTAGTTTGGGTGTAAAAAATATATTGTTAGACAGAAGAAAGTTTGGTGGGGTGTGGGCAGTAGGAATGCCACCTATTCAGTTTTGAACTGGGCACTTTGGCTTTGTAGTGTATTGTGTATATGGACTCTCTGGTTTAAAACTGGCTGCTTGGGATATAATTGAGACAAACTTCTGCCAATCTTCATATTCTGCATCATTACTCCACCCTGATATCATTGATCCTGTCTCTTGTCTGGATCAGGTGGCAACATAAGTAAGCAGCAAGCATGGTGGCACAATGGCTAGATACTGTAGGCTTCTTACTAGCCAGAGCACTATCTACAAATATGAATGATGCCAGTTAATCCATATATTATCTCTACACTTTGCCTGTGTTACATAATGGTCTTTCACCAAAAACAAGGTAAACTGTGGGTACCCATTATTATTGACCCCTTCTGTCCATAAGTACAGGGCCACAGGGGATGGTGATTTTTTTTATTTGGAGAGGTTAAAAAATGTATATATATAGAATGCTGACACTGTTGGCGACTACTCAGAAGGGCTTCCCCCTTACCGACGATAGGTAAACCTAAGATGCATATGAACTCTTTCTCTATATAAGAAACCATGTTCCTTTATTTTTCTGTATAAAGTGAAACAATATGCTGATTCGATGTACACAATGTCATTGCATAGATGATGTAAAGATGAAAATGAAAACTCTATGTTAAATAAAGAGTTAAAAAAATGTATATAAATATGCAATGGCAGTCAAAAGCAGATTTAACAAAGCATTTTTTGTTGATAACTTTTAGGGGCAGATTTATTAATGTCGAAGTGAAAATTCTAATTTGAATGTTGACATTTTTTTTGGTCAACACTCTCAAATTTTAATTGTGAATTATCCAAACTCAATTCGAGTTTTAATTTGAATTTGAGATTTATCATATTCTGGCCCTTTAAGAACTCAAAAGCCTGCCAAATTACTGTAATGGGAGAGGTCCAGGGATCTATTTGGTGATATTTTTTTTTATTGGTTCAAGTTTTTTTTTAATTTGAATTGATTCAAGTTTTTTTTTAATTTGAATTGATTCAAGTTTTTTTTTTAATTTGAATTGATTCAAGTTTTTTTTTAATTTGAATTGATTCAAGTTTTTTTTAATTTGAATTGATTCAAGTTTTTTTTAATTTGATTTGATTCAAGTTTTTTTAATTTGAATTGATTCAAGTTTTTTTTAATTTGAATCGATTCAAGATTTTTTAATTTGAATCGATTCCAGTTTTTGGGTCGATTCAATTCATCCGAGCTGAGAAAATTTGTTTATTAATACATTTCGATTGGTCAAATTTCGATTTTATGGGAGTTTTAAAAAACTCACATGAATTCAAAATTTGACCCTGATAAATGTTCCTCCAAATTTGCTTTGTGCACTGTGTGGGGCATTGTAAGTTACCCCAAATATATTGTATTTGCTGTATAATACTTCAGTTGTAAGCTCTATAGTGCAGGGACTTCCTTCTGTTTAGGTCTTTAATACTGTATTTATCACTCACTTTTTTGAATGTAACTGTACTTTATTATTGTGTATCCTATATTTTATTATCATGTTGTACCTTTTTGTAAAATTAATGTATAATTCTGCTGTACAGTGCAGCTTGCAAAAGTAGTGCTATATAAATAAAAATATACAAACATACATACCAATAGTCATTTCATACTCTTCATTTTTGCTTCAGGTCATACCTGTCTTGTTACATAGTTACATAGTTAAATTGGGTTGAAAAAAGACAAAGTTCAACCCCTCCAAATGAAAACCCAGCATCCATACACACACCCCTCCCTACTTTCACATATACCCATACCTATACTAACTATAGAGTTTAGTATCACAATAGCCTTTGATAGTCTGTCTGTCCAAAAAATCATCCAAAAAGCATCATTAGCCATCACAACATCAGCCAGCAGTGCATTCCACAACCTCACTGTCCTGACTGTGAAGAACCCCCTACGTTGCTTCAAATGAAAGTTCTTTTCTTCTAGTCTAAAGGGGTGGCCTCTGGTACGGTGATCCACTTCTTGGGTAAAAAGGTCCCCTGCTATTTGTCTATAATGTCCTCTAATATACTTGTAAAGTGTAATCATGTCCCCTCTCAAGCATGTTTTTTCCAGAAAAACAACCCCAACCTTGACAGTCTACCCTCATAATAAGTCTTTCATCCCTCAAATCAGTTTAGTTGCACGTTTCTGCTCTCTCTCCAGCTCATTTATATCCCTCTTAAGGACTAGAGTCCAAAACTGCACTGCATACTCCAGGTGAGGCCTCACCAGGGACCTATAAAGAGGCATAATTATGTTTTCATCCCTTGAGTTAATGCCTTTTTTTATGCAAGACAGAACTTTATTTGCTTTAGTAGCCACAGAATGACACTGCCCAGAATTAGACAACTTGTTATTTAGTCAAAGGTACATATATGGAAATAAGGCCCAGTTAAAGGTATTAATATACAGTAATCTGCTATCAAAACATTTCTAGGCACCCCAATCATTTTAATAGCTTAATTTATACCGTGGACCAGTGCTCCTGTTAAAGGTTATTTTTTTGTGTGTGGAAGAAGATTGCAGTGCTCCTCTAGGAACACCCTGGGCTGGTGCAGATTTCTTCTAACAGGAGCACCAGCCAGGGGTAACGTGCAAGTTGATATAAACAATATGAAAGTGTATACCTAATGGAATTGTATAGGGGCATCCTAATTAAAGAATAACAAAAATTTTAATGACTGTGTGTGGGGGGGAGGTAGCCCCAATACAATTTCATTAGTCATAGACTGTTCATGTTGTTTTTTCCCCAAATGCATTACCTTTCTCAATGTAATCTCAATGCAATTTAGCAGTTTGCAGCCATGTCCTCAAATATATTCAAATCTCTTATAACTTGTACAATTTAGAATATCCAGCATTATAATAGTATACCTCAGGGTCATTTATGAATTCATTTAAATAAAAAGGACCAAGGACATACCCATAAAGTATTCCAGTAGCAACATTGGTCCTACTAGAAAATGCTTGTATCCTGTCTTTTAGCCAATTTTTTATCCAAGTACAAACAGTACGTTTGAGGCCATTATGTCTTAATTTAATCAGTAACATTTTGTGCAGTGCTGTATCTGTACTGTAAAAACACATCCTTTGCATTCTCAAGGTCTTAAGTAGCTTTTGCCCATTAAACCATGCTGGCCCACATTTTTAACACAGTGGGGGTTATTTATCAACAATGGGCAAATTTGCTCATGGGCAGTAACCCATGGCAACCAATCAAATTGTTGCATTCATTGTTCTACTTGCAGCTTGCTTTAAAAAAAACGAATCAGTCATTGGTTGCTATGGGTAATTGCCCACGGGCAAATTTGCCCAGGGTTGACAAATAAGGCCCAGTGATTTTAGAATATATTCCAATATTTTAGCCTCATCTTTTCTACCACACCTGTAAAGTTAAAAGGCCTACTGTTACCTACCTATGAACAGGATACCTTTCTAAATATTAAAACCATATTAGTAGTTTGCCAATGTCTTAGTATCATGGCAGACATCAAAGCATTGTGGATAATAAAGGAAAGAAGTCTAGCAATAACAGAGCTTTTTTCCTTATCTACAGTGATGGCAGAAATGCAGAATACTTCTTCATGTAACTCAACTATATTGGGGGCGACTAATCTCCTAAAAATATTTCCAGCAATAATGTAAATTGTCACCAAATAACATAGGAATTGTTTTGGCCTTCTGATGTTACGCTCATGCTTCCTCTCTGGCAATTTACATTATATCACTTATTAGAATGAAGCCTTTTATTTACTGGTTCTTCACTAACACATGGAAATAAGAAGATTAAAACATATGCAGTTTCCCTGCTTCCATTAGCCAAATTATCCGATTACTGTATCTAATGAGCACACATTCATTTACAACTTTTACTGGCTCAGTTCCTCCTACAGATGGATTTCTGAATACTTTTGCAGGATTCCAAAACCTTAAATCTCAAATATGTGCACAAATGAAAAATGTTTGTTTTGTGCATATTTTGCCCCATGAATCCATTGCCAACATTACTCCATTAAAAACAAAAAAATGCATGTCTCTGTATTCCTAATTCTATAGTTTTTGTATTGCTCAATTCAGATTTTTCTATTTTTCATTTCCCCTTTAAAAACGTAAAACATAAAAAATCTTTGCCACCTAAGATCATTCTAGAAAGTTGGGACATGGAAAAGTAATAGACAACATGCCCCCACCACACACAATCTTGAGAAATAAAAAAATCTTGATGGTATTTTTGCACTAATTGTGGAAACACAAAATGAATAAATAAGCCCCTCATATACTGTATGTGCATATCTAGAGAAAATAATACAGCTATTGGATTCTTTAGCCATAAACTCTTTATATACGAAGTCTGAATTTTAAGCAAACAATCCAAATGTTTTAATTCCCTTTTTCCTGTAATAATAATACAATGTCTTGTAGTTTATGGTAACTAAACTGTATGAACCCATATTGCTGGCAAAAAATCCTATTGCGTTTGTTTAATGTTTCAATTATTTTAGTAGATATAGTATATGGGCCCAGATTACATAAAGATCCCTTATCCAGAAAACAGGTCCTGAGCATTCTGGATTATAGTTTGGTCAACTATGCACTGCATAAAACTTTGGGCAGTACCTCTGAAAAATGCTGTGAATTCATCTAGATATTGTTTTTTGCATTTGTAGGATGTCACATTTGTAAGACATAGGAGTCATATAATGATCCAGTTTGATCCTGCATGATTTCTACTGTAGCAGCAGCTGCTGGAGTTCAAATAATGTCTTCATGGTGCCAAATGATGGTATTAATGCATCAGTAGGATATGAGGGCAAGACTGTGCCATACCAGTGACTCAGTCGGCAGATAATAGTTAACACCACTAGAAAATGAATAATATTTATAAGCTTTCCAGACACTGATGTGTGTGTAAAGGTTAACACCATGGACCATTTATTCATTGCTTTGATGATTTTTATTTATTCTGTTAACATTTTAACTTCCCTTTAGCATATTTAGCATGGTAGGGGGAATGTAATGTAATGCTTTTTTTTGTTGCTATTAACAGTCTATGTCTCAAAGACTCACATCTGGACTCTTCACTGGTGTTCTATTCCTCAGAGCTCTGACTGTTTTTGTTCGCTTATACCAACTAAACACACCACTAAATGCTAACAAGTTGACAGCCTGCCAGAGCCTAAGGGATTGTTGCTGAAATTCCACATCCCCTGTTGTACGTTCACCTTATGTTAAAACATTTATTACAACTCACGAGCAAGCTCTTAAAGGAATAGCAATTTGATATGCCGAATGATAGGGAAGTAAAAAATACTACAGGTATGGGATCCATTACCCAGAAACCCTTTATCCAGCAACAATTCTGATGCACATTAAAGTTAATGCCCATCTATTAATTGTCTAAATAATGTTTATATAATATTTCAGATGACTTAAGGTATGGAGAAAAAAACTCAGGTTTTGAGCACTAATAAGCTAATAATAAGCCCCCTACTTTTTATATAAATATATTTATATAGCAACAGCAAAGTTTATATCTTTACCCAGGGTCGGACTGGAGGGGGGTCAGGGCCCACTGGGGCTGACACATCAGGGCCCTGCCGCCGCCCCCCCAGTAGCGGGGACCCCCGTCGCTCCTCCCCAGTGGCAGCCCCCCGCTGCCCCAGTCTCCGGATTCCCTCTCCACCCGCCGGCGTGTATCTGCATTGTGATACCTTCCTTATGCAATCAGGTGGGGGGAGGTCAGAAGCGCTGGCTAACAGAGCTGAGCTCAGGGTCGGACTGGGGGGGGGTCAGAGCCCACCAGGGCTGACACATCAGGGCCCCACCACGGCCTCTGTCCCTCCCTCCCTGACAATGCATACCTGCTTCAAGTATCACTCCTTCCTTGCACGATTGAGCAGTGGGGAAGTCTGTAGCACCAGCAATGTCTAGTGATCCTGTCTGGGCGGGGGCGGGCGGGGCCCATGAGGGCTTGGGCCCACCGGGTATTTTCCCCGTGTCACAATGGCCCAATTTGACGCTGTATTTACCCAATCCAGGGATTTGTATGATAAGCCCCCCTCACCATGTGAATTCCAACCCCACCATATACAAGCTGTACAACTGTACATATTAAGAAGCAGATTTATTAAAGGTTGAATAAAAATTCAAATTCAAAATTTTGATACTTTTTTTATGGTCAAAACTCTCATATTCGAACTGTGAATTATCCAAACTTGATTCGAGTTTTAATTTGAATTTTGGAATTTATCATTCTTTAGTCAATTTGACTATTCACCACCTAAAACCTGCCGAGTTCATAGTATAAGCTAATGGGAGAGGTCCAGTGACCATTTTTATGCTATTTGTAGCCATCCTGACATCCAAATTTTTTTTTTGGAGAAATCAAATTTGATTCGAGTTTTTGGGTCGGAAATATTCGTCCGAGTTTTCGAAATACTATTTTTTAATAAAAAAAGAGCACTCCCTTGGTTATAAGATAATCTTAATTATTTTTTTTCTCTTTCCTATTTATATACAGTAACCTATGTAAATGGAAAAACATTGATATGTGGCTTTGGAACACTTAATCTCATCCGTTGTCAATGAATACAGTCTTCTCATATTGCACCATTGCATTTCAATAGGAAGGTGTAGGCTTAACTCAGCAAGAAACTACTCTCTGTTCCAAGGCAGCATAGCAATTCATCATAAATTCACCTTTTCCTGCAAATGGTTCCCAGTAATGCCCTTGGGCAGAAGAAAAGCCATGCTCATTGTTACATTGCACTCTCAATTTAACCCATCCATGAAATACAAGAAAAAAAATTGGAATTATAAAGAGGTGGCATTATATGACTTTTAAAATAGATAATGTACCTTGTGGAGTAAGGTGAGAAAGTACAGTTTAATTGTGCATAGTCATTCATACTTTCAAACAATAAAGTAATTGTAGATAACAAGAAAGACATTGAAAACAGGTAAGGATGGAGACGTATAGGATGGAACTTAATGCATGAATTCAAAAATGTTTGCACTGAAACGAGAGCATAAATGCAGAGAAAGCAGACCCTGCAGTTGCAGAGGGGCCTAATAAGCAGTCTCAATATATCTTGATAGAATAGGTCCAACTGCAATGTTTTGGGGCCCTACATTGGATTTTCTTTGGGGCCCAGTAATGCCACTGCACTGAATAATTAATTTGCTTTGATAACCTGCCCCTTTCAGTTGAAGAATTCTGAGTTAGTATACTGTACCCCTCATTGCAGATTCAGGCATTTTGGCAAATTCCTTCACATTCGGCGCATGCACAGTTGTCAAAAACGGGAAGACTGCTCCAACTGTGCATGTGCCGATACGGTGCTTACTACATTAAGATTACAAAGAGCCGGAAGATAGTTTTTCATTATTAAGGGTTTGGTTCTCGTTTAAGGATCTAAAAGAACCCTAGCCTGAAAGTGTGTAACTGTGTGCCTTATCCCTCTGCATGCTGAATGTATGCTAGTAACCTTTTGGTGGCTGTAAAACCACATGTATTTATTGTGTAACTAACTGAGGTGTCTCTCAAAGTCAGAGTGGTGGCAGCAAGTTTTGTGGATGTTGTGGCATTGTAATGTATATATATATATATATATATATATATATATATATATATATATATATATATATATATATATATATATATATACACACACACACACACAGTCATGGTTATTATAACTCTTAACAGTGAACACTAATAGCTTGAAGAATCTTGTAATTTTGCTAACCATTGGCTTTGGTTAATCAAGTACGTATTCTAAGCCCAGTAAAATAAACATAAAAATGCAATGTGCTAGGCAAATGGAGAAAATATAAGTGATTCTTTTTATCATCAAACACTGTGCACTTTGCCCTTTTAATATCCTACAAAAAATCCCTATAGAGAATTTTTGATTTGCAAGATACTTCAACAAGTTCATCTCTGTAGTAATAAGTATATTAGCATTGTGCATTTTATTCCCTATGCATAAATGTTTTCTACTCTTAATAAAATTGTTCTTGTAAAATGAAGCCAGCTTGACAGCTGCAACCATGTTGGCCACATGAGTACATTTGCTCATGATTGCAGTGTTTCCACCTTTGAGTAATATCTGTTACCGAAGATGTAGATATATTGTCTGAATTAAAAGGGCAAGAGCTGCTTGTAAGCGGTTGTCTTTCTTTTCTTATTTTGCTAAGATGAAAGGACAGGTAATATCTTTGAAAGAAAAATGAAATCAATAGTGTTGTTATACAGGGTCAAACAATGAGATATCTATCACTTTTATAGATTTTTCATTACAAGAAAAAGGTTGAGCTAGTGGAACTATTACTGCCGCTGGTTGAAATTTGTTATGTCTCCAGCCTACAAGGTCTTAATCGTTGTTTCTTTCAGCTTTACTGTTATTTGCAACATATTAAAGTTAATGAAAAATACTGACATAAAATGATTATACAATAAATCACAATTACAACTCCTCATTTTAAAACAGGAAAAAAAAGTTTTCTTTTCCTGTATATACTTGTCCATTCCAAATGTTATACTTTCTGCAATTTCCATTGTTTTGTATTGAACTTCCTTTATCCAGCCACCTATATAAATTACTTACCGTATATACTTGAGTATAAGCCATCCCGAGTATAAGCCGAGGTACCTAATTTTACCTCCAAAAACTGGGAAAGCTTATTGACTCAAGTATAAGCCTAGGGTGAGAAATGCAGCGGCTTCTGGTAAGTTTCAATCAAAAAATTGAGGGTTTCTGCTCTCATTGGAGGTGCAGGGGTCTCGTTTTTGGATGCCGGCGACCATTCTTGGACGCCGGCGAATATTCTTGGAGACTATTCTTGGATGCCGGCGACTATTCTTGGACGCCGGAGACTATTCTTAGGTGCCGGCGACTATTCTTAGACGTTGGCGACCGTTTTTGCGCTTGACCCGAGTATAAGACGAGGTCGAGTTTTTCAGCATATTTTGGGGGCTGAAAAACTCGGCTTATACTCAAGTATATATTTATCAAAGGTTGAGGTTAATTTTCGAATGAAAATAATTTGAATTTCAAGATATTTTTTGTGTACTTCAACTAGGGAATAGTCCAAATTAGATTCAAATTTGAAAAAATGCAAAAATTCGAATTTTGAAATTTATCATGTACTGTCTCTGGACTTTGAAAAATTTAAGTTTTTTTGGGGGGGAAAAACGTTGAATTGGATTAGATCGAATGCGATATTCCTTCGATTCTTACGATTTGAGTTTAGCCAAATACAGACCTATTTGATTGAAAACTGACCTATTCGCCCAAAAAAACTTCAACTGAATTTCGGCTGGTCTTTTGAATTTGAATTTCGAAGTTTTTTCAATTCAAAATTTGACCCTTAATAAATATGCCCCTTTAATTCATCTCATGTTCACCACAGTTTTCTGGTTTTCTATATTGAAGTTTTTTAAATAGTTTTTATAAAGTGTTAAAGATTTATATTAATTATGAGTGATAATTGGCCAATAATTGTACATAACAAGAAGAAACATAGTGTAGGTTAGCAATGCATTTGTGGATATAGCGAAACCTCAATTTCACATTCCCTGATTTTATTTTGTTCCAACCAATATATAAGGCATACTACATTTCCCTGATTTAATTTTTTTTCTGATTTCACATTTACACAATTTCTTTCTGGTCCCCTGAAAAACATAAACTGGTTCCACTGTGTTATGCTATCATACTATCTTATATTAAAACACAGGTCACAACTTCTGTGTCTTTTGGCAAAACTTTTTTTGTGAATGAAAAATAATGTTTTATCTTATTTCTAGGTTGTTTAGCAGTTACTTTGCTCCTGAAGCATGTTTTGATCTTAGTCATCAGAGTAAGTAAACCTGTCCAACCCCCCATATAGCACCTCTCCAACCTGCTCAAACATTACTGTTCACCTTGTCAGTGGCACACTTAGGGGCCGATTCACTAAATTCGAGTGAATGATTCGAAGTAAAAAAACTTCGAATTTCGAAGTATTTTTTGGGCTACTTTGACCATCGAATGGGCTACTTCGACCTTCGACTACGACTACGACTTTGAATCGAAGGATTCAAACTAAAAATCGTTCGACTATTCGATAGTCGAAGTACTGTCTCTTTAAAAAAAACTTCGACCCCCTAGTTTGGCAGCTAAAAGCTACCAAAGTCAATGTTAGCCTATGGGGACCTTCCCCATAGGCTTTCCTAAGTTTTTTTGATCGAAGGATATTCCTTCGATCGTTGGATTAAAATCCTTCGAATCATTCGATTGAAGGAATAATCCTTCGATCATATGATCGCAGAATTTGCGCTAAATCCTTCGACTTCGATATTCGAAGTCGAAGGATTTCAATTCCTAGTCGAATATCGATGGTTAATTAACCCTCGATATTCGACCCTTAATGAATCAGCCCCTTAGTATAACGAACGTTTACTCTGGTGGACCAGTGGCTATCCCTGGTGGTCTAGTGGCCTCCAGTGGCGACTTATGGCGCGTGCAGCTGCGCGCTTCCTGTTTTATGTGCCGGCGGGATGATATCATTGCACAATGGCGCGAGATTTAAACTATTTAAAGGGGCTTTGTGATTAAACACATTGCCTGTTGCTAGGTTCAATTAGTTTGTTCCTGGTGCTATTCTGTGTGTATCCTGTGTGTATGCATAGGGCCTTCCTCACCTTTTTGTACCTGTATTGATTGTGACGTTTGTTACTCCATATATTCTATATATGTAATTTGTGTGATGTAGTTGTATAATCACATTTACTTTACAGTGCTACGCAATATGTTGGCGCTATATAAATACATGTTAATAATAATAATAATAATAATAATAATATCCTGTTGATATTCTGGTTGTTGACCCTTGCTTTTCCTGACTATTCTGAACTCTGTATCCTGACCCTTTCCTGGCTGTTTATTCTGAACTCCCCTAGCTGATCCTTGCCTGTCTGAGTATTCTACGCTCTCCAATCCTGATTCCGGCCTGTCTGACTATTCTTACTTTGCTTGTGCTGGCCCGGCCTGCCTGTTCCACACTGTATTATCTGGCCTGCCTTCCAATTTTTGTTCTTCCATCCAGTATCCTTGGTGAGACGATCGTGCCCCTTTGCTAGTCCAGAACCTGTAGCTTTGCTCCTCTCTTAGTAAGACCTGGCAGCATCCAATTAGCCGAGGGCTCCTCCTGAGGTGAAAGGCGGCTGTTAAAGGCAGAAGCAAGAGCCAAGACCAGGGAGCCTAGCACTTGTTACCTGGATATAGGGTGCTAAACATGACACTTAGACATTGCTGAGCCCCACAGCAAATTCAATTAAATTCAATTTAGGGCCCAAGATCATTGGTCATCTACCAAGATATGTTGAAATCCTCATTATTTAGGGACATTCTGGGCCCTCTAAACTTTTGGACCACCCTGCAACCTCATGGTCTGCTTCCTTTGTAGTTATATCCCTGCACCTTGTTCTTTTGAGCCGTTAAGTGGGGTAGTTTGCTGTCATGTTCGGCCAATTCATTTCCATTTCAAGTTTGAGTGCATACTGATGGATGGTGATCTATAAAACCAATTAACCTCCATATTAAATCCACTTGTTAATACACTTTTGTGAACCCCCATTAATCTTTTCTCATTACATACTATCTTCTATCATTGCCTGAGTTTCTCCTCTGTGTTCTGATCTGAACTGAACTATGTTATGCCCATGATATAGAAATTAAAACCAGTGTTGGGTGAGCAGAAATAACCACTGACTTCTGGGCTCACTGGGCATGTTACTGGCATCCTGGTAAGCCGATGTGATATTGACGTGGTCCAAAGTTGCACTGCAAGCTATTATGGGTTTCATACCAGCCACAGACATATGCAAAAATTATTTTCATACAAAATAAAAATGCGTTCATACTATAACATCAAGTTAAGGAAAAAAAGATAGAACATAAAGGTAAACTTGACTTTAACATGGCTGTCTGCTTCCTTAATGGCTTTGTTTTTGTTCTGATGCCTTGGGATAAAAGATTCATATCTTCCTTCAGTAGTATTTGATTATCCCCTTCTCATTTCTCTTCCAGCTTTGAACCTGATCCATGTATTCACTATCCCCATTAGTAAGCTCTCAGTCAAGTATTGTTTGATGTTAATCCACTACTTGCTTCACTAAATTACTTTGGTGTATGAGAGCATGCTCTATTCCAAATATACACAAAGCATCAGCAGATAACACCGCATTGGCTAATACCCATCAAATTGCATTATTTCTTGTTGCAAAAAGCCTTCTGGAATGATAAAATAAGATGATAAATATTTGAAGCAAAACGATTCAGAAAAAAGCATTATTTGCTAACAAAAAATGTTATACATGCTGATGTAAGATCTGTTCTTTTAAGATGCTTACTTTTAGAAAATATACATTACTGCCTTTCCATCTGAAAACACAGACATATATTATAAAGTACAATTTATTTGAAGCAACTGTTTATTGGTGAGATAAACCTAAATAATCATCATAAGAAAAATTAAAACTCATAGGGGTTAATTTATTAAAGAGTGAAGTTAGAGCTCGCACGGTCCTCTAGAGATCCTCTGAAATTCCACCACTCTCCATTAATTTCTATGGGATTTTGAATGGTGTATTTATTAAAGGATGAACTTTCACTTTCACCTATTGATAAATACTCTTTTAAAACCCCTAATAGAATAGAAATGAATGGAGAATGGTGGAATTTCATTCTGGAGGACTGTGCGATCTCTAACTTCACTTTGATAAATATACCCCTTAGCTTTAGTTTTATGCATTGTGAACCATTGTGAGTTTCTGAATTGTGAGCCATGAGTGCAAATGCAATCTGACTTGCCTTGGAGTTAGTTCTAGATTATCATTCATTTCAACAATGGCCTTATTTTGCTCATTCTTATTACCATATGTATTTAAACACAAACTAATCCCTAAAAATGAACATAAAGGTTCTGCATCTCTATAACAGCTATTTATTGTTTATTAGCAAGCGACTGCATGTTTATGCAAACACTACATAAAGGCAATGTAAATATTTACTATTTTTTTCCCTTCCCATATTTCCTACAGTCTACAACTTTTTATTTAAACCACCAACATCCTTGTGGCAAAATGCACAGTTTTCACATGGAACTGCATTTTCTACTTCAAACGGAAAAATCTATTGAGTTATGTCAGATTTTCATTAATTCAACATAATGTACAGCATTATCCCAGAGAAGATAATTGAATACATTCTCTTTCCTCTCTTTAGCAAATGCTCACCTGTCTCAGTTTTCCAATCAATACCCTTATTCATTTTCATGAGCATACTCTAAAAAGGTTTTGGACGACTTAAGTATCTGACAAATATTTTCCTTTGATAACTCATTGGTATACTAGAATTGTGGTGTTTGATAAATAATATACTGTAGACTAGGACAAACACCTTCTCACTCATATACTGTGTTATACTGTTGTTTACTTCTGCCAGCAGGCGTCAGTGTTCACGTTGTATGTTCGTAAAGTTTTATTAAAACGTACATTCTGGGACTCCATGATTTAATGTTATATCCTTCTTTTTCTCTGCATGTTGTGAGGAGAATAGAGTATTAGCCATGTTTGCAGCATCATCCTGATTGGTAAGAGTCCTGACTGCTACTGTACCTCCAGATTACCCAGTTACTCTGCTGGCTTTGTGCTTTCACAATTATAAAAGGTGTAGGTGTGTGTCTCCTTTTTTTGGGGGGGGGGTGGTTGAAGACTTTTACCCTCTTCTCTTGTTTTTGGGTCTTTAGTAGATTTGAAACTTTATTAGATTTTATTATAAAGAGGGACTCATTTTTGGACCTGGATAAATTGGAACCTGGGCAGTAAATTATCGTAACATAATGTTTGTTTTCTTGCAGGTGTTATTAACTGAGCATGGGGGCAATTCACAAAAGTAGAGTAAACTAGTTGTGTAAAAAAAAGTATTGTACATTGTATGTACATTTTGTACACATTTGATTTAATGTCATTAAACTGAAGCCGTTGAATAGAGCACTGCCTGTTTTAGGGCTCTTTCACATGGGCGGTTTTCCCTGTGTTCAGGGGGCAGATTTATCAAGGGTCGAATTTCGAAGTTAAAAACAGTTCGAAATTCGACCATCAAATTGGAATCCTTCGACTTCGAATATCGAAGTCGAAGTTTTTTTCATCGAATTTGGGTATCCTGCGGTCTAAGTAAAATCGTTCGATCGAACGATTAAAACCTTCGAATCAAAGGATTTTAGCGATCAATTGAATGATTTTACTTCGACTTCCACAAACTTAGAAAAATGCTCTAGAAAGTCCCCATAGGCTAACATAGGTTTAAGGTTTAATTTGGCGAAGTATTGAAATCTATGTTTTTTAAAGAGACAGTACTTCGATTATCGAATGGTTGAATATTCTATATTCGACCATATATATATTATATATATATATATATTCTAATATATATATCTATATCTATATATATCTATATCTATATCTATATATATATATATATATATATATATATATATATATATATATATATATCTTTGTTAAAAGAAAAATGTGTTTGAAATTGCAATTTGCATACTGGACTTGCAGTCATCAATTTCCCCTATATTCTCACATACTGAAAAAATAACATATATCCAGTACATATGCTTCCTAAATTCTTTTCTAATTTCCTAGATCCAGCTTTGAGAAGGAGTTGTATTCATCAAAATCATGACATTGCCGCCAGCACCTGATCTGGTTTGACAGCTGCAGCCTGACACATGCTTGGTATGTAAATTATGGCTCAAGTTGTTATTTTCTGCCAATGTTTTCTTGCAGCTTTAAATATATGTTTTATTTTACAGAGAGTATAAGATTATCCAGATGCTAGCAATGCGTTCTTTTTATACCATGTCATTTTTACCTTTAACATGTTCTAGTGCCAAAAGTGTCATTTTATTCAGTTTCTATAAAGGACTTTTTTACCATGTATGGGGCAATGGGCAAATGGTGACAATGGGCAACTGCTTTGGACCCTAAGGGGGAAATGTCATTTAAAATCGTAAGCGTTATTTAAAATAGTGTTTTTGCAAATGTTTAGCTCTGCTCTCAGAATATTTTGCAGGCAAATATTACATTGCATATAATCGTTAAGCAAAGATAAGTGTTAACACTAGGGATGTAGCGAACTGCCGTTTATGTGTTCGCGAACGCCGTTCGCGAACACCGGCAAAAATGCGAACAGTTCGCGAACAGTTCGCGAACTTCGAACATCCGCAAAATCATTCGATTCGAACGATCGAAGGATTTTAATCGTTCGATCGAAGGATTTTCGTTCGAATCGAACGATCGAAGCCATTCGATCGAATGATTTCATACGATCGAAGCCATTCGATCGAATGATTTCATTCGATCGAATGGCTTCGATCGTTCGATTCGAACGAAAATCCTTCGATTTTAGCGGTCGAAGGAATCGAATGGTCGAATGGTCGAACGATTTTTGTTCGAATCGAACGCGAACTCGTATTGGCGAACGTCGCGCGACGTTCGCGAACATTCAGCGGACGCGAACAGTCGAACAGTTCGCCGGCGAACAGTTCGCTACATCCCTAGTTAACACCTGCTCTGGAGTTCTGTCTCAAAAACCTCTTTGCAATTAAGAAATTTTATTACATACATTGCACATGTTTGCAAAAGCCAATTGTTCACAAAAACTGAGAGGAAGTTGTTGAGATCTCTAATCGGTCAAAAAGGACACAAACATGGTCACTAACGTTTGCGAGTGCTTTTTGCTCTAATGAAAAATATTGCATTCCTCAATTAGGTACAATTTTCTTTTCTATATTATTAGTGATGGCACGTATTTGTGGTGAATGAATTCGCGAATCTCCTTCGAAAATTCGCCGGCGTCAGAAGTTTTTTGGACGCGGGTCCAAAAAATTGCTTGCGTCAAAATCGGCATGCTTCAACACTATTCAGATGCCCATTGACTTTAATGCCAGTGTCTGCTTGGACGAGAATTTCAGATTTTCAAGATTTTTTGTGAAAATGTCAGAATTTCAAGGTTTTTTCGTGAAAATGTCCAAATTTCACGATTTTTTTGAGAAAATTTCTGATTTCACGATTTTCCCGTGAATATTCCGCGGTTCCACGAATTCCGTGAATTTCATGAAACAGGAGAAAATCGCCCATCACTAGATATTACTATTTAAATTGACTATCCTGATAAAATCTCACTTGCATTACATTTTCTTAGTTCTCTCATCAATTTAACTAAATTAACTTAATTTTGTTTTTGCTGTACATCACTGTTGATTTAAGCACTAAAATTTTTTTTTATACAGCATAGTAAAATAGTAACAGTTTTGAAATGACGTTGGTTGAGACTGTTGATTAGAGATTTAGTTTTTATTACCTAGTTTCTTAGCAGTTTAAAAAATATTTTTCCCATTACTTATGTAAACCAAGACAATATAATAGAACCAGTAACAGGAGAAGAGGGTAAATTACTGCTGAATCATTTTCTTCTGAAAATTCTTTTCAGAGACTGACTGATTGTTAGGATGGATTTCAAACCAGTAATTGCTTTTTCGCTTATTCATAGGTAATGAAAAAGCCATTTTAATATTTTAGACTCTGACATTGAAAAGTTACTTTTTAGGCTACTTTTTTCGCCTTGTTTCGCCGAAAAAATTACGCCCATGGACTTGTATGGTGTTGTGCGTGAAAATAAAAAGACGCGCATCAAAAAATATTTCGCCACACGACAAATTTTTTTTGACGCCCATAGACTTTAATGGGCGTCGGCGACATTTTTGGCGAAACAAAATGGGTCAAATTCGCCCATCCCTATTTACTGTATGGGGCCAGTTTATACAGTATAATTCTGTTTTTCTCCACAAATAAATAATAAACCTCTAAATGTTAATTATAATGAAGAACCGTAAGCTGCTCAAATATATTTATTATAAAGAGGGCAACAAGATGAATAACCCTGAAAAGATAGAAGTGATAATCTTTCAAATGAAGTTTGTGTGTGAGTGATGCCATAGTTTCTATAAAAACGAAAATGTCTAGATATTCAGTGAGGAAGAACATCCCTTTTCATTCAAACTATGCTTTGACAGCACTTTATGTCCAAGGTTTAAACAATGCATGTCATAATGTTCAATGGTGCATTCAGTGCAGTACTGTCACTAAAACCAGCAGTATAGAGGAAATTTTGCATTACTTAAAAATAGTAATTCTTTTTGAGACTGAAATAAAAGGAATTAGTTCTGAAAAATATTCATATGAATAAAAAGCCAAAACCAAAGTATGTCAGACTTTGCTTGAATGCTGTACTCATATTAATACTGAAAGGTAAAGAATTAATGTGTTGCAGTAGTTTGGAGAAACAAGGTGCCCCAGAATAAATTGTAAATGACTCACTAAATAGTAAATGTGGTCCGAGTGCACCAGCCCCAGGCCCCCAGTTTTAGGGAGCGGTACGGCTCCTGACATTATACTTGGGCCATGGACCCCACAGAGGCAGCTACGCAGTATGTCGGAAGAGCCCTCTGGGGGCTGGCGTCCCGCATGGAAGCGCATGAGACTCAAGTACTTGAGTCAAGTACTTGATACGCTTATTTCTCATATGCCTCCTCCTTCTCCGGCCACAGGGAATCCCCCTGCTGATGTCGTTCCTCTATTAGCGGTTTCTCCGGTTCGTGAGCTGCGCATCCCTCCTCCTCTTTGCTACAATGGTAAGCCACAAGCCTGCAGAGGGTTCGTTACCCAGTGTCTTATTCAATTTGAATTTCAACCCTCACAATACACTTCTGAGCGAGCGAAAGTGGGTTATGTGATGTCTTGTTTGGAGGGTAAACCACTTGAGTGGGCAACGCCTCTTTGGGAGAAGAATTCTCCACTGATGTTTAATCATAAAGAATTCCTTCAGCCGTTCAGGACTATTTTTGATGCCCCGGGTCAGGTCGCTAATGCCTCATCTCGCCTACTGCAAATCCGTCAGGGAAGTCTCAGTGACAGTGAGTACGCTAATGACTTTAGAATTTTAATGGCAGAGACCTCTTGGAATGACAAGGCATACAAGGCTGTGTTCTACCAAGGCCTGTCGACTTAAAGATGACCTAGTCTCCAGAGAACTTCCTAAACTGCTGGAGGATTTGATTGCTCTCACCATTAAAGTGGGCATGCGTCTTAGAGAGCATCAAGCTGTCAAAGAGTGCAGTAAGAAATTTCAACCTATGCTGGCACCACGCTTCCAAAGACCTCTGTTGCCTGCACCTTTCCAGCAGCCTTCCGTTATTCCTCCGGAGGAGCCTATGCAAGTTGGAAGGGCTTGTCTCTCCGAGCAAGAAAAACTTTGAAGGCGTGTGGCTGGTTTATGTCTGTACTGTGGTGGACAATCCCACTTTGCCAATTCCTGTCCTGTGAAGCCAAAGGGTTCTATTCCTCAAAGTTAATCTGGGGTGACACATGTAGGTGGCGTTACTCCTAAATCTCAAGAGAACTCTCACAGGTTCCTTCTGCCTTTACAGATTCGTTTGGCAACTAAGACTATTGTCAGCTCTGCCTTCATAGATTCAGGGGCGGCCGGGAATTTCATGGACGCTCTACGGGACCCTGCGGGTTACAGCAATTGATGACAGGTCACTAACGTTCGAGATAATTTCCATGACGACAGGGGAATTGTCTGTGCAGATTGAGACGTTACATAAAGAAAAGTTGTCATTCCTGATTTCCTGCCCTTCTGCTCCTGTCGTCTTGGGTCTACCCTGGCTTCGCCTACATAACCCCTCCATTGATTGGTCTTCTGGGCAGATCTCTCATTGGAGTCCATTCTGTCAAGAAAATTGTCTTCCCACTAATCCCCTCCACCGGTTGACTAGCTCTTCGACAGATCTGAAACCCCTGCCATCCTTCTACAAGGAATTCTCCAATGTCTTCTGTAAAATGTCTGCAGAATGCCTTCCTTCTCCTCGTCACTACGACTGCCCCGTCAATCTCTTTTCTGGAACCATGCCTGCCAGGGGTCGCACCTATCCCCTCTCTCCTGAGGAAACCTTCGCCATGAAAGACTATATCCAGGAGAATCTTCAGCAGGGATAATTCTTCCTTCTACTTCCCCGGCAGGAGCTGGCTTCTTCTTTGTGGAGAAGTAGGATGGTAATCTGCGTCCCTGCTTAGATTACTGTGGACTTAACAAGATTACAGTTAAGAACTGATACCCTTTGCCTCTGATCACTGGGATGGGCACTACAAATACCTTGTGATGCCCCTTGGCCTCTGCAATGCCCCCACCGTCTTCCAGGAGTTTGTGAACGACATCTTCCGGGATCTCTTAGGGAGATTCGTGGTCATGTACCTTTATGACATCTTAATCTTCTCCAAGGACTTGGAAAGTCATCGCTCCCAGGTGAAGGAGGTACTCTCTCATTTGAGGAAGAACTCCCTCTTTGCCAAGAATGAGAAATGTGTCATCTCTCCAGAGGGTTTCAAGATGGATCCTGCTAAAGTGTCCGCGATCCAGGAGTGGCCCCTTCCTTTGAGCACCAAGGCAATACAAAGTTTTATCTGGTTTGCGAAAGACTTGCTGCCTGTACTATTTGTGCCACTTCCAAGGCTAGCCATACTCGCCCTAGCGGGTTATTACAACCTCTACCCATCCCCTCTCATCCATGGACTCACTTAGCAATGGACTTCATTGTAGAGCTTCTACCCTCAAGAGGGAACACTGTGATCTGGGTAGTTATTGACCGCTTCAGCAAAATGGCACATTTCATCCCTTTGCAAAACTTCCCTCAGCGGTGGAACTATCCCAGCTCTTCATCCAATTTATTTTCTGGTTGCATGGCTTCCCAACTGAGATAGTCTCTGACAGGGGATCTCAATTTACAGCTAAGTTCTGGCGCTCCTTAGGTAAAGACTTAGGTATCACTCTTCAGTTCTTCTCTGCCTATCATCCCCAAATCAATGGGGCAGCGGAGCATATGAATAAAGCTTTGGAGCAATTCTTGAGGAATCATGTTTCCCTTTGTCAGGATGATTGGTCTGGTCTCATCCCGTGTGCGGAATTCGCTCATAATAATGCATGCCACACTTCCACTGAAAAGTCTCCGTTTATGACTGTGTACGGACAGCATCCTCAAGCCTTCCCACAAGACTTTGTTTTATCTGACGTCCCTATTGCAGATGATCATGCAGCCCATATGTCTGCTATTTGGGCTGCGACCAAATCAAGTTTGGAAACAATTGCTCTTGTGCACAAGACTTTTGCTGATCGGAGACGCAGGTCCTCTCCTCCATAAAAGTTGGTGACAAGGTGTGGTTGTCCACTAGGAACATTCGCTTAAGAGTGCCTTCTCCCAAGTTGGGACCAAAATTTGTTGGTCCATTTTCCATTGTGGAGATTGTTAATCCCTTGGCTGTTAGACTTCAGTTTCCCCCTGAGATGCGAATTCGAAACGTGTTCCACGTATCTTTGGTAAAACCAACAATTGCTTATCTCCTCCCGCTTCTTTCTCCGTGGATGGCCAACAAGAGTACGAAGTGGAAAAGATCGTTGACTCAAAAATCTCCAGAGGGTCTCTACAATTTCTGATCCAATGGAAGGGCTTCGGAATGTTCTTGGGAGAAACATGTACATGCTCCTCGCTTGGTAAGAGAGTTTTACCGTCTGTTTCCTCTGAAACCTAGGCTTAGTGGTCCAGTGGCCCCCCGTGGGGGGAGATACAAAGTCACGCCTCCTTCCCGGCAAAGTCGGATCCAAGATGGCGCCCTTCAGTCCCACGTAGGTAGCAGTGCTGGCACAGTGCTGGCACAGTGATGCCAGCGTCAGAACGCCGGCGGGATGATGTCATGAACCGGCGCCAAATTCAAATAAGAGGATGCCGGTTCGATGCCCAAGTATAGGATTTCTTTGCTAACGTTCCTGGGTGCTCTATAGTTCCTATTTGTTTGATTATTGGACTTTGACCCCTGCCTGAACTTTGTTTCTGAAACTATTCTGCCTGCCTGAATTTTTGCTTGGAATTGGATACGATTTTGCCTGAACCCTTTTTGTACTGCGATCTTGGACTTTAACCCTAAAGCTTCCTCCTTAGTCCTGACACTTCACACTGGGAGCCGATAGGCTTCCTGACAATTTCTCATCTTCCCTGAGCTCAGAGATTCTCCACATGGGCTTCCCAACCCACACCTGAATCACCCATTTAAGAGTTGAGTTGACAGGTGTTGGCCATCACCATACAACTTCAGATCCTGAATCAAAAAGATCTGATTCCAATTCACTTTTTGGCCATCCCACTGACTCTGAAATACTTTCTAAATTGCATAGATCCTCCATCTTGCCCACCTGGCAAAGCAGATGATGGATGTCAGGGTGCAAAATACCTGCTTTAGTAGCACTGACCCAAGTATAATTTATTTCTGAAAAGGGGCATGTCAAGGAAACATCCTTTTATTCTTCCCAATGGAAAGTTATGTAAAATAAATCAAACATGGTACATTTATAGAGCTTTTCCAGCTGATTTAAATTATGAGTCTGCTATTTCTTCAGTCAATAACAGATGTAAAATTTAATAGAGGGTTCCTATTCTGGACAAATACCTCTTTTTGCAATTTTTTTTTAAACTGGACTGGCCCATAAAATGATCAATACTTAACTCTGCACATTTGGATGGAGATGCGCTGATGGGAGCTGGAAGGATCAAAGCTGACCATTTCTACACCAGATAAATATGCAATATGTCAAGTACTCCATAAAGCATGTTGCCAATGTTAGTGCACTATACACCAGAAAGAATGACCACAGTTAATAACACTCTCTGAATCTGTATAGAAATCCTCTATGACATTTTCAAAGAAGGGTTAAGGATTGAAAGTAACAACGATTTTCAGTCTTTACTATTGTAAAGAATCAGCTACTGGCATTTATTCTGAGATAAAGTGCAGGTATTTTTCCCATAATAATCATAATCTTCATTATTTTTGCTTTTTATCATATGCCTATTCAACCCAAGCAAGGTGCAAACATGAATCAATAGCTAATTTATAGCCCGCATTAATGGAGGTGTCCACACTTACTTTAAATTGCCATATATACCCACACCAATATGGGACTTAACCTCCAAATTCAATTGAAGCAATATTAGATAACCAATGGCAATACAAAAGTAGTTGAATTAAAAAGCAATATTTATTATCACCATGACAAAATTACTAAAACCATTTGGGGGGTGGGGTTCCCAATATCCCTATTAATTCTCACTATTAAATACAATATAATGGAGGAGACTGTGTGCACGCTGTTGGTAGGAGCCGCCAATTGTTTCCAGTTGTAACGAATTTTGGGCAGTACACGAAGCATCAATCTAGATAGATCCGTGAATAAATGTTCATGTAAAGAGGATCGCAACTGTGGTAGGAGTCGCCAGTAGGGTGCTTAATTCTGTGGCAAAAGAGATGGTTGATCCCGCAAGGTTAATGAGTAGTATACTTTGCGGTATGTGGGAGCGGAGCCGGTGTAGGGTTAAATATTTGGTGCCCAGTATAGTTCAAGCTGTATCATGTAAACATTAGGCACTGAAAATTATTATTGATTATGTATATCCAATGGACATCAGAATCACACAGCCTTGGTGGTGTAGCAATCGCTACAGAATCGTGTTCATTCGACCACGCTGTGGCAGGCTGCTGTTTAGGTAAGAAAATGTACTGACCGTAGCTGATCACATCCCACACCGGATACTCAACGCTCTATGCTCACATCCAAATATCAGAGCCACTTGTTCCACTGTTGCGCATCGTCCTCAAGAGAAAGGGGGAGAGGGATTCCAATATTCCCCGTGCAGCATTGTACCTCGACAGCTGTTTCGCCACTACCTGCGGCTGTTTTTTGCTTTTTATATACTGAAATAAAATATAAAAAAGAACAATCATATAACTTGAATCTTCAATGATCTTCTAATTGTTCCTGAGGGCCTCGAAAGTTGCATTCTCTAAGCCTGATGCCTGAAATCAGCTCACAGCTTTTTTGAACTATTGAGTGAATATTACAGGGTAATGTGTTAATAGTGTTTAAATGTACACCATTTTATACAGTTTTTCTTGCGCTTGCTTTCATAAATGAAGCTGAGTGGCACAAGTTAAGCACCTATGTATAATAGGATGCTTCATGTTGGGTGTAAAGGAATACAATCGAAAATATAATATTCATTACCTGATTGAGAAAACATTTCACTTATTTTAAAAAGACAATCTAACTTTGTGATGTGAATCACTCAGCAAATATGAAAGCCATGTACAATTGCATTTAATGCATTACCCTGTAAATGTGTTGTTTCATGCTGAACTGGTTTCTGCTGAATAAGGATATTGTTACAGATTGCTCAATACATCTTAAGAAATCTGGAGTCGGGATTTTGGGGCCGATAACACATATTTTCTTTCAAAGCCAGAAACTGCTGCAAATATGTGCTTTTTATTTTATTAAGCTTAATTTGCAACTATTGTTATGTTGAAACAGACATTTTTTGAATGATTCTGCATATTTAGAAAAGTCTTTAAAGGAAAGGAATTGTCATTGTGTCATGCCTAAAATCAGTTATCTTTAATATGGGAATACTTGGAGGACAAACCTGTGCTCTTACTTTAGAGTGGAATAAAATGTAAAATGTAAGTGGGTTATTTTCTATAGGAAGATGAAAAACATGCAAATATCCTGTTCTCAGTTTTTTCTTTATGAAAAGAAGAGAATGCTTACTTTTCAAGAGGTTTAATGTTGCTCTGGAAATTTTCATATTATTTTTGCTCCATATGCTGACTATTTCACTGAATACAAGTTGCTTTCAAATGTCTGCTTCATTATTGATCAGCTGCGTGCCTAGAGCGTGAGGTATATAAAAAAAGCTGGTACTAAAATGATTATGTGAAATTCATGCAACATTTACTGAAGGTTATTTAGATATGGTATCAAAATCATTCTGCAGATTAAAAAAAAGGACAAATATACATGGAATAAACCTTTCAATGTTTTTTTCATAATGTGCAGCCTTTTGCTGTCTTACCTTATAGGACAGTAGTGTTTGCTAGTGATTGGTGAATCTTTCTTATTTTGCTGAAAAATAAGCCCTGAAAAATGCTTTGAAGTCAAAGGATTTTTAATGGCGACTTTTCCAGCAGACAATACATTGAAATCTATAGGCGTTTTTTTGCAGCAAAACTTGGCAAAAAATGATGTCCATTGCTGGTGTCTACCTGTGACCCTCTAGGTGCTGCTAAATTGGAACTATAGGGAGTCCTCAAGTTACATACAACTTACACTTACAAACAGAGGCTATTACTATAATGTACTGTGGTTTGCTTGGCCTTCATTAGCATTAAGCTTTAATAAACCGCCTGCCCAATCCCCTCTGGCATGTGTTGTCTACTGCAGAGCACAGAAAGGTAAAAATAAATGCTATGTTAAGACAAACATCTCTAAGTTGCATTTAATAAGTAAATGGATATGTTTCAACTTACATACAAATTCAACTTAACAACAAACCTACAGACCCTATCTTGTACGTAACCCGGAAACTGCCTGTACCAGCATCTCCTACCATCCTTTGGCAGTTAAAAGTGTCTGGTATAAGCTCAACTTCAACTAAATGTGTTTGTAATTACAGTCTTTGTTTTGGAACTCAAAAATGTAGATTTTAATGTTTGCACCTGTTTTTCTTCATGGCAGTAATCTTAGGGAATTGGGAATTTAATTATCTGCTGTACATGTGAACAGTATTCCTGATATACAGTACATCTAAAAGTACTGTGTGAATTTAGAATGGAACAGGAAAGGAAAACCAAGGGTATCATAGAACACACATCAAGTTGAAACCAGCAAGCATGAGAAAATTAAAATGATTTGTCATTTTATTGTTATTCCTTGAGCTCACTTTCATTTTTGGGTGTTACTGTTCCTTTAAGTATGCCTTATGTATAAATTAGTTACACATTAGTGTGTTTCATTTGGAGGAACAGTAACACCAAAAAATGAAAATGAGTTGAAGTAGTAATAATACAATTTACTGTTGCCCTGCACTGGTAAAAGGTGTATGTTTGCTTCAGAAACTCTACTATATTTTATATAAATGCAATGGACTAATAGCAATGTTGCTACTGTCCTGAATTTAAGCAAGTGGGTGAACAGGCAAAACTGCTTATACTGTTCCCCAATAAGTTAGGGTGACTTCAGGCATTTCACTGCCAACTAAAATACACTATGGAAAAACTGTCATACCATTAGCCTCAATTAACTTATACACTAAAGGATATATAGATATACACACACACTATGCACTTGAAAATAATGGTACACTATTGAACTCTAAAATAACTCCACATCCTAAACACTTTATACAATGAGAGAGTGCCCAAAATACATTAAATACAGTGAGAAGCAATTTAGCCCCATATACAATAAAACTACTGAGAGGCAGTGGGAACTTTCGCCCCAAATACATTAAGGCAAGGATTTCTGACTCCTAGAAACCTTACCCTTCTAAAAAGCAGGTTACCTGAAGGTTGGCGAAGGTTTTATTATTGAAAATGCATTAAAGTCTATGGGCGACAATTTTTCTTTTTGATGCACAACATTTTTTTCTCCCATTGAAGTCTAAACACACGAAAAAAAATCGCTCATCCCTAATTGAAATACAATGAGAAGGGGGGAAACAATAGCTGCCTCAAAGCAGTTCTTTTTTATAGTGATGGCTCCTTCTCAAAGGTCACAATCAAACAAAAATGCACTAAGATGGCTGCCTCCACACCAATATTACAGCTTTAAAAATGCATTTGTTGGTTCAAGAATAAGGATTAAATGGTAGAGTGAACTGTTGAAATTTAAACAGTGTTATTTAATATAAAGTAAAGTTATTGTAATAATCTTACCTGGTGGTCTAGTGGGGGGACGGCAGGGACGCCCGCTAATGATGCATTTAAAGGCGCAGGTGCGCTGGCATGATGACGTCAGCGTGCAAGGGCGCGAAATTCAAATTGTATAAATAGCCTAATTGGGCTTCCAGACCATGCCCGTTATAGGAGTTTTTTCTGGTGCTTTCTGAGCTTTTGCAAATCCTGTTTTGAACCTGTTTGATTCCTGTTGTGACCCCTGCCTGGCTTTTGACTATTCTGACTTCTGGATCCTGACCCTTGCCTGAATTCCGACTACCTCTTCTGCTTAACCCTCTGATCAACTTCCTGGTTTGACCCTTGCCTGTCTGACTATGTTTATTCTCTGCCTGCCTCGACCCGGCCTGATCTGACTACTCTATTGCCTAACGCTTTGTACTACGACCTTCTGCCCAAAGACTTTGCTTTACAGTCGTGCCCCTCTGCCTATCCAGAAACTATAGCCTTGCACCTCTCGTTTAAGTCCTGGTGGCATCCAAGTAGCTGAGGGCTCCTCCCAGGGCCGGAACTAGGGGTAGGCAGAGTAGGCACGTGCCTAGGGCACAAAGCTGAGGGGGCGCCAGGCACGTATCTGCTCTGTAGGCTTCCCCGTGTCCGGTCCTGTGTCTCCCTGACTGGCGTCGGTAATTTCTGTTACAGAAATGCGCATGTGCGCCAGCGCGTAGTTTTGCGCATGCGCACCGGTGCGTATTTTTACGCATGCGCGCCGGCGCACACTAAGCCGGCGGCATACCCGGCCAGGTTGCCTAGGGCGCCTGCCTGGGTTGGCCCGGCTCTGGCTCCTCCCGAGGCCAAAGGCGGTCACACTACAGGTGAAGCACAGCCTAGACCAGGGTGCTTGGCATTCGTTCTGGTGCCAACCGTTACAGTGATCCTGTTAAGCTATTTTATGCAAAAAGCCAAAAGAAAATACAGAGCAATTATTAGGCAGAATTTAAAAACATGTCTGTTTGTTTCTATATTATGGATTTGGCCTACTGAAATCTGTGGGTGTTCAAAACTGAAGGCAGTACTCTGTTCACTATTAAGGGTGCCTCACTGTGAGAGTTGTCAATAAAACAGGTTTTCAGTTGCATCTAAATGGCTTTCTTATGTGTTGAGACACTGTTCCTGCTGACCTTGGCAATTTTTGAACGTAGTGATCTGGATTGCTTTATCAGGCATCTGCGGCAATGGGGGCTTAAACAACTGTGAAATACACTGAGATCTGATAACGAAACCAATTTTCTTAGGGAAGGTAGATATACTTTAGGGAACGTTCTGCTCTGCTTGTTTCAGTTTTTCATTTTTTGAAACTTTATTTGCAAATAATAACTTCCTAAGTATAAATGCAATCAACAAGCAATATTTTTTTCTAGTATTGTCCAAGGAACCCTGCCATTATTGTATTCTACTATCCTATTTAACCTATAGCAAAAAACATTATTTATTTACTTTTATAACAAATTATGTTAGGATTTTCGAATGCCATAGTACAATAGCAGTTTACAATATAGAAGAAACCCATAGAAAATGTTTTCAAACGGTAAGGATGGAGAATAAATCATGCATAATTCAGTGTGAATACAGCTAAGCCTGTTTTAATTTAATGTGAGCTCCAAATAATATTCAGATTATTGTATTCACTTGTTTGCGACTAGAATAACGTCATTCAAAGGATGAGCTAAAACTAGGGATTCCATGAAGTGGTTTAGCAAAGTAAAATTGGCTTTACTGCAATGGCACCAAACATCATTGGAAAAAGGCTTCTCAATGTCCTTGTTACCCTCTTGTCTTGGAGTAATTTAGTTGTTTCTCCTGTGGTGGAAATATGCCTGCAGAGAAACCACCTCATCTAACATTAGTCTTAAAGCACATATGCTGCATAAGGTCTGGATCGGAATAATTGTATAGCAGGAGAATGCTGATAGAACATATATGGGCAAATATATCAGCCTTGTAGCAATAACAATTTATATCTTTAATCAGAATGATGGCTTTCTTTAATATATATCTAAATTATATATACAATTAAATAAATAAAATAATAATAAATAAAATAAAAAGAAATGAAACACTTTTAATACAAAACAAGTGCCCTTCAAAAGAATAAAATCTTTTTGGAATGGTCCTCCTAATAAAAAGTATATTTTTAGGTTTCATTTAATAGAATAATATATTTTTAATATAAAGCCTCTGGTTTTGCTATGAGGTGTGCATACAGGTATGGGGCCTGCTATCCAGAATGGTCGGGACCTAGGGATTTCTGGATATTGAATCTTTGTGTAATTTGAATCTTCGTAAATAGCGATGGGCGAATTTGAAACATCGCCGGTGTCTTGTTTTTGAAGCCGGCTCACATTTGCCGGCAAAAATGCACCTGTGTCCATTTTTAGTGAATTTATTCGCCGGTGGCGAATCGTGCAAATTCGTCGCAAATTTGCGCCTGCCAAATAAATTAGCCCATCATTATTTGTAAATCTTCTTAAATCTATTTGAAAATAATTTAAACATGAAATAAACCTAAAAGGCTGGTTTTTCTTCCAGTTCGTATTAATTGGATCAAGTACAAGGTACTGTTTTATTATTACAGAGAAAAAGAACATTTTAGATTGTTTGTATAAAATGGAGTCTATGGGAGGCAGCCTTTCCGTAATTTGGAAGTTTCTGGATATAGTGTTTACAGATTGTATTAATCTCCAATCATGGTGAGTCAAAGCCTTTTACACTGTTCCTCATAATTTACATTTCTTACTGTACTTGAAGAAATGAGAAAAGACACTTGGCCAAAATGATAAAGACCTGAGTTCAAATTAGAATTTTAGCTTTAAATATCACTTGTCATACAAAAGCCATTTATGCTGTTCAAACAACTTTCTTTTTTTATTCATAATAGCACATGGCACATTGAATAAAAGTTGATTAATCTCTGACCTTGTCAAGCTGAATGTAAAGATCAAAGAATAAGGATTTATTTAATTCAAATTAGTCGTCTAAAACCCATTTACATGTTTTTATTATTAATATCTTTTACCAGAGGCTAAATTATTACATTGCAATTTTTCTTCCTCCCTATAGTTTTCTAAAAAAGTATTCACCCATGACATGTCACATGCCGTAAATTCAAAAGATCGATTACAGTGCATGGGTTGTATATTATTAGATCATTTTACACATACTACATTATGCACAAAAGGCATTTGTAGCTGTAGAGAAAGAATGTTAGGAAGAAAGCAAATAAAAGGCCATAATCATGAAATATGATGATTCTAATAATAAACAGCTCTAGGGTTATTTTTCTTCCTTTTGGTCATATTTTCACCCTTTTTGAATTATTTAATCAACAAATAGAGGCAGCATAGATACATTAAATGGGAAAACTCTTATCTTGAAGTGAGGATTAGAGTATTTAATCTTCTAGTTAATTCATTCCCATTAAACATGGAGCCATAAATATGCATTTCCACTCATATAATAAAGATAAAAATTAGGTCATCGCTAAATGTTAATAGACTTTAATTGTTTTTGAAAGCGTATCAGTGCTAAACTTTTATTGGCCGCTAAACGCCTGCTTCTCTCATTTTTTTCACCTTGTATATGAACATATTTGTATTTTAGCTATATTACAAGGGAAAAATCTTTTAAAATAATTAAAAATGCATATTCTGTAAGAAGATAGGGGGAAGTCCCAGTACTGGCATTCGGGTCTCTATTGTTAAAAGACTGTGGGTGGACTGTTCTATAGTAGTAATGGGCAAATTTCTCCCGTTTCGTCTAAAAATTTGCGAATCTGATACGAAATTTGCAGACTGTAAAAAATTTGCCTCAATTTTGTAAACACGTCCGAGAAGTTGTTTGCATCAATTTTGATGCCGGCGTTAAAGTCAATGGGCTTTCGAATAGTGTTGACGTACAGCGATTTTGACGTGAACGACTTTTCGGACACACGTCCTATATTTTTTGATGCCGAATTTTCGTGGCGAAATGTGGAAATTCACCGCGAATTTGCGCCATGCGAATTGATTCGCCCATCACTATTCTAGTATTTTATGTTCTTTATTCTAGGGAATTCTTGCTGTTTCTTGTCATTTGAGATCAAATAAACATAAATTACTGCTGCAATATTTGTTCTTTATTTAAAGGACTTGTACTTCATATCTATAGTTTTGAAAGACATATATGTTCCAGAGTTATTCAGCTGCAGGTTGAGTTGTTTGTAGATGTATTGTTGCAAACCCATTTTTTGATACTTGCTAGGTCACTTACTTGTTTGGTTCAAGGCCAGCCTTTTCCAAAGGCACCAGTACAACAGTGACATCAATTTAGCTTTATTCTTCAAATAAAACAGGCTTTGAAATGGAAAAACAATGGACAAAAAAAATCTGTGCAGCTTATCACTTTATGTAAAATGGGTAATTTACAGCCTACAGGTAAAACATATTAGATTGTTGTTGTTTAATGTAAATGTGCAATACAATAAACTACATTATTTGATGTTGAAGCATTGCATGTCTAAATCTATCAATAGTTATTGCATACGCTACTCTATAACTGGAATGTAATTGGCAGTTAATGGATATATTGCTGGGTTGATTCCGTTAGTGGTAGACATATTCCATTTTCATGTGTGAATATATCACTATAAATCTTGTTAATCTTTTTAATATTGAGTAATAAAAATATATTCCAAATGTAGTTGCCAATGGAATGTGCTGATTGGGAGTCAGTCTCATCACATTAATGCTGCTATGTGCAAACAACTCTGGCAGCAGGTAGCAGACAAAGTCAATGCTGTAAGTGATGTGCACAGAGAATTGCAGACTGTGTACATGCGCTTCAGCGATGGATTAGGGCAAACAAATTTTTTAATTTTACTGTTCCTTTAAGTATTTCCGCGCCTGTTTTCTTACAGGAAAAAAGTTTCAAGCCAGCAAGAATCATTTTTCCATACATTTTCAATGAGGCTAAAAATATAAAATAGTAACATTGGTTAATATTGAACCTCAACGTTTACTTGCCAAGTTTTTTCAAGCATCTTTTTGTGGGTTTTTTCTTTGATAAATACTGACTATTCAAGTTTCTGAAGAACATTTTTGTTTGTGTTTGTGGTTTTGTTCGTGTTTGTGGTTATATGCAGCATTTCTCTGGAATTGTTAAGAAAACGCAGGTTAGGATTTTGATAAATTGACGGTTTAGCTTTATTTATATTGTCATGATAGACAGTTAAATTATTTTCTTTATGCTTACACAGCATTGGTGTACTTGATTATATAATGTTGTTTGCATTGATAATATTGGTGTATTATACCATAGAAACTGTAATAAAGACTAAAAAGTTGGTAGACTCTTTGGTTGTTTCCAGTGGTTGCTATAGTTACTGTTCTCATTTCTGTGCCATTTTCTGGAACAAAAATTGTGATTTTTTAAAGGACAGCAGAAAGTGGCAGCTATCATCGATTGGCCTATTCTTTCTTCCCAAGGGTCTGTTCAGCGATTTATTAGCTTCACTAACTTTTCTAAGAATTTCATCAAAGACTTTTCTTGGATTATTTGTAACAGTTCAGAATGCTCCTGGATCACTGAGCGGCCAGACTGAAACACTAGAGACAGGAACATTAAACTTAAATTGTGGGAAAATGGTAAAGAATAAAAGATGGAAAGCAATGAAAAGTATTTGGAAGGTGATTAACCCCTTTAAGCGTGTATTGATGCACTGATTTGTGCCTACTTTTGCTTTGTCCCACTAGATCACATTTTGACACATTGGTGCCTAAACTTTTGCTATTTATCATGCTACCAGTTATACTTTATTGCATGGTTGTCTTGGTCTCTCCTAGAAGCCTGGCCTGATCTTGATTTATTACTTTGTTGACCCTGCCCATTTGACTTTGTTCCTACCTCTACTATCCTGACTCAGGGCGCTGAGGGAAACCTAGAGCTACCGCTTGGCTGTAGCTCCAAGGTTCACTGTGTCAATAGGTGCAGCAGTGCCTGATTCAGAATTAAAGGTAGGAATGACTGAAAGGAAAGTGGTTTAAGATGCAACTTACTGCGAGGAAAAAGCACAAGTTGCCCACTGCTTCTGTGGTCATAAATAAGCCCTGTTGTCTCTTACCTAATCCTTGTGCACCTCGCTAGAGATGTCGCGAACTGTTCGCCGGCGAACTTGTTCGCGCGAACATCGGGTGTTCGCGCTCGCCGGAAGTTCGCGAACGTCGCGCGACGTTCGCCATTGTTGGCGCTTTTTTTTTGCCCTCTCACCCCAGACCAGCAGGTACATGGCAGCCAATCAGGAAGCTCTCCCCTGGACCACTCCCCTTCCCTATAAAAACCGAAGCCCTGCAGCTTTTTTTCACTCTGCCTGTGTGTGCTGAAGAGATAGTGTAGGGAGAGAGCTGCTGCCTGTTAGTGATTTCAGGGACAGTTGAAAGTTTGCTGGCTAGTAAACGTTTTGATACTGCTCTGTTATTGGAGGGACAGAAGTCTGCAGGGGTTTGAGGGACATTTAAGCTTAGGTAGCTTTGCTGGCTAGTAATCTACCTTCTACTGCAGTGCTCTGTATGTAGCTGCAGTGGGCAGCTGTCCTGCTTCTGATCTCATCTGCTGACTGCTGCAATAGCAATAGTCCTTGTAAGGACTGCTTTTATTTATTTTTTTGTTGTTTTACTACTACTACTACTACTACTACTACTATAAGAGCCCAGTGCTATTAGTCTAGCAGTGTTGGGGAGTGGGACTGGTGTGCTAATCTGCTGCTCCTAGTAGTTCAGCAGCACCAACTTTAATTTTTTTTTATTTAACTTTTTTTTATTTTACTACCGCTGTAGTAGTGTATAAGTTGACCTTTTAGGCATTATTTGCCCTGTAGGCATTTTTTGCCCAGTGTGTTATTCAACCAACTGCTATCTAGCTGTGTGACCGTGTTCACATTCTGTCTAAATATCCATAATATTACCGTCTCCAGAAAAAACACCGGAGTGACTTTTTTCAAGCAGCCATAATAAATTTTACGTAATCCGTATCCATCGCTGTAGTAGTGTATAAGTTGACCTTTTAGGCATTATTTGCCCTGTAGGCATTTTTTGCCCAGTGTGTTATTCAACCAACTGCTATCTAGCTGTGTGCCCGTGTTCACATTCTGTCTAAATATCCATAATATTACCGTCTCCAGAAAAAACACCGGAGTGACTTTTTTCAAGCAGCCATAATAAATTTTACGTAATCCGTATCCATCGCTGTAGTAGTGTATAAGTTGACCTTTTAGGCATTATTTGCCCTGTAGGCATTTTTTGCCCAGTGTGTTATTCAACCAACTGCTATCTAGCTGTGTGCCCGTGTTCACATTCTGTCTAAATATCCATAATATTACCGTCTCCAGAAAAAACACCGGAGTGACTTTTTTCAAGCAGCCATAATAAATTTTACGTAATCCGTATCCATCGCTGTAGTAGTGTATAAGTTGACCTTTTAGGCATTATTTGCCCTGTAGGCATTTTTTGCCCAGTGTGTTATTCAACCAACTGCTATCTAGCTGTGTGCCCGTGTTCACATTCTGTCTAAATATCCATAATATTACCGTCTCCAGAAAAAACACCGGAGTGACTTTTTTCAAGCAGCCATAATAAATTTTACGTAATCCGTATCCATCGCTGTAGTAGTGTATAAGTTGACCTTTTAGGCATTATTTGCCCTGTAGGCATTTTTTGCCCAGTGTGTTATTCAACCAACTGCTATCTAGCTGTGTGACCGTGTTCACATTCTGTCTAAATATCCATAATATTACCGTCTCCAGAAAAAACACCGGAGTGACTTTTTTTCAAGCAGCATTCTTATATTTTACGTAATCCGTATCCACCGCTGTGTATACGTTGACCTTGTAGGCATTATTTGCCCTGTAGGCATTTTTTGCCCAGTGTGTTATTCAACCAACTGCTATCTAGCTGTGTGACCGTGTTCTCATTCTGTCTAAATATCCATAATATTACCGTCTCCAGAAAAAACACCGGAGTGACTTTTTTTCAAGCAGCATTCTTATATTTTACGTAATCCGTATCCACCGCTGTATATACGTTGACCTTGTAGGCATTATTTGCCCTGTAGGCATTTTTTGCCCAGTGTGTTATTCAACCAACTGCTATCTAGCTGTGTGACCGTGTTCTCATTCTGTCTAAATATCCATAATATTACCGTCTCCAGAAAAAACACCGGAGTGACTTTTTTTCAAGCAGCATTCTTATATTTTACGTAATCCGTATCCACCGCTGTGTATACGTTGACCTTGTAGGCATTATTTGCCCTGTAGGCATTTTTTGCCCAGTGTGTTATTCAACCAACTGCTATCTAGCTGTGTGACCGTGTTCTCATTCTGTCTAAATATCCATAATATTACCGTCTCCAGAAAAAACACCGGAGTGACTTTTTTTCAAGCAGCATTCTTATATTTTACGTAATCCGTATCCACCGCTGTGTATACGTTGACCTTGTAGGCATTATTTGCACAGTGTTTTCTTCAAACTGCCATCTAGCTGTGTGTATTATCGTTTCCAGAAAAACCAACTGAGTTTTTGTTGTTGTTGTTTTTTTAAAAATAATGCCAGGCAAAGGCAGGCCGCCACGCAGAGGCCGTGCTAGGGGCCGTGCTGCTATGCAATCCTGTGGCCCTAGCAAATTGCCCAGTTTTAAAAAGCCAATGACCCTGAACTCCCAAAATGCTGAAGAGGTAGTTGACTGGCTTACACAGCACACCCCATCCTCTACCGTTTCTAACTTTACCACAACATCCTCCTCATCCTCCACTGCTATGGCCACCCCACGTAACACTTCCTCCACCACCGGTGCCCCTTCTTCACTGGAGTCAGAGGAGTTATTTTCCCATGAGTTTCTTGAACTGAGTAATGCGCAACCATTATTGGCAGAAGAAGATGAAGGAGATGAGGACGTTACACCAGATTTAATTCTGGCAGAGAACACGACAGAGATGGACATAATGATGAGTGATGAGGAGGAGGAGGAGGTCCCCGCTGCTGCTTCCTTCTGTGATGTGTCAGAAGAAATTGATGCATCTGAGGAGAATGATGATGAGGAGATTGATGTTTTGTGGGTGCCTAGTAGAAGAGAGCAAGAGGAGGGTAGTTCAGATGGAGAGACGGAGAGTCAGAGAGGCAGTAGGAGAATAAGACTTAGAAGAAGCAGGGAGGCCAGCCCGCAGGGATCAGTAGGGCAACAACATGTATCGGCACCTGTGTTCAGCCGGCCAACGCACCCGCCATTGCCGCCAATGCCGCCAACTTCTACTGTTACCGCCAGATCGCACACTTCCAAAAAGTCAGCAGTGTGGGATTTTTTTAATGTGTGTGCCTCTGACAAAAGCATTGTAATTTGCAATGAGTGCAGTCAGAAACTGAGCCTTGGTAAGCCCAACAGCCACATAGGTACAACTTCTATGCGAAGGCACATGAGCGGCAAGCACAAAGCACTTTGGGAGCAACACCTCAAAGGCAACAGGCAAACTAAAAGCCACACTCCTTCTGGTCCAGCATCTTACTGCTCTACCTCTGCTCTCCTTGACCCATCTGAACCACCCTCCACTCCGCCTTCCACCTTGACCACCTGTTCCCATTCCCAGTCATCTGCCACCAGCCAAGTTTCTGTGAAGGCCATGTTTGAGCGTAAGAAGCCAATGTCTGACTGTCACCCCCTTGCCCGGCGTCTGACAGCTGGCTTGTCTGCACTCTTAGCCCGCCAGCTTTTACCATACCAGCTGGTGGACTCTGAGGCCTTCCGCAAATTTGTAGCAATTGGGACACCGCAGTGGAAGGTACCCAGCCGCAATTTTTTTTCTAAAAAGGGAATACCACACCTGTACCAACATGTGCAGAGCCAAGTTACCGCATCTCTGTCACTTAGTGTTGGGCCAAAGGTCCATATGACTACTGACGCATGGTCCTCCAAGCATGGTCAGGGCAGGTATGTCACCTACACTGCCCACTGGGTGAACTTGGTAATGGCTGGTGTTAGGGAATAATCCAAAGACCGGAGATCACCGAGGTAAAAGGAATAATCCAAGTTTATTATTTATATAATAAACATACACGAGCTCCGTGGGTTCTGATACACAAGTAGGTCAGAACTGAGAAACAAAAGATTGACCACACATTATATACCCTTCAGGAGAGGAACTTCAATGGGAAAAGGCCTCTCTAGGGAGAAAAGGGAGTATTGCCAAGTATCTATCATAGTGTCTCAGTGTACAATTATCTAGTGTTAGCTAGCTATGTGAACGAGAAGGGAGTAACATAGTGGGAGAGCTTCAAGGCCAGGGCACCTTGTTACTGAGAACAAAAACATAACAGTAATACGAACCTTCTCACAGATGTTACACATAACCTTGAACAGTTTCTAGAAGGGCCTCATGGGCACTTAGAAACTGTTCACTCCATTAAGGGGGCCAAGCAAGGCCTGCAAGACTTTTCCTTCCACAATCCCCCGTTTTGTCAGTTCTTCTGACAACCATAATACAAAACAAACAATTAAACATAGCATACCTTATAAATGCAATGCATACAACCTATATGAGAATACATCTGGTATATAATGTTCATACACTGTGGTGGTTCATTGAAGTCAATTTTTAGACGTTTAATGTTCTTAGGATAGACCAGAACAGGTTTAGAAGAACTTGCCTTTAGAAAAGAGTGAGACAATAAGGAGGCACAGCAAGAACAACAGCAACAAATGATGTTAGGTAGACAATAGATGACTAGAAGGATGACACCAACACAAACGAGGACATACAGAATGGTATGGAAAATCTTAGCACTGATATCTTGGAACCATGTGGATGGGTCCAACCAGGGGAAGATGGATTGTTCCTTGTGATTGGTTAAAAAGGTGTCCTTCCTCTGCTAAACCTTTACCAGGTGCTTGTCATCAATGTAATTACAACTGTACCTAACCCTCCTTGACTAGCTGGAAGATAATCTAACACTAAACAATGCGGCAGAACTTCCTTCTTCAATTGTTGGAGTTCATGACTTACTATCTTCAAACTGTTGTCATATTCATTAGTAATGTTATCAAGCAACAACATACTAGACATAAGGCTAAAGGCTTTCTTAATGCAACATCTATTTACCTCAGGGGAAGTTAAAGAGAGCTCTTGCATTACCTTTAAAGATGCACGCTTCATTAGGAAGTGTGCTGGAATCTGAGCTATCTTAATATCTTTAGCTTCCATATACCAGGTGCGATGAAGCAATTTAGCAATCCGACATACACCATGGGAGCCGTTTGGTAGCCACGGATAGGCACATTTACCACAAACAAAGTAATAAGGTAAAGGTAAAGTGTAAGGAGGTATAGATGATTAGCGGAACTGTTGATAAGAAGGCCATCAGAACATAAGTGTACCAACTTACCAATATCCTTGGGCGACACCGTTTTATGAAACTGGAGAAGTGTCAAATTATCTCAAGGCCTGTTAACTATATCCTGACAGGATAGAGATTCTGCTACGTATGGCATACTGCGAGCTGACAAAGGATAATGTGTACATATCCATCAATCAGTAATAGTGTGGATGCTGCTATAACATACATTTTAACAAAAGCATTATCATTAGGCTCAAACAGTTATGCATATAAGTCTCTTTTGACAACCTTAACCTGATCGGTTTAATTGTGCGTTGTCGTTGCCTGCCGGCTTTATGAGTGCTATCGTCAGCACACCAACGAAGATAATGATGTGCAGTACGGAGACACAGATGATAAGTCTTTTATCTGGCTTTGGGCCAAAGCATCTGGCACACAGAGACATGAGGGTGTTGCTGAAGATCTTCACCCGATGGGGACCTACGTCTTTATTACTGTACGTTAGGGTCCCTGGGACTTAGGTGGTGGAGGGAAAGAGGCGTTATTATGTCCTACAATTCCCCCCCACTTACACCGCAGGTGGAAGTTGAGATTTCCTACAGTGAGACGCGTGGATCCAATTCGCTTTCCCTTCAACTTTGACAGCGGTCTCTGTGGTTAGAAGTATATGGAACGGTCCTTCCCAGCGGGGCTGAAGAGCTTTGGCAACGTGCTTCTGCACTAGGACCCAATCTCCTGGAGTGAGTGCATGCGATCCTGGAACATCAGCTGGATCTGGTAATGAAGAATAAACTCGAGAACACAATTTGGTCAGTTCCTTATGTAACTGAGAAACATATTCAGTCATTCTTCCATAGTTCATGCAAAGAAGATCAGCAGGAGGAAAGTATTGAGCCATGCGGGCTGGTCTCCCAAACAATATTTTGTGTGGGGAGAGTTTACTTAGCCTTTGGGGAGTGTGCATGACAGACATAAGCACTATATCAAGGGCCTCTGGCCACACAAGTTTAGTCTCTGCACATACTTTATTTAGCCTGCTTGTAATAACACGAATCCCAATGTCTTTGTGCAGATTAATTTCACTACCTGTCCCGTGAAACGTGTACCTTGATCAGAGGAGAATACCTCAGGCAGTCCATAACTGCAGACAATCTCTGCACTTAACTGTTTAGCTATAGCTTCATCTGAAGCATTGACAATGGACCCAGGGAATTGGTCAACACACAATTACATAGTCATAGGTACAACATTTAGGTAACTGTAGGAAGTCTATCTGCAATACCTGAAATTGTTACATTGCTTTAGGTCAGTGTTTGATAGGGGTTGGAATAGTCTTACCTAGAATATATTGCAAACAAATAAAACATACTGATACATAATTGGCTGCAATAGACGAGAACCCGGGGGCAAACCACATTCCTGACACTACATCACATATCCCCCATTAAAAAGTGTGGGTGAGATCATGTGAGGCAGCAACCAAATATGGTAACAGAGCACGGGGTGCAACAGGGCAATCACCTAAATGCCAAAAAAAAAAAAAAAAAAAAAACATCAACATTCGGAGTATGTGTACATCTGGCTTTAAGCCAATGTTCCTTCTCCTCAGGTTCCATTTGGTCCTGAAGGGCTGATAAAAACAGCACTAGAGGGAACAGGTAGAGTAGGTTCTTTCACAACACATGCAGTAAACATTTTATAATACAATGCTGCCTGCTTTGCAGCTACATCAGCATAGGCATAATCTTGTGCTACACGGTCCGAGGACCCAGTGTGGGCTTAGTACTTAATGACTGCAACCTGCTTTGGTAGTCGGTTTTGGCACTACCGGATGGGCGGCAATAACAAGTTTGTTAACTGCTCTGAGATCCTGAACAAAACGACACTCATTCTTGCAGGGCGTTTTAATTGGCAAGAGGAGCATATTTACAGGGCTAATCCTATGATTTAACACTCCCTTATCAAGTAACACTTGAATTACTGGGCAAATCCCCTATACCTTTGCCCTGGACAGTGGGTACTATGAGATATTGGGCGGGGGGGCCCTTGGGTCTACTTGTATGGACACTGGTGGGATGGATGACATGAACCCAACATCTGTTGGTGATAAAGCTCACAAATCACTTGAAACACATTGTAATTTAGGAGGTACAGAATCTTCCTCCTCAGAAATTCCTTTAGTGACAGAAGATTAGCAGTAGCTAGTGCATTGGTCATTTCAGACACTTATGGAAGCAGGACAGGCACAAATACTGCATCCGGATTACAGTATATGGTGCACACTGGTTTAGAAAGGATGTCCCTACCTATGAAACTGTCAGGGATGGAGGCACTTAAAAGAAAGGCAGCGTTTGTGGATACAGGACCAATGGACACTTCCGATGGGCTTGTTTCTGCCATAGGGATAGGATTTCCTCCAACTCACACTGCCGTGACTAAATTACCAGATAATGGCAGGTTTGAGTGAGTCTTTAAACTGAGCGGGCAGCACCAGTATGCAGGAAACAAAGTTAGGGTCTATTAATTAATAAACACTTCAATTAGGAGGACTGGATGGTGATTAGAAGTGTTTGGAAATACTGGTACCGGGGCTGCGTCGCACCTTCAAGCAGGATTTATTAGGGATGCATTAGAATGTGAAGGGGCTGCATCTCCTGCAGGGAAAGGGCTTTCTTTGGGGATATGCACTTATGTGCATAATGCCCTTGATTATTACAATTAACACAAACTTTTTGTTACGGTTATCTGACCTGTTCTGCTGTCTGTTAGTTAATGTTTCTTGAGTTTTTGGGAATTATCCTGGAAGTTGTTAGACTGTTGGTGAACGAGTAACACCTGCAGGGGCTTAAGACAGGAGTTCTCAACTTGTGGCAACGCCAATTATCTTTTCTAACTTCTTATGCTTCCAGGCAAGACTATGTATGCTGAGGTTACTTTGAGGATCATTTAGTAGTCCTACCACAAAGGTAATAGCATACTGGACAGCAGACTCTTTGGCATCTTGGTTAAATTTGAAAACTATTTCCCAAGAAGCTTCTGAAAGAAAAAAAAAAATGGTGCTTACTGTACTTTTCAGAGCATGGAAACAGACTCCGACTTGGGCTGGGTCAACAGGGTTAGTATCTCAATACATTTTGTCTAACATTTGGTAATCCCCTGGACCACACACTTTGAGTACAAATAATATATTGGTCTAATTAGGCTTATGAGCACCATTGACACACAAGAGTTCCTGTGCAAATTTGTGTGGATTAGTATGGGGCTGTGGAACATCTTGAAAAATCCTTCTAAGATCTGTGTGTTTTTAGTTAGACGCACTTCTGCAGCGTCCCCCGTCGCCCCCCTTTTTCTCTACTTTGTATTGTGTTGAGGCGGGGTAGAGCTTAGCTGTGGGGCTGGGGACAGCCTGCTTGTCTGTATCTGAGCTATAACTTTCAGAGAACTTATCTCTGAGCTGTTTGTCTTTTTGGTGTCAATTTTTCACTGTTCTCTATTATCTAACTTAACCCTTCTGCTATCAACTTTTCTTGTTCCTCTCTTTGCTTTCTAGCTTCCTTTGATTCTTAGGCACTTTCCTGACTTTCTAGGACACATACTTGACCATTTACCTCTTTTGCTGCCTCTCTCTTTCTCTTAGCTATTACGGGAAAACAACCCATCATAGAGTGGGGAGGCTGACGGCTCTATGTATGCCTTATGAGTTACAACCACTCAAGTCTGTGGGGCTAAAGCTTCTGATATATCACTGCTGTGCTGCGTATGTACTTAAATGCTTGTACTCTTGTCTGGTGATCCCATGTATCGTTGGGAGGAATGGCAAATGACTTACTCTCTGTAAGTGTACTCCACTTAGGCAAGTAAGCCACTACATCTTTGCCATATTCAACAGCAATCACACTACCTGGTGAATGCTCTACAGTCACTCTGCCTAGCGACTGTCTTGCGCTCACTCTCCTTGGTGAACGCGCAGAGGTGATCAGCCTCTGTTCACAATCCTCCCCACTAGGGCGAGATGCTCCTAACGGAGTCTTACACTCATTCTGGCCAAATGCCTTAGTGAGCCTATTTCATCTCAACTAAAAAAATGCCCTCTTCCCTCAAGTACGCAGACTATCTTGGGGTATACTGGGGTCTGACCAGGTAAGTTAGTACAATTCTTATAAGCAGCAAAAGTATAGAAAAGTTAGAACTTTTTCACTTTGCAATTAGTCCCCAATCACATGCACATTCATACAGGACACATGGTTAAGACAAACATAGATACCTCGAGTGATCACCTTGGGTCAGGCTGCTTGCACAGCAACACCCTGTCCGTTTGGAACCGGAGAAGAAAGGAGACAGAACAAGGTATGCTTACCCTGTGTGGCCACTCCTGTCCCGTTAGTTCTCCGGGTCCTCACTGTGGATGGGTGAAGTCAGCGTCTTGAGCCTGCCCGCATTATCTCCACCAATTGTTAGGGAATAATCCAAAGACCGGAGATCACCGAGGTAAAAGGAATAATCCAAGTTTATTATTTATATAATAAACATACACGAGCTCCGTGGGTTCTGATACACAAGTAGGTCAGAACTGAGAAACAAAAGATTGACCACACATTATATACCCTTCAGGAGAGGAACTTCAATGGGAAAAGGCCTCTCTAGGGAGAAAAGGGAGTATTGCCAAGTATCTATCATAGTGTCTCAGTGTACAATTATCTAGTGTTAGCTAGCTATGTGAACGAGAAGGGAGTAACATAGTGGGAGAGCTTCAAGGCCAGGGCACCTTGTTACTGAGAACAAAAACATAACAGTAATACGAACCTTCTCACAGATGTTACACATAACCTTGAACAGTTTCTAGAAGGGCCTCATGGGCACTTAGAAACTGTTCACTCCATTAAGGGGGCCAAGCAAGGCCTGCAAGACTTTTCCTTCCACACTGGGAATGGGAAGCAGGGAATGGGTAGCTCAACAACAACAACAACAGTGGAGTGGGTGTCACCGCCACGGATTGCACGCGGTTCTGCCACCACCTCTACTCCTCCATCGCTCTCTACCTCGTCTTCTTCCTCTTCTTCTTCTTACTCTGCTGCTGGGTCCTCCTTCTCCTCCTCCACACCTGTGCACCCCCAGCTCCCCCTAGGCTATTCGACGTGCCAGGTACGCCGTTGTCACGCTGTCTTGGGGATGACGTGCCTGGAAAGCAAAAACCATACCGGATCTGTACTCCTGTCATCTCTGCAGTCACAGGCCGATCGGTGGCTGACCCCACACCAACTGCAGATCGGAAAAGTGGTGTGTGACAATGGAAGCAATCTGTTGGCAGCGTTGAGACTGGGAAATTTAACACATGTGCCCTGCATGGCACATGTGTTAAATTTAATAGTCCAACGTTTTGTCTCCAAGTACCCAGGATTCCAGGACGTTCTCACCCAGTCCAGAAAGGTGTCGGCCCATTTCAGACGTTCCTACACAGCCATGGCACGCCTTGCTGACATTCAGCAGCGCTACAACATGCCAGTCAGGCGTTTGATTTCTGACAGCCAGACTCGCTGGAATTCAACGCTCCTTATGTTGGAACGTCTGCTGCAACAACAAAGGGCCGTCAACGAGTACCTTTTTGAACTGGGTGGTAGGACTGGATCTGCAGAGCTGGGGATTTTTTTCCCCCGTTACTGGGTGCTTATGCGCGATGCCTGCAGGCTCATGCGACCTTTTGAAGAGGTGACAAATATGGTCAGTCGCACCGAAGGCACCATCAGCGACCTAATACCCTTCGCTTTCTTCCTGGAGCGTGCCGTGCGACGAGTGACAGATGAGGCTGTAGACCAGCGTGACGAGGAGCTGGAAGCGCACGATTTATGGTCGCAATCACCAGAACGAACCCAGGCACCTGCTGCAACGCAGGGAGAGGTGCCAGAAGTGGAGTCAGAGGAGGAAGGTGGCTTTGTGGAGGAGGAGGAGGAGGACCAACAGGAGCAGGCTTCCCAGGGGGCTAGTGGTGACCTTTTGGGGACCCCTGGTCTTGTACGTGGCTGGGGGGAGGAGACCGTGGATGATGCAGTCCTTGATAATGAGGAAGCGGAGATGGATAGCTCTGCATCCAACCTTGTGAGAATGGGGTCTTTCATGCTGGCATGCCTGTTGAAGGACCCCCGTATCAAGAGGCTTAAGGAGAAGGACCTGTACTGGGTCGCAACGCTACTAGACCCTCGGTACAAGCATAAAGTGGCAGAAATGTTACCAACATACCACAAGTCCGAAAAGATGCGGCATTTACAAACCAGCCTGCAAAACATGTTGTACAATGCTTTTAAGGGTGATGTCACTTCAGGAACTCATCAACATTCCAGGGGCAGAGGTGCCAGTAATCCTGCCACGAGCACACCTGCAAGGACAAAGCCCTTTGGCCGGTCTGTAACATCAGACATGCAAATGTTTTTCTGTCCAAGGCAGCGCCACAACCCTTCTGGATCCACCCTCAAAGAACGCCTCGACCGGCAGGTAGCGGACTACCTGGCATTAACTGCAGATATCGACACTCTGAGGAGCGATGAACCCCTGGACTACTGGGTGCGCAGGCTTGATCTGTGGCCAGAGCTGTCACAATTTGCCATGAACCTCTTGTCTTGCCCAGCCTCAAGTGTGCTCTCAGAAAGGACCTTCAGTGCAGCAGGAGGGATTGTAACTGAGAAGAGAACTCGCCTAGGTCACAAAAGTGTCGATTACCTGACCTTTATTAAAATGAATGAGGGGTGGATCTCGGAGGGTTACTGCACGCCGGAAGACTTGTTCTGACTTCTATGCAGCTGTCCTTCTCTTCAAGCCTCATGACTCCACACACAGCTGTCCTTTAGCGTCCTCCTCCCTCCGCCACCGTTACAAACTAGGGTGCAAACCCTACTGGTTTAATTTTTTCTGGCCTCTGTGCTTCAGTGGCTGCGTCCAAAAAAACGGGGCAAACAATGTCTACAAGGTCAACGTATGGCGAAAAATTACTATTTTCAGCATTTATATGGCATATTTTTTCTGGCAACTGTGCTTCAGTGGCTGCGTCCAAAAAAATGCATATTTTCTGCATTTATATGGCATAATTTTTCTGGCCTCTGTGCTTCAGTGGCTGCAACCAAAAAAATGCATATTTTCTCCATTTATATGGCATAATTTTTCTAGCCTCTGTGCTTCAGTGGCTGCAACCAAAAAAATGCATATTTTCTCCATTTATATGGCATAATTTTTCTAGCCTCTGTGCTTCAGTGGCTGCAACCAAAAAAATGCATATTTTCTCCATTTATATGGCATAATTTTTCTGGCCTCTGTGCTTCAGTGGCTGCAACCAAAAAAATTTATATTTTCAGCATTTATATGGCATAATTTTTCTGTCAACTGTGCTTCAGTGGCTGCGACCAAAAAAATGCATATTTTCTGCATTTATATGGCATAATTTTTCTGGCCTCTGTGCTTCAGTGGCTGCAACCAAAAAAATTTATATTTTCAGCATTTATATGGCATAATTTTTCTGGCAACTGTGCTTCAGTGGCTGCGACCAAAAAAATGACTATTTTCAGCATTTATATGGCATATTTTTTCTGGCCTCTGTGCTTCAGTGGCTGCGGCCAAAAAAACTGGGCAAACAATGCCTACAAGGTCAACGACGTTGACCTTGTAGGCATTGTTTGCCCAGTTTTTTTGGCCGCAGCCACTGAAGCACAGAGGCCAGAAAAAATATGCCACATAAATGCTGAAAATAGTCATTTTTTGCCATACGTTGACTCAACGTATATGGCAAAAAATGACTATTTTCAGCATTTATATGGCATATTTTTTCTGGCAACTGTGCTTCAGTGGCTGCGTCCAAAAAAACTGGGCAAACAATGTCTACAAGGTCAACGTATGGCGAAAAATTACTATTTTAAGCATTTATATGGCATATTTTTTCTGGCAACTGTGCTTCAGTGGCTGCGTCCAAAAAAAACTGGGCAAACAATGTCTACAAGGTCAACGTATGGCGAAAAATGACTATTTTCAGCATTTATATGGCATATTTTTTCTGGCAACTGTGCTTCAGTGGCTGCGTCCAAAAAAACTGGGCAAACAATGCCTACAAGGGCAACGTATGGCAGTTGTTTAAAGAGAACAGTAGATTACTAGCCAGCAAAGCTACCTAAGCTAAAATGTCCCTCAAATCTCTGCAGACTTCTGTCCCTCCAATACAGAGCAGTATCAAGCAGATTACTAGCCAGCAAACTTACTATCATCTGTCCCTGAAATCACTAACAGCTCTCCCCCTACACTATCTCTTCCAAGCACACACAGGCAGATTTTTCAGATACATTTTTGCCCTTGATCCCCCTCTGGCATGCCACTGTCCAGGTCGTTGCACCCTTTAAACAACTTTAAAATCATTTTTCTGGCCAGAAATGTCTTTTTTAGATGTTAAAGTTCGCCTTCCCATTGAAGTCTATGGGGTTCGCGAACCGTTCGCGAACCGCTCGCATTTTTGCGCAAGTTCGCGAATATGTTCGCGAACTTTTTTTCCGACGTTCGCTACATCCCTACACCTCGCTATTTGCTCCCTGTTTAATCTCCAGGTGTGTTTTATGTTGTGTGAGGTGCTTGTGGATCCTTCTTTACACTAAACAGTCAACAAGAAAATAGCCGCTCCAGACATTGCCTCCTCCTCTCTATTTGTTCCACACTAAATCCAGGTGCTCAGCCACCAGCACCCCAGCTGTACATATATAGATAAATTGTAAATCTACAATTTATGCTTCTTTACACTTGGGGGCACATTTACCTAGGGTCAAATATCGAGGGTTAATTAACCCTCGATATTCGACTGCCGAATTGAAATCCTTCGACTTTGAATATCGAGTCGAAGGATTTAACGCAATTTGTTCGATCGCACGATTAAATCCTTCAAATCGAACGATTCAAAGGATTTTAATCCATCGATCAAAGGATTATCCTTCGATCAGGAAAACCTTGTAAAGCCTATGGGGACCTTCCCCATAGGCTAAAATTGGCCTCGGTAGGTTTTAGGTGGCGAACTAGGGGGTTGAAGTTTTTTTTAAAGAGACAGTACTTCGATTATTGAATGGTCGAATATTCGAACGATTTTTAGTTTGAATCGTTCAACTTGAAGTCGAAGGTCGTAGTCAAAGGTCGAAGTAGCCAATTCGATGGTCGAAATAGGCAAAAAAAAACATTCGAAATTCAAACTATTTTTCCTCCATTTTCCTCTATTCCTTCACTCGAGCTTAGTGAATGGGCCCCTTGATCTCTTCAGTAAGCCTGACACCAAAGTTTTTATGTAAATACTGTACTATAGGCCTGTCCAGCAGGATGCATTCCACGTGATTTGTATAGCCCAAAGCTGGCTGAACAGCTCCGTACACACTTTTTTAAGACTTCATAATTTTTATATACTCTGATGCTTAGACAGGTGGTACAGTATGACAAATAATCAGCCTACTGCATGGTAAATGTTTGACAGCAGTCCTGTGTTCCCTTACTGTGGGTATTTCATGTTTTCTGCAACTGAGATGCAGGCAAACGTAACATGCGGGTGCAGGGGAATGCAGGAAGGAATTCCTGTTTGTGTGTTTGTTTTAAAAGCAGAGTCGAAGTTCTGCTTAAAGTTACAAAGTCATTAGAATGTTTGCTGTAGAACATATGAAAGATCCACTGCAGGGGAATGTGGGCAGAAATGCCTGTGTGTAAGAGTATATATATTATTTTTAGATTAAGTAAGAAAACACTCTTGTTAAAATCTGAAAATAAAAACAACCAGCGTGTGTCTAATTTATTAAAGCAAATAATTCCATTGCAACTCAGTAGTGTATTTTTATTTTACTCTGTACTTTTCTTACACATTTTGCCTTTCGTTTTAAGCAAGCAGACTTTGATTTATTTCTCTTCTCTGTAATTTCTTCTTAGCTCATACTTGTTATTCACTATCTGCTTTCCAACCAGTTTGCAAACTAGGCAATTTTAAGTGGAAACGGACTATTAGTATCCCATCATTTATAAATTATGCTGAAACACCCTTTCTCTTACTCTTACTCTCTTCAACTAGAAAACTGTAACACAGAACAAATTATATGTTATTTCAAATTAATATTTTATGTTTTCTGTTCTATTCAAGCCACAGCCACACAGACTAGGTTACTTGAATTTGCCCTATATGGCCTATATAGGACACATATAACAACCTCTACTCTTTTGGGAAGGCTTTCTTTCCACTATGCTTTTCTGTTGCCACATAGTAGCAAGCATGGTATTGTTAACAATGTAATTGTAGACTGTAGCCTCCAATATGCTTTCACTAGAACCAGAAGACCTGTGAAAAACCATGAAAGACAAGCCCAGAAACCTAAAGTTTTCATTAGACTGGCACATAGTGAAATTCCATATATCACTTTAGAGGATACATTTTCATGGCGGAAGAGTCCAGTGGTAGTGACCTAAATGGCTTGGTATTAAGAGTAGCCTTAAGGTGGCCATAGACATAGTAATTACAATCTCTTGGAAAAGATCTTTCCAAGAAAGATTGTTTGTTTCAATACACATGTGTAGAGCTAAATCGTCAGATTTACAGGTAGAAACAAAAGAATTCTACCTGTATCCGACGATTCAGCACTAACAATGGCTGATGTTTGGGTACTTTCAAAGGCACCCGATCAAAATCCTCCGTCCAGCCCGATCGACGAGCCGACCGATATCCAAATCTTCTGCCGATATCAGTCTGCTCTTTTCCCACCATACACGCACCGAATATTGTACAAATTTTTTTTCCGTACGATATTATCTTTGCGTCTATGGCCACTTTTAGACATGTTATTTGACTGATGTACATACAATTATCCACAACACACAGTGAGGATCAAAAGTAGAAGCAAATCCTGGTCCTGAAACTAACTTATTATTATTATTATTATTATTATTATTATTATCATTATTATTATTTCATTATTAAGGATTCTATTACAAATATTTACAGTATGTATAGGCTTAGGGAACAATATATGGATCAGCATTTTTATCAAAGGCTGAAATGGTGAAACAAAATATTCCAATACCCCATACTAGTAAACTGGGTACTGGAGCATTAGTTAGCAAATTTTGTGGAAAATTGTCTTTTCATCATTGATTCATTTGCAACCATTGATTAATAGCAACAGGCAGTGATTCATTCAATGTTAAAATGTGCAAAGTTGCTTCCTGTTTTATAACTTCAGACCTGGTATGTCCTCATCTAACTTGTGCAGGAAAAATATGTGTCCTGGGAGCTAGCGCAATGATTTAGAATTCTTCCAAGGAAAGGCATGAGGAGTGAAGATAAAGTTAGATTGCAAATACACATAACAATCTCATAACTTACTAACATATATTTAGTGTGCTGGATATCAACACTTGTGACCTTCCACTACCAAGGTTTGTACAAAATTTCAGCATTGGTTATTTGTAGCTCGTCTCTGCAACTATAAAACATGGTAAGCAAGTAACATTTTTATCTTCAAACAAGCAATCATACTTCCAACTGAAACTTTTCCAAGGACCACTTGTCAAATATCTCTTTCAGAGATAAAAAGAAATAATAAAGTTGTGTGACAAGATATCAGAGACAGTTTAAGATGAAAGCAGTGATAGTTAATCACTTGCAGAGTTTCGAGTTAGATTACTTTGGTATGCTAGTTTCACACATAGAGTCCAAAAAAAAGTTATTTGATGAGATTGCAAGCAAACTGAATTGCTGCCAGTAGAAGCCTTCATGAAATAAATGATCACAAAACACAAGTCATTTTTTGCGATTACTTTGATCTGAAAAGCTACAAGTGTGTATACAGGATTTCTGTAGCATAGTAATTTATGGGCACATTCTCTTGAATGAGGAACAGAAAAACATTGTTATTTACAGTATAGTAAGTAATCACTGGCAAATTTATGTAAAGGGGAATTGCAATGTAATGATTAACAAACTTAAAATAAGAAGATAATTGTATCACTTTGGCCTGCCAAATAATATGTTACGGTATAATCAAAATTTAGGAGGTTAATTGGTCCTTGTGTCTGGTGCTGGAAACAGACACCGTGAGACACTATAGTAACACAGGAACCTTATTGGGATCAGGGCATCCATTGAGTAGAAAAAATCCTATAACTGTTCTTACATATGAATGCATTCTGCATTCATATGTATGGAATGTCTAGATGTAATGGAGTGTTCAGTGGCCATTTCTACAGTCATTATACAGGCATGTCTGTGGTAAACATGCTGTCCTGTACAAACTATAGTGGTACAATTTAGGTTAATATGCCCATTATATATTTTATTTAGTAATTATACTGTTTGGACTGGGATTAATATGCTTGTTATCCATTTTCTGTAGTCTTATAGCAGCATGTCTGCAGTATATTTTAGTAAAATGGGTGTGGTATTTGAGTATTTGCTTTTACAAAGTGTATGTTAGGGCTAGTGTTGACAACATTTCTGGAAAAAAAATACCAAACTTCATATATTTTTATCCTTCCTGCAAATTAATAACATTGGCATCAAGCATCAATTTTATTGGCTGCAGAGCATTATCTTTGCATCCAGGGAAAATAGCATAGTTGTTATCATATAGTCTGTTGCTCTACCATTGAGCCACAAGGGGATCTCCAGTTATATCTCGCTCAGACAGGGTTATAATGATGACCAGTGACAGTTCCCTGCTTAATAGAAATAAAAACCAAGATAGCTGCACATTCCACTGTGGAATGCTCGGCCATCTTGGATGTTTTACATGAGCTAGGCCGTGAGACTGAGATAAAAAAACACAGGGAGAAGCAGGAAACAAGAACTTTGGTGTTGGTATTCTACCTGTACAAGTGTAAGTAAGGGAAAGCTTTAAATCAATCCATGTCTGCATTCATTTTACTAGAATGTCTAGAGTATACATTATACTGCATATCTGGGGTATGTTTTGGTAAAATGGGTGTGGTATTTGGGTGTGTTAGTCAAAAAAAAAAATTAAGTGTTGTGCACATCAGATTTTCATGGTTTTATAATGGGTTATGGCCTTTATTGTTAATACTAGAATAGATTTTTTATATGTATATATGTATGTATTGGGTACATATATTTTGTACATATAATTGTCAGTTCTAAGTTATAAGAAGTAAAATGTATGCAGGCAAACTTCCATTTTGAACGGCTTTGTAGGCTATATGAATGATTTCTCTGTAAAACTTCTCACTTTGAACTTTGTTTGTCAAGGGAACCTGTAAACCAGTAATAACATGTAATTTCAGATTAAACATACAGCCAATTATTTCAATTAAAACATCAATGTCTGATATAAAAAAGGATCAGACAAATCCTTCCCCTGTTTTTCTGTCTGTGACATCATCCAGCCCAGTTACAGGCTGGGCAACCCAGTGCATCCTTGGGAGAGGGGGAGTGCCTGACTTTGGAGCCAAATGTACAGGATTTTCAACAGAGATTATAAAAAGACCCCTGCTGCAGCAGTCAGAGAGATCCAGAACTGTGGTAAGTGACAGTGCTGCTTGAAAGTTTTTCCAGGAGGAAAGAGAAGGAAAGGCTGTGTTTTGCTCTACTGGAGAAAGTATTTGAGCATTAGGGAGAGCCAGTTTCTAACTCCTGCCTGTGGATACTTTGGCTACTGTGTGTTTCCCCAGGGTGAGGACAGGTCTTGCTGGTGTACTCACCACGTGAGAGTGGATACTAATTTCAAAGGGAAAGGTACCAGGTAGTGCTACCTGGGGACATAAGAGCTCTTGGGGAAGGGAGATTGAACTGACCAGATTTATTTTACATTTATCCACCTGGTGAGGAGTGTGGGACTGTGGCATTGAGAGACGGTGCCAGGGGGTGATAGTCCACACAGGTTCCCCAGAGCAAAGTAATATTGTGTGATTTGCATTTATAGTTTACATAAGGTTTATATTTGTTGTATTGCTCATCTCAGGGAAATCCCCTGAGGTGTGCTCCTCGGTGTTCCCTATGTGGAGGCACTGCACTGTAAATCCCACTGTACATTAGGTTATGTAAACTTTAACATTGGATCTGCCAGTCATATATTGCTTTTCCTGCCTCTATGCCTGAGGCATAGCAATCACTTTCACTTTTCAATTCCTTTGTTATGTCTTCATCTATCAATTAAGCAGATAAAAGCCCTGGAGTTGATTTGAGGGGGGGGTGCTTGTGTGTGGAAGATTTTGCTGTGAACAGACAACATGTGGTCTCCATGCATGTGAAACAAGCCATCCTTAAGCTGCAAAAACATAAAAAACCCATCTGAGAAATTGCTTCAATATTAGGAGTGGCAAAATCTACAGTTTGGTACATCCTGAGAAAGAAAGAAAGCACTGCTGAACTCAGCAATGCAAAAAGACCTGGACGTTCATGTAAGACAACAGTGGTAGATGATCTATGGTGAAGAGAACCCCCTTCACAACAGGAAAATAAGTGAACAACACTCTCTAGGAGGTAGGCATATCGATATCCAAGTCTACCATAAAGAGAAGACTGCATGAAAGTAAATACAGATGGTGCACTGCAAGAATAGAAAGGCTAGATTTTTTGCTAAAAAAAAAAACCAAGATCAACCTCTACCAGAATGATATAAAAAAAACATGACAGAGGCAGTGTGATGACTTGGACATGCATGGCTGTCAGTGGCACTGGGACATTACAAAGTAACATAGTAAGTTAGGTTGAAAAAAGACACATGTCCATCAAGTCCAATCACTAATGTTTATCGATGATGTGACACAGGACAGAAGCAGCTAGATGAATTCTGAGGTGTTCAGAGACATACTGTCTGCTCAAATCCAGCTAAATGCAGTCAAATAGATTGGGAGGCATGACCCAAAACATACAGCCAAAGCAACCCAGGAGTTTATTAAAGCTAAAAAGTGGAATATTCTTGAATGGCCAAGTCAGTCACCCGATCTGAACCCAACTAAGCATACATTTCATTTGGTGAAGACTAAACTTCAAACAGAAAGGCTCACAAACAAACAGCAACTGAAAGCCGCTGCAGTAAAGGCCTGGCAGAGCATTAAAAAGGAGGAAACCCAGAATCTGGTGATGTCCATGAGTTCAAGGCTTCAGGCTGTCATTGCCAGCAAAGGGTTTTCAACCAAGTATTAGAAATGAACATTTTATTTTCAGTTTTTTAATTTGTACAATTACTTTTGAACCCCTGAAATTAAGTGATTCAACCCACTGAATTAAAGCTGAAAGTCTGCAGTTCAACTGCATTTTGTATCATTTAAAATTCATTGTGCTAATGTACAGAACCAAAATTAGAATACAAAGTTGTCTCTGTCCAAATATTTGTGGACCTAGCTGTATGTATATCAGTATAAGTTTTTGTTGAAGCAGAATTTTACATTTTGCCAACAGGTCTTGTTCAAGTGAAAGAATGTATAGTGACTTTTCTTTCTCCTGAGATGCCAAGTGAAATTTGTTGAGATGAGTAATTATATAGGGGCAACCCTCAAAATACCATTCAGTGGTCATTATTCAAGACTTGTAATAGTACCTAGCTAAATGTTTTAGATGTAGCTATTTTGTATTTTATAAGTACAAATCAGGTGAAGAGTGCTCCACAGATTTAGCCTTACTATATAATATGCAATTCACACACATTGAAGTCTAAGGGGCAGATTTATCAAGGGTCGAAGTGAATTTGAGGGAATTTTCGAAGTAAAAAAATTTGAAATTCAAAGTAATCTTTTGGATACTTCGACCATCGAATAGGATATTACAACTTCGAATTTACTTTGACTTCGATTTGAAGTAAAAATTGTTCGACTATTCGACCATTCGAAAAGTACTGTCGAACTTTGACTTAAATACTTTGCCAACTTAAACCTGCCGAAGTGCTATGTTAGCCTATGGGGACCTGCCAGAGCATATTTCTACGTTTTTTGGTTTCGAAGGAAAATCGTATGATCATATGATAAAATCGTTCGAATCATACGATTTGAAGTATGATCGCACTACGATCGGAATACGATCACACGATAAATAAAATCCTCCAACTTCGAATTCGAATGTCGGAGGATTCTATTGGATGGTCAAATTTCGAAGTATTTTCCACTTCGAAATTCGACTCTTGATAAATCTGCCCCCAAATATTCATTTGTACAGTTAAAATATTTTTTGTTTCATTAATCATTAATACTACTTTTTCCTCTTTACTTTATTAAAGCTTTGCAATCAAATTGTTTATTTAGAGTTAAATGTAGTCATTTATAGAAAACATGAAACTGAGTAGCCTTTGTATACAGTCATCTTACACAACATAATTCTTGCTATACTTTATTGTTGTGTTTTAGGATACAATAGTACTGTTTGCTTGGACTGAAACAACAGAGAACACAAGACATTAAACTGTAACATGACTCCAAAGGGTAGAATATTTACTCAGCTTGTATATTATTTTATAGAAGGCTTACATTAATAACCTAAAAATGTCTCTGTTTTTCCTATCAAAAGATGACATCAAGTTTTAAATATAAAAAAAACCCTTAAATATATTGTGGCTCACAATATTTGTTTTACATTTCAGTATTCTAGATTCTTTGCAGATAGAGAAATAAATTATAACCTCTAAGTAGTATTAAGACTCCAACTCCTCTGAGCACCCAGTTTTTGCCATACTCTATCAACTTCCTGACAGCTTGCTATATTTTTATGCACTAAGCATCTTGCTGTTGTGTTTTGTAATGTCATTTGAAAACTCAAGCCTATAAATCACAGCTCAAATTCCATAAAGCATTATTTAATTATTAAAAACACATCTTTCTTTAAATCAATGAATGTTATAAGAATGGACTAGCAAGAAATAGGTTATTATAATCCAACACCAACCTACATGTTCCAATAATAACTTGCTAATTTAATTGTACATTTTACATTGGCTTTCCACTGTGGAATTTCAGCCTTATTACAGAAAGATTTTTTACAGAGTTCTTGTTTTTATATCCAATAATTCTGTAAATATATTCCTAAGATAAAAAATCAGCTTCTTAAAAGATAGAACTTGTTTTACTTTGCTAACCTCAAAATTGTTCTTGTTTGAGGGCACTGAGGTTTTTGTGAATGTGAAAATATAAGTGAAATGACTGTAGTAACCTCTTTATGATCAGAACATTAAATAAACCAAAAAGTATATTAGTATTCCAAGATATGACCCACCCACTAACAAGCAACTGTTATCCCAAAAGTACAGTGGCGGTTCCTCCTTTGAATGGGTCTCCGTTCCTACACTAGGCCTAGTCAACTGATAATATAGAAAATATTGCTCCACAGAATGGCGCCTGATGTGCAAGAGAAGATTGTATCAATAATTGACATGTATAGAGCAGGCTGACTCTTAGAGCAGCGGGGAAGTGAAAAATAGGAGAGGCAGGTTTTAGGGCAGGGTAATCTGTCATAAGAACCCTTCATGCTGAACAGTCTGCTACTTGCCTGGTGCTAGGGTTTGGCATGTGGTGAAACAAGTGGACAGGTTATCGGGAGGGGCTGGGGAAGACCTGGCAGTCTTGGTACACATAGGTACCAATGACAAAGTTAGAGGAGGTGGTGAAGTCCTCAAAAATGATTTTAAAAAACTAGATGTAAAGTTGAAGGTGAGGACTTCCAGGGTAATTTTCTCAGAGATATTACCTGTGCCACTGGCAACGTTAAGAAGACAGCGAGAGCTTAGGGAGAGTAATGCGTTACTGAGAGATTGGTGTAGGGAGGAGGGTTTTGGGTTTATGGAGAACTGGGGTGATTTCTCAGTCGGCTACAGGCTCTTTTCCAGGGATGGGCTGCACCTCAATGATGATTCAGACATAGATTGGGGCATTATGTTTTCTGCTACAAACACAGAACAGCAATGGTTGTCATTTCAAATGATATTAAATATTTACTGTTCTCAATTTATTCCCATAAGAAGTAAATGTAAAAGCACCAGTAGCCTTTTCTATCCACAGTGCTACGCAATATGTTGGTGCTATATAAATACATGTTAATAATAATAAATAATATTCTTTTACTATTGGCATCCCTTTTCCCCCACATCAAGCTCCTTAATACCCCTCTGAATTGTGTCTGTATGTTACCCTCCCATTTAGACTGTAAGCCCTATGGGGTAGGGTCCTCTAGCCTTTTGTTTCCTTAACACTGAGCACTTAAACTTACTGTCAGACACATTTTATTGTTTTTTATTATGAAGTAAGTAAGATGCTGGACAGTGGGGGAGCAGTAGATATGATCTATTTTGATTTTGCCAAAGCATTTCATAGAGTGCCCACAAACTAAGGTCTGTTGGGCTCAATGAAGTCATTTGCACATGAATAGGAAACTGTTTTCAGAACAACAATTTGCTGATAGGCCGTGCTGATAAGGGTGCTATCTCTAGTAGACAATAAACAGGCAGCTATAACTCTTTCTCATAGTTTATAACAGACAGTGACATTGTTGGACAGAGCACTGAGATAGTTCTATGAAAAGAAGGAGGTAATGGGGTCCCCTTTTTATACCTTCTTACATACTGTACATACAACCTATTTTACCATTGTGCAGAAAAGGAGAAGTTAGCTATTATTTCTTATCTTTTTCTCCTTTGGCCTTTAGAGATGGGCTAATGATCCTGATTTAGCCCTGGCTTCCTCTGTTTGTCATTAACACTTGTGTGGTCTTTGCACTTGCGTTACAGTTCAAAGTAAAAAATAAAATTGTTGTATAGATGAGATATATTTTACTATTAAAGATAAAATGGCAAAAGCTAAATTTGTACAGTTTGGTTCCGACCTTAACATTTCACAGTCTCCATTACTATAACTCCGAGCACAATTACCTCTGATTTGTAAATTCACAAACATTTTAAAGCATCCAGTTCAAATTAAAAAATAGAATTCAGTTCAACTGAAGAAGTTGCTTGGATGAGTAGGGAAACATCTTCAATGTTTACCCCATTAGTCCAGTTGCTCTAGATTTACGTCCACTAGATATAACCAAGCAATGGCTTTACACACGGAAGAACAAATGCTGTCCTAAACACAATCGCACAAATGATCCATGCTAACATCATTAGCATTATTATTATAAGCTGCATGCATAAAAAACATTACAACAGTACTATCTGAGAAAGGAAAAAAAATGGTGGTTCACCTTTCATTCACACCAGCTCCATGGCCAACCGCCCACAGCACACAAGGAAAAGACATTTTAGCCATTTATTCTCTTCTGCTGCTGGACTGATCTTCACAGCTTAAGAATGCCAAAGCAGTGTCAAAAATGTTTAGCATGTTGACACCAAACATGGAGCTCTCCTGTTAATGGAGCTCTCCTTAATGGCCAACAAGTTCTAAGACACTAATGGGAAATGTAATAAAAGGTGCAACATCTTCTATTGGTCTAATAAAGTACATACAGCAACTAATCAACAGGTGCCATTTACTGGTCACCTGTTTCAAAGCAAACATCTCATGGGTTGGTGTGGGTTACTGTACCTGGCTAAACTTAGTGCCTTTATTTAATACATATTAAAAAAAAAAACCAAGCACAAGTGCAAAAACACTAAAATGGGTGTACATAGGTATCTGTGCCCATATATGACTTGTCCCTGGTGCTGAACAAAAATGCACTGGTTCAGCTCTGCAATAAATACAGGGTTCCTATGGCATTTGGCAAAATGAATTACACATTTATGCTGTATCAATATTAGCGCACAAAATGACATTTACACTACATTGCACACATTTTACTTGCACACAAGTGGGGGCTCTCTTTGTGTTAGTGTGTTTCAATTCAAATACAATTACTTCTTAATCCCTTCTATACATCTCCCATTCCTTGTGCTTTTACCATCCCAACACTTTATATTGGTGTTTCCTTTATACTGACAGCTACCTATATTTTAATACAGTAATAAAAGTCAATGCCTTAGTGTTTCACTAAAGATTACCTCTGAGTTTTGCAATGTAATTGAGTGAGATATTGTCTTTCTGACAACAAACTATTAGTCCAAACACACTGTCATCATGAAATTCTTTCTTGTTTTACACTGTGCAGTGACAATAATACCCTGCAATTCTCCTCTATGCTCCCTGTCATTACTTAAACAATTACACTCAGTTATTACTTCTAAGTGGTAGTAGTTGCTCTGAACAACAAAAAATACATGTCTTTGCAATTTAATGCTGTTTAGTGCTGCACAGCAATAAGTGCATATTGGCAATAGAGATATATGACTATAGTTGGCTGCCACAGGGCCTGGCAATATTTATTTATACTCACTTGACTTCCTTTTTCCTGCCTCAGTCAATTCCCTAAATCCCTAAATGTAATTAGAAAATACAATTCAGTAATTAACTTACAACCTATTATTTTTCCTGCTATGTAATTAACAAAATGTATTGTCAAAATGATAATAGCGAATTAGAACTTTTAAAACAGTGCAGTGTTTCACAATTTAATATTTAGTATTTAAGTCATAGATTTGATCTAAGATGAAATATTTGTATTGTGCCATAAGGCATTCATCTTTTCTGAATGTAATTCAAACAATAATAGGTATTTGATCTGGGCTGTCAGAGGTTACAAGGCCAATCATTATATGTTCCATTTCTAAACTTCTGAAGCCATGGCTTGGACGCTTGTTATACACAGTTAATTATTTTTCATATGCAATACTTTGATTAGAAAAAAATTAAATTCTAAAAATATATATCAAATTGTATCAAACTACAGAAAGATGTTACCACCAGTTATTTGAGCATAAACTTTGCGCATAAATCACTTTATTTAATAAAAATATGTTAACATTTATTTTAGAGTAACACTGCTAATTCCTTATTTATCTATTCCAGTTTTAATTTTTTAATGGAATATACAGGGTATTTTCAGTCATATATAAGATTGTAGTGATGTATTTCTTAAAGTCTACCACAATTTACTTTCTGAAAAACAATAGTAGAGTATCTGCAATGCCAAAATGGTCTATGTTTAAGCCAATTGTTTTGGTTCTTGCAAGCTTCCTTAGCTCATTGGCATAGCATTCTTGTTTTATTTTATTAAGCATTGATGAGAATAAAAGAACACAACTGATTAGGGTATGATTTCAGAAATAGTAGCAATTTCATTATGCTCATACTAGTGAGCTTTGCCTGGTAGGTACAACTGGCTTGATTTCAGTGAAAGTGAAAGTGAAGATTTTTCAATTCTCTGTAAAGTGAGTACCCTTCTTATGGAACCAAGCATGGTGTTGCTTCTGCATTCAGGTATTGTGGTTTGTTTTGTTTTTATTAGACCCAATGAAAGGCTTTGGTTAACTGAAGTAAGTGCTGTAGTATCTGCTAACAGGGATATACTAAAGCTTGAAACCTTGCTTGATACATTGTAGCAGTTGTCTTTTACCACTAGCACCTAGCTCTTTTTTAAGTGAAGTAATTTTTCTTGTTTGTGGAATAAGTAGGTAAGTTAGTGGCTTTTGTCCTCTATAACACTTAGGAAGTCAGTATCCCATCTATAACTCCTTAAAAGACTTACAAGAGAAGGCAAAGTGTCATACCATAGGTTGGGGTGGACAATATAGTCTTAACATTCATCATCAACTCCAGGAAATAAAACGTTCATTGCCTTTCTGCAGATATAGGGTCAATATCCTTTTATATTTATAACTTTCAGGTAGAAATTGGTGGAGATACTGTATATATTTATCTATTTATCATATATCTTATTGATCTTGTTTTGTTCTATCCATACACACAAAATATTTGCTAAGACTATTCTACTTTTGAATTGGAGGCATTTGAAGCATGTTAGCACTTTAAATGTTGGGTGCATTACAAACATTACTCACAGCTCAAAAGACTTGAATTGAATTAGAAACTGTATTAATAATACATTTTAAATCATGTTGTTTACATTCAATTTATAAAGTAAGTGAGTCATTAAAAATATGGTGTCTATGATGTAAAGTGATATACTCTACAGCAGTTCAAACAATCGCTATTGGGTTGAAATCTCAAAATTTCTTATCCATCCATCTATAAAAGGACTTAAGTCTAATATTGCTATATATTTGTAGGGTTCTATTTAGGGGATTAGTGGTCTACTAGGGATGCAACTAGGGGTAGACAAAGCAAGGGCACAATAGGGGGTGGGGGTAATCCTGAAACCCAAACCTGTCCCTGTCAGGGAGCCGGGAGCTCCCTCCAGGGAGGTTGTCAGGATCAAGGAGGAAGCCCTCTCGAGGGAACAAAGTCGCGGTGTCCAAAGGGTTAAACGAAGAATAGTCAGGATCCAGGCAAGAGTTCACAGGCAGGCAGAATACAACGAAGTCCAAAGTCCAGGCAAAGGGGTCAGGATACAAGGCAGGGACAGGATTAGGCAATAAGGCACACAGGAAACCCAGGATATGCTTAGGGAAAGTTATCCTATTCTTGGGCGCCATTCTGGCGTCTAGTTGGCGTTTTTAAATTCAAATTTGGCGCCATTCCGACGCCATTGACGCTCTTGCGCCGACGTCGGCGCGCTGACGTCATCGCCCGGCGCCGCTACCCACGTGGCAGCCATGGGCGCCGCCATTTTGGGAGCGACGCCGGCAAGGATGGACGCGCCGCCCGGAGTTCCTGGGCCTGCTCCGGGCGGCGATCGTTACAGTACCCCGCCCCCTCACGGGGGGCCTCCGGACCACCAGGCCTTGGCTTCTGGGGAAATTTGGAATGGAACTCCCTCACCAGACGAGGAGCATGGACATCAGAACATCCTTCCCAGGAGCATTCTTCAGGGCCAAAGCCCTTCCACTTGATGAGGTACTGAAGAGAGCCCCTGGAGATCCTGGAGTCAAGGATCTTTTCCACCTCATATTCTTGTTGGCCATCCACAGAGATGGTTGGAGGAGGAGGCTGGACAACGGAAAAGCGGTTGAAGGTGGCGGGTTTCAACAAGGAGACATGAAACACGTTGGGAATTCGCATCTCAGGGGGAAGCTGAAGTCTGACAGCCACGGGATTGATCACCTCCAGGATGGAAAAAGGACCCACAAACCTCGGACCCAACTTAGGAGATGGTACCTTCAACCGAATGTTCCTGGAAGACAACCAGACTTTATCACCAACCTTGTAGGGAGGAGAGGGTCTACGTCTACGATCTGCAAACGTCTTATGAACCAGAGCACTCTTCTCCAGGTTGGACTTGGTTGCAGCCCAAATAACAGACATGTGGGCTGCATGGTCATCAGCGGCCGGAACATCGGACAACACAAAGTCTTGTGGGAAGGCTTGAGGATGTTGACCATACACCGACATAAATGGGGACCTTCCAGTGGAAGTGTGGCAGGCATTGTTATGAGCAAATTCCGCCCACGGGAGGAGATCAGACCAATCATCTTGACAAAGGGAAACGTGGTTTCTCAAAAACTGTTCCAAGGCTTGGTTCACTCGCTCAGCCGCTCCATTCGTCTGGGGATGATAGGCTGAGGAAAAATGAAGATTAATACCCAGATCTTTGCACAGGGAACGCCAGAACTTTGCAGTGAATTGGGACCCTCTATCAGAAACGATCTCGGCCGGGAAGCCATGCAGGCGAAAAATGAACTGGATGAACAACTGTGACAACTCCACTGCAGATGGAAGCTTCCGTAGAGGGATGAAGTGGGCCATCTTGCTAAAGCGGTCAATGACAACCCAGATCACTGTGTTCCCACTGGAGGGAGGAAGTTCAACAATGAAGTCCATAGCCAAGTGCGTCCAAGGACGAGAGGGAACCGGCAACGGTTGTAGTAACCCACTGGGGCGAGAATGACTGGACTTGGAAGTGGCACAAACAGTACAGGCAGAAACAAAGTCTTTGACATCTTTACGGATTGTCGGCCACCAAACAAGACGACGTAAAAGTTCAAGAGTTTTAACAGGACCAGGATGTCCAGCTTGTTTGGAGCTATGAGTCTGTTGCAGGATAGGTAGCTGAAGTTCCGGAGGTACAAAAGCCATTCCAATGGGGGTATCAGGAGGGGCAGAAGATTGACCAGCCAGGATTTGATCAGCAAACTGAGGATACAATGAAGCGATGATCTTGACAGGAGGAATAATAGGCTCTAGTCTTTCTGGAGTACGATCCACCGGAGTGAAACTTCGAGACAGAGCATCGGCTTTCCGATTCTTGGAGCCAGGGCGAAAAGTCAAGACAAAGTTAAATCGAGAGAAGAAGAGAGACCACCTTGCTTGTCTGGGATTCAGCCTCTTGAGACATTGAATGAACTCAAGATTCTTATGATCCGTGTAGATCGTGACTGGAATCAAGGAACCTTCAAGGAGGTGACGCCACTCTTCTAAAGCAAGCTTAACAGCCAGGAGTTCTCGATTTCCAACATCATAGTTCTGTTCTGCAGGAGAGAACTTCTTAGAGAAATACGCACATGGATGCAGCTTCCCATCAGAGGGATGTCTTTGGGACAGGATAGCTCCAGCACCAACTTCAGAAGCATCCACCTCGATGAAGAAAGGTAACTTCGGATCAGGATGGCGGAGAACCGAAGCAGAAGTGAAGGCATCCTTCAAGGATTGAAAAGCGTCAATAGCAGGCGGGGGCCATGAGCTGGGTTTACCCCCTTTTCGGATGAGGGCCAGGATAGGAGCAATACGAGAAGAGAATCCCTTAATGAATTGCCGGTAGTAATTGGCAAAACCAATGAATCTCTGGATTGCCTTAGTGCTCAGTGGTAGAGGCCACTCTTGGATTGCAGACACTTTCACAGGATCCATCTCGAAACCCTCTGGGGAGATGATATTGCCCAGAAAAGGGATCTTGGATACTTCAAACACACATTTCTCCAATTTGGCAAAGAGAGAGTTCTTCCTCAAACGAGAGAGTACTTCCTTCACCTGGGAACGATGGCTTGTAAGGTCCTTGGAGAAAATCAGGATGTCATCAAGGTACACGACCACAAACTTCCCCAAGAGATCCCGGAAAATGTCGTTCACGAATTCTTGAAAGACAGCGGGGGCATTGCAGAGACCAAAGGGCATTACGAGGTACTCATAGTGCCCATCCCGGGTGTTGAATGCTGTCTTCCATTCGTCACCTTCCCGGAAGCGGATGAGGTTATACGCCCCACGGAGATCCAACTTAGTGAAGATTTTAGCCCCCTTCAGTTGGTCAAAGAGTTCGGCAATCAAGGGCAAGGGATACCGGTTCTTAAAGGTAATTTTATTAAGACCCCGGTAGTCGATACAAGGACGTAGGCCTCCATCCTTCTTTTCCACGAAGAAGAATCCAGCCCCAGCAGGAGAAGTAGAAGGGCGAATAAACCCCCGCTGGAGATTTTCTTGGATATACTGCTTCATGGCAGTGGTCTCCGCTGGAGAGAGAGGATAAGTACGACCTCTAGGGGGCATGGTTCCAGGCAGGAGATCGACAGGACAATCGTATTGTCGATGTGGAGGAAGGAATTCTGCAGACTTCTTACAGAATACATCAGCGAATTCCTTGTAAAAGGGGGGTAGAGACTTCAGATCCGACAAAGAGATATTCACCCTCTGGAGGGGTTCAGCAGGAAGACAGTGCTGCTGGCAAAATGGGCTCCAACGGGAAATCTGTCCTGCGGTCCAATCAATGGAGGGATTATGCAGGCGCAGCCAAGGGAGACCCAAAACAACTGGAATGGATGGGCAGGAAATAATTAGGAACGAAAGTCTTTCTTTATGCAGCGTCCCAACCTGCACAGGCAATTCCCCAGTCGTCATGGAGATAAATTCAGCCTCCAGGGGTCTGTCGTCAATGGCAATGACACGGAGAGGAGTGGACAATGGGAATAAGGGAACTTCCATGTGTTTGGCGAATTGAGCGTCCATGAAGTAACCAGCAGCTCCAGAGTCAATGAAAGCAGAGCCAACGATAGTCTTAGAGGCTAGGCGAATCTGTAATGGAAGGAGAAACCTGTGAGTGTTCTCTTGTGATTTTGGAGTAGTGCCCCCTACATGAGTTACCCTAGATATACCTTGGGGAACAGAACTCGTGGGCTTCACCGGACAAGAGTTTGCAAAATGAGACTGTCCGCCACAATACAAACATAAGCCAGCCATTCGTCTACGGAGTCTTTCTTGTTCGGATAGACGAGCCCTTCCAACTTGCATTGGTTCCTCCGGAGGAGAAGGGGAGGCTTGAGTAACAGGAGTATGCAGAAGGGGTCTCTGGAAGCGAGGTGCCAGCAAAGGCTGAACTCTTTTACAGCGCTCCCTCTCTACTTGATGCTCTCTGAGCCGAGTGTCCACCTTAATAGAAAGTGCAATCAGATCCTCCAGCAGGTCAGGGAACTCCCTGGAAACAAGATCATCTTTAATGCGAATAGACAGACCTTGATAGAATACGGCCTTATAGGCATCGTCGTTCCAGGAAGTCTCAGCCATCAAAGTTCTAAAGTCAATAGCATATTCATTGACACTGCGGTTTCCTTGCCGGAGTTGCAGGAGATGAGAAGGAGCATTAGTGACCCGACCCGGGGCATCAAACACAGTACGAAATGCTTGAAGAAATGCCTTGGCATCAAAAGTCAGCGGAGAATTCTTCTCCCAAAGAGATGTTGCCCACTCAAGCTGTTTGCCCACCAAACGAGACATCACATACCCCACCTTGGAACGTTCATTGGGGAAGTGCGAGGGTTGGAACTCGAACTGGATCTGGCACTGTGTAGCGAAACCTCTGCAGGCTTGTGGGTCCCCACTGAAGCGAGGAGGAGGCGGAATGCGAGGCTCACTTGATGAGGAACCTGCGGTGGACGAAGCGGCCGCCAAGGAAGGATTTACCGCCACTTGGGGAGCAGGAGGTGCTGGCGGCATCCGAGAGAGGAGGGTATCAAGTGCCTGTCCAATGCGGTACTGCTGGGCTTCATAATCCTCCATGCGGGATGCCAGTCCGCGGAGCACTCGTCCGACATCAGGCGTAGCTTCCTCAGTAGGATCCATGGCCCAAGAATAATGTCAGGGAGCCGGGAGCTCCCTCCAGGGAGGTTGTCAGGATCAAGGAGGAAGCCCTCTCGAGGGAACAAAGTCGCGGTGTCCAAAGGGTTAAACAAAGAATAGTCAGGATCCAGGCAAGAGTTCACAGGCAGGCAGAATACAACGAAGTCCAAAGTCCAGGCAAAGGGGTCAGGATACAAGGCAGGGACAGGATTAGGCAATAAGGCACACAGGAAACCCAGGATATGCTTAGGGAAAGTTATCCTATTCTTGGGCGCCATTCTAGTTTTTATATTCAAATTTGGCGCCATTCCGACGCCATTTACGCTCTTGCGCCGACGTCGGCGCGCTGACGTCATCACCCGGCGCCGCTACCCACGTGGCGGCCATGGGCGCCGCCATTTTGGGAGCGACGCCGGCAAGGATGGACGCGCCGCCCGGAGCTCCTGAGCCTGCTCCGGGCGGCGATCGTTACAGTCCCTACTTGTTAACTTACTTTATGTTCCTCGCCAGGTGAGCTGGATTGGACAGGCAGAATCCAGGTGGCCAACTTATGGCCTAGCCTTGGGCACCAGTACTATTTTACTTGCACCATCTCTTTGGGTTACCTAAAGGTAAACATGCAGTATGTACACAGTCTTGCCTGTTCAATTACAAAAAACAACTCTTCTTAGGACTCACCCCTCTTAGTTACTGCCATAATCCCCTGATGCTGTACCGCATACCACTGTGTTCACCCAGGTGCTCTCTCCAATAATTCTGTAGTCCGTTATAGAAAATTGCAAGGAAGGCACTCCGGTAAAAGAAATGTCACTTTTATTCAGTTAGCCATTGTGGATGCCATACCTTAACCTTAGACACATGTCGAATAGGTGTTTTTTAGTCACAAAACACACTGTTGAGTTTGATCTATTGAGTCACAATCTGGGGCTAATTTACTAAAAATCTAAACGTGTTTTTTTCCACAAATCTCAAAAAATGTGTGATTGTCCTATATTTCTTTGAGATTTATTGAAGAGGTGGTTCACCTTTAATGTAACCTTTATGTTACAGATTGCCTAATTCTAAGCAACTATATGATTGGTCTTCGTTTTTCAAATTTTTTAAATTATTTAAATTGTTTGCCTTCTTCTGACTCTTTCCTGCTTTCAAATGGGGGGGGGGTCACTGACCCCATATAAAAAAAATAATGTACTGTTATTGCTACATTTTATTATGCAGGCCTATCCTATTCATATTCCAGTCTCTCATTCAAATCAATGCATGTTTGCTAGGGTAGTTTGGATCCTATCAACTAGACTGCTGAAACTGCAAACTGAAGAGCTGCTGAATAAAAAGCTGAATGACTCACAAACCACAAAAAATACTAAATTAAACCCAACTGTAAATTGTAATATCACTCTCTACATCACTCTCTACATCATGCTAAAAGTTAAATTAAAGAGGCACAACCCCTTTAAGTGTAAAAAACTTCTAGGGTAAACTTCGCCAAGTAAAAGTTGTCGAGGTGCTATAGAAGTCTATGTAAAGTCTATGTAAATCCGGCCCGGATTATGGGTGATTGTATCCTTTAAGAACATTGAAAAACACAAAGTACTCTATGATACAGAGTTAAATGTAGCATAACCACAGATTATACTGTATTTTGCCTTAGCGTGTAGCTTATGAATACTTTTACAAAATCAACTTCATCTTGACCCATATGTTTAATTAATAGTTGATTTTAATGGTGTAAAATAAAAAGTGGGTTTGTTATGTAATAATATTGGTTGTCATCTGAATGTAAACCTGTACACCATTCATATTGACTATTTGTTGGACCTGTTATCCAGAATGCTCAGCACCTGGGTTTTTTTTCAGAAAAAGTCTATCAACATTGAAGAAACCCAATAGGCTGGTCTTGCTTTCAATGAGGATACATTATGGGGCAGATTTATCAAGGGTCGAATTTAGAGTTCATGTGAGTTTTTTTTAAACTTCCATAAACTCCCATGAACACGAAATTCAACCAAAATTTTACCAACGGCAATTTATTAAAAAATTTTAAATTTTCAAGCTCGGGTGAATAGGATCGACCCACAAACTTGAATAGAATTGGAATCAAATTTTAATTGAATTCTATTTGAGTTTTTTCTCTGAGAAAAAACATAGATTTTTAGAAAGGCTCCAAACATCCCCTATGGGGATGTCCCCATAAGCTAAAACAGCAATTCGGCAGGTTTAAGGTGGCGAATAGTCAAGTTCAAATTCTTAAAGTGTACTATGACTTCCACTAGGCATCACACTACCTAGGCTCAGTGCCTCTCCTGGGAGGTGACTTTGCTGCTGTTGTATCTGTCTGCTCCTGTTTCTTGCCATGATGCATCTCTCTCTTCACTTCCTGAAACCTTAGCTTTTATAACTTGCTATTCTCTGCCCTCTGGGGACTTTCAATCACAAATGTTATACTCTAGCTCCCCCTATGTCCTGAGTATTCTGGACCTGGGGTTTCCCGATTAAAGGATAACAGGCCTACTGTTATCACCTGTTGTAAAATCAAGGAAATTATCCTCTTTGCTAATGTTTCCCTCCCTGAAAGCATTGGAGCCTAGGTACTTTGTATACCTTCCAAAGCAAAATTCCTAAGAACTCTGTAGGGGCACTGTGAAAAATAAATATTCAGATGTCAAGTTTCTAAGATTTCTTGCATACTGAAGCTTATTTATCCTGACTGGCCAAATATATTTCTGGCCACTAACCCACAGAAACCTATCCATGATTAGTTGTAGACGGAATAACGAAAGCACAAATTTGGTTGGTTGCTATGGATTACTGTGCATGTACAAATGTGCCCAGTGTTGATAAATCCTTACTATATTTACTTATTATTAAAGTATCTGGATAGAAAATTCATTCCAGCTTGATAGAGTGACAATAAGCCTGCATGCACACAAATGTATTAGTACACTGTTACAGTTCATTATTTTCATATGCACACACAATGCTTTTTAATGCAATTTGCTCATAAAATGTTAAATGAGTTTATATTATATTGTACACATTTGATGGCCAGAAATTCTATCATAATGCAGTAATTTTTTTCATGGAATGTTCTGTTATTCTTATTGCACAAAAGCATATATGGTTAGGGGATCCATAAGTGACTTATGATATCTGCTTAACGTAAGCTCTTTGGAATTTTTTTGCCACAAATGCTTTAATACATCAAAACCTGTAGGTACATTCTATCAATAAAAAAGAAGTAAGGAATGTTTTTTCTGAAGATAAAATACAAGTGTCTACAAACCCAAACAGGTGGTTACATATCTTACAGAGCTTATCTGTTATCTGCTATGTAACCTGTGCTTTTTTTTCTTTTTCAGCTTAAATGGCTGGCCAGTGGCTATAAATCAGCTTGTTTATATAAATTATCATAGTCTTTCTAAAGCAAACAAACAACTTTTACCAATGCAGAGCAACAGTACATTTTATTTTAATTACATGTACTTTAAAACACTTTCATTTTATGGTGTTACTGTTCCTTAAAAGAATATATAACATACTGTAAGTAGACATGTATGGAATTTTGAAAGACCCTTGGAAAAATTTACATTTTGGTACGTTTAAGTAAATAGAATGATAGAAAAGTTCAAGCCATTGTGCAGAGCTGGACCAAGCCAGCTGGACACCCTGGGCACGACTAGCCACGCTCACATATCTCATGAACGAGCCCATGCACTGACAACTCAGCAGCACATGAATGAACCAGCAAGAGGTGAGGGTACAAGGCCCAGAACAGGGGTAGGCAGCAGAAGAGGTATGTGCCTACCACTAGTTGTGGCTAACACAATTTGGCTTCTAGCAGAAAAATTGTAGACAGATTTGGTTTCAGTGTATTGAGACTGCATTAGTGAAATCAGTGACAATTAGGAAAAATGAGATAACAAACATTAATTAATTAAATGTTACAAGGCAGATTTATTAAATCGAATCTATGGAATCCTACATTTCAGTTCACAGTTGCTATACACTCCCCTGATTGGCATGAAAGGTGGCACATTTATCAAAGCAGACAAATATGACAGTTTGTTATAATATGTTCAATTGTTTTGATCATTCAAATATCATTCTTGGACAGGTAGCTTTTCTGTTCTGTGTTCCGATCAGTGAGAGCTTTCTAAGTACCAATAGATAGGACAACCTTCCTATGGAAATTCTTCTCCAATATATGACCCGTATTAATGGAATGGAATGTGTGGCACACCCATTCCTTTTATAACACTCCACCATCCAGGACCCAACAGCAATATTTTATTAACAGAGAAAACATATTCTCTGTTTAGTGATGCCCTCTATGGAGATGACATGTCCTGCTGGGGAGAAATAAACACACCTTTTTACTTATCTTTTAGTTACTTGGTTACAGTTACATTCTAACTTAGGGGCAGATTTAGAAATGTATTGAAAAAATATAACATTTTTTAACTTCGAGTGAATAGGCTGTATTTGAGCATTTGAATCGAATTCGGTCATATTTGATCGAATTCGATTCAAAGTATTTTTGCGGTACTGTGCTTTAAAAAATAATGTTAATTCGTTTTATTTAAAAAAATCTGAAAAATTCGGATTTTGAGAAATAACTCCCTAAATGTTAGATTGTGTAGAAATGGTAAATTCTGCATGTTGGCCTACCTGCAAACAAATGCACAAATAATAAGTATATAAAAGGTAATATTTAAGCAAAAACACTGCACATGCAGTATCTGTTTCATAAACATTTCTATGTTGCTGCAGTACGCAGCTGTTATAAGATTAAAAACTGGCTTTATTAATCTTATCATTGAATATGCAAATGAATACAAATAATTCCAGGGCATTCTATGTTAAGTTTCTACTTGCACCACAAAAAACAGCAATCCAAATCATCTGACAATGAAATTTTCAAGGGTGCTTGAGTCTCTTGTGCAGGCTTTGAAACTTTGTGACAGCTCAGACATACTGCAGAGCCTTAATCTCTTCACCTATTGTCACAAAACAAATTTTCAGTCCCTTCAGAGTCATTTTGTCTTCTATTTCACACTACTTTCTCTTCTTATTGGATTTTGAGGTTGTCATGGTTGCAGTTTTCTTGTGTTGCTATCTCTAGGCTAAAAGAATGTCCTCGGGGCTTTGAGGTTTATTAAATGACTGAGCTATACCTCCGTAGAATTTTTTTCTCTTTAAAGGTGCCCTCAATCTGAAATTAGGAAATGTGGTACACTGAGTGCAATAAATTGTTTTACAGATCCTACAAAATCATCTGCTATTGAGTACGTGCATCTGAAACAAATAACAGAACAGATTATTTTGCATTTCGGTTTCTAATTATGCATTTACAAACTGGCTTTTTATGTTTTTTACTGACATAAAAATCTACTCTGAATGTTGAAAACACTTCTGCACAAATTATTTTGCGCAAAATCTGAAGATGAAGTAGGTGTTTTGTGTCTAAAAGATACTATAATAAAAGTATTCAGGTCTAAATCCATTGAAAACAATAGTATCCTGGCCATAAATTCTCAAACTTATGCTCGGATTTTTGGTGGCAGGTTACTGTGACATGACTTCATTCCAGTCTCTTGGTACTTGACACGGTCTTAAGTAAAAAGGTCACTGCACAGAGATGTCTTTTTTCTATAGATTTGTTCCATTATCTTCTGCTTCACAGGAACTTGCTAAAATCACTGCACTTTTGTGCGGCAAAAAACATTCATTTCTAAACATAAAACAGTGTTATTGAGGATTTTAAGGAGATAATCTTGCAGCACCCTTCAATATTGATCAAATGTTTGAAGTTTCTATTAAATGTTGGCTAACTTTTAGTTTTTCCCAAAGATAAAGTATTTACAGTTATCACAATTACTAGATATATAGCCTTTTCACTGGAATATTTTGTAACCCTTTTCATTTTTGTTAACTATATAATTAGCACCAAAAAAACACCATTACCCTGCAAAAAATAGTGCCGACCCTCTTGCCTATATAGGGTTGAACATCTTTCTAGAGCACAAAACAAACTCCCTTATTCTCATTGAAATGTCAAATAAAGACTGCTCCATCTGTTGTGTATTGTTTGGGCATAGGTCGCATCCATAGTCACACAGACATAGGGAGAGCATTGAAAAGCATTAGGTGACCTTGAACCGTAATAGCTGTAAGTTTGATTCTAGGTAGACACTGTAAAAGGTAAGTGGCATGTTTGAAAAAAAAATGCAAATGATTAAATCACAATTTTTCTGCTCAAAGGTTAACTGAAGTTCTGCTCTGCAATTGAAGAAATATAGAATATGTGTAATAGAGACAATAAATTTCACTTTATCTCAGTGAATCAACACAACTCCCATTGACTTCTTTAGCACCTCGTAAACTTTTACTTGGCAAAGTTTGGTGTTTTTTTCACTTATTAAATTTCAAATTTTTAGAGGTATTGGAATACCATACATTTTTTTTTGATTTGTGGAAAAAATTGCAATTCCATTGTAAGTAAATAGGCCCCATATTTTCACATTAGCATTGGAGGTATTAAAGGGGACCTTACAAAATGATTTCAATTCCTACTTTATGACAGTCAAGCAAATTAACCTTCACTTAGACTATAAAAATTACAGTATTTAAATCATGTAGGCAGGTTAATTTTTTAGACAATGTTTTAAAAGCAAGCTTTGCATCATGCCGAAATCAGTTTTTTTGCCATAATGGGGGACCTGATACCCCTGCCCATGCACTGGCTACACAATTAGATGGTTAGGAGGGAGGGGGAATGTGGGGAGCGCAGCGACATCTAGGAAGTGCAGAATGGAAAGTGAAAAGAATTGCCTGCCCTGCCACTATGCCTAAGGCAGCTGAGACTTTTAAACAGTTATATCTATTTTAAGAACAAAAATTATTTGGATTTTATGCTTCATTTGAAAATGACTTTTATTACACAGCTTTTTATGTCTGGGTGACAGGTCCCCTTTAAACGTTGAAATCACAGCAAGTTGAAATTCAATTTAAAGTGCAGTTGGGATTGTAGAAACAATGTTTAGCACTTGTGCTTATTACCAGGTGGTGAGAAAAGGAATTACATGAGTGTGAGAAAAAGACTATACCAGGATTGTTTTATACACAGCAGACAGACAGGATTGTGACTGTTAGTATGCATGCTAAGTAGCAATTAAACTCAACTAACGTTTTATAAAACAAATATTAGAAAATGGTTCCAGTTTGCCTAAAATTTTAAACAAAATAATAAATGACTGTATTCTTTGCCTCTTTTAGCATTGTAAAGCCCAGTAGTATTGTTTCACTGTCATTATGACTTACTGTTAGCTTAATTAACAAGTACAGTACAGAGAAAAAGCAAACTACTCAGAAACAAAGAATTGTTTCATTAATGGTAAAGGAAACCTCCACCACCCTGTTGAGAAAGTGGTTACTCTGCACAAGGCTACCTTCCCCACCCCTAACTGCATCAAGTGCTGTTCTCTTCCTATGTATAATGCACCAGGACTAGAGATGGCGCGAACTGTTCGCCGGCGAACTTGTTCGCGCGAACATCGGGTGTTCGCGCTCGCCGGAAGTTCGCGAACGTCGCGCGACGTTCGCCATTTTGGGTTCGCCATTGTTGGCGCTTTTTTTTGCCCTCTCACCCCAGACCAGCAGGTACATGGCAGCCAATCAGGAAGCTCTCCCCTGGACCACTCCCCTTCCCTATAAAAACCGAAGCCCTGCAGCGTTTTTTCACTCTGCCTGTGTGTGCTGAAGAGATAGTGTAGGGAGAGAGCTGCTGCCTGTTAGTGATTTCAGGGACAGTTGAAAGTTTGCTGGCTAGTAATCATTTTGATACTGCTCTGTTATTGGAGGGACAGAAGTCTGCAGGGGTTTGAGGGACATTTAAGCTTAGGTAGCTTTGCTGGCTAGTAATCTACCTTCTACTGCAGTGCTCTGTATGTAGCTGCAGTGGGCAGCTGTCCTGCTTCTGATCTCATCTGCTGACTGCTGCAATAACAGTAGTCCTTGTAAGGACTGCTTTTATTTATTTTTTTGTTGTTTTACTACTACTACTACTATAAGAGCCCAGTGCTATTAGTCTAGCAGTGTTGGGGAGTGGGACTGGTGTGCTAATCTGCTGCTCCTAGTAGTTCAGCAGCACCAACTGTAATTTTTTTTTTTAATATTCATTTTTTTTTTATTTTACTTTTTTTTATTTTACTACCACTGTAGTAGTGTATAAGTTGACCTTTTAGGCATTATTTGCCCTGTAGGCATTTTTTGCCCAGTGTGTTATTCAACCAACTGCCATCTAGCTGTGTGACCTTGTTCACATTCTGTCTAAATATCCATAATATTACCGTCTCCAGAAAAAACACCGGAGTGACTTTTTTCAAGCAGCCATAATAAATTTTACGTAATCCGTATCCATCGCTGTAGTAGTGTATAAGTTGACCTTTTAGGCATTATTTGCCCTGTAGGCATTTTTTGCCCAGTGTGTTATTCAACCAACTGCCATCTAGCTGTGTGACCTTGTTCACATTCTGTCTAAATATCCATAATATTACCGTCTCCAGAAAAAACACCGGAGTGACTTTTTTCAAGCAGCCATAATATATTTTACGTAATCCGTATCCATCGCTGTAGTAGTGTATAAGTTGACCTTTTAGGCATTATTTGCCCTGTAGGCATTTTTTGCCCAGTGTGTTATTCAACCAACTGCCATCTAGCTGTGTGACCTTGTTCACATTCTGTCTAAATATCCATAATATTACCGTCTCCAGAAAAAACACCGGAGTGACTTTTTTCAAGCAGCCATAATAAATTTTACGTAATCCGTATCCATCGCTGTAGTAGTGTATAAGTTGACCTTTTAGGCATTATTTGCCCTGTAGGCATTTTTTGCCCAGTGTGTTATTCAACCAACTGCCATCTAGCTGTGTGACCTTGTTCACATTCTGTCTAAATATCCATAATATTACCGTCTCCAGAAAAAACACCGGAGTGACTTTTTTCAAGCAGCCATAATATATTTTACGTAATCCGTATCCACCGCTGTAGTAGTGTATACGTTGATCTTGTGGGCAGTATTTGCACAGTGTTTTCTTCAAACCGCCATCTAGCTGTGTGAGCTTGTTCACATTTTGTCTAAATATTGATAATATTATCGTCTCTAGAAAAACCACTTGAGTTACTTTTTTTCAAGCAGCATTCTTATATTTTACGTAATCCGTATCCACCGCTGTGTATACGTTGACCTTGTAGGCATTATTTGCACAGTGTTTTCTTCAAACCGCCATCTAGCTGTGTGAGCTTGTTCACATTTTGTCTAAATATTGATAATATTATCGTCTCTAGAAAAACCACTTGAGTTACTTTTTTTCAAGCAGCATTCTTATATTTTACGTAATCCGTATCCACCGCTGTGTATACGTTGACCTTGTAGGCATTATTTGCACAGTGTTTTCTTCAAACCGCCATCTAGCTGTGTGAGCTTGTTCACATTTCGTCTAAATATTGATAATATTATCGTCTCTAGAAAAACCACTTGAGTTACTTTTTTTCAAGCAGCATTCATATATTTTACGTAATCCGTATCCACCGCTGTGTATACGTTGACCTTGTAGGCATTATTTGCACACTGTTTTCTTCAAACTGCCATCTAGCTGTGTGTATTATCGTTTCCAGAAAAACCAACTGAGTTTTTGTTGTTGTTGTTTTTTTAAAAATAATGCCAGGCAAAGGCAGGCCGCCACGCAGAGGCCGTGCTAGGGGCCGTGCTGCTATGCAATCCTGTGGCCCTAGCAAATTGCCCAGTTTTAAAAAGCCAATGACCCTGAACTCCCAAAATGCTGAAGAGGTAGTTGACTGGCTTACACAGCACACCCCATCCTCTACCGTTTCTAACTTTACCACAACATCCTCCTCATCCTCCACTGCTATGGCCACCCCACGTAACACTTCCTCCACCACCGGTGCCCCTTCTTCACTGGAGTCAGAGGAGTTATTTTCCCATGAGTTTCTTGAACTGAGTAATGCGCAACCATTATTGGCAGAAGAAGATGAAGGAGATGAGGACGTTACACCAGATTTAATTCTGGCAGAGAACACGACAGAGATGGACATAATGATGAGTGATGAGGAGGAGGTCCCCGCTGCTGCTTCCTTCTGTGATGTGTCAGAAGAAATTGATGCATCTGAGGAGAATGATGATGAGGAGATTGATGTTTTGTGGGTGCCTAGTAGAAGAGAGCAAGAGGAGGGTAGTTCAGATGGAGAGACGGAGAGTCAGAGAGGCAGTAGGAGAATAAGACTTAGAAGAAGCAGGGAGGACAGCCCGCAGGGATCAGTAGGGCAACAACATGTATCGGCACCTGTGTTCAGCCGGCCAACGCACCCGCCATTGCCGCCAATCCGCCAACTTCTACTGTTACCGCCAGATCGCACACTTCCAAAAAGTCAGCAGTGTGGGATTTTTTTAATGTGTGTGCCTCTGACAAAAGCATTGTAATTTGCAATGAGTGCAGTCAGAAACTGAGCCTTGGTAAGCCCAACAGCCACATAGGTACAACTTCTATGCGAAGGCACATGAGCGGCAAGCACAAAGCACTTTGGGAGCAACACCTCAAAGGCAACAGGCAAACTAAAAGCCACACTCCTTCTGGTCCAGCATCTTACTGCTCTACCTCTGCTCTCCTTGACCCATCTGAACCACCCTCCACTCCGCCTTCCACCTTGACCACCTGTTCCCATTCCCAGTCATCTGCCACCAGCCAAGTTTCTGTGAAGGCCATGTTTGAGCGTAAGAAGCCAATGTCTGACTGTCACCCCCTTGCCCGGCGTCTGACAGCTGGCTTGTCTGCACTCTTAGCCCGCCAGCTTTTACCATACCAGCTGGTGGACTCTGAGGCCTTCCGCAAATTTGTAGCAATTGGGACACCGCAGTGGAAGGTACCCAGCCGCAATTTTTTTTCTAAAAAGGGAATACCACACCTGTACCAACATGTGCAGAGCCAAGTTACCGCATCTCTGTCACTTAGTGTTGGGCCAAAGGTCCATATGACTACTGACGCATGGTCCTCCAAGCATGGTCAGGGCAGGTATGTCACCTACACTGCCCACTGGGTGAACTTGGTAATGGCTGGGAATGGGAAGCAGGGAATGGGTAGCTCAACAACAACAACAACAGTGGAGTTGGTGTCACCGCCACGGATTGCACGCGGTTCTGCCACCACCTCTACTCCTCCATCGCTCTCTACCTCGTCTTCTTCCTCTTCTTCTTCTTACTCTGCTGCTGGGTCCTCCTTCTCCTCCTCCACACCTGTGCACCCCCAGCTCCCCCTAGGCTATTCGACGTGCCAGGTACGCCGTTGTCACGCTGTCTTGGGGATGACGTGCCTGGAAAGCAAAAACCATACCGGATCTGTACTCCTGTCATCTCTGCAGTCACAGGCCGATCGGTGGCTGACCCCACACCAACTGCAGATCGGAAAAGTGGTGTGTGACAATGGAAGCAATCTGTTGGCAGCGTTGAGACTGGGAAATTTAACACATGTGCCCTGCATGGCACATGTGTTAAATTTAATAGTCCAACGTTTTGTCTCCAAGTACCCAGGATTCCAGGACGTTCTCACCCAGTCCAGAAAGGTGTCGGCCCATTTCAGACGTTCCTACACAGCCATGGCACGCCTTGCTGACATTCAGCAGCGCTACAACATGCCAGTCAGGCGTTTGATTTCTGACAGCCAGACTCGCTGGAATTCAACGCTCCTTATGTTGGAACGTCTGCTGCAACAACAAAGGGCCGTCAACGAGTACCTTTTTGAACTGGGTGGTAGGACTGGATCTGCAGAGCTGGGGATTTTTTTCCCCCGTTACTGGGTGCTTATGCGCGATGCCTGCAGGCTCATGCGACCTTTTGAAGAGGTGACAAATATGGTCAGTCGCACCGAAGGCACCATCAGCGACCTAATACCCTTCGCTTTCTTCCTGGAGCGTGCCGTGCGACGAGTGACAGATGAGGCTGTAGACCAGCGTGACGAGGAGCTGGAAGCGCACGATTTATGGTCGGAATCACCAGAACGAACCCAGGCACCTGCTGCAACGCAGGGAGAGGTGCCAGAAGTGGAGTCAGAGGAGGAAGGTGGCTTTGTGGAGGAGGAGGAGGAGGACCAACAGGAGCAGGCTTCCCAGGGGGCTAGTGGTGACCTTTTGGGGACCCCTGGTCTTGTACGTGGCTGGGGGGAGGAGACCGTGGATGATGCAGTCCTTGATAATGAGGAAGCGGAGATGGATAGCTCTGCATCCAACCTTGTGAGAATGGGGTCTTTCATGCTGTCATGCCTGTTGAAGGACCCCCGTATCAAGAGGCTTAAGGAGAAGGACCTGTACTGGGTGGCAACGCTACTAGACCCTCGGTACAAGCATAAAGTGTCAGAAATGTTACCAACATACCACAAGTCCGAAAAGATGCGGCATTTACAAACCAGCCTGCAAAACATGTTGTACAATGCTTTTAAGGGTGATGTCACTTCAGGAACTCATCAACATTCCAGGGGCAGAGGTGCCAGTAATCCTGCCATGAGCACACCTGCAAGGACAAAGCCCTTTGGCCGGTCTGTAACGTCAGACATGCAAATGTTTTTCTGTCCAAGGCAGCGCCACAACCCTTCTGGATCCACCCTCAAAGAACGCCTCGACCGGCAGGTAGCGGACTACCTGGCATTAACTGCAGATATCGACACTCTGAGGAGCGATGAACCCCTGGACTACTGGGTGCGCAGGCTTGATCTGTGGCCAGAGCTGTCACAATTTGCCATGAACCTCTTGTCTTGCCCAGCCTCAAGTGTGCTCTCAGAAAGGACCTTCAGTGCAGCAGGAGGGATTGTAACTGAGAAGAGAACTCGCCTAGGTCACAAAAGTGTCGATTACCTGACCTTTATTAAAATGAATGAGGGGTGGATCTCGGAGGGTTACTGCACGCCGGAAGACTTGTTCTGACTTCTATGCAGCTGTCCTTCTCTTCAAGCCTCATGACTCCACACACAGCTGTCCTTTAGCGTCCTCCTCCCTCCGCCACCGTTACAAACTAGGGTGCAAACCCTACTGGTTTAATTTTTTCTGGCCTCTGTGCTTCAGTGGCTGCAACCAAAAAAACTGGGCAAACAATGTCTACAAGGTCAACGTATGGCGAAAAATTACTATTTTCAGCATTTATATGGCATATTTTTTCTGGCAACTGTGCTTCAGTGGCTGCGTCCAAAAAAATGCATATTTTCTGCATTTATATGGCATAATTTTTCTGGCCTCTGTGCTTCAGTGGCTGCAACCAAAAAAATTTATATTTTCAGCATTTATATGGCATAATTTTTCTGTCAACTGTGCTTCAGTGGCTGCGTCCAAAAAAATGCATATTTTCTGCATTTATATGGCATAATTTTTCTGGCCTCTGTGCTTCAGTGGCTGCAACCAAAAAAATTTATATTTTCAGCATTTATATGGCATAATTTTTCTGGCAACTGTGCTTCAGTGGCTGCGACCAAAAAAATGCATATTTTCTGCATTTATATGGCATAATTTTTCTGGCCTCTGTGCTTCAGTGGCTGCAACCAAAAAAATTTATATTTTCAGCATTTATATGGCATAATTTTTCTGGCAACTGTGCTTCAGTGGCTGCGACCAAAAAAATGACTATTTTCAGCATTTATATGGCATATTTTTTCTGGCCTCTGTACTTCAGTGCCTGCGTCCAAAAAAACTGGGCAAACAATGCCTACAAGGTCAACGTCGTTGACCTTGTAGGCATTGTTTGCCCAGATTTTTTGGCCGCAGCCACTGAAGCACAGAGGCCAGAAAAAATATGCCATATAAATGCTGAAAATAGTCATTTTTTGCCATACGTTGACTCAACGTATATGGCAAAAAATGACTATTTTCAGCATTTATATGGCATATTTTTTCTGGCAACTGTGCTTCAGTGGCTGCGACCAAAAAAACTGGGCAAACAATGCCTACAAGGTCAACGTATGGCAAAAAATGACTATTTTCAGCATTTATATGGCATATTTTTTCTGGCAACTGTGCTTCAGTGGCTGCGTCCAAAAAACTGGGCAAACAATGTCTACAAGGTCAACGTATGGCAAAAAATTACTATTTTCAGCATTTATATGGCATATTTTTTCTGGCAACTGTGCTTCAGTGGCTGCGTCCAAAAAAAACTGGGCAAACAATGTCTACAAGGTCAACGTATGGCGAAAAATGACTATTTTCAGCATTTATATGGCATATTTTTTCTGGCAACTGTGCTTCAGTGGCTGCGTCCAAAAAAACTGGGCAAACAATGCCTACAAGGTCAACGTATGGCAGTTGTTTAAAGAGAACAGTAGATTACTAGCCAGCAAAGCTACCTAAGCTAAAATGTCCCTCAAATCCCTGCAGACTTCTGTCCCTCCAATACAGAGCAGTATCAAGCAGATTACTAGCCAGCAAACTTACTATCATCTGTCCCTGAAATCACTAACAGCTCTCCCCCTACACTATCTCTTCCAAGCACACACAGGCAGATTTTTCAGATACATTTTTGCCCTTGATCCCCCTCTGGCATGCCAGTGTCCAGGTCGTTGCACCCTTTAAACAACTTTAAAATCATTTTTCTGGCCAGAAATGTCTTTTTTAGATGTTAAAGTTCGCCTTCCCATTGAAGTCTATGGGGTTCGCGAACCGTTCGCGAACCGCTCGCATTTTTGCGCAAGTTCGCGAATATGTTCGCGAACTTTTTTTCCGACGTTCGCTACATCCCTAACCAGGACCATGCTTGCTGGAACCAGAACCAGTTCACCTTCCTCGATGCAATTAATGGAAGGGCATCATTACCCTTTCAAACCAGGGTAGCAATATGTTCTTTGTAAGTACAGTATATAGTGTACTTACACTAACAGTTACATTACTGTTCCTTTAAGTTTTTTTTTAAATTAGATACAGGTATGGGACCTGTTATCCAGAATGCTCATGACCTGGGGCTTTAATGATAATGGATCTTTTTGTAAGTTGGATCTTCATACCTTAAGGGGCACATTTACATAGGGTTAATTAACCCTCGATATTCGACTGTCGAAGTTAAATCCTTCGACTTCGAATATCAAAGTGGAAGGATTTACCGCAATTCGTTCAATCGAACGTTCGAACGAAAAATTGTTCGATCGAACAATTAAATCCTTCGAATCGAACAATTTGAAGGATTTTAATCCATCGATCAAACGATTTTCCTTGGATCAGAAAATTGTTAGGAAGCCTATGGGGACCTTCCCCATAGGCTAACATTGCACCTCGGTAGGTTTTAGGTGGCGAAGTAGGGTGTCAAAGTTTTTTTTAAAGAGACAGTACTTCAACTATCGAATGGTCGAATAGTCGAATGATTTTTAATTCAAAACGGTCGATTCGAAGTCGAAGTCATAGTCGAAGGTTGAAGTAGCCAATTCGATGGTCAAAGTAGCCAAAAAATCATTCAAAATTCAAAGTTTTTTTTTATTCTAATCCGTCACTTGAGCCAAGTAAATGTGCCCCTAAGTCTACTTGAAAATCATGTAAATATTAAACCAAATGACATGGTTTTGCTTTCAATAAAAATTAATTATATTTTAGTTTCGATCATGTACAAGGTACTGTTTTATTATTATAGAGAAAAAGGTAATCATTTTTAAAAATTTGGATTATTTGGTTAAAATGGAGTCTATGGGAGACGGCCTTTCCATAATTCGGAACTTTCTGGATAACGGATACCATACCTGTATTAGACTGCAAATTCATTTTTTAATAGAAACAGAAAGGAAAGCTCTGGAGCTATAAATGCAGGGGCTGCATGACAAGGGATCTGAATGACCAGCAGCCAGATTACACTGGTTTATGTTTAGGGATTGGCAGAATCAGATGTAACTGTGGTTGGGTGAGAAGGAATGAGATAAGGCAGGGAAAAGCCAGACTCAGGCCAGAGAAAAAGAGGGATGTGATGTCAATGGAAGAAGCATTTAACTTCCTTATCTTCGGAGCAGGTAGAAACATCCCACCCACCCTTCCTTTTTGCATATTTTGTGAAATGTCAGGAGTTTCTCTTTATGTTCTTATATTATCTATTAATAAGCAAATGTGGATGTATTCCTGCATGTATTGTTGTTGTGATTTCAGTTCTGTTATCCAGTATAAACACGAGAGAGTTTGCATGTTATTAGTCATGTTAAATGAATGTCAAATGCTTGATCCAGGGAATTTTTCTGATCGCCATTGGGGTCAAAAAGGAATTTTCTTTTCTCTTGAGGCATAATTGGTAGTGGCTTAAGGCTGGGTTTTTTGGCTTCCTGTGTATCAAAACAAATATGATAATATATTTTAAGTTTTTATTTGTCACAGCAATTGAAGGACCTTGCCAGAGTACTGCACAGGTAAATTTAGATAAGGGAGAAAGAAGGTTCTCTCCATTGACTGCACAGTGGATTGATTGATACAGACGCTACTACTGCTTGTGCTAGGGGACAGCCTGCTTGGATTTTCTGTCATCGACACACTGCAGATTCCGGACCGACAGCAGGGCTGCTGAACTTCTCTCATGGGGGGAGATGCAGCTCCTGCTCGTAGCAATGTTTGGGGCCTCTGTAGGTAAAGGCAGCCTAATACTCAGTTTTGGATACAATAACATTGTATAACATTGCAGTGCTGATCTCAAGTGACGAGCGGCAGAGCATAGTAGCGATCCCTTATGGAATTCTGGCTTTGAATATTGCCTTGGGGTGAGTCTGGCAAGGTCCTATTTATTTGATAACATTTTAATAAATGCTGTGGCCATTTTCACCATTTCTGGCTCCTGGTGTTTCATTATGGTATGTAACGATGGGGTTCAGTGGGATGGCTGAAGGCGAAGAGTCAACTGAAAAAGACTTTCCTTGACATACAGTAGTTTATATACCTTGCAACACCAATAATAATTATTTTCTCCACTCTGTAGGTAAAAAATTCTATTCTTTTTCATTTCATATAGCATTTTATTCATAGTCATCTGGTAAGTTCTTCTTATAAAATAAATGGGGGAATGTAATAAAAATCGCTAACAGAAAAACTATTCGCAATGCGAAAAGTTATGCCTTTGCGCGAACAAATTTTGCTTTGTGCGAATTTAATATAGCTTTTGCGAGCCCGGAAACTGTTTAGCGACCACTTCCGACAGTGAAAGACTGTTTGCGAATTTTATAGTTTGCGCCAATGCGCAGTCAATGTAATAAAACTTCTTACTGAAAAAGTCATTATGTTTGCTCCAAAAGATTACGACACCTTCAAGCACTTCTTATGAGTGCGCAATTAAAATTCGCAATGCTCAATTAAAAGTCGCAATGCGCAATTAAAATTCGCAATGCAATAACAGTTTACGGAACAATATTACATTGTGAGATGTGGATTTTTAGTCTTATTGGTGCGAATTGTTTTGCTCTTTGCGACTTTTATTACATTCCCCTGAAAATGCTTTAAATCTGTCACATAAGCATATACTGTCAGGCGTTCATGGAAAAATAAATGCAATTATCATTTTGTTCTATGAACCAAGTAATGCCTCAAGTTTAGTAATTCAATATTGGCCTGGTATGGTATAAAGTAATGAGGCCTGTACTCTTATCCTCTCTTAGACAGTAAATACAAATGTGGAGAGAATTTATTCCCCAATGGGCCTAGTGTATATTTATATAAAGTGATTGTGTACTCATTCTGTGCCTCTTCTCCATTATAATCAACTCTATATGTGAATGCCTGCCTTCATAGCCTAAAGTAGGGGTGCCCAAAAGGTAGATCAGGATCTACCAGTAGACCTTTAGCTGGTGAGCAGTAGATCTCAAGACACTGTCAACAAACAGCTTGTCTATATCAACCTCCTGTTTCATACTTTTCATTCAGATATTTTCATGCTAAGGTTGTTTGTTAAACATAGCAATATGTATTCTTTCATAAATCAATATAATATTTAAGTAATATGTTCCATGGAACAGAATACTAACAATGCTTTTAAGGATGTAGATCATGATGGGAAAACATCACTAAAAGTAGACCCCGCATTAGTAAAGTATGGGCACTCCTGGGAAAAAGCTTATATTATATTGATTCATTTAATTGCCCCTGATTTTGAGTGTATTGTCATTCAAGTTTTTAAAGCTAAAATGGTATTAGGTACTTTTAAAAAGAGTTCTTCACAGAGCAAAGTGATTGTCAGATAAACACATTCTTTCAGTATACCAGAGTTCATGAGATCCACTGCAGGGCAAACTTAGTGGTATTATCCGTATGTTAATATTACTTAAAATATCATTGTTATTCTGAATATTATATTATAATAAAGGGAATAAGATAATATCTGCAGTACACTCCCTTTGTTAAAAGCCCGAAGGACAGGTCCAAAGAGTAAAAACAATGGTCTCATACTCAATACATTATTTCTACCTTTCACAGGTCTCAGAAAATGATTTCACTCCCATCTATCCAGACTGCTGCACATAGTTAACTAAGGTATTCTATCATGTTAAGATGCTTTGCCATCTGTAGTTCTCTTTAGAAAGGCCCCAAATGTTCAAAGGTTCATCAGCTTCAAAGGCTTTGCCATATTATATCACTAGATGCAGTCCTGGGTCCTCTCTAAAAGTGGTTCCTGACACAATGGGACAACAATGGGCAAATTTGCCAGAAGGCAGCAATTTAATTTTTGCTTTTTCTACCTCATCTAGCTAAAAAATGCCAATAACTAATTGGTGGCTATTGGTTATTGCCAGGTACAGATTTGCCCGCTGTTGATAAATGAACCACTTAAGCCATTCTTTTCTTTTTCCCTATGTCTAATAAAGATGCACTTTTCAACATACCCCTGCCTATCACTTGTTGTCCTAAACTTCTCAATGTTTTCTATTCATATTTTGCAGCCATATTAATCAATTAGAATGTCATAGTAACAGTGAGTTTCTTGTATTTTGGACTAAACTACTACACACAGTATATATTACATCTACTATTTTAGATATATACTTAATTCCAATCCAGGGTTCTTTCTGCAGAGTTCAGCATTGCTATTTTATAAGTTGTTCCAATCAAGCTATGCACCACTCTGGGTGAGGATAATACAGCTATCTGTATTTGCATAGTACAGCTATCACTTCTTCAACCAAGATTGTCAGAAATCAACAACAACAATCAAAGGGAGTCACAAATCCACACAGTACTAGTATTCTTTTACTTTTGGATCCCAGGCCTCTATTATATACATGTAGATATAGACCCAGCTTTTCCAGAGTAGGCTAGTGGGAAAAGATATCAATTAGTTCCCACAGGAAGAATTTAATGGAAGTGCTAGTGAAGAGCTTGCAATATCATAAAAGCAGGCTGGATTTCACTAGCGAATGCCCCTAGGTCATATCACCCGTCCGCAGTACTCCCGCCGGTGTGAGGCGCACGGACAAAATATTCATAGCACTAGGGAGCTGCGTGTCCCCAGTGCTCTCGAGAAAATGGCTGGAATGGCAAGCTGCCCCTAATACTTTGCCGCACTAGGCCCAGGCCTTTGTGGCCATGCCACAAATCCAGGCCTGCATAAAAGAGAAAGGCCGAGGCAAGTGTCAGAGAATCACAAAGAATAATAGACCAATCAAAAATCAGGATAAAATATATCCTGAGTCTGAGTTTAAACATACACATTGGAATACAAAACAACACCCTAGTAATGTATGGAATGACCCTATGGGTATATACAGGTCAAAGGACAGCTGTACATCTTGAATTTTACTGTCAGAATGGCTGGTTGTAACGAGTAGGCAGAAAATAAGTTCTGGCACAGGGTCAGGGTGGGGCTGGTCAGTGAAACAGACACAAGGTCAGGTTGGGAAGCAGACAAGTGGAAATCCATTATCAGGATAGAGGTTAGAAACCAGGCAGTCAGAACCAGTGGAACAAACACAGGACAGAAACTTAGGAACTCAGATGTCTTGGGCAATGATCTACTACAGGTTGCTGAATGATGCAGGCTTAAATTGCCTTAGCCTTAAATTGGGCTAATGCATTCAGCTGGATCATAGGCAGCTATCAGAAATCACAGACGGGAAAAGTTATTTATATTATCTATCTGGAAGCCTGTAGCTCAACTCAGAGGAGCAGCAGTGAAACACAGTGAAGACCATGGGCATTTGTTGCAGCTACTTTTTCCACACAAAATACTTTGGAGTCTATGGGTGTTTTTTTGTGGGGGCTTTTTCTACAGTACCTTTTTTCCATTCACTGATGGTGAAATGCAGAATTTCTATGCAAATCATACCTGGCTGAACAATTTGCTCATTGCTGCTTTTCTATCTGTAACATGTACTTAAGACATTTAAACATTAAAAAACTAGAATGGCTTTGCCATGAACATGGGGTTATGTTATCATAACATCAATATAATAAATAGAAAATCTCAAAAAAATAGTTGGAAGCACTATGGGAAACTGCATTGCAGTATTTAGAGATAATTGCTTTCTTAATAATACCTGTAAGTGTGCAAGACTAAATAATGTAACATACTGTACCTTGGCATCAGCTAAGGGATGTTATATTATTTAGCCTCTTTGGGTAAATGAAAATATCTTCATATTACAGAATACACAGAACAATTGAAAGCTCATACATTGTTCAATTTAATTTTATATGGTCTTATGACTTGTCCTGCAGTGTTTTCCTGCACTGTGAACAAGATGGCAATACAATTATTACTTATTATTTTTCTTACAAACTTGATTATGTTATGTGCACACTCCAATGACCAAAGTCACATTTTCCTTTGATATGATAAAAATTAACTCTGATAATATATTGTGAAATGCAACTAAATTACAGTAGAACATTCTTATAAAATGCCTTGTGGTTAAATTAATCCCTAGAGTACCAGGTGCATGTAAAGGATTAATGTGCTCAGTATTTCTTTAGAAAGGCCTTCATATTCTCTACTCACACATATACATATATATTTTGCACACTGCTATGCTCCTCCTCGGGGATCATATATATATCAAACAAAACACCAGGGGCATAGGTGATTCATTGATTATTGTTTTAGTTCTTCTATTCTTCTTCATTGCTTTGCTTTGTTCTTTATTGTAATTGTTAAACATGTTTATTCATTAATTTGAAATAACTGAACCCTAGCTGGTCTAGTCTGTAATTTTCACTTCAGACACACTGGTTAACTGGTGTACTCTTGCTGTTCCTAATTCCTGCTGCCTGCCCTAACCTTTTCTCCATCCTTGATTAGGATATTGCCTCATGTAAGTCAGTAGGCTCCCTGCTGATATCAAAAAAGAAGGTTCTGGGGCCCAAAATTGCATTGGTGAAGACTTGTGCTAGCAGGGGTTCTCCTGTTGTATTTTGTTTGTTTGTTTTCTACATACAGTAGATCATTGTATATCATCATACATAGCCTTTTTTATGCTGAACCATGAGAGACAGGTCCCTTGAGCATTTCAAATTACTGTAGTATTTAATGCCCTGTCCCAATTTCAATCTCTAAGTGTTTATTCTATGTCTATATTTTGGAACCTGTGAGGTGAACATTAATTTGCATTAACTGTTGCATTGATTTCCAGGTAAGATTTTACACCTTAGAGGCTCCTTTACAATATTTTCTTAGAACATTGTATTCATTCTAATAATCTACAAATTTTACACCTCCCAACACTCATCCAGGGCAAAAGAGAATATTGTTTATCAACTCCTTCTCATAACCTTCAAAGCTCCTTATTCTTCTACACTTTGCTACATCTACACACAACTTTCTGCCTTGCTGCTTTTCACATTTGGCATACTATCTTTGAATTCCTCTGGAGAGTATCTTCCCTTAGTCTCTTCAGAACTAAAGTCACAGTCTACCTCTTGGGGCATTCTGAAATAAAGTCTAGTTTATTGGTTTCAGAGTTGAAATGCCCTAATTTCTCCTGTATTAGTTGAGATGTTTCCCTTTCTTCTAGCGTTTGCTGAACTCTTATTTTGTTATGGGACAAGTTCTTTATATTTCTATCTCTTATCATTAATATATTTAAATAGTATATATATGTTATCTTGTTTTATCTCCTTTCATACGTTATTGTATGTATTTTTTGCAACAGTACAACTTTTTAAAGGAGCATTGTATTATAATACCTCATTAAGTGTGGGACTGACAGTCTCTCTAGATATTTTGGTTGTTTGAGAATGTGCTTTTTTTAGCCTCATATTTTTATGAACACAGATAAAGGTGTTAAATATTCCCCCTGCTTCTTTAAAAAGCTTTGTGCAATAAATATTACTAATGCTTGCATTAAGTCAGTCAGTTTTGGTATTCATTTTTATTGCATAAATTCTACCGTACAACATAGCTATATTTTTCCAAGTATTTATTGAAATTGATAAATAATGGATTGAAATTCAACTTAAAGGTTTTAAATTTTATAGATCTATGTCAGTAAGCACATTATATAACTGTGGCCATCAATTGGCTGGCATATTAGGCAGTGTTGTTAAGGGCTTTGTTAATGATCAGCAACAGGTTGCAATTCTGTGTTTGTCCCTAATGTTATACCTGCCATATCTGTATTACTTTTAATGACTGCAGTCAAAGCATCCCTAATTAGATACACAAGAGGTGAAAGTGGGCAGCCTTGCTGTGTGCCTTAAAATTTTTGTTTGAGGATACATGATACCATTTACTTGAGTCTTCTGAGCCAATTTTAGTGTAGTGTATTCATATACACCAAGCACTCACTTTTCCCTTCATATACATAAACACAATTCCCCTTACAGCTATTCTACAGGCATATGAATATATAGTTCTGAGAGCACATGCAATTACATGCATTACAATTACTATATTGCTTAAAACTACAAAAAATAGATTACAAATCCCATGCAACAAATTTAATGTACCAGAATGAACCTGCAGCTTATCACATTGCCTAGTACAAAAACACTCTTATTTATTACACATACCTAGGCCCCTTTATTCCATAGCAATTGATATTGAAATATTCCAGCACACTTCACAAATCCTATATCTAGTTTAGTTTTGCATTACATAATGACGAGAAACTCACATAGTTATAACATATCCTTTTTTCTACTTGACTTCCCTCAATCTATCCACAATCTATCCTTCCCAGCAGACTTCAGCATAAATGATAAAATATTGATCTGTGATTATAGATAACTTATTTACTTTTATTTGGTGGGTAAAGGAAGAAGTAATAATACATTTAAATAATAAATAACCATTTCTTATTGATTAGTATGAATTACCATACTGTTGCAAAATTGGGCTTTCTTGATAAATGTGTATCATAACATACTCTGATGTTTAGAACAGACAGGCACCTCACACATGTACTGTAACATTAACTGGGGATAGAAAGGACACTAAGAAGTATAAACCTTATTTGTAACTGAAGCTCTTGGTTCAGAGAGGTCACCAATGGCAGAAAAGACACAGGTTAAGCGAGACAGACAAGACAGGCAAAGCCAGGATCAAGCTTTATGGAAGACAATTTACAAGGAACACTGGCAATGGTGTAAGTTCACAACAAGAGATCTATAAGACTATAGCTGTTGAACTATTGAAGAATCAGGCCTGGATTTGTGGAAAGGCCACCAAGGCCTGGGACTAGGGTGGCAGGTATTTTAGGGGGCAGAATGCTGCCCAACTACACCTACAATAGTTCAGAAACACTGGGGATGCACAGGAGATAAAATAGTTTTTTAAATTTTCTGTATGCCAATAGTTGCAGTTGCCAGCTGTGGTTTTACTTCAAGCCTCAGAATTAATTTAGAGGTGCAATTAGTAAAGTGAGTGGGCAACTGAATACGCCTTGGTCCTTGGGGAGGTGGACACCTTGGAAGGGGACTTCGACACACACACACCAATTCCCTAATAGTAATTTTAAAAGTTTAAGAGTTAGATAGCGGTCATATTTTTGTTGTGAAGGCAATGAAAAATATTTAACCCACAAGTCATTAAATCAACTGTATATCATTTTATTGATTAGCAAAACTAAAGTTGCAGTATACTGTATATTACATTCCCCTACTCTCAACCTATTAAATTTGTACCCTATTATTGCCATCAGTCATGACCTTTTTATATAATTTATATTTCAGTTAATTCAGTTAAGGAGTGCTGCATAATTTATAAGCCTTTTTATAAATAAATAATGCTAGAAAAGTGTGAATCAGTATATATGATCAGTGAATACAGTATATCCCAGCTGATAAAATGTCTTCCTTTATAGGACATTCCTTCTTTACACTGCGTTAGGAGAAAATGTTGCCCATCCTGAAACATATGACTCCAGATTGCCCACTAAGAACATTCTGCAACAGCTGCACACCTATTTCATGACCGTTACTTAAAAAGCAGTATGTTAATAAATAAAACCAATGGCTGTTTTCAGAAGACTGAATGTAAGCAGATGGGGAGATAATGAAGTTTTTTTTTTTTTTGACTGCAAAGCTCAAAGCTCAAGCTACAGTAAATTATTTAAACAGTTTTAAAAACAAACACTCTTTAGTGGGTGGGGCATATGCTATGAATTATGTCAATTTAAATAATTGTTGTATTGATCCATGATCAATCAGTTATATTGTGTCTCAGTTATGATGAATCAGCCAATTGGAATAGGTGAAATCTGTCAGTTACTAAAATCATGTGTTGCTGCAGCTATAGATGGAAAGGTAAAGTTGGTAAAAAATATAAACAACTATTAGTTAAACCAATTTATTTAACTAATTTATGTATCTGCTTCAGTTTCACAATTTTTTATAATACAGGTAGTTTCCCTCTATGTTATGTCCTTTTTATAATTTGTTTCTTTTTTTGTTTATATACTGAAACCAAATGATAAGCTATCGGACACATTTATAATTCAAATTAATATTTTATATATTTTTATTTGTCTGCCTTTTAGATAAATCGAGATAAATACATGTTTGTGCACGCATGTGTAAGTAAAACGTGATGTCAAAATGTAGTTTTTTTAAAGGAAAGTTTCATCACCTGAACCATTGACAAGTAGAACAAATTAAGGCATTCCTGTTCATAGGATCCAAACTCAAAACAACACCCATGTGAAATTACAGATTTATATTACCTATAGTTACTGTATATTATATATAGAGTGCCACACTCATATGTAGACCAATTACACGTAAAATAACTAGTGATGGACGATTTGCCAGGTGCAAATTTGCAGTGAATTTGCCGTTTTGCTGCTATCGAATAAATTCTTGAATTTGCCGCAAAACAATTCCACAAAACAGTAAACAGTTTACATAAGCCTCATGGTACTATATATGCCAAATATTATATTTTTGCTTAAACTTGTGTCTCATAGTGAACTGGTTTGAAGCTCCCTGCTGCCTACCCCCCGCCATTCATTCTTGTTGGAGATATGGAAATTGAAAATATAAAAGCTTACATATTGCATAGGATGGGAGTAAGCAAACAGGTTAAATTGGGCAATACTCTTCTACATCCACTTGGGGTTGCAATATCTCCTATTTTGGCTTATTATTAACACTAGAGGGTCTGGTGGAACAATCAATGCCAATGCCTGACATTTCTTCTGTGATAAGGAATATTGAATTTGTGGGCATTTCCACATCTTATGAAACAAAATTGCAGGAAGCTCATTACACCTGGAACATGTGCTTGATGTAATGGGTGGGATTCATGTATGGAACCTTTGAGGAGTTAAGGAGTTAAGTAGGGTATGTAGGAACCTAAACTGTATCACCTTGTCTCTGGAAGTATATACAAATTTAAGAACATCTTTCCCTAGATCTGACTCTGGTATATTTGTTGACCATGTTTTATGTAGTTTAGGGAATATAGACGGCTTGGTGAAATGGTAGTTAAACCAGGGTAATGGTTAAGTGAGTCGTTTCGACCATTTACATAATTTTTCTAGGAAGGCTAACAATGTTTGTACCATAGCTCTGAATTGTATGTGTAGGGCAGTTGTGGACAGCATATTATTAGGGAGGTGGTTTCTTTGCTGCAGTGTTGTAAATGTAATATCTTTAATGTATTTGATGTTTTATTTGGCCTAGAGCTGAGGGTCTGGCATACATTTGAGATGTGGCAATTCAGTATTGAGCCAGAGGATTTACCATTATTTTAATTTAATTCCCTTGATAACTCCAGCTCATCTGCCACATTTGGCCTTGTTATCTTTCATGTACATAAGAAACTGTCTAGCTTTAAAGTTGTCATACGAAAGAATTGTTTCACTGGGAAAGGGGGCTATATTTGAATTAACGAGCAAAACAGGTAAACTTTTTTAAAGCAGTGCAGTTGTATCATAACATTGTTAACATTTAAAAATCAATGTTATTAGATATACTTATTGTACTTCCAGGTTCTGTTATTTATTGTATTAGCCTGCTTCAGTACAACAGGCTCCTCAGCCTTTAAAGTTGACATTGCTAGATATTCACACAGTAAAGGATAGATTTTGTAAGTACGATGTATAATTTTGTTGCCTAATTATTTTATTGCAGTTGCACTGGTGATATTTTTGGAAGGTCTTGACTCATTACGCCTTAGTACAATCAAGATGAAAATAACTCTAGAGCTTAATAAATTACCTGTGCCTTGTAACCTCTCAGTTGGCTCCCCTAAGAACTTGAGAGATGATTTTATAAATAAAGATAAATGACGCACAAATAAGGGAAAGGCTATTAAAATATACTAAAATGCTTCCAAAGCATTTGAAGAAAATGAGACCATGTGAACTGGTAATCATAGGGTTGAATATATTAGAGGGCCTATATATGACTGTTCAAGTTCTTCAGCTCAAGCAGTCATTAAAGCAGTAGTGCAAAATGAGGGGGTGTGGGTGCACTCCTAAGGCTAAGTAAAAATGTATTAAAAGCATAATGGAAGTGCTAATGACTTGGCCAATAATCAGTGTACATTCCCTGGGCCTCTGTCTAAACAATTCAGGATATATGCAAGTGCATTTATTAACAAAGACAACCCCCCTTTTTGTAAAAGTGTCAATACTTTACTAATGCTAGGTCTACTTTTAGTGATGTTGACCCATTATGATCTACATCCATAAAAACATTCTTAGCAGTTTGTTCCATGGAAATATTACTTAGATATTGATTATGGCAAAATGTATATTGCTATATTTAACAAACCACTATTTGTTATGTAACCATAACACAGCAAATATCTAAATGAGAAGCATGAAATTTGGAGGGTGATTTAGATAAGCTGTTTGTGATCTGCTGCTATTGGGCACCCCTACGTTAAAGGAACAGTTCAGCGTGATTAATTAGATGTGCAAAAAAAAAATGGTTCTAATACAGTTAGCTAGCCAAAAATGTAATCTATAAAGGATGGAGTGAATGGATATCTTACATAATAGCCAGAACCCAACTACCTGCTTTGTAGAGCCAACAACTTGAAAGGGGGGGGGCAGATGGGACATATCTGTTTAAGTTAGTTTGCTTTGATTCTTAGCATGCAGGTCAGATTTAAAACCAAATACCCAGTGGGGCAACACTTCTGCAGTCAAAATCACAGTCTTCAGGACATACAGGTCTTAATTCCTAAAGGTAACTTTAAAACTGAACAGGAAAGGAAGATTTATGAATCCAAATGTATGGAGTTTTTTAACACATTAAGACAGGGCCTTAATTTAGCATCAGATTGCATGTCACACTATGTGACCTGACTGAATCCAGACTCCTGGACTATTTACAACCCACCCTAATGCATTGTATAATCTCTACAATTGATCTCTAACTTCCTAATTTATTGCCCATGAATACCTTGCACTGATCTAACAGAATATATACTGTACCTTTCAAGCTTTGATTTGTATTTTGCCTGACGAAGGGGCCTTGGTACTCCAAAAGCTTTTGATGTATTTTTATTATTAGCCAATATAGGTATCATTTCTACAATACTTTTTGTATTTGTTTGGTTTTTTTATTTGTTACAGTCAGTAAAGAAACTGAAGCTCAAACAATGATGAATATGACAACAAAAAATAAATAAAAATAAAATGCATACTTTGAAATGTCATTTTATCAAGCTTACACATGTGTCCAGATTTGTTAAAGCATTTTGACTGATTTTGACCATAATGTGTTATCTTTATATGTATGCCAGGTCCCTATTGTTAGGGACCTATTAGTCTAATAAAACTGCAATTTGTGATCCTTTGTGGTCACAAATGATTGAACATGTTTGAATGTATTACCTTTAGCTGGCTACAACATACAGTATGGAGACTATAGAGGCATTTAGGCTGCAAGCACAGTTGCGCTTGTGCGTGTTTCCCCATCGCTTGTGTGTGAAACCCCATTCATTAAAGGTATTTTAGTCAAACACTTCCATATAGTACTTGCTCGCTGCTCACAAGTTTAAAGTAGTGATTTACACTTATTTAATCCACTGATTAGCTGATATTTTGTTAAAGGAGAAGGAAAGCTCCAAGACAGTTTATTGCCAACAGATTAGCCACAGTAGTGCAAGCTAGAATGCTATATTTATTCTGCAAAATGCTTTACCATACCTGAGTAAACAGCTCTAGACGCTGTCTCTGTTTGTTTAGGATAGAAACTGCCATATAAATTTGGTGTGACATCACTTCCTGCCTGAGTCTCTCCCTGCTCACTAACAGTTCTGAGCTCAGATTACAGCAGGGATGGGAGGAGGGAGGGGGAGAGAAGCAAACTGAGCATGCTCAAGCCCTGCCCTGGAGGTTTAAGCTGAAAACACGAAGTCTGATACAGAAGCCCATGTGTACACAATAAAAGGAAAGAAATGCAGTGTTTCTTTTGACAGAGGACTCAGAGCAGCATTACTTTGAGGGTTAACAGGTGCATTTATATAGACCTTTTTGATAATGCTTACTTAATTTTAGCCTTTCCTTCTCCTTTAATGTATATCTGATATTACTATAGTAATTACATTTCTAGGTATAATGTTTGTAGAGTATTGTGTCTTCTATTGATATCATTATATTTAATTACTAAGATATGGCATAAAGTTTTAAAAAATCAGTTTGTTAAATCAGAAGACTGAATTTGTTTTAATGACAGACTCTGAAACCTAGCAGCTTGGATGGTTTTACAAATAGACCTTTTAAATCCACTATGTGATATTAGTATGTTTGAAAAACCTTATTTAGATGAAGAGACAGGCTAGATCCACTGAATCATGCAAGTGCTTTTGTGCATGAAATTACTGTTGAGATGATACTTTTAAAAGAATTTTGAAGGTATATACTGTAGCATTGCTACCAAACTACATTAAATGGTCACATATTGTTATTTATTTATTTGTTTATTTTTTTTTAAATAATTAATTAAACAATTATTTAAATGGGAATCAAACTCTCCAAGACACTGTCCTATTGTGCCCGCTAGTTCTCTAAAATAAAAACATTACAGATTCAAGAGAATTCACTGATGAGAATGCTTCTGATCAAGAACAAGCACCCATAATGTTTTAACCCTGGCTAATATATTAAAATATTAAAATTTGCTACATTTGTATTCTAACGACAATGGTTAGATCTCTTTTAAATCAGGTACACTCAATGGGGTAAGTATGCACTGAGGTCAGCATGTGCTTAACACTGGGTTTAAATGTTTTCTATTCATGACAGTGGCTAACCAGTGGGTTAATCACTACTGAAGTGTGAATGAGACAGTTTGCCAGTGGTAGAGCTCCCTTACAGTCTTCTATGCTTTATACAATCATATACAGCCAAAAAGATTGGTAACCCCTATTAATTCTTTGGAGTTTTGTTTATCATTGGCTGAGCAACTTCCTTTTAATATATACCATGCCTTATGGAAACAGCAGTATTTCAGAAGTGACACAAAGTTTATTGGATCAACAGAAAATATGCAATATACATCATAACAAAATTAGATAAGTGCATACATTTGGACACCCCAACAGAGATATTACATAAATACTTAGTTGAGCCTCATTTTGCAAATGTAACAGCCTCTAGACGCCTCCTATAACCTTTGATGAGTGTCTGGATTCTGGATGGCGGTATTTTTGACCATTCATCCATACAAAATCTCTCCAATTCAGTTACATGTGATGGCTGCTGAGCATGGACAGGCTGCTTCAAATCATCCCATAGATTTTCGATGATATTCAAGTCGTGGTACTGTGACGACCATTCTAGAATATTGTACTTCTCCCTCTGCATAAATGCCTTTGTATATTTTGAAGTGTGTTTAGGGTCATTGTCTTGTTGGAATCTCCAACCCCTGCCTAACTTTGTGACTGATGCTTGAACATTATCCTGAAGAATTTGTTGATATTGGGTTGAATTCATCTGACCCTCAACTATAACAAGGGCCCCAGTTCATTGAACTAGCCTACAGTCCAACAGCATGATGGAACCTCCACAAAATTTGACAGTAGGTAGCAGGTGTTTTTCTTAGAATGCTGTGTTCTTCTTCCGCCATGCAAAGCTCTTTTTCTTATGACCAAATATCTCAATTTTTGTCTCATCAGTCCAAAGAACTTTGTTCCAAAGTGACCGTGACTTGTCTAAATGAGCTTTTGCATACAACAAGCAACTCTGTTTGTGGCATGAGTACAGAAAGGGCTTTTTTCTCATCACCCTGCCATACAGATGTTCTTTGTGCAAATTGCGCTGAATTTTAGAACAATGTACAGATACACCTTCTGCAGCAAGATGTTCTTGCAGGTTTTTGGAGGTGATCGTTGGGTTGTCTGTAACCATTCTCACAATCCTTTGCATATGACGCTCCTGTATTTTTCTTGGCCTGCCAGACCTGGGTTTTACAGCAACTGTTACTGTGGCCTTCCATTTCCTGATTACATTCCTTACAGTTGAAACTGACAGTTTGAACCTCTAACATAGATTTTTGTAGCCTTCCCCTAAATCATGATACTGAATAATCTTTGTTTTCAGATTTTTTGAGAGTTGCTTTGAGGATCCCATGCTGTCACTCTTCAGAGGAGAGTCAAACAGAAGCACAACTTGCAATTGGCCACCTTAAATACCTTTTCTCATGATTGGACACACCTGCCTATGAAGTTAACTAGCTAATCCAATCAATTTGGTGTTGCCAGTAATCAGTATTGAGCAGTTACATGCATTCAAATTAGCAAAACTACACTGAATACTGCTTCACTAAAAATCTTTGTTCAGAAAACACCCCAGTGCTCAAATGTTCCTTGGAAATGAAAGACATACCACTGTTATCTATTTTTTGAAAATGGAGTAAATTATTATGTAGGCTGTGAGGGGTTCTCAAACTTTTTCATACGACTGTGAGTCACTACCTGCCTGTTATTAACTATTTACTCTCTTTTTAGGCTGGTGCTATGAGTTCCAGATGCTTATATTCTGGCTCCAGGGGTGAGAGGCTCAGGATGAATCAAGGCTGATGTTTACCTCTGATATATATACATATTATTGTTTTCTTGATAGAGATGAGTAACACTATAAAAGGAAAGTAGCTAAGAATGAATGGAAATCTACTATCCAATCCTTGTAATCCAAGTCTGACAAGATCAAGGCATGAAGGGTTTGGCTGTGAAGGCTTAACCTGTGGCAGATCGGTGGGTTATGGATATCATAATGATTACTGCCTAGATCTCCAGTCAAAATCTATAAGACATTTCATCAGAAAAAGGAGTAATAGCCCTGTCTCTAATTTCATTAATTTAAGAAAATCTCATATATATTCGTATATATTCGTATATATTCATTTCAAAAGTTAGAATATCTGGGAGTGACTATAAACATTCTCCCAGATAGAAGAATGCAAGATGTATTATCCAGGGGTTTGGAGTTGCTTTTACATCCTATCATTAGTGATGGGCGAATTTATTCACTGCCACTGGTGAATAAATTTGCGAAATGCCGGAAAAATTTGCTCGTTGAAAAAAAAACAGACGCCGGCGCAGTTTCGCAAATTTTTCGCCATTTCACAAATTTCGCGGGAAATATTTCGCCAAAGCGAAACGGCACAAATTCGCCCATCACTACCTATCATTACAACAAGAATTTGTCAGCAAGTTATAGGCAAAATGACTTCCACAATAACCTCAAATGGGCAAAAATTTACTCCAGAAATCTACAATTTAAAGGAAAACTATACCCCCCAAACAATGTAGGTCTCTATTAAAAGATACTGAGTAAAACAGCTCATGTGTAAAACCCTGCTTCATGTAAATGAACCATTATCATAATAAAATACTTTTTTAGTAGTATGTGCCATTGGGTAATCATAAATAGAAAATTGCCATTTTAAAAAATAAGGGCTGCCCCCTGAGATAGTAAGATTCACTGTGTACACATACAAACCACATGTAAGGTCACATGAGCCAATTAACAGACAGAGTTCTGCCTTTTGCTTCCTCACTTCTTCCTGTTACAGTTAGTGTTGTAGTATTTCTGGTCAGGTGATCTCTGAGGCAGCACAGATAGAGTCACGAAATGGTGGTTCAAGGCAAGAGATGTAAAAGGGCAATATTTATGTAAATATATATTCCAGTTTGGTAAGATTCTTTAATATGTCATTCAATTTGATATAAACTATCTGTTGCTTAAGTATTCATTTTGGGGGTATAGTTTTCCTTTAACCATCCATCACAGTGGAGTCACAATCATTAGTGATGGGTGAATTTGACCATTTTGCTTTGCCAGAAATGTGATAAGCGGCGAAGAATTTGCCAAATGAACTGATGTATCTGGGTGACAATTTTTTTGATGCACAACAAAAAATTTTTAATGCACGACAATTCTTTTCACCCATTGGAGTCTATGGGCATATTTTTCACAACAAAACCTGGCAAAAATTTTTGCTCATCACTAACCCTCACTAGATTATCTTCACAGCCCAAGGTGAAGGCTCTAGCCAGCCCAATTGTCCGTTCAATGCCTCTAGCTGTGTCAGCCTGTATCACCCACATGATGCATGCCAGCAGTCTGGGCTAGGGCTGCTTTCCTCCTCCTTCAGAACACGGGATTTGGTCCCAATAAGAGAGCTGCCAGTCCTCCAGATGGAGGTAATTGAAAGCTATCCATCTAGTTATCGTGGCATTTCAAATTCTAGTCTAGTCCCAGTTATTTTTACCAGCCAAAACTACTGGCTCGCCACTGCCTGACAAAATGTATCTAATGGTTTGGCATTTGAAAGTATTATAAAATGCAGGGCAACTGTATGTAGCAATTTTATTTCTACCCTATAAGCAGTTAAACCTCCTACTAAAAATACTTCCAAGATCTGGAAAAAGTTGTCCTCATGGTTCTTAGAAAGAAAGCATAACCCATATTTAGCTTTAAAGTTTCAAGTCATTGAATTTCTACAGAAGAGAGTAGAACTGAGTCAACTACAGCAATTTCTTACTTTATTGGGATTCTCTGGGACCTTAATCAAAATATTTTTGCAGGCTGTAAGAAACTATATTGAAACTATGCTATGGTATAATAAACAAGTAGAACACTTTAGATCATGTACAGTATTTCATTACCAAGCTACTGTCTAAATATTGTTGTTTTATATGTTGGTTGTATTCATTTTAACGTGTGATCAAAAGTATAATGACTTCCAGTATATAGAGTTATTCACCACTGCTGATTTATTTGCATATCTAAAAAAATGTGACAGTGTTGAAATTCTCAAAGAACTGGAAATAATAAGAGTCAGAGCTTATACATTGTAGTCATAGTTTATCTTAAACATGATATATTTGTATAACTTAAAGAAGACCTTAGTGAAATATTTTAAGACCATTTTGCAGAAATACTGCTGACCTTGTTCTTCAATCAGTGCTTATTGCATGACATGAAGGCTAAAATGAACATAAAGATGAGCAACAGAGCATGGAAATGTTGCATCACATTGACCTTTCATGAATATAACATGCTGTATATTAATGCAAAATGTCATAAAGCCAACAGAATATTCTAGCACTAAAACTATTCACAACCAGTATGCATTTACATAAATGCTAAGCCTGTAGAACAAAACAGCTTGGTAGTCTATATCCATCAAAATGGTGTACAATTACATGGTGGTGTTCTGTAATAATGTAATTGAACCCGATGGACTTAAAATTACTTAGTAAAAAATAAATTGCATTTAAACATATAAAATACATAATTTGAAGCAGAAGGAGTTGCAGTCATGAACCCAGAAATGTAAACACTATTATACCTGGCAGTCAAGTACAGTACTTTACTACCAGCATTACGAGGTATGTTAATGGTTAGTCACTACTAGCCTTGTTCTTTTGTTATTATTGATGATGAGGATAGCAGTAGTCTGCTTTAGATTGTACTGACTGTGTGTTCTTACCATGTTCTTTTTTTTCTTACCATGTACAGTTTAGCATCAGCATAGACAATAATCCTATTCTAATATTGCTCAGTTAAACTGGCCTAGTTTTCTTAAGAAAATTTCCAAAAAAGAATTTTAAGATGCAAGAGATATCCCCAATTAGAATCTGGTTTACTGGCACTATATTAGTCATCTTGCAACTACAGGGCCCAAAGTACTTTAACCCATGATAATATGTTAAGCTAAGCACTCAAACACATAAGCAGCCAAGTGCAGAAAAGATTAGGTTTCCAGTAATCGTTACATCTTAACCCGCAACAAAAATAGTTTCCCCTACCACTTTGTTCTGCATTTCTCACTTGATGATTGTTGACATGCTACCTTTAAATGTTATATTTTTGCATACATTTCAACTTTTATTACAAGCCAGTCAATTTGCCCTACCCTGCCTTGCTATGAACTGCATTAACTCCCACCCACATTTTTAGTCTATGAGACATAATTACCTGGTTCCTCATACAGATACACATTTTAGGGGTATGCAAATTTCATGGCAAAATATTTTTGAACAAATATCACTAAACAAAGATTCTAACTAGAATTTCTACATGACATTTTGTACTCATATAATCTAATTTCCCATAGTCCCTGCTTCATAAAGTGTAGGCTTGCCTTATATCGTATGTCAGGGAATTGTGATTCATGTTTGAAAACAAACACACTTAGGGGCAGATTTATCAAAGGTCGAAGTGCATTTTCGAATTAAAAAAGTTGAAAAAACTTTGACTTCGACACTTCGCCACCTTAAACCTGCCGAATTGCTATGTTAGCCTATGGGGACCTCCTAGAACCTATAGTTTTTAGAAGTTAAAGTTTTTTTTTTGAAAATCGTTCGATGGAACGATTAAATCGTGCGAATCATTCGATTCGAATGATTTCTACGCTCGATCGAACGATTGTAATTTGATTGCAAACAGCTAAATTTAAACAAAAAAAACTTAGACTATGTAATTTTTCAATTCCATGGTCGCATTTTGACGTTTTAGCACATCAAAATTCGATCCTTGATAAATCTGCCCCTATGTGTAATTGACTTATAATAGCAATGTTTAACTTTACAGAAATCCAAAATTTTGTCTAAAGCTTTTGTAATAAATTTTCACCCAATGAGGTCTGAATTTACACAAATGCTCTCTTTTCACTGGGGCCTTCCTTACCCAATGCTCAAGGTACCATTTGCCTTAACCCATGAGAGGAAATTAAGAAAGCTAACATGGCTATCCTGCTACCTTAAAGGAGAAGGAAAGGCTAAAATTAAGTAAGCTTTATCAGAAAGGTCTATATAAATACACCAGTAAACCCTCAAAGTAATGCTGCTCTGAGTCCTCTGTCAAAAGAAACACCACATTTCTTTGCTTTTATTGTGTACACATGGGCTTCTGTATCAGACTTCCTGTTTTCAGCTTAAACCTCCAGGGCACGGCCTTGAGCATGCTCAGTTTGCTCCTCTCCCCCTCCCTCCTCCCATCCCTACTGTAATCTGAGCTCAGAGCTGTTAGTAAGCAGGGAGAGACTCAGGCAGGAAGTGATGTCACACCAAGCATATATGGCAGCTTCTATCCTAAACAAACAGAGACAGTGTCTAGAGCTGTTTAGTAAGGTATGGTAAAGCATTCTGCAGAATAAATATAGCGTTCTAGCTTGCACTATTGTGGCTATTCTATTGGCAATAAACTGTTTTGGAGCTTTCCTTCTCCTTTAAATACCACTAGCATAAAACCACATGACATTGTTATACCAATTGGAACCTTCCCGCCATTCACACAGGACCTACCTAAACCTGTCTTTATCTATAGAAATTGAACACTGTAAGAAACCTTAGGGGAAGTCTGAATCACTGCTCACCTACATTTCTGATGGGTAATAGGAGCCATTTAAGGTTTTGCATGAGATTAACATACAGGGGCAGATTTAATAAGCTCGAGCGAAGAATTAAGATCGATCGCTTAAAATCATTCAAATTGTTCGAAGCAATTTTTACTTTGATCGTTAGATCAAAGCATTTGCGCTAAATCCATCAAATTCGATATTCAAATTCAAAGGATTTAACTTCGAGGGTTGAATTTGAGGATTATTAACCCTCGAAATTCGACCCTTGATAAATGTGCCCCACAGTATCAATAACACAATTGTTGATATTGGATGTTAAGTTAAAGGAACACTTTACCCGGCAGGCAGATAGAAGATGCTGGTGGGGAGTAGGCTAACAGGGAGGGGGTTGGCAGGGGTAGGGAGTGGGTCGGGTTCCAGCTAGGGATGGCTGTACCCTGGAACTCTCCAAGATGTTTTTTGCCAACAGGCCCAGTGCACATTACTTATACTATTGCATGTACCTTCAGAATGAATACTTCACCAGCAGATAATTTATATTATCATAAAAACCCTATTAAAGAACCTGCCAAAGAATCTTTATATCTTTCCCCTTGAGCCTCCATTGTGTGATGTTCTTTGTATCAGTGGTCATCTGAAAATAATGCAGCTTTAACTGTATCAGGAAAAAGTGTGCAAGTAAAAGAAACAGTTCTGTTTTTCATTGGCTGATGTAACTTAGAACGTCTGTGTTTCCTTAGTTTGTGTGAGTACAGTGCCTCATACAAACCAGAGGGTGGGGCTTAGTGTTTAAAATAGGATTACCTAGTGGCACACAATATTAAAAAAGTAGTTTTTCCATAAAATGTCTTATTTTTTTAGAAACAGTGTTTTCCATATGGGCTATTTTATGTGATTTATGTTTACAGAAACCTGCAATGTTTAGTGGTATAGTTTTTCTTAAAGAGGTTTTTACAAAACAAAACTGTATGAATAATTTTAATTATTTAATTTTTCTTACCTCAAAATTTGGCTGAAAATTGACTGGTTAGATGGAGGAGACAAACTGAATTGAATTATAGAGCAGCATTGTTTGTCATTGTCTCAATGGAGGAATGCCAATTATAGAAGGAACTTTCATCATCAAGGTGTTGTTTATCATTATTTCCTTATAGTATGAGTTTGTATTTTGCCTGATGAAGGGGCCTGTGTGCTCCAAAAGCTTGCAATTGTTACTTATCTAGTTAGCCAATAAAAGGTATCACCAAACTTTACATTTTCTTCTTATAGTACGAGAAACACCAGCCAATTTTCTGTTAATCATTTAAACTTTTTCTGTTTTGAAATGTTAACTATTAGGGTTTACTTAACTTGGCAGCCAGGCCAGTGACTGCAAACCAGAAAATAAAATAAAAAAGGAAGGTGGTTTAGAATACTAGAAAAGTCAGTTTTTTGACCATGGCAATCAGCTATTTTTTTAAATGAAGTCAAGAGAGATGTAGAATATGAAATCAGATACTAACAATTATTCCATTAAAATCATATAGACTAATTAAAAGGTTGTTTGATAATCCATCTAAAGGGTAATTTAAAGGTTAATTTCTTGTATGTAAGCCTTTATTTAGTTTTTGTATATGAAGGAATATACACAGAGTAAAAACCTTATCATAGCCTGCTTTTAGCAGCAAAAGTGTTGAGCATGGAGTTAAATGTAACTTAAAAGAAAAAAAGCCATAGGTTCTGGGTTGTCTTGAAATCCTGGCTAATCTTTGTTTATATAGTGTGTACCGTGTAAATGAATTTAGCTTATATATGTTTTAAGATACTTCATATTCAGTTTCAGCTTCACTGTTTCATGGAAATTCCTCTAGCTTGACTGAGATTTTCTTTTTTACATAACTATATTTTTTATGGTTATTACTTTTATTTTAGAGTGTTACAGTCTGTAGGGGTTTTTTTGCATATGTGTACAACAGCACAATCAGAAATAATCAACTTTGAGGCTTCCATATTTGTGCTTTTTGAATTTCAATGAGAAAGACTGATGTGTGCAAATTAAAGATTATAGACTTTGCAATCATAATTTAATTAGTGTTCCCTAGACTATTTATAGATCAAAAACATAACGTAAGCGTGCAGTTTTGTGTGTGCTATTAAGCAAACAAATTGATGTTTTCTAGCTTATTACCTCTTGTGGTAAATAGTCAAAAGATAATTGAATTAGATAATTGTTTTGCAGTGTGCTACATATTGAGGAGTATTACCCACAATTGAATTCGAAAACATAATATAAATATGCTTAGTGAAAGAACTTACAGCCTTCCCCCCACACAACAAATACACACCACTTACGTATCTGCACCTGGCAGCCTTGGATAGCCTACCTAAATAAGAATTCTAACTAGATTATGAATTCATAGGCATTGTGCCTTAATTTGGAAATATGTTTTTTCTCTTGTACTTAACAGGATGAAACCTGAAATTAAAACTAATTTCATATTCTTCTTCCTGATCACTACAAGCACAAACAAAACAAACCAGCAGTCTGCTTTATACATAAATCCCCTTCTTTCTCCAGTCCCAGCCTATTAAGATTATAGATAAATAGCAGCTCATTATACAGCAGGGCTCTTAAAGAAAGTCTGATCTGTTTTGATTCTGCTCATAGGGACACGAAGTAGAATGTGGCAGTTGTGCAGAATGTGTTTCAGTTTCAGATTTTATTCTGTATAACAAAAGCCATATACATATTTCCTAAACAAAACATTTGGCAGAAAGTATGTTTAGCACAAGTCATCTGCCTTTAACTAATGCTGAATAATGGCAAGTAGTGATGGGCAAATTTCGGAAAATTCGCAAAACGGTGCCGGCATCTCTTTTTTGACACCGCGACAAGTTTTTTTTACGCCGTCAAATTTTCTCAAATTTATTTGCTGACGGTGAATCGCGCAAAATTCCCTGCGAATTCGCACCTGGCGAATAAGTTTGCCCATCACTAATGCCAAGTACTGCCCTTAAAAGGTCCTCAGATTAAAATTTGAAGCACAACCATAGATGCTGAAATACTGGAAAAAACAATGCATTAAAAGTAACGTTTTAGGTAAATAAAATCTCTAAAACCTGGTTTGTGTCCATAGTTCTTTGGGGGGTGGGGTGGCGGCGGGTTCTGTGTAGTTTTCAGTAGTCCCTAACATTTCAGGTTTGTTTATCAAGAAAGCAGAAATAATTGTGCACCACACCCTCCAATACCTTTGAGTACCTAATTGGAGAATAGGGATCCTGGAGCAAAACAAACAGCGCTCAAAAAATCAGCAGAGAAATAGCTTTGGTTGTAGTCTCAGTCCTCTCTCAGACGCTCAGTCCTTTTACAGAAGGCTTAACGTTCATAAAAAATATTAAATTATTTTTATATATACATTTTGTATATATTGTAATGGCTGTTAAGTACAGGTATAGGATCTATTAAACTTGGGGTTTTCTGGATAGGGATTATTTCTATAATTTGGATCACAGTACCTTAAAAGATCATTAAAATATTAAATAAACCCAAATAGAATTGTATTGCCACCAATATGGATTCATGAATTATTTGCTTAAAGGAGGGTTAAAACTTTGCAAAGAAGTAGGCTAAATGCTGCACATTTTTCTCAGTTTGTTGTGTATCAACAAATAGGGGCCCATTTACTTAGTTCGAGTGAAGGAATAGAATGAAAAAAACGTCAAATTTCAAATGTTTTTTTGGCTACTTCGACCATCGAATTGGCTACTTCGCCCTTCGACTACGACTTCGAATCAAACGATTCAAACTAAAAATCGTTCGACTATTCGACCATTCGATAGTTGAAGTACTGTCTCTTTAAAAAAAACTTCGACCCCCTAATTCGCCACCTAAAACCTACTGAAGTCAATGTTAGCCTATGGGGAAGGTCCCCATGGGCTTAGCAATCATTTTTTGGTCCAAGAAAAATCGTTCGATCGATGGATTAAAATCCTTCGAATCGAACGTTTCGAAGGGTTTCTATTCGGCAGTCAAATATCGAGGGTTAATTAACCCTCGATATTCGACCATAAGTACATTTGCCCCATAGTGAATAGTAAATAATTTTGAAACTGCATTTGTGTAAGTGTGATTCTGCTTTAAAGTTTAACATAAGTGAAATACCTGTATATGATAAAGGAACAGTAACATCTAAAAATAAAAGTATTTTAAACGAATGACAATATAATGTGCTGTGGCTCTGTACTGATAAAACTTGTGTGTTGGGGTCATAAAGACTACTATAGTTTATTTTCTGCTGTTAGCCATGGGGGCAGCCATTGAAGCACAGGATACACAGTAAATAACAGATAAGCTCTGCAGAATCCCATTGTATAGCTTATCTGTTATCAGAGCTTATCTGTTATCTGCCGTGTTACCTGTGCCTTTTCTCCCTTTTCAGCTTTGAATGGCTGCCTTCATGGCTACACAGCAGTCTGTTTATACACACTATAATTGTGTTTCTGAAGCAAACACACCAGTTGTACTAGTGCAGAGTGTATTATTTTTCATTAAATTTTTTCATTTTCATTTTCCCATTGATACTGTCATGGGAAAAAACATTTTTCTCAATGAATCAGTTAATAGCGCTGCTCCAGCAGAATTCTGCACTAAAATCCATTTCTCAAAAGAGCAAACAGATTTTTTAATATTCAATTTTGAAATCTGACATGGGGCTAGACATTTTGTCAATTTCCTAGCTGCCTCAGTCATATGACTTGTGCCTGCACTTTAGGAGAGAAATGCTTTCTGGCAGGCTGCTGTTTTTCCTTGTCAATGTAACTGAATGTGTCTCAGTGGGACATGGGTTTTTACTATTGAGTGTTGTTCTTAGATCTACCAGGCAGCTGTTATCTTGTGTTAGGGAGCTGCTATCTGGTTACCATCCCATTGTTCCCTTTTGTTTGGCTACTGGGGGGGGGGGAAAGGGAGGGGGTGATATCACTCCGACTTGCAGTACAGCAGTAAAGAGTGATTGAAGTTTATCAGAGCACAAGTCACATGACTTGGGGCAGCTGGGAAATTGACAAAATGTCTAGCTCCATGTCAGATTTCAAAAATTGAATATAAAAAAATCTGTTTGCTCTTTTGAGAAATGGATTTCAGTGCAGATTTCGGCTGGAGCAGCACTATTAACTGATTCATTTTGAAAAAAAAAAATTTCCCCATGACAGTATCCCTTTAAAACACTTTCATTTGTTGTTGTTACAGTTCTTTTAAAGCATAATTAGACCTAGGTAGAAAATATAATAAGATTATTGCGCTTATTATCAACTTTTATTACTAACTAAGACCTACGTTGGATGTAATAGAGACGCATTGAAACATAGCTTACTCTTTTTTTGTGTACCAATATTGCAGTACTTACTTACACTACTTACTTTATTTGTTTGCATAGCATTTTTAAGAAAGGCATGGTAAAGTGAACAGATCATACAAAACTGTTGATGCAGCTCTTTATAAACCTAATCATTTCACTGCACATTCCATTGATTATTGTTGCAGCAAATCTATTTCACTCCTGACTAAAGCAGTAAAATAATCAGCACATTGACGATTCAACAGTTCAGCCTATTTAGTGTACTGTCTATTTTATTAACATAGAATCAATGACAATTGAATAAAACCAAATGGGGGATTTATGAGAGTTTTCCCCCGAGTTTACAATTGCAGCTGAAAATGATGGCTGCCAAGAATAATCTAATATTAAATTACCATATTTACAATAACTATGAAAACGACTCAAATACAAAATAAGGAAAATACACTGAAATACATTGTTTACTGAAAATAATGATTTTTTTTATGTACAGATATACAGTATAGTTGATCTTATAACATGATGATTTTGCATTTAATACAGCATGTACTGTACTCTTTAAAAGGCTTATTATAATGTGTGCCTGACCCATATATTGTCCCATATAGTGTGGCAAAAGGAATCCTGTTTTTTTAAAATGTTAGGAAGCATGTTTCTTGTCTTGATAACTGTTTTTATACCATGCACTATTGTCTTCTTATAAAGAAAAAGAGAAAAAGAAGATGCACTTCTTAAAGAAAACTATTACAATATACAAACAGTTGTCTATATGCTAAAAAAATGTCCCAACCTGAACTTTTTGTTAGACAGTAAACTGAAGAAGAATAGTCCCTTATTAATTTGATCATAATCAATTTTGGTAAAGTATTACAATGCCAACTTAAAAGCGAACAAGTTAAAAAGCAAAGGGTAAAGGACAAAGCCCTGATTTAATCTCCACTAAAAACAACGGCCCAAACAAAAAATGTTCCATTTAACTTCACTGTTTGTAATATGTCTTTTTATCAGCCAGTTTTCTATCCATGTAAAAATATTTTGTTACCTGAAAGATATTTTGTTCAAGGTCATTATTTTATAATTTAATTACTAACCTTTGGTGCTGTACTACATCAAATACATCAAAATAAAAAAGAAGATGACATCCACTGCAACCCCAAGGTCTACATTTCTGCTCAACTCCTCCTAAACACAAATTCCATTTATCAAATATATTGTGCATCAAACCATGCTGAAACAAAATCATTGCAATATGAATTTAATTTCAATAGCATATCCTTTATTTTTCCTTCCAAGAGTTTTTCTAATACAGATGTCAAACTATAGTGCACATTGTTAAAATTGGATAATTCAGTAAATAAATGCACAATACTGCCCTTGGGGACAAGGGACCCCTGTGAAAAAAAAATGTAAATTGGCAGTGACAGAACTCTGCATCAATGCAGTTTTTTTTTTAATAAATGAACACTGTATGGAGAAAAAAACATAGTAATTATATTCATTGGGGTGATTAACATATCTTTACCACCAGTGAATTCAATACATATTGAAATATGGTTTATTCGTCTCAATTACTTGGTTGGCTATCTTATATCTGATAATATGTTAACACCTGACCCTGCTAACGTAAAGGCTTTAATTTGTTAATTTGTCTTTTTTATCAAACCATAAGTGTTTTTGTTTGCTTCATCTTGTTTGTTTCTAATGGCAACATAGAGAGATGCATAATAACAGTGTAATTCATGTCACAATCTAATCCTATGACCATATCTAGACTTGCTTCCCCATTGTTCTCTACCTTTCTTAGATTACCCACTATTCCATTACTTTGGAATAAAAGTAAACAAATTTGATGTAACAATATGATGGTTCCAAAAGTCTGTACATTGTTTGTTTTACCGTTCTTCTTTAGAAGATGAGCATCTAAATGAGCAATATTCTGGATCCGATTAGTAATCAAATACCCTTGTGCTTGGTTGAACATATGTAATGGAATCTCTCTGTGTAAGGAAACAAAACAGAATTAATTAATGACTGCAATTACATTCAAGCAGCTGTCTGAGTATTAAAGAATACAAATAGCAATTATAATAAGCATCTCATTCATTACAAAATGGCAGTGTAGTGTTGTTCTACAGACCATGATGTGCTATTGCAGTAACCTTACATTAAACAACCATATAAAATCCCTACTTGGTTACATGCACTAGCATCGTAAAAGTTTATAGACTTGTGAAATACACATGCATCAGATACCTTTGCTGCAGCCTGAAGTTGAAAGGTTTAGCTATCTCCCATCTATTTATTTTTTTTTAAATAATCAGAATTAAAGGTCAAATTAGAATTAAAATTGCAACACATTACATTTTAAAGTTATAGTTTGAATGTTATGTGTTTAGTTAGATATTAGAGGTGTATAGACAGATCATTACATAGATAGCTAGAGAAATAGATATCCCAACAAAAATGGGCAAAATGTAGACAAAGAAAATGTTTTTTTGCTTCTTTCTTTCTTGACTGAGAGAACAATTATTTTTCAACAATTTTATACAGTTCTTTCTTCAAGGTAACAACGGAAGAAATAAAAATGCAGCCTCAATGCAGTCTATATAGTAGTTGTGAGTGCTGCGCTCAGTCCAAATTACGTACAAGTTCTTGCTTTCTGCACCAAAGAATTTATGCGGGTCCACCTGGTCCGCAAATTTTATACTGAATGAATATGCAAGGGGTTTGGTGCGCTAAGTCGATACTTTGTCCCCAATACCTAGATAAGAAAAAGATATATAGTGCAATATAGCCAATGTATCCTTATTAAAAAATGCTAATCGGAGCTACTCACAATTTTGAATTGGTTAATAGGCATTGAAATGGCTCACTCGCGCTGGAATCGGTCTTTGGTTTACACCTGCGACAGACAGCTACAATAGTGTAATATTGTTACAGTAGCGAAGGTTTTTTTGAAGTTGGTATTACTCACCGAGTGTCGGATAGATATAAGCGTTTCATAGGTGTGTGTTTGCAGCGCCAGTGGCGTAACTACCGGGGGAGCAGGGGGTGCGAGTGGGCCAGGGCCCGCACCCCCTCAGGGCCCCCGGCAGTCCGCGCGCCGATGTGCGGCGCATATTCCCGGCCAGTTCCGGGTGTACGGAGGGGGGCGGGGCGCGGCTGCGCGTCCTGCGCCAGGGCCCGCCCCCTCCAGTTACGCTTCTGCTTGCATCTGCCCCAGGTGAGTGAGTGAGAGCTATGCAGGGCAGGGGAAGTTGGGGAGTGCAGGTGGCTGCGGGGTCCTAGTACAGATAGAGACACGGCGAAGCTGCTACGCCTCCCCAAACCTCACTGTTACATAAAAAAATAAACACAAATCAAAGTTTTTTTTAATGATGCGTTAGTAAACGGTGCGACTGACTGCCGATGTGCCTTTATCTTGGAGATGGTGGGGAGGCTGTTAGCTTTTATTAAGGTGGTTGGTTCATTGCCTGTCTGCCTCCCACCCTCCCTCATAAATAACAGCTTAAACTACGGGCAGACTGTGGGAGAGAGGCAGCCAGAAGGTCCGTAAGGGTCAGGAGCCAGTGAAGAGTCACAGATATCTTCTCTCGAGTGAAGGAAGATGCTTCCCTAAAAGCAGCGAACAGAATGACAGAGTAGTTATGGCACTAGGCAGCTTTCTGTCTTCCTAACAGCTGCTGGGCTGATCCATCTTGTCTATGCGGCAAAATCAGCGGTCATTACCTGGTATGTCTCACTATTTGCAAGTCTTACATTTTATGTTGCATGGTCTGCTGGGCCAGGTACAAGAAGGTAGCATTCTAACAAAAATTGCCAGAATAGAAGGTGTATAAGCCAGACTTAAAAAGAAAGATAGAAGCAAAAATAATAATAAAATGAAAGTCTGCCTTTTGGGGGGGGGGGGATTTAGGTCCCCTATAAGTCAGGCCATGTGTGGTCACCTGTAGCCTGCCCAAACTAAAAAGTTACCCTCCGCCCATGCTGCTGCTGTATTCAAACAGATTCTCATAGTTCTCATAATGAGGCAAATGCTTCCACTTTCCTTCCGACCAAATAGTTCTGAGCAACAACTGTAGTTTATTATCCACCAGCACCACACACTTCTGCACACTGCTCCAGCACTCGTTCACTGTCACACACTCCTATAGTGTCGCACATACTTTCTCTCTCCTCTCTCTTTAGCTCTCTTGTACTCGCTCTTCTCTATCTACTCTCTCTTCTATTTTCTATACAGTGCCTCATCACACACTCACTCTCTCTTTCCTCTCTTCTCTTGTCTCTCCTATACAGTGCCCCATCACTCAGACTCACACATATACTGGGGAAGTGTCAAAATAAGATGCCACGTGCCATCTTGATATAAGTTCTGGGGTATTTATACATGGAATTGCCATCTTGATATGACATGTATAAATACCCCAGAACTTATATCAAGATGGCACGTGGCATAACCATGTACAGAGAGAACCCATACAACTATGGCAGTATAGGTATTTCCCTGTACTAAGCACAATTCAGCAGGGAAAGCCCCCTACGTTTGCTCATAGTCTGTACAGAGAGATCCCATAAAACTATGGCAGCATAGATATTCCTTGTACTAAGCACAATTCAGCAGGAACAGCCCCTAAGTTTGCCCATAGTCTGTACAGAGAGATCCCATAAAAGTATAGCAGCATAGGTATTCCCCTGTACTAAGCACAATTCAGCAGGAACAGTCCCTTAGTTTGCTCATAGTCTGTACAGAGAGATCCCATAAAACTATGGCAGCATAAATATTCCTTGTACTAAGCACAATTCAGCAAGAACAATCCCCTCAGTCTGAAAAAATGCATTGCTTTTCCTTGATTTTATATCCTGTTTTACACCAACATTTGTTTATTATTATTTTTATGTTGTTCTCTAGTTCTCTGTTAATGTTGTTAGTGAACTTTAAAGGTCTAAGATATTTGCCATGGTTCTGTCTGTAAACATTTCATTCCAATTAGTCTGTTCCTAAATTCATGCACCAATTCACCTATTGCACTAGGCTGTGCATGTAATGTAACTGGCAGAGAGGCCTTGCACATGCCCCCCATAGTGTAACATTAAAGGGATGGTTCACCTTCAGGTTAACTTTTAGTATGTTATAGAAATAAATTCTAACCAACTTTTCAATTGGTCTTCATTTTTTTTCTTTTATTATTTTAGTTCTCTCCTTCTGAGTCTTTCCAGCTTTCAAATGGGGTCACTGAACCCATCTAAACAACAATGACTTGTAAGGCTATACATTTATTATTATTGGTACTTGTTTTTTTTTTTTTTATTCAGGCTCTCTGCAATTCATATTCTAATACTTTATTCAAATCAATTCATAGTTGCTAGGGTAATTTGGTCCATAGCAACCAGACTGCTGACATTGCAAACTGGACAGCTGCTGAATAAAAAGCTAAATGACGCAAACCGCAAATAAAAAACATTAAAAAACCAATTGCAAAGTTTCTAAGAAAATCCCTCTGTGTACCATATTAAAGTTAATGTAAAGGTGAACAACCCCTTTAATGCTTCACTGATTAACCCTTGTCCTTAACACAGTATAAAATGCATTTCAGACTCCTTTGCTTATATCCTTTGAGTACAGGTATGGAACCTGCTATCCAGAAGGCTCAGGACCTGGGGGTTTCAAGATAACGGATTACCGTAATTTGAATCTTCATACCTTAAATCTACTAGAAAATCATATAAACATTATAATAAACCCTATAGGCTGGTTCTGCTTCCAATAAGGATTAATTATATCTTAGTTGGGATCAAGTACAAGCTACTGTTTTATTATTACACAGAAAAAAAATCATTTTTAAAAAGTTGAATTATTTGATTATAATGGAGTCTATGGGAGACTGTGTACCAATCCAATGCATAGGAGGGTCGGTGTCGTGTAGGGGGGCCCAGTTGTAAATTTATGTACCAGGGCCCTTAGGGGTCTAGTTACGCCACTGTGCAGCGCAGAATGCCGTCTCACACTGGGTGTCTAGCGTGCGGTGATGGAGTCTTCGCTTTCCGCGTTGTTCCTTGGCGCTATGAAGCTCTGTATGGTATTAGCCGCAGCGCTCCGATATAGTCGGTGAGTGCAGGTCGATGGCTCCAATTTGAAACTTGACTGTCAGCACGGTGAATTGTGTGTTCCTGGGTGTCGCTCACGTGCACCTTTGTAGCAGGGAATCTTTCGGCGTGCTGGTGTAGATTAACCAGCGATGTATTGCAGCGGTATACAAAAAGTTTTTAAGACTTCGAGGGGTAATAATCGACTTGGCTAGCAAATATAATAAAATTATTTATTTATTTCAACAATAAAAGCTCAACGCGTTTCGTATGTCATATACTTCATCAGGGGTAGACGCCTACACACTTTGAGTGTAAACTTTTTGGATTTGAATATTTTTGTGGAAAATGGCAAATTCGAAACTAGTCTTTACAGAAAACCCACCGACTGCAACGGCTACATCCTACGAACTAGCTGTCATCATAAAAAATGGTTGAAAAATATACCATATAGTCAATTTAACAGGATAAAGAGAAACTGCAGTAAAAATATAGATTATGAAAAAGAAAGTGTAATTTTAACCGAACAATTCAAAGAAAAAGGATATGAAGATAATGTTATAAAACATGGTAAGACACTATGTGACAAGAAAAACAGAAACAAAATGTTAGAGAATAAAAATAAAAAAGAGAAAAAACGAACTACACTGGATAACAAGTCTATTCAATTCATTACTACATATAATAATTCTAACAAAGAATTGGAAACAATAATTCAAAGACACTGGCACATATTACTTAAAGATAAAGATCTTCAGGAACATCTATCCGCTAATCCATGTATAATTTACAAAAAAACACGTACAATTAAACAAATATTAGTACCAAGCTGTTTACCGACAATAAAACAAAAACAACTGTTAGATCCTTTTAATACTGGAATAACAAATGGATTTTTTGCATGTAGAACATGTAAAGGGTGCAAAACAAGCAAAGTGAATGAAAGAAATGTTACTAATTTTAAATCAAATATAACTAATGTCGAATTTGCTATGAAAGATATAATTACTTGTAATAGCAACAATGTTATATACTTACTACAGTGTCCTTGCAATTTGCAGTATATAGGGAGAACAAACAGACTTTTAAAAATACGAATTGGAGAACATATGAACAATATTAAAAAAGGACTAATGACACATAGTGTATCTGCACATTTCAAAGTTCATCATAACTCTGACCCTTCGTTATTAAAATTCATCGGAATCGCCTTGAAAAAAACACATTGGCGTGGAGGCGATATTGTTAATGTAATCTCGAGAGAAGAAACACAGTGGATACACAGATTAAAAACACTGACACCACAAGGTCTAAATATAGACATCGATTTGAAATGTTTTCTAACTGATTGATTTATTATTTGAAGTTTACAACAGTTTTACATTTTTACTATTTTAAATAATGTATAAATTTAATCTAATTTTATATGTAATTTGGTAATACTATTACAGCTGCATTGAATCAATTATGCAATTAGGCAAATGAGCGATCATGGAAGCTATTTATACACCAAGAAAAAACATGGCGTCTACCCCTGATGAAGTATATGACATACGAAACGCGTTGGGCTTTTATTGTTGAAATAAATAAATAATTTTATTATATTTGCTAGCCAAGTCGATTATTACCCCTCGAAGTCTTAAAAACTTTTTGTATACCGCTGCAATACATCGCTGGTTAATCTACACCAGCACGCCGAAAGATTCCCTGCTACAAAGGTGCACGTGAGCGACACCCAGGAACACACAATTCACCGTGCTGACAGTCAAGTTTCAAATTGGAGCCATCGACCTGCACTCACCGACTATATCGGAGCGATGCGGCTAATACCATACAGAGCTTCATAGCGCCAAGGAACAACGCGGAAAGCGAAGACTCCATCACCGCACGCTAGACACCCAGTGTGAGACGGCATTCTGCGCTGCAAACACACACCTATGAAACGCTTATATCTATCCGACACTCGGTGAGTAATACCAACTTCAAAAAAACCTTCGCTACTGTAACAATATTACACTATTGTAGCTGTCTGTCGCAGGTGTAAACCAAAGACCGATTCCAGCGCGAGTGAGCCATTTCAATGCCTATTAACCAATTCAAAATTGTGAGTAGCTCCGATTAGCATTTTTTAATAAGGATACATTGGCTATATTGCACTATATATCTTTTTCTTATCTAGGTATTGGGGACAAAGTATCGACTTAGCGCACCAAGCCTCAATGCAGTACTCAATTTGTTCTCTTTTATTATCAGATATCAGCATAAAGCATAAGTTTATCTTTTTTGTCATGTTACATCTCTCTGTGGACTATGCAGAATATTTAAGCCTAGGTATGAATGATAGTTTTGAATGATAATCATAGTTTTGCCAAAACATTTTATCAGTTTTGTGGGAAATATTTCTAATTTATGTCAAATTATGATCTTTAGGTAGGTTCTTACCATCCCCTTTCCCTAGAGTCTAAACATAACTGTTATTACAATAATATGTTGCAGTGTCCTTGCAATGTGAAAATGCTTTCTCTTCTTTGGATGATGCATATATACAGAAATGTTTATATAGCTATGCCTCCCATTCAGTCTTTATATTAAAATGATTATTCTAGGAGGCTTCACACCGTGAACTGGATCAGACTTGCCCATACACGCAGAAGAAAAACCATGATGAATCACAACAGGTAACATTATAATGTTAACTTGTCAATGCTACTTAAAAAAAGGTCATTTAACTATGATCTTAAGCTACTCAGGTCTCAAATAACAGTAATTTGTTCTACAAATAAGCATAGGTGATTGGTAATTTAGAGGGCTGTATAATAAACACGCTTCTATTTTGTATAGAAGCGTGTTTATTATACTATATTATTATATTTGCACATATACAGATTTCTTCAGAAAAATATTAGTTTTGTACTATTTTTTTTTTACCATTTTATGTCTCCCTGATTATGTTGAGTTGTGCAGTTAACAGATGTGCCCCCATAATTCATCAGTGAACAAAGTGAACATTTTGGGTATACAAAGAGATATTACATACTATTGCCTTTTACATTCCTCTTTGACTGTGTCAACGAGAGCCAAAATGGAACTTTTCAGAATGGATTTTATTTTGGTGTCCCTCTTACACATATGTATATTAAAAACACAAAAAGATTCAGAGACTTTGAACCTGATCCAATACAGTGATCTATTTGTCATTTTAAAATATAAAGGTCAATGTATGCTACTGCTATTTATTTGTATATTTTGTTTCATTCAGATCTCAGTGGAAAGCAAATCTACCCCATTTTTTTTTCTCCAAAAAATTCCCAAAAACCTTTTGTAAAATGGTGAAACTTCACCAAAATTCAGTGGACTCAATCAGAAGGGGAAATCACATTTAGGTTAAGATGTTTGTTTTCCACTATGCTACAGCTATTCTTCATAGTAAAAAAAAAACTTCTATGTTGCCAATTTCTTCCAAATACAATGTTTCTGGTGTAACACACTTTTTCCTAACCAAACAGAACACATGGTAAAATTCTAGCATGGGTTTTGCTAATGGCATAATCATGCATAACATTGTAGAACTGTATTGCTCATCCCTACACATAACTAACTTTACTAGACTGCTGTTCTTTGTATACTAATATTTTTGTTGTTGTCGTGCAGTTTCCTGCACTCTACATCTGACATTCTCCTGTCACCAGCTAATCCCATTTCCAACTGCAAGACTTCTCGCAAGCATTTCTCTGTCTCAAGAATTCCCTTTCACAATCTACCAGACTGCCCACTACCCTCCAAACTTTCACTTATCTATAATCCCATTTATTAGAAACACCACAAATTATTAAAAGTCAACAAAACATATTAATCTCCAATTCTTTCCAACAACCGTGTATGTTAATTGTTTCCCTTCACTTATATTGGAATATCCTGTAATCCCACAGTTTTATTCTGTAATCCTTGATTGTCAGTTTATTATTAGACCACTGTTAGATGGAGATGAAGTTGTAAAACGCTAGTATACAGTAATGTAAGGTGCATTCTCAACATGACTATGCAAAGTTAGTTCTTTCCTAGGGAATCATCAAATGCTTTTGTAAATATACTTAATAGACGTAAGGCTTAATAGTATTGTATATAATAGTAGCGGTAACAAGCACTGTGAAAACTAGGGTGGCAAGGGGAAAAAGTATAACTTAACTTAATGTGCCATGACATAATTGTCGCTGGTTCAAAGAAACTTTGTCACAAAACTCAATTTCAGAAAAGGGTAACTTGAGTTTTTGAACACAAATCTGATTTATAGTCCAAAAAGAACCCCTGAAATGATTGCAAGAATACTGGTGTTATGTCTTAGAAATTAGGGCTACTTCAAAGACCACTGTCTTGCATCTGAAAAGACAATTCGTATGAGAACCTGTTTTCTCTGAATAAAGTTTAAGGGCAGATCTATCACATATTCAATATTCATCTGTTTGCCTTCCTATTGACTCCAAATATTTCATTGGAAGCATAAAGAGTTTTTAATGAATTGATATATTTTCAAAGAAGATGCCCTTGCCAAATTAATGAGAAGGTATTTGACTGCATTGATGAAGTTTCATTGCTTAGTGCAGCTCAGCAGCAGCACTGTGAATTAGCACCTATCCTAATCCTTACCCCATACTGCAAAGCACATGCACTGAAAAATAATTTATTTAATGTTTTACCAAGTAAAGATACTGAAAAAATCAGTCCCATAATATAAAAGGGAATTACAAAAGTAACGTTATATATTAAATCAATGCAACTCCATTCTATCATGTGAATCACAGATGTGTGGCATTACTCATAAAAAACAAGAATGTAGAAATAATGTATAATAAACAGGATTCACTGCGTGTTGCAAATTTCAGCCAATTCACAAGTTGTTGCATATAAATATTGATTAAACAAGTGTAACTACGAATAGAAATTCTTAACACTGTTTATTGCAAATTTAGTAAAGCATAACTGACTGTGAAAAACATTCTAATTCCGTGCATGCAATTGAATTAAAACACCTTTTATCTGAATAATAAAAATATAGTTATGTAATTGATTTATTTAAACCACGAAAGCTCATTTTTCACACTATAAATGAACAATATATAAAGGCACTGAGAAATCAAAAATTAAGCTAATCATATTTAATAATGTACCTTGCCTCTCACTTACAACGAGCACAATTCAGGTTTATTTCTCTGCACAGACAAACTCACTGATGGGGAAAACCAACTTAACAGTCGACCTATCTTCTAATGTTTTAGCTACATTTCTTGTTTTGAACTAGACAAATGAAGACATAAATCAAAGAATGCCATGTATATAATTATATTTTATATATTCAGCAATAGAGACAATTCAAGGACAAATACATTACTGTTTAGAGAAAGAAAACATGAAGATTTCTCACAGAATTTAAGTGATGCAGTACCATATATCCTTCATGATACATTCAGTATCTGGCTAATTATGTTCCATAAATACTAACAATAACAGCCTAATTTAATCCGGTGTGTACAAATTAAGAAAATTACAAAATTATAGAAAACCATTGCAGGAGTTCCTGACCATTTAAAGTACAAAAAAGCCCAGTTTAACAGAGGAAGGAGTAAAGTTATTGAAAAACACATAAAATGGAATTTACTCACATGTGAAAATGACAATTAGAAGTTACCAAGAAACTTTTTTTTACTTAGAGGGTCTCTGCCGCAAGCCCTCAACATGTACCCCTTCAAAAATGCTATACAAATAAATACATGGGAATTACTATTTTGATTACTACTGATTGTTTGACAAGGCATTCTACCCATTTTAATTCCCTTATTAGGGAATACATTGTCCTTATCTTATATCAAAGAACCAATGCCTTGCCTAAAGATGAAACCTTTATATTCTTATTAGATGTAATCTTTTCACCTGCACCTTCCTACGGAGAAAAGCTACTGTAGACACATTGTTATTAACCTTGTACATACATTCCTTTTTAATAAAGAAAGCAAAATAAGTTAAACAATAAGTAATATAAACATTTTCCCTGTCAGTCAATGGGATCACTTGTGGTACTTTCATTAAGCTTTAAAAATATTCTAGAAAGTTTGTGTACATTTTCCAAACTGCAATTCTTTCCTAAATTGATTGGTTTTAATTAAAAAAGATATCTTTTTGAAAAATCACTGCAAAGTTTACAGTTTGCAGAATCTTTTCCCCACAGACCATTAGGTCCCAATATAAGTAAATATGAATACCAAGGATTCGATTGAAAAGTTTAATGCCCATTGTGCATAGGTTTACCTATGTATATGGATTGTACCCCCATATGCTCTATCATTTTTGTAATTTCAGCTCCTGCAATATCAACACTATTACTTTGAGTGTAAATCCACAAAAAACGTGGAATTTTTGGAAAAAAATTCCCAGGTCCCAAGAATTCTGAATAACAGGTCCCATACCTGTACTATGTTCCAGGCCCATATTAACCATTAACCTTATTTGAGGTACTGTATCAAAAGCTTTAGCAAAGTTCAAGTAGATTACATCTGCTGCTGTCGAGTTCCTGCTCTCCACCTCAAAAAAGTCTATTATATTAGTCTGGCAAGATCTGTTGCACATAAACCCATGCTGGCATGAACTCAAAGTATTACTATTTGCAATGAAGCAGTATCTTATCCCTTAATACCCCTTCCAAAAGCTGTCCTACCACTGACATTAAACCAACCAGCCTATAGTTTTGAGGCAGAGAACTGGATCCCTTTTTGAATAGCAGCATCACATTAGCAATTCCAGTCTCTTGCCACCCAGCCAGACCTCAATGAATTCGGAAAAATTCATTAAAGAGGTTTGACAATCACAGAACTAAGCTTGTTTAGTACCCTGGGATGAATACCAGACCTTTGCTTATGTTTACATGTTCTTCTGTCATTTGAATTCCCTCTTGTGTGAACCATGGATCAGTAGTTGTTTAACTAGAATTGGGAGTATTAAGAAGAAAATCATCAGATGTGTATACAGACAAAAAATAGTTTAGAATCTCTGCATTTTCTCTGTTCTCATCAATCAACTTCCCCCATCTGACATTCATGATCCCATCCCTTCCTGTTTAATTTTTTTACTATTTACGTATTTAAAAAATAATTTCGGATTCTTTTGACTTCTCACCGCAATACCCTTTTCCACTTTTTTTTCAAATTTGGGTTACAGTAAGTTATATTTTATAGAAGGGTACTTCCAAGATCTTATTAAACAGTATCTAGCAGCTAAAAATATTTGGTTAGTTATCTTTTTTGGATTTGTGGTGCCTTGTGGCAGTGCTCCCATCAATGGATCTTTTTGTAGATTAACATTCAGCACCAGAAATATCAAGTTGTTCACCTATATCCAGTATGTGGACACTTGGAATGCATACAAATAAGCAACCTGCATTTTGTGTGCCATGCTAGCTCCCAAAAAGTATACGACCTCTGAAAACCATATATTTATGGAGAGACACTACCAAACTACACAGTTTTGATAACGTTAGGGTTTTTATGACCTTTACCTACAATGAAGAAGAAATCAAAAAATGGTCAATCATAGCCATGAAAAAAGTCATTGTGGGTGAAAAACTAACCCAAACCATTCTAGATTTTGTCCTTAGGTACTAGATTATAAATAAAAAAAAGACCACAGACAAGAGAAAATAACATTGTTCCACATTTTTCAATGAGGCTCAAAATATCAAATATTTTAATAAACTGGGAAAATAAAAAAAAAATTGTATTTTTGCATTTTGTTATGAATCACTACTATTTGAGGTTGAACAAATTATTCTTGTGTATATTCTTGTTCATGTTTTTAGTGAATCAAGAAAAAAATGAACACTCAAATTTTGATAATTGGTCCCCTAGTGTGAAAAATGCATTGATAACCAAAACTATTATCAACATGTGAAACAACATTCATTCTTAAAGGATAAGGAAAGGTTGAAAAAAAAGTCTGTTGTATTGTAAAATTATTTTAAACAGTGTTCAAAGCACTCAGTGGGGATAATTTATTATGTTTGTGGCCACTGTGCGAGGCTGTTGTGCTCAAAAATAGTGTTGACAGCAATTTAAATTATCAATTTGCTAAACTGTTTTGCAAATATTTTCTCTACCACCAAAGTCATGGCGTAAGTGTGCATAAGTATTCGCAATTTCTGTTTTTTGCCACATTTAAAAAGCTCTTATGGACATTCGCAGTGTGAAAAAAAATGTAAATTCTGTTTGCATATTAAGGGGCAGATTTATCAAGGGTTGAAGGGAATTTTCAAAGTAAAAAAATTCGAAATTCGAAGTAATTTTTTGGATACTTCGACCATCGAATAGGATAATACGACTTTCGAATTTACTTCGACTTTGATTCAAAGAAAAAATCGTTCGAATATTTGACCATTCGATAATCGAAGTACTGTCTCTCCGACTTCAATACTTCACCAAATGAAACCGGTCGAAGTGCTATGTTAGCCTATAGGGATTTTCTACAACCATTTTTTAAGTCTTCACACATCGAAGTAAAATCGTTAAATCGTACGCTAAAATAGTTTGAATAGTTCGATTCGAATGATTTATTCGTACGATCAAACGATTTTACTTCGATCGTTCGATGGCTAAATTCGGTGAAAAATACTTTGACTTCGATATTCAAATTCGAAGTATTTTAATTCGATGGTCGAATCTGAAGAATTTTACACTTTGGAATTTGACCCTTGATAAATCTACCCCTAAATACACCACTCTTATCCAGCTTTATAAATGTAACCATGCACAGGGCAAATATTTTCACTGTGAGAATCAATGTGAAATATGCAAAGTTTATAAATGAGCCCCACTGTTTCCCTAACTTCACATCCCTTCTCTCTGAGTAATCAGTATTAAAAGGCTCTCCATAGAAGTACAGTGATGTCACTACAGAATAATATGTTGCAAAAAACGTCCATTGACTCCAATCCGTTTTTTAAGAATTTCCGCAGTTTTACAAATTTTCCTGTTTTCACAAATTTGTGAAAGTGATATATGATTGCTCAATTTTATAAGGCTTTATTTCTGGATATACAAGGCTGTGAACTTAATTTTCTGATAAGTTTTAAAGAAACACATTATACATATTCTTTTAAAATGCAACCAAGTATTATTTTTCAATCTATGAATGAGTAACATTTGGTTTGTGTATACTGTGTATATATGCATTATATATTGGTTGGCCGTAGATAATGGTGTAAAATATGGGAAAACATAAAAACAGGGTATGTCAAATTGAGGTTTCACTGTATCCCTTTTATATCCATATATCCATACATACCTTTTTACATCCATCTGTCATGTGTCAAAGATCTTGACTCATTTGCAGATGGTCATTCGTGTATGCTGAATATATATGTAATGATAAAATAAGCACTGCATGAATAAATATTAGGTCTGCAATTGGTTGTAGAAGATGATTCAAAAAGTATTATACCATCCAATATCCATGAATAACCTGGTCCTCATATCTTTCTATAGCCATATGCTGCTGCATATGTTCATGAGCTTTAATATAGGCAACCTAATTTGAAATAGCTCTGGTGCAAATTGTTTGTTGAACAGGGTGTGATACGCAAAAATTAACCAAGGCAAATAATGAAAGGACTGGCAGGTCTTCAGCATTCTTTATCACACAATGTGTTTAAAACATTTATAGATTTCATCCTTTATATGTATCTTCCAACTGTACTATGAATTTAATACAGATTTCCTCAAAATAATGTAAAACAAAAAAAGAAATTCTAAACATAGTAAATAACTTTATGTGACAATTTCAGTACTGACATCCAAAAATCATGGAGGGCTTGGCTAAAACTGATTCAATATGTAAAGCAAAGGAACAGGACACTGGCATAACCATCACCATTTTCACTGAGCAAGATATATTTATGTCATCATTTAAAAATATGAAATATATGGTACAAATCATTTCTGACGTGCTAACAGCAACAAAGAGAGTCATTAGAGTGTTTCACCCTGAAGCAGTGAAAAGTGTCCAACATTATCCCTTGTAGGATGATGGAAATATCCCGTTATTGTGAGCGCTCAACTGCTTAAAAGACACCAAACATAATCCATACTGTCAGTATTCACAGAAAGTTATAGATAAGAATAACCATGGGAGAAGAATGGCTCCATGATATTAAATACTGTATTCAGTTGTCCTTCCTCTAGTAATTAGGATTACATTTGCTATGCTTGATTAGCAAGTCTAAGTAAAGCTTCCTGCAATTAATTGTATTTAAAAGGATATCTGATACATATTGTGGGGGTGAACGAGGAGTGGTATATGTTAATTGTGTCAGCTCCGACACTTGCCTTAGCATCTATTCATAAAAGATGATACTGTAATTTAGACATCAGTATCAAGAAAATATAGGATTTTGCTGCAGCGATGTACAGTGCATAAAAGTACAATATATATAAAAGTATACATGGGGGAGACAAATCACATAATATACACAGAAATCATATCAGGACAAAGAGCTTAAGTGCTATAAGGTTGGAGACATAGTGGGAAGGAGGTCCCTGTCAGTAGGTTCAGGACTAGACTCATGTTCTAGTGCTTCAAAAGGTAGACTCTTTTCTTGAAGAGATTGAAGGAGGGTTCCTTATGGAGGAATTCAAGGATGGAATTCAAGGATGGAATTCCAGAGGTAAGGAGCAGCAGTATAGAACGGTTTGAGAGGAGAGGTGGCAGTGTGAGAAATCCAAGCGCCAAGGAAGTCACTCTGGAAATAACCACTCTAGTTAAGATACTTAAAGGAGAAAGAAAGGTACAGAGGAATTTTATTGCCAATAAATTAGCTGCAATAGTGCAAGCTAGAAGGCTATATTTATTTTATAGAATGTTTTGCCATACCTGAGTAAAAAGCTCTAGAAGCTCTCTGCTTGTTTAGGATAGCAGCTGCAGTATTAGCTTTGTATGACATCACTTCCTGCCTGATTCTCTCCCTGCTCACTTATAGCTCTGGGCTTAGATTACAGGAGGGAGGGGGTAGGAGCAAATTGAGCATGCTCATGCCTGGGGCAAGGAAGTTTAAGCTGAAGGCAGGAAGTCTGATACAGAAGCCCATGTGTACACAATAGAAGGAAAGAAATGCAGTGTTTCTTTTGACGGGGAACTCAAAGCAGCACTACTTTGAGGGTTTACTGGTATATTTAGGTGGACCTTTCTGATGAGGCTTACTTAGTTTTAACCTTTCCTTCCCCTTTAATGCACATTTTTAAACAATTATGAACAAAAACTTGGACAAAAAAGGAAATGTTTCAAAGTCAAAAAAAGCATGAAAAAAAGACCACCAGTGGCCCAAAACGTTGCTTTTTTAGCCAGAGTCTAAGCCATAATAATAATAAAATATTATATAAACATATATATATAAACATATTATATAAACATAACCTCTGTTTCTATTAGTCTGAACATTATTTACTCAGCAAAAATAAGCCCAAATAAGTGAGGAATGCAGATATTCCTCCTTCAGTGGAGAATAGTTTAAATGCCAGTTTGTGCCAGTTAAATATTGACGTTTGTGCAAATTATAAGATTATTGAAGTGATCACTCAAAATGACCCAGTCCATGGTAAAAAATAGTCACTTGGGCAGAATTTCATAAAAGTTAAAATAGCTACAAAAACATTGGAGTATGTATGTAATGTTCAATGTTTATTTTTGGGCAAAAGAGTCGCACACGCACACCTGGCCTCTCCCAACAATTAAGTACGGTGCCTGGGGTATAGGAGGACGGCCCCTCCAATATTAGTGAACATAAAGTAACTCCAGTACACAATACACCGTTTCGGGGGCGTGACGAAGGGGCACGCCCCCGAAACGTTGTATTGTTGGATTGACATTAAACACGGGAGCAATCCCTTGAGCATGCTACGTGTGCTGGAGTTACTTTATGTTCAATGTTTATTTTTGCAAATTATAAATGCCTATAGCACATTTTTAACTTCTATTTGAAGATCATTTTTTGGCACAAAATAACAGCTTTGTAAAAACAAGTTTTATTAAACTGTACACTTTCACAGACTGCAGAACCTGCATTTTTTTTCCTTGGCAGATGTGGCAATATGGAAAAACTGTATGTGCAGAAAGAACATTCTTCTCATTGCAACTCATTTTATTGTCTCAGCCATTTGGCTGATGGAAGTTAATTTGCTGCATGCAATAAAGATATAGAATCATTTTGGAGCAGCTAAGAATTGTAAGCGTAAGATTAGCAGATATAAAACCACCACTGATCTAAAATAAAATTCATACAAACACTTTACTACATGGCTGTTTGGATATTGTATGTTAGGGTTTTTGAGGCTGTCCTATCCAGCAAGGATAAGGTTAATTCCTGCTGGCCTTTGCACCAATCAGGTGTTGTAAGAGGCTTTTTATAGGGCTGAACTGGTGTTGGTCTCTGTCTAAACAAACAGGTTTATTTTGTGTTAGTGAGGGTGCTCTTGAAAGATAGTTAGTATTTGAAAGTTGCCATGTTTGTTGTTTATGAATACGTCTACTGGTACAGGTTTGAGACCTGTTATCGAGAATGCACAGGACATGGGGTTTTTGTGGTTAAGGGCTCTTTCTGTAATTTGGATCTCTATGTGTTAAATCTACTAAAAATAATTTAAACATTTAAAAAAACCCAGTAGTATTGTTTTGTTTCCAATAAGGATTACTTATCTTAGTTTGGATCAAGTACAAGGTGCTGTTTTATTATTACAGAGAAAAAGGGAAACCTTTTTAAAAACTAGATTTGATTAAATGGGTCTCTGGGTATTGGACTTCCTGTAATTCAGAACTTTCTGGATAATTTGTTTCAGTTTATAGACTGTTAATATTGAAACCCAAGTATGACGTAGTCTGGCTTCTGTTTTTTTCCATTGGTTAAATCTATTGATTGTCCGATTCCCCATGTGTATGACTCTCACTGATTACCTGTAAAGTTAATACACACCCTGTGTACTACTGCTCCCAGTGTGCTCAGTTACTCAGCATTTGAAGCATTACTGAGTTTTCCTCCTCCAGGCACTGGCTCATTAATTTGCAGTTACACAGAACTCACATGGCCAGGTGTTTTCAATCAATTTGGGACCTTCCAGTTTTCTTGTTAAGCAGTTATTTGAAGCAAAATATTGAATTTAATCATTGTAAAGGCACTTCTCTGTCACAGCAAACAGGATCCTGGTTTACAAATCTAACATTTTGCTCAGCCTAGATATGAATGGATCCCACTGGGACTGAAGAGGTGTTAACTAAACTTACCCAGCAGACTGCAGCAATGACGCAAGTTATGCTGAATCTGCAAATGCAAGTTCAGCATAAATAGGGACTGGTGGCTCAGGCTGTGGCCAGCTGTTGCCCATTCTGCCCCTGTTACTCTGAAATTCCCCCTACTTGATAAATTTGAGGGTAATTGGGTTAAATTCTGTGGGACTTGATTATACTATGAAAGTGGGTTTTATTGTAGTCTTGCTGCAGGGCTAAGTTTTAGAATGGGTTTCCCCCTTTGAGTTCTTTGTTGAATGATTTTGATAGGTTTGTGTCTGTTCAGTCTAGTGTTGGGCACATCTGACCAGTTTTACTTAGCGTAAAATTTGTGAAATGGCAAGAAATGTGTTAAAGTGATACTGACACTAAAAATCTACTTTTCAAAATTTTAATCTACATTAGAAGTTAGCTATATGTCATTCAGGCATGTGGCTGCAGAGTGACACAGCCTTATTTAGGACATGGTTGGCAGACACTACTCGGAATGAATCGGCTTAGAAGTAAATCTTCAGGAGTGTTTAGTAGTGATGGGCGAATTTATTCGCCAGGCGCGAATTTGCGGCGAATTTGCGCGATTCGCCGTCAGCGAATAAATTCGCGAAAGACAGTGAAAATTCGCGGGAAAAATTCGCCGGCGCCGTTTTCGCGAAATTTTGTGCAAATTCGCCCATCACTAGTGTTTAGCCAAAATATATACCAGAATAGACGCACCTGATAATTTAGATGATTTCGTTAAATTGTGTTTGGTGAAAAGGCAGAAGAAGGAACTGTGGGTATATCAGCAGCTTCTTGAACAAGCCAGCCACTCCATTTAGAGGAACCTATACAATTTGGGTTTATTGGGGGGTCCTATTTCTGCAGCTAAAAAATGAGGATGTAGACCAAATGGGTTGTGCTTCTATTGTTCTGGTTGAGATCACTATGCTGCTATCTGCCCCAAAAGGTCAAGATTCAAAAGGCAAATCCTCTGCTCCAACTGGAGATCATTCCCCTTTCTCAAATTCATGAAAAGTCTCTTCTTAATGTTAATCTTTTCATTAATAAAGTTCTTATGGAAAAAGTTTCATTTGATGTCTCTCAAATCTCTTCTTTCAATGTAATTTTAAGGTTTCCATGGATCCTTAAAAAGACCCCCAGATTGATTGGGTCAAAGGTACATGATCTCTATACCTCTACTCGGTACAACATATAGTACACATACAGAACACAACAGTCTTAAATCAGCAAAAAATATTGAATGCTAGACAGGCCAGATGTTCCCTATTTAATTGTTTTTTTTACTTTACTTTCATTTTATACTTACTGTATCTATTGCCCTTGATCTAAGAACGGTAAAGCTGATACCCTGTCTAGACCACTGGATGTTGGTCCAATCTGCTAGAAAACTGACATTCCTATCCTTGATAAGAATAAGTTTTTATTTAAGCAGCACTGTCTAGATTTTGGTCTAAGCTTAAACAAAACTTAAACAGAGGTTTAACAACTCTGCTCCTAAGGATTCAACAGAAATTGGTCTCCTCTTTTACTGGAAAAAAAGAGAGTCACCTCGCACACCCTGGCCTTCAGGAACTCTGCCAGGTGCTCAAATACCAGGAGGGATCGGCACCCTCCTCAACCAACGGTATAAGAAAAAAAGGCAATGGCACACCACGCACGATCAAGCAGGGAAAACCCTTGCGGAGATTTATTTGCACACGATGCAACGTTTTGGGGGTGGTCCCCTTTGTCAAGCATGTCAAAGTGAGGCAGTGAGGGAGGATACCTTGGCGAAAAAACCGAGGAATACAACTAATAGCCAACGCATTCCATTTGTATGCTCTTTTGACACCAATAATAAGGCTATCAGGCGCACTATTCTGAAGTACTGGGGGATACTACAATCTGATCCCAAGATTGGACATTTATTTAAACAAACCCCTGTCTTTTCTTATAGAAAAGGGAAAACTATTCAGGCTTTAATCAAGCCAAAAGTGATTACTACAGGGGTGGGTGCACTGGCTAACCCCAATATAGGGACCTATCCCTGCAGAAACTGTGGTCACTGTAATGGGATAATCCCAGGTCCATCTGTGTTACACCCATTACACGGAACTAAGCACCCTATTAAGGGCACATTTTCATGTAACACAAAGGAAGTTGTGTATTCCATCAAATGCCCGTGTGGGTTGTTGTATATTGGCCAAACGAGTAGAGCGGTTAGTGTACGTCTAAATGAACATAAATCTAATATACGTACTTACCAATCTCCGCCTCCTGACGCGAAAACAGATGTGTTACCAAAAAATCGATCAGTGGACAAATTTAAGAAAGAAACTTTATTAGCCAAACATTTTTTTGCTCATGGCCACAAGACCTCGCAGGTGCGATGGCAGATATTGGAAAAAGTAACACACAAGCAAGGCCATGATATGAAAAAATGTTTATTACAACGCGAAAAAATGTTTATTACAATGCGAATGCTATTGGATATGGCTATTGGATATGGCTACTGCAGACAAAATACCCTAAAGGGTTAAACGAGGAGTTCAGTATGTCCTGTTACCTTTGATCCTATATATGTGTTTTATTGTTTCAGATAACCAAGACTTGCAGTTTCCAGGACCTTCCTGTAGGGTCAGATTTTCCTTTTGCAATCCCCTCCTGTAGGGTAAGAGAGAAATAAGCAACATTGTTATTTTTGCTAAAATATTACATTGTAGTTTACTCTGTTGCTAATTTTTGTAACAACCTGTCTCCTACAGCAAGTAAAATCTGCTGTCTTAGAGCAAACACTTTTTTTGATACATTTTTACAGATTCACTGTTAATGTTATTTAAATCAATGTAATGACCTTTTACAAAGTTTTTTATATATAATAGTTGTGAAGTTTGCCTTAGGCCTGTTTTATAGTAAATTTTATCACATTCTGTATTAGAAGTGGATTAGTGAAATTGCCGCTTTTTTCTAAGTGTGATGTCACATGAGTAATCAATTATGTAAATTTTGTAATTGACCAATCACTTTGAATGTTTGGTGTTAAATTGTTGTTCACTGCCTCACTTTGACATGCTTGACAAAGGGGACCACCCCGAAACGTTGCATCGTGTGCAAATAAATCTCCGCAAGGGTTTTCCCTGCTTGATCGTGCCTGGTGTGCCATTGCCTTTTTTTCTTATCTCCTCTTTTACTGCCCATTAGGGATTTTTAAACACCCTAAACCTTGTCAACTGGAAATGTTGGTGCCCTAAAATTTGACTAATTTACCAGTCAATTTGACACCTTCCAATTTTCTTGTTAATCAGTTGCAACGTGTAGCAAAATACTGTTTAATAATCGTAATTTCCCTTTTCTGTCACAACAAATTAGATCCTTCTGTTTACAAGGAATATCTGGCAGTTGCAGGCGTTAATTCCTGAATTCACTTGTACAGGAAGTCATACTGCAAGCACTTGGCTTTGGACCAATTTTGATTTCTTAGGTAAAAATGCTATAGAAAGAGCCAGCTGCAAAGTTTAGGGTTAATGGTAAGCTTTGACAGCATTATACTCTTAGAAGAGGAACTAGGTATGGATGCCAGCTTTCTTAATTACAGTTTGCCATGGTACCAGTAGCAGAACCTATAAGTAAATCAAAGGAAATAGTCAGATGTAAAATGACATAGAAGAATGTATTGCACTCTATGCAGATGATATTTTACGTTTTTGTCAACCCCAGGTATTAATCTGCAGTCAGCGGTATCTATAGTTGAAATATTTGGTAATTACTCAGGCCTTAAAATTAATTGGGATAAATCTATTATTATGCCAACAGACTTAGATGTGGATGTTGCACAGTATAAAGTAGAGCCCTTAAATATTTAGAAGTTTAAATATCAGTGCAGACAGAAAGGTTTGTGGAATTAAACTTAGATATCCTTGTGGAAAATGTTAGCTCATCATAATCATCATAGGTTTGGAAAATTCTTCCACTGTTCACTTGGGGAAGAATCAACTTGTTTAAAATGGTTTACCTACCAAAGTTTCTATATTTTTTTTTTAAATACAACAGAAATAATTAATATAAGGTGGTTGACTAGACTACAAAAATGCAAACGTTTTAGATTTAGTATGGCGCTAATTCAGTCGTACTATTGTATAAAATACAATATTGCAACTACCAATATTGGCATCTCCAGAAGCTTTCTTACTTGGTATAGTAGAAAAATTCACATTGACTAAAGTAAGAATACTCTTGAAGGTGCTAATTTTTTATACAGGTAAAAATATAGTTTGTAAATAGATGAGAGCAACACCCTCCCCCTCCTGATGGCTTAGGTCAATTAATAAACTGCTGTCTCTGCTTAAAGGAATTCCAGCATGGGATTTTTACAATATGCATAAGTTAATCGTGCTCCTCCAGCAAAGTCCTGGATTGGAATCGGCAAACATTTTTTATTATAGATTTCATTTTAAAATCTGACATGGGGCTAAACATGTTGGCAGTTTTCCAGGTGCCCACAGTCAATGTAAATTGTGCTCTGATAATCTTCAATCACTCTTTACTGCTGCACTGCAAGTTGGAGTGATAGCACCCCCACTTGTGTTTGTGTGAATAAGCCAATTTGTCTTTTGGACAATGCACGTAAAATGTGTTATCCATGAATCACATAAACTTTATTATACATATAAATGCATATTGAAAGTTAGATTGTGGGTCTCTTTTAATAGCATAATAATTGTACCAGTACTATTAGCCATAGTTATCAGTCAGATATGATATTAATTTCATTCAGACTACTATACATTGAAAAATAGTTGCAGATATCCTATTGGGTGCTGCCACCTATGTTAATAAATCAGCCCCTCTATACATAAGAGGAAAAATAATATCAATACAAGATTTATATATTTCAATGTATTATCCTATTTCTTTATTACTTTGACTGTTGGCAACATTCTATAGTAAAATGTCTATTGAAATTTAAATTGTCAGCATTTTACATGCTTCAATTATGGAAAAAATGAATGACCAGGTGTATGAATATAGCACAGCACTGTTTGTGTATATAAATAAATTGATACATTGCAGCCACTTATTAAATAGTATTCTACTTGTTTTGAATTGTTTTACTCCCTTTCTCAGTATTCAAGGTTCTCATTGTTTCGTCATGGACTGGCTGGCATTTTAATATTTTCATATTAGTTCTTAGTGAAGCAAGGCAATGACTCTGAATATGATGTTCTTTTCATTATCATCTGCCTTTTTTTAATTAACAGTTTAATGGGGGAAATACTCCATAATGGAATTAGGTGAGGTAACCTTGCTGCCAATTACAGCACCAATGTATTCAGCACAAAATTGCATCTCATTTTTATTCACCTGCCAGTTTTTTTGTACTCCTTTAAATTCTGTTGAGCATTTTCACTTTTACACAAAATGTATTTCTTTTTTTTTCTTTTATTCACAGCCCTTTCTCATAAATTACACTGTTCATAAAAATGTTCTTGAATTATTTGTGATTTGGTCAGATAAAGATTCAAAACATTATGCCTATATACTATTTTACCTATAAATATAAATATATGGGGTTTGGCCTGGAATTCTATTAAATCTTTGTGCTGTTTTCAGAACAAATAAGATTTAGGTATAGGAATACTTTTAAAAGTCTGTTAAATTTTGCATGACCTAAGAGGCTGATAAGATGAAAATGTATGCTAAATTGCTTTGAGTATAACTTTTTTGGTGTGCCTGCAACAAAAAAACCCTAAATGTATTATTTTTTAATAAGAGCAAAGCTCTTTATATAGTTAATATTCTGAGTATAACGGAGGACCACCAGCCCAACATAATGCAAAAACTGTGCCCCCCCAAAAAATATATATATATATATAAAAGTTGGTGTCATTATATGTGAATAAACACTAAGGATAGCAATCACAGAAAAAAATGTATTACATAGAGGTAAATATGGCCTGAGTAACTGATAGAACCAGTAAAGCAAGCTATTGCCACCAAAATACATTACAGGTGCATAAAGCCTAGCCTCATGATTAATTTAACATTTATGGATTGTTTTTTTTTCATATTTGATGTAAGTTAAGCCTTTACATGAATGCAAATACAGGAAACAATGCAAGCAACCATTTTACCCAATTATATACTGTAAGCTATAAAGGAATGGCATTACAAGAGTATATTGTGGGAACATGCCATGTGCTAAAGATATTTCTGTAAAAAAGAAACAGAAACAGACAGATTAATCAAGGCCTTATCCAATTCTAAAAGACAGTTCTGTTCATCTAATTATAAGGCACCCAGGAGGTCTCAAATTATTTAGAGATTGGTTAGACATTAGTTTTGGCCTTGAAAGGACCATTTTATATATGAATAAGCGTTAAGCAAGTGGAATTCATGTAATAGACCCATTATGTATTCACACTTGTTCTAATTGTGGTTCTTTGAGTCTCTCGGAAGTAATTGAAACACGTATAAGCAAAGGTTTTTTTTAAATACATAGAATGAAAAATGTATACATTACTGAATGAGTATAAGAGTAAAGCACAGTCAATCTGCAACCAAGGCTGGGAGATCCTGAACAGCCCGCAGATTGAGTCCCTCAAATGGTGAACGGAAGGTCCTGTGGTTGCACATGTTAACCCCACAAGCGAGATCTCAACTGACAGAACGGAAGACCCCAAGTTTATATAGTCTCAGCTCATATAATTTGGTTAATAACAGATCTTGCTTCCCATGCGCTCATCAGGATCTGGCCAGACTCCCAACAAGCACATCCAAAACAGAGATCTTATCTTAGCTAACTGGTAGCTGAATAGCATATTGTGCCCCCAGCTATAATAGGATAAGGACTTCAGAAATCATATCACATATTAGAAAATACATATGAGAATATCCAGTAAAAGAATATTAGGTCATCGAGTTGATTCATTCCTAAGATTTCTCTTGCACAAAGCTTCATTATACAGGATTATACTATGTATACTATGATACAAAGCTTTGTTATACACAATTATACGTTATAAAGCTGTCTTTATACACTATTTTGGGCTCAACTTACGACATTGGATTCAACAGTAGAACAGTTCTTTGTGTTATATTTTTATGCAGTTCTTTATCAAAGTATTGCAATGAGCTATTGGGTTTAATCAGAATATTACCATGAGCCATTATTGAAAAAACTCCTATTATTACAACACTCTTACTGCCTGCATTTGTGTTTTTTAGTCATTTTTTTAAAACAGATATTAGACTGGATTTAACCTTACTTTACTCCTGTAGAAGAGGTGAAATTCAATATGTTTTGCATTTTGTTATTGGGAGGTTATTCAAGTATGTCTTTTCCCTTGTTGTTGCCTATATATGATACAAGTGGCTGACTTTAACACTCTGTGACAAGCATAAAAGTTTTATGAATCAAACCTGTCATAGACATCCAAGTCAATGCATTAGTAGGCTGATGTAAATTCCCTTTCAAAAGGCTTCACTTTAGGGTCTCTTATTGAGTGTTACTTAATGCTTTTCCAGTGCTGCATTTGCTTTGCTGAGATGTCAAAGTTTTGAATGAAATAAGCTGAAAGGTTGTAGAGTTAAAAAATAGATAAACCGTCAATTTTTTTTTATTTTTCAAATATTGCATTCTAGAAATTCTTCTTAAGCAAACAGATTTTCATATACTATGTTCAAAAGTGTTTTGTAAAATGCATGGGTATAAAAATGCATCCATTAACATTATATTCTCATAAGTGCATGCACACACACACACATAAATATTTATTAAGCTATGCATATAGAGAATCTGTAATTAAAAGCAACTAAATTAGTTTTATTTATAAATAAGGGTTACACCCAAGAACGTTATGTTGTATAATTACTAACACATCTCTAGAAGTAATATTATAAAATGGTAGTGTAGTTGATTATATTTTTAAACACAAATAATTGGTGTTGATGGAACATACACATGCAGACTAATTGGTATTATACCTTACCTTAACAAAAACGTTTCAGTGGTTTTAATGTGATTTGGAATATGCCGTATCTATCTGGCTGATTATATTATCTGTACAGTGTACAATTGAATCTGAGTCAAGAAAAAGTGTAGCATGACAGGTGAGTAACAGACCTTGTGGAGAACTGATTGGCTACATTTTTTAAAGAGTAGAAAACAAGGACTATATAAAAATAAGAAATATAGAATTACTGCACTCAGTTGCAGTAACATTTTCAAATGATACTGAAACAAACGATAATATAGAATAAAATGAGTGTTTTGGAGGAAATTCCCTTTATGTTCATCAGAAATGGAACTGCTACTACTATAGGTCCTGCAACAAAGTTAATTCCATCAACACAGGTTACAACAGTGGTTGAAATACTTAAATGCTCAAAAGTGTGTGCTACAACATGAGGGTAGACTGTTGGGGTTGTTTTCTCTGGAAAAAAGACACTTGTGATGGGACATGATAAATCTTTACAAGTACATTAAATGATATTTACAGATAACAGGCAATCTTTTTTTCCATAAAAATGATCAAAGCACCAGAGGCCACCTCTTTAAACTAGAGAAACAGAACTTTCATTTAAAGCAACATAGGTAGTTCTTTAATGTAGAGGACAGTAAGATTGTGGAATACCCTGCTGAGGATGTTGTGATGGCAGAGATACCTTAAGAAGTGTATTAGGCATAGCAAGAAAAATATGAACTTTGCACAGACTCCTTAGTGTAGGCCTGTTTATTCAAAGTGGCGAGTTGCAAGTTGTATAATTATGGGAGGAACTTACACCCTTTTTAAGCATAAAATGTACAGCTTTAAACGTGAAATAAATAGTGCAAAAATATTCACAATTATACTAAGGTCAGTATTCCAATTTTCTTAAAGGAAAACTATACCCCCAAAATTAATACTTAAGCAACAGATAGTTTATATCAAATTGAATGTCATATTAAAGAATCTTACCAAACTGGAATATATATTTACATAAATATTGCCCTTTTACATCTCTTGCCTTGAACCACCATTTCGTGATTCTATCTGTGCTGCCTCAGAGATCACCTGACCAGAAATACTACAACACTAACTGTAACAGGAAGAAGTGAGGAAGCAAAAGGAAGAACTCTGTCTGTTAATTGGCTCATGTGACCTTACATGTGGTTTGTATGTGTGCACAGTGAATCGTACGATCTCAGGGGGCGGCCCTTATTTTTTTAAAATGGCAATTTTCTATTTATGATTACCCAATGGCACATACTACTAAAAAAGTCTATTATTATGATAATGGTTCATTTACATGAAGCAGGGTTTTGCACATGAGTGGTTTTACTCAGTATCTTTTAATAGAGGCCTACATTGTTTGGGGAGTATAGTTTTCCTTTAACTATAACATTCAAATAATTACAGCTTTTCATGTATTTCTTTTCAAAAGTAAAGCAAGTCGGACATGCAGTATTTTTCAGATTATTGTACCAGCCACCAGTCACTGATGCCCAATCACAGAGAAGAAGTGTTTTGGCCATAAAAAAAAACTTGAAAATTCGAATTCGAAATTCATCCCTTGATAAATCTGCCCCTAAAACTGTTGCCATTAACATAAAGGACTCAAAGCACTGCTAGGATATAGTGCTTCTTAATCTGTTGTTGATACATTTTAGAGTTGAAATGCTTCTTTCACGTGCTACTTTTGATACAGACAGGGCCAATAGGAATTTGTATGCCAATTGAATCACATTATATGCATCAGTTAATAGATTGTACAAGGCTTGGGCAAATTTGACCCGATTCATTTCACCAAAAATTCTGTGCTGACATATTTACGCCCACACCCATTAGTCTATGGGTGTCAAAAATTTTTTTGAAGCACAGGAAATTTTTTTTGATGCGCATATTTTTTCGGCCTCATTTCCGTGGTGAAACAAGGCAAACATGTTTTCCCATCCCTAGATTGTACAATTGTAGTATCTGATAGCAGACAACAGCACATTCTGAGCAACTCTTGATCACTGGACCAGCTTTTAGGAAGGTTACCGCTCGACTGTGTATTCATCTGGTGCAGAGGCCTTTAATTTGTCCCAATTTGCTGCAAGACTTTTTTGCTCAGATTGTACATTTTCAACAGTTTGCTTAATTCTTGCAGTGCTAGAATGTTAACTCCTTTCTTCCTTACAACTGAAAATTTTTTAGGGTCCAAGCAAGATATTTCTGCATAAATAATGCATTTTCTGAAAAACGTTGACACATGCTTTTTATGACTGTATCCATAACAACATAGTGGACCTGAATGCTGAAAGCTGTAAGAGCATTTGTAATAATTGTATTCTCAGACAACTCATCTGGCAGGCTGACAGCTGCCAGAACCAATAGCCTGTGTGCCTGTAGTCTAAAAGAGAATCACAAAAGCTCTTTACTTTTGCATGGACATCTGGGCTAGATGGATGATACTTTTGAAACTCAGAAAGCATTACAATAAGGCAAACATACAGGGGGTTATTTACTACACTCCGAAAGTATCTCATATTTTATTAAAAAAAACAACCAAACTCCCATGCCCAATTTGACCTAATTTATTAATAAAAAAAATTGAATCAATGGGTTTGGGAAAAAAAAAATATAAAATCGAGCAAAAACTAGAATCTTCAGAATTTTCAGACTTTTCCCCTGAATCTCTCGATTTTTCCGGGTTTTTCATGAAAACCCAGATTTTTTAGGTTTTTCAGCAAACCACAACATCTTCAAATGAGATTGGTGCCTCTCTCATTGACTTATACAGGACCTTGACAGAGATGGTGGATTTTCAGATTTGGGCTTTTTGCAGCATAAATTCAAGTTTATTTGCACAAAAAATTCCAGTTTTTGCCCCAAAAAGTCCAATCAGATAAATTCGAGGTTTAGTAAATAACCCCCACAGAGTCTGAATTTGAAAAGCTGCCAAAAACTTTTCTCAATGCTGCATCCTTAGCCCAACCACAGGTTTTATCAATAACTAACAGTCCTGACTGACCTTTTCCATAAATCTATGCAAATCATGGATAAATACTGCTATATCATTTAGCAAGGAAAACAGAGATACAATCTGAATGGTAGCTTTTGTTGTATCTGAAAGCATTACTTTCAGAACATTTGCATAGCACCAAACATTTATCTGGCCAGGAGATACCGTTATTAGCCATGCTAAAAAAAACGTAATATTATCCTTCCCAATTTTCTTCCCCATCTGTAGGATTGCCAGCACATTTATGCATATATTTTTTGTAGGAATCAAGCACTTTCATTATCCTTTGTTGTAAGTATCCCTAGTGTATGGTTTGCAATCCACCACTGCAACTAGTCTTTCATGAACCTGAGTTGTTACATGGTGAACAATAACTGAAAGCTGATCTCTTGACGCAGTGTCCTGGGATGTATAAATCTGTACTGAAAACATTCCTGCATTCTCACTTGCCTGGCATAAGGCTTCAACAACTGCATTACCTGTTGTTTTTGAAAGCAGTATTAATATAGATCCTCTACCCTAGTTCCCTTAGAATGCTTAGAATGATAATTTTGCAAATTTAGCAGAATATGCTTTCAGATTTCTTTTCTTCTCTCTGGCTTTTTCAGCACCTCCATTTTTTTGGTTTGGTTAAAAGCAGATTTTCCATAAGTTCCAGGTTCCAATCACACAAGCCATAACCAAAGGGAGCACATCTTTTAGAGTGCATACCAATGTATAAACAGGGGTTCACTTCTGTGAACTACTGTTTATACATTAACTGCTTTTGTTTGTTGTATTTGATTTAGTACCTCCATGTGCTATTGAAGATCAAGTCTTTTGTGTTGAGGTAAGATTTCAAGCAGCAACACAAACCACTACAATCGTGCCACTATTGCTTAGGACCACTCTTCACTTTTAGTCTATACCGAAGGGTAGAGGAGTGCAGGCACAGCACATAATAGATCCAGTATATAAAAAATTTACTGCACCTCCTCCAAAAAAAAGTGTGTTAAAACTCAGTTTTATTTCAGGCTATTAAAAACATGGGACAGATAGGAGACAGGAACCACGTCACCTGGCCAATTTTGGATCACAGGTCTTATGACTAAGAGCCTGAGGCTGGAAACATGTCATGTGGAATGGTTCCTTTCTCCTTCCTGTCCCATGTAGATTGAGTTCTAACACAATTTCTTTGTTGGAGGGGCAAGCCATTTCTTTATGCTAGCATTCCAAGCAGCCTAACCAGAATACAGTAGGCACACACAGACTTCCTTTGGATTTGGATTCAAGAGTTTTGGGAGATTTCCTCTCAATCTGTCATTTGTTTCACCCTTTGTTGTCCATACTTCATCCTGCATGCCAATAATAACTTTCCAGGTAACAGCCATTCTTATTATAAGATGAAATAGGAAAATCAGATAAAGCAAAAAATGGTTTGTTAAAATAGATTTAGAATTGGAATAACAAATATATTATTTGTAGAGCTATGGATAAAGGATTTTCACATAATTGTCCAATATCTGTACATACTGCAGATTAATTGTTAAAACAACACATAGAAATCTGATATATGTACAAAAGTCACTCAATCATACCCATGCAATTCAAGTAAACTAAAGAAAACAAGTCCCTAAGCATTTTATTATACAGTAAATTCTTCTGCTTAAAGTATATGGGATAATGTCCAATATAAATGCAATGATTTAAAGGCATGAGAATGAAGTAAACATATATGGCATGGTGTTTAAGGATGTCACTACCTTATGCCTACATTAATTATATTACTTTTAAAATGAAAATGATCTATATATTCAAGTCCTTAAAGGATATCATTCATTCAATTTTATTTTGTTTAAAATAAATGGAGGACACAGAGGGCTAAATATATTGACCACATACAATATATATATATGTGCCAGGATCAGTAGTGATTCCACCCTCCCCCCCCCACGAAAAACAGCAAATACTTTGAACACATATATGAAGCCAATTTATCAAAATTAAAAAGTGACAACATTACACAAGGCAAAATACCGTGTAGGCATCTAAATCTACTCCAGGTTTTGTAATTGTACTGTAGAATTGTAATGTAGATTGCCAATGCATGGACAGTCTCATAATCAGTCTGCATAATGGACTTCTGCCTATCTAAAGGGCATTAACTAAAGGGATGAAAACATAATTATGCCTTTTTATAGTTGTTAAAAAAAGGTATATGTACACTAGGTGCAATTACCAATTAAAGCCATGGTACATACTTATTTCCATTCTACTTTTTTGTATTTAACTGTTTCTTAAGACATACAATATTTGTCTATTTCAAACACAAATTTGTACACATCTTGCACAATACTGGATCAAAATATATTCTGTACAAATTCATGTTTATCCCACATACTGATTGTTGATTTATTAAACCACCTCAGGTGCACTGTGCCTGACTGAGCTGTCCATTGTCATACATGTCTTGTTTCACAGCTGTATTTAACATAGAATACATAATAGTAAAAAATGCCTAATATTAAAGCAGCTGTCTCAAATGTAGATGTCTTTATATTTGTGACAACTCTAGATTTCCTTTATATAATTAGGGAAACTGTTACGGGGTAATTTACTAAAACTTTTTCGCACTTCGCACAAAAAAAAGATTCTACCAAACTCCCAAAACTGAATACCCTTAATTTACTGTAGGGGATCCGACAAGTCTTTACCCTGTTTTTCAATCTGTGAAATCATCCAGCCCAGTTACAGGCTGGAGAGCAATCTCATTGGCTGAGAGCCCCAGTGCATCCCTGGGAGTGGAGGAGGACCCAGGGGAGTGCCTTGATTTGGAACCAAATGCATAGGGTTACAGAGGGAGCTCCAGCTGCAGCAGCCAGCCAGAACCAGTCTGCGTGGGACTGTTCAGGAGTGCAGACCGGCTCTATATGTACAGAGAGAGCCCGTCCCATTCACTAGCTAGACAAGATGCTGAGATTGGCCCTGCTGCATAATCTGCCTGTAATCTCCAGTTTGACTGCCTCTGAGAGCACCCCGGTGAGAGAGCCACCCAATGGAGGATATTTACAAGGATACAAGCGTGGGGAGATGGATTGAGGACAATTCTTGCTTGTGCAACTGCCACATGAGAGTGGCTGTTAAGTTACAAAGGGAAAAGTATTTTTGGGAAAGTTAGTGCTACCTCGGGTATAAGGGCTCTTGGAAAGAGACATTTCATTGAACTGAACTGTGCGGTCATTAACCCCTTACAGTGTGATTGGGACCATGTTGAAGAGACAGTCAGAGTGATAACTAAAAGTGAATTAGTTAGGTCCCATGTCTCCAGTGCAGGATTGCATTGTGTATTACATTTCCCAAGTTCTTTCATTACAGTTTTACATAATGTTATATTTGTTTCACTGCAAACTTGTGTGTTTTATTTTCGGAATTCCACTGATGTGTGATCCTCAGGGCTTACTAGATTGAGGCATTGCACTGTATATCCCAGTTCCCGGTATCTTTCATACTCAGAGAGCTCAGGGCCCTGGATTGCAATGGGTTAATTGCTATTTTAAGAGACAGTAACCAAATTAGGGATATATTAGCAATAATTCTCGATAAAGTTGTTGTGACACAAAGTCAGTAGCCACTATTGAGAGTATTTTCGGATTCTGATTTTTAGCAGCGTCAGAGCATAATAAATCTCAGGAAAAAAAAATTTCCTCTAAAAATTTTGATTTCTTCCCCTTTAAAAACTCAACCAGAAATATTCAAGGATTCATAAATAGGTGCCTAAGTGACTTATACGTTAATGTACCCTTCCTTAATGTAAATTGATATTATATTACCTACATGTAAATAATATGAGCTACTCAGATGTCCCTGTTTAACTGACCTGTGTTTTCCACTATTTTTACAATGTATAGCTGGGAATAAATTATTCTATATATTAACCCTACTGAGAGAGTAATTAGACAACCAGACTAACTTATTTTCTTTTTATTAGAAGGTGAGAAGGGACCTCGCGTCTGGGATGGCAGTGGATGTGATCTACTTAGACTAAAAAACATTTGATACAGTGTCACACAGAAGGTTACTGGTTAAATTAAGGAATGTTGGCCTGGAACATAGTATTTGTACCTGGATAGAGAACTAGCTAAATGATAGATTACAAAGAGTGGTGGTAAATGGAACATTTGCTAATTGGACCAGTGTTGTTCTGTACTTGGTCCTTTGCTTTTCAATTTGTTTATTAATGACCTAGAGGAGGACACTGGTTTCTCTGGGAAAAAAAGGCGATTGCGATGGGACATGATTACACTTTGCATTATAGGAGATTATAGACAAATAGCAGGGGACCATTTTACCCTTAAAGAGGATCACCGCACCAGAGGCCACCCCTTCAGACTACAGGAAAAGAACTATCATTTGAAGCAGCATAATAATATCAAAGGTTATTGTGATACCAAATTCTATAGTTAATATATTTACTTTGTGTAATATTATTTATGTGAGGGTATGGAGGGTGTGTATGGATGCTGTGTTTCATTTGGAGGGGTTCAACTTGATGAACTTTGTCTTTTTTTCAACCCAAGTTAACTATGTAACTGTAACTATATCCATAAATGTCACCTTTCATCTAATCTACCCTCTGCACCATATGATTTTGTTCCCCAGCTAATAAGTATTAATTGTCTGCATTCACATAAAACAAACTGATCTATACTGCCACATTCAGTTAAACTCAATAGAATGATGTTTCCATGCTGCGTGCACATTGCATTACATTTATTAAAAAACTGCATAAAAGATACTACCGTATCACCAGCATAAACTATAATATACAATCCTTTCATGTATACAGGGATCACCCATTATCTTGAATGTTACCCATCACTGGAATAAATGCAATATGGAGCTGAAGGCCATTAGTCGAAAAATAGCACTTAATGATCCATTCATTGCTAATCTTTCATTTATAAATGCCGTTTGTACTGAAACTGCATGTCCTGCCATGGAACCTTGAAAAGTGAAGGAGGAAGAAGAGTTGAACATGCAACATATTTTGGGAGTTGGGATGCACAGCTAATCATCAGTGCCAGCTGATATCAAGGATGCCTGTTAGGATGCAACCATGGTGCAATAATAATTAATGTTATTATGTATTCACGTTAAACATATCAATCAAACATCAATTTACATGGAGCAGTAGAAGGTGTTAACAAAAGTTATTGTTTAGCAACTTAGTACACTGAGGGTGACATAAGCATTAAATTCCACCTTTGCTGTAACTCTCAAGGCATCTACTATATTAACAGTTTATTTTTATAAAGCCTGTCTTTTGAAAAAATAGAAATCAATACTTTTTTCACTCCCATTTTTCTAGAGGTAAGATAATGACTGAAATTGACAACGCAGGTCAAAAGGCGTTCACCTCAAAGATACCTGAATAACTGGCACTCACAAACAAGTATAACATAATATGATTTAAGAACACCCTTTGTTTTTCTATTTGTGTAGTGCAATATAGCCTCTTAGGGGCAGATTTACTAAACCTTGGGTGAATTTTTACTTTGACTTCGAACTTTGAATCAAATTTTTGAAATCTATGTTACTTCGACAGTGGGAGTTTGAATATCAAAGTTGTTTCCATTCAACTATCCAATTCTTCTATTTAACTTTGATATTGAAGGATTCTAAATGTATCAATATTCACTCAAAGTTTTTTTTTAAAAAAAATTATTCCCTAACTTTGACCTGCCAAGCTCCATCTCCCATTTCAATAATTCGAATATTTGAAGTTTTTAAATTGGAACATTCGATTGAGCCCATCTATCCTTAGGCTTCAGTAAATGGTTAAAGGGTCCATGGTATGCTGGGAAGCATTAGATTAACAATAAAAACCTAAACCTGATGCTATTTTACTTTAAAAGAGACTGTTACCCAGGCTCATTTTGTTGCCCTCAACCCAGGCAGAGTGGATAACATTGAAGTAGGACTTTTTCTAAATTGGACAATTCCCTAATTACCTGTGACTCATTGATTGTATTCATCTATTGATGACACACCACCTCCCCATCAACAGGAGCACTAATGTCATTAAAAGCACTTCCATTACAAAAATGTGCAGGTGGTGTGTGATTCCCACATGTGTATCATAAGTCAGAAATCTGTTTCCTGGAAGTGTCCAGGATGCTACTGTCCTCCCTCACTCAACTGCCAATCACCTCTTCACCCAACGACAAAAATGCCCGAGGGCTGGCTGGTGGGTAAGTTATATGTTACATGTTTTCACTTGAAAGTTTGTTAGTTGCATGAATATAGGCCATTTTTACATGAATGCACATAACATGTAAAACACATACGTACAGAGCTTGATTAGCATATGTAACCTTTGAAGCAACACTGCATTAGTGATAAATGCACAAAAAAGTGCAGTCATATGCATGCATTTATTGGAATTCATTGACCCCTGGATGTAACATTTTTTGTCCAAGTGAATGTGTTGGGCAACACTGCAGCATCACCATATAAATATGTTTGAGCAAATGCACTTTTAGATGTTTGTAAGTGCTTTTCCAGATGTTATTGGAAAGGGTGCCAATAGATGTTAAAATGGCACCCCTCAGTGACGAGAATGGAGAACAGTGTAAACAATTGGAAGTGTTGTTCGGGAGTCACACCTATTGCTGGGTAATGGACAAAGTCATACCTGATGCGTTAATAGGGCAAAGTTTGTGGCCAAGAGAAAATAGGCAAAGAGGTCAGTGTTGGTTGGAAATTGACAGAGACTGGAGCTAAGAGCTCTTTCTCTTATCCCCTCAGACAGGACTTTGTCCCCTTCCATGCCCGCTTCCCCTCTTTTGGGGGAAGTGGTGGGGGTGGAGGGGGAGCATCAGATGGACATGGGACTTAACTCGCAGCAGAGCCCCCTGGTCGGTGAGGCTGAGCTGCCAGGGCTGCCACCAGGTCCTGGAATCCACTATGGATGGTCATCCTGGTCTCCTGCATCTCACCATGGATGAGGGCCATCCACCGTCTTATCCAGAGATCCCGACGCTCTTGGTGAAAGTAAGGCTCCAAGGCAGTCATCATGGAGCAGATAAGCCCCGGTTGGGCTGCATGTCGATCACCCAGTCGCCATCCTTCCTCCTGCGGTGGTCCCCCAATTTCTGCAACTGGAACAGCAGGAGCAGCAGATGCAGCTGCACGACCTACAAGAAAAATCAAATATAAATATAGATACATATAGTGGAAATGTGCATAACCCATAACAAACAAAAGGTTGTGAAAGAAGTTGGCCAGGCTAATATTCCAAGTTAGATTGGGGGTGGGTGTACCCAGTACAAATGATGTGGCTTGGGTGGGGAAGGTATGGTCAAATTATATATATGGTCAGAAAATATAGGTTTTACAAGTCCTTTAAGGACGTAAATTAAAATCAGCAGCAATTCTAAGAAATCATTATTTTGAAAACCTACAGTTTCTGATGAACATTGAAGAGGCACTACCCTCCCAATGAAAGAAGGCTGCATAAGGGACTAAGTAAATGTGATTTGCATCTTTGGTGACACACAGACAATAAAGGAAGGGATTATTAGTTATAAACATCGATCTTATGTCTGGGGGGCACCACAGGAATCAAGGCTGTTGACTGGGCGTGGCTTTCAGCTCTGTGTTTTGTAATGTGAAATAGGACATTAGTAATGCTCTAAACAAGTTAAAGGAGCAACTACATTGGTCACAAACATTGAACATGTCTGTACCTTGAGCTTTCAGGGCTTTATCAGGATCTTCAGCCTCACCCTCCTTCCTGGGGTTGCTGAGCAGGTCATCCTGGTCACTGTCTGAGGCATGGCGAGTTGATTGCGGCGGGGCTGCAATTGTGAATAAAGAAAGCAAAGAGGTATTAAAAGACAGAATCATATGGAATTGCAAGTGAACTTGGCTAGTAGCCTGGTGTACAGACCTCCCACACACTACAAAAATATTTTATTTCTCATTCCAAATACAAAGGTACCAAGGGAGATGGAATGGTTAAACTTCAATCTATAATGGCACAGTAAGGGAGATGGAATGGTTAAAACTTAAATACAGGACACAAAGGCATTGTTTGCAATGATGCGAGCAGGAGATAATGTAATATATGACAATACAGCTGCTGTAGGCTCTACATTAGAGATGTCGCGAACTGTTCGCCGGCGAACTTGTTCGCGCGAACATCGGGTGTTCGCGCTCGCCGGAAGTTCGCGAACGTCGCGCGACGTTCGCCATTTTGGGTTCGCCATTGTTGGCGCTTTTTTTTGCCCTCTCACCCCAGACCAGCAGGTACATGGCAGCCAATCAGGAAGCTCTCCCTTGGACCACTCCCCTTCCCTATAAAAACCGAAGCCCTGCAGCTTTTTTTCACTCTGCCTGTGTGTGCTGAAGAGATAGTGTAGGGAGAGAGCTGCTGCCTGTTAGTGATTTCAGGGACAGTTGAAAGTTTGCTGGCTAGTAATCGTTTTGATACTGCTCTGTTATTGGAGGGACAGAAGTCTGCAGGGGTTTGAGGGACATTTAAGCTTAGGTAGCTTTGCTGGCTAGTAATCTACCTTCTACTGCAGTGCTCTGTATGTAGCTGCAGTGGGCAGCTGTCCTGCTTCTGATCTCATCTGCTGACTGCTGCAATAACAGTAGTCCTTGTAAGGACTGCTTTTATTTATTTTTTTGTTCCAATACAGAGCAGTATCAAGCAGATTACTAGCCAGCAAACTTACTATCATCTGTCCCTGAAATCACTAACAGCTCTCGCCCTACACTATCTCTTCCAAGCACACACAGGCAGATTTTTCAGATACATTTTTGCCCTTGATCCCCCTCTGGCATGCCACTGTCCAGGTCGTTGCACCCTTTAAACAACTTTAAAATCATTTTTCTGGCCAGAAATGTCTTTTGTAGATGTTAAAGTTCGCCTTCCCATTGAAGTCTATGGGGTTCGCGAACCGTTCGCGAACCGCTCGCAATTTTGCGCAAGTTCGCGAATATGTTCGCGAACTTTTTTTCCGACGTTCGCTACATCCCTACTCTACATGTGTTGCTTCACACTTTACTTTTTCAGATTGGTTGTTGACCTTTGAGTTAAGTTTAACTATGACGCAGAGTTCACTATTCTGAGACAAATTGCTCTTTAATGCAGTTTCTAAACATTTGTTGTATAGTGGGAAAATGGTTAATAAAGAAATGGTTGCCATTTTGTCTATGTTACAGCTGCACTTACATAAGTAGTAATAAACAAAACGCAAAGCTGTAAAGAAAAGTGCAAGAAACTCCTCTAATGCAAAACAGGAGCAATATTTTACCATAGAAGTGAAATGCTAAAGGTAAAATTATACATTTATACAAATGATGGGGATGTGGAAAAAAGGAGTTAGATATTTGTTTCTAGAAAAGTCTCTAGTCTGTGTCACGGTATCGTCCTTCCAAGCCTTCAAATACCTCTCTGCTAGTGATGGGCGAATTTGGGCCGTTTCGCTTCGCTGAAAAATTCCCGAATTTCCAGCGAAATGGCGCCGGCGTAAAAAACGAGACACCCGTTTTTTTTTATGCCGGCGGCCGTTTTTTGACGCCGGCATCGGTTTTTCTCTACTCCAGCGAAGAAATATTTTGACACCGGCGAACACAAGCCCTCTGCCTGTCTTCTGGGCTTTAGCTCTCGTGGCAGCTAACTTTGCCGCATCCAAAGCTTTAGGTCACTAAAGCGCTTATACACAGTGTTGCAATCCCTGTGTACAGTGCCCACAGCATCCGTTAACTGCTGCCAGATTTGTTGGCATCTGGCAGCATTGATGCGATGGGACTGACTCCCAAATAACACATCCCATCACGCTAGGACTTCGTCCACCAGTGCTCCATTCTCGTCACTGGAAAATCTTCTGCCCATTTTGCTGCTAGGGCCCTCGTCTCCTCCATCTTCATCATCCTCCTCCTCTTCCTGTCTCCTCTGTGTGCCAGTGGGTGGCTGTGCTGCCTCCTCCTCCTCGCTGCTGGGCAGCCTCCGTTGCCACCTAATGGGGGAGCTCTTCCGAGGCCTGGTTGGGCTGCATGACATGCTGCGTGCCCTGGGGGAACCTCTTTCGAGCCCTGGATGGGGTGTGTGACACGGTTGGTGAGCAGGACATGTGGAGTGCCCTGGAGGAGCTCCTGGGTGTAGTATGAGACACGCTGCGTGCCACGGATGGTGATCGGTACACGCGGCGTGCCCTAAATTCGAACTCTTGATAAAGGCCACAAACATTGGAGGCACAGTGATGTTATAATAAATATTTTTTGATAATACTAATGAAATCGGAGAGCTGGTCCCTTTGTATACATTAACTTGGCCAAGCAGTCGGTGAGAGAGTGTGGGTACCCTCTTGTATTAAAAAAAATATATATATATATTATAATACACAAGAGCCATGAATATTCTGTAAATTATAAATCCTTAGAAATTCTGTCACATGACTCGCTGAAACTTGTGTGTTATAATAAAGTACCCCTTGTTGCAATGTATGAGGATATTAGAAGTTACCTCGGAGTCCCATGACTTCGGCCTTGTGTTTTTATATGGTCATGTAGGGGGGGGTACTTTATTCACTATATATTGTAAGATATGGGTGTCAAAAGGGCACTATATTGTGAGTACTTCACCAGCATTAAGCTGGTGAAATCTAAACTCCAGCAAAAACTGTATTGCTGCAGCTAGTAAAGCGGTCAGTAAAAGCTGGATTATGGGTCCCTGGGGTGGATGGAAGAGAGCAGGGTGGGCTTCCATCCCTTGCTCTATGTAAATTTTTGCAGCTGGCTAAAATAGGTAGCTAGCTAAGTAATTAGTTAATTAAGGATAGTTAAAAGGAGGTGTGGAGCAACACCTCAGGGCTGCTGCTGATGCTTCCCCATAGAGACCTCCTGGAGTGGAGGAGGGTGAGGGGCCATGGAAAGGAGTGCTTGGGAACAAAAGTGTTATTCCCCTGAGTTGGAGAGAGCTCCAATAGTCTGGAGAGAGGGCAAGAGAAACCGCTCCCGGGAGACAAGAGTGTCTCAAGTGTGACCAGAGAGGATTCTGGGAATTGTGGTCCGCTAAAAGCCAGTGAGGGCTCAAATGTGAGTAAAGAGAACACCAGTGAGGGTGGACAGTTTACTCCTTTTGATCTAATATAGCCCAAAATATTGTTATACTAGCCAACCAATTTCAATGCTATTTATCTATTTCCTATTCAACTATAGCACTATCACACTTTGGTTTTCTGTTCACAAGCAACCTGTGCGACTTTTCTCTATACCTTGTAATGAACAAACTGATAAACTTTGTTAGTGTTTTCATCTCCCAATGTTATCCTGAAGCCATAAAAGTATACTGTTACCTACACAAGAAGAAAGGGAACAATAACTGTTTGGGCTCCATCCAGTAACAACTAATGGATATCACTTAAGAGCAGGTCCGCCATCAGGGGAGGACAGGGGGGACAAGTGTCCTGGGCTCGGGCATGAAGGGGGACCCGGCAGTGCTGCAATTTTGAAAAGAGCCGGGCCCTCCTTGACAGCGCTGAAGCCAGCTGCCTTCCCGAACAGCCGAAAGGACCCGAAGCCACAAAACAGCCGAAGGCGAACTCCCGAAGCGTTGAAAAAGACCCAAAATCGCGAAAACAGTCAAAATTGAAGTCCTGAAATGCCGAAAAGACCCAAAGTCACGAATGGAGGCAAAGTTGAAGTCCTGAAGCCACGAGTTCAATTCTACTGAACACCAATGTGGGTTTTTGTTTTTTTTAATCCCCTGGCCACCAATGTATTTTAGTATTCTATAGTCCCCTGCCACCAATGTTTTTTTTAAATTTGGGGCCCCAATTTTTTTAAACTTGTAAGGATGGGCCTGCCACCAATGTTTTTTTTTTAAATATTTTTTGGGGCCCCAATTTTTTCTAACTTATAAGGGGGGCCCTGGCACCAATGTTTTTTTTAAAAATATTTTTGGGGCCCCAATTTATTTTAACTTGTAAGATGGGCCCTGGAGCCAATGTTTTTTTAAAAAATGTTTTTTGGGTTCCCAATTTTTTTTAACTTGTAAGGGAGGCCCTGGCACAAATGTTTTTTTTTTTAATTTATAAGGGGGCCCTGACCAATAGCTTTTTATAACGTGTGTGGGGGGTTACTTTTTTAGCGCTGATGTCTGTGTGAAGTGAAGTGTTAAGAAAATATAGAACAGTATAGGTCTGCCTCACACACAAGGTAATGTTAATTTAATAGGGTTATGATAATAGTAAAAGAGGCTGAGCAGACTAAAAAAATCATTAAACATTTTTATGAACAGCAAAAAGCCAGACGGCCTGAAACCTCATGCTTTTATATGTTCATGTAACTCTTCGCTAACTTAAAATTACAGTAGGGAGTACATTATCCACTATATACAGATATGAAAATTAGGAAGATACAGAAAATTACAAGATAGAATTGCGGCACTCTTTCAAACAATATTGGGGCAGGCTTATTATGCTATGTAAAAATTAGTAGGCTTCACTAGCACGCTTTTAATCTTAAAGCGCCATATACTGGGACTTACTTAGAAAGGACAGAAGCAGTGTAAAGTAATGGTGGCAAATCTGGTGTTCTCATGGTATGGCTTCTTACATTGTTTTTCCAGTGAAATTTAATTTTATACAGCATAATAAGTCCCAATAGATAACCAAAGAAAAACTCTTTATAGTGTTTTCTAGTATAATGTTATTTTTAGAAATAGTTGATTTAACAGAGAAAAAGATGAAACCTATTAGGGTTAAATCATTTGTCATTATATAGCACTTGATATATTTCCTTTTGACATTTAGTTCAGTTAACAATAGGGGGCCCATTTACATAGCTCGAGTGAAGGAATAGAGAAAAAAAATTTTGAATGTTTTTTTGGCTACTTCGAGCATCAAATGGGCTACTTCGACTTCGAATCTAAGGATTTGAACTAAAAATCGTTCGACTATTTGACCATTCGATAGTCGAAGTACTGTCTCTTTAAGAAAAAACTTCGACCCCCTAGTTCGCCACCTAAAAGCTAACAAAGTCAATGTTAGCCTATGGGGAAGGTCCCCATAGGCTTTCTAATGTTTTTTAGGTGAATTAAAATCCTTCGAATCGAACGAATGATTTTTCGTTCCATTGAACGAATAGCGCTAAATCCTTCGACTCCGATAATCGAAGTCGAAGGATTTAACTTCGACAGTCAAATATTGAGGGTTAATTAACCCTCCATATTCAACCTTAAGTAAGTTTGCCCCTAGTTGTAGTCATGGAAAAATTATTAGTGATGTGCGAATTTATTTGCCAGGTGCGAATTCACGGCAAATTCTGTGTTTTGCCGCCAGTGAATAAATTCACGAATTTGCAGTGAAAATTCAGACGCCGGCAACATTTTAACACATGTCCATTGACTTTAATGCTTGTCAAATTGTCACCGGCGTAAATTTTTGATGCCCGCAAATTGAATTCTATTATTTAACATAATACATAATAAAAAGATTATGTAACAGATCAAATCACTTACACCAATAACTTTACTGGCCAACTTTTTGAACATCTTAGTTGCTATGGTTTACTGCATCTGAGCAAACATTTTTCTTATTACATATGGGGATAGATAGATCTGAGGATAAAATTACACATGATGCATAATTCATTTTTAAAAATTGGTCTAAAACAGATATCTAGCTTTCTCTGCCATGGCATTAAAGGAATTATTCAGTGTGAAAATAAAAACTGGGTAAATAGGCTGTGCAAAATAAAAAAGGTTTCTAATATAGTTAGTTAGCCAAAAATGTAATGTATAAAGGCTGGAGTGACTGGATGTCTAACTTGTCAGTCAGAACCCAACTTCCTGCTTTTCAGCTCTCTTGGTTTACACTGACTGGTTACCCTGGTTACCAGGCAGTAACCAATCAGAGACTTGAGGGGGGGCACATGGGTCATATCTGTTGCTTTTGAATCTGAGCTGAATGCTGACGATCAATTACAAAATCACTGAACAGAAATGTACCATGTGGCCCCCCTTCAAGTCGCTGACTAACTCAGAGTTATAGAGCTGAAAAGCAGGAAGTTGGATTCTGGCTGTTTTATTAGACATCTGTTCACTCCAGCCTTTATACATTACATTTTTGGCTAACTAACTATATTAGAATAATTTTTATTTTGCACAGCCTATCTATTTATACAGTTTTTATTTTCACACTGAACTATTCCTTTAAGTATGGGTGGGGTCATTTTCACTATTGATACTAGGGATTGTTATGATAAGAATTAATATCTGTTAGTTCAGAGGTGGCAGTGTGACTTTTAAGTGTCAGAGACTTGTATAAGTAAGGGCATTATGAAAACCAAAATTATTAGGCATATTAAAGGACAAGGAAAGTATTTTTTTGTACCCCCCATAATTCTAAAGTCCACCCTAAGATGTACCTTATGGATTCTGGGACCATCTTACATTCGAGAAAGTTGATATGGCCGATACTTGTGTTCTCAATGTGCTGATGCTTAGTCCTTTTTCTAGACCTGATTGCAGAAACTCTAAGATGTTTGATATGGAGATTGATGTAGAAGTCATTCCTCGACTTTCTCCCCATTTCAGGAAGATTTGCCACAGCTTACCGTATCTTTTGTTAGTGGTGGAGTTTCTAGATTTTAGGAGGGTTTGAATTACTTGGGAAGATAGACCCTGTGCCTCTAGGTTTTGCCACTCAGTCTCCATGCCGTAAGAGCCCATGGCCCTTTGTCTGGGTGGACTATTGGACCTTGTGTTAGTACTGAACCGTCCCCTGGTAACCTCCATGGGGCCTCGACTGTCAACTCCATTAGACGAGGAAACCATGGCCTTCTCGGCCATGCTGGAGCAATGCATACCACTTCCGCTCCTTCTTCCCTTATCTTCTCTTATCTTCAGGATAATCAGAGGAAGAGGAGGAAAGATGTAGGCTAAACCCTGGGGCCATGTCTGTGCCCTCGAGAAAAATTCCTTGCACTTCGAATTCCGGGAGGTTGCCATCAAGTCGATTGCCCCATCGGCTCTCGATTTTCTTGAAAATCCGGGGATGTAGCTCCCATTCGTGCTCCTGCAATGTCTGTCTGCTCAGGAAGTCCGCTTGCCTGTCTGCTCAGGAAGTCCGCTTGCCTAAGGTATTGCAAGCTTTTTTTTTTTTTTCTTATCTCAAAATGCCAGGGAAATAGATTTGGTGGGGATGTGGCCGGGATCATCAAGGTCTTTACTACCTGCCAAAAACCCAATCTGTCAAAGATAAAATGCAGCAGGCAACCCTGAGTCCCCTAAAAGAAGAAGAATAAAAAAAAAAAAAAACATTCCAGCTTACCCAAAAGGAAAAGCAGTCCTCCAAGCATGCTGTGCAAGGCCCCTGCTGTGATGTCACTTCCGCCCACTTCCCCCCCATCCCAGCTTGGCGCTTATACACTATAACAGCATCTCAATAGGCAAAAAATGAAATGTAAAATACCTTCTGCATCCCCAAACCTGCTTCCGAATAGGAGGACGTATGTGCTGCTAATGTTGAGCCGCCAGACGCTTTTTAGAGCAGTCCAGTCAAGCTGTGGATGCAGGAACAGCCGTGGCTAAGGATAGTAGCCTGAGGAAAACGGCTTGGGAAATAAAAACCTCCATCAGACGCCTATGGCCTGGAGGAAAAAATCCCATGTTAGGGATGCCTTTTGGGCAGGCCCACGCTACTCACCCTGCAAAATTCCTAAAATTCGAGCTCCAAAGGAGCGAGAGGGAATGAGAAGAACAAAAAAGATGCTGGGAGTAAGTGCTGGAGAGATACTTATACACCAGATAATTAAGTGGGAGGGTTCTTCTGACAGAGGGCAATGGGAGGGGCTATCCTGGGTAGTACTAAGGAGGAGAGGACCAGGGAAAAGTATTTTCTTTTACTCGGTTTTTCATTTAGGTAGGTTGGTTGTAATGGTCTATATTACCTTAGCAACCATGCTCAGGTTTGAACACGAGACAGAAACATCATTTGGAGAATGCTATGATAGTTAGCAGTTCAATATATGTTTCCGGGAGATATGATGGGTTTTTTTTTACTGTCGCAGGCACGGGTAAAGATTATGGAACAGGTACCAAAATAACATGAAGAGGCAGGGGCAGTATAATTGGTGCTGGAACAGATACAAAGGTGGAATTATGATTGGTGCTGGAACAGGTACCAAAGGGGGCATTATGATCGGAGCTGGAACAGATACCAAAGGGGGCATTATGATCGGTGCTGGAACAGGTACCAAAGGGGGCATTATTATCGGAGCTGGAATAGGTACCAAAGGGGGCATTATGATCAGAGCTGGAACAGGTACCAAAGGGGGCATTATGATTGGTGCTGGAACAGGTACCAAAGGGGGCATTATGATTGGTGCTGGAACAGGTACCAAAGGGGGCATAATATGATCGGTGCTGGAACAGGTACCAAAGGGGGCATTATGATTGGTGCTGGAACAGGTACCAAAGTGGGCATAATGATTGGTGCTGGAATAGGTACCAAAGGGGGCATTATGAATGGTGCTGGAACAGATACCAAAGGGGGCATTATGATCGGAGCTGGAACAGGTACCAAAGGGGGCATTATGATCAGAGCTGGAACAGGTACCAAAGGGGGCATTATGATTGGTGCTGGAACAGGTACCAAAGGGGGCATTATGATTGGTGCTGGAACAAGTACCAAAGGGGGCATAATATGATCGGTGCTGGAACAGGTACCAAAGGGGGCATTATGATTGGTGCTGGAACAGGTACCAAAGGGGGCATTATGATTGGTGCTGGAACAGGTACCAAAGGGGGCATAATATGATCGGTGCTGGAACAGGTACCAAAGGGTGCATTATGATTGGTGCTGGAACAGGTACCAAAGGGGGCATTATGATCGTGCTGGAACAGGTACCAAAGGGGGCATTATGATCGGTGCTGGAACAGGTACCAAAGGGGGCATTATGATTGGTGCTGGAACAGGTACCAAAGGGGGCATTATGATTGGTGCTGGAACAGGTACCAAAGGGGGCATAATATGATTGGTGCTGGAACAGGTACCAAAGGGTGCATTATGATTGGTGCTGGAACAGGTACCAAAGGGGGCATTATGATCGGTGCTGGAACAGGTACCAAAGGGGGCATTATGATTGGTGCTGGAACAGGTACCAAAGGGGGCATTATGATTGGTGCTGGAACAGGTACCATAGGGGGCATTATGATTGGTGCTGGAACAGGTACCAAAGGGGGCATTATGATTGGTGCTGGAACAGGTACCATAGGGGGCATAATATGATCGGTGCTGGAACAGGTACCAAAGGGGGCATTATGATTGGTGCTGGAACAGGTACCAAAGTGGGCATAATGATTGGTGCTGGAATAGGTACCAAAGGGGGCATTATGATTGGTGCTGGAACAGATACCAAAGGGGGCATTATGATTGGTGCTAGAACAGGTACCAAAGGGGGCATTATGATCAGAGCTGGAACAGGTACCAAAGGGGGCATTATGATCGGTGCTGCAACAGGTAGCAAAGGGGGCATTACGATTGGAACTGGAACAGGTATAACTGTCCAGAATACCTTGTGCACGCCCTGTTTGCATACCTCACTTACACCTCTATGCCCATGTATAGCTAATTACTGTAATATACATATTTTGATGTTAGCCTGTTGCTTATTTCTTAGGTTTATGGAACACTATCTTTCACAATTAATAATTGCTTTTTTCACTTAAATTTTAGTATAACGACCTTATAAAGAGAATGCGTACACATCTTGAAGTTAAAAAGGCTGGGGAATGTTTTCCTACTACATCTACAGAAAGTGCTGATGAAGAACAAGAAACTGGTGAAGAAGAGAGTAGTGAAGAAGAAGAAAATGCAACACCGCTATATCAAAATCTAACGGGAAACACAGATTGGTGTTCACCAATGAACACACAAAAGGAATCAACATGCTGTCACGTGGAACCAGCTATTGAGGCACTAATACCTCAGCAATTCTCTTGCATAATTTATTGGGATTGTGTCATTAATGATATTCTAAATAAAGAGTGGGCTGACTGGGCCTATAAAATGACAAATTATAAACAGAAAAAGAAGCCCAAACAAGCAGCATACATGTGGTATGTATTTTTCAATTAATTTTTATGATATTAGATATATATTACATATACTAATATTTTTCTTCCATTAAACAGGGGTATAAGAAGAGCTGCATATCACAGTTTCACCGCTTGGGTGTATGGGTGCCGGAAACCGTAAAGTGATTCCATCATACATTGTTACGGCCATTCAAGCAGCCTTTCCTGACCCAAAAGGAAAATATGTTGGTTTCCTCACTGCCGGGGATTTTTCTGCAGAGGATATGATTTATTACTAGTTTGTGGTTTCCATTTTTCTTGACCTTTGTAATGTCTAGTTACAATTTAATGTTGGCTGTACATATCTACAGTATTAATTTATACTATTGTATTTATTATATGTAACGATTTTATGTATTTATTGAAAAATTGTTTATCATATTCAAAACGTTTTCAATATAACAAAAAATGTTTATTCTCTTTTGTTGTATTTTTATTATTACAATAATGTATTATAAATCAATGTTAACAACATTTTAAATCTATATAAAACATAAATATCATTCAAACCACTGTGCATCTATGAAAATAATTAACAGTTTTTCTAAAGGAAGGTACAAAATTAAACTGTTATAGTAGAATTTTTCTAATGTAAAAAAAATCAAAATAACATATTCAGGGGCTTGGTCAATAACCTTTCCTTTTTTTTGTTTTTTTTTTTCTATTGAAGATGAGTCTTATCTTCCAAATCTAGAGTAACGCTGGGCTATTGTCACTGATTTCTCAGGCCGTATTTTTGTAGCAATGTTTTTTGGTAAGGCCTTGCTTCGAGACTCCCAACGGTGAACAGTAACGCCATTCAATATTTTTCCGGCATCAACAATTATGTGGCTTAGATGAGAATCCGAGACTTCTTCATAAATAGGTTTTGCAACCCATTCTTTTTTTTGTTTAGGGAAAACAATTTTGAATCTCTTTTCCCCAACAGGTAATGTTGATTTTTTTTGAACAACGAATAGTAGCCTGTTGGCGACTAACATTTTTGTGATGAGAGAGCACTGCCAACATGGTTCGAGCATGCATTGAGTCCATTTTAAATGCAATTCTTTTTGGCCGGTACTTTAATACCTTACTGTTGAAGTTCTCTAGGTCTCCCGTGTGGCAGAATTTCTCAATTTTAGAAATGTCTTTTATGAGCAATTTGTTGTTCAGAATACTGGCTAAAGTGCTGTAAGCAGGATGAGTAGTAGTTATCCATTTTTTATCTTTTTTTTGTGCTGCAGTCAATCTTTTGTGCTGGCATTTTTTTGTACGTTTTCAAATTTTTGAATGTGTGTTTATTTGCAATGTGATATAGCACTGATTTCCATTTATCTAACAAATTATCAAAATTCTGTTGTTTATGAACACCACCACAAGTGATTTGCTATGGGTCCAATCCATTCAGCTATATCTTTACATTTTCGTTTCTTGCTTGCAGCTGTACGTTTCTTTACCAGACTCTTACAGATGTGCCACACATCGAATTGATGATTAATGGTCTCACTTTAAGACAGCATGAAGTTTCTAATGCTCGGATGACGATCTGTTGCCAGTATTTTAATATTTACTTTGTTTTCCAGTTTCTCCAAAATGTTTTCAAATGCATTTCTTTCCATTTGTCCTGCATTTTCCCTGGTCCCACTTGCTCAATATCAAAATCGACAATTTTCTTAGCCATTATGTCCATCATAGAATGGTGCAGTATTTTGCACAGTGTCCCAGACTGTCAAATTGTCCTTCACCGGCCAATACAACAGCTTTATCTGTGATGTCTTTCAAAGATTCCTGTTCATTGATCCAAGACAACTCTATAGCAGGAAAAATGTATAGTTTTTGGTAGGTGTAGTAAGAAGTATGTGAAAAAAAGGAATGGCCATTAGCTGAAACATTTCTTTCACTTTGGTAAAAAAAGAAGCACTTAGTAAAATAGCACATGCCAGTGATACGTTGCCAATTGATATCTGACCTGCCATAGGTTGGGAATTCCATAAGAAAGATCTATGTCCAGAAAGACAGGTTAACTGTACCTCTACCATACTTTCATAAATGTTTTTCTCGATATCAATTATGGGAGCTTGACAGTGTAATTCACTGTGTTGAATGCTGACATTTGATCAGATAAAACAGCTGGTCAAGGGATTGTTCAAAAACAATAATACGTTGCTGATTTATTTCTTCAGTATGTTCTGTAAATGTTGATTCTTCCTCTGTAAAGGTAACACTTTCCTCTGGAACATAAAGGGAAGTTTCCGTTTCTTCTTCAATACTTGTGTCAAACACTTGTATACTGCTGATTGAGCTATCGAGATCTAAACCTAAATTTGGATCTTCCAGAACTGTAGAATCTCTGAGGTTCAGTTGATATATTTCCAGTAGTAAATACATGTTGTGTTACTTTTATAGGTGTAGAAAATTACAGGATAGGTATGATCCGCTTTTATTTTCCGAGGTTCAGCAGGCACAGAATCATCTCCTGTTTGTATTGCTATCTATGTCCAAAGTTGTCATTGAGTAATCAGAACCACATGACTGATCAATTCCAAAAAGTGTATCAGTGTTGTAGTGGTATTTTCATCAACCATAATTATGTTATCTGTCTGAGTTCCAATTGTTATAAGATTTCTTCCAACACGGACTAAGGTGTGAGAGGTAGACGGGACTTCATAGTCTACTCTTCTTCTCTTTTGGCTTTGGAAAGGTGCAGCTTCCATTGCAGTTATCAAAATTGTAGTTGGTTGATTTTCAAAAATGGTAGGTACAGCTGTAGGCTTCAGTACTTTTTTGGATCCTTGCATGATGAAAGAATCATCTGTGAAGTGCAATGAACACATTCTATAATGTTCAGTTTTAGATGCTTGTAAAATTTTATCCGCCTCTGCATCCAAATTATCTCCATACTGTGCAGTTTGTCTTAAAGGAGAAGGAAAGCCAAAAAATTACTTAAGCTGTAAGTGTTGCCTATAAATAGTAGATATAAGTACCAGCAAGCAATCTCTCATTAGATTTTCACTCAATCTTTTAGCTGCAATTGTTTTTTAAAAAAGTGTAAGCAAGTATGAAATAGCATACCTTTGTTTCTGTCCACAAATCCTTCTGAATAGGGCACACGCATGCGCATTCGTTTGCATCTGTGCCCTGCGCATGCGCACTAGAATAATTTTTCTTCTATGTGCGATTACGTCACAGGGTCACGAAGAGACGCATGCGCATTAACAACAGAGCGCAAGGCGGAAGTGACGCGCCTGTTTGAATATGGCCGCGCCAAACTGTTCCAAGCGCCGTAACTTCGGAGTGTTACTGCTCAGATGCAGCAGTGATATGCACGTTTTTACTATGGCGTTTCAGGAGGGGGCCTGGTGGGACACGCAATGAAGTAGGATTACATTTTTTACTTTCCTTCTCCTTTAACCAATTGGTTATTGCATAGATGTCTTTTGGAAAGTTATGAATTGTGACGTTCGGGAATTTATCCTTTTGCCCTGTGTAGTGATGACATCCCTGTACTATGCATTTAGGCATGTTTGTATGTTTGTCTGAAAGAAAGAAATTTTTCAGGTTTAGCGCCACTTACTTGAGACAAAAAAATTGTGTAAATACATATTTTTCAAAATTCAACAAAGACCTACGAATGGTCTATGGTATGATGTGTTCTAAAGTATAGATTGCAAAACCAACTAATTTATCCTTATCTACTGGCATGCATAAGTTCCCTGGTGAGGCCTCATCTGGAGTATGCAGTGCAGTTTTGGGCTCCAGTCCTTAAGAGGGATATAAATGAGCTGGAGAGAGTGCAGAGACGTGCAAATAAACTGGTTAGAGGGATGGGAGACTTAAATTATGAGGGTAGACTGTCATGGTTGGGGTTGTTTTCTCTGGAAAAAAGGTGCTTGCGAGGGGATATGATTACACTTTACAAGTACATTAGAGGACATTATACATTATAGACAAATAGCAGGGGACCTTTTTACCCATAAAGTGGATCACAGTACCAGAGGCCACCCCTTTAGACTAGAAGAAAGGAACTTTAATTTGAAGCAACGCAGGGGGTTCTTCACAGTCAGGATAGTAAGGTTGCTGTTTTTTCATTTGGAAGGGTTGAACTTGCCTGGCAAAATTTTTAGTTCGGGCACTGTCGAACAGATTTTTTAGAAATAAAGTGGCAGGCTATAGAATCTTAACAAACTGGTATATATTTTATGTAAATGTTGCCCTTTTACATCTCTTCCCTTGAACCAATGTTTAATTATGGTCTGTAAGATGCCTCCAACATCAACGAACCAGAAATACTGCAGCTGTAAGGGCTCTTACTGACGAACGTCTTTTGCTGCGCTGGTTCCCCTACAATCTGCCTTATTACGTTCAGCCACAGTGGAGTGCAGGAGTAAACAAACTAAATAATTGTCAATGGGTCTGTAATTACACAGACTCCTGTAAGCGACAAACGAAGGTGGGACACAGCATGTTGCATAACACTTGCATTCAGTGTTTAAGTGCGTCAGCCTGAGTACAGCACAATTTACAATAACTGAGTGCATTAACTCCTGCGCTCCCCTGAAATAGAGGTAGTAAGATCTCGGGTACAAATAAGTAGGGACTATGTGTATAATTTTATGGAAATAGGAGCATCCAGACATCACTAAGGGAAAAGGCTAAAACCTGGTCGTACCTTTCCATATTCAAGCTCAACTACTGCTGACATGAACCCTTGCCTGAAGGAATCCAGCCCATCTGAAGTGCTGTGAATATATCCTGCCTGTATGCTATGTGCTATGTAAATGTGCCCTTTAGTCCAATTTGGTGAGATGCTCTATATTTAATAAACAATCTTTTGGTTTAGCATTAAAGAATCACTGGCGCCCATCTTATTGCGCAAAAGCAACATGATTAAGTTGCACTTCACCCTTGAGGATGTGCAACCCTTGAGGATGTGGATATGATTGTTTTCTTTAAAATCTCTTAAACTATTTTTTTTTGGGGTGTAAATTATTATATCACCCATCAAATTATGTTTAATTTTGATAAGATAATACAATGTTTAAAAAAAATATATATTGTTACATGAAGGGGGGAAGGGACATGGCAATGCTCGAAAGCGATTCTAAAGGAGACACTGTTAATTAGATACACTTTTTTGTTTATTTTGTCCTTTGATGAATAAGATAATCCTATTTGTAAACAATTTGCAGACAAAATGTCTAGGTAGAATGTATTGTTCTCTGTTATTTTGGTATTGGCTGCTTTGATCAGAGAGTGCTAGGAGACTGATGTCTGCATTCTAACGTATAATTAATATGACAAAATTTAAATACTAGTATATACACTGTCAAATATGTAAAAATAAAAAATTAAATGAATAAATACAAAATGGATGCAAAACAAGTTGATTCTATATTATAGCTTTATTGAATTTTTCAGAAATATATTTAATTGATTTAAAATTATTATATTATAAATTAAAAAATCTAAATATTTAAATTTTTTTAAAAATAATCGATTAATATGATGAATGAATTGTGATGTTATTCAGTGAATAATTAATTTATTTATTAACTCGCACAAATTAATTCATGCCGAGCATTGGCTGTAAATATGTACCAGACGAACTTGTGGCTAAATACCATCACACATAACACAGTACTATTTAATTCAGTTCAGAATTATTCACTATTTGTACAGTGCACAAATATAGGAGAGTGCACAGATTCATCTAATTTAAGGTGGCCATACACGGGCCGGTAAAAGCTGCCAACAGACCGAGTCGGCAGCTTATTGGCCCGTGTATGGGGGCCCCCGACGGGCTTCCCCGATTGAGATCTGGCCGAAAGTCGGCCAGATCTCGATCGGATGGGATTAAAAATCCCGTCGGATCGCGGCCGTATCTGTTCATTGATGCGGTCCCGCGATCCGACCGCCCGTTTGCGAATGCTAGGATCTGATCGTTGGGCCCTAACTCTGATGAAGTGCCAATAGAGAGGGCACGAAACGCGTTAGTTCGCACCACTTACCCACTGCCTGTTATCACTCTTTGCAATTTGAATAAAGCCGCTTTTTCAAAGAATAAGTGTGGCGAGTCTTGATGTGGACGGGCCAGCGCTGAACAGCGATACACGGACTTTGTACTGCAGATGCCGGCTTGGAGTTGCCGGAGTATCGCGAGAGCTGCGGCCGAGACGCCACAGGGAAGGGTGAGCTCCGCTTTAAACTTTCACTACCCGTGTTTCTGTTTCCCACGATCGGATCTGCCCGATATTGCCCACCTCAAGGTGGGCATATCGGAGGGAGATATCCCATATCGGAGGGAGATCCGCTCGTTTGGCGACATCGCCAAACGAGCGGATCTATCTATGTATGGCCACCTTTAGAGAGCGATTTAAAACCTCTGTAGGTGTTTTCATTATAGGAAAATGTACCGTACCTCAAAAGTTGCCTCTATCTGTAGAAGTGCAATTGCAAGAAAATCGCCGTTCCTTTAACAGCTCAGCAGTAGCTGATCTTAAAAAAAAGGATCGTAACTAATAACAGGCAGTCCTGCAAGGCGTCACCATAGCAACCGTTTACACGCATTGGTATTGGTGCACGCATACAAGTGGGAGGGCACAAGGACAAGCTTCGTGCACAGTTTGCACGTCCTCAAGCTATGAAAGATCTCTCACATATGAACTTTATTGCGCATGCGCTGCCTTTGAACACTTGCAGTGCGCAGAATCCATTGCCTTTGTCTATGTGGAGATCGGATGAATCATGGGATTTTTCTACAAAGTACTGTACAGTTATTTTTGGAAGCAGCCTGCAGATATCACCAAAGGCTATACACACAGACGATTGGAAGGCAAGGCTGAATACACAAAAGGTATCCCTATATCTGAAACAGCATTTATGTATACACTTTCCTTATCCTTTAAAGAAAATGTCTCCATTGAATAAACTGAAAGGTGTTGGCCACCAATCAAATACAGTTGTTATGTGAGAACTTGTCAAAATAGAAAAAAAAATAAATAAAAACAACGAAAAAGATACATGGTGGTCTGGAACAAATCTAACAATGGTCTATATAATAAAATAACACGATTTAGAAAGCAAAGCTAAAATAGTACCATGATTTTAATCTATTTACAATTAAGACACATTGGATATAGAAATACGGAAATTGTTGGTTTTGGTATAGATATAATTTAGAAAACAAAAAGATTTACATGATTTTGTTACAATAAAGAAAAACATGCAGGGGGTTATTTATCAAAATCCGAACTTTTCAGATTAAAATAAAGTCCAACCAAGCTAAAATTCACAATTTAACCTTATTATTATTATTATTATTATTATTATTAAAAAAGCACGATTTAATCAGATTTGGGGGAAACTTGATAAAACTAATTATGATTTTTCAGAGGTTTTTCCTGAATCACTCAATTTTTTTCAGGTTTTTTTCCCCAAAAGGCACTTGTTTTTCGGATTTAGTATGAAATAGCCAGATTTTCAGGATAATTCCAAAGCAGACCACATAAATTTCCAAATAGGATCTATTTACAATTAAGAGACATTGGATATAGAAATACAGAAATTGTTGGTTTTGGTATAGATATAATTTAGAAAACAAAAAGATTTACATGATTTTGTTACAATAAAGAAAAATATGCAGGGGGTTATTTATCAAAATCCGAACTTTTCAAATTTTTAAAATAGAGTCCAACCAAGCTAAAATTCACAATTTAACCTTATTATTATTATTTTTATTATTAATAATAATAATAATAATAATAATTATTATACCTGTAAAACAATCTAGGGGCAAATTTACTTACCTCCGAAATTGTGCCAGCGAGGCCTTCACTGACATCGCAATACTACGCCAGGCGCAGGTTCGCCAGGACAACGTTAATTCACGAAAATCCAAAATTGCCTCCAGGGTTCCGAACGCTTGTGAAGTTGCACTAGCGATAATCTGATAAGCAGTTTGAAGTTACGCTAATTAGTATACAGCGTGAAGTTGAAGTACAATGGATGTATATGTTGCAGTAACTACATTACACTACACAAGCCCAGGGAACCTTAATAAAATAGATGTTATATTGCCCTACACATGTGCCCATGGTATAGCTTAGGTGCCATATGTTAGGAAATGTAGGGGGGAAGGAGGGAACCCAAAAAAATTTTTACGATCTATTAGGGATGTAGCGAACTGCCGTTTTGGTGTTCGCGAACGCCGTTCGCGAACACCGGCAAAAAAAACACCCGCAAAAAAACACCCGCAAAATCGTTCGATTCGAACGTTCGAAGGATTTTTCGCTCGATTCGAACATTCGAAGGATTTTCATCGTTCGATCGAAGGATTTTCATTCGAATCGAACGTTCGAGGGATTTTAATCGTTCGAACGAATGGAAATCGTTCGAACGAATGGAAATCGTTCGAACGAATGGAAATCGTTCGATTTTAGCGGTCGAATGGTCGCGAACTCAAATTGCGAACGTTCCCAAACGTTCGCGAACATTAGGCGGACGCGAACGGTCGAAGTTCACGCAAACAAGTTCGCAGGCGAACAGTTCGCTACATCCCTACGATCTATCACCCTGTAAAAAGTAAAAGAAGCCAGTGTTTTTTGACTTTTTTTTGAGGAAGTCCTATTTACTCTATTGCACTTCGCCTGGTCTGAGGTGCCGAAGGCAAATCTGGCGCAAGTGGTAACGTTCAGTAAAATCTGCATCTTGGTGAATTTGCGTATTTACGTCCATTCTGACTGGCGTTAGAGTGCGAAGTAGCGCTAAAGTCTATTTCCTTCGCTAGCAAATTTACGCCAGCGCAAGTCAGTAAATCGGCGAAGTTCCAAAATTGAAAGGTCAGCTTTCAACATCTGTGTAGATTAATCCAAGTACGAGCTGTATCTCTGGTCAGATAAATTAAATGAACCATTAAAATGTGCATGCTTAACTGCTTGGTACAGTGAGATGCATATGTTTGACTTGGTTTAATGTTTTCTTTCTGTAAGAATTCTAATAAACTAAGGGTTTGTTTCTGCTGCCTCATGTACTATATTTGTCAAGTCTAGTTACTTTCTATCCTACCAGTGATGTCACACCACATACTTGTTGCTTTCTAGTAAAAGGATTCACAGGTAGATGCTCTACAGGTAATCATCCTCTTTCTTTTTTTGTATGCTGCTACATTTATTTACTTTAAAATATCTGAAATCTATCTTATGCAAAGTTTTATAAACAACTAATTTATTTAAACCCTTTGATAATAATTAAAGGGGTTGTTCACCTTCAAATGCTTTTTTCAGTTCAGTTGGTTTCAGACAGTTCACCAGAAATAAAGACTTTTCCTGATTACTTTCTGTTTGCTGTTTGTAACTGTTTTTCTAATATTGAAGTGTAAAATTTCCTTTTTCACCTTCTAAATTATTTTGGGGGGGTGGCAAACTCTTTAACTGTTTCAATGGATACATTTAGTTGATACGTTCTTTATCTTTGTCCCTGCTGAGCAGAATCCCTGAGCTTCATTAAAGGCAGTTGTTAGAATTGATACAATAGTTTCTAATACCCCAGAGAGGCTGCTGAGAAATGTATCAACAGATGCTCCTGGAGCTGCCAGACTGAAACACTAGAGACACGAACATTAAACTTAGTTACATTTTGGGAAAACAATAAAAAATAAAAGATGGAAAGATATTGATGTATTTTATTGTGAACAATCTGAAAACAACAGAACTGAAAAACGTGTTTGGAAGGTGAGCAGTCCCTTAAAATTAAACAAAATTAAATAATTAAAATAATATTGGATTGCTAATTTAATATTGGAAGCTTTTCATTTTAGTTCAAGCAAGTTATGATCCAATTTCTAATTCAGAGAAGTGTAACAAGACTAATGCTCTGAACTTTATTTCATCCAAGGTGACAATGAGACATGACATTTGTACATTTTTAAAAAAAGAAAAATTAAAGGAAGATTCAAAAGAGCATGGCATTGCATTTGGCATACTTTCAGTCTAAGGCAGAAAATAACTATAATCATATAATTACTATATAATGTTCATTATGTATGCTTTTAAACCTGTTAATTACAGCAAAATAATATTTAAGATAATGTAGCAATTGGTGCATTTTACAGATAATCAAGGTACTTTTTTTTTTAACTGATTAGCATTTTTTAAAAATGGAAATTAAATTAATTTCATAATTAATTTTTCTGTTAATTTCCCTCTTTGCTGAAGAGATATAATTACTGGTAGAGCTATGTTTTCATATGTTTTTGTCAAATATAAATGTAGAGTAAACAATGTTCTCATTATTCATAAATAATTCACTCATCTCTGCTTTGCAGGTGTCTGACATTGTAAACATTTGTATTCTAAAGGTTTTTTTTTCTTGGTGTTGCTATAATATATGTACTTAACGGAATTATGTACAGAAAATCATTAATTAGTGATGGGTGAATTTCGGGTGTTTTGCTTCGCCGAAAAATTCACAAATTTCCTGTGAAAACGGCAACGGTGTCTCGTTTTTGACGCTGGCGTCCATTTTTTGAACAGCGGCGTCCTTTTTTTGGACACTGGCGCACATTCACCAGCGAAAATACATTTGCAATAGTTTCACAAATTTATTCGCCGGCTAGGAATCGCAGGAATTCATCGCAAATTCGCACCTCGTTAATAAATTTGCCCATCACTATTGTTAATATTTCTTCCTCTAATAAAACAATAATTCTCAGTCATTTTGCGTTGAGTCCGCTTTTATTTAACCTGTTCATCAATGATTGCAGGTAATTGAAGGCAAGGAAAGTATGGGGTTTTGGTGGCAAAATGCTGGAAAATAATCCCTCCAGGATACAGCATTTGTGGTGTTAAATGGTAGGCACTGATGTATGTCTTGGGGCTACTCTTGACCACCCCCCCTGGCTAAAGTGAGAGTGTCTTTCACTTTCTATCCAATTCCCCAATGTACAGGTTCTAAGGGGAAGAAGAATCAAGGCCATGATTGCTCCCAAATTAAACCAAAGATTGGAATATTGCAATAGTGCCTTGGAAATGTAAAACTACGTAGTTATTAAAGAGTTCTCCTACAAAATGTTTGAAAGTATTATACCGCCAAAAGAAAAAATAAGGGGTAAGTTTTCTCATGTTAAGTGGTATTAGTCCATATATGACATTTACTGTCCAGGAAAGACTAAGATGATTTAAGCCACAAAATAAACATTTTCTTAAATGAAAAAATATAACTGTAAGCAAATTTCTATTTTACATTAATTACATATTTTGATCGACTTTGTTATATCTCAATATTATTGTTCTCTAGCTGCTAATGTAATTTTACTTAAAATTTAAAGTTATTTACCTGCTTCTGCTACTTTATTTCAGCTGTATTTTGGTTTGCAACCCCCTCTCTTTTTTTACCTTCAGCCCCAACCTTCCAGGAGTTTAATACTCTAATAAATAAAAAATACAGATCTATCCATGCTAGTGTTTTTCTGTGAAAGCCTGACAATCGTGGAGCGGATTAATGATCATTCCGTTGAAATGTAAATTAATTTACTAGTGAGTACCATGCATAAAGCTTTAAAACTGATAAATGCATCTTACCCTGCTGTGTTTTCCACAGGACTTAAGTGGATTTATTTTCCTTTGTAAACAATCCAAACACAGTATGTTATCTTTATCATTTACCGTTAAACAAAATAACTATAATATGTAATTTATAGTTTGCTACTTAAAGTGACTCCTACATCTAAATCATTGTTTTGCATTTACCTATCTATGATGATAAAGGAAGGATAAAACAAAACCACTGTGTCCTTCACTGGAAAGACACACAAAAAAATAGTTTTCCAGTTTGCTGCCCAGTTTTCCAACTTAGACAAATCACTCTGCAAAGTGGCAGCATCGTGCATGGAAACGATAGTTCTGCACAATAGTCATCTGCAAAAATAGAAACAGTACTTTAAATCAGGGGCGCTCCGCAAATGAGGCGAGTTGAGACACTAGCCTCAGGCAGCAGCGCCCACCTGGTTGACAGGGGCGGCAAAAATGCAGCTCCTGGTAACTTTAAGAGCTGAATTTCCGGTTTTCAACTCGGAAATTCGGCTCATCTAGTGCAGAGAGCGCAATTGCGACGTGGGGAAAGGAGCGGCAAAATGAAGGCCATCTTGGGGGTGGTAAAATGTGCAGGATCGCCCTGCTTTCAATGCCCACCTCCAGCTCATTAATAAACAAGTTAAAAAGCAAGGGACCTAGTACAGGTCCCTGCGGTACTCCACTAACAACACTGGTCCCATTAGAAAATGTTCCATTTACCACCACTCTTTGTAGTCTAATCTTTTAGCGAGTTCTCTATCCAGGTACACCCACCCATTCCTGATTAATTTCTTTACTATTTACATATTTTAGAAATAATTTTGGATTCTTAATTTTGCATTATTACTGCTTGCTGCAGTGCCCGTTTCCATATGAATTTTTGCTTGTCTGATAAATCCCAAGCTATTGTTCCCAGAGAACACTTCTATCTTATGTGTCTTCCATAAGAGCCTCTGCTGAGCCTCACTCAATCTGGATTGCCAATTAGCAGAGTAAATTACCATTTGGATGTATTATATATATTCAGTGTAAAATAAATCCCTGATTTAAAGGTATAATAAGATAATCAAAATTGTAGTTCCACATACCTATTGTGACTACTTATTGTAAAACTAGATCATAACGCTCTAACTGTGAATGGTATTACAATATTGTAACCGTGGTAGAGTATACACTATCTTTAGTCATGATAGGGGTAGGGCTTATCTTTACCAATAAATGGAGATCTAAATAAAAAATTGATGGAACAAGAGGTTTAGGTGCTTATATGCACCCTAAAATTATGGAAGACAGGGAGATTACAGGTGATTTGTCGTCTGGACCTTCTAGCTCAGTGGGAGGAGAACATGCAAGTTTTTTTTATTTAAGAAAATATTTTGATTTTCCCCCTTAAAAGTCTGACCAGAAAAAAATCGAACTTTAATAAATAACCCCCTAGGCTTGGAATATGCCAGGAAACAGTGTCAGACTGGGGTACCTGGGGCCCACCAGAGAACCTGATCAGAAGGGCCCCTCCATATACTCACGAAAGCCCACAAGGGAAAAAAAAGGAATTGCATACCAAAGTGAACATTTTTATTTACAGTATATACTATTAAACAATATTAAGTTGCCATAAATATTAAATAACCTTATTTCCAAAAAAGAACAAAGTTGATTTATAAGAAATATAATTAAAGCACTGCACATGCAGTATAAATGTGTATAAATCTTAGTCACCTTGAGCACACAATCACACAGAACAGAGCAACCAATCTCAAATGAATAATTTTTGCAAGAGGGAAGATGATTTTGCAAAGTTATCAATTATATCATCATGAATTAAATTATTTGCAATGTCCCTCTCAATGTTAAGCAGCAAAAATGATTCTATCAATTCCTGTCCAATCATAGATCTTAAATAGTTTTTTTCTATTTTCAGATTAAAGAACACTCTTTCACATGACACCTGAGTGCAAGCCAAAGTTAGTAGTGTTTTATACACAACAAAGAGGTTGGTGTACGCAGAAGAGTGTAAGTTGTGGTCATAGAGAAGCCTGTAGCAACAGGTCAGACAGTTTTCACACACACACACTCTCTTTTTTAAGTCACTGGCTATTTCCTCCTCCTCCATCACTTTCCCCTATAGTGACAGTGGCTGTTTGAGGAAGACTGGGTTTTTTTAGCAGTGGGTAGTTGTCTTTAAAGGTCAAAACCTCAGATTTTAACTGAACAGTATCCACACCAGCCAAATCAGCAACTGTATGTAAGGTTTCTCCTGGAATGTCCTCTTCCCTGATGTTGCTAAACTGCCTAGGGTCTAGAAATCCAAAATCTTTTATGAGCTTTTCATTTTTAGAGAATTTTTGGTCAATGCTGTTTACAGCCTGATCTATGACTGCATAATATGTCTGGACCTCAAATCCTTTCAGAGGATCCACAAGAGGCTCATCTGCAGCCAACTCCCCAGACATCCTTTTTTTCCTTGCTATTCTTTTATGTGGGAGACTCTTCTCTAGCTCAGCACTGACAGACATCTCATCAAGGGAATGGTCTATCTTTTCAATAAAAGCATTTGCCAGACTCGGAAATGATGGTCTCGGTTTCTGAAATTGGCTTTTAGCCATTTCAACCATTCTCCAAGCTTGCAGGATGTCCAGCCCGCTAGTCTGAAGGCAATCTGATACAGGTGTGGCTATTTCAAAAATTTGTATGAAGAGAAAAGAAATAAGCAATGTTTCATATCTTGTCCAACCATGAATTAGATATTTTGCCTCACTGACCACTTTGCTGTCAACCTGGGTGGACAAAGAAATGTGCTCAAGACAGTAAATCAGTGTACTGTACAACTCTTTTGACTGATCAGTGCAGGACCCAAAAATAGTACGGATCGCTCTCAGCTTACACCGCCATCGGGTGGCACCAATTTTTTTTAGTCTGGAAAGTATATCCTGCCCTTGACGCAGGGAAGAAACTTATTCTGTCCACACAGACATCCTCTTGTACGACTCAGAGAAAAAACAAACAGTCTTCTCTAAAAGGCCAAACAGTGATTTTACAGGGATTACACACTGGGTTATATCCACAATTACCAGATTCAGTATATGAGCATAACACCATGTATAAACAGAACTGCAGCTCACATTTCTTATATGGGCCTGAACGCCATTGTAACACCCACTCATGTTTGCATCACCATCAAAAGAGCAACCAATGATGTTACTGACACTCAAAGATACCTTTTCCAGCTGACCTTTGAGAGATAAGTAAAGTGCTTCTCCTGTTGTGCTCTTATCATTTATGAAAGCAATAAGTCTGTCATGTACATCTCTCTCTCTCACATATCTCAGAATGAAGCTGCATTGTTCCATTACACCAACATCCTGGGTGCTGTCCATTCCCACACTAAATTTCACTGCATCTTTAACTTCCTTGTTACTTATTTGCTTTACCATCAGTCCCATTACAATTATCAAGTTATTTATTGTAGTTTTACATAGGAAAGTAACTAGGCCTCCTCTCCCTTTGCTCTCAGGGTGGCGCTTTTTCCTTTCCTCGCTCATTGCCACTACCTCTTTGACATGATTTTGTAGAACACTGTCATATTTACTAAGAAGTAAAACCAACTCAAGGAAGTTACCAATGTTCAATTCACTATTTAGTAAGGCATGTGCAGCTTCATCCTTTCCTCTGTAAGCCAGGCCAAGTTTTGCAATATGCTGAATAATGTCAATCAACCTCATTATGACTAAATTGTGCCTTATTTTTTTCCTTTTGTTTGTTAACTAAATTTACATTGATTAGTGTTTCAATGTCACTTTTCCTTTCTGCTGTCAAATAAGATGTTACTGATGCCTGATGTAGGACAGATTCCTCATGTTCCTTGACTCTTTCATTGACATGCAGTTTATTAACAGGCCATCCACCAATAAATATACTTCTCCTGTTAGTACAGAAAGCCATGCAGGTTGAGCAGTAAAGTTTTTGGTCATCAACACAAAAAGAAAGCCATTTTCTCTGAATTGCACTTCCACCAGGCACTGGTCGGAAATATACTTTGTGTGCTTGGAAAGGAAGTGTGTGAGTAGCATCTGAAAGTGGCTGAACTGGGTGTGCTTCCATAAAATGTAATTTAACAGAAAGATTGCAGGTTTGGTCTGGTGCCTTAAATGGATTACACTGAGCATATGTGGAATTAACAGGGGAGAGCACATTAGGCTCAGCCGAACTTTCTGAATCTGAGTCTTTATCCGATTCTACAGGGATGGTAGAGGAGTCTTTCTGTTCACCTTCCTGTTCTCTTATAAGCCAAGCTGGCCCTTCGCATTCCTCCTCAACCCTAGTTGATGATGATGCAGCCATTGCTATTGGTAGAGAGGCATCTTCATGGGTTAAGGCCTCAAGCTCTGCAGAGCTCTGTCATGGCTGGCCTTTTGGTTGTCATAGCTTTTGCTGCCTTGGTGCAGTCCCTGCATCCACTAGCCCTTTTCTGGAAGCCTGTAACCTTTTCTCTGAACCTGTTTTATATTTATTTTTAGGGATGACTTCCTTGCTTTTATCTTTTGAATCAGTAGCTCTTTTAGAAGACATTGTAGATCTCCTGTCAATAAAGAGTGCATTCTGTGTATTAGTATCCCTAACCCTAAATAAACCTAAACTTGTAAGTTTGTGCAACATGCACACACTGAAAAACTGTGATATAAGCAAGAGAACATTGAGCTTCAAATGGACACACCATGCACAAAAAAACACACCATCATGCTGCGGCATCATGCTTAAAAACATGCCAAAAAGAAGTTATCATAGCATGCAATTTGCTTCATAACAACAAATAACAAGCCATAACAGATATTGTCTTTCTTTCCCTGATAACGTCAGGGTACAATCTGCCTGCCTATCATCGAATAACTTTTTTCACACCAACCAGTCTTACTTACACCAAGCAACAAAATGATTTCAGAATTCTGCAACAAGAACATGTTATATTTAAAAACACAGAACTGTAATTTTATCATCAAGCAAAATTGGTGGCAAGCATGCATTTGCCCAAATAAATGTATATTTAATATATAGTTTTGGAACAGATAGCATAAATACATAAACATACAACTAACTATAGATTACAGTAGCCTTGGATATTATTATTGTCCAAGAAACCATCCAAGCCCCTCTTAGAGGCATTAACACAATCAGCACAAAATAATATCTTCCGACATTCCCCGACCTCACTGTCCTCATTGTGAAGAACCATATGCACTGTTGCAGGTTAAAATTCTGATGGTCAGCTTAGTATTTAGTAATGACTAACTTGCTTGACTGATGGGAATGTGATAGGGCCTACTGATAGTAAGCTCCACTGGGGCAGGGACTTGTGGGAATGTGATCGGGACCTTAGATTGTAAGCTCCAATGGGGCAGGGCGTGATGAGAATGTGATAGGGCCTTCTGATAGTAAGCTCCACTGGGGCAGGGACTTGTGGGAATGTGATAGGGACCTTAGATTGTAAGCTCCAATGGGGCAGGTACTAGTAGGAATGTGATAGGGACCTTACACTGTAAGCTGACTGATGCAGGAACTGATGTGAATAAGATAGGGACTTTAGATTGTAAGCTCAATGGGCAGGGACTGATCAAAATGTGATAATACCTGGTATGCAAAACATAACTGAAGCTTGAAAGGCAGTCCATGTGTAAATAAAGTAGGAAAACTATATAATACACACATTTTATAAACACCAGTACTCCATCAGATTTATGAATTGCATTCCATTTAATCAACTGGTAATTCATTAATTGATTAAAACTTATACTTATACTGCATTAATCAAGTAAAAAAAAATCATCTATTTTATCATTTTTATTTCATTTATTTTATCATTTTTATTGTAACCATTCCCATCCCAGTCAAATAATTCATATCTCAGGTTCAACCTGAGAGAGACAGATTAATGAACTACTGGCAAAGACTGGTGATGGTCAGATTAAAAAAAAAAAAAAAAAAGTCAATGTGGGTTATGAGTCTAATTAAGGCCAACATAGTCCATAGTACATACACCTCCCCCAACCAAGCCCCCAGGGTGGTTAAGGGCAGGCCGACATAGTCCATGTCCCCCAGCCACCAACCCCCCTTAAATCATTTGCTCGCCAGCACTGCCACTGTAAATTCTCCAAATAAAACTGGGCTGGCAGAGCACAAGAGGCAGGGAGAAGAGGACCAGCTGGACACCAGCAGCAGCACAACTTGATGCAGCCAGGATCAACCAAAATGAGCATCAGCACAGCAACAGCCAGCAGCAGTACCGCTCGCTCCCTCTATGACACTGGACAGACACGGTCACGCCTGTCTCCTCCACGTGACTGAAGGACGTTCCGTGATGTCATCATCAGGCACCGTCTGTCGCACAGCAACAGGCAGCACAGCAAATTTACTATGGATGTGCACGCATGTACCAGGCACGCCGCACAGCACAACAAGCGGATTTCGGTAAAGGTAATTTAAAAAAATTAGAGCGTGGTCGTAGGGGCCCACAAGGACTGGGGCCCACCGGGATATTTGCCAGTATCCCGGTAGGTCAGTCCGACACTACCAGGAAAGCATTACCTGCCTGAATGCATAATATTGATAGTATAGTATAGGGGGATAATGAGCAAAGCTAATTATCATGCTTTGGGCTTGGGTCCCTGGTTTCATTAGACTAATGTTATTCAGTGCTTTCTACTTCTGTGGAAATAGTTTGGAAAATTTTGTTTCCTCTTGCAGCACAATCACTTCCACATGCACAAAGCAAGGCCTATACAGAATGGGTTTACAAAAAATCCTACCAGCAATGCGCCAACAATTAACAGAGAAACTTCCAGGAAGATTTGAGGCTATTATAGCAATAAAAGGGTCTGTTACATATAAAAACATATAAAAACACTGCCGATTTACTAACATTTTTTTTTCACAAATTTTATTTTTTTCTCTAACATTTTTATCACAAAAACAGTACTGTAATACAAAACTTTGCCAAGTAAATGCTGTTGAAGTCCCATAGAAGTCAATGGGAGCTGCACTGGTTCTATTGGTGGTTTTTGGATTTTTTTTTTTCTTTTAGAGTAAACATACAGTATTATCTTTTTCAGTTAGAAGTTTTGTTACATTTACTGCACAAACTATACAATTCACAAACGTTCTTCCATTGTTAGAAGTGGTCGCTAAACAGTTTCTGGGTTCGCAAAAGCTATACTGTATTATATTCTCGCAAAGCAAAATTTGTTCACGCAAAGGCATAACCTGATTTGCCTCTTCTGTTACCGACTTTTATTACATTCCTCAAAAGAGTTTAATTGTGATTTTGAAAGCCTCTGAGACCACAAAAATGTAACCTTTAAAATATGTCTCTTAGTTTGGGGATCACATTTGTTTACTTTTTGGACAGATAGTTGCCCAGATATTTTGTATACATTAAATTTCAATTTTGGGATATTTCCACTTTACCAAATTCCCCCAGGTCAGATGTTCAATGGAGAAATGTACCAAGAAGTTGAGAAACTCCTGTAGAACATTCAAACTTTCTAAATTTATTTATATAAAGCAGAAAGTGACTTTTTATTTTTATAAATTAATTGAACATACAGTTCTGTAATTGGCCTGGAATTAACCTTGTTGGCTTTGGGAGACTACCACATGTCATGATATATTAATGAGGATAGTACTGTACATATTTATCTATCTAAGTGAATTTGCAGGAGTTAGTCAATAAGTTAGCATGGGTGCCCTTTCTGTTATTTAAGAATTTGTCATGCAACTATGGATCAGCTATGAACAAGGTTGCACCTGATGTGAATGTTTTATGCTTGAATATCATACATTGCACAAAGAGTAGGAGAAATGGTGTTCATGGAATTGGCTCACACTGCCCACTAACACAAAAATGTTACCAGCTGAGTGTTGCTATATGTTACTAAAGCTAAATAAAAGTTGTTCTCTTGATGTATTACACCCATATGTTCTCAATAGGTCATTTAGTATTGATCTCTATGCTGATTGCACTAGAGAAGCACCAATTCGAGTCAAACTGAAATAAATATAATTTTAGTAAGGCATGTAAAGCATCTAAAGTGTGTTAAGCTTTAAAAATGCATGATGTATATATACTTTAAGTCCTATAAGACAAGATGGAAAAATCCTAAATGCCAGTGTAAATGAAAAATGTTGCTCAGGTAAGTGAGTTTCAATAATTGGGATTTTTAACAGCTTGAAATTGCCTGTGAAAAATGTAATTTAAAAAGATATATTTCTAAAAATGTGTTGCAGTTAAGTAGAAAGGCAGGTTTTCTCTATATACTGTGATATGAAACGGAGTATCAAGGCAAGAAAGCACGTTTAACAATAACAACAAGAACTGATACAACTGCCTGTCTTTAATAGTATTGTTATAATACACAAGAGCCACAATATGTGTATCCTTATAAATGGTGCTTAGTGATGTCATCAGTTAGAATAGGGGACACATTTGTGTGTAGAGGATACATAATTCCATACATAATATTGTTACCTGCTAATACTGTTAATGCTTTGCTACCCAGTGAAACTAAAAGAAAAACAGTGGATATGTTGCAGATTTGATGCTTGTTATTACACGTTTTCTGCATATTTCAGAAAACACAACTTTATGAAGATCCCTTTCTTAGAAAAATACTATCACTTAATAAAGAAAAATTTTTTACCTGTTAAGTTTATCCCAGTTTGTCAGTGTCTACATGGAAATATTCTGTTACTGATCATTATGGACACAGTATGAAAAAAGTAAAGGTGGCGATGTCGCCAAACGAGCGGATTTCCCCCCAATATCGGGCTGATCCGATTGTGGGCCCTAGGGCCCAATGATCGGATCCAAACGAATGGTAACGGGCGATCGGATCACGGGACCACATCAACTGATGCTTCTGCCTTTAACAGCCGCCTTTCACCTCAGGAGGAGCCCTCGGCTCATTGGATGCTGCTAGGTCTTCTAAAGAGAGGAGCTAAGCGAGGGTTCTGGATTAGCAGAGGGGCACGATCGTTAAGCAAAGTATTTGGGCAGAAGGTCACAGTTCAAGGGATAGACAAAAGCATAGTCAAACAGCCCGGGTCGGTGCGGGCAGAATTCAAGTGGAGTTAGACAGGCATGGGTCAAAACCGGAAGATCAATCAGAGTGGTCAGACAGGCATGGGCCAGATAATGGAGTGTAGAATAGTTGGATAACAGGCCATGGTCAGGATCACAGAAGGCAGGGGTCAAAACAGGAATCAGAAGACAGAATATATCAGGAATGCACCCAGGAGCTCACTAAGTGGAACCAACAACGGGCAATGATCACAGCGCCAAAGACCCTTTAAATACTATTGGAATTTCGCACCATTGCGCGCTGACTTAAAAACGCCATCATCAATGTGCACATAAAGTCCGGAAGAGCATGCCGTGCGAGCCCTAAGTCAGAATATTGCGGCCAGCTAACGAGGAAGCACCACGGCACCGCGTACCCGCCGGCCCACAGGACCACCAGGATGAGTACCCCTTCCAAGTAGGCAGTGAAGACTAGGGATGGCGCAAACTGTTCGCCGGCGAACTTGTTCGCGCGAACATCGGGTGTTCGTGCTCGCCGGAAGTTCACGAACGTCGCGCGACGTTCGCCATTTTGGGTTCGCCATTGTTGGCGCTTTTTTTTGCCCTCTCACCCCAGACCAGCAGGTACATGGCAGCCAATCAGGAAGCTCTCCCCTGGACCACTCCCCTTCCCTATAAAAACCGAAGCCCTGCAGCGTTTTTTCACTCTGCCTGTGTGTGCTGAAGAGATAGTGTAGGGAGAGAGCTGCTGCCTGTTAGTGATTTCAGGGACAGTTGAAAGTTTGCTGGCTAGTAATCGTTTTGATACTGCTCTGTTATTGGAGGGACAGAAGTCTGCAGGGGTTTGAGGGACATTTAAGCTTAGGTAGCTTTGCTGGCTAGTAATCTACCTTCTACTGCAGTGCTCTGTATGTAGCTGCAGTGGGCAGCTGTCCTGCTTCTGATCTCATCTGCTGACTGCTGCAATAACAGTAGTCCTTGTAAGGACTGCTTTTATTTATTTTTTTGTTGTTTTACTACTACTACTACTACTACTACTATAAGAGCCCAGTGCTATTAGTCTAGCAGTGTTGGGGAGTGGGACTGGTGTGCTAATCTGCTGCTCCTAGTAGTTCAGCAGCACCAACTTTAATTTTTTTTTTTTTAATATTCATTTTTTTTTTATTTTACTTTTTTTTATTTTACTACCGCTGTAGTAGTGTATAAGTTGACCTTTTAGGCATTATTTGCCCTGTAGGCATTTTTTGCCCAGTGTGTTATTCAACCAACTGCCATCTAGCTGTGTGACCTTGTTCACATTCTGTCTAAATATCCATAATATTACCGTCTCCAGAAAAAACACCGGAGTGACTTTTTTCAAGCAGCCATAATATATTTTACGTAATCCGTATCCATCGCTGTATTAGTGTATAAGTTGACCTTTTAGGCATTATTTGCCCTGTAGGCATTTTTTGCCCAGTGTGTTATTCAACCAACTGCCATCTAGCTGTGTGACCTTGTTCACATTCTGTCTAAATATCCATAATATTACCGTCTCCAGAAAAAACACCGGAGTGACTTTTTTCAAGCAGCCATAACATATTTTACGTAATCTGTATCCATCGCTGTAGTAGTGTATAAGTTGACCTTTTAGGCATTATTTGCCCTGTAGGCATTTTTTGCCCAGTGTGTTATTCAACCAACTGCCATCTAGCTGTGTGACCTTGTTCACATTCTGTCTAAATATCCATAATATTACCGTCTCCAGAAAAAACACCGGAGTGACTTTTTTCAAGCAGCCATAATATATTTTACGTAATCCGTATCCATCGCTGTAGTAGTGTATAAGTTGACCTTTTAGGCATTATTTGCCCTGTAGGCATTTTTTGCCCAGTGTGTTATTCAACCAACTGCCATCTAGCTGTGTGACCTTGTTCACATTCTGTCTAAATATCCATAATATTACCGTCTCCAGAAAAAACACCGGAGTGACTTTTTTCAAGCAGCCATAACATATTTTACGTAATCTGTATCCATCGCTGTAGTAGTGTATAAGTTGACCTTTTAGGCATTATTTGCCCTGTAGGCATTTTTTGCCCAGTGTGTTATTCAACCAACTGCCATCTAGCTGTGTGACCTTGTTCACATTCTGTCTAAATATCCATAATATTACCGTCTCCAGAAAAAACACCGGAGTGACTTTTTTCAAGCAGCCATAACATATTTTACGTAATCTATATCCATCGCTGTAGTAGTGTATAAGTTGACCTTTTAGGCATTATTTGCCCTGTAGGCATTTTTTGCCCAGTGTGTTATTCAACCAACTGCCATCTAGCTGTGTGACCTTGTTCACATTCTGTCTAAATATCCATAATATTACCGTCTCCAGAAAAAACACCGGAGTGACTTTTTTCAAGCAGCCATAATAAATTTTACGAGATCCGTATCCACCGCTGTAGTAGTGTATACGTTGATCTTGTGGGCAGTATTTGCACAGTGTTTTCTTCAAACCGCCATCTAGCTGTGTGAGCTTGTTCACATTTTGTCTAAATATTGATAATATTATCGTCTCTAGAAAAACCACTTGAGTTACTTTTTTTCAAGCAGCATTCATATATTTTACGTAATCCGTATCCACCGCTGTGTATACGTTGACCTTGTAGGCATTATTTGCACAGTGTTTTCTTCAAACCGCCATCTAGCTGTGTGAGCTTGTTCACATTTTGTCTAAATATTGATAATATTATCGTCTCTAGAAAAACCACTTGAGTTACTTTTTTTCAAGCAGCATTCATATATTTTACGTAATCCGTATCCACCGCTGTGTATACGTTGACCTTGTAGGCATTATTTGCACAGTGTTTTCTTCAAACCGCCATCTAGCTGTGTGAGCTTGTTCACATTTTGTCTAAATATTGATAATATTATCGTCTCTAGAAAAACCACTTGAGTTACTTTTTTTCAAGCAGCTTTCATATATTTTACGTAATCCGTATCCACCGCTGTGTATACGTTGACCTTGTAGGCATTATTTGCACAGTGTTTTCTTCAAACCGCCATCTAGCTGTGTGAGCTTGTTCACATTTTGTCTAAATATTGATAATATTATCGTCTCTAGAAAAACCACTTGAGTTACTTTTTTTCAAGCAGCATTCATATATTTTACGTAATCCGTATCCACCGCTGTGTATACGTTGACCTTGTAGGCATTATTTGCACAGTGTTTTCTTCAAACCGCCATCTAGCTGTGTGAGCTTGTTCACATTTTGTCTAAATATTGATAATATTATCGTCTCTAGAAAAACCACTTGAGTTACTTTTTTTCAAGCAGCATTCATATATTTTACGTAATCCGTATCCACCGCTGTGTATACGTTGACCTTGTAGGCATTATTTGCACAGTGTTTTCTTCAAACCGCCATCTAGCTGTGTGAGCTTGTTCACATTTTGTCTAAATATTGATAATATTATCGTCTCTAGAAAAACCACTTGAGTTACTTTTTTTCAAGCAGCATTCATATATTTTACGTAATCCGTATCCACCGCTGTGTATACGTTGACCTTGTAGGCATTATTTGCACACTGTTTTCTTCAAACTGCCATCTAGCTGTGTGTATTATCGTTTCCAGAAAAACCAACTGAGTTTTTGTTGTTGTTGTTTTTTTAAAAATAATGCCAGGCAAAGGCAGGCCGCCACGCAGAGGCCGTGCTAGGGGCCGTGCTGCTATGCAATCCTGTGGCCCTAGCAAATTGCCCAGTTTTAAAAAGCCAATGACCCTGAACTCCCAAAATGCTGAAGAGGTAGTTGACTGGCTTACACAGCACACCCCATCCTCTACCGTTTCTAACTTTACCACAACATCCTCCTCATCCTCCACTGCTATGGCCACCCCACGTAACACTTCCTCCACCACCGGTGCCCCTTCTTCACTGGAGTCAGAGGAGTTATTTTCCCATGAGTTTCTTGAACTGAGTAATGCGCAACCATTATTGCCAGAAGAAGATGAAGGAGATGAGGACTTTACACCAGATTTAATTCTGGCAGAGAACACGACAGAGATGGACATAATGATGAGTGATGAGGAGGAGGTCCCCGCTGCTGCTTCCTTCTGTGATGTGTCAGAAGAAATTGATGCATCTGAGGAGAATGATGATGAGGAGATTGATGTTTTGTGGGTGCCTAGTAGAAGAGAGCAAGAGGAGGGTAGTTCAGATGGAGAGACGGAGAGTCAGAGAGGCAGTAGGAGAATAAGACTTAGAAGAAGCAGGGAGGACAGCCCGCAGGGATCAGTAGGGCAACAACATGTATCGGCACCTGTGTTCAGCCGGCCAATGCACCCGCCATTGCCGCCAACTTCTACTGTTACCGCCAGATCGCACACTTCCAAAAAGTCAGCAGTGTGGGATTTTTTTAATGTGTGTGCCTCTGACAAAAGCATTGTAATTTGCAATGAGTGCAGTCAGAAACTGAGCCTTGGTAAGCCCAACAGCCACATAGGTACAACTTCTATGCGAAGGCACATGAGCGGCAAGCACAAAGCACTTTGGGAGCAACACCTCAAAGGCAACAGGCAAACTAAAAGCCACACTCCTTCTGGTCCAGCATCTTACTGCTCTACCTCTGCTCTCCTTGACCCGTCTGAACCACCCTCCACTCCGCCTTCCACCTTGACCACCTGTTCCCATTCCCAGTCATCTGCCACCAGCCAAGTTTCTGTGAAGGCCATGTTTGAGCGTAAGAAGCCAATGTCTGACTGTCACCCCCTTGCCCGGCGTCTGACAGCTGGCTTGTCTGCACTCTTAGCCCGCCAGCTTTTACCATACCAGCTGGTGGACTCTGAGGCCTTCCGCAAATTTGTAGCAATTGGGACACCGCAGTGGAAGGTACCCAGCCGCAATTTTTTTTCTAAAAAGGGAATACCACACCTGTACCAACATGTGCAGAGCCAAGTTACCGCATCTCTGTCACTTAGTGTTGGGCCAAAGGTCCATATGACTACTGACGCATGGTCCTCCAAGCATGGTCAGGGCAGGTATGTCACCTACACTGCCCACTGGGTGAACTTGGTAATGGCTGGGAAGCAGGGAATGGGTAGCTCAACAACAACAACAGTGGAGTTGGTGTCACCGCCACGGATTGCACGCGGTTCTGCCACCACCTCTACTCCTCCATCGCTCTCTACCTCGTCTTCTTCCTCTTCTTCTTCTTACTCTGCTGCTGGGTCCTCCTTCTCCTCCTCCACACCTGTGCACCCCCAGCTCCCCCTAGGCTATTCGACGTGCCAGGTACGCCGTTGTCACGCTGTCTTGGGGATGACGTGCCTGGAAAGCAAAAACCATACCGGATCTGTACTCCTGTCATCTCTGCAGTCACAGGCCGATCGGTGGCTGACCCCACACCAACTGCAGATCGGAAAAGTGGTGTGTGACAATGGAAGCAATCTGTTGGCAGCGTTGAGACTGGGCAATTTAACACATGTGCCCTGCATGGCACATGTGTTAAATTTAATAGTCCAACGTTTTGTCTCCAAGTACCCAGGATTCCAGGACGTTCTCACCCAGTCCAGAAAGGTGTCGGCCCATTTCAGACGTTCCTACACAGCCATGGCACACCTTGCTGACATTCAGCAGCGCTACAACATGCCAGTCAGGCGTTTGATTTCTGACAGCCAGACTCGCTGGAATTCAACGCTCCTTATGTTGGAACGTCTGCTGCAACAACAAAGGGCCGTCAACGAGTACCTTTTTGAACTGGGTGGTAGGACTGGATCTGCAGAGCTGGGGATTTTTTTCCCCCGTTACTGGGTGCTTATGCGCGATGCCTGCAGGCTCATGCGACCTTTTGAAGAGGTGACAAATATGGTCAGTCGCACCGAAGGCATCATCAGCGACCTAATACCCTTCGCTTTCTTCCTGGAGCGTGCCGTGCGACGAGTGACAGATGAGGCTGTAGACCAGCGTGACGAGGAGCTGGAAGCGCACGATTTATGGTCGGAATCACCAGAACGAACCCAGGCACCTGCTGCAACGCAGGGAGAGGTGCCAGAAGTGGAGTCAGAGGAGGAAGGTGGCTTTGTGGAGGAGGAGGAGGAGGACCAACAGGAGCAGGCTTCCCAGGGGGCTAGTGGTGACCTTTTGGGGACCCCTGGTCTTGTACGTGGCTGGGGGGAGGAGACCGTGGATGATGCAGTCCTTGATAATGAGGAAGCGGAGATGGATAGCTCTGCATCCAACCTTGTGAGAATGGGGTCTTTCATGCTGTCATGCCTGTTGAAGGACCCCCGTATCAAGAGGCTTAAGGAGAAGGACCTGTACTGGGTCGCAACGCTACTAGACCCTCGGTACAAGCATAAAGTGTCAGAAATGTTACCAACATACCACAAGTCCGAAAAGATGCGGCATTTACAAACCAGCCTGCAAAACATGTTGTACAATGCTTTTAAGGGTGATGTCACTTCAGGAACTCATCAACATTCCAGGGGCAGAGGTGCCAGTAATCCGGCCACGAGCACACCTGCAAGGACAAAGCCCTTTGGCCGGTCTGTAACGTCAGACATGCAAATGTTTTTCTGTCCAAGGCAGCGCCACAACCCTTCTGGATCCACCCTCAAAGAACGCCTCGACCGGCAGGTAGCGGACTACCTGGCATTAACTGCAGATATCGACACTCTGAGGAGCGATGAACCCCTGGACTACTGGGTGCGCAGGCTTGATCTGTGGCCAGAGCTGTCACAATTTGCCATGAACCTCTTGTCTTGCCCAGCCTCAAGTGTGCTCTCAGAAAGGACCTTCAGTGCAGCAGGAGGGATTGTAACTGAGAAGAGAACTCGCCTAGGTCACAAAAGTGTCGATTACCTGACCTTTATTAAAATGAATGAGGGGTGGATCTCGGAGTGTTACTGCACGCCGGAAGACTTGTTCTGACTTCTATGCAGCTGTCCTTCTCTTCAAGCCTCATGACTCCACACACAGCTGTCCTTTAGCGTCCTCCTCCCTCCACCACCGTTACAAACTAGGGTGCAAACCCTACTGGTTTAATTTTTTCTGGCCTCTGTGCTTCAGTGGCTGCAACCAAAAAAACTGGGCAAACAATGTCTACAAGGTCAACGTATGGCGAAAAATGACTATTTTCAGCATTTATATGGCATATTTTTTCTGGCAACTGTGCTTCAGTGGCTGCGTCCAAAAAAATGCATATTTTCTGCATTTATATGGCATAATTTTTCTGGCCTCTGTGCTTCAGTGGCTGCAACCAAAAAAATGCATATTTTCTGCATTTATATGGCATAATTTTTCTGGCCTCTGTGCTTCAGTGGCTGCAACCAAAAAAATTTATATTTTCAGCATTTATATGGCATAATTTTTCTGTCAACTGTGCTTCAGTGGCTGCGACCAAAAAAATGCATATTTTCTGCATTTATATGGCATAATTTTTCTGGCCTCTGTGCTTCAGTGGCTGCAACCAAAAAAATTTATATTTTCAGCATTTATATGGCATAATTTTTCTGGCAACTGTGCTTCAGTGGCTGCGACCAAAAAAATGACTATTTTCAGCATTTATATGGCATATTTTTTCTGGCCTCTGTGCTTCAGTGGCTGCAACCAAAAAAATTTATATTTTCAGCATTTATATGGCATAATTTTTCTGGCAACTGTGCTTCAGTGGCTGCGACCAAAAAAATGACTATTTTCAGCATTTATATGGCATATTTTTTCTGGCCTCTGTGCTTCAGTGGCTGCAACCAAAAAAATTTATATTTTCAGCATTTATATGGCATAATTTTTCTGGCAACTGTGCTTCAGTGGCTGCGACCAAAAAAATGACTATTTTCAGCATTTATATGGCATATTTTTTCTGGCCTCTGTGCTTCAGTGGCTGCGGCCAAAAAAACTGGGCAAACAATGCCTACAAGGTCAACGACGTTGACCTTGTAGGCATTGTTTGCCCAGTTTTTTTGGCCGCAGCCACTGAAGCACAGAGGCCAGAAAAAATATGCCATATAAATGCTGAAAATAGTCATTTTTTGCCATACGTTGACTCAACGTATATGGCAAAAAATGACTATTTTCAGCATTTATATGGCATATTTTTTCTGGCAACTGTGCTTCAGTGGCTGCGTCCAAAAAAACTGGGCAAACAATGTCTACAAGGTCAACGTATGGCGAAAAATTACTATTTTCAGCATTTATATGGCATATTTTTTCTGGCAACTGTGCTTCAGTGGCTGCGTCCAAAAAAACTGGGCAAACAATGTCTACAAGGTCAACGTATGGCGAAAAATGACTATTTTCAGCATTTATATGGCATATTTTTTCTGGCAACTGTGCTTCAGTGGCTGCGTCCAAAAAAACTGGGCAAACAATGCCTACAAGGTCAACGTATGGCAGTTGTTTAAAGAGAACAGTAGATTACTAGCCAGCAAAGCTACCTAAGCTAAAATGTCCCTCAAATCCCTGCAGACTTCTGTCCCTCCAATACAGAGCAGTATCAAGCAGATTACTAGCCAGCAAACTTACTATCATCTGTCCCTGAAATCACTAACAGCTCTCCCCCTACACTATCTCTTCCAAGCACACACAGGCAGATTTTTCAGATACATTTTTGCCCTTGATCCCCCTCTGGCATGCCACTGTCCAGGTCGTTGCACCCTTTAAACAACTTTAAAATCATTTTTCTGGCCAGAAATGTCTTTTTTAGATGTTAAAGTTCGCCTTTCCATTGAAGTCTATGGGGTTCGCGAATCGTTCGCGAACCGCTCGCATTTTTGCGCAAGTTCGCGAATATGTTCGCGAACTTTTTTTCCGACGTTCGCTACATCCCTAGTGAAGACTAAATGTTTGTGTGTGCCAGTTTTTTTGCATGATAAATATAGAAACAGTTGTGCTTTTTTTTTCCCCAGATACTTTGTTCATCTTTTTTTTTTTTTTTTTTGAGAAAAAAAGCTCAACCACAAAAATCCGCCCCTAGTGTTATACCTGAGGTAAAGGCTGTAGAGGTGACCCCCAGTGTAAATGTGAATGGTACATTGTAAAGTGTCACCTGCATTGAATCTGTTCAAACAGAGCAAAATATTGCCAGAATGAATGATACGGTTTGTGCAGCTCTGTTGCAAAAAGATGTCTCAACTGATGCAGGTGAGAGTGTGCATGGAAAACAAAGTGTGCTCAAGCACTTAAAGCTGAGAGAGAGTTACTCTTTATTGCTCTATTCTATTGACTCTATTCTTTTGACTCCCAGTGGAGTATAGGGCATCCGTGAAGACTCTCCTTTCAGATCTATTTGTTGCTATTCTCTTGATCTCATTCCATGTTTTACCCATCTTTATCATTTTTTCTTCCACTGATCTTCTCCATGTTTTTCGAGGCCATCCCCTTCTGGATCCCCTGTGGATTCCATTCTAGGGCTCTTCTTTCTATAGATTCCTCTCCCTTCCCCACTGTGAGGGCAAACAAAACCAGGACCCTCTGTGGTACAATACACATAGGTGTTCCCAAGTCCTCCTGTAAGAGTTGTGCACTAGATCCTACAGTATATGTAGACTAGACTGGGCATACTCACCAAATGGCACCCATTGGTCCAGCAGTATTAGCTGTGATTGGCACTATCACAATTCAGGGCTGGATTGGTCCCTGTAATGACCCACCTGGGATATTATGTGATTGGCTCTTCTCGCAGCTGCCTTTGTGGTTGGCAAAAATAATTAAACCCTGTTCTACATTTACGACAGGGGTTGTTCCCTTTCTGGCTTACAAAATTGGCAGCCAAGAATTCCAAACTGTTAGTCTTTTTATATAAATGGAACATGGAGATACAGAGGCGCAAATTCACTAAGCGCCGAAGCGCTGAACGCTAGCGTTAATTCGCTAGCGTTTGGCATTTTTCGTTACTGCGCAAATTCACTAACGAACGTTGGCGTAGTTTCGCTAGTGTTACTTCGCACCCTTACGCCAGGCGAATTTTCGCTAGCGACGTCACTACGCAAATTCACTAACTTGCACAGTGCACTGAACGCTACCTTTTACGCTAGACTTCCTTCGCCACCTCAGACCTGGCGAAGCGCAATAGAGTAGATAGGGATTGATTCAAAAAAAGTCAAATTTTTTTCTAAGTCCCAAAAAACGCTGGCGTGTTTTCTACATGATGGGTGATAGGCTGAAAAAGATCAAAAATATTTTTGGGGCTCCCCTCCTCCCCCCTACATTTACTGACTCATGGCAACTAACCTAGACAGTGGGCACATGTGTAGGGCAAAAGAAATTTTTTTCTAGGCATTTGTAGTGCTAATACGTGTTCCTCCATTGAAATTTGAATTTGGCGCCGTATGCAAATGAACCATCGCTAGCGAAACTTTGCTTCGCTTGGCGAATTAACGCTAGCGCAACTTCGAAAACTTACGCTACCCCTGTGCGCAACTTCGGAATTTAGTGAATTTGCCCCAGAGACTACCCAGCTGTAAGCCATCACAGCTGTACCCACATGTTCCAGTGACCAACAGTAGCAGTGTTCAATGGCTGTCTACCATATAAACTCTGAGAAACTTGTAAGAATAGATCCATAATAAGGAGCATTGTTCCCTAAATGAGTTTGTGTGTGTGAGTCCTACCCTATGCCCACGTCCTCACACAGTATTGTGCAGTTACAAGGAGAGTGCAGGTTGAAGCGCTCATAAGGAAGAGCCCTTAGGCAGTCTATTTAAATTGGCTAAGATACTTAGTATGGAAAGATGTACTCACTTTCATGGGACTAGGCACAGTAAGGAAAACTGTCCCATTTATATGTTACAATGCCAAGGATGCTTGAAATATGCAAACAGTATTGTGAGAGTGAGACACTTGAGTGTGTATTAAGTTTCCAGTGTTTTTGATGCTACTAGCCCTTTAATACTTTGTATGAGAAAAAGACCTAACTCAATCCTACACAAATACATTAAATGGAAAGATGCCCAAAGACAATAAGGTCTTGAACTATTCTTTAATAGAACTAGATTGCATTACTGATGAAGCAGCTAAAGCATCAATGTCTGGGAAAAAAATCACAGAGAAAGAGAGAAGTAGAAAACTTCATTATAAATGCACTGCTATTATTTTCTCAGAAAGAGAAATGGATCTAGCTTGAGGGGGCAGGCAAAGGAGTGAGAATGTAATAGACTGAATCAATCGAGTTCCATATTAAATATAGGCTGAGCTGCCTGCAGCTACACTGTTGCCATATCATTGATACTTTACTGTGGAGAATGGCCAGTTTTTTTTTAATCTTCTTAAATTACTGCTAGTGTCTGTGCTCGAATGCAAGCCATGCCTATAAATTGGTAGTTTTCAACGTTCTGATTCAAACAAAGGAAACTTAGTTGTTAATTATTTGGAATTTATTTGGGATTTTTGCAAACAGAAGTATAAGTTTGGGATACAGTATTTATATATATAAAAAGAAAGCACTCACGGCCTTGACCATCAGGGGTATTTCAAATTGTATTTATTCGTGCATGGTGCATCAACGCGTTTCGGCTCTCAAGGAGCCGTCGTCAGGATGAAACAACAGGAAGTGAGACAATTCACTAAATAGTCATAATATCCAATCAGCATGTCAATATGTAAAACACATAGAGTGAATAACAAGTACCACCTGCCCACAAGTGTGTTGGTTAATAAATATGTTCACACCCTCTTGGGTGTCTACCAACCCATATCATGTGACAGTATTTTGTAAAAAAATCATATATCAAGCTTGAAACATATTACAATATATTAAACAAGTTTTTCAATAAAAGATGTGTGCAGTGTATTAAGTATAAAAATACATTACTATAATAAATCTACCCATATAGGGAAATAAAAACATCATGATCAGGGAACAGTATATCAAAAATAGCAACCATTATAAATATCATATTGCGCTAATCCAAAGTTTTACGGGGCTAGAACATTCTATTCCAGTATATCAATCCAAAAGGGTCAATTATTATATTCTATCAACTGGAGGCCACTAAAATCACTCACCTCAGGTTACAAAAAACTAGGCGCCACCGTATCCAAAATCCGCATCCATTTAGCTTCTCGCTGTAATAGAAGTTTAGATCTATCTCCACCTCTTTTCAGAGGGGGGATATGGTCAATAAGGATTGCTCGTAATGTAGGCAGTGGGTGTTTCTGTCCCAGAAAGTGTCTAGCCAGCGGAGTGTCAGCTCTACCTGTAGCTAAAGCTGTACGTATAACAGATCGGTGATTATTCATTCGCATCCAAAATGTTGTGATGCATTTACCTACATAATAGAGGCCACACGGGCATACTATGCAGTAAACGACAAATTCTGAGATGCAAGTCAGCCTATGTCCAATTCGAAAACGTTTCTCACTATGTGGGTGAGAAAAGGTTTCGCCTGTAAGTAGGCACCCACAGGTTTTACACCCTGAGCACCTATAACACCCATTCTTACTGCTCCTAAGCCAAGTCCCTACATTTGGGTTTCTCAAATCAGTTCTCATAAATAGATCCCTTAGAGACCGACCTCTTCGGTGAGCACATATTGGAGGCAACATATGTGTAAAGGGTAAATTAGTGTCCATCTGTAAGATGGGCCAGTGTCTCTTTACTATCGTCTTTATCTTTAGCTGAGCAAATCCGCGGCTGACTGATTACCACCACTATATTGGTGGAGGCGGATGTCTTCCTGTGTGTGCGCTGATACTCTTTTGGCAAGTAGAACAGTGGCAGAGTGATCGCCACAACTGGGGGTTTGTTGGTTAGATTTTTATCCTGCAGATAAGATGAACTGTGGCTGACTAACTACTGCCATAAGAAGGTTGGGTGTTTCTGTTCTATGGGCGTTTTTTGTTCCACTCTACAGTCTTCATTTGAACATTGTTCAACTATTCTGATTGACTACCTAAGAAGAGTTAATTAAACATCTGAACTCTGGTTCATGCAGTCTATAAGACTAATTGTGATATATATTGAATGGTTAAGCCCATGAAATGGGTATTACTATCATCCTTCTTTAAGATCCAACTGTGGTTTCTATATGTTTAAATGACTTCTTTTATTATTTTTTGAAAAATATCTTATACAGGTGGATCTTTTTGCTGAGGTATTGTGAACAGTGTCATATGAATTAACACCGTATCCACTTGATTTTTTATCATATCAATACTAATGGCTCAGCAGGCTATAAACTTTCAGGTTGACGTAACAAGTGAATTTGCATTCACCCAGGATGATGCTACACCTATTTTATTCTCTGATTCAGCTATTGCACTTCAAGCTGGCAAATTGCCAAGAGATGTATTTAACCAATTGAATACCCTTAAAAAAAGGGAAACTGATTTTTTGTTACATGGTTCATACCTTTCTGATTATTACAGGCAGCATAAGATCCCTAGGGGCTTATCTGACTTATATGTTACCTTTCAGGAAATGATAAGTGTGTTACAACTGTATATCAAAGTTTCACGGAGTTGCACTTGTGAGTGATGTATTCAATTAGTATAATTATATGTATACACGTCAGAGGGGGAGGGTCTGTGATATTCTCCCGCCATAGCTGGGGTATTTAAGGGTAAATCTTTTAATATGTGTTACTTTGACAAAGGCTGATGTTGCAGCCGAAACGTTAGTGCGTTTAATAAATTTATTACTTTGCAATAAGTCCTGAGTTGTGCGGCTTCTTCTGGAGAGGATCGTATGAAGTATCTTGATGCATGCACCCAGGCAATGAAAGTATATTTATCGTGAGTGCTGGGAGTTTGGGGGAGTATATATATATATATATATATATATATAAACGTAGTAACGGACAGCACTCGCTTGTAATGCTTAAAGGTTTCTTTATATCAAAAATTAAAAAAATTACATCACCATATGTGTACACATATAAAAACGCGACGTTTCGAGCCTACATAGGCTCTTTATCAAGCCATGTGTAGCAATGGTATCAAGAACAAACACAAACCATGTGGCTATTTAAAGATCATCAAAGGAAGTGACATAGCAACATATTCATTATCCTCTAGACAGGGTCGATACAATGTATACTGAACACTGGCTGAATTAAATACACCATCCATGTAGAAACATATACAGCTACAAGAATAAATATAAATTATAATCCTTATTGAGGCCTGCTGGATGAAGTGAATTTAGTCTTTTAATCCATCACACTTCCCGTTGTTTGAGTCTGAGTTCACGATCTCCTCCCCTTACTAAGGGGGGCACATGTTCTAATACCATGAACCGTAATTGGTCTATAGTATGACCCTTTTCTTTGAAATGTTGTGACAATGGTAAAGCAATATTTCCCAATTTAATGGTAGACTTGTGTTGTGATATCCGTGATTTGACCTTTTGGATAGTTTCCCCAACATAGATCATACCACATGGGCAAACTATCGCATACACCACAAATTGTGATAAGCAGGTATGGTATCCCCTAATTTGAATGGAGTCCCCTGTGCCTGGATGTAGAAAAAATTTGCCTTTAATCACATGTCTGCACTGTTTGCAATCAAGGCAAGGATAGATACCACTGTTACGTTGTCCCAAAAATGTATTTACGACTAGTTTATCTTTTGGTACTGAAGACTTAGTCAGTTTGGACCCTATAGTTTTCCCTCTTTTGTACGATATCAATGGAGGGAAAATGAACTCCCTCACTGTAGGGTAGGCTCTACATAAAATCGGCCAATGTTTCTGTAGGATGCCATTGATTTGTCTAGACCATCCACCATATTGTGTAACAAAGGTAATTCTGGGGCCCTTCACTTTTTTTTGATTTTGACTGTCCTATGGCCTTTTCAGCTTTATCCATTACTTGTGATGGATACCCCGTCTTTTTGAATGTATGTCTCATTTGTTTGATTTGGACATCCCTAATCTCTGGGTCACTAACCAATCTATGAACCCGTGTTAACTGACTGATTGGTATCGAATGCTTGGTGTGCCTCGGGTGGTTGCTATTAAAATGCAAAATCTGATTGCGGTCAGTGGATTTGGAGTATAGTTTAGTTTGTAGCCCTCCTTCTCTGTAAACTAGTACATCCAAAAAAGAAATTTCTTTAACATCATGAGTAAGCGTAAATTTGATGGAGGGATGAAACCAATTGAGATGATCGTGGAACCGAGATAAGGAACCAGTGTCACCCCGCCATACTACAAAAATATCATCGATATATCTCCACCAGGCCACACAGTGTTCCCTGTAGAGAGCATCTCGATATATGAAATGTTCTTCAAGCCAAACCATAAAGGTATTGGCATATGACGGGGCAACATTGGATCCCATCGCAGTTCCACGTAACTGTAAGTAAAATACTTCCTGAAAAGTAAATTTAATTCAGTCTCAATATGATCTCTAACACCTCCAGAAAAAATTGAATTTGTGAATCATGATATTGATTACTTCCACGTAACATCCATTCACATGCCTTCAGTCCCTCATCATGGGGTATGGAGGTGTATAAACTGGACACATCAAATGTGGCCAGTATAACTTCCTCACAGTCTGAAATATTAAGACCTTCCAGTCTCTGTAAAAAATCACCACTGTCCACATAAGACAGGGTTTTAGTCACCAAAGGTCCCAGAATCCAATCCAAAAAAATTGCCAAAGGGCAAAAAACAGAATCAATGCCCGAAACTATCGGATGCCCTGGTGGATGGATCGGATTCTTATGGATTTTTGGGAGAGTGTACAGTGTGGGTGTACGAAAATGCAACAGTCAAATAAGTTTTCAATTCATCAGAAATTATGTTATTATTAACCATATTGGTTAATAGCTGTTCTATTTGTTTAGAGATCCCCACAATCAGGCCCCCCTCAAGCACCCTATAGACTTCACCATCAGCTAGTTGTCCCAAGATCTCACCAACATAATAGGAGGTATCCATGACAACAATTGCACCCCTTTTATCAGAGGGTTTGATTGTGATCCTGGTATCCTCCATCAAGGTCTGTATAGCCTCCCTTTCCTGTTTAGTTAAATTAGGTCCCATACCAGAGGTATAGTTTCCTTGCTGGTACAAAGCCTCAATTTCATTCTGAATGTTATTAATATAGGTCTCTACAGCAGGGTAGGTAGCCGGCGGGACAAATCTACTTTTGCTGCGCAGACCAAAAGTTTTAGTAGTCAGTACATGAGTCTCACCAGTGTCCAATGTCTGTGTGTCCATCAATGAAAAATATGAGATCCAGAGCATTACCATTGGAATGAGAGGGGGAGTCTGAGCACAAAGATACGCTTAGGGAGGAGGGTAGTGATAGAAGTTTAGAGACAGAAGGATTGTTACTTTTGTTAAAGGGTATATTAAAGTCACCTAATATGATGGATGGGATGTTAGATGAAAGAAAGTAAGGAAGCCAGGCAGCAAAGTTGCCCAGAAATTGTGCAGTTGGTCCTGGTGGTCGATATATAACAGCAATGCAGAGTGAAACAGGAGAAAAGAGCCTAATGCAGTGAACCTCAAATTAGGAGAATGATAGGGAAGGAACAGGTGGAAGAACTTTAAAAGAACAGCGGGGAGAGAGAAGCAAACCTACCCCACCTCCAGGTCTGTTACCAGGCCTGGGAGTATGAGTAAGGTGTAGGCCCCCATAGGACAGGGCAGCAGGTGAGGCAGTGTCGGTAGGAGAAAGACAGGTTTCAGTAAGTGCGAATAGGTTAAAGGAATTTGCAATGAAATGGTCATGTATAGTGGTGAGTTTGTTTTAAACAGATCTGGCATTCCAGAGATCAGAGGAAAGATTAACTGGGGTTTTGGGTATAGGAATAAGAGTTCTGTACTGTTGGAATTTGCACTGAAGAGGAGGAGCTTGTGGCCGTGATATAACTAGGGTGGGGTAAGGACCAGGATTTGTCCCCAGCTGCCAGCAATTGAAAGGAAAGAGACTAAGTGAGAGCAGGATTTGTAAGTTCTTAGTTTGTATGAAAAAGAGGAGTTTCCTGGAATAGCTAAACAGAGTACTTTATAAAACAAGTGTGGAGAGGGAAGGAGAGGAAAGTAGAGAGGCTGAGATTTGTATAGAACTGGGACTTGATGGGGGAGGTGGTGCAAAATGTTTTATGAAGCATGAGAGTGAAAGGTGGAGAAATTCAGGATAAAGCATTTTGGAGTAAAATGTAACAAACTAGCAGACAAACAAATCTATGTTTTTCTTATCCCAGGTGGTTCACTGTTGATTGCAGGGGAATCTGGTTCCTTTTGCCTTGTCAATGCCTTGTCCAACTGCCTTGTATAACTGACATTTCTGTGTTTGAGATATTTATCAAAAGCACTAAAGCAGAGTAGGCCTAACAGACAAAAGTTTTTGGGTTTAACAGATACAAGTAGGGATAAAAGCAGAATTACCAGAATAAGGAGTTGCAATAGATATATAGCAGTATATGCATATAGCAGTTAGTATTGTAATTTGTAAATCCATTATTTAGAAGCCAATAGAAACCTCATGAATTTAAGAATCTAAGAAATGGTACTTGAGAACAAGAAGGAAAATAAAAAATGGTGTTTCAAACTTCGTTAAATCTACCCTCTTGATTATTATTTTTAAAAAACAGGCTTATAATTTCCAAAAGGCAAGTTGCTTTGATCCACACTACAGAATTACTCCTCATCTGGAGACACATTGTCTAGAAAGCTCTGAATTATGGAAAGACCATCTCCTGTAGAATCTATTTTATTTAAATACTTTCAAATTTTAAAAATGATTACTTCTTCCTGTGTAATAATAGAACTGTACCGTGTACTTGAGAGGTAATTAGCTGCATGCATTCATACTGTTGGCAAAATGATCCTATTGGGTTTATGTGGTTTACCCATGTGTTTGGGCCGACTTCCACAGTATATCATCAAAAATGTAATTCGAATTTTCGCCACCTAAAACCTGCTGAGTTTATGTAGAAAAAAAATGTAAAGAAAAATAAAAAAACAATAATATATATATATATATATATATATATATATATATATATATATATATATATATATATATGTAAAATGATATTTGTCTGCATAGTAAGCTCAATCTTCATTACAACTTTTAGTTAGCATGAGATAAATGTGTTTTGTATTGGCAGTAAACAAAATGTATATAAATACTCAATCTCACACCAGAGCCATAGACACTATTGTTTCTATGGCTCTGGTAACAATAAATATTGAAAATGGATGATTTACTATTATGAAGTTAATATCTCCTATGTCAAGGAGAAAATGAATATATGAGAGACATAATTCTATTGGTGATACAATGCTTATAATGCAACATATTGCCAAATAAAGAAGAGTAAACAAGTTATCTTGTTTATGATGTTCTGTTTAAAGATTATGTTATAAACTTTGTTTAAAAACATGCCACTTAGGGTATACAAAACATAGAAGTGGTTAATGATTGTTTAAAATACTCTGTTTCAGACAATTGTGTCTAGAATAGCCAATTGTTGAAGTGATAACTAGTTACCCCACTGAGGAGGCATACAATTGTTGCTTTTAAAGAGTTACATAAATAAGTTTCACATAAACTACCAAAAAAATCCCTTTTCCAATCCCCCATGATTCCAGTGAGCCACTAAGGTTAAAACTGCATAACATTTTCAAATATTTGTACAAATATACCAACCACAGACAGAATGTTTAGGAGCATAACTGAGATGTACAAACTGATCTCAATTGTTTACATATGCATGCATGGGATCCATTATCCAGAAACCCATTATCCAGGAAGCTCAGAATTATAGAAAGGCCATCTCCCATATATAGACTCCATTTTATTCAAATAATCCTGATTTTTATAAATTATTTCCTTTTTCTCTGTAATAATAAAACAGTACATTCTACTTTATCCAAACAAAGATACAATTAATTCATATTGGAAACAGAACCAGTTTACTGGGTTTATTTAATGTTTACAGGATTGTGTAGTATACTTAAGGTAAGAAGATCCAAATTACAGATCCGTTATATGGAAAGCCCCAGGTACCTATGATTCTGGATAATAAGTACCATACCTGTATTGTAAATATTTTACTATAAAACAATATATTATAAGGGTTATCACTGAGCAGGTCTATTTAGCATAGTTTATAAAGTTGCGTAAAATAATTTACCTTCTAAAAAAAATGCCAAATAAATGCCATAACAAATCACTGTTGTTTTCCTTATAAATCAACGACTGATATGCATCACATTGGAAATATTCTGTTCTAATCAGAGTATCTATAAAGTTGTGTTTCTCTGTGCCAGAATAACACAACAAATGATGGTGTTATATTACACCAATGTGATTCCAACACTGGTTTTTACACCACTTAATTTTTTAATGCCCGTATTTTGCATTTTGCTGTGCATTTGTGTAAAATAATTATACAGCTTTATGAACATGACTTTACACATGCACAGTGGCATTACTATAATGATATAAATGATAATCCTCTTATTTTTACACAGCTTTAAAATATGCCCCTATGTCTTTAATAACCTTTTAATGTAAAATCTACGATTGTTAAGTCTCTTGGCATGTGGGAAAACCTACTGACTCAATGATCTTTTGAAGTCAATAAAAACTGACGTGGAGAATACTGCAAGTCATTCAACATGATGTTTATTGAGTTTTTAGTCTGTAATAACTGCTCTAAAAATCCCAATTTCCCTGAGGGTTTTCACAGTCTGATTTTCTACTCTACTTCACTGTTAAGAACTTTGTTTGCTGTGGCATCAGACTTTTCAGCAAACTTAAATGTACTCTGTAATTATTGTAATTTTGTCATTTACCATTTTGTTTCATTTGTTTTCATTTTATCTTTCTAAATAGCTTCTCTATGTTCTGAATAGCTAGAAAACCATGTTAATGATTCCTTAATAGTGATGGCCGAATCTCTCCCATATTGCTTCACCGAAAAATTAGCCGGTGAAACATGGTAATTCGCTGTGAATTCATGCCAGGCAAATTTATTTGCCTATTACTATTCTTTAAACCTTAAAAGAGCCATCTTTATTTGCAACATTGAAATCAAAAAAAGTTTAAGCTACAAATACAAAAACTAAGCTTGTTAAACGTTTACCCCACACAGCCATACCCATTTCCCATTGATTTGTTACCATAAAGCCGTACCTGTATATTTATTATAGTAGGTTATTATAGATATCTGTTCTTTAAGGGAGTGCTCTTTAAGTGGGTGATCTGTAGATGGAGTTACAAACACAGGAGGTTAAAACAAGGTAAATGTTTTTTTTTAATCAGTTATTCTAATTGTTTCCTATTTTTTGCACTGTAACTGGGATAATGAGCACCAGCAACATTGAAGGTCCGCTTCTGGGGCATATGTGTCACTTTAGAGGCTCATGTTAGAGCCCTAGAGCAACAAATTGCTATACTGTAGTCAAGTGACAATCTTGAGAGGAGTCTATTGCTCACAGGATTTAATGGTCCTAGTGACCTAGTGGGGGGGGGAAGAACAGCAGCAAGATGATGAAGAAGTAACAGTTAGAAAATGTAGTGCTGGCAAAAGGAGAAGGGGTTGTGCATCCCAACAGATGTGTGAAGAAGGACTGATATTTCTAAAAGAAGACCAGTTTCTCTAGTTGCAGTGGGGAGGAGAACAGACCTAAGTCTAAATATATTGTGGTAATAGGGGATTCACTTATTAGGAAAGTGGATAGTGAGTGGATAGGGTCATCTGTTGTCTGGATTGCTACATCAAAACAGTTTGCTATCTTCTTGGTGCCGGTGTTCAGCATGTGGTTGATCTAGTAGACACATTATTGGGTGGGGCTGAGCATGACCCATATTGGTGCTAATGACAAAATTAGTGGTAGATGGAGGACCTTAAAGAGTCAGTTCAGGGATCTAGGCTCTAAGATTAGGTGAAGGTCCTCCAGTTTAAGTTGGACAGTTGGTTGATGAGACCAGGGAAAAAGCAGAGATTCTGAACTGTTATTTTCCATCTGTCTAGGAACTCGCTAATGAAGCCTTCCCTTTTTAATAGACCCAATTCTACTTATATTATTAATGATTTGTGGGTCACTCAGGAGTAAAATAAAAAGAGACTTAAAACATTTAAAGGTAAACAAAGGTCTGGAACCAGATGCTATTTAGGATACTAAGGGGTACATTTATCAAAGAGTGAAGTTCCACCACTAGAGTGAAATTCCGCAGCTCTCCATTCATTTCTATGGGATATTGAAAGGCATATTTATCAATGGGTGAAAGTGAAAGTTCACCCTTTGATAAATACGCCTTTAAAATTCCATAGAAATGAATGGAGAGTGGCAGAATTTCACTCTAGTGGCGGAACTTCACTATTAACTTCACTCTTTGATAAATATACCCCAATATGATCTTAGCTCTGTAATTGCCTCTTTACTTAATTTTTCATTGGAGAATTGCTAAGCTGGTGGCCATATTAACAAAGAGGTCCCATTCTCAGTCTGAAAACTATTGGTAGAAAGCTTTTGGAAGGGTGATAAGGGACAAGATACTTGATTACATTGCAAATCAGAATTTTAGGTATACACTATGTGCCAGCATGGTTTTATGCATAACAGATCTTGCCAGACTAATTCAACTGCCTTTATGAGGCAGTGAGCAGGAACTTTGACACTGGGATGGCAGTGGATGTGATCTAATTAGACTTTGCTACAGAATTTGATACAGTAGCACATAGAAGGTTACTTTAAGCTAAATTAAGCAATGTTGACCTGGAACATAGTATTTGAACTTGTATAAAGAACTGGCTGAAGGATACATTAAAAATGTTCTCATTGGACCAGTGTTGTTTAATGGAGTACCACATTCCAGGCAGTGTCATTCTGTGGCTGCTACAGCAAATAAAGTACTGTCTTGCATAAATAGGGCATTATCTCAGGGGATGAGATCATCATTTTTGCCTCTTTATGGGTTCCTAGTAAAACTTCACCTTGAGTATGCAGTACCGTTTTGGGCTCCAGGCCTTAAAGGAAAACTATACCCCCAAAATGAACACTTAAGCAACAGATAGTTCATATCATATTAAGTGGCATATTAAAGAATCTTACCAAACTGGAATATATATTTAAGTAAATATTGCCCTTTTGCATCTCTTGTCTTGAGCCACCATTTCGTGATGGTCTCTGTGCTGCCTCAGAGATCACTTGACCAGAAATACTTCAACTCTAACTGTAACAGGAAGAAGTGTGGAAGCAAAAGACACAACTCTGTCTGTTAATTGGCTCATGTGACCTAACGTATGGTTTGTTGGTATGTTTGTGAGTACAGTGAATCCTACGATCCCAGGGGGCGGCCCTTATTTTTTAAAATGGCAATTTTCTATTTATGATTACCCAATGGCACATACTACTAGAAAAGTGCATTATTATGAAAATGGTTTATTTACATGAAGCAGGATTTTACATATGAGCTGTTGTATGCAATATATTTTTATAGAGACCTACATTGTTTGGGGGGTATAGTTTTCCTTTAAGAAGGATATGAATCAGCTTTATAGAATGTAGACACGTGCAACTAAACTTGTTGAGGGGTTGGAAGATTTACATTATGAGGATCGACTGTCAAGGTTGGGGTTGTTTCTCTGGAGAACATAATTAATCTGTAGCCCACAGACAGATTATTTCTACTTGCACTTCCATATGTATTGTCATATTGAACAAAATGCAGCTGATTGATGTTAGTTGTTGAGGTACCTATAATTTTGACCCATGTCAGGTCAGCGTAAAAATAGAGCTGCAGTTCAGTTCCATATGCTGTATTCTAATATGCTGATGCATGGAAAATATAAAGGCATCATTTACCGAGTGCACAAAAATAATACTACTTTAATATCTGCTTGTATTAATGGAAGTTGCAATATTGTTTCCATAGATATAAACTTTACCGTTCGTCATTGAAATAGAGAGAGAGAGAGAGCAATTACTTTCTAACCACAGGCTGGGATTTGTTAATACATACTAAAGAGGCTACTAGACGTGTTCAACCTTATATTAATGACATTCGAAGAAACCAATGGATTTCTCTTTCAGTCTATACATGTTCCAAACCATATAGACCCCCCCATCAAGTATTTATCTGTGACAGCTTTGGAATTACTGGACACCATCATGTGTCAAGTTTTATAATACAATATTTTGTTACGGACAGGCATGGATGGTTTTAAACATTTTCATAACTATGAAAAATGATGGTCTATTTAAGCTATTGATATAGGACATGCTTTGCTTTTTAATAATATCTTATGTTTATATTTTACTAATATTTTATGTTCACTGGCACTGTTAAGACATAATTGACAAGTTAGGTATTGTGAATTGACTGCTGAATAGTGATGTAGCGAACTGCCGATTTGATGTTCGCGAACGCCGTTCGCGAACACCGGCAAAAAAGCGAACAGTTCGCGAACAGTTCGCGAACTTCGAACGCTCGATAAAATCGTTCGATCGAACGATCGAAGGATTTTATTCGTACGATCGAACGATTTTCGTTCGAATCGAACGATCGAAGCTATTCGATCGAATGATTTTAATTCAATCGAATGCTTATAATCGTTCGAACGAATGGAAATCGTTCGATTTTAGCGATCGAACGGTCGAATGGTCGAATGGTCGAACGAAATTTTACTTCGAATCGAACGCGAACACCAATTGGCGAACGTCGCGCGACGTTCGCGAACATTCGGCGGACGCGAACAGTCGAAGTTCGCGCGAACTAGTTCGCCGGCGAACAGTTCGCTACATCCCTACTGCTGAATAGTTTTTCTCCTTTGCACAGTAAACTGCTTTAAGAACAGCACTTGTTAACTTTTAAAATACATCTAAATAGGAATGTTTTTAAAAGTGCCAGAAAATGCTGTATTATGTTGAGCCAAAGCAGTTCCATCTTTTAAAAATACAAAAAAAATACTCTGTAAATTCTGTATTCATAAACTGCATAGAAAAGTGCTGAATATGGTGCCAAAAAAGTGTTTTACAAATCAGATATAGTTGTTAGCACCACAAAGCAATGATGAGTTGAAATACTTTTTGTTTTATACATTTATTTATTTTTTTAACAGATTCAATTTTTTATATTAGGACTAATATAAGGTATTAGAAATCATTATTTTGACAATATTTAGAGGCTCATTTATCAACATTTTTATTTTAGAGATTTTAGAATCCACAAATTAATTTTTTTTTCTAAAACTACAAATTTTATTTATTCATCTAAAAAAGCTCAACGATGCACTAAAAACAAAAAAAATCTGTATCACTGTAATTACACTACTGTATCTGCTTCAGGGCAGGCCTCTAACAAGAGCCCCCAAACCTTTTCAAACTTCTGAGGACATTGCCTGGCAAGGTATGTTAGTTGTATCACTGGAAGTTTATCGTTGACCAGCTTCACCCAGTGTTTGATCAAACTCAACTGCTTCTACATGGCAAATTTTTGTATTACAGTTTTTCATGTTTTTTACACTTATTTAATTTCAATGTTTTTAGGGTTTTAGAAAAAGAAAACTTTTTTTAGAAAAAAAATTTAATTTGTTAAAAAAAATAGAAATTTTAAATTCAGTAAATAGACACCTTAGAGTGACATTATAATTGACAGTTGGGCAAGGTTGGTTTGGCGAGTTCCTAAGCATAGGATATGTATATTGGATCTATCTATCTATCTATCTATCTATCTATCTATCTATCTATCTATCTATCTATCTATCTATATATCTACATTTCAAACTAGATGTCAGAACAACCAAGATCTGAACATACAGCATTTAAGAAAAATAATAAGCTCTTACTCTTAACCATATATTAAAAATATAGCCATGTATTTTGAAACAAGATTGCAAAATGTCAAAATTATAACAAACAGAAGGGTATTACAAAACCTATGACTACAATTTTAATTTTTTAATTTCCGTCTTTATAATAAGCTCTTATTAATAATAAACTCTTACTCTTAACCATATATTAAAAATATAGCCATGTATTTGAAACAAGATTGCAAAATGTCAAAATTATAACAAACAGAAGGGTATTACAAAACCTATGACTACAATTTTAATTTTTTAATTTCCCTCTTTTCCTTTGTTGTTGAGTAAAAATAAAAATTCAATATAGCACATAATTCTATTTGATTTGTGTTTTTACTCTATTGTTTCTAACATATCAAATGCTTGTATAGGGACATAAACATTTAGGCAACACACGTGTTTATTTTTTAAAGAATGGTTGTAAATAGCAACAAAATGAAATCTTCATATTTCTAAGATAAATATAATTTATGCACAGCGGTATGATTCAACATAACATGTTCAGTAGTTCAGACAGTAAATGCAAAGGGCATATGGTGCCCAAGTTTGAATATCCATGTTTATTTCATATAGCCAGTTGGCTAAAGCAAAAGAACATGCTGTAAGGCATTAAAATCTTGGGAAACAAGTTGAATGATATTTGACAGACTATATTCAACTGAGAATCTGAAAAAGCAATCTTAACATTTGCAGTATTTGGCAAAACATCTTTACTTTAAAACATGATGCACTTCTTCCCACAACTGGCACAAAAAGATCTCTTCTGCTACTGTGAACAGATTGTTTCGGGGTATATTCTGTACAAAAATAAAATGGACACCTGTCGAATACTCAGATTACAAACAGATGCAGGGTTTAAAATAAGTAGCACATGTAGAAGTTATGGAGAAAATAGTCATTCAGAATTAAAGCAATACAGAATACATATATCTTATATAGAAGTTACATTTACAAACATGCATTATATGTGTTGACGTGAAAATAATTTGTATTTATATGGTATGTTTTATATCTTAAAAACTGCTTATAACATGCACATATTTTTTTAAAACAGGTTTTTGGTGTAGATAGTTCAGATACATATTGAGGTAAAAAGGTTAGAAACTAGGATGTAATGGTCTGTAAAAAATAAAATACTAAATAATTGCAATCGTATAGTCATTTCTAAGGTTAACTGTATTTAAAAATAGTTATGGCTTATAGGTAAAACATAAAAAAATGTAATGAGTTACTCATTTTATATATTTCTGCAAATTTAATAAAATCTCCTACAGCTGAAAAACTTGACAAGCTTGACTATAATTATATGATTCAACTTGTTCCTATATCCCTATAACGCCTTCAGAAAGTAGTCATATCACTTTTTAAAACAGTTTTAACCTTCCTAAAATAGAGTGAATTCATCAATTTGATGAAATTAATTGCTATAGTTCCCCTAATGTAAGTGAAGAGAGGGAAGCTAAGCTACTTTGCAAATAGAAAACGCTTCTAATTTGGGGCAAGTAATGACCATACAGTATATTGACTGGAGCAACAGTACTGCCAGGACAGTTAATGGGAAATAAGTTTATACATATACAGTATATAACTTGTTGCATGACCATTTTATTTCACCGGTTGCTGAGTAACCACCGATAGATCATGCTATACTGGATCTAATTATCTCTGACCAGTACCAGACCAAGTTCATTGGGCACTAGGCTTGGGTAAATTTGACCCATATAGTTTCGCCAAAAATTTGCCACTTGTGAAATGTCACTGATGGCCATTAAAGTCTATGGGCTTCATTTCTACGCCAAAGCAAGGAAAAAAAATTGCCCATCCCTACCGGGCACCCTAGGCAACCTGGCTGGCCATCCCACTCCCCGCTGGCACACTCTTGAATGCAAGCATGCCCTTGAATGTAACCTGCGCACGTGCATGCACAGTAACAATGGGTGGACGAGGAAACAAGGGGAGAGTGGCAGATGGCAGGGAGGTGATACTGACCGAGAGCAGTAACTTTGGCTGAAAAAAAATATGCCCCCAAGTACAACTGATGGTGCAAACTGAACAGGTTAAAAATACACTCTATACAATGCTGCAAATATTTTGGAGTGGGGTGACAAGTGCAGTAAATGTTTAGCACAGTTAAGTATAGACAAGTCACAGAGCACATCGATTCCAGCCATTAAAAAGCAGATGGGTCCATAACCATGCATCTGCACAAGGTTACTAAGGCCTTTAGCCAGTACTATACATCCCTATATCAAACTAAGCTTACAATAGGAGAGGCTGAAATAACAGAATACATACAGTCCATCGACATTCCCACATTAGAAGCCACTGAGTTTAGGACTAGGGAGACCCATAACAGTAGAGTAGGTTTCCCTGCTGGGAAGACATCAGACCTGGATGGTATACCCATGGAATGGTTTAGGAAATGTCATGCTTTGCTTATCCCACACTTAGTGAAACTGTACAATGGAATTCTATAGGAGGCACCCCTGTCTGACTTAATACGAGGTACACAATTAATAGTGTTCCTGAAAGCCAACAAAGATCCTAAAGAATGTGCCTCTTATAGGACAATTTTGTTAATAAATTGTGATGCAAAAATACTAGCCAAAATCTTAGCGTAACTATCATGTTCCTTTACTACATAGCAGCAGAAATTAACCACAGCATGGCGGTGGGCATCCCCAAACCCTGACAATCCGGCAACATGCTTGGAAGCTTAGTCTCATCCAATGACAAACGAATCCCATTTCAATTCTTACATAAGACCTATCACATGCCATATAGGCTCCATAGAATCTCTCCAACCTATAGAGATGAATGCCCTAGATGCCACAAATCACCGGCACACTTCTTGCACATGGTCTGGACTTGTGCCAAACTAAGAAATTTATTATATATATATAGGCCATGTCCTAGACTTTCCAATCCCCTTGGGTCCTCAAGTAACCCTGCTTAAGCAGGTACATGATCTGGCCCCAACCAGAACAGAAAGAACACTAATATATAACACTAGTATAAAATAATTAGTCACAATAGTGCAAGCTATAAGCTAAATGTATTCTATAGAAAACCATACTTGAGTAAACAGCCAAAAGAAGCTCTCTCTGTTTGTTTAAGAAAGCTGCTGCCATATCAGTTTGTGTGACATAACTTCCCTGCCTGCCTCTCACCTGCCACCTTGTATCTCTATGCTAGCTTCCTTTTCTGCTCAGATTACAGGAGGGAGAAGGAGAGGAACAAGGTGCACATGATGCTGTGTGGGCTGGGAGGTTTGAGGTGAGAGAAGGGAATCTGAGTCCATGTGTAAAGAAAGAAATGCAATGTTTTTTTCCAGAGAGGACCTAGAGCAGCAGCACTTTGAGTATTTATGAGTATATTTTCATAGACTTTTCTGATAAAGCTTACTAAGGGTGTCTGCCAGGAATCACCAAGATTTGAACCTTAGCCTGTGTGTTTGAGTTTTCTTGCATTATTCTGGTGAGCCACTAGGGGTTTTACTATTCATGCTGCCCACTTCCTTGAACAGACTCACAATAACACTTCCTGCAACACACATGCCTCCGCCTGCTTCATTAACGACATGTGTTGTTAAATCAGTAATCAAGGCCCTTTATGAGCCTGTGCAGCAGAACTTGCCTCAGACCTTGCCTATCTGCTACCAGCCCTGACCATTTTGCCTGTTTCTGGACTTTGCCCTTTTCCACTCGCCTGTATTTGGAACTTTGTTTTGATTATTTGATTATTTTCTAATTACATCTATACTTTTCTCCAGATATTCATGGGTGTTTCGGGGGTTACTCAGCATATAAGGTCCTGCCTGGTGGACACTCACCAGTGGCCAGACCTGACAGGGTCGTTAACAAACAATTGAATGACAAATTCTTCCAAAATCAACAAATTCTTCCACAAATCGACTAATTCTTCCACAAATCTCTTGTTTTTCTATAATTCTTCAAAACTTAAAATTTTTAGATTTATTAAGTAAAAAAACAAATCAAGTAAAAGTTATAAAAGGTGCTATGGAAGTCAATGGGATCCTTTTGGACTACTTTAAATCAATTTGAACTTTTCCAAATTTTTTCTCCACTAGAAATTGTCAGAAAATATTTCTGGGTGTTCTTATTTTTTAGTGCATTGTTCAGCATTTTCTTTCATGACATTTTTAATTTGCATTTTTTTAATAAATCTCACAACATTCATAGTTTTAGTCATGGTTTCAAAAACCTCTAAAACCACTAAAATCCAACCCTCAATAAATAAGCCTCCATATTTTAACCTTTCCTTCTCCTTTAGCCTTGCAATTATAGGCCAGTAAGTTTGACAACTTCTTATTATGATGAGGTTAAGTAAGAAACTGGATAGCTGGGTTGTAGTATATGTGCTCTATTTAGATTTAGCCAAAGCATTTAATACAGTGCCCAACAAGTTACTACTTTGTAAACGAAGATCTGTTGAGCTTAATGAAGTTGTTTGCACATGGATAGAAAACTGGCTACAGGATAGAGAACAGAGGGTGGTTATTAATAGTACATTCTCTACTTGGAGTAAGGTTCTTAGTGAAGGTCCTGCAGGGTTCTGTATTGAAACAGGCAGAGGAAAGAGGGTGTGCTTTCAGGCACCCACATCGCATCACGTACAGGCCCAGCTTCTGCCTTTTTGGAGCTACACAGAGTGACTATCGGCACAAAAATATCTGCTCCATGTAACTCCACGCAGACCAACATATACAGGAAAAGAATAGATATGTCAATAAAAATTAAAATCTGTATAGTCCTCAATCTAGTCAAACATTAGTCTTCTAAATTTGTAGTGATGAGCAAATCTGCATTCTTTTACATGGCAAAAATTGCAAATTAGAGAAAATTTGCAAAATGCATTGAGGTTTATGGGTCTTTTTTTCAGAGCAACCTTTTTCGTGGTGAGTTTTTTTCACGACAACTTTTTCTGTGCTAAATATATTAGCGTCTGGGCATTTTGTTCAGGGGGACTTTTTTCTTTGCAAAATATATTGGGGTCTATTGGTGTTTTGTGTGTTAATTTTTTTTTTATTCACAAAGAAGTTTAGCAGCAAATGACAAAATTAGGAATTGTGCCGCAAATCTATACCTGGTGAAAAATTTGACAATGACATAAGATTGTTGTCCACTCTTCTGGTCCTTAATAATATTGTTGAACTGTTAACTAAAAATACTGTACATATAAAGATGCATATCTTCCTTAATTAAATATGATGTTACATATTTCAAATTGATAACCTTGTTAGAAATTCATGTAATTCTACTGCCAGCTCACACATTTAGACCATGGTGACAATGGTAATGTTTTTTTTCAAGTTTCACGTGTTGATATTGCAATTTTTATATGTCCATATTAATTTTTTGAAAAAATATTCCATAGCTTTGCAATCATCTGAACAGAAATAAGAAAACAGCGAAGATTAGTAAAATAAAGTTCATGTTTTAAAATGTAAATTCCTGTGCCATAATTACATTCTAATTTGCACAAAAAAGTATTTGAGTTACAATTAGAAATGCATTAGAATAATAAATATATTGGCTACAAGAAGCATACTCAACATATGCACCACATTTGGCTATGTTCATATAGTGTGGTCACATGCAAGAAAAACTCTTTATTATCTGGGATTTCAGAAAATTGCCTGAGGGAATGCAATGCTTATTCAAGAGTTCATAAACACTTTTACGCCATCTGTGAGGCTTAGCATTACGCTTCCAGATATGACAGCAATGTCAAAATTCTAACATGAAAAATTGACCTTCATAGAGGAATAGTAAACATGGATTCGCCTCTTGAAGCTAAATATTAGAATATTGAGCAAATAACATTTTGATAAAGAATGGGAAATGAGAAACAGAACAGAGCATAATGAGTATTATGTATGTATTTGCTGCATGTATTGGATATTTTAGAATAATTCAATAAATAAACAAATGCTATATTTAAAAATACTTTTCATCACATAATTCAGAGTTTATGAGCCTTAATGCTTGAACAAAATGTTCTGTTTACAGTGTCGGACTGGCCCACCAGGATACCAGGAAAACTCTCGGTGGGCCAAGGTGTTAGTGGGCCCTCTTGTTTCAAAACATTTGGCCTGTTTAATGGTCATTCCCTATTTCTTTATTGGGAAAAATGCTTAATAATGGGAGAATATTGTAAGTATATATAAAAGACTAGAAGTATAAAGAGGTTGAGTGAATAGAGGATGAATATTAGTTTGGAAAGGTCTACTGTCTATGGTTTTCTGGTGGGCTCACGGTTTTAGGCTTTCTGGTGGGCCCCTGGCATCCGAGTCCGACACTGTCTGTTTAACATTTTGCAAGGATGCCCATAGATAAGGCTTGAGAAGAAATAGTTTTCTGACTCACTGACTACTTCATCTGCCCACTACTTTTGAATTTGGGTAGTGTATATTTATTACTAAAAACTAAAAATAGTCCATAGAAATTGCTTAGATACTGTACCATGCTTTCAAAAAAAATCCTGAGTAAACTGAGCTTTACCCCAATAGTTTGCTCCAGATATGACCTTCATTCCCAGGCATAGGCCCTTGTTGTAGTGTCGAGCTTCTTAAAGCTTAACCAGAGAATGTATTTAATCAACCAAATTATCCATATAGGAGTTCATATAAAGATGAGCAGGAACATAGAGCAACAGTGAATTGGCATATACTCACACACGCCAGTGGTAATTTTTAGTCTTACAAAGGAAAGAGAACATACACAGCAGCAATGAAAATACACCTAGCTTTCAGCCTTTACCCTAAATGGAACCTAGCGGAATCATTACCTCCCTAAGTTTGTACACTCAAATTCCCTGGTGGAGCCTCATGCTGCTCTGCTAAATAGCCTGACTATCTGTCACTCCTAGATCTGACCTGTCTAGGTTCCATGTCTACCTTCCTGCCTGCTCAGTTAAGGTGATGAACAAAATGGACCCTGATCACATGGCTGCGCAGGCTTATATATTATAGCACAGTGTCATCTACTGGGTACTTGTTGAACTACAGGGGGCATAGCTAACTGCAGGATCAGAAAATAGCTCCCCCTCCTAGATGTGTTTTAGGACCCCCTTTAGGAGTCTATGATAGCAGGGGACTGCCTGTTAAATAATATGGGTGCCTAATTTTCCAGTCCCCTACATTACTAAAGACCAGTATTTTCTAGATTTACCTCTTTGTTTGTGTTAGGTCTTCCACTTTGTTAAAGAGAAGGTTACAGATGTGAAGTAAGATATTTGCAACAGTGACTTAACTGGAATTAACGTGAGTGGCAACTTTCGTGTTATGAGACTTTTTCGCCATTTTGCAAATTTTGCAAAAAATTTGCAAATTTTTTGGCAAAGCGAAATGGGAGAAATTCGCCCATCACTATTGATTAAGGGCCAGATTTATCAAAGGTCGAGAGAGTTGTTTTGTTGAATTCGAATTAGCATTCGAATGTTCGAAATGTATTATATTGAATTCGAGGGTGGGCGTTATGTTATTTGAGGGTCAAATTTTTAAACCTTGACATTCGAGTTTTAAAATTTGATCATCCGACCTGTTTATATGAACTCAACTATTATAACTCAAACTCGAAATTTATCAAAATTCCCTCAAGTTTTTTGGCCAAACCAATTTCTCCCCAGTTTTGACCTGCCGAGTAACATGTCACACTTCAATAAATGTTTGCTTGTCTAGCCTTATGGTTCATTAAATGGTTAAAGGGTGCATGGAAAGCAGGGAAACAATGGATTACCAATAAAAAAAAAAACACCTGATGGCATTTTAGGTTTAAAGAGAGGTTTTTTTTTTCCCCAAAACAGCATGGCACTAGTTGCTATGACGGGCCTTCTTTCTGCAGAAGAAGAGGGTCACGACCAGCAGGAAGAATATGTTCCTTGCATTGCTGCTAGGATCAGGCAGCCTCGTCACTTCAGGAGACCTGTGCTTTCTCTTGAACATTTGCGCGATGATGAGGTTGTGAATATGTACCGCCTGAGCCATGCTGCCATTCAACAGGTTTATGGCCTCATCAGTGAGGACCTTCAACCTGTGACAGCATGGTCTCAGGCAGTGCCTGGGATGTGTAAGCTACTTGTAGTTTCCAGCAAGTATCTTTATGCCTCATTGGCATAAGCCAGCCCACCATTAGCACTAATCATAAGCCCTCCCATTCCATCAATGTGCAGGTGGTGTGTAGTTCCCACATGCACACCATGAGTGTAAAATCTGGCTTTCCTGGAAGTGTCCATTATGCTACTATCCTGCGTCAGTCAGCTCTCTATCACCTCTTCACCCGAGGAGAAATGCCCAAAAGCTGGCTTGTGGGTAAGTTATATGTGACATTTTGTACCAAGCCATTTCAGATATTCCTTTAATGGGGATATGCATGTATTTAGCCAAGATGTTTTACTATTTACAGTCTTGCTACAATAAGGGGCAGCTTTATCAAAATGTGAATTTAGACCTTAACACATAAAAAGTCCCATATGTTTAATTCATTCCTATGGGGTTTTTACAACTGTATTAATGTTGATGATGACTTCTAACTGTCACCTTTTGATAAATACAATTCCATATGAATGAATAGAATGTGGGTGATTTTTTGAAAAATCTGCCCCTAAATGCACTATGCATCATGGGACTTGTAGTTTACTTAAATTAACTAACTTTGGCAGGGATTGTAATGAATGGCACCTGATTGTGCCATGTGCATGTTTAGCAATTAAGTCATAATGAAGGGAGGGGGCATGTCTCTGTCAGGGAGCTGGGAGCTCCCTCCAGGGAGGTAGTCAGGATCGAGGAGGAAGTCCTCTTAAGGGAGCACGGTTGTGGTGTCCAAAGGGTTAATCAAAAGAGTAGTCAGGATCCAGGCAAGAGTTCACAGGCAGGCAGATATCAGCAAAGTCCAAAGTCCAGGCAAAGGGTCAGGATATAAATCAGGAACGAGATTTAGCAAACTAGAGAGGTACATTTCCTGAAGAAAATGTGAGTGGTGCTTGCCGTGGCAAAACTCAGGCCCCCCATATATGTTGGGTGTCTTGCCCAGTCGCCCCTGGTGCCTAGAGGTGACTGGGCAAGACACCAGGTCAATGGCTGAAATCTGATTGGCTGTTTGTGGCTCCGCCCACTTTTCCTAAATTTTGACCGCAGTCACCCAGTGACGCACGGTGCCAAGTTTGGGAGTTCTGGCTTTGATACTGTGAGAATTACAGCTGTTTACATTTTCTCATTGAAGTCAATAGGGAACATCTGATTGGCTGTTCTTGGCTCCACCCACTTTTCCTAAATTTTGACCGCAGTTACCCAGTGAGTAATTGAGCCGAGTTTGGTACACCTAGCATTTAAACTGTGATAATAGCAGCAGTTTATCATCTGTTGTAGACTCCACCCACTTTTGTAAATTTTAGCCGCAGTCACCCAGTGACCCACGGTGCCAAGTTTGGGAGCTCTGGCTTTGATACTGTGAGAACAGCAGTAAAAAAATTTTACATAAACTGATTGGCTGTTTTTGGCTCCACCCACTTTTCCTAAATTTTGACCGTAGTCACCCAGTGAGTAATTGAGCCAAGTTTGGTACACCTAGCATTTAAACCGTGATAATAGCAGCAGTTTATCATTTTTCATTAAGGTCAAAGGCTGAAATCTGATTGGCTGTTGTTGCCCCGCCCCATTTTATTCCTAATTGTGAACCACAGTCACTCAGTGACTAACATTCCAAAGTTTGGGAATGCTGTCATTTAATGTCTAAAAATGGCAGCATTTTTATTTTTTTCTATTGAAAATCAATGAATGAAATTCGATTGGTTGTTGGTGGCTGCGACCACATTTGTGATATTCAAGGTCCCTGACATCAATACTGTGAGAATGGCAGCCTTCTTAATTGTTCCCATTAAAATCAATCAAAGAAATCTGATTGGTTGGTTTTGGCCCCGCCCACATTTCCAAACTTTAATCCCAGTCCCCCAGTGACCAACTGTGCCAACTTTGAGGAGGCTGCCATTAACCGTCTAAGAGCGGCAGCAGTTTAAAATTTTCCTATTTAATTGAATGGCTAAAATTTGATTGGCTGTTGTAGACTCCGCCCACTTTTTGTAAATTTTGGCTGCAGTCACCCAGTGACCCACGGTGCCAAGTTTGGGAGCTCTGGCTTTATTACTGTGAGAATTACAGCTGTTTACATTTTCTCATTGAAGTCAATAGGGAAAATCTGATTGGTTGTTTGCGGCTCCGCTCACTTTTTTGGGTCCCCAAAATAGGACAGAAAAGTCACAACACCCCATTCCCGAATAAGCTGAACGGTTTGACACCTCATTCATGGGTCTGCGACAAACTAATTATTCGATAAATTCCCCATTATAAGTCAATGGGGCAAATTTGGGGACCTCTCCTGCCCCGGGGGTAAAACTTATACCCTCGTGTGGGGTATCATCTGACACAGGTCGCAAACCTCTTCAAATGTGGTAAATTTAACGTTTCTACAAGATTCCCTCTCTGCGCTAGAATCCGTCAAAAGTTGGCCTCAATGTTAATCTATGGGACTTTTTGGGGTGGTTAATTGCCCCCGCAAGGGGCAATTAACCACCCACCCCTTAGAAAAGTCATACCACCCCATTCCCGATTAAGCCGCACGATTTGACACCTCATTCATGGGTCTAGGACAAACGGTGCGGGACTAGTTACGCGCCAAACTTTCATACGGAAGAAGAATAAAAATAAGTTTGCAAGATAACAGTAGTGATGCTTTGCTTCGCAAGCACCACTAATTAAAGTCAAGGGTAAGATGGAAGATTTGGTATGAGTGCTTTTACTATTACACAGTGTAGTCATTCAACCGCACATTTTCAGTTCTTTTCCAGATGTTATTGGAAAGGGCACCGATGGATGTTAGATATGGCACACCTTGGTGCTGAAAACACCATAAGTATATACATATGTTAAAGCAAAAGCACTTAGATGTTTTGAAGTGCTTTTCCAGAATTGAGAATGCCGCATGGTGTTAACAATGGGATGTGATGTTTGGCAGTTAGTCCCATTGAAGGGTAACGGACAAAATTACACCTGAAGCATGAATATGGCAAAGTTTGTTGCCAGGATAAAATGGGCAAATAGGCCAGTGTCGGTTGGAAAGTTACACAGACTGGAGATAGGGACGTTTGTGCTTGTCCCCTCGGACAGGATCTTCTCTCCTTCCACGCCCCCCTCCTCTCCACTGTTGAGGAGCATCAGGTGGTGGTGGTGGAGCAAGGACTTGACCCTCAGCAGAGCCCACTGGTCGGTTAGGCTGGGCTGTGATGATTGCCACCAGGTCCTGGATGCTGGAATTGATATCACATAAGTAGCCACCTATCTGTGCCACCTTCGCATCCAGAGATCCTGGTGGCGCTGCTGTCGAAACATAGGCTGCATAGCAGCTATCATCGAGTCTACCAGCCCTGGTCTCTCACCCAGTCGTTTTCTTCCTCCTGTGGTTGTCCCCCAATTAACAAATGGATCAGCGCCTAGGGCAAAGGGGAAATCAAAAACAATATATAGTGCAATATGTTCCTATAATTTTGAAAGGCACCCTGTGCTCTGTTAAATAAATAAAAATAGTTTTTAGTGTGTATATTTATTCAAGTAAGACCTCCTCTCCCTTTGACCGTTACACCACTGGTTATTTACCGCCTCCTTCACCAATTTGGCAGAAGTGCCTACTTACAAGACTAACAATGGGGATACCGCATGTAACATTTCCCAGGTGTGGATTCTCCTTGCAATATACCTTTAAGCTCAAGAAAGGGGACATAGAAATCACATAGCGTAATTCTGTTAATCATTAAATGTTTTAAAAAAAAAATTACACTCACATTTGTTATGAAGTTAGTCACACACAGTCAAAAGTCTTTAAGCAGATCGCCAATAAAAGTCCAAGGATGAGTTTTAACCGGCAAACTTAGTTTTCTCTCTCCCTCTCCTCGTGGCATTCCCCATAGCTTTTCGTGACGTCACTTCTGCCTGACACGTTTTGCCGAATCAGTCGGCTTCCTCAGAGGCTTACTTCCTGTTCTACATATTCCCCTCTATTTCCGGGTTTGTCCCATCAAATCCCCACCTCTCAAATTCTTTGCCATTAGGGATGTAGCGAACTGCCGATTTGGTGTTCGCGAACACCGGCAAAAAATGCGAACGTTCGCGGACAGCTCGCGAACTTCGAACACCCGCTAAAATCGTTCGATTCGAACGATCGAAGGATTTTAATCATTCGATCGAAGGATTTTCATTCGAATCGAACGATCGAAGCCATTCGATCGAATGCTTTTCATTCGATCGAATGCTTACAATCGTTCGAACGAATGGAAATCGTTCAATTTTTAGCGGTTGAAGGAATTCGAATGGTCGAATGGTCGAACGATTTGTATTCGAATCGAACGCGAACTCAAAATGCGAACGTTCCCAAACGTTCGCGAACATTCGGTGGACGCGAACGGTCGAAGTTCGCGCAAACTAGTTCGCAGCAGAACAGTTCGCTACATCCCTATTTGCCATTACTGTTATTCCCCAAAATTTTAGGCCCTTAGCATTTTTATTATGATTAATACACAATAGTTTTCCACTTCCTTTTCTATATTTTATTATTATTATTATTATTAACATGTATTTATATAGTGCCAACATATTGCATAGCACTGTAAAGTAAATATGATTATACAACTTCATCACATGAATTACATACATAGAACATATGGAGTAACACACATCACAATCAATACAGGTCCAAAAAGGTGAGGAAGGCCCTATGCATAGGCATACAGTCTAAAGGGAAGGGAGTAAGACACAAGGTGTGGGAGTGGGCAAGATCGAATTAAGTGGGTGAGAAATGTGGTATTGTATGCGGCGTTGCGTTTGGTAGTTAAGCAGAGTGAGGGTAGGCTTCTCGAAAGAAGTGCGTTTTAAGAGATTTCTTAAAAGCAGAAAGGTTGGGAGAAAGTCAGACAGACCATGGGAGAGTTCCAGAGGAGGAGTGCAGCCCTTGCAAAGTCTTGAATGCGAGCATGTGAGGAGGTAATGAGAGCAGAGTTGAGTAGCAGGTCAGTAGAGGAGCGTAGTAAGCGATTGGGTGAGTATAAAGAGATGAGTTCAGAGATGTAGGGTGGGGCAGAGTTATGAAGTGCTTTGAAAGTCAGTGTCATTAATTTGAATTTGATTCTGAAAGGTAACGGAAGCCAGTGCAGGGATTGACAGAATGGCGAGGCAGAGGAGGAGCGGTTGCTGAGGTGTATGAGCCTTGCAGCAGTGTTCATTATGGACTGGAGAGGTGACAGTCTCTGGAGGAGGAGGCCAATTAAAAGAGAGTTACAGTAGTCTAGACGCGATATGACGAGAGAATGAATAAGAATTTTGGCAGCGTCTTTGGTGATAAATGATCATATTTTGGATATGTTCCTTAGGTGGAAGTGACATGATTTAATAAGTGACTGGATATGAGAAGTGAATGACTGGGCAGAATCTAGAATAACCCCAAGGCACCGGGCCTGGGGAGAGGGGGTGATAGTGGAATTGTTAACTATGACGGATACTTCCGGGATGTTACTGGTGTTAGTTGGAGGAAAGAGAACCATTTCAGTTTTAGAGGTTTAATTTAAGGTAGCGTTGCGACATCCAGGTAGAGATAGCGGACAGACAGGAGGAGACGCGAGTTAGGAGTTCAGGGTTGAGATCAGGAGATGAGAGATAGATATGAGTGTCGTCAGCATAGAGGTGGTGGAAACCATACGAATTTATTAATTTGCCGAGGGAGGTAGTATAGAGGGAGAATAGTAATGGTCCCAGGACAGAGCCTTGAGGAACTCCAACAGAAAGAGGTAGGGGAGAAGATGATACTCCATTGTAGGAGTATTTCTGACATGTTCATTTATTCTTTCTCGCAGTGTTCTGTTTGTTTAACCCACATATTGTAGGCCAAAACAATATATCACGTTTAGTGGTGAACTTTGTGTAATGTTAAATGTTATATGATTTATTAGTAACATTTGCTTCTCTGAAGACTTTTCATAATGCGCACGGATAAAAGCCCTTCCACTCTTCCTTTTGTCTTTTCATTTTTGTTCTTTCTGTAGGAAAATAGTTCTTTACTAGCATTTGTCCCAAGTTCCTTTCCCTCCTATAGATATTGTGAGATTTCTTTGGGAGGATGCAGTTTAATTGTGTGTCTCCATCTAATACATTCCATTGTCTTGTGATAATTTTTCTTATGGCTTGTGTCCCCGGGGCATAAGTAGTAATATAGGTACATACATCCTAATTGTCTTTTTTCTCTTTCGGTTTCTTACTCTTCTCTCTCTATTATCTCTCTATTCCTAATAGTCTCTCACGTGACTTTTGAATTACTTTATGCCCATAGGGGATGTTGTTTAACCGCTGTGGATTGTGGTTACTTGTGCTAAGGACAAAGTTGCACACATACATTTTTAAAAAAAAGGTTTTAAAATTCATCCGGCATTCCTCAATGTAGATTTCCAAATCCAGGAAATTTATATTGAGTTGGCTATAAGTGGAGGTGAATTCAAGGTTTAAATCATTAGTATTTAGACTATTTACAAATTCTATTAGTTGTGTTTCGCCTCCCTGCCATATTAGTATGACATCATGAATTCGCCAGGACAACGCTACTTCCCTAAAATGCGAATTTGCGTCCAGGGTGCAGAACGCTGGTGAAGTTGTGCTAGCGTTACTTCACCAAGCAAAGTGAAGTTGCGATAGCGTTGGCTAATTTGCATATGGCGGGAAGTTAAAGTTGAATAGATGTATATGTTGCAGCAAAAACATTACATTACACAAGCTCAGGGAACCTTAATAGCGTTGTTACTGTATAATGCCCTACACATGAGCCCAGTGATAGTTTATGTGTCATATGTTAGGAAATGTAGGGGGGAACCTGGTTACCCAAAATCAATTTTATGGTCCTTTGCAGGCTATCACTCAGAAAAAAGGAAAAGACACCAACGTGGAATTCCTATCCACTCCATTGTACTTCGCCTTGTCTGAGGTGGCGAAGGCAAGTCTGGTGCAAGAGGTAACGTTCATTAAAGTCCGCATCTTACTTAATTTGCGGAGTTAAAATTTGCCAAGATAGCGTCTATCCCTTTGGCTAGGGAAATCATGCCAGCGCCCGTTAAGGAATTGGCGAAGTACCAAAATTGCCTCATGCTGGCGAATTTTCACTAGCGTTAGTAACCTCACCCTTTAGGGAATCTGCCCCTTGGATTCTTTTTATATAAATATTCGCAGTGGCGGAACTACCGGGGGAGCAGGGGGTGCAATTGGGCCAGGGCCCGCACCCCCTCAGGCCCCCCCCCCCGGCAGCTCACTTTGTGGGCCCCTAGGATCACACTCTTATTTATTTAGAGCACAGGACCAGAGTGATCGGAAGGCGGCCCCTTCCCCATAGCTGACCGGTGCACGTTTCACTAACTTGCAGCAGTTCTAGGTAATAGCTGGTTGGTCGCGTCTGCCCATAGCTGTGTTCCGTGTCGACTTCACATGATGTCATGAGCAATGTAACATGGTCAGAGCATAGGACCCTGTGATGCCTGAGTCTGTGCGTGTGTGTGTGCGTCTGAGTCTGTGTGTGACTGTGTGTGTCTAAAAGTGTTGTTGCCAGTATTGCAGATTGGGAATGCATAAAGAGAACTAGATCAAAAATGTCATGTGAGAAAGTGACTACTGGGGAAGAAATGGAGAGAAAATGAAAACAGCAGCAAATGGCAAAGGAGATATATTAAAAAGGGCAAGTACAGAAAGAGAGGTAGATAAATAAAATGGAATAGTTGTGGAAAGCAGAAGAGAAAAAGTGTACAGAAGGGGGACAGAGAAGATGGGAACAAGAAAAAAATATGAAGAAAAAATGTAAAGTTATTAAAGGTGGCTATGTGGAAAACTGGCAAAAAAGGAGAAGTAGTCATTTAAATGAAGTGAACAAGTAAAGAGGAAAAGTGGAAGATCGAGCAAGGACAGAATAGAATGGAGAAGAGGCCATTGGATAACAAGGTATGCCATGCATACTATAAGCTTGAAGAAGGGGTTGGATGGTGTTTAGCAAGTGAGGGAATGCAGGGATATGGAAGATAGCTCATAGTACAATTTGATCCAGGGACTGGTCTGATTGCCATTTTGGAGTCAGGAAGGAATTTTTCCCTCTCTAGTGCTTGACCAGGCCTGAATAGTATATTTTATAATACATGAGTGGTACTCAGCCTGAAGCCTTGTGTCTTTAATTATTTATATATACCCTTGATATTATAATACATACTCAGAGTTCCCTGTATAACAGCCTGCAAGCTTGTGTCTTTATATGGCCCCCAGTGACTTCTAATATCCTTATCATTTACAGTAGGGGGTACATTATCCCTTATAATACATGAGTGATACTCAGAGTTCCCTGTATAACTCAGGATGCAGCCTTGTGCCTTTATATGGTCACAGAACAACCACTCAGTGACTTCTAATATCTTTATCATTTACAGTAGTGGGTACATTATCCCTTATAATACATGAGTGATAACTCAGCCTGCAGCCTTGTGCCTTTATATGGTCACAGAACAACCCCTCCATGACTTCTAATATCCTTATCATTTACAGTAGGGGGTACATTATCCCTTATAATACATGAGTGATACCCAGAGTTCCCTGTATAACTCAGCCTGCAGCCTTTTGCCTTTATAAGGTCACAGAACAACCCCTCAGTGACTTCTAATATCTTTAGCATTTACAGTAGGGGGTACATTATCCCTTATAATACATGAGTGATACTCAGAGTTCCCTGTATAACTCAGCCTGCAGCCTTGTGCCTTTAAATGGTCACAGAACCCCTCAGTGACTTCTAATATCCTTATCATTGAAAGTAGGGGGTACATTATCCCTTATATCAGTATAATACAGTGAAACCTCAATTTTACATGTCCTTTTTACATGTAACTTTTAAGTTAACTTTTAGTATGTAATATAATGGCCAATTCGAAGCAACTTTTAAATTGGTTTTCATTTTCAAATGGGGGTCACTGGTCCCATCTAAACAACAAATGATCTGTAAGGCTACAAATTTACTGTTATTGCTACTTTTTAATGACTCGTTTATCTATTCAGGCCTCTCCTATTCATATTCCAGTCTCTTATTTAAGTCAATGCATGGTTGTTAGGGTACTTTGGACCCTAGCAACCAGATGTCTGAAATTGGAAACTGGAGAGCTGCTGAATAAAAAGTTGAATAACTCAAAAACAAAGAATATAAAATGAAAACCAATTGCAAATTGTCTCAGAATATCACTCTCTACATCATACTAAAAGTTAACTCAAAGTTGAGCAACCCTTTTAGGGAGGCCCAATTGTAAATTTCTGTACCGGGGCCCTTAGGGGTCTAGTTACGCCACTGAATATTCGCTTTCTTTTTGGTCTAAGATCCCTTCTTCTGCCGCGCTCTTTATTGGTTTATATATTTTATTATTAAAAATTGTGGTAGGGTCCCCTGTTAATTGCCTGTAGGTTTTTTGATCCTCAATTAACTCTAAACATATGTTCTGGTATTTTTCGTCTTTCATGATTCTGTCACCGCCTTGCTTGTCTGCTGGTTTGATGATTATATTCTCATTATTTTTTAGAGCACATATGGCATCCCTTTCTCCGCTTGTGAGATTTTACCTAGTAGGTTTCTTACCCCACTTTTTTTTGAAGTTCTTTTAAATCCCTCTTCACAAGTTCCTCATATAGTTGAATGTATGGTCCTTTTTCTTCTTTGGGATGTATCCTGATTTATTCTTTAAACCCATATGATAATATAGTGTTTGTTTTATTGTTGGTTCCTCCATCTCTCTATTTATAATCTCCCTATTGGAGAATGCATACACACAAGTCAATGCCACTAACTCTGCCTGTGGGTGCAAAAGTCAAATCCTTACTCAAGACTCTCTGTTCATTCTCCGATAGTGATTAGGGATGTAGCGAACTGTTCGCCGGCGAACTAGTTCGCGCGAACTTCGACTGTTCGCGTCCGCCGAATGTTCGCGAACGTCGCGCGACGTTCGCCAATACGAGTTCGCGTTCGATTCGAACAAAAATCGTTCGACCATTCGACCATTCGATTCCTTCGACCGCTAAAATCGAAGGATTTTCGTTCGAATCGAACGATCGAAGCCATTCGATCGAATGAAATCATTCGATCGAATGGCTTCGATCGTTCGATTCGAACGAAAATCCTTCGATCGAACGATTAAAATCCTTCGATCGTTCGAATCGAACGATTTTGCGGATGTTCGAAGTTCGCGAACTGTTCGCGAACTGTTCGCATTTTTGCCGGTGTTCGCGAACGGCGTTCGCGAACACATAAACGGCAGTTCGCTACATCCCTAATAGTGATATGTCGCTTATGTTAAATATCCCTATTGTTCCCTCTTCCTCCTCTTTTTTCTTAGACTTATTATGTTTAACCCCTCCCTTCTTTCCTTTAGTTTTCCTTTGTTTTTAATTTTTATTTAACAGAGCACAGGATGCCTTTCAAAATCATAGGAACATATTGAATTATATATTTCTTGATTTCCCCGTTGCCTTAGGCACTGATCTATTGTTTGATCCATTGTTTGATCCATTGTTTGTGACTATTTGTGCTCAGGTGGGAGACTGTGGAAGGATCGGCAGGAGAATATCAAAGCACAAACTAACTTTTATTTAATAATTTTTCTTTTCTGGTTCCCCAATTGCTGGAGCAGCAGCAGCATCCGCAGCAGCACAACCTACAAGAAAAATATAAGAAATATAAATATAGATATATATTTTGGACATGTGCATAACCCATAACATATAAAAGGTTTTAAAGGAAGTTGTCAAAGTTAATATTTCAAGTTAGATTGGGGGTGGGTGTTTACATGTTTGGGGAGGGAACATTATGATATTAGAGTGGAAATTGAACCTTAATCTGTAGGTGACAAAAATTTTTTTTTATTTTTTATTTTAAAAAAGGATAGTTGATTATTAGATCTAAACATTGATATTACATCTGGGGGGGCACACAGGAATCATGGCTGGTGACTGGGCGCGGGGTTCAGCTCGGTCTTCTGTAATGTGAAAAACAACATTAGTGATTAGTTGAGGAAGCAACTACATTGGTCCCAAACATTTAACATGTCTGTACCTTGAGTTTCCGGGTTTCCATCTCTATCTCCAGCCTCACCCTCTTCCTGGGGTTGCTGCGTGGCATCATCCCAGTCCTGATCCCTGTCTGAGTCATGCCGTGATGTTTGCAGTAGGGCTGCAATTGTGAATAAATAAAGAAAAAAGGTATTAAAAGACAGAATCGTAAGTAACTGCAAGTGTACTTGGTTAGTAGCCTGGTGTACAGACCTCCCATCCACTACTAAAATATTGAAGTTCTCATTACAAATACTAACTCAAATGTATTGGCACAGCAAGGGAGATGGAATGGGTAAACTTCTTCTGTTTCGCTTCGCCGAAAAATTCGTACATTTCCTGCAAAAATCTCAAAATTCGTGAAATGGCGAAAAATCCACAGGAAAATCTTGAAATCTGAAATCTGAGAAAATTTCGAAAATTGGACATTTTCACGAAAAATCTTGGAAATTGGCGCCTGCGTCCAAGCTGACGCTGGCGTTAAAGTTAATGGGCGTCTGAATAGTGTTTTACGTGTGCTGATTTTGACGCGAGCGACTGTCCGGATGCAAATTTTTGCTGGAGATTCACAAATTTATTAGCAGATGGTGAAACGCGGAAATTCACTGTGAATTCATGCCAGGTTAATTTATTCGCCTAGCACTAGTTAATCTATAATGGCACAGTAAGGGAGATGGAATGGTTAAAATTAAAAACAGGACAGGAAGGCATTGTTTGCAATGATGATAGCAGGAGAGAATATAATATATGGCAAAACAGTTGATCTAGGCTCTATATGTGTTGCTTCACACTTCACTTTTACAGTTAAAGGGGTTGTTCATCTTTGAGTAAAGTTTTACTATGATGCACAGATCAATATTCTGAGACAATTTGCAATTGGTTGTTATTTTTAAATATTTGTAGTTTTGACTTATTTTACTTTTTAGTCACCTGCTCTACAGTTTGCAATCTCACCAATCTGGTTGCTAGGATACAAATTTCCATAGGAGCCATGCATTCATCTGAATAAGATACTGGAATATAATTAGGGGATGGTCTGAGTAGTAATATGATTAATAAAAACGAACAATAACATCACGTGTAGTCTTGCAGAGCCTTTCTCTCTAGTTGTGTCAATGAGCCCCATTTTAAAGCTGCAATAAGTCAGAACCATAAACCAAATAAATAAAAAATATACAAAATAAATAATGAAGGGCAATCGGAAAGTTGCTTACAATTGCTAATTCTATAACAGTTAAACGTTTACTTAAAGGTGAACCACCCCTTTAATGCAGTTTCTAAACATTTGTGCTATAATAGGGAAATGGTTAGTAAAGAAATGGTTGCCATTTTGTCTGTTACAGCTGCATGTAACTAACTAGTACATAAACAACATCAATGCTTCAAAAAAAAGAGCAAGAAACTCCTCTAATGCAAAACAGGAGCAATAATTTACCAAAAAAGTAAACTGCTAAAGGGGAAATGATTAATTTATCCAAATGATGGGGATGTGGAAAAAAGGAGTAATAATTTTTGGAATAAAAATGTACTTACTCCTCTAGTCACGGTATGGTCCTTCCGAGCCTTCACAGACCTCTTTGCTCATTGTGTCCAGAAGCCGGCACTCATAAGGCTTCAGCCTGAGTGGAGGGACATGCCCGCCACGGGTCTTCTGGGCTTTCACTCAACTGGCAGCTAACTTTGCCCTTATCCATCGCTTCAGGTCACTGAAGCGCTTGCACAGTCGGGTGATCCCTGTGTACAGCGCCTACAGCATTGATTTTGTCAGTTACCTGCTGCCAGAGTTGTTGGCGCCTGGCAGCATTGATGCGATGGCACTGGATCCCAAACGACACATCCCATTGACCTAGGACTTCCTCCACCCATGCTGCATTCTCGTCACTGGAAAAGCATGAGCCCAGTTTGGTGCTGGGGCCCTCATCTCCATCATCCTCCTCCTCTCTTCTTCTTTGTGAGGCACTGGCCGCCTCATGTTACCTCGTGTGGGCCCCCCTCTGTGTTGTGGCCAGCACCTCCTCCTCACTCTCCTGGGCCACCCTGTGGCTTCTTTGGGCCCCCTTCTGTGCTGTGGCTGGCTCCTCCTAACTCCTGGGACTCCACCTATCTAAGCTGCCCTGGGACCCCCCATCTCCCATCACACATAGTGTGGGTTCCAGTGCTGCGTGCCACCACCTCTGGGCTGGAGATATATTCTCCCTCCTACTCCTTCTCATTCCTCCTTCGTCCAGAAATTTTGAGCAATTTTTGTTCCCAAAAATGCACCTGCTTTTAGATGAGCCTCCTTCTCCTCCTTTAAATAGCATGTGAGGAATCCACACGGAAATGCACCTAAAATGGCCACTGGAGAACTTCCTGTTTTAAAAAATCTCAGAAAGGAAGTGGGGCTTTTAAACTTCGAATCGATTGAATTGAGTTTAAGTGGGCACCCAGAATCCTCAAACATATTCGAGCATGCAATGTGGGGAAACTTGTGATTCAAATTATAGTCAAAGTGAGCCAATAACATATTTCATCCAATAACAAAAATTCGACCACAATAATGAATATGAGACTATTTGAATTTTTTTGTAAAAAACAAAAACTGAGTTTAGTAGAATTTTAAACAATTTGAAATTCGTCCCTTGATAAATCTGCCCCCAAATGTTATAGCAACAAGTGACCCATAAATTGAATCAGTGTGTTATGGATCAATTAAGCTGAATAATAATTAGTCTTTTTGGACAGCATGATGTTTACTATAAAAGGAATCCTATCAATGTTATATTGATTAAATCCCCTGGCAAAAATACATAAAACATAACTTTGCCCGTAGCATATTAGGGCATTTGATGGGGATGGGTTCGCAGGAGGTTCAGAGAATGTTATATGACAATGCAGAATTCCCAATTCAATCTATAAATCTTTGCTATTTTCATGGATTAGTCACAAATCTTTAAAGTGGATATAATAAATTTACTGTGGCATTATGCCAGTGCTGTTGTACTTGGAAAATGTCATATATAAGGTGAGTAAAATATAAAAAGACACTATTTTTTATTTTTTTATTATTGATTAAAAAAAGAAAGGATATAGATTGGTAAAAAGAGAAAGGCAATGTACCAAAAAAGGTGAAGTTCTGTTGGGTGATTGTTGGGTATGAACATATAAATCAAGACCATACTGTACATATAAGCCAGGACCATATCAACTCATGGAAAGTAACAAAGTTTATTTGCAAGCAAGTATCTTGTTTAAAAAAAGTACTAGTTGTATGGGTTTATGTAACTCAACTACCAGTATATGGGTATGCTATGGGTTACTAGACACGTAGAAAATGTAAGGCCATATGTTACATAACCCCCTTGATGTTTTTGAACAATGAATGAATCAATTAAGGGGGCAACATTTTCTGCTCTAATCCCACTTAAAGGGCCAGATACACATCAACATTTTCTACATTAATTATTCTTAAAGGGCCAGATACACATCAGCTTTTTCTGCATTCATTCTACTTAAAGGGCCAGCCACACCCAAATTAAACATAACTCAATTCGGCTAATGTTAAAAATAAAGAAGCTCTTTCAAGACTGCAAAAATATTTTAGATAATCAAGATTTCTAGAGAACTTGTATTTAGGAATTGATTGCACCTGAATGGAGGGAACAATTTTACCACTTTCTAGCAGATAGAAGTTTTAGGACAAATGAATGGTTTGCTCTTTCCAGAAACACAGATTTTGTTTTTTTTCTCTGGTATCATAAATGAGGTAAGCTCGGCTACCTAACTGGAAGTACTGTGTGGTCTCATTTTTGTTTTCGTATATATGCTGTAGTGTAATTTTTATACTTGTGGGTAAAGTTGACTGACTTATGGGACTTATGGGTAAAGTTGACTGACATCGCACCTATCCAATGGAAATGTCTTTTTTTAATTTTACCTTTTCTTCCATTGCAACTAATTTAAAGAGCCTTCTCTATATAGCACTCCACTACCCTTGATAAAGTCGGGACACCAACAAAACGCATGATATTGCATTAGATGGACTTTTATGATTAGGGAGTATTCTCTATATAGTTTTATATATACAGTCATATGAAAAAGTTTGGGAACCCCTCTTAATTCTTTGGAGTTTTGTTTATTATTGGCTGGGCTTTCAAAGTAGCAACTTCCTTTTAGTAAATAACATGACAAATGGAAACAGTAGTATTTCAGCAGTGACATACAAGATGCATCATAACAAAATAAGACAGGTGCATACATTTTTGGCACCCCAACATCAACAATGGCGGAACTACCGGGGGAGCAGGGGGTGCGAGCGGGCCAGGGCCTGCACCCCCTCAGGCCCCCCCGGCAGCACCGCAATCCCTAGTAAAATTGGCCGTATGGAGGGGGCGGGGCCCCGGCTGCGCGTCACTCTAGGAACGCTACTGAACATCAATATTACATCAATACTTAGTTGAGCCTCCTTTTGGAAATGTAACAGCCTCTAGACACCTCCCATAGCCTTTGATGAGTGTTTGGTTTCTGGATGGTGGTATTTTTGACAATTCATCCATAAAAAATCTCTCCATTTCAGTTAAATTTGATGGCTGCCGAGCATGGACAGCCTGCCTCAAATCACCTCATAGATTTTCAATGATATTCAAGTTGGGGGACTGTGAAGGTCGTTCTAAAATATTGTACTTCTCCCTCTGCATAAATGTGTTTAGGGCCATTGTCTTGTTGAAATATCCAACCCCTGCATTACTTCAACTTTGTGACTGAAGCTTAAACATATCCTAAAGAACTTGTTGATATTGGGTTGAATTCTTCTGACCCTTGATTTTAACAAGGGCCCCAGATCCTAAACTAACAACACAGCCCCACAGCATGATGGAACCTCCACCAAACTTGACAGTAGGTAGCAGGTGTTTTTCTTGGTATGCTGTGTTCTTCTGCCACGCAAAGTGATTTTTCTTATGACCAAATAACTAAATTTTTGTCTCTTCAGTCCAAAGCACTTTGTTCTAAAATGACTGTGGCTTGTCTAATGAGCTTTTGCATATAACTAGCAACTCTCTTTGTGGCGTGAGTGCAGAAAGGGCTTCTTTCTCATCACCCTGCCTTACAGATGTTCTTTGTGCAAATTGTGGTGAGTTGTAGAACAATGTACAGATATACCATCTGCAGCAATATGTTCTTGTAGGTCTTTCGAGGTGATCTTTGGGTTGTCTGTAACCATTCTCACAATCCTTGGCCTGCCAGACCTGGGTTTACAGCAACTGTGCCTGAGGCCTTCCATTTCCTGATTACATTCCTTGCAGTTAAAACTGACAGTTTAAGCCTTTGGCATAGCTTTTTGTAGCTTTCCCCTAAACCATGATACCGAACAATCTTTGTTTTCAGATCTTTTGCGAGTTCCTTTGAGGATCCCATGTTCTCACTCTTCAGAGGAGAGTCAAACAGAAGTACAACTTGCAATTGGCCACCTTAAATACCTTTTATCATGATTAGACACACACCTGCCTATGAAGCTCAAAGCTTAACAAGCTAATCCAACCAATTTGGTGTTGCCAGTAATCAGTATTGATCAGTTACATGCATTCAAATGAGCAAAATTACAAGAGTACCCACATTTGCACAGCTAGTTTTTCACATTTGATTTAATTCCATACAACTAAATACTGCTTCACTAAAAATCTTATTTCAGAAAACACCCCAGTACACATAGCACTGTTATCTTTTTTGTTGAAAGTGGAGTAAAGTATTATATATGCTGAGGGGTTCCCAAACTCTTTCATATAACTGTGTATATAAATATACATAATTCATTTCCAATTAACAATGGGAACATTTTTGATCATGAGATACATATTTTTCTGTTACCCAACAGGACAGGCAGGGCAGTACCTACTTTCATAATATATATTTTTCTAAGAGCTGTAGCAGCTACTTCCTTTTTTCCCAATGCCAGCTCTGCCACGTAATGAAATTGCTAATGATATCTTAATGTTAAACAAAACTCTAGATATATTATATATTAAAACTCTAGATATATTATTGTAAAAAATCATTTACATTAGGCTATGTTGGTACATTAAGGATCCAGGCCTGACAATTGTTTTAGCCTTTCAAATTTATATATACATAGCCAAAAAAATGTTTTTCTAGATTTTTGAACTTTAAAAGCTTTCTTTATCTATAAATAAGATTTAAACACAATAACTGAAATCAATCAGCATATTCTTTTTAAAACAAGAATGACAGAGATGATTTAATAACATTTTGCCAGAATGCATTTCATTTAAATTATGTTATTTTTACATTGTGCTGAACTGCCATCTGCTGCTTTCTTTATAAGATTTGGAATTTGCCATAAATATATCAATGTTGCTACTTTGTATAAAATATATTAATCTCTAAGTAACATGTGACAAGTAATTCATCTTTATATTAGTTTTGGGTTTTGAATTATTAGGCTGAATTAAAGCATGTGGTAGAATAAAAAAGTTTTTCTTATCTTTCACATAGTATAATTTACCTCTTAGTTCCTAAATATTTAATAAAAGTATAGAGTACTACATATCTGTTCCTTAATGCTAAAAAATAATGTATCATAAAATATTTAAAACTATAAAATTCAAACAAGGAGAAGCAGGTCTACAAAATTTGAGTTTGAGTAGTTTCAGTCACAAGTACCCAAAGAAAATTGTACTGTAATAATTACAATATTAATACTTATACAGGTATGGGACCTGTTATCCAGAATGCCCGGGACCTGGGGTTTTCCGGATAATGGATCTTTCCGTAATTTGGGTCTTCATGCCTTAAGTCTACTAGAAATTCATTTAAACTTTTAAATAAACCCAATAGGCTGGTTTTGCTTCCAATAAGGATTAATTATATCTTAGTTGGGATCAAGTACAAGGTACTGTTTTATTATCACAGAGAAAAAGGAAATCATTTTTAAAAATTTGGATTATTTGGATAAAATGGAATCTTTGGGAGACAGCCATTCCGTAATATGGAGCTTTGTGGATATCGGGTTTCCGGATAAGGGATCCTATACCTGTACCATAAAAAATGAAACATAGAACTGAAATAAATTGTAGATAATTAGACCTTGACTCAATAACAAAGTTTAAATAAACTGAAACGACTGACACCCACTTGTATCATACAGTGTGTACAGTATAATCAGAAAGTTAATTAATATGATACATTCATTTTTCCATTATATTGCTGTTTATCATACTCTGATTTTACAGTGACTGCCATCAACAATCATAAAATAAATAAATAATATTTAGCCATATTTTAAAGATGACTTGTTTTAAATAAATCAATGTTGGATGACATCTTATTTGGTATATGGCTAGCGATGGGCCGTTCCCAAAACGTATTGAAGTCAATAGGCCTCAAATAATTTTGACGGGCGTCAATTTTGCCGTGAGCAACATTTTTATATGCGCGACTATTTGGTGCAAATGTATTGAAGTCAGTCAATAGGCGTCTGAATAATTTTTTTTGACGCAGCAGATTTTTCAAACACTTAAATATTGCACTGCTGTACCCATCTTTTCTTTTTCTGTGAATTGCAGTGAGTTGTGCATTGAACACAAATATTCACAAATGGCTTGCTGCAAATGAGATGGGTGTTTGTCTGAGCATGGTCAACGTGTGTGTGGTCATTGTGCACACAGATAGCATCCCTTTTAATACTGACCACATACTGAATCCACATCCTGCATGGCTAGTTAGCAATCAATTTAGATGCATGCTGCACGGCTGGAGATACATTAGTTCAGTGTGAAGCAAGCATTTCTATTCATTAAATTAAGTCAATGGGATGTAAATTTAATGTGTGAGGTGGCAACCTTAGTTGATGGTAATTTTTCAAATATAAATTTGCAATCTGTGAAAACTGTTTAGCAAATATTTTTTGCACCACCAAAGTTACGCAAGTCTAACATGGTGTGCATATAAATATTTGCGATTTGAGATTGTCCTATTTAAAAAGCTCTTGAGAACAATCTCAGTTCAAATAAAAAAACACAATTATATTTTGCACTTTAAAGTGGAAGGAAACCTAGGTGGCGCAAAAACTCTCCCTTGTGTTGCCCACGCTCCCTCCTCCAACACACGGGAGGGTGGAGGGTTTTTGCGCCACCTAGGTTTCCTTCCCCTTTAAATACTTTGATATTATGTATGTATAAATTGAAGTTCAGATGAATGCTGTTATTATTTACGTACGCTTAGGGGAAATTTTTATTACACATGCACATGATGGCTGAACAATTGGCAGCAGTAATGAGCGAATTTTTTTCACCATGCATTTAAACTTCTATGGGTGAAAAAATTGTCTTGCATCAAAAATACAAAATAAGACACTCGACATCGTGTGACAAAATAATTTGACGCACTTTTTTGCCATTTCGTAAATTTTCCATGAAGCAATCGGGTCAGATTCGCCCATCACTAATTGGCACCATGCTGGTCCCACATACAGTATATACTCGAGTATAAGCCGAGTTTTTCAGCCCCCAAAATATGCTGAAAAACTCTACCTCGGCTTATACTCGGGTCAAGCACAAAAACGGTCGCCGGCGTCTAAGAATAGTCGACGGCGCTTAAGAATAGTCGCCGGCGTCCAAGAATAGTCTCCAAGAATATTCGCCAGCGTCCAAGAAAGGTTGCCGGCATCCAAAAACAAGACGCCGGCACCTCCAATGGGAGCAGAAACCCTAAATTTTTTGATTGAAACTTACCAGAAGCGGCTGCATTTCTCACCCTTGGCTTATACTCGAGTCAATAAGCTTTCCCAGTTTTTGGAGGTAAAATTGGGTACCTCGGCTTATACTCGGGACGGCTTATACTCGAGTATATACGGTATATTATTTTGCAGATTTAGAGAGGCTTGATTTTGTTGGTGTTCTTTTATTATATTTGTTTAAAGAATCTAGGCAATTTTAATTATTTGTCATTTGCCTCTCTCTTCTTAATCCCTTGAAGGATAAGGAAAGCCTGTAAACATATATCTTAATGTAGGCATCATTTTTCTAGGAACTTCTGTAATGCTTGAATATAGGCTACCCAATATTTCCTTGGAAAACAGCTATAAATTCCATGCTGGAGAAATAATTGTTTCAGTAGACAGAAAAACACATATATGAAATACGTTGCTATTAATTCCCCTTACCCATTTCTAGAGTTCATGATCTCCTGGCAGAAATTTTTTAGAATGATGTATGTATTTAATTTTGTTCATACAAGAAATAAAGCAGGTTCCAAATTATTAAGCATAAGCTGCCCATTTTGAGATGGCAAACTAGCAGGGATGTACTGAGTGACTGCATGGTATACAGATAATAAGCAAGCCCATTACTCCACAGTATTCTCTTCTGGTTTAGTTCCAGCAACCCTACATATGTCTTCATTATGACAAGAAAAGAACAGAATAGCTCTCTACCTTTATAGCTAATTCAACAGCATATGAAATGGGTACTTCGAGACAGGAAGAAATTGAAAATGAATGTGTAAAATAGCTAAATTCTATTGCCACTATAAAAAATGTTTCCTTTTGAGTCAATTAATGGTAATTCAAAAAAGAAAGGAGTGTACTTCTTTATATAGATAAATATATTAAAAGAGATATAGAAATGTGCCTTGGTACAGATGGACAAACAAACATTTATTTTCATTTTATGCAAAAGAAGGATTAGCAAAATTAGGTAATTTCACCAAAATGCATTGTAGTCAGTGAAAATGCAAAATTACATTATGGTTAAGTTATTTTTTCCTTCGCTCTGTAATAGTATATACATTACTCTACCTTGTAGAGAACTTTGCACTAGGCTACAATTATTCTTCTTTAAAAAAAAAATTTGGCTCCCATGTTGGCAATTTATTTCACACATGGTGCCAATTTGAGGATAACTGGGGAAGGGTGCTTTCTAACCTATATGGACCACATTTTTATTCAAAAAACAAAACATGTGGCTTCTAAAAAAGGTTTGTCACTGGTGAAAATGTGAATTTTGCAACTAAACTGTACCAAACGTTTGTTCATACCTAAAGTTGGAAAACTATTTTTTATTACTTTTAAAGTCTTTGAGAATTTACAGTCAACTATTACCATCATACAAAGAAATACAATAATCTTTTGACATTGAGATTGGACATCTTGGAATAAGGGGAAGGGGAGAAAAAATAATAGCACTGAACATGTATATTAGAGGACGTTATAGACAAATAGCAGGGGACATTTTTAACCATAAAGAAGTTCACCGCACCAGATGCCACCCCTTCAGACTAGAGGAAAATAACTTTTTTTGAAGCAGCGAGTGCAGAGTGGTTGGGGAATGCACTGCCAGCTGATTTTGTGATGATTTGGCTGATTCTGTTAATGCCTTTGGAGGATTTATTGGACAAGCATAATATCCAAGGCTATTGTGATACTAAAAGCTATAGTAAGTGTATGAGTATATGTAGTTTGTTTGAGTGTATTGAGGTGTATTGAGTCAGTGTGTGTATGTATGGATGCTGGGTTTTCATTTGGAGGGTTGAACTTCATGGACTTTGGTCTTTTTTTTAACCCAATCTAACTATGTAACCATGAAACTATGTGTATCAGTGGCCCATAGGCTGATCACCACTTCCTGACACACTTTAGTATCGTGTTGGACAGAGTGTGGATCTTCCTCTTTTGCCTTTCACTTCAAGAGGGAGCAGATGTTGCTTGGAGCCTAGAAAAGGCCCCAAGGGTGGGGATGCCCTTGGTGTAATTCAACTACATATCCCCCTCACCCTTCCCCATAGCAAAGGCCCATCCTGTGGAGAGAGGGTCAAATGTAACCTGTGCTCTGTCTGTTTCCTAGCTGTACAAGGTCTAGCCTAGCCTAGAAAAATGTGGCACTGTAAAATGCCAGCTTTTATGCATATTTAATAGATTTTGTAAAATGAAATTGTATTACATTCCCCCAAAAGAACCATTTGCTTCCATAGGGGGAAAGTTTTCTGGGGATCTATTTTTTGAATTTTGAATAAAATACATGGAACTTCTGCTAGAGCAATGGTAAGAAAAAAACCCCTCAGATGAAATGCAAGTGAATCTTAACTTATTTTAATTTTGCCTTATGCAATGGTGCTAACACTATAATTTCTGCCTTGTCATTTTGACATGAAAATAATGTTTAAGAAAGTTATGAAATTAGACTAAATTAGAATTTGCTGCCTAGAAATTACAGTATCTTTTGGTTTCCATAACGCATATATTTTCAATTCTTTTTACATGATCTAATTTCACAGAGCATTTGCTTTAGCATTTACTAAGAAAAAATAGTATAGACTAACAAATGTAGTATCAATTCAGTTCTGCAACCAGATCCTTTGAAAATAAAGTGTACTCTTCAAATGTGCAGCTACAGTGAGGATCTAATAACTTTAAAGGACCAGTAACATCAAAAAATTTTGTTAAAAAATTTGTTAGTATACAACGAAAAATGAACACCAAGACAAATTAAACTTTTAAATAGCAAAGCCTTTATTAAGAAATAACTTACAGATACTCCACTTCCTGTCCTCTTCAGAAAAGGCGAAAAGGCGACCATCCATACTGCAGTGTTCGATTTCTCCTTCCTGGCCATCAGCGTGTTGGCTGGTGGAGCAGGGTTTGTGCTGGCTGTACGGATCTCTCTGGGGAAGGCTTCTCTCGACTTTCTTTGGTCTCTCGGCTGCTACCCAGAAGTCTCTCTCCTTCTTGGACTTTGCCTTGTGGCCCCTGGAATGTCCCCTGGAATGCCGCTTGGTGACCCGTGCTACTTTCCTGACACGCTAACTTTCCTGTTCCTGGGTTTTTCCACACTGGAACTGAGCGCACAGCACCTTGCCACACAAAGTTCCCCATGGGCGCGTTTGTACGGGAGCTTCCGTGCCGGCATTGAGATCTGCCATCCCACCCCGCGTCTCCAGCCTGACTGACAACTGCGATTCTCCCGTGCGCCACTCATCGCCTCTTCCGCAGCAGCCAGAAAGAAGAGGAAGAAGAACCTGTCGGGCCTGTACAGCCAACTGGTGTTGACACGAATCGCAAGCTTGGGGAGAGCAACTGCTCACATGACGGCTCGTTCAGACTGAACCTGCAGACTTTGAGCCGGAAGCACAGTCATAAGAAACCCACCGCTGCTAGGTCTGCCATCAGCAAAGTAGCACGGGTCACCAAGCGGCATTCCAGGGGACATTCCAGGTAGCTACTACTTACACAAAAGATTATTATTGCGATATACCGTATTTTCATGGGAAATCATGTTTTTTTCTAAATGCATCAGTTAATAGTGCTGCTCCAGCAGACTTCTGTAGGTTTTTTATATTAAATTTGAAATCTGACACAGGGCTAGATATAGTCAGTTTCCCAGATGCCCCAGTCATGTGACTTGTGTAAACGTCAGTCACTCTTTACTGCTGCACTGCAAGTTGGAGTGATATCACTCCATCCCTTCTTCTCCCAGCAGCCCATCAGCAGAGCAATGGGAAGGTAACCAGATAGCTCCATGGTAGATATAAGAAGAGCACTTAATAGTAAAATTCCATGCCCCACTGTGACTCCTCAGTTATATTGAGTAGGAGAAATAACAGCCTGCCTGAAAGCAGTTCCATCCTGAAGTGCTGGCTCTTTCTGAAATTACCTGAGATGGCTTCCTATAAACCAATATTACAACTAAAAAAATTACATTTGTTGGGTTAGGAATGAAATTTTACATGGTAGAGTGAATTATTTGCAGTATAAACAGTGTAATTTAGAAATAAAAACTACACTATAGAAATGATGACAGAATCCCTTTAAGGTTACTATTTCACTCAGCCATCCAGAGTTTTTTTCTTTTTTATCTCAGCTGCTATCTGTCTTCCTACTCCTAGGGGCAGATTTATATAGGGGCAGATTCACTAAATTCGAGTGAAGGATTCGAAGTAAAAAAACTTTGAATTTCGAAGTGTTTTTTGGGCTACTTCGACCATAGAATGGGCTACTTCGACCTTCGACTACCACTATCGAAGGATTTGAAATAAAAATCGTTAGACTATTCGACCATTCGATAGTCGAAGTACTGTCTCTTTAAAAAAAACTTCGACCCCCTAGTTCGGCAGATAAAAGCTACCGAAGTCAATGTTAGCCTATGGGGAAGGTCCCCATAGGCTTGCCTAAGTTTTTTTGATCGAAGGATATTAATTCGATCGTTGGATTAAAATCCTTCGAATCGTTCGATTCGAAGGATTTAATCGTTCGATCGAATGAATAATCCTTCGATCGAATTTTCTGCGCTAAATCCTTCGACTTCGATATTCGAAGTCGAAGGATTTCAATTCGAACGGTCGAGCAATCCTCCGATCAGGTGAATAGTCAAATTCGATAATCGAAGTGGACAAGTACGATTATCGAAGGATGTATTAGTTCGCCTATTTGACTATTCGACTCGACTCGAAGGATACCTTATTTATCAAATCTTCACCCGAAGTTTTATTTGTACCCCATCTTTGACCTACCGAAGTTGATTTTGGACTTCGACATTCGAAGATGATCGAATGGTCGAGGTAAAAAATCGTTCGACTATTCGATTTTCTACTATTTTCTTTGCTGGTGCTCTCCACTGTTGTGGGTGTATAGTGACACCTAGGGATCACTTTATAAACAGTTTTTTTAGTTCTGGCTGCACTAGAGGTTTGGTGAATTACATTAAAATAAATACTGACACCAGAAACATGTTTGTTTTTGCACCTATCAGAATATAACCTAAGATTTTCAAGTATCAATGACTTAAAACATTATTTTTTAGTTCAATTTTGTTTAAACATCACTTCAAATATTAATTGGCCCTATCTATCCTTACGTTTCACTAAATGGTTAAATGTTTAAAAGCTGCATGGAATGCTGGGAAACACTGGCTTACTTATAAAAACCCCCACCAGATGCCATTTGGCTTAGATTTTTTTCAAAATGGACATTTTGCCAGCCGCCATTTTTGAGGCCCAAGAGCAGGCTGAGGAGCAGGAACACCTTGTCCTTGCTAGGATCAGGCAGCCTCGTCACTTCAGGAGACCTGTACTTTGTTTGGATGAGCTGTCTGATGATGAGGTTGTGAGGATGTTCCGTCTGAGTCGTGCTATAGTGCAGGTTTATGGTCTCATCAGTGAGGCCATTGAACCTGTGACGGCACGGTCTCAGGCAGTGCCTGGGATGTGCAAGCTGCTTGCAGTTTTGCATTTCCCGGGCACTGGCAGTTTCCAGCAGGTTTCTTCATGCCTCATTGGCATGAGCCAGCCCACCTTTAGCAGGATACTAACACAAGTGCTCAGGGCACTACTGCAGCACTCGCGAAGGCTCATTTCCTTCCCCTCAACTCAGGCAGAGTGGATAAGATTGAAACAGGATTTTTTCCTAATTGGCCAATTTCCAAATTGCCTAGGAGCCATTGATTGCACTCATGTTGCGCTCACACCACCTCGCCATCACCAGGAGCGCTACCGAAATCGTAAGCGCTCCCATTCCATCAATGTGCAGGTGGTGTGTGATTCCAACATGCGCATCATGAGTGTGAGATCTGGCTTTCCCGGAAGTGTCCTTGATGCCACTATCCTGCGTCAGTCAGCTCTCCATGGCCTCTTTACCAGAGGAGAAATGCCGGATGGCAGGCTTGTGGGTAAGTTCTATTTTCAATTTCATACAAAGACACTTCAAATATTATTTTAAAGGTGATATGTATGTATTTTCAAGAATTGTTTCCCTTTTTGCAGTCTGGCTACAATAGATGCACTATGCATCTTGGGACCTGTAGTTTAGTTCAATCAACTAACTTTGTTAGGGCTTTTAATTCTTGCCACCTGATTCAGTTTACAGGTGTGATGTGTTAAGGGGATGATTTCTTAATGGATCTGCACACACACAATTATTTGCATTTGTGGGGGGGATTACCTCTTTTATTTTGCGACCAATGCTCATTTGAACCTGGGTGGAGTCACCTTTAGAAAACATATCGGTAAGTGGCAGTGTTTGTTTAGCAATGACCAGCTTTTGTGTGGCTACTTAAATTTATTTTGATTTGTGTTAATGAATTTTTCTTGTTTTATCTACACATATGGCTTCTTCTGTTTTTTTTTTGTTTCAAATGACATTACCCATGTTACTATTTTGGACAAGCGCCTTGGGAAAAAAGAAAAACAAACACACCCAGTACTGTTTTAGTGGCTTTACTGACACAATCTTTGTCAAAATCCAAAAAAGTTGAACAACAATAAAAAGACAATCTATATCTGTATAAAGTTTGTTTGTTTTTGGAACACACAATATTTATTGTAAACCATTAAATATGTACCTTAGCTGGAAGCCACAGGAGGAATTTGGTCTCAACATATATTTCAAAATATAGCAGCCCCTATAGACCACTAAAGGGCAAAAAGCTTTACAAAGCATTTGTTGCATGACATTGCTAATGCACCCCAGGATTCATCATGGCCAACTTTACATTAAACAGTATCCAAAAATTTGGCCCTTGATAAGCTTGTGTCCAAAACAATAATATAACAATCAATATGATCTACAAATAACACTTGTCACTATATGACAATTTGGCCAGTTTAAAAGTATCAACAATATGAGATTAGTGCTGGCCAGGTAGAGTGTTGGACATCCAACAATGCTTGATAGTGCAAAGTAACAACCAAGGCTTTGTGCCTTTAAGGCATATCATACACCTTGGACTTGCTATTTAATGAGCACAGGTGGAGGAGGTAGTAGGCATTAGCACCTATTATGAGTGCTGGGTAGCCAAAGTAGGCCAGAGGTAGCCAACATAACTTCTCGTGCAAAGTAACAATGCTTTGTGCCTTTAAGGCATATCATACACCTTGGACTTGCTATTTAATGAGCACAGGTGGAGGAGGTAGTAGGCGTTAGCACCTATTATGAGTGCTGGGTAGCCAAAGTAGGCCAGAGGTAGCCAACATAACTTCTCGTGCAAAGTAACAATGCTTTGTGCCTTTAAGGCATATCATACACCTTGGACTTGCTATTTAATGAGCACAGGTGGTGGAGGAGGAGGAGGTAGTAGGCGTTAGCACCTATTATGAGTGCTGGGTAGCCAAAGTAGGCCAGAGGTAGCCAACATAACTTCTCGTGCAAAGTAACAATGCTTTGTGCCTTTTAGGCATATCATACACCTTGGACTTGCTATTTAATGAGCACAGGTGGAGGAGGAGGTAGTAGGCGTTAGCACCTATTATGAGTGCTGGGTAGCCAAAGTAGGCCAGAGGTAGCCAACAATACTTCATAGTGCAAAGCACAAGGTACACTGTTTTCACTTTGACAGTTGCAGAATATAGGCCATTGTTACGTGAATGCACATAACATGTAAACCACATAAATACAGAGCTTGATTAGCATATGGAACCTTTGAAGCAACACTGCACTAGTGATAAATACACCATAAAAAAGTGTAGTCATATGCTTGCAATAGAATTCATTGACCCTTACATGTAACATTTTTTTGGCAAGTGAATGTGTTCGGCAACACTGCAGCATCACCATAGAAATATGTTAGAGCAAATGCACTTTTTGATGTTTGTAAGTGCTTTTCCAGATGTTATTGGAAAGGGCGCCAATGGGTGTTAGATATGGCACACCTTGGTGCTGATAACACCATACATACATATATACATATGTTAGAGCAAATGCACTTAGATGTTTTGAAGTGCTTTTCCAGGTGTTATTGGAAAGGGTGCCAATAGATGTTCAAATGGCACCCCTCAGTGATGAGAATGGAGCACAGTGTAAACAATGGGATGTGTTGTTTGGGAGTCAGTCCCATTGCTGGGTAACGGACAAAGTGATACCTGAAGCGTCAATAGGGCAAAGTTTGTTACCAGGAGAAAAATAGGCAAAGAGGCCAGTGTCAGATGGAAAATGACACAGACTGGAGCTAGGGAAGTTTGTCCCCTCGGACAGGACCGAGTCCCCTTCTATGCCCCCTTTCCCTCCGATGTTGAGGAGCTTAAGGGGGTGGAGGGGGAGCAGCAGGTGGACCAGGGACTTCACCCTCAGCAAAGCCCCCTGGTCGATGAGGCTGGGCTGCCATGGCTGCCACCAGGTCCTGGAATCCACGATGGATGGTCACCTGGGTCTCCCGAATATCCCTATGGATTTGGGCCATCCACTGCCTCATCCAGAGTTCCTGGCGGCGCTGCTGGTGGAGCATAGGCTGCATGCAGCCATCATGGCGTCAACGAGCCCCGGTTGTGCCGCAGGTTGATCACCCAGTCGCCGTCCTTCCTCCTGTGGTGGTCCCCCAATTGCTGCAGCAGCAGCAGTGGCAGCAGCACGACCTACAAGAAAAATCAAATCTAAGTCTATATATATATATTGGACATGTGCATAACCCACAACAAACGAGCGGATCTCTCTCCGATATGCCCACCTTGAGGTGGGCAATATCGCGCTGATCCGATTGTGGGCCCTAGGGACCAAGATCGGATCCTAACGAATAGGAACGGGTGGTCGGATCGCAGGGCCGCATCAACGAACAGATGCCGCCGTGATCCGACGGGATTTTAGTCCCATCCAATCGAGATCTGGCCGACTTATGGCCAGATCTCGATCGGGGAAGCCCGTCGGGGGCCCCCATACACCGCCAATAAGCTGTCCGTCTGTCGGCAGCTTTTATTGGCCCGTGTTTGGCCACATTTAGATTGGAGGTGGTGATTTATTTTGGGGGGGTGGCATAAACACAACATTAGAGTGAAAATTTCACACCAGTCTGTAGCTTGGAAAACAATTTTTTTTTTTTAGACAAAAAAAAAAGTTTGAAAGGACATGTAAACCCTCCCTCCCAGTGAGGAGGCGCTTCAGATACCTGCCACTGGTTTTTAAAAGGTTAACAGTAAAGTCTGCAGTATCCCCTTAATCACTTAGAATTCCTTCTCCTCTTCTAACTCACTCTGGCCCTCCCTCAGGAATTCCCTTTGGCTGTTGACTAATGAGCATGCTCAGTTCTTCTCAGCTCAGATTACTAAACACACCCTCCAGTCTAACAGCCACTGAGCAGATATCATTACTAGTTCCCATAGAAACTCTGCTCTAGCTGTCTGATCCTATTTTATTCTCCTAACCACCTCTTCTGAGCTCAGCTTAACCAATACATGGCATCTTTGGTGACACACAGACAAATAAAGTAAGGGGTTATTAGTTATAAAATTACTCTTACGTCTGGGGGGCACCACAGGTATCACAGCTGGTGACTGGGCGCGGCTTTCAGCTCAGTGTTCTGTAATGTGAGATAGGACATTAGTAATTCTGTAAACAAGTCGAGGAAGCAACTACATTGGCCACAACATTGAACATGTCTGTACCTTGAGCTTCCGGGGCTCTATCAGGATCTTCAGCCTCACCCTCTTCCTGGGGTTGCTGAGCAGCGTCGTCCTGGTCCTGGTCACTGCCCGAGTCAGGCCGCGATGTTTGCGGCGGTACTGCAATTGTGAATAAAGAAAACAAAAAAAGTATTAAAAAAACAAAATCATATGGAATTGCAAGAGACCTCCCACATGCTACAAATCTATTTTATTTCTCATTCCAAATACTAACTCCAATGGAATGGTACAGCAAGTGAGATGGAATGGTTAAAACTTAAAGGAACAGTAACATCAAAAAATAAGTGTTTTAAAGTAATGAAAATATAAGTGTTGCCCTGCACTGGTAAAACTGCTGTGCTTGCTTCAGAAACACTACTATAGTTTATATAAATAAGCTGCTGTGTAGCAATGGGGGCAGCCATTCAAATGAGAAAAGGCTCAGGTTACACAGCAGATAAACTCTGTAGAACATAATGGAGTTATCTGTTATCCACTATTTAACCTGTGCCATATAGACTTTTTTCAATTCCTGTTCCACAGCAGCTTGTTTATATGAACTATAGTAGTGTTTCTGAAGCAAACACACCAGTATTACCCGTGCAGGGCAACAGTACATGACATTTTCATTACTTTAAAACACTTACATTTTTTGGTGTTACTGTTCCTTTAAATACATTTGCAATGGTGCGAGCAGGAGAGAATGTAATATATGACAATACTTGTGATTTTAAAGTTATTTAGCTTTTTAATCAGCAGATCTAAACTTTGCAGTCTCAGCAATCTGGTTACTAGGGTCCAAATTAGCATAGCAACCATGCATTCATCTGAAGAAGAGACTGGAATATAATTAGTTGATGGTCTAATTAGTAATATGAGTAATAAAAACTCACAATAACATCACATGTGTAGTCTTATAGAGCATTTCTAGACACACATTTTAAAGCTGGAAAAAGTCCTTTAATTTTAAAAATAAATAATGAAGGACAACTGAAAAGTTGTTTAGACTTGGCCATTCTAGAACATACTTAAAAGTTAACTTAAAGGTGAACCACCCCTTTAATGCAGTTTCTAAACATTTGTACTATAGTGGGGAAATGGTTAATAAAGAAATGGCTGCCATTTTGTCTATGTTACAGCTGCACTTAATAACTAGTAATGAACAAACAGCAAAGTTGTAAAGAAAAGCACAAGAAACTCCTCTAATGCAAAACAGCAGCAATATTTTAGCAAAGAAGTGAAATGCTAAAGGGGAAATTAGACATTTATCTAAATGATGTGAATGTGGAAAAAAGGAGTCAGATGTTTGTTTCTATAAAATTCAACTTACTTCTCCAGTCTGTGTCCACTCCTTCACAGCCCTCTTTGCTCAAAATGTCCAGAAGCCGGTGCTCGTAGGGCTTCAGTCTGAGTGTAGGGACACGCCCTCCGCCGGTCTTCTGGGCTTTAGCTCTCCTGGTAACCAGCTTTGCCCTTAGCCAACGCTTCAGGTCACTGAAGCGCTTGTACACTGTGGGGCGATCCCTGTGTAAAGCGCCCACAGAGTTCACCTTGTCCGTTACCTGCTGCCAGTGTTGTTGACGTCTTGCAGCACTGATACGATGGGACCGACTCCCAAACAGCACATCCCATCGCGCTACCACCTCGTCCACCAGTGCTCCATTCTCATCACTGGTAAACCTTCGGGCCATTTTGTTGGTGGGGCCCTCCTCTCCTCCGCAGGCACGTTTCAGGGGCTGCTGCCGCCTGAGGCAGCAGCCCCAATGCCGCCCCTCCTCCTGCTCCGCTCTTCTAACTGACAGCGTCGGAGCGGGTGGAGGAGGGGCCGCATCGCTAGAGCAGTGAGCGCTATTGCGCTCGCTGCCCTAGAAGAGCCGAATTTCCATTTTAAAAAACGGAAATTCGGCTCTTAAAGTTACCAGAGGCGGCTTTTTGCCGCCCCTGGTAACTGGCCGCTCCGTGCCGCCTGAGGCAAGATTCTCACCTTGCCTCATGGCCGGAGCGGCCCTGCTCCTCCGTCATCATCACCCTCCTCCTCCTGTCTCCTCTCTGAGGCAGTTGGTTGTGCCTCCATCTCCTCCTCGCTGCTGGGCAGCCTCTGTGTCCTCCTCCTAGGGGAGCCTCTCGAGCCCTGGGTGGGGTGCGTGACACGCTGCGTGCCCCAGGTGGCGAGCGAGACACGCAGCGGGCCCTGGGGGACTCCCTGCGTTGGCTGGGGGACACCCTCCCTACACTATGCTCCTGCCCCCCTGCCCTACGCTCCTCCCTCCCTCTACGGGACCCCCCTGCCCTACTCTCCTCCCTCTATGGGACCCCCCTGCCCTACTCTCCTCCCTCTATGGGACCCCCCTGCCCTACGCTCCTCCCCTCTATGGGACTCCCCTGCCCTATGCTCCTCCCCTCTATGGGACCCCCCTGCCCTACGCTCCCCCTCTCTACGGGACCCCCCTGCCCTACGCTCCTCCCCTCTACGGGACCCCCCTGCCCTACGCTCCCCCTCTCTACGGGACCCCCCTGCCCTACTCTCCTCCCCTCTACGGGACCCCCCTGCCCTACTCTCCTCCCCTCTACGGGACCCCCCTGCCCTACTCTCCTCCCCTCTACGGGACCCCCCTGCCCTACTCTCCTCCCCTCTACGGGACCCCCCTGCCCTACTCTCCTCCCCTCTATGGGACCCCCCTGCCCTACGCTCCCCCTCTCTACGGGACCCCCCTGCCCTACTCTCACCCCCACTACGGGACCCCCCAGCCCTACTCTCACCCCCACTACGGGACCCCCCACCTGACCTACTCTCTTCCCCTCCCCTACGGGACCCCCCACTCTCTTCCTCCTCCTCCTTCTCCCCCCAGGAACCCCTCCCAGTGACTCCCCAGCCTGTGCCCCCCTCTCTCCCCCTCCTGCGATGACTAAGATCCCACATAGTGTGGGATCCAGCCGCCGTTGGCACTTCCCCAGGGCTGGAGAGACGTTCCCCCCTCCTCCTCCTCCTCAATCCTCCTCCTCCTCCTCCCAGCCATTTGCAGCCACAATTTTCAAAAAAATTAAACCTGCCTCGGACACCTCCTCCACCTGTGCAGTCTAAATAGCAAGTGCGCAATTAGGCCGAAAATGCACCTAAAATGGCCTCTAGAGGGCTTCCTGTTTGAAAAAAATGGCAAAAAGGAAGTGGGGGCATAAAAAACTTCGAATCGATCAATTCGAATACAAGTGGGGCAAGGTTCACTTCGATCTTACTTCGATCTTATTCGACAGTACGATACGACCAAACTCTTCGAATCGAAGGCACTATTCCTTCGATCGCAGGATTAAATTGTTCGATCGTACGGTTTTACTTCGAACGGAAATAGCACAAAAATCCTTCGACTTCGATATTCGAAGTCGAAGGATTTTAATTCCCAGTCGAATATCGAGGGTTAATTTACCCTCGATATTCGACCCTTGATAAATCTGCCCCTAAGGGTCAGATTGAAAATTTGAATTTGAATTTAGAATTTTTTAATGGTCAAAACTCTCAAATTCTAATTGTATATAATTCAAACTTGATTCAAATTCGAATTTTGAGATTTATCAAAGCCGAGTTCATATTTGTCAATGGGAGAAGTCCACTGACCAATTTGAAGATGTTACTAGCCTTTCTGACATCCGAGTTTTTAGGTCAGTAATATTTGTTTGAGTTTTAGATATTCAATATTTTTAAATAACCCCCCAATCGAATTTCGAGTATATTGGGAATTATTAAAGTAAAAGAAATTCACATGAATCAAAATTTTACCATTGATAAGGGCCAGGTTTATCAAAGGTTGTGGTGAATTAAAAAAAATGTGAATTGCGAGCTATTTTTTGTGCACTTGACTAGGGAATAGTCCAAATTTGATTTGAATTTGAAAAAAATTCGAAAAGTGAAATCTAAATTTATAGTATTTATGTACTGTCTCTAAAAATTTGACTTCGACCATTCGCCATCTAAAACCTGCAAATTGCTGTTTTAGCCTATGGGGGACCTCCTAGAACCTAATTTGAGTCAATTGGTGGACTTTGAAAAATCAAAGTTTTTTTGGGGGAAAAACTTTGATTCGAATTCGATCAAATTCGCTATTACTTCGATTCATATGATTAGATTTGGCCAAATATGGACCTATTTGATCGAAAATTGACCTATTCAGCCAAAAAAAACCCCCATCTACTTAATTTCGGTTGGTCTTTTTGAATTTAGAAGTTTTTCTAATTCGAAATTCAACCCTTGATAAATATACCTCCTTGTGTTCACTGTTTTTTAGTTGTTAGACATGCTTTGCAAATCCACTCCATTGGAGATCGCTGTGCTAACAGTTTGAGTTTGAGAGAATGAGATTATAGATCTAGCACAAGCTGCTATTTTATTATTACTGAGAGAGGGGACATTTGAATAAAATATTTGCTTAAACTGGAATTTATGGAGATGGTCTTCACATAATTGTGAGCTTTCTGGATATCAGGTTTATAAAAAATGATAAAAGAATAAAATGGGATTACAAGGGGGCAATAAATAAGAGAATAACTGATGTCCAAGGCCTGGCAAAAATTGCTGAAAAAAATCTAATATCTAATTCAATCTAATAATCATAATTTGCAAAATGTGTGGGGGCCGACCATTCAGCACAACATTCTTTGAACCATTAACATTAAATTACAGGAATCGAGTAATCGTAGCAGTAATCTGCCACATGGTCTATACTGCTGCCTGTGTGCTGAAGGTGTTAGCAATAGACACGTACTGGAACGTAGTGGCGCAATGTTTTCGCATACTTCTTTAGGGCTGAAGGTGTCAATAGACATACTGACGTGCCAGTACAGTAAACTAAAGAAGTAGGGCGTCACTACACTCCAGTACGTGTCTATTGCTAACACCTTCAGCACACAGGCAGCAGTATAGATAAACCAAGTGGCAGATAATTTCACTAATTTGCCCAAATATTACTGCTACGTCTACGCGATTCCTGATCGCACTATGCTGGCGGGCCTCATTATTACTAATTCCATGATGGAGGCTGAGAGTCGGTGTAAATTGGCGCCCGGGCCTGACTTTGGACATGCCTGACATAAGCAATTATGTAAAGCATATATATGGACAAATAGTTGAGTCTGAGTAAAAAAGTACTGTTACAGAATAACAGTAATGCTACTGGAATATTGGTATATGGACATTACAGAAATTGTTTCAAGCAAATTAACTGATAAAAAACTGCATCTACTAACTTATGTCGGCAGTGTATTTATGGCTCCACGAGATACCACTGTGGGAAAGTCCACATGGATACTGCAAAGTAAACTTTTGTTATGCTATGTTTATATATCTATCTCACAAATAACCTGTTCCGTGATCCATTTAAAATGCATAGTGAAGATACGTGCTGTAGCAATACTGTGTAGAATCAAGCAAGTTTACTACAGTTCTAGTTCTTGTGATTATATTACAGTACAACCAAGTCATTTGCCCATTGTTACTAACATCTTTGTTCTTTTTGCTTCTTTTTTACATTTACATTTTCTAACAATAGATTTGTTTGCACAGAATTCTCAATGTGCTTTGTGGAGTTTTGTTCAGTTAAACAGTGAGCTATAGATGCACAGGACTTGCTTACTCAGGCAAAACTCAAATTCATTAACCTTCAGTGTATGAAAAAATAGTGTTTGCATTTGAGAATACTATACATGCAACACTTCACAGCTAATGGGTTGGAAGAGAATAAATTGAAAAGACAATATAGTTGAATATTCTGATAGACTGCAATGTTGTAAAGAATGAATTTGTTTTATTTTGATGGGCTGGTGTATTTATGTTAGCAATAAGGGCAAAAACCAAAATACATTTTCTTTATATTTCTACTCTACTTTACTTTTGTTTGAATGTTAATGTAAAAGATTTTAAAATATGCATAAACCTGTTAAGTGTTCCCTAAAGAGTGTTCATTTTGATTATCATTCTGCTAGAATAACTCTCATGAGGGTTTTTTTTCAGTGTGATGGTTATGTGGCCAGTCCAGGTGCACATTTTTAGTGTAGTTTAGAAAATATAATTGTCAATGGTCCTAGATTGGCTACTAAGATTTATACAAAGCCTACAGACACAAATGCCTTTATTCCATACTCTAGCTGTCACCATGGAAATTGGCTTAAAAGCATTCCTGCAGGCCAATTTGGTAGAATTAAAAGAAACTGCACAGAGCAGACAGATTAAAATCTGTGATAATCTGTGACACTCTGACCCACAAATTACACGTAAAGGGCTTTGAAGAGGATATTATTTAGGATAGTAAAAAGAGGATAGACTCGCATGATAGAAATGAGTTGCTAAGTGGGGTAAGAAAGGAAAGGGCAAATAGCAGAATGGGTGTAGACTTATTACACAGTATTGAATATAAGAAACTGGAGCAGATTTCCAAAAACACCAGTTGGTTTTTCATATTGCAACAACAGTGTTTCATGTAAGACCACTAAACATGGGAATAAAAAAATACACTGTTAAACACTTTTTACCATTTTGTATTTAACAATAGATTTAACAATTGTATTTATTGTATGTATTCATATCTATTTTATTTTATTTTTTCTATACCTCTATATGGCAGTGAGGAGTAGAATAGATTCTCCCCTATACACAGGCCACTAGGAGGAAGTAGAGAGCAAACATTTGAGCCTCTGAAGAAGTGTACATGAAACGCATCAGTCTGCTTATCAATGTGTAAGTAAGATATGTTTTTATTTGTTTGTTTGGAATAAAATACTAATCATCTAATTTGGAATTAGTTTTGGGCTGTGTGTGTTACTTCACTGCTCCTGCATATACCTGTCATACACTTCCACATTGGGAGAGTGCATCTCTGGAAGGTTTGTCCCAGCAAGGCATCCATTGTGGGAACCTGTGGCCAGCAGACCAGGAAGCTAGAGTGCCTGACAGAGGAGTGTAGCAAGGAGAGACAGAGGAGGGAAACAGCTTGGATTGCATCTATGTGCCTGGAGTTTAGGGTTGCCACCTTCTTTACTGCCTAACTCCGGGCAGGGGGTGGGGCCATGACATATGAGGTTGGGTCATGACATAAGGGGGGCGGGCCCATGTTACTGTGTCAGGGCGGGGCTATGACTTGCCGATTGGTCGATCGCCACATCAATCTTAGGAAATCCTGCCTGTTTTTCCTTATTTCGAAAACCGGGCAGGCATTTTTGACCAGGGCAGCCCTTCGAAAAACCGAGATGTCCGAGTCTAAACTGGACAGGTGGCAACCCTACTGGAGTTAATGGATCTCCTGTGAGTAGTTACAAGCAGGGATATAAAAAAGCAGGGGAGACATGCTGAAGAAGTCTGTGATTCACATTACACGCTAGAACAAGCGCTCCATATGTGAGTAGTTTCTGTTTTGAACGCAGCTGCAATCTTAAAAGGTTTATACACCATATAGTATTTTTCCTTCCTTTAGGAATCAGGGAAAACGGCACTTAACAAGTTTTCTTTTAGCGCACTGAAACCTGAACATTTTTACTTAAAGGGATACTGTCATGGGAATTTTTTTTTTCAAAATGAATCAGTTAATAGGGCTGCTCCAGCAGAATTCTGCACTGAAATCCATTTCTCAAAAGAGCAAACAGATTTTTCTATATTCAATTTTGAAATCTGGCATGGGGTTAGACATTTTGTCAATTTCCCAGCTGCCCAAAGTCATGTGACTTGTGCTCTGATAAACTTCAATCACTCTTTACTGCTGTACTGCAAGTTAGAGTGATCTCAGGTCTGTAGTTGCACGTACACTGAAAAAAGCACCACTACCTATTTTTTTATCCAGTTTGGAAAATATAGTAGCTTAGTTAAAAATAATTAAATGTGCTCTAACCATTGTTCAAACATTATTATGTTAATAATATTTTTAAGAATGAACTAGAACCTATATTGTGTTGGTGATCACTATTTCTGGAGGTGACACAGGTATGGGATCCCTTATCCGGAAACCCATTATCCGGAAAGCTCAGAATTATAGAAAGGCTACTCCATTTTAAATGTGCTCTAACCATTGTTCAAACATTATTATGTTAATAATATTTTTAATAATGAACTAGAACCTATATTGTGTTGGTGATCACTATTTCTGAAGGTGGCACAGGTATGGGATCCCTTATCCGGAAACCCATTATCCGGAAAGCTCAGAATTACAGAAAGGCTACTCCATTTTATCCAAATAATCCAATTTTTTTTTAAATGATTTCCTTCTCCGATCTCCTGATCTCTGTAATAATAAACAGTACTCTGTACATGATTCAAACTAAGATATAATTCATCCTTATTGGAAGCAAAACCAGCCTATTGAGTTTATTTAATATTTACATGGTATTCTAGTGGATTTAAAGTATGATGATCCAGATTCTAGTGGAGTTAAGGTATGAAGATCCAGATTAAAGAAAAATCCATATCTGGAAAGCCCCAGGTCTCGAGCATTCTGGATAACAGGTCCCATACCCATATTTGAAAATTAGAAAATATAAACACATTCTTTAAACATTTTCACTTTTGTGCATCCTCTTTCTGTGTTTTACTCACCTGTTTATTTATGGTGACCCAGGCAATACCTTCCTTTTTCATTCACCAGTGTATAATGGCAAATGTTCCATGAATTTATTCTACTGCCCCAATAACATAATCACACTTTCAAGATAATGTACTGCACAGGTGTAAATTGTGCTTTAACACTTATCAACACCTTGTCAATGGCCTTGTTGTGGCCTCTTGGCTTTGTTATGTTGCCTAAGGAATGGGAGTTTGTTGTTAAGTTGTTTTCTGATATAAAAATGTTGTTAAAATCTTCCAGCTCAAATTGCAGAAACAAATAACATGGGTCCAGATTAACATAAATCAAATTGGATTAACGTCTATAGAATGATATAGTTCTTGTAGTATGTTGGGATCTCAAGTCAGCAACAATTTAGTAAAGCATTGTTAAACAACAGTGTTCATTTTCATCCCCTATAATCAGCTCATGATACCTTAGAAGTGCCTTTGTTTGCTTTCAGGTAAAGGATAAACTATTCAGCTCATCTTCAGATCAGAAAGAGGTTGTCAAATTGCCATGAAATTAACAATCCAAGCATAGAAAATGAATATTGTTTATTTGTGATGTTGGAAAGTGCTTGTAGAATATGAACTTAAAAAAACATTTAGGTTATAAAGGTTTGAAAAAGATGCAAGTATCATATAAATGGTTATATATGCATAGCAAAAACCTTGATATATAAAATTTTAACCATTAGCAAGAGTTTTCAGAAATATCTTATCCTTAGTCTCCCTTAAATAATTCCTTAACCAACCTCTAAAATGCCTTCACAGTCATCTCTTTATAATATACCTCATATCTACAGTGCAATACACAAGTCAATAAGACTTCTTAAAATGGTTATTGCAGGTTCAGTTTAGGCTTGCAGACTTAATTGCTTCTTCAGCCAAATAATCCACTACAGTCTGGTAGGATTTACTCCCCCTCACGATATAAGACAATTTTTCATTTTAATGGATTTCATTCCAAATCACGGTATCCCTTTATTGGGGCTTTGGAATAGAATGAAATGTGTTTATCACTTATTTACTTAACAAAACATACATTTTGGATTTAAAGGAGAAATTAATTATTCTGTAGATTTTCTTAAAACTCAGGGTTATTTATTGAAGTCCAAATGCCAAACACTCAAGAATTTGAGTTTTTTAGTGGAAAAAATGAAAATGTTACATTTTATTTATTATAACCCCAGGGATGCAAATCTGAATCTGAAAATCCTGCATCTCAGACCTACCGAGGTTGTATACTGTAGAAGTCAATGGGAGAGGTCCCTTTCCTATTTGGAAGATTCTGTGCTAGAATTATCTGACTATTTTGGACTTTTCTGGAAAAAGTCCTAAAAAAACAAGCGATTTGGGAAAAAAATCTGAAAAAAAAAAAATTAAATTTATAGGTTTTTTCGTGTTTGTCCCCAATCCGATTGTCAAAAACATTTGGATTTTGATAAATAAGGCTCTCAGAGTCTGAAGCCTTACCACTAATGCAATCTATACAGCATAGATATTTATAATTAGATAATCTTTACAATATGCATTTAAGAAAGGTAAACTGCCTTTAAGGCTGTAGTTTTGAAATAAAGGACAGAGATTACAGCCTGCTTGAACTTCTTGTTTTGCTCAGAGTGCTGCTGTAGCTGCAAGCATGCACTCGTTGATAGTTTTGCATAGACACAGGGTCGGACTGGACATGGGGGGGCTCACTGGGTAACTATACTCCTGGCGCACTCTGGACGCACACCAGCGTGCATGCGCCAATGTCTGGGCGTACGCAAATGCCAGTGCGCAAACGCGAACACCAAAGTGCATGCGATACCGGAGCAACAATTAATTTTTATTTGGGGGCCGGACATAGGGGGAGGGGACAGGACATCGGAGGAGGGGGGCTGGGCCAACGGGGGCCCATGAGGGCCAGGGGCCCACCGGGTTTTTACCCTGTTTCCCACCGGCCCAGTCCGACGCCGCATAGACAACCTAAAAAAGTTAGCGATTGAATATGAAAAAGCTGAGTACACTCTTACCCATTCTTGGTAACCTCTTATATTTCTCCTATCTTTGAGTATCATATTCAAATAATTGAAGACAATTAATCTAAAACAGTTTGCATTTTTCTGACATTTTTAAACATCAAAATGTCAATAGAGAACCGCTGGCAGTCAGTACTTGTAAGTAAGCATTGATTAAAATGTCAATTTTTTTTATTGATATTATTAAAAATTTAAGTCAAACAAATTAGCTAAAAGGCAGCAGAACTACCATAAGAATAAGAAAAGCCAGGTCTATGAGAGAGAAAGAGAGGTTTCCGTGGAACAGGATATGAAAGGGCATTTTTTAAAGGTGTCTAAAATAATTTCTACCAGAGAAGTGGTTAACAGTGATGAGTAAGGGTAGGCGAATTTATTCGCCAGGCGCAAATTCATGGCGAATTTCTGTGTTTCGCCACGGGCAACTAAATTCGCGACACCGGCGACAATTAAATGGACGCCCAATGTGTGGCAAATTGTCACCGGTGTTTTGCGATTTTTCACTAGTGATTAGTGTATTTTTTTATATATATATACACACACACACACACACACACACACCTATATATATATATGCTGTATATGTGTGTATATATATATATATATATATATATATATATATATATATATATATATATATATATAACACAATGAAACGTGGCCAGGGTTGATATACAAATTACACTTTATTTAATTTATGTGTGTGTGTGTGTGTAAAATACCATCAAAAAAGCATGAAGTAGATATAAGTGTTGGGTTCCAGAAGATACTATATATATATATATATATATATATATATATATATATATATAAAATGTATCTTCTGGAACCCAACACTTATATCTACTTCATGCTTTTTTGATGGTATTTTACTGCCAGGAAAAGTGTTCCGGTAAATTTAACGCTTTACAAATATTATTCGTTATAAATATAATTTACATTCTCCCCAAGAACTATTATGGTAAATAAACAGTTAAAATTAATCATTGCCATGTTTTCACCTGCAAAAAAATGTCTTACATTAACAAATAATTTTATTTGCAAGAAACCACCAAAACTTATAGAATTACAAGTCTAAAGAGGTGATCAAAAAGAGGAATGTGGAAAGAAGAAAGAACTAAATCATTATCAGACTGTCTGAATAAGATGCCATTCGCATTGTCAGCATATTTAAAACATGACACTGCAGAGCAATTAAAAAAAAAAGAGAGAAAGAAATATACTGTCATCGCTAATTAGTTTTAATAGCCATAATGCCTATAAATGTCTTAAAATCTTAAGCAGGCCTTAAAAAGGCAATATACACAATTAAAATTTGTGATGTATTTATGCGATTTTTTTCCCGTCTAAGCTTTTAAGAACATTAGGCATTCAATGTGTGATTAGCATAATGGGAGAGATAAATAAGAAATTCTATCATTCTAATTAATTGCAACAGCACTTGTTTTTAATTTTGAAACATTCACGCTGGGAACTGGTAATAATACTTTTCTTTTTTTTTTGTCCAAAATGTACAGGGGAAATAAAAAATCCATGGTTTTTGAAGGCCATACATGGTTTTCTTGTTCTACAATTAATGAAATAATTACTGAAGTGTTAATGAGGCATAATTTTACATGACCTGATTTTGGAGTCCGAACTTTTTGAAAACCTCTTCACCATGAGATCCACAGGCAGAGGTGGGGGTGTTCCCTGGTGCTGGTTGCAGTGGTAGTGATGCCACAAGCATGCATGATTAGTCTGACGTCTTTTGCACCAATGTCATTATGCCTGCCCTGATGAATGCGAAGAAAGTGGCATCAGACTAACTTACAACCCTGGCTGCATAATTTTGTTTTTACATAGAGATAATCTACTTATGTAGTCTTTGTTGCTTACTTTCTTTCTGCTAACTGGGATCACCTGCGGCATTAATCAGCTGGTGCATCACATTGCTAAAGACTGTTCTCTGCCATCAAATACCTTAGGGACAGAATAATTCACCACACATCACCAGGCACTGCAGTGTAAGAGAGTAAAATGGGTCATTTTTTACGAGCTTCTTCTTTGAACAACTTCTGCGGGTGCATCGTAAAAAAAAAACACACTTTGATAAATTTGCCATTTACAAAAATTTTTACAACATTTTTTATGCAAATTTTCTTTTACACAACATAATAAATATGCTGATCCCCTGCCATTGCTCATTAATCTTCTAAACTTCTAAACTTACCTGTGCAGTACTCTGGCAAGGTCCTACCACTGCTGTGACAAATAAAACTTAAAATATAATATCATATGTGCACTGTTCTGATCCAGAGGAAGGCAAAAAACCCAGCCCGAAGCCAGTGCCAATTATGCTTCAAGAGGGAAAAAATTCCTTCCCGACCTCAATGGCGATCGGAAACATTCCCTGAATCAAGCACTTGACATTCATATAACATGAATAAATACAATACAGAAACCACAATATAACAGCGCTTTCATGAAAACATCCATATTCAGTTATTAATAGATAATATGAGAACATAAAGTAGAAAACTCCTGACATTTCACAAAATGGGGGAGGGTGGGTGGGATGTCTCTACCTGCTCAGAAGATAAGGAAGTGAATTGCTTCTTCCCCTGACATCACATCCTTCTGTTACTCCGCCCCTGGGCCTGGCCATGTCATGCTTTAACTCATTCCTTCTCACCTAAACACAGCTACATGTGATTCTGCACATCTCTGACCTAGACCAGTATAATTTGGCTGCTGGTCATTCGAATCCCTTGTCATACAGTCCCTTGCACTTATAGCTCCAGGGCTTTCCTTTTTCTGGCCATGTCAGAATAAGTGACGTCACACACATGCGCACAACCGCTCATGAAGCTACAGATTCTGTGTTGCACATGCATGCACAACACTTTGTTTATACAGTAGGTACTCATTCAAGTATTGTTTTACTATAGAATTCACTTGCATAATACAGTGACCACTATGTTTCCACCAATTAATTAGAGAACACTGAATTACCACAATAACATTTGTTTTTAATTCTACTCAGGAAAGCATAAAGAAACGTGTGCGAGCGATAAATAGCAAAGCACAATGTGGGGGAATCTAAAAATAGAGAATAAAGAAAAAATGTTTAAATGTTTAAAAAATAAAAATAAACATTATAGCAATTTATGCATCATTTTGAACATATGGTATCAACTGAAATAAGAAAACAAGAAAATCACTTCTACAACAATAGATATAGCACATTCATACAGTTTGCAAAAGGGGGAAATTGACTCCTACTACAGTTAATCATGTTCTCTAAAATTTTGACAAAGGTTTCAGTAAGGAGTTATTCCAAGATTCTTATGTGTAGAATAACCTCATGTAGTAATAAATAACATTACACAGCTGCCAAGAGTGTTAGTGCTCACCCTGTGCTCTGTATATACTGTAACTGTAATTAAAGACTATCAGACTGGAAACATAAGGTGAAAGAGATGATGCCCATAGTGCTCAACAAAAGTACCATAATTAATGTTAGTTACATTTCAAACAATCATTGGTAATTAAAAACTATGAAAAATGATTATGCACTGTAGATGGTCTGGAATTAGCAATATACTAAAGTTGTAAAATTTCAGTAGTAAGTTTTCAGAATTATTATAAAACTATGGTTTATTATTATTAAAATATTTTTTCGGTAGTGGAAAATAGATTGCACATATTTGCACCAGTGCACAGTGTATATAATTAAACTTCTTGAAATCGTTCACGTAGTAAAATCTTAAACAGCCTTAAAAGTGCAATATACACAATTAAAATGTGTGAGTTCACACCTCTCTAATGAAGAATGCTAGATAATGAAGAGCTGGTTTTTTTTGTTTGTATTTAAGTGATTTTTTTTTCCTTCTTATGACTTTTAATTGGGGATGGGTGAATATATTCGCCTTGTTTCACCGTGGAAATGACGCCCATAGACTTGTATGGTGGCTTGCATCAAAAAAAAAAAAAGCCACGCGTGGGCGTCTGCGACAATTCGCCAGTGGCGAATTTTTGGTGAAACTAAACGGCTCAGATTCGCCCATCCCTACTTTTAATGCATTTCCCCAACAGCATTTTGAGCATTGAGTCATTTGTTATATTGTCATTAAGTACCTACATTTGTTTACTGTTAATTAATTTGAATTGCACAAGCGACTGCTTCTGATTTTCAAATTTCCACTTTTAACGAAGGACATGATTTACATACTTTAATAAGCTATCATCAATTTAGGGATTTCAGTTTTGAAGGAAAAGCATAGAAAATGGGATTCATATAAAATACTGTCATGTTCAGCACAGCATAGAGTGAATTGCGAAGAGCTTTAAAAAAAAATGAAAAAAATAAAAAATATTTTCATGACTTTCACTAAACTAATGTTTGCATGAATAAAAGGACACATTTAAAATTTCTAGTTGATGAAGCATCTGACAATACTTATTAGCTACAATATTACTGTCTTCCATTTGACAAGCTCGTCCATTGACATGCCAAATTTGTGACAGGACTGTGACTTACACAATGGAAGGAAATGGCAAGTGGCCTTTAACAAAGACAGCTTAGCTGAGCCAAGATGAATCACGTTCACACTATTATGCATTATAGTATATATGCTTTTATCACTGATGAAAATTCTGTCAGGACTTCAAATCATTTAACAGAGACGAAATGTAGAACCTAAAATATTATTTTTTAGTAGACACAGCTACTCTATAGCCCTAGGAAACAGCTGTAAATCCTTTCTTTAATAACATTTTTTGCATAATCTCAACTCATTTTTTTTTTTTTATCAATTCAAAGTTTATTTAGTTGTATGTTACACAGAAATAAAAATAAGGAAATAAAGTTGTTTGGTTGTCTTTCCAGTTCCAGTTGGACAGGGAACAATGCTATAGGTTCACAAAAGTAATTATAGCAGAAAAGAAAAATAAACGTAATGTTTGAATCACATTAACTGCTGTTACTGACAGTTCTTAAAGGCTTCTGGCATTCTATCAGTACAGTTATGTTTTCTTAAATTATGTGATTAAAGATAATCAGTGTGATCAGTATGTGTTTGTCAAACCCAAGGATCTTGGGTTTTTTTTCATACTTATCCAAGGTTTTTCAAATATTTTCCTTGCATTGCTGGATTTCCTTTCTATAGTGGAAATGTTCTCATTTCTTTAGTGCGTCACCAAAAGTTCACCTTTGTGAAAGAACATTACGGCAGGACTGTCTAATACAACCTGACTGTGTGTCCAGAAAGTTTCCGCTTGAAAACCATATATGAGGCAAGTCAATAGCCACATCTCCAACAACAATTCATCAGCATTAGATTAATTTTTTTTTTTCAGTACTGTCACCTCACTAACTTCTTATAGGAGTATTGCTTATTGAAACATTTCAAATAAACTTAAAATATAGTCCCATTCCTTATCAGTCTTACAGATTGTGGCTCTAAACGATATAAGAAGCCTAAGACTGAGAGTCAGGAAAATACTAGGGTGAGATTCTGTACTACATATAGTAAAGAAACATGGTCACTACAACGCAGTGTGAGGAAATATTGGGGGGTGCTGCTCCAGGACTCGATTTTGGCTAGGGTGTTGGAGACACGGCCATCTTTTGTGTTTAGGAAAAATAGGAATGTGGCGTCGTGGATTTCACGTAGTTTATATAGCTCTAAAGATTGTGGCAATTCCTATAACTGGTTTAAGTATAAAGGGAATTACAAATGTGGTAGAACAAGATGCAAATCATGCCGATTTCTTAAGGTTTCGAAAGATTTTTCAGCTAGTAATACAGGGAGAGTTTTTAAGATCAATAAATATTTTAACTGCACTTCAAAGGGAGTGGTCTACCTGGTAACATGTGCATGTGGGTCCCAGTATGTGGGAAAAACATTGAGAAAGGCAGGAACACGTATTCTTGAGCATGTTTCGGCGGTGGGTAGAAATGACTGCAAATCCGCTGTAGCTAAACACATTTTAGATAAACATGAGGGAGTAATGGATATTAAATTCCAGATTATAGATGAGCCCCATTTTGATGTGATAGGAGGCTGCTGGTTAGGGAGGCGTTCTGGATTCATCAGTTGAGAACCACTGAAGCATTTGGTGGAATGAATAGGGAATGGGAATTATCATGTTTTTATTAATAATAAATGGGGGGTTTCTATATGTTCTATAGACTCTTTGATTCGTGTTTTTATGTGGGCAAAGTTTTTGCATATGGGTGATTTATTTGGGTCCATCTAGTTTTAACCTACTGGAATGGGTTAATTTATTTACCATTGCTGTGGGCCTTGATCTTTTTACATGTCTGTTTACTACAAATGTAATGATTTAGGCATTGTCACTTATTTTATACTAATTACATTGTTGCTAACCATGCTATTCTATGTATTAGCTATTTTGTATTTATTTGTATTTGACTGCACTATGTCTTATGGGGTTGGTAGTCCCTGGTTTTCTAAGTGTTTTTGCATTTTTTGGGTTATATGGGGTTAATGGTTTTTGTGGGTGTGTCTACATGTGGGTTTTTAAGGGAGTTGAAGGTTGGCTGCCGTCAGCTTCTGATGAAGTGGCAGGACGCCACGAAACGCGTTAAGCGGGCAGCCAGGGTTCACTGCTGCTGTAACCTGTTTTTATATGCATACTAAATAAAAATTTCATTTTTTAATACTCTTACTGGACTCCTACAGTGCTCCACTGTTTTTTCTTCTGGTCCTTTTCAGTTTACACTCTTAAATTTGAATTATCCAAACTTACAAGTTTTACTTTGAATTTCAAGATTCATAATACTCTGGCCCTTTAATAACTCGAATCCGACTTTGCCACCTAAAACCTGCCGAATTACTCTATAAGTCAATGGAAGAGATCAATTTGGTCATGTTTGTAGCCTTCCTGACATTCAAGGTTTTTTCTGAGAAATTTTAAACGAGTTTTCATAATTCAAATTGAATTCTATTCGAGTTTTCGAGTCATTTAAATTCATTTGAGTTTAAAAAAAAATCTATTTTATTAATAAATTTCTAATTTATGGGAGTCTAGGGGAGTTTAAAAAACTCGACCATTGATAAATGTGCCTCCCTCTAAAAATTCTATGTTGTGCCTCAGTGGGGTAAGAGGTGAAGGATATGGAGCTACATCATACTTTTAGTTCAAGTTATGGAAAATCTCTAAGCAGTTAGTATATGGGACTGTAGTGGGAATATTTTTCTTGTGTATTCACCAAAGAATCCTAGTGATCCTTCTACCTGCACATTTTCAAAAGACTATAATTGAACCTTGCAGCATATCTTAGTATATTTTATTATTTTGGCCAGAATATTTTCTTGATAGTATGTCTCAAAGTCTGACATAGTCAGTTCACCTCTGACTTTTGTTTTCTATAATTCTACTCCATTTATGATTTCACATATATGAATCCTATACATTATTATTATTACGTTCTTTAAAGTATGATTTACTATTGGGTATCGGGAGTAAGGAGAACAAGTACACAATTTCTTTTAGATTCGGGGGAAAATTCATATACAGTTTTTAGCAAATAGGCCGCTTAGCATTTAATGGCCTCTTTGATGATGAGATGATGGACCGGAATAAGAGAAATTGAGTACTGATGGGGGAATCTGACCTGTTTTGCTTCAATGAAAATTCGCAAAACTGCAACAAATTTGCCAAATGCATGGAAGTCTATGGGCGTCTTTTTCACTGTGAAACCTGGAGAAAACAAAATGAGTTATTTAAGAATTGTTTCCTTGTTGCTTCCATTTTAGAATACTTGCATTGCTTCTAAGTGGAGTGTAACTTGTCTAGATGTTCATAATATGTTTTGAATGTTTTGAATACTTCTGCTAATTTCTGGTATCACTGGTATTTTACCCTATGGATCTTTAACTTTATGTACATGTGTTTGCACTTGCATTGCTGAAATTCATCTCAAATATTTTTTTTTACATTTCTAAAATGAGTATTAATTTGAAAGCTATGCATCCAACATGCTATTGACTAGTGCTGTGCTACATGTAATCTGCGAGCAAATTTGAACACATTTAAAATACAACATAAAAAGTGCTTGCCTCTATGGTCAATACATGTTTTATTCCACAAACAATTTGTACTATTCACATGGACTTTAACCCATGCAGACAAACCCCTTCAACCCTGTTCTACCTATACAGTAGGTAAATAGGGCTGATGACACGGTATACATTTAAAAAATAGGAAATCTATAGTATTTTACAATGATTCCCATGATGCAATCTGGAAGTATTGGAGTAGTAGCTTGGTAGCATTTACCAATTTACATACATCGACATGTATCTTTCAGTTGCTACTTTTTAGAGAAGTATCAGCAGCTAGGTATTTTAGGTACAGTAGTTATACAAATGGATTTGTTTTTTTCTGCACCACCTAGTCACTGAGAAACCCATCAACAGAGAAGTAGATGTACTGACAACCAAATAAAGAAACTGAAGTTTAATGCTTCACAGAGGCTTCATACAGTCTCACAGTCCATTACTAAGTTATAAAAACAACAGTTTCCTTTAAACATTAAACACATGATGGTGAAAAATTGGTAAAATTAACGTCTCTCAATACTAATTATTGTGCTTACACACATAAAGCTACTGTATGTGAACAACCCCCCAAAGAGAAGCAGATTGGGAGTTATTAAAACTGTTAATATATGAAATATATCACAGAATGCATAATATTCCAAACATATTAAAAACAAAAAAATGATGAGCTTGACTCTATAGTTTTTATTATGCAGATATTTAAGTGTACATGCTTTCCAAGGGTTTACACCCATTAACAGATAAGTATCCTATAGCACTCATTTGCAAACAACACTTTGCTCATATGTAATTTACATTTTATTTTGGGAAAAGTCACAGAATTTGAAGGATTCTGATTCAGGCACTTGGATACTGAATCTTGCTGAAAAAGGTTGAATCCAAGCCAAACCCCAAACTGAATCCTGAATTTTTAATCTTAAAGGAAAACTATACCCCCCAAACACTGTAGGTCTCTATTAAAAGATACTGAGTAAAACAGCTTATGTGTAAAACCCTGCTTCATGTAAATGAACCATTATCATAATAATATACTTTTTTAGTAGTATGTGCCATTGGGTAATCATAAATAGAAAATTGGCATTTTAAAAAATAAGGGCCGTCCCCTGGGATCAAGATTCACTGTGCTAACATACAAACCACATGTAAGGTCACATGAGCCAATTAACAGACAGAGTTCTGCCTTTTGCTTCCTCACTTCTTCCTGTTACAGTTAGGGGCCGATTCACTGAGGGTCGAATTTCGAAGTTAAAAATACTTCGAAATTCGACCCTCGAATTGAAATCCTTCGACTTCGAATATCGAAGTCGAAGGATTTAGCGCAAATCCTGCGATCGAACGATCGAAGGATTTTTCGTTCGATCGAACGATTAAATCCTTCGAATCGAACGATTCGAAGGATTTTAATCAAACGATCGAAGAAAAATCCTTCGATCAAAAAAACCTTAGCAAGCCTATGGGGACCTTCCCCATAGGCTAACATTGACTTCGGTAGGTTTTATCTGCCGAAGTAGGGGGTCGAAGTTTTTTTTAAAGGGCAAGTACTTCGACTATCGAATGGTCGAATAGTCGAACGATTTTTACTTCGAATCGTTCGATTTCGTTCGACTTCGATCGAATTCGAACGAATTTAACCAATTCGATGGTCGAAGTACCCAAAAAATACTTCGAAATTCGAAGTATTTTTCATTCGAACCCTTCACTCGAGCTGAGTGAATCGGCCCCTAAGTGTTGTAGTATTTCTGGTCAGGTGATCTCTGAGGCAGCACAGATAGAGTCACGAAATGGTGGCTCAAGGCAAGAGATGTAAAAGGGCAATATTTATGTAAATAAATATTCCAGTTTGGTAAGATTCTTTAATATGCCATTCAATTTGATATAAACTATCTGTTGCTTAAGTATTCATTTTGGGGGTATAGTTTTCCTTTAAAAAAAGAAAAAAGGACTATGACCAAAACAATACCATGTTCTACTAATGTATATTAAATAGTTGTTATTTTCCTGTTTAGTTATCCTCTGGATAATTGTTAGTTCAGCCATTCCCAGAAAAAAAAACGTGTGGTAGGGTTTCACTGACAATATAACCTTGGTATGTACCTTAAATAGGGATGCACCGAATCCACTATTTTGGATTCGGCCGAAGCCCCGAATCCTTTGTGAAAGATTCGGCCGAATACCGAACCGAATCCGAACCCTAATTTGCATATGCAAATTAGGGATGGGAAGGGGAAAACATTTTTTACTTCTTTGTTTTCTGACAAAAAGTCACGTGATTTCCCTCCCCGCCCCTAATTTACATATACAAATTAGGGTTTGGATTCGGTTCGGCCAGGCAGAAGGATTCTGGATTCGGTGCATCCCTAACCTTAAAGCTCTACTGGTGATTATTTATCGTCAGACTATATGGCTATTTGTTTCAAAATTGTATTTGTTGTGTAATAAATGCAGACCAAAGGAGAAAATGTTTTATTTACATAACAATCACTGAAGCCTGGAAATGAATGGTGACAGATTGTTGAATTTAGAATGTAAACAATAGATGAGTGCAATACATTATGTGGTAAAGAACACGCATATTTATTATTTATATTTCTAGCTTAGTAATATTCTGTACATACATCTTCTGCTTATCATCACACTTCTTTTATACAAACAATATTAACTATTTTGTTGTGTAACATGTCTGGTATTTCACACACCCCATTTTGGGATTCAGATTGTTAGAGGACTGTTGCTCAACCAACTTTTCTTAATTATTGCTAGACTACAAATCCCAGCATACTTTAATATGAGTATGAATATGCTGTAAATTCAACCAATTACAGACATTCTATTATTGCAATAACTTTATTAGTAATAATGAATGAATAACATATATGTAAATATATATTCAGTATTAGAGATGAATGAGTTTTTCACAGCACTAAAAATATTTGTGAAGCTATGCTAGAATTTTTCCATATTTTTTGTCTTGCTGAAAAAAACAGGCTTTTGTGCCATATAAAATGCAAGAAAGACAAGCTTTAAATTTTCACCATGTGTTTGTTTTCACTGGAGGTTTTTGTGTGTTGTTTTCTGTTTTAAAAAACACAGAAAAATGCTGCTGACATTATTATGTGCCCCTTCCCATTCACATCAGCCAATCAAATGGGAGCCCCTCAACCCTCCCCCTGTCTGTCAGGCACCATGTTTGGAAGAATTTGCCAAGTTTGGAGCCTTTAAAAAACAAAAAGCTGTTGTAGTATAGTAGAAAGGAGCTTTTCTAATAAACTAGGGCAATGTATATGTTATAGCAGAAGTGACAAACCTTAACTTCCAATTGACTCCAATGCATTTGGCTACCAAATGTATCTTTAGTTTCACAACTTTTTTTGCTGAACTGAAACAGGTGTACTTACTGCCCTTTAAATAACACACTTTAACACTTAAACAACAAACACATTTAAAACACAGTTTTTTTCAGAAAATGCCTATGCCATCTGACTTTCCACAAAATGTCAATATAACTTTCATCACCAGGAGAATTATGGATTGTGTTTTTTCATATAGTTCTGTTTTCTGTTTGGGTCTTCATCTTCTGGATCTTTCAACTTCTCAATGATATGTTTAAAATTGTTGATATTATTGAATCTATACACCTTGTTGCTGGCCAACCTCTTGTCTTTTCCACTAAACTGGCCCTCTAGTCCAGTCCAAAATATCCTCTAATATTCCAGCATAATTTGTGTGCCTTAAAACTGCCTCAAGATGATTTCATTTACCTTGGCAAAATTTGAGGCATAGATTTTCTTGATTATTGTGCATTCTGCATTAAATTATTGATGCACAAACTATTTTGGTAATAACTTTTTGCCAAACTAAATTATTTTTTACAATGCTTTAATATTAAAGGTCAATTTCTCTCCAGTGATTTCTAAGACTAGTTTTAGTACATTAAAAATATTTATTGCTAATTCTTTATGTACCATGTTGTTTTTCTCTGACCTTGATACCATTTCCTATGTTAGCTATTCATCTTAAAAGCAATATTTGATGGGATCTTTAGTTCTGAGCATGTTTGAACAACATTTAAATATTTTAAGTTTGAAAGGTCGCACATTTTTAGCTTGATATAATTATATGGATTATGTGATTTTGCCAATCCATCATCTAGGCATCTTAGTTATGCTCTGGTTTTTAGTTCACTAATACACCAAGCAATAGCTTTAAAATTTTAAGAATGCCTACAACAGGATATATTTTTTTTGTGATAGAGAAGGAATTAATTTTAAAAAGAATGCAAAAGGTATTTAAAGAAAAGTTGTTGTTTTTTCTGTAAAAATCAGTATGATATTTTGAATATACAATATATAACAAATAAATATTGTTTTATACAGCTGTTCATATATAAAGTAGAATATACCTACACGCCCAATTACTAAATAATTATTAAATTTTACTTTTTTAGGTAGCATAGGAAATAAATGATACTGTGTACTCACCAGATACAATTTTATTTCAACTGTTTTCTGTTATCATTCATATTTTGGCTTGGTTGTTTGATGCTTGAGACTAAGGGCAGATTTCAAACCTATTTGAAGAAAAATGTGTGTGTGTATATATAATATATATAACATATTTATTTATTTTATTTTTATAAAACACCAAAGAGTCACAAGTTTTTAAAATATGACATTGCAAATAATATACAGTATATACACATCTGCAAAATTATGGCCATTAACTCCAATGCATTGGAGCAAATTTTACATTTTTCAGCTAAGCGAAGTGGGCTAATTTCACTCATCACTAAAAACACATTCCCCATGTTTCAATTTATCTTATAAAGCTAATGATAGCATCACTTTAAATATATTGATCATATGATCATTATATTTAAAAGAATGCTTCGCTTAACTAAAAAATTTGCTCCAATATATTGGAGTCAATGGGTATCATTTTGCAGATATTGTCTTGCCCGAAATGCTTTGAAGTCAATAGATATTTTTTCTCATGCCAAATGCATTGGAATCAATAGTCATTTTCTTGATTATTTTTCTCTCTCTAAATACATTAGTCATTGGGTATTTTCTTAAGTTGTTTCTCACTCCAAATACATTGCAGTTAATGGGCTTTTTTTTGATGTTAAAACAAAAGACATGACTAAATTCTAGTGCAGATTTGCAAATGTCAAAATGAATCCATACCAGGCAAAAAATCCTCATGCTTTGTTATCTAAGGTAGTGAATAGTTTTAAATAAATATAAACCTCTTCACACTCCAATAATTGCATAGGTGCATATTTAAGTTGGGTTAAAAAAAACAAACAAAGTGACAAAGTAACGTGATATGTTGAAAAATTATGCTGACATGACATGTCGAATGTTGCTGGGCTGCATTGCAGTGCAATCAGTGTACCCCTTCTGTAGGATTAGTCTCTGGGCCCACCTCTGGCCGACGTGTGTGGTTGCAATCCGCTGCACATGAGAACTCTGTTTTTTCCAGTTGTGCAGAAGATCAGCCGTTCACGGACCCTGCCCTTCTGGATGATTTTCTAGAAATGCCCGTGATTTTCAATGTGAGCTTGTAAAATAACACTAATAAATATCAACAAAGTGAATTTTATATTTTATCAGAAACAATGCATTTGTGCATATGTTTTGAGAGTTGCATTGGAAAAACATATTTGCTTTAATTATGAAAAGGTTACAGCTACTTTTCTACTTGCATATTTCTCATAACCATAATTCTAAATACTTTCTCCTAGTGCTTAGCTCAGCTTTGTTTACATGAACAAAAGCTTGTAAAACAAATGTAAGTGTTTTAAATAATGCCCAGATTGGTAAACAATAGTTAGTGCTTTAAACAAGACCTAGACGACCTATTTTCCGAGTGAAAATTGATAGAAATATATATATATATACTGTATATATATACTGTGTATATACTATATATATATATATACTGTGTGTATATATATATATATATATATATATATATATATATACAGTATTCACATATGCAACTAGAAAAAGTAGCTATGATTTTTAATCATATACATTTGGCATTATTTACAGGTCTAAATAAAACATTGCATATTATGTACAAGAAAATAGAATGGTATTCTATGAAAAACATTTTATTTAATAATCATTAAAACAGCTTAACTGTAAAAATAATAATATTTTGATATGTTGCCTCCACCCAAACACTACGGGGCCGGTTTACATAGGGTCGAATATCGAGGGTTAATTAACCCTCGATATTCGACTGCCGAATGTACGATTTGTATGGATTTACCGCAAATAGTTCAATCGAACGATTAAATCCTTCGAATAGTTTGATACAAAGGATTTTAATCCATCAATCGAACGATTTTTTTTCAACCAAACAATTGCCAGGAAGCCTATGGGGACCTTGCACCTCGGTAGGTTTTAGGTGGCGAAGTAGGGGGTCAAAGTTTTTTTTAAAGAGACAGTACTTCGATTATCGAATGGTCGAATATTCAAACGATTTTTAGTTCGAATTGTTTGATTCAAGGTCGTAGTTGATGGTCGAAGTAGCCAAAAAAAAAACATTCGAAATTCAAAGTTTTTTTTTATTCTATTCCTTCACTCGAGCTAAGTAAATGGGCCCCTACATGTGAGGTATAGCTGTGTATGATCACTTTCAAATGTTATTCTATATTTACAGACTGGATGTTTGCTGTCTAGATTTTTTATTACACAATTATTTTTATTGTTGCAAATGTAACTGAAACAAAGATACAATGAGCATTTAATGGAAAAATTGTGTTACTTAATGTTGACAGGTACTTCAAAGTTTCATAGATGCAGAAAGCATTAATTCTTCTTCTTCTACTGCTACATCATCCATTTTACTATGCTGTATACTGGGCTCATCACAAACAAATGGTGGTTTGAAATCTAATGCCCTTAAAATTTGCCATTTAGTTTTATTTGATTATTTTTGGAGCCTACTAAAACATGTACAAAATGTACAATATTTTTCCAATTATTGCTATAGATAATTAGGTGTTCAGTCAGCACTGGGTTTATATATTTAATGGATGGATGATAAATATCAAATGTAGGGGTAAAAAGACACAATATAAATATCTTATACCATAATACTGTGCATGGTCAATTGCTTCTCTACAGTTTTTTTAGTTTTCATTTCAGATAATAATTTTTACACTGGCCATATCAGCTATGTATGGTTAAGCTCTGCCCCTTAGACCCCAGACAGAAGAAGCACTCCCTTAAACAGGTGTCTTTTTTTGTCTTCTGATCCAAACCTCAGGCAGTACGTACATTTTTAAGGATATATCTTGCTGAAGGAAGTTTTAAGGGTTTCCTGACAAAGAATTTTCTGATATTGCACAAGATAATGGTTATTGCTTTGTGGGACTCTGTATTCCCTGGGACTCACTGAGAAAGCGGCTGCTCCACCCCCCACCACCCCCTGTATTTCCTCTCAAACTGGTCTACTGAAAAGGCGTTGGATCGTGAAAATAGAAATGCAGGTGGTGGTGTTGTGTAATTATGTAACTACCTAAAGAGCCTTGCTCCACATATGTCTTTGTACTGTGTTATCCTCAAAAACCTCAGTTAAGAAATTATACAAAATTTAACCTTTGTAACTTATCAGTAATTAGTGATGTAAGCAAATTACCTATAAAAGTTCTTAACAGACAAGGATTCCTTGAAGCTATGTTGCTGACAGCTTCATAAAAGTCTGTATTTGATTTAAAAAAAACAAAAAACATTTGTCTTAATCACAGTCTGTTTCTAAATGTCCAAAGCAAAAACAGTTGTTGATTGGTTGCTCAGGAGAGAAAGGATATCCCTTATTGTTCCAAATTGAAATTATCTGTGGAAGAAGACTCAAGCAACCCACTCCATCTGGGTCACACTCTAATTCCACATAGAATCTCCTTTTTTCCTTTCACTTGGAAAAACATAATTCCAATAACAGCCAAGACATATCTTAACCTCTTCATCCCTAACAATGGCATTATACATATGCAACACAATTGGAGTTCAATATCTGGTTTTGTTCAAGGATAGTTCCTTCAAATCAGAATAAGAAGCTTTTTCCAGACTTTTTGAATAGCAACACCTCAGCTCCTTACCTGGTTTCAAAAGATTCTTGTACAATCCATCCTGAGTAAATCTTCAAAGATGCCCTTCTGGATACAAAGTAGCATTAGAAAATATAGCATCACTATAATAACTGCTTCAGAAGGCATTTCCATCTTACACCCATATAAATCTCCTTCACATTGCCTTTGGTTAGCCCCCAATCCAATAGCAGCATCAGGATTAAGCTTCACAGGGTTGTGATCCCAGGGTTGAGAGGATCTGTAGGCCAACAAGCGATTGACTGTAGAGTTGTTGATAGGGAGAGAAATTACTAGAGCTGTTAAATCCCTTATATCACTAAAGCTGTCAATAAATAAACTGTTTTTATACTCATAAACTAATAACTTAAAATAACTTTCCCATACACTACACCCAAAATAATCTTACTTGTTAAAGCTGTCTTAATTGCATGGAAAGGGACAAGGCCAAGTACTGTATATAACTTTCCCAAATTAAATGTCAAGAAAAAACAAAAATCAATCAATTACATCCCTTTTGTAAAAAAAAAACATAAATTGAGTTAGTTAAGTTACAAAACATCATGTACACCTCAAACAAAAAGCACATAAAATGTATTTAATAGTTTGCCTGTAGCATCTAATGCATACTACATGCTGAAAACGATTTCTGTATAATGGCTAATAAGCTTCAAAATATTGTAAACCATAGACTAAGGGGATAATTGATCAAAAGTATCAGCCACGGCCTTTATTTTTCCCAGTTTTCCATGATTTAGTCTAATCATTTAGCAGAAAAATGGAAATTATACCATTATTATTATATAGTATCTGTCAAGATAATTTATAAATCAACTGCAGGCAAATTATTCAAAAACTATGAAGACCAATTGATACATTTCTAAGAATAGATAATTGCATGACACATTAAAAGTTAACACAAAGATTAACCATCCATTTAAATTTCTCAATCAAGATGCCATAGAAGTCCGTGAGAAGTACATTTTCACCATTTAAACAAGCTGATAATGCCATTTTAAAATGATATGCTTTACCTATGTATTATAAACTTGCTTGGAAATGTATATTTATACAAAAATTATATGTGTGGCTTTTGCCTGCCTTTGTTGCCTACTTAATACAGTCATGCTTAATCAATTCAAGATTTTGAATAAATCTGTGAAAAAATAGTTTGAAAATAATATTTCAAATGTACATGTACAAATGTAAGTGAGGATACAGTGCAAAAAACTTTAACATAACGGACTGGCTACACATTACATTTTGTATCAGATACATTTTCAGAAAAACCCCTGGGATGTACAAATACAATAGCAGGTAAATAATAAATGAAAACAAATTACAAGGTAATAGCCCAGCAATGTTCATAGAAAAAAGAATGATCTGTAGAGATATATCATCTGGACAAGAAAGTATAACAGGAAAGTCAGAAAGAGACAGGTAGCAATACTTGATGTTGAGATGTCTTAGGTGACAAATTATTTCTAGTAAATAAAACTCTAGTGAATGAGGTACCACACTGAAATGTTACCATTTCTTCTTGTCAAAGTTCTCAATTATTTTAGATTAATTTTATAGAGAACGTACAAACATTTATATCTAGAAGAAAAATATTATTTGTGGTAGCTGACCTTCAGTATGACATCAAACTAATGGAATATGTCAAAATATAAGAATGCACAATATCTGCAATAACAAGAAATAATTAGCTAGTGCAAATCTTTTAAGGGTTATCTATCATGATGATAATGTGTATAAATATTTTCAGACCTACAGTATGTTTGTCTTTCAATTTAATACAAATAATTTGTAATTTTGTTTATTCATTTATTACATGTAGGTTATTTCATGATGCCTAGAGGTACATATATGATTCAGTTCCTACTGTTCGAACAACTGACTCAATCATGCAAGTGGTGAGAGTCAGCAGTAATCCCAATGTTGAATGCACCCGTGTAGGTTTACTGATACTTCCAGAATTATTCTTCAAAAGGTACAAGCAAGGTACAATAAGTCAGAACTGGTTCAGAGGGCCTGCCTGGCTTTAAATCTGTTTAGGTATCTCAAGAAACTCTGAAAAACATGTATGTAATAAGCATTGCATGTTGCTGAATTGAGAATTTACTTTTATCAAGATATATTTAATTTATTATAAATATATGTCCAGTTTCATCCCAGACTCCAAAACCAGAAGGGAAATTGGCTTCTGATGAAATTTACCTTACGCTTATTGTCACAATATAAGAGCTAATTTTTTTATGACAAAGAGGGGAACAAGTGCAAGATTTAGGCAGATTTATCAAGGGTCAAATTTCGAATTTAAAAACTTCAAAATTCTAATTAAAAAAGACCAACCAAAATGTATTGAAAAAATTGAAGGTTTTTTTTGCTGTTGAATAGTCTGTATTGGTTCGAATTTGAATCATACGAATCGAAGTAATAGCGCATTCGATCTAATTAGAATCAAAGTTTTTTTCCAAAAAACTTTGATTTTTCAAAGTCCACCAATTGACTCATATGTTGACAAATAGGTTTTAGGTGGTTCTACATAGGCTAAAACAGCAGGTTTTAGATGACGAATGGTCGAAGTCGAATTATTAAAGAGACCGTACATGATGAATTTCGATATTCAAATTTTTAATTAGAATTTTCACTTCGACCTTTGATAAATCTGCTCCTAAGTGTGGAGACCTGTGGCAATTGTACATACAAGGAAAGCAGTATGCATTGTGATGTTTTTTGCACTTTGCATATCACCTTCCTTATAGTAAATAACCCCTATTGTGTTTTATGCAGTGGTGGAGAATAAATAGAAGCTGTCCCCAATTATACTAATAACCCCAATGCCTGCAGACAACTATATAAGAAATAACTTATAAATGTTAATGCTTCTGAAAGAAGCATCCATAGCTCACGTGAATAGGGTAAAGGAGATGTATGTCCTACTGAAGGGCACAAATCTTACTGGCTCCCAATACTTTGCATATAGTTTGATGGTAGAAAGCACAAATTCCAGGGAGCAGAATGAATTCTGAATCAATTTAAGAACTCTAGTGACACATTTACTGAGCGAAAGATCCTGCTTTAACAAACAAAAAAAACAGGTTGGGAAATTATTTGTATGATAGTTTTTTGATGTCTCAATGAAAACATTTATCTGAACATTTATAGTCTTTTAACATTTTAGCTGATATAGAATATCAATTGCTATTTTATCTCATTGGTATCGGCATTTGTTGTACTTCATAGTTCTGCTAAACAGCTGAGCTTGCACAGCATTCCAGATTTATTGTCTCCTCACTGTGGCAACAGAGGAGTAATGTCTCAGCACATAAGCTTGCCTCATGAATATGATAATGAAGCCAGCTGTTAAGTAAAGGGAAATTGAATCCTAGAACAGAATCATATTGCTTCCCATCAAGGGAATCCATTTTTGAAAAAACATTGAATTGTGCAGTCTGCCTCTAATTTAGACATTGCATTGGCCATGTTCCTAGAAAACATCTGTGTTATCCTGAAACAAGATGAAACCAACAATTACAGCTATCAGCATTTAAAAAACCTCCTGCTCAGATTTGCTTTGCTAAATGAACACATTGGAAAGAAAGTATAAGTATTTATAATTTCGTTTTTTCCTATCATTTGGTAAATAAAATGTTAATGCACAGTAAAGTATATATTGAGTGACCCACATCTACCCAGGTGCATCTACCCAGGTCCCATCGATTTGGGGAGCCCGCTGTGCCAATATGTCCTTAATTTGTTTTATTTAATTTCTTACCCTCCCGTCCTATTAGCCCTAGACCCCCACGCCACAGCTGCTGCTGCCCTGCTCACTGCTGACTCTGTTCATTCCTTACTCTTTGATTTGTCTCAGTTCACTCACTGCTCTTTGCAGAAAATCTATGTGGTTTATATATTTTATATAAACAAACCAGGTTGCCAGTTTCTCAAACAGTTGTAGAGACTCACAGGGTTAATGTGCTCCTACAGCATTAATTCCTTTTACTTCTTGATCTCCCTTGTTGCTGGGCAGATTCCCGTGTAACTAGGAGGTAATTTTTAAAAATGTATTATTGGCCAGGAGGCGCTGTGACCACGTCCTGTCATACTTTGGAATAGTGAGTGAGAAGGATTGGATCTTCCTCTTTGGCTGCCGGATGCTGATCCAGCTGGGTGTGCCCAGGAGAGCATGGGTACAGCAGGCCCAGAAAAGCCATGTGCCTTGAGGGACCGGGTTCTCTAGTGTATAAGTCGGGGAATAGGGAACCCCATGAATGAGGTTAGCTAAACAGGGTTAGCTCTGTCAATGGGTCAAATTTACTAACCTCTGAAAATTCACCAGCGACAACTTCGCTCACAGCGCAACACTTTGCTAGGAGTAGATTCGCCAGGAAAACGCTAATTCACTAAAATCCGAAGTTGTGTCCAGGGCACCAAACGCTGGCGAACTTGCACTAGCATTACTGTGCCAAGCAAAGCGAAGTTGTGCTATCGTTGCCTAATTTGCATATGGCGGGAAGTTAAAGTTCAATGGACGTATATGTTGCAGCAAATACATTACACTACACAAGCCTGGGAAGCCTTAATAAAATAAAATAAAGTTATTATATTGCCCTACACATGAGCCCAGTATATAGTTTTTGTGTCATATGGTAGGAAATGTAGGGGGGAAGCCAGTTACCCCCAAAACATCTACGCTCTTTTTCAGCCTATCACCCTGAAAAAGGAAAAGACGCTAGCGTTTTTTTAAGACTTAGAAAAATTTTCAACAATTTTTTTGGAACTCCTATCTAATCTATTGCACTTCGTCTGGTCTGAGCTGGCGAAGGCAAGTCTGGCGCAAGAGGTAACATTCAGTAAAATCTGCATCTTAGTGAATTTGCGTAGTTACGTCCATTCACCAGAGCGCAAATTCGCCAGGCGTTAGGGAGCAAAGTACCGCTAGAGCCTATCTCCTTTGCTAGCGAAGTTACGCCAGGGACCGTTAATCGGCGAAGTACCGGAATGACGTATTAGCAAATAGATCTTTGTATATACATTTTAATATCGAATATTAGTTATCCTACTACTAATCTAATTCCTTACTCAATTTAAAATGCAATATGCTATCACTGTTTCATTTCTTCTGTAGTCTAAAAACCTACCCCAGCAGCTAATGGTGTACATAAAAAGCAATCCATTTTTGATAAGTATGCATTATCAGTTCTCACATTGTACATTACTACAAGCATAATTGTCTGCCTGGGGCTACCTCTTTCAAGCTTGCACTTGTAATACAGTACAGTATGTGTATAAAACATTTTGCCTACTCTGCTAAAATGTGTTATTTTTATATGTAATTTGTGCTTTCTTGTTTACTTATCTTAAATGCAGCGCTTTTGCAATTATAGCATGCATAGGGATACATAGAGCATACAGCATTTTAACATAAACTAGGTCTCTACAAACGTCAAAATGTAATTTGCAACTTATTGTTCAATGTTTCTCCACTGATGACAAACCAGGACTTTCCTTTTAGCAAAATATAGCATGTTAAAATATCACTGGTGTTTTCTATAAACTATTTCCTATCACTCTTCTTTTTTGCATTGTGCTATCTTAAAAAAGTTATAATTTTCTGTGTTATAAAGGGAAATAACAAATGTAATTGATTCTTTAGAACTTAAGGGAAATCTTATCTGTTGAGTAAATGATGGATCAGTGATACAATTCTTTGCTATGGCTTTGATTTCATGAAAAATGTAGTTAAGAACCAGGATCTTAATGGAAGAACAGGAAGGATAGAGTGTGGTGGGCTAAAAAACTAGAAAGCATGCAACTACAGTATACATTTAATAAAAGGCTTCTCAAAAGGCATTGCTTTAAAACTTAAAATGAGAGGTTTTCCACATTCACTTTAGGAATTATACAAATATTCCTTAATGTCCCTATGGGCTACATTGCATACAGAACTACTAGTAAACTTGCACAGAAGCCTTAAAATTCAGAGGCATAATTTAAACTTACAGTAACTGCTTCAGTCTTGCCTGATTTTATTTGTGGCAGTGGCAGACACTGGGACGTGCTAGAAACCTCAACAAGGTCCCAGGCAATAGGAGCTCCCTCCTGGAGCAGAAGTCATAATGCTCGCAAGAGTCATTTTCTGTAAGCGATATAATTGTTTCCACCAAACAGAGTGCGAAATTAGTGAGCCTTCACCCTTGATAGTCAAAACAATTTAGATATGATAGATGCCCCTTCCATCATTAACACACTACTGTCTAGGGGCATCCATTGCCTGATCTCATCCCAGACTAGATGATTCTTTCAGCACCTTGTTGACATCATGGGGCACATTTACTTAGGGTCAAATTTCGGGGGTTAATTAACCCTCGATATTCGACCGTCAAAGTAAAATCCTTCAACTTCGAATATCGAAGTGGAAGGATTTACCGCATTTCCTACGATCAAAGGAAAAATCGTTCGATTGAACGATTAAATGCTTTGAATCGACTGATTTGAAGGTTTTTAATCCATCGATCGAAGGATTTTCCTTCGATCAGAAAATGGTTAGGAAGCCTATGGGGACCTTCCCCATAGGATAACATTGCACCTCAGTATGTTTTACTTGCCGAAGTAGGGGGTCGAAGTTTTTTTTTAAAGAGACAGTACTTCGACTATGGACTGGTCGAATACTCGAACGATTTTTAGTTCGAAACGTTCGATTCAACGTCGAAGGTCGAAGTAGCCAAAAAAATTCTAACTTTTTTTATGCTATTCCTTCACTCGAACTAAGTAAATGTGCCCCCATATGTCATCATAATTTTTTTATTTTGTACTCTATCCTTCCTTTAACTAAAAAAAATATTTTGTAAATTGGGAAGGGCCTGGGAAGAACTCTAAACAGAGCAGCTACTGTAGGTATCTCATATCAAAATTAGCTTGCCATAGTCTAATATAGCACTGATTTAGATAAAAATTCATTTGAGGTAAACTAGAGCTATTATAGTTTATTAAGGTAAGTGGAAGTAATGTTTAGAGAGTTGGGCAAAAATTCCCATTCCCAGGGATATTGGATGAGGGTTTTCTTGGTTATTAGTTTTTACTTCATGCCAGAGAAGATGAATAAATATGAACAAACTGTTTCACCAAGTAGAGTTTTGCCAACAAGAAATAGTTTTCAGGTAAATTTCACCATGTGTCTTTTTTCATCCAAAAAGTGGTCTGCAAGTGCCACTTGCCTTTTTTTTGATGAAGAATTCTCTTACAATCTAGGACAATATGTATACAGTACTGTTGCAAGGGTAAAACACCTTAAGTGCAATACAATTTTATTTTAGTAAAGTTTGATGCATCATTACAATTTAATTAAAATAAATAGTTTAAAACCTGTTGTGTAGTAAACAGCATTATCAGAGCATAATGCAATGCAAATAATTTTAGCTTTGCTGCTCAAAATTAAGATATGCTTTGCGAACACATTGCGACACAATAAACAACAGAAAAAAGTTTACCCTTTTTGTCATTTATGTTAGTTTGCACACCCAAATTTGCTTTGAAGCAAAATGTATTTTATTCCATTTAGAAACCAGTTCAGTACTATAATCACTTGTTCTAGTCACGTAAAGAAGTGTCTATCCCAACCCATATTTTACTCCATAGCACTCTGAAAGACATAGCTTTAGAAGAGTTAGATTTATTCTTGTTACATTTACTGGAATCCCAGGTTTAATATTTCTGTTTTAGGTATAAACCTATTTACATATACCTCTCATAAAACCTTACTATCTGCTGTTATGAGATTATCAAAACTGTATTTCTGAATATGATGTCCATCTAAACAGTTTAATAGATGTCTTGCTTATATAGCATTGTAAATCTTTTTACCATCTTAACTTTCCACTGGGCACAAAGGTCAGATGTCAGGGTGACACATGGGTCTTTCAGCGAATATAGTAGTTTAAAACAATCCTTTCCCTAACCAATGTGTACTGAATTCACAGAGTGAAAATATTTTTTTTTACAAAACCCAAAGCTTAACCAGAGAGTGAACAGCTCAATGTTCCTAGGTTTGCTTCTGATTAGTGCACATAGATAGAAGTAAAGCAGCACAGGGCCTAGGCTGGATTCCAACCAGGATCTATTTGTAAGGAGTGTGTATGTTATCTCCTAGCTTGTGTGTGTTTCCTCTGGCTAATGTGGTCTATTTCCACACATACAGAAAGTTCATTGGTTCCCTATTGGGACATGGATGAATTATGCAATCTATGTAATAAAGTGCTACAGAATATATCATTGCTATATAACAAAGGGATAATAATAATAGATAGGAGCTCACACATTCAAAGTTCAACTGCACTGATATGAACAGATCTATGTGCTATCTGACATTCTCCAATAGTCAATATCACCTGAAATAATTAGTGATGGGCGAAAATATTCGCCAGGCACTAATTCGCCGCAAATTCCTGTGTTTCGCCGCCGGCGAATAAATTCACGAATCTCTCGCGAAAATTCACCAGTGAAAATTCTGAAAATTTCTGATTTTCACGATTTTTTCGTGAAAACATTCGAAATGCTTGATTTTTTTTGTGAAAAGGTTCGAATTGCTTGATTTTTCGTGAAAACGTCTTGTGAACTTTCCGCTTTCACGATTTTTCACAATATTTTCGCCATTTCGCAAATTTTGCAGGAAATTCACAAAATTTTTGGCAAAGCCAAATCATAGCCCACCACTAAAAATAATCATTAGTTAAAAGTCACATTTAGTTGCTCTGAAATTGGTTATTATAGTACCTAAAGTACTTCTTTGTGTCTTTACCTATTACATTACTAAGGCCAACTGTTATCAAATAATAAGAAAAAAAAACATAAAATGTTGCAAACTTAAAACATTTTTATAATATGCACTGTGCTATAATAATACATTTCTAATAATGTTTAAAAAATAAAAGGAACAGACAGAACCAGTTATATTTACAACAAGTTTAGAATAACTGAATATTTTAAATGTTGCTTTCAAATATATTCTAAGGAAGTTTCCTTTTAAATGTTGGTTATAGGCCATTTTATATTATGCAATAGTGTTACTAAATTGTTTTATGAGACGTTTTGTTTTTATTTAAATCATTAAAGGGAGCTTTAAAAGAGCTTTGTTTTTCCAAAATCATTAGAAAATAGTGATGGGCAAATCTGTCAATGTATCTCGCAAATTTTCACCATTTCACTAATTATTTGTTGAAGCAAAACGGCAAAAATTGACGCGAGCAATAATTTTTGACACAAGTAACATTTTTACACTCGACAATTGTACAAGTAACATTTTTACACTCGACAATTGTTTCCAAATACATTAACGTCAATGGCCGTCTGAATAGTTTTAATGCGTGGCAATTTTTATACGTGCACCAACTTTTTTTTGTTGCAGCGGATTTTTCGCCAACAAATTTTTGACGCAGTTTCACAAAAACTTGAAAAGAAATTCACTGCAAATCGCAGTTTCACAAAAACTTGAAAAGAAATTCACCGCAAATCCATGCCCGGCCAATATATTCGCTCATCACCCATTTACATGTATGTGAACTTTTATCCAGAATGCTCAGAACCTAGGCTTTTCTGGGTAAGGGATCTTTGAGTATTTTTGATCTCCATACTTTGTCTACTAAAAAATTATTTGAACATTGAATACACCCAATGGGATTGTTTTGCCTCCAGTAAGGATTAATTATATCTTAGAAGGATAAGGTACAGTTTTGTTATCACAGGGGAAAAAATTGTTAATTTTTAAAAATTTTAATAATTTATTAAAATTCGGTCTATGGGGCAAATTCCCTAACCGGTAGTGATGGGCGAATTTGTGCAGTTTCGCTTCGCCGAAAAATTCGCGAATTTCGCGCGAAATTCGCGAAACGGCGAAAAATTCGCGAAACGGCGCCAGCGTCTCGTTTTTGACGCCGGCGCCCGTTTATGACGCCGGCGCCCGTTTTTTCAACGCCGGCGTCCATTTTTGACGCGAATTTTTGCGGCCGTTTCGCGAATTTATTCGCCGACGGCGAATCGCGCAAATTCACCGCAAATTCGCGCCTGGCGAATAAATTCGCCCATCACTACTAACCGGCGATAATTTGCCAGCGACGGCTTCGCAGGCATCGCAACACTTCGTCTGGCATAAGTTTGTTGGGACAACGCTAATTCACTAAAATGCGAAGTTGCTACCAGAGCGAAATTTCGCTATCGTTACTTCGACAATCAAATTGAAGATGCGCTAGTGTTGCCTAATTTGCATACAGCTGGAAATGATAAAGTTATATAGACGTATATGTTGCAGCAAATACAATACATTACACAAGTCCCGGGAACATTATTAAATAAAATAGAGTTGTTATAATGCCCTACCCATGAGCCCACTGTATAGATCGTCCATATGTTAGAAAATGTATGGGGGAACCAGGTTAACCAAAAAAAAAATTAAGGACTTTTGCAGGCTATCAATATGAAAAAAGTAAAAGATGCCAGCGTTTTTTGGCACTTAGAAGAGTCCTATGGACTCCATTGCACTTCACCTGGTCTGAGCTGGTGAAGGCAAGCCTGGCTCAAGAGGTAGCGTTCAGTAAAATCTGCATCTTAGTAAATGCGCCCGTTAGGGAATTTGCGAAGTGCCTGAATGAGGTCACACTGGCGAATTTTCACCAGCATTAGTGACTTCGCCCTTTAACAAATCTGCCCTATTATGGGAGATGTCCTTCCTGGAATTTGGAGCTTTCCGGATAATGGATACCATACAGATGCAGCCACTTTGGTTTGTCTGTTTGACACAGAATAACTAAACACAGATATCCCATTTATCTCATTTAACACAGAAAACTGCGTCACAACATCCCATCTAATTAAAGCATTCACCATTGTGAACAATGGAGCTTTGGTATGCTAATGAAAAGGTTAAATGCATTAAATGAGTTAAGATGACTTAAGATAACACAGTTTCTTCAATTACCCCTGAGTCATGACGCATTTAACTCACAAATCCAAGTGGCTTCATCTGTACCTGTACTTGGTAACAATGTTTGGTTACATTGCTTTTACCTCTACCTATGATATTTGTTTTGAGCTTATTTTGATCTGCTACTCTTTGGCAAAGTGAACAAACACAGAGAATAATTCCAAAATTTTCTGTCTGGTATAGGTTTACTTGAAATTTCTTGAAAAAATATTCTGACACTTACAGAATGTATCTGCTGATGAAGGTGATCTTGTGTGGAAGCCACTGACATCACTGGCAAGCAATGCATTTAATGCCCATAAAATATTTAATTTAACATTTAAATTGCCTCTCTTCTCAAATAACACTTTCAGTTGCCATCAGTAGCTGAAATATATGTCTTTATAGATCCTGTGGCACATTTATTGGCAACTGCTGGCAGTCCCAATTGACCTCTTTGAAAAAGTTAATAGTGTCATTGTCAAATCAAAAACCAACATATCATTGGCAGGGCCCCAGGTTTAAATCAATCTGGTGCTGTGGTATTTCCAGTGCCTTAGTGCTGGTGAATGAAATAAGCAAAGTAAAGCAACATGGGGAGAGGACCATGTTTAAGAAAAAGGTTCCTGGAGCCACGCAAACAGGGAAGGTGCAAGGCATTGAGCCACATTTATTTAGAAGGCATTTTGAGGGAAATGTAATAAAATTTGCAAAGAGAACAAATTCGCTCACAAATCCAGATACAAATTTGCAAGGTGATATTCTTCATTAGACTTTTAAATCTTAATTGCACATTTAGAACCCTCAACACCTGCTTGAAGGTGGCGTACACTTTTGGGAAAAAAGAAATTTTGTTTAAGAAGTTTTGTTACATACACTGCAAACTATAAAATTTGCAATCACTATCCTACTGTTGTGTGAGGGCAAAGTCTTTGCAAAGGCAAAATTGTTTACTTTGAGAAGATTTATTTGCATTGCAAACAAATTGCAAGAGATTTTTGTATTAGCGACCAATATTACATTCCCCCATTTAAATATTTACCAGGGGATTGGTCAACAGTTAGGGCAATCATGAAGGATTATGGTAAAGGCTCATTTATCACCATTGAGCAAATTCGGCAAAACACAACAGTCTATAGAATGTGTGCATATCCCATGATGCATAACATTATAGTACTTAATTACAAGTGAAAGCACAGTGCAATTTTGAGCACAAGTCATGGCAGGAATTTATAATGGTGATGGTAAGTACATCATTCTTAAACTGGCAGACACTAAGGGGCTTATTTACCAAGGTCCGAATTTATCTCAATATCGGCTGCTACAAACTCGGATCTAACCGGTTCAGGTTTTTAACGCTTATTTATTATTAAATTTTCCTGAAAATTACCTTTGCGGGAAAAGCTCAGATTTTCAAGATTTTTTCGTGAGTTTTCACCCGAAAGCTCCTAAAACATTGTGAAATTGCCCGAAACCCCCGACACAACCAAAAATCAATGGGACTGTTCCCATTGACTTTCATGCAACCTCGACAGGTTTGAGATGCCGTGTTTTTATATTCGGGCTTTTTAGCCCTCGGGGTTTAAAAAATTCGTGATTTTTTTTAAGCCTATTATAACACAAAAAAATCACACATTTTTCGGATTACGGGGAATTTCGGGTATTCGGAACATAGTAAATGACCGCCGTAATTTAAAAAATGACATAAGCATAACAAATTCACAAAAGTATCCTATAGTTTTATAGATTTGTCACAATGCCGCCAAATTTTAAAGTGTTGTATACGTAGTAAATAAAACCTGTTATTGTGCTGTGAAACTGTTGTATATGCACCCAAAACATTCTCTATAAAGACTTAAGCCAAATTTAATAACAATTTTTGATAACATTTTTCACAAACACCAAGACATTTTGGTGGAAAACATGTCTTTAAAACTGTTGAGCGGCAGGCTAATTCTAAAAAAAGGTTGTGCTTAGGAAACAAAAATAGCTCACTGTTTGGAATTTTTTGAAAATTGTTGTTAGATGCGGAAAAATGACAAAAAATTTGTCTGTGAATAAGTTAGTGCAAATATGACATTTATAAAACATTTTCCTATGCCGTAATTTTCGTGGTTTCCCTCCATCATTATACACAGTGCAGCGTTTTCCCCTATAATTTGAGTGTCATTGGGGCATCAAGGGGAGTAGCCCTGAATGCAATTGTGAAAATATTTGGTGTTTGGATCATCATTTCTGGTGTTTGGCACCAAGCTGATTCCTGTAACTGATTCTTTAAGTCCAAGATATCTGCATCAAATTACGCAGGCCACTGTGGGACACCTGGAGCTGCCGCCACTTTTGAGGGTATCAGCAGCTCCTGGTTTTCCTGTGCCTAGAGGTGCACTGTGTCCAATTTGCAAAGATCAAATACCTTTAAAAAATAACTATTCAGCTGGGTAATTTTGAATTCAGGTAATGTCTCTTAACATTTTCTTCTGATCATTAACTTGAATAAACATGGAAATTAGGGAAGCTCTGTCCAACCAACCAAAGATTTTATATTGAGAGGGCTTTGCATTTCAGCATTAATGTGTGGGATTACATTTTTATTTTATTCCTTACTAGGCTTGTACTCTTTATAATGTGTAATTGTATAACCATAATAATTACTTTCCATTCGAGAGTGATATATACCTAGCAGTTACATGATAATAATATTCATATATATATATAGTGAACAAGGATTGTTTGTTTGTTTTTGCTCCTGACGAAGATCCCTGTGGCTTAATACTAAAACATTTTTTTGTTTTTTTACTAAAACCCTGAGAGTGCCGCAATCCTTGTTCACTGCTTATTTCCCATGCTGGCACCCAGGTATTAATTTTGTCTACGGAGTGCACCATTCATTTGGTTATATATATATATATATATATATATATATATATATATATATATATATATATCTGCCAGCATTAGAACATAAAACAGGGGCCCTAAGCACCGCCAATCATTGCACTGTAGTACAACTGCTGCCCCTAAGGATTTGTGTGGTCAGTAATCAGAGCTCATGGATTGAAGGAGGGGAAAACTATATGACATTTTAAATAAATGTAGGACTGTTTGTGTGAGTCTGCCAGTAAAATCAGGCACAGTCAACTCCCATTGCCACAAACGCAAACAAAGTACGCTTACTTGGCAAGTCTGGGGTTAATGGAGTTCTAATGGTCATTTCTGCAACAATTTTACTGGCATGTCTGGGATCAGTGGAGTTTTCATTGGGAATTTCTGCAGTGTCTTATTGTCATTATGAAAAAGTTTGGGAACCATTCTTAATTCTTTGGAGTTTTGTTTATCATTGAATGAGCTTTCAAAGTAGCAACTTCCTTTTAATATATAACATGCCTTATGTATTTCAGCAGTGACATAAATACTTAGTTGAGCCTCCTTTTGCAAATGTAACAGCAGGGGTCAGCAACCTTTACAATCAAAAGAGCCATTTTGCCCCCTCTTCCACTAAAGAAAAATAGTTTGGAGCCGCAAACCATAACCCAACTTATAAACATTTAAAAGTTTAAACCTTTTTTTAATTTTAACTGTTACAACAACAGAATACAACAAACAGAAGTGCAGTGTGTGTGTGTAGGCCTATTTTGAAATAAATTAAACACTGAATAGCCCTGTCAAATGCTAGTGTTCTCATCTGTGACTTCTGTTTCTGAAGCTCCATGCTGATCTTTCTTCTCTTGTCTTGAGGGTGTAAACGCAATAAGGACCATGATGAATCATCTTGCTGTGGCTCGGTCTTGCCTTTCACTCCTGAGACGCCTATACAACCCTCACAACTGCTGGCGGCTTCCTGAGTGTGCGACTGCGGTAAGCTTCGCACACTCAATAAGCCACCTGCAGGTGTGAGGGCTGTATAGACGACAGGACAGACAAAGCCGCAAGACCGAGCCACAGCAAGCAGGCTGAAGAGCCGCATGAGGCTCCGGAGCCGCGGGTTGCCTACCCCTGCTCTAGACGCCTCCTATAGCCTTTGATGAGTGTCTGGATTCTGGATGGCAGTATTTTTGACCATTTGTCCTTACAAAATCTCTCCAGTTCAGTTAAATTTGATGGCTGCTGAGCATGGACAGCCTGCTTCAAATCATCCCATAGATTTTCAATGATATTTAAGGCAGGGGACAGTGACAGCCATTCCAGAATATTGTACTTCTCCCTCTGCAAAAATGATTTTGTACATTATGTATAGTTTAAACAAAAGTGTGCCTATTGCGCTCATTTTAAAAAGACTTGCATCAAATTTCTGGCTGTGTTTCCTCTCTAGTGTTCTATAACTGACTGACACACAAGTTTGGGGATGGGTTGGAAGTAGGAGGGGTACCCCTCTCTGCTGAAAGCAAGTGAAAAAATAAACTCTCAGCTTTCAGTAAATCATTCCCTGAATGTCTGAATTTCATTGGAGTACAATGCATCCTAATGAATATTAAAAACTGTATTTTAAGAGGTAATTAGTCTGTTAAAATTTAATGATGTTATTAAAAGCAGTACATGCACAGAGAAATAAGTCATTCAGTATTATAATAGGCACAATCATTGCACCCATATTGTTAACTATAAGCATGTTGCAATTTAAGCACATCGAATTACATTTCATTTTTTTTTCTTTTATAGAGTTTAAATGCTATTTTCTCAATTATTCAGACATCAGGCAAACAAGGCACCCAGGCAACTCTTAGATAGACAGGACAAGAGCTGGACTTGTTGATGTGAAAGGCAAGGTTTGCATAATAATGAAGTCTGTGATTTTATTTTCAACAAAACAACATACATGGTAATATTTTAGGACATATTTGTGAAATTTTGCCACTAGACTCAGTATGTTGTACATGGTTTCAGAACTAATCAAAAGCATCCTTTGGAAGGTGTCATCTTCGCAGGACAAGGGCAAAGGGAACTGATATTAACTTTTAGTATGTTATAGAGTGGCCACTTTTAAGCAACTGTTTATAAAATATATATATATATATATATATATATATATATATATATATATATATATATAAATATATAAATATATATATATATATATATATATATATATATATATATATATATATATAATTCTTTAACTATTTGCCTTTTTCTTCTCACTCGTTGCAGCTTTCTCACTGACCCCCATCTAAAAACAAATGCTTTCTAAGGCTACACATTAATTGCTTGTGCTACTTGTTATTACTCGTTTTTATTTCACTCCTTCTCTTATTCATATTCCAGCCTTTTATTCAAATCATTGCATGGTTGCTAGGGTAATTTGCACCACAGCAACCAGAGATCTGAAATTGCAAACTAGAGAGCTGCTGAATAAAAAGCTAAATAACTCAAAAACCACAAATAATAAAAATGAAAACCAAGTGCAAATTATCTCAGAATATCACTGTCTATATCATACTAAAAGGTGAACAATCTGAAAACAACTCAACTAAAACAGTGTTTGGTTAGGTCCCCTTGAACCCTTTTAGGTTCAAGGGATGTAAATAATATCCCACACTCAGATCATTGTTTCTGAAGGACAATTGTTAGGGATAATTCAAATGCAACATCTTGATATAGTTTATTAAAAGTCCCTGTTTTGCACATCATAATTAGAGATGGCGCGAACTGTTCGCCGGCGAACTTGTTCGCGCGAACATCGGGTGTTCGCGCTCGCCGGAAGTTCGCGAACGTCGCGCGACGTTCGCCATTTTGGGTTCGCCATTGTTGGCGCTTTTTTTTGCCCTCTCACCCCAGACCAGCAGGTACATGGCAGCCAATCAGGAAGCTCTCCCCTGGACCACTCCCCTTCCCTATAAAAACCGAAGCCCTGCAGCGTTTTTTTCACTCTGCCTGTGTGTGCTGAAGAGATAGTGTAGGGAGAGAGCTGCTGCCTGTTAGTGATTTCAGGGACAGTTGAAAGTTTGCTGGCTGATACTGCTCTGTTATTGGAGGGACAGAAGTCTGCAGGGGTTTGAGGGACATTTAAGCTTAGGTAGCTTTGCTGGCTAGTAATCTACCTTCTACTGCAGTGCTCTGTATGTAGCTGCAGTGGGCAGCTGTCCTGCTTCTGATCTCATCTGCTGACTGCTGCAATAACAGTAGTCCTTGTAAGGACTGCTTTTATTTATTTTTTTGTTCCAATACAGAGCAGTATCAAGCAGATTACTAGCCAGCAAACTTACTATCATCTGTCCCTGAAATCACTAACAGCTCTCCCCCTACACTATCTCTTCCAAGCACACACAGGCAGATTTTTCAGATACATTTTTGCCCTTGATCCCCCTCTGGCATGCCACTGTCCAGGTCGTTGCACCCTTTAAACAACTTTAAAATCATTTTTCTGGCCAGAAATGTCTTTTTTAGATGTTAAAGTTCGCCTTCCCATTGAAGTCTATGGGGTTCGCGAACCGTTCGCGAACCGCTCGCATTTTTGCGCAAGTTCGCGAATATGTTCGCGAACTTTTTTTCCGACGTTCGCTACATCCCTAATCATAATATGATAATGGTAACAGGAATGAAAATAGGGAGATGTATGTACATACAGTAATTCATGTACATGCTAAATAGAAAGATAACACATGGCTTAATGTAGATTCTTATGAGGTGAAATGTTACAGTCAGGGTGGTGTATGGGAAAAACAGCTTTGAAGATTTCATGACTCAGCTCAGATACAATGCTTTTAATTAGACATTATTAGTCCAATAGCACAGCATGATCAGATGTGCAATGGAACACCAACACCTCATTTAATTGAAAGTTATGTAAGGCTGCTAGAGGAAAAGCTGCATTTGCTATAAATTATAGGGGATTTTGTGATTCTTGGGCCAGGTTCTTCTAGGACACAGAGCAGGTAAAATGGTTGTCTAATAGGGCTGCAAATGTTGTACTTGGCATTCATGAGGTACTTATGTCCTAACCCACTCCTTTCACCTCATTTATATCATCATCATTTATTTATATAGCGCCGACAAGTTATACAGTACCTTAGTTATAACAAACATGGAATAAATGCTGAATAACAAACAAAGGTTTACAGAGCACACATGAGAGTTTTTAGACATTAGGATTTTAGAAACAGTTTTGTGATTTATGATACAGCAATGATTTATTAATTACGTTACATTAAATAAGCTTCTTTAAACAGGTGGGTCTTTAAGGAGCATTTGAAAGTTTGGAAAGAAGGAGATAGTCTTACAGCTTGAGGCAGAGAGTTTCAGAGAGAAGCAGAAGCCTGAGAGAAGTCTTGTAGATGAGAATGGGCAGAAGTGATGAGAGAAGAAGTGAGGCGAAGGTCAGAAGCAGAGCAAAGGTTGTGTGAAGGAGAGTATTTGGAGATCAGAGATGAACTATAGGGAGGGGCTTCATTGTTAAGGGCCTTGAATGTGAGTGTAAGTAATTTGAATTTGATAGATGAATTAGTCTGAGTCCAGCCGCCACATTTAGAACAGATTGAAGTTGTAAAAGGAGAGGCGGGAGATAAGAGACTGAATTTTGATTTTGAACTGAGATATTGTCATATTTGGGCAATGTTGCACAGTTGAATAGGACAAGATTTTACAAGTTTTCGGATGTGTGGTGAAAAAGACAGATGCAAGTCTAGGATAACTCCTAGGCAGTGTGCCTTTAAGGCCGAATGAAAGGTGGTGTTGCTTACTGTGAGTGATATCTGAGGTACAGGGGAAGATCTTGGAGAAAATATGATATCTGTTTTTGAAAGACTCAGTTTCAGGTGGCGCTGTGACATCTAAGAGGAGACATTCAGTCCAAACAACTGAATACGTTTTCCTAGCAAAGTAGTATAGAGCGAGAACAGCAGAGGGCCTAGAACAGAGCATCAAGGAACTCTGACAGAGGGAGGGAACATAATAGAAGTAGCGTTAGAGTAGTCAAGGAATGGTCAGACAGATAAGCTTTAAACCATAAAAGAGCAGTGTCCCGAATGCCAGCGGAGTATAGAATGTTTAGGAGGAATGGGTGGTCAACTGTGTCAAAGGCTACAGAGAGATCTAGAAGGATTAGTACAAAATAGTGACCTTTACACTTTGCCAGTGGAAGATCATTGGTTAGTGCAGTTTCAGTTGAATGTGTCGGGCGGAAGCCAGAATGCAGGGGGTCGAGAAGAGAATTGTGAGTGAAATGCCGGATCAGGTGTTTGTAAACAAGCCTTTTCAGTCATTTGGATGCAAATGGAAGAAGGGAAACTGGAAGATAGCGGAAGAGCTGGGAGCAAGGGAAGGTTTTTTTTGAGGATAGGTTTGATTAGTGCTTGTTGTGTTAGGATGGAAAAGTACCAGTAGAGAGTGAAAGGTTAAATTGGTGGGTAGGTGTAGGAGAGAGTGTATCAGAGATTGGATAAAGGAGACAAGAGGGTATGGAGTCAAGGTAGCAGGTTGTGGGGTTAAGTAGGCTAGAAAAGAATGTAGAAAAAAAGAGTGCAAAGTAGATGTGAGTGGACTGCACGTTAGTCTGAAATTGTTGTCAGATGTTATGCTCAGTCTAATAAGATCGATTTTTTTCATTAAAGAAATGAGCAAGCTCTTGGGCAGTTACATGGGTGGGTGGAGATTAAAGATGGAGTGGAGTAGTAGTGAGTTAAATGTGGCAAACAGTGGCTGAAGTTTAGAGGACAGAGTGGAGATTAAAAAAGAGAAGTACTGTTCTTTAGCTACTGATAGAGCTTGATTGTAACAGGAGAGTTACACTAGTGTGCCAGGGTTGGGATTACCTGGTTGGCTGGTACGGGTGGTAGAAGGAGCAAGGGAGTCAAGAGCTGTTGAAAAAGCATTGTTTTATACAGAAGCTGCCCTATTTGGACAGGAAAGATTGTTAATATGAAAAATGGGTTGTGCTGCTACTGTTGATAATTGTTGTGGATCAGATGTGTTAACATTTCTGTTTGTCTGGGTGAAGAGAGATGGTTGTGAAAAGTGTTATCTAAAAGGAGAGTAGGTGATGGTCACATAGGGGGTAGGGAGAGTTAGTAAAGTTGGATTGGTAGCATGAGTGGCAGAATATAAGATCAAGAGCATGACCCTTGATGTGGGTAGGTGAGTCGGTCCACTGAGAGAGACCAAATGAAGCTGTTAGAGAGAGGAGTTTAGAGTGCCAAGAGAAGCAAAGTTGCCAATGGGAATGTTGAAGTCACCTTAAATGAGCAGGTGTTTCGCTGGAGAGAAAGTATGGAAGCCAAGCAGCAAAGTGATCCAAACAAGTAGAGTTGGGACCAGGGGGGCGATATATGACACGGGGAGAGATTGGAGAAAACAAACGTATGCTGTGGACTTTAAAAGTAGTGAAGGAGAGAGAAGTTGGTGTGGTTAGATTTTGAAACTTAAATTTGGGGGAGAGAAGAAATCCACCACCGCGAAAGCCTCCTGGTCTAGGGGTGTGACTAAATGACAAGCCCCATAGGAGAGGGCAGCAGGTGAGACAGTGTAGTGGGAGAGAGCCATGTTTCAGTGATAGCCATAAGGTGAAATAAGGAGAGAGAAATAAAGAGTTTAAGAGACTGGAAAAGACATTGTTAAACACCTGAGAGCGGGAATAGGTGAGGATAGGAACAAGTTAGTGGGACCAGAGTTTGGGGAGATGTCCCCAGCTGCAAGTAACAGTAATAAGGAAAGTGACACAAGATGTGACCTAGATTTGACAGTGCGAGCATTGCAAAGCATTGTAATTCTATTTCAATATTTTTTTTAGTAATTTTTAACAGATTAAATTATTTGTGACATTGTGAATAACATGGATAACATGGACAGATAATTGCCTTGTTACATTCATTCTAAAAGTATACGTCTGTATCAATCCATTTATATACATTTTCTAGTGATCATGATGTATAGTATATGTAATTGTGAACAATAGATGCCGATCTTCTAATGGTTTTAAAAAGAAGCTCGGTGATTGTATCAGTTAGCTTGAAAAAGAGCCTGGGAAAGACTTGGAATGTAGCTGTGTCTTTGGTCTAAGCCATGAATCAATAAAGGTTTTTTAATCTTGAATACAGTGCTGTTCCTAGATACCTTGTACATATTTGGTGGACTGTGGCCACAATTTAGTGGGCTCCAGCTTCTTGGAGGGGGTGTTGGGCTGACTTAGGTTAAGGCCAGACGAGGAGATTTGGGGAGGTTTTGTCGCCTGGCGACTAATCGCCACGTCTTTTGCATCACTATCTCGCCGTACTGCCTCAGCATTTTTTCCCCATAGGCTACAGCGCAAAAATCGCCTGCGCTAATGCACACATAGTCGCGCAAAAGACGTGGCGATTAGTTGCCAGGCGACAAAACCTCCCCGAATCTCCTCGTCTGGCCTTACCCTTTAGAATTTGTTTTTTTTTATAAAATATAAGGAATGCTATTTCATTTAAATATTCAACATATTTATTTTCAAAACAATAACAGAGACAGCATTTTGTTAAATACATTATAAATTAAGCTTGATGAAAATGTGCCACTGAAAAAGCACATTACATCCAGAGTTCAGTGAAAATGCTTTCAGTCCCAAAGCTTTTACATTTTATTTTGATTCCAAAATGTGCATAATTAATTTGCAAATTTTTAAAATGAAGTGCCTAAGAGCTTTAAAATAGATTGCAAGCTTTCAAAGGATAATGGTAATATTATTCATAATTTTGATTGTCATTATAAATTACAATGAGTAGCTGAGATTGAAAATTAGAAGCACTATCTCTAATTTTCTAAGTGCAAATTACTAAGGTCATACTTGCTAAAGCAATTATTGGAAATTTTATATGGAATAAAAATAATAATAAATTAGACACATACTATATCTTAGCCAAGCAAACACTTGAGAATATTAAACAAATTATTGTAACTGCACGAGTCTGAATGAAATGAGTGAATTTATGGAATTTCTTTTTCTAATTTTAGGAATAGTATTAATATGAAGCTCTGATCATATGAGAGTACATAAAATAAGAATATTGGCAAGACACATCACAGAAGTACATTCATGAACTAGTAGGGCTTTTAGGCAGTGCCGGGCCAGGCCGACGGGGAGCCCTAGGCAACCCAGCCTGCTACGTCGCGTGTGCGTGGAGGTGCACGCACACCAATGATAAGGAAATTGCTGCCGGGGAGTGCAAGCAGATGCTGAGGTGTGTGTGCATATGCATGGCTGCCAAGATGAGAGACAAGGGTCTGAGCTGATTTAGTTGATACTTAAATTAATCCACTTTTATATAATAGTTATTTCTTAAGTTTTTTCTAAACATTAATAAAACTTTGTGTCCCTGTTATAATGGCTTAGCAATTTTTTTTTGTTTGACAAACAGATGTAGGTATGAATGCTCCAAATTATTGGAAAGCTATCTCCCTTTTCTTTAAAATTAACTTTATAATAATAATAATACAGGTATAGGATACCTTATCCAGAAACCCAATATCCAGAAAGCTCCGAATTACGGAATGGCTGTCTCCCATAGACTCCGTTTTATCCAAATAATCCAAAATTTTAAAAATGATTTCCTTTTTCTCTGTTATAATAAAACAGTAGCTTGTACTTGATCCCAACTAAGATATAATTAATCCTTATTGGAAGCAAAACCAGCCTATTGGGTTTATTTAATGTTTAAATGAATTTCTAGTAGACTTAAGGCATGAAGACCCAAATCCGTTATCTGGAAAACCACAGGTCCCGAGCATTCCGGATAACAGGTCCCATACATGTAATAATAATAATTATAATAATAATATAACATTTAATTAACATTATCTTGTACTTGATCCTAACTGAGTTACATGAATCCATATTGGTGGCAAAACTATCGTATGGAGTTTATTTAATGTTTAAAAGTTTTTATTATTTCATCAGATACCATACCAGTATTACTGTTTAGGTAAGTTTAGAATAAATTATAAACAATCCATGATCATACTTAAAGTTTGATAAATGTTTTCTGCTACAACGTTATCCACACAAATGTTTTCACCTTTTGGCAGGAATACAGGTCAAGTACAGTCTTAGACAGGGAGAAGGGAGGGGGGATATGAATAAGTGCAGTCGTGTCTGGGAAGTGCAGTGTGTAAGTGTTTGCTATGATTGCAATGCCAGAGGTACTGTATAGAGGCAGGGAAGGCAATATTTGATTGACAAGCAAATTAACAACTGGTACTAACTAAAAATTATTTTGTTTAATTTGAAGAAAAAAAAATTGTATCATACATTTTTACAAATGGGAGCCAGATTCACTTTAAAGTTTTCTAAAGTGTGGACCAATCCAACCAAGCACTGGAAAGAATAAAGATGGCCATAGATGTTAAACTTGGGTCCAACAATAACGAAAAAATCTTTTAAAAATCTTGAAATAATTGTTTAAATGTGCAATTTGTCCATGAACTGAAACAGCCATTTCAAGCAATATAGTCTAGTTGAATCTAGGAAAACCATGAGTAGCTACCTGCTTGGTCCTGCAAACAATTGGGCAATGAATAGTTTTCACTGTGAACAATGAAAATTGTCTAACCCGACCCATTTTCTGACCAATGTTGGACAAAAAAATCGTAGTGCTAACCACCAGAAAATCATGAAGAAATGCAGTAGACTAGAAAATATAAATTGCTGTTCGGTTCGGTTCATTAGATTTGGTGCAACATTGCACCTCTATTTTTAAGATGTAAACGTTATCAGGGATGTGTTTCACAAATGTTTGCACCACTATGACTATTTAAGCATAAATTTGTTTTAGAGTAGCTAATCAATGAATGTATGTGCAGTATGGAGTGGTGTCAAGAAGAGCAGGCAAGATATTCATTAAGAGGGATACATTAAAAGGGGTCATTTTTAGTAGGCTACAAATGTAAATTGGCCACTGTCAAAATAGAAATGCATCAAAAACTAGGAAATGACATGATGTCCATAGAGTACTATTAATTAACACCATTTCACCATTAAGTGCATACTACCTTGTTGCATATGAGCATGACCTTCGTAAACAATGGTTTCATAAACACTGTTCAAAACATATAATCATATATACATTAAATGGTTGTATGCAAAAATGTTTGAATAACAATGACACATTAATTAAGAGCAGTTTTTATCATATCATAAAGACACATTTATTTATCAGTAACGGAGAGCTTTTCACTGTGTGTGTGTGATAGTGACAGGGGCCTCCAGTGCCTCTTTCCACTGCAGATTAGAGACTGTGCTCAGTTCCTTCTACCTACACTCTACATTTTAAGATGAACCTGAGATATATTATGGGTCATTTACTTACTGCAGCTGCACTGTGAAAAGTGCACTTTCAAACAGTCACCATGTTTTTTTCTCAATGCACTTTTTTACAGCATAGTTGCAAATGGCAGGGGGAATTGTACCTGATACATTTATGGCTGACGTGTCAAAGTTGATGCAGGAGCACGTTACCACAAGTCCCTTTAACGAATAGGGTTTTTCACATACATAAATGACTGCTGGACAATTTGCGAGCCAGTAACTGCAATGTGGTAAGCAAATTACCCCTACTGGCAGGGGAGTTTCTGCCATGAGGCAAGGTGAGAACCACCTCCTGGTAAGTTTAACAGACACATAAGATAATACACTGGAAATTTGGCTTTTCTGCAACACATTTTTCATGCTCAACAATTTTTCGAAATGTTTTCTCCCATTGGAGTCTATGGGTGTCTATTTAAATTAACCATTAAAGGTTTTACATTATTTTGCATTTCGTATGTCTTTGCTCAAACAGGAAAGGACTTTATCAGGTACCTCTGTGAGTCCGAAGGTAATAGTCTCCCCTATGCTTCCCATTGGGCCGGGCCGTGGAGATGAGAACAGGATGGTCCCAGCTAAGGAATAGCAGGGTTGCCAGAGAACTCTCAGGAATAATAATAACACAGTTTATGAGTAGAAACTAGGCACTCAACTGCAGGAAGGGATCAGGCCGGGTCAGAACAAGCAGATGCAGAAACCATACATGTGAAGCCAAGGGGGTAACATGAGGAATGGTCATGAATTCAAAGGTTACGAAAATCTCAGAAGAAATGCTCAGTGTCTGCCAAAGATGATCACCTCACACTGGGCATAGGCCTATGCGTCTATTGAATCCTAGAGCAGTCGCTCTTGTCAAAATGCGTGCATGCATCAAAATGGGTAAGCGTCAATGCACACACTCGAACATGGGCCTGGGTGAAAACAAGCACTTGAGAACGATGGAGCACTCGCTATTGACATGCATCTGTGATCGGATGGTTCTGACATCCCTCCAACATGCAATCTCCGGATGAGAATTTTCTTTGGGGAGATACCCCTTCTACTGGACAAAATACTGAAACCAATTTCTCCAATCCCTGGAATCCAAAATAGGCTCAACAGACATGGAAGTTTTATGTGACGAGTGAAGAGCCAGACCAAGGCACCAACTTGAAATTCAGGATCCTTCTTTCTCTTGCAATCAGCAAACATCTTAAAGTTCTGCTGAGCCTGAGCCATTGCAAGTTGGCTAGTTTGTGTATTATTTATATAAAAAAAAGAGAGACAGTCTTGAACGGCTGATACACCAATTTCCTTGAGAAGATTAGGAAGAGTATGTGGATGAAACCCATAGTTTGCAAAAAAGGGAGTTTGCTTGGTAGAGGAGTGAAGCACATTATTATATGAAACTTTCTGTTTATTACATTTTTGTCTGTCTTTAATTAGTTAAAAATACAAATTTTAAGTGATATTGTTATTAATACACAAATGCTAATTTGAAGTCAAATTTTTATTTATATACAGCTGTCATTCGGCTTATTCACAAGTATTTCATATTTAACCACAAGATGGCAATAATCTATTGTAGCTACATGTCGAGTAGACACTTATGTAATTGAAAAAGTGAAATAGTGCAACAATCTCATTTCTACGATTCCAGTGGTTTGGGGTTTATATGGGTTGTTTGTGCTCAAGTGTAGGGTTCAAATACATTTGTTATTTTTAACAAGTATTTGTACCTGTGTCCTTTCTTCTCTGTTTTACAAGAAACCTCTGTCTTTTTATAGCAACACAAAATGGCACTGGGTATTTAAGTGAACTTTCTAAGTGGCATAGACACCCATTTGTTTTTGTGTGCACAGAGTTAAAATAAACCAAGGCAAGACATGATGTTTACCATAGAGTTTAATAGTGAGTAACCAGCTTAATGATATTACCAGCATGTTCAAGCAAGATTTTTACTGTAGTGGTGTTGAGACTGGAGTAGATTCCTTCAAGAGTAGCCTAGAAACCATATATTACTTAACTTCAATAATGTATTGAATGTGCCCATTGGTTAGCAACATTGGTTAGCAACATTGGTTAGTATTGGATTAGTGAAAGATGTTGTCATATGTAATATTTTTCTAGTAGCATTTGGTAAATTGCTATTATAAATATAGTTGTTTACTTAAATAACAAGTAATTGCACCTTTCTTTGTAGCACAGATGTCTTGTCTACCTTGATTCATCACTTTCTTTCTTTTACATAAAGCTATGACTACATAAGAATCTATAATAGAAATGCAATTTTACAGGAAATGTATATACAAATAAATAAATCATTTTTTTTTATAAAGCTCTTTAGGCTGGATGGTATCCAGTCTCCAAAATCAATATTATGTGTTACAACATACATTTCTAAATTCAGACATTTACTATATGCTGTGTTATAATTTATTACTTTTTTGTCATCTAATAATAATACTAATTATTATTACTATTATTATATGCTATTTATTCTCTGTCTTCAAAACGTTTAGCCAACATGCCGTAACAAAACAGATGCCTAGCATCTCAGCTGCATATAATGCATGACAATCTTATGACTTATTGCTGAAAGTGTATTTGCTCAAGGAATAACTGATGTTGCCTAATTTATTAGCTTTAATATTATCTTTTAGCTTGAAAGAGTTTACCAAAGATGTTCTGGAAAACTAGTGGCTAAATTGGCTAGGCAAAAAACATTTGTTTGGACTATTTTACTGGTCTTCTAGAGACAAAGCTAATATGCCCACCAACACAAGGCTTTGCTGCCACATTTATATTAAAGGGACAGTAACACCAAAAAATGTGTGTTTTAAAGTGATGAAAATATCATATAGTGTTGCTCTGCACTGGTAAAACTGGTGTGCTTGCTTCAGAAACACTACTACTATAGTTTATATAAATAAGCTGCTGTGCAGCAATGGCGGAAATTGAAAAAAGACTATATGGCACAGGATAAATAGTGGATAACAGATAACACTACTATAACACTACCTGCTGTATAACCTGAGCCCCATGGCTATACAGCAGCTTATTTATATAAACAGGAGTGTTTCTGAGGCAAACTTACCAGTTTTACCAGTGCAGGGCAACACTGCATTAATTTTTATTACTTTAAACCACTTTAATTTTTTGATGTTACTGTTCCTTTAAGCAACAACTGCCCAAATTGTGTAGAGTTTTCATCCACACATGGTGTGACTATGTTAAATTGAAAGAGTTTTGGGCTCAAATATTTGCTGTTATCAGCAATTTGCTTAAAATGAATATTTTCAAGATCAGGCTGTTTTTCTGGCAACAGCCAGCCTTTTAATAGCCCAATGCTAGAAATAAGAGCACCCTCTATCTGCAATAGAAGCTTTATTATTTTTCCATATTCAACAGAACTGGGACAATCTTCTCTCTTATAATTACTTCTTGAAATATATGAAAATTTGGCAACTGGACCCTCATTATAGTTACATAGTTAGTTACATAGTTAGTACATAGTTAAATTGGGTTGAAAAAAGACAAAGTCCATCAAGTTCAACCCCTCCAAATGAAAACCCAGCATCAATACAAACACCCCTCCCTACTTTTAATTAAATTCTATATACCCATACCTATACTAACTATAGAGCTTAGTATCACAATAGCCTTTGATATAATGTCTGTCCAAAAAATCATCCAAGCCATTCTTAAAGGCATTAACTGAATCAGCCATCACATCATCACTCCGCAGTGCATTCCACAACCTCACTGTCCTGACTGTGAAGAACCCCCTACGTTGCTTCAAATGAATTATTTTCTTCTAGTCTAAAGAGGTGGCCTCTGGTACGGTGATCCACTTTATGGGTAAAAAGGTCCCCTGCTATTTGTCTATAATGTCCTCTAATGTACTTGTAAAGTGTAATCATGTCCCCTCGCAAGTGCCTTTTTTCCAGAGAAAACAACCCCAACCTTGACAGTCTACCCTCATAATTTAAGTCTTCCATCCCTCTAACCAGTTTATTTGGACGTCTCTGCACTCTCTCCAGGAGCCCAAAACTTCACTGCATACTCCAGATGAGGCCTTACCAGGGACCTATAAAGAGGCATAATTATGTTTTCATCCCTTGAGTTTATGCCCTTTTTTAAACAAGACAGAGCTTTATTTGCTTTAGTAGCCACAGAATGACACTGCCCAGAATTAGACAACGTGTTATCTACAAAGACCTCTAGATCCTTCTCATTTAAGGAAACTCCCAACACACTGCCATATAGTGTATAACTTGCATTTATATTATTTTTGCCAAAGTGCATAACCTTGCTGTAAGAAACATACCTGGTGGTCTAGTGGGGGGACGGCAAGGACGCCTGCCACCCCTTCGGCGGGGACGCCCGCCGCGTCGTACGGTTTCTGCTAGGCCGCAGGTGCCGGATCTCATGGGCGTGCGTTAGGCCGAATGCGCAGAATGCGCCGAATCTCTAGGGAGCGTGCAGCGTGCCTCTGTGGAATTTAAAGGCACAGGTGTAATGAAGCCAGCGCGCAACGGCGCGAATCCTGCACAGTATAAAATGCTCATTCTGTCCACAGCACCTTGCCCGTGATAGAACTTGTTTCTAGTGGTTTCCTGAGCCTTGTGCATCTGATCTGGATCTTGTCTGTCTGATTACCCGTGTTTGACCCAGCCTGATCCTGACTATTCTGCATTCTGTATCCTGACCCTTGCCTGCCTACAACAACTCTTCCTGCTTAACCCCTTGATTGACAACCCGGTTTGACCCTTGCCTGCCTGACGATTCTTGATATCTGCCTGCCTCGACCCAGCCTGTCTGACAATTCTCTTGCCTGCTCCATTTGTACCGTGACCTGCTAACAGCCGTGCCCCTTTGCTAGCCAGAACATCTCACCTTGCACCTCTCGTTAAGTCCAGGTGGCCCCCAAGTAAGCTGAGGGCTCCTTCCGAAGCCCAACGGTGGTCACACTACTGGTGAAGCCGAGCCAAGACCAGGGTGCTTGGCACTTGTGCTGGTATTGGGTGCCGGTCGTGACACTTGCATTTATCAACATTGAACCTCATTTTCCAGTTTGCTGCCCAGTTTTCCAATTTAGACAAATCGCTCTGCAAAGTGGCAGCATCCTGCAGGGAACCTATAGTTCTGCACAATTTAGTATCATCTGCAAAAATAGAAACAGTACTTTCAATGCCCACCTCCAGGTCATTAATAAACAAGTTGAAAAGCAAGGGTACAGAGCTCTGCGGTACTCCACTAACAACACTGGTCCAATTAGAAAATGTTCCATTTACCACCACTCTTTGTAGTCTATCTTTTAGCCAGTTCTCTATCCAGGTACAAATGTATGTTCCAGGCCAACATTCCTTAATTTAACCAGTAACCTTTTGTGTGGCACTGTATCAAATGCTTTAGCAAAGTCTAAGTAAATCACATCCACTGCCATCCCAGAATCGAGGTCTCTACTTCGAAAAGCTTTCCTGCCACTGATGTCAGACTAACTGGCTTATAGTTTTGAGGCTAAAAACGGGATCCTTTTTTGAATAGAGGCACCACATTAGCAATTCGCCAGTCTCTCTGCACTATTCCAGACCTCAATGAATCCTGAAAAATTAAGTAAAGAGGTTTGGCAATCACAGAGCTAACCTCGCTAATTACCCTGGGATGAATACCATCTGGCCCCGGACCTTTGTTAATCTTAACATGTTCTAGTCTCTTTTGAATTTCTTCATGTGTGAACCATGCATCATTAGTTGTATTACTAGAATTGGGACTATTAAGAAGGAAACCTTCACTTACTGGTTCCTCATTTGTGTAGACAGATGAAAAATATGAGTTCAGAATCTGCGCTTTTATTTTGTTTTCATCAACCAGCTGACCCCCCTCTGATAGTAAGGGTCCCACCCCTTTCTGCTTCATTTTTTTACTATTAACATATTTAAAAAATTATTTTGGATTTTGGATTTTTTTTTGTATGTACCCGGTGATAGGATCATTTGAAACTATGATATTTAGTTTGTATAATTTCTTTGACATAAAATATAATTTTGTAAAATTGTGCAATGTCATATGTAGCATATAGTTTGGAGTAAGTGAAGAGATGCTCTAGTCCATTTATAAACAAAGTTAAGTATAGACTGTTGTATTCAAAGACAAAGATAATTTAACATTATGCTTCATTTCTACTTTCTGAGTTTTTAAAATATTAAGGGGCCAATTCATTAACTTCGAGTGAAGGATTCGAAGTTAAAAAACTTCGAATTTCGAAGTGTTTTTTTGGCTACTTCGACCTTCGACTACGACTTCGACTTCAAATCGAAGGATTCGACCATTCGATAGTCGAAGTACTGTCTCTTTAAGAAAAAACTTCGACCCCCTAATTCGCCACCTAAAGCTACCAAACCCAATGTTAGCCTATGGGGAAGGTCCTCATCGGCTTGCCTAACTTTTTTTGGTCGAAGGATAATCCTTAGATCGTTGGATTAAAATCCTTCGAATCGTTCGATTCAAAGGATTTAATCGTTCGATCGAATGACTATTCCTTCGATCGTTCGATCAAACTTTTTGCGCAAAATCCTTCGACTTCGCTATTCGAAGTCGAAAGATTTTCATTCCCCAGACGAATACCAAGGGTTAATTAACCCTCGATATTCGACCCTTGAGGAATTTGCCCCTAAATGTCAATTACTTTAGCAATCAGGCAGAAGTTTGGACGTCAGAGTGAAAGGTCAGAAACAGAACGAGAAGCAGTGGGCAATATGAATATCAATAAAACTGTACCCTCACAGTCCATAAGTATTTTCATTACTAGGTCAGCGACCCCAACAACCAGATGAAGGTGAACACTGAAGATGAAAAACGAATGGAACATTAATAATTGAAAAAAACATACAAAATAAATAATAATAACTAATTAAAACTTTGCTAAGAATATGTCTGTTTATTACATGTTAATTAACAAAGAAGAGCATCCTCAAAATCATAATGTTAAATGATAGCATCCTTAGAATATTAGTAATTTTAATCAGATGCATTTAATCAATTGTATAAAAAGTAAAGAAAATATTTCTATATCTAATATAGTTAAAATGTAAGAATTAATATTTAAGAAAGCCAGTTATATGCCTTGGATGTTCTGCCAAAAGTGTCTTCTATTAGTTACTGATGACCAGTTTCCCATTCTCCTGAACTCATAAAAAGTGTTTTCTCCTTTACAAAAATGAAAGTCACATTATATGGTGTAATGCATCCACACACTATAGCCAAGGAAATAATGCCTGTATACAGAACATCTAGACCATAAATCAGATACTATTACCTTATTCAATAATAAAATTTACATTGTGTTATTAAAAATGTATAATGTGTTATTAAAATAGTTGAGGGTTTGTTTCTGATTTGCAGCATGCAGTCATAATAAAGCCCTCAAATTTGATAAACTGCTGTTTTATTTTCAGTTTAGCAAGCACTGGCATTTTGTAAAAGATATAATGACCTTCATGTAACTTCTACTTTGCATACAAAGCAAGTGAAACTGACCAGTGCTGTGTTATACAGTATATTATTAGCAGGGCACAAAGACAAAGAAAATTAGGTTTAAAATTATAGTTGTTACAATATTTAGTTCACATATGCCAAGTGCAAACCAAAATGTGTTTGAAGACATTGTTTCCATTAAAGAATAGGGATGTAGCGAACAGTTCGCCGGCGAACTAGTTCGCGCGAACTTCGACTGTTCGCGTCCGCCGAATGTTCGCGAACGTCGCGCGACGTTCGCCAATACGAGTTCGCGTTCGATTCGAACAAAAATCGTTCGACCATTCGACCATTCGATTCCTTCGACCTCTAAAATCGAAGGATTTTCGTTCGAATCGAACGATCGAAGCCATTGGATCGAATGAAATCATTCGATCCAATGGCTTCGATCGTTCGAGTCGAACGAAAATCCTTCGATCGAACGATTAAAATCCTTCGATCGTTCGAATCGAACGATTTTCGGATGTTCGAAGTTCGCGAACTGTTCGCGAACTGTCCACATTTTTTGCCGGTGTTCGCGAACGGCGTTCGCGAACACATCGGCGGCGGTTCGCTACATCCCTATTAAAGAAGCATAGCAATGAACCATTAATACAAATAATTTTTCCTGCTAAATACAGCCTAACATCATCTTCCTAGTGATTGATAAATTTAGTCTTTTTAATCAGCTTGAACTAAAAGGATTTAGTGCTGATTAGTAGAATTTCCTTCTAACTGTCACAACAACTTTAAATTACATGCACACTAATGATATTTCTAGTTTCAAACAGTTTTTATTGACAAAGGACAAATGTCATTCATACATAGCGTACACATTGAAAGATGTTACATTGCCCAAAATCAGTCATTATGAATGATAGTTAACAACATAGTCAAAACAAAGAACAAACAAATAAAAACAAATATAAAAGAAAAAGAAAAAAGGATGATGCGAAGCTGTAAGAATGGAGCATAAAACTCCCAAAACCTCAAACAGATATCCAGCGTCAAAAAACAAAAATCAAGTATCAAATTCCAGATACCAGACACCAGATACCAAATACCGACCTTAAAGTTGTGGGAACAATCATACAATAAAAGACATAAAAAAAAAAACATGGCAAATAAATAGCAGAATATATCTGTTCAATAGCTAAGTATGAGAATCAGAACTGTCTGAATAAGTACTATTGATCCAAGGTAGCCATTTATCATTATACTTGGATAAAGATTGTTTGTTCTTTGCAATATAATATTCCATCCTGCAGGTATCATTCATTATATTGAGGAACTCTTTGGTGTCTGGGGTTTGTGGAGATTTCCAATTTCGTGCGATTACTAGCCTGGCCACTGATAGTATATGCGTAGTCAAAAGTTTACTTTTCCAAGGGATAAGGTCCATATCCATATTCAGGAGAGCTAGCCTAGGAGAAGGATTTATCGAAACACCCAAAGTATGTGAGCAAATATGAAAAATGAGCTGCCAAAATAGTACAATTTTTGAACAATCCCACCATATATGAGAGAAAGAACCCACACAACCGCACTGTCGCCAACAAAGATTCGTAGTGGTAGAAGGATAAATTGTAAATAACTTAGTCGGAACCATATGCCATCTGTACATCACCTTAATACTTGTTTCAAGGATTCGAACAGATGGTGTTGTGGAAGTAAGTAAGAGAAAGGCATTGTCACACTAATGATATTTCTAGATATATATGGGATAATAGTAATAATTTTAAAATTCCTGGTACGTTGCATATTTCCAAATTCAAATGGTTTAATTGCATGCCTAATTTTATTTAAATAGAAGTAAATGCTACATTTTAACTGTCCAGATCTCCTTTCAGACAAAAGGACCTGCTAATAAAAAAGAAGAAAAATTACAAAAAGAGAATTACAATCACTTTAGATAATACACACCAGATACTTTGAATGTGGGAATAGTCTAAAAAGCTTTGAAGCTCAAACAACACAATAATCACCTCAACTCACTGAAATACAATAAACAAGACTTTCGGGATTGGTGAGGGATTGCATAAAAACATTGAACTTGGGGAGAACACAAACTCTGATCAAAACTCGCCCTCTCTTTTGGTATAAAGAGAGAAAAGAGGGATAATATTACATTTGTGTTGTATGTCCTGTGTTTCATTTAAGAACATGTACAGTAAATAAGAATTGTGAAAAAGGATTTGCATCTTAAATTTAATCTACCTCAATACTATCTGGCAAGCAGATTAGAGGTTATGATTCACATGCATGCTTCTACAGAGGAATCATGGAAAATAATTGAGAATCATTTCTCAGCACCCATGCAACTGGCACATCTATTTTGGATTCGGAAAGCACACAGAGCCACCCCTAGAGACCTCTTACCCTCCTCGCAACAACAAGCACTGGATATATGGGATTCCATAGCCGTTAGGATGAAATTGAGCACAAGTAACACTAGATATAGAACTATCTTCTGCAATAAGTCTTTCCTACCAGGATGTAATCCACTAGACTTTTAACCCTGGATAGCCGCAAACATGCTCACACTCACAGCTTTCTGCCCAGATCAAATCACTTTATCATTCCAACAACATAAAGAGCAACATAACATCCCCCACTAGCAATTTTTCCGTTATATGCAAATTAGACACTATGTAGACACAGAAATCAAAACCCAGAATGCCCAGACCATGACCCACTTTGAAACAATTTGTTTCAAACACTCATACCCAGCACATTTGATATCATTATTGTACAGCCAACTGTCATCAGATACCACTGATATACATCAGCCATATATGACAAAATGGGAAACAGACTTTCGCTGGTACGTTCTACTGCGCATGCGCGTGACTTTTGGCGCATGCGCAGTAGATCCGTACCGGCGAAATGATCCTACTGCACATGCGCCAAAACGCCGTTCACAGCAGCAAGATCGCGTGGAAGAAGATGTCGTCGGTGAACTCCCTGGACTGGACCTGCGCAGAAGGGTAAGTAACAAGTTAGGGACATTTGCCCAGCGTAACGGGTAGGCCAGGGGGGAGGAGGGAGGGTGGGCAACAAACGGAAGGGGGGTGGGGGTTTTGCGCCGACTAGGTTTCCTTACCCTTTAATGAAAGGGATTTTACATGCAACAGACTGCAGCTGCAGTGAAGCAAGTAAATAACACCTATTATTTATAAGTTATGGGCCAGGTTACCATTTTATTGGATACAAGCTTAAAGAAAATAATCACTGAGGAAAACAAAACTTAATTTGTGTTATGCATTCATTCTCTACAGTCTTAAACATAAACAGACACAACAACACTGAAATGCACTAGTAAAAAATATTAGTCTTTATGTCACTGTTTTAGGTATAACTGTAAGAATAACTGTTTTATTTCACAACAGGTGTTATATTCTCCCCTTCCTTATTACTAAACAAGCAAGTGCAATAATACATGAAACAGAAATGTGATTTATATATATTTAAAAAATTTAAACTAGCAGGTTAGCCTCTTCTGAACTTTAGTTTATTTGAACTATTTTTTATTTTTTTAAATATTAACAAAGTTTTTTTTTATATGAAACCTAGTACAGCTGTATACCCATTTAGAAATGTAAAACTGTAATTTTATTTTTCCCCCAGTATTGACATTGTACATCATTCACAGTCCCTGTCCCAGTAGAGTGTGTAAAGTTCCAAGCTGGAATCAAACTCAGCAAAGCTAAGGTCCACCGAGCCAATATTCTTACTTTAGCTACTAGTAGATATACATAGTAATCTAAGTTTAAAAAAGACATACTGTACATCCCTCAAGTTTAACCTTTCCATCTAAATTAAATCTGCTAGTTAAGCAGATACTGATGCTTTACTTTTCTTTTGCAGCAAAAACTTTTTACATTAAATACATTTGTCATTGTTTTGGTTAAATCAAGGGGTACCACCTTTGAAATAAGTTGTACAGACTGTGGGATGCTTCAGGTGATAGGGTGTTGTTTTGCTGACATCATGGGGTAGCAGCGATAATGTAAGTGGGCAGAGAAATTATGTTAGTAGAAGGGGCATCCCCATCATAATATAGGCAGGCCAATGACATGCTGGGCATGTTGATAGATTTTCCAGGATCAGGGCCTAGAAATGGGTAAGCATCGGAGCAGACCATGGTTTAAATGTGTGGGCCAGGGGCTCTATTGCTAGTAAATTTGTAATACCAGCCCTGGCCCAGCTAGGCTAGTAAAATACTAGCCAGGTGGCAACCCTATGTACCAAATGCCAGTTAATGTCCTTTTTACTTTAGGGCACACCACTCTGTCTATGAACACTTCTGTAACCCACTTTTCATAACCATAACATTTATTCCAACCGTTCTTATATCTTTTATACTGTGTGTACTGTAGCTTAACATATTAGAGATATACTTTACAAAGCATTTCCCTACAATGTTTGAAGTCTCAAAGAAATCTATTAAGGGAAATGGTTTATTACAGTCTTATTTTAATACAAGAAAGAGAAGGTGCATACTAGACCAGCTCCTTGGCAAATAACTACACTGAGCAGATGGTTTTTCATTATCTATTATACAAAACTACAAGTCTTGCAACAGTGTGCTTTGTATTGATGCTTATTCATCTGCAAGGGAGTAATTTTCAGACTGCCTGTCCAAAACACATTTTAAATCTTCCTTTGCATCGGTGGAACATCTGCTAAAACTAGGATTGTCAATGTCAATATTTTATTTCAAGTAAGCTACATACTGTCTTAATATCTGGCAAAGCCAAGTAAATACATGTAAAATTGGATTTAAAAGTGGCATCCTGGGTGTGCTGCCTAAATAGGAAATTCTCTGTGCATGCAGGCTAAAAATGTTTATTTCATAAAGCTGAATGCTTATAACATAAGGTGTGAGCAATGATTATATAAACCAGAGCTATTTGTTCTTGGTTTGAACATGGTCAAACAGATGCCACCAAACAAAAACTTGTTCAGGTAATGACAAAGGTTCTGCACATAATTATGGACCTGCTTTTCGTCCCCTTAAAAATTCCAAGTGGTAAAAGATTATTTAGTGGTAAATAAGAGTTTACACAAACATTCTTCAAAACAAAAGTGATGTTGCTAAATACTGCCAGCAGGTAGGGTTGAGCTACCCAATACATTAAAATTATACAAACACAATTATCTGAAAAATTGCCCTAAAATGTTTTCTTTGTTTTTGTTCTTGGATCTTTTTAAAGCAAAAAGCAAATTGTAATAAAGAGAAATGCCTTTACTCTTGCAAATTGTATATGCACATTAGATAAGTTCCTACTTATCTATACATTTATATATACATACTTATGAATCAAGAGGCTTTTTGCAGTGATTTAGCTAATTCTTTATTTAAACTCTTTATTATATTTAATTCTATTAAACCTTAAATTAATTCGTATTATGTTGTTCATTTACATTCATAACGCCACACACACACATGTTCTTGCACCTACAGTACATTCCCCTACATATCTCTAAGAAATGGGGTGTTTTGTTTTTTAGAGCAGCACTATTTGATGCAAATGCTTTATTGCTATTCATCCCTTTCTTTGTTTCCTCTATTTATGGTGGAAGAGGAGGATTTACATTTTGCTGCTATAGCAAGTCAAATGGTTGTGAGAATTTGATGAAGTAAGGCATGGGAGTGTTTGTGCATTTTTGGGAAAACTGAATTTTCTTTTTGAATCGGTTTATAAAATATTCTGCTTAAAAAGGGCTGCAGCCTCATCTCATAACAGTTGGATAACTGGGAAGAGACAGAATATGTGAAATAGAGTGTATTTTTTTGCCACATCTCCTCCAGCATAGCAGTGAGTGAGTAGGAAAGAGTGTGTTTACTTTGGCGGGGTGTGGTGTAGTAGCTCTTAGCTATCACTTCGATAAATCTGCCTTAAGTGTTGCCCTTTCCTTCCCAGATACAAGTTTTGGCCATTTGTCTGCAGTGTAATAACCTGTGCTAATATTTGCCAGCTCTTTGTCTGCCGAAAATACTGTGCCACATTGAAGCAAACAAAAATGCTGGAAACCTGGTAAGGCATGTTATATTTTTGGATGAAAATATCAAGGGTCGAATTTCGAATGAAATGGGAGTTCCCATTCCCATAACTTCGAAATTTGAATAAAAAAAGACCAACCGAAATTTATTAACAAAATTGAAGGGTTTTTTTGAGGTTGAATAGGTTGTATTCGATCGTTCGAATCAAACTAAGATCGGATTTAATCGAATTTGATTCAAAGTATTTAAAAAAAAAAAAAAACTTAGATTTTTCAAAGTCCACCAATTGACTCCATATGGCATATATAAGGTCCCCCATAGGCTAAAACAGCAATTTGACAGGTTTTAGATGGCGAATGGTTGAAGTTGAAGTTTTTAAGAGATAGTACATAATAAATTTCAATATTCGGATTTTCGAATTTGTTTCAAATTTGAATTGAATTTGGACTATTCCCTAGTAGCACAAAAATAGCTTGAAATTCAAATTTTTTTACTTAGAATTTTCACTTCAATCCTTGATAAATCTGCCCCTATGTGTTTTTAGTCAAACAATTCTGTCTTTTGCACTAAAGGGACAGCAAACACCCTAAACATGTGAAGTGGCACATAATGAAAAATCTATGTTTTTTTGTTATTTCTTGAGCTAATAGCTACTTTATGTTTGATCCTTGTGGCATAGATAGTTAGATCACCAGTGCTCAGATAGTCCCCCTGCTAAAAAAAAAAAAACAGTCACAACAAAGGGTGAAAGAGGGGCAATCCAAATATATGTTTAACTAACATACACTTAATTCAAGATCAGATCAGAATTGGATGGAAATCATAAATATATTGTTACTGGACATATTCAACTACTGCAAGCATGTTCAGATTTAATTTGTCATTTGTCAGGAAGTATGATTTGGTTTTTTTTACCAGCAGATGGTGGTTTCTAATTTGAATATGCCAGTACGTACTGAATTTAAATTAGACACTTTATTCAGTCATTTGTCTTAATCTCCTTCTGTTGTTTCCCTAAAACTTTCCACAACCCCCATCAAGTTAAGTTTGTCAGTAAACACCAGGAGTGGCACTTCATAATATAGGAAAACTGCAGGCTGGCCAATTCATGGGCTCTTTCTCTGCATGTGTTAATGAATGATGATATGGTGATAAATGAAAATAAAATGTGGGCAATAGGTATATAACTACAGAGACTCTGTTATCTGAATTGCCCATTGCCAGCCAAAATTAGTACCAGGCTTCCAGGTCCCAAACATCCTGTGTGCACAGATGTGAGTAAAAAGTAAAATAAATGAATAAAACACAAAAAGAAAGCCAGCAATCATGCCCTCAACTGGTTCTGCTCCTAAGTAAGTAGGCATTGTTCTCCATGGAGGCAATTCTATAATCCTAACTAAATGGAAAGTCAATGCCTAATCTCCCCAATATAACTCATTACTCAAAAGCTAGTGAACTTCAAAAATAAAAATGTTGCTCAAATTTTGCACTACATGTATTAAATTAAGGGCCTCTACCATATACCTTCCTTCTCCTTTAAAGGGGGTCCTATCAAAATATAGAAATACAGCTGTAAATAAAATATCCACCAGACTTTTACTTTGATAACTTGCAATAATAAACTTGTGGTGTTTTAAATATCAAAATGTGTTGTTACGCAACTCTAGGATGTATGGTAGAGGCCCTTAATTAAAATATAAGTTTAAAAATAGCATTCACAATTTTTTCAGATTAGTGTTTTTTATTTAAAGGTGAACTTCCTCTTTAAAAGAACAGTTCAGTGTAAAAATAAAAAAATGGGTAAATAGATCTGTGCAAATTAAAAAAGGCTGGAGTGACCAGACGTCTAACATAACAGAACACTACTTCCTGCTTTCCAGCTCTCTATCTCGGAGAGGCCCATTTATCAAAGGTTGAATTTTGAATTCACTTGAATTTTTTTAAATTCAAATATACTCACAATGACACTGTGAAGTTATTTAAGAAAAATTTGAATGTCTAATATTCGATCGAATAGTTCCGACCTGGAAATTCGAATCATATTCATACAATTAGAATTTTTCACCCATAAAAAACTTGGATGTCAAGAAAGCTATTAATATCTCCAAATGGCTCAATGGACCTCTGCCATTGACTTGTACATTAACTCTTCTAATATTCGAATTAAGACTGTTTCCATGGCCGAGGTTTAATCAATCTCACATTGAATTTACATTCAAATAGGGGGATTAAAATTCGAATGTGTGAATTTTGACACTCAAAAATTCACATTCAAATTTAGAATTCAACCTTTGATAAATCTGCCCCCTAGTCAGCGAAAGGGGGGCACGTGGGACATAACCGTTCAGTAAGTTTGCAACTGATCCTTAGCATGTAGGTCAGATTCAAAAGCAACAGTTATGACCCATGTGCCCCACCCTCAAGTCACTGACTGGTCACTGCCTGGTAAACAATCAGTGGAAACCAAGAGAGAGGCAAAGCAGGAAGCAGTGTTCTGGCTTTTATGTTAGACATCCACTGACTCCAGCCTTTATAGATTACATTTTTTACTTTATTGAAAACAGTTTTTATTTTGCACAGCTATCCAGTTTTTATTTTTATATTGAACAATTCCTTTACAATTATGATAATAAAAGAAAACTAATAATACTAAGCCATTTACAGTTTTTAGAAATATTAACCTGTGTAATACTTGGACAGAGAACTAGATGAAGGATAGATTACAAAAAGTAATTGTAAATGACTAACAACCAGTGTTGTTAGTGGAATAATGCAGGACTCTGTCCTTGGTCCTTTGCTGTTTAACTTGTTTATTAATTATCTGAAGGTGGGAATTGAAAGTAATGTTTCTATTTTTACTGATAATACTAAATTGTGAAGAACTATAAGTTCCATGCAGGATGCTGACACTTTGCAGAGTGGTTTGACTAAATTGTAAAACTGGGCAGCAAACTAGAAAATATTTAGTGTTGATAGATGCAGTGTTGTGCACTTAAATAAAATAATATAAATGCAAGATATACACACAGTGAGGACAGTGAGGTTGTGGAATGTACTGTGGGATGTTGTTGCGATGGCTAATTCTATTAATGCTTTTAAGAGTGGCTTGGATGATTTCTTAAACAATCATAATATCCAAGGCTATTCTGATACTAAAATATACAGTTATGGGCAAATTTATCAAGGGTCGAAGTGAAAATAGATTCAAATAAATTCAAATTTGGATTTTAGAGTATTTTAATGGCCAAAACTGAAATTCGACTGTTAAAATTTGATTTGAGTTGTTTTAAAAATTAGAATTCAATATTTGAAATGTATCATAAACTGGCCTTTTAAGAATTCAAATTGACTATTCCCTACCTTAAATCTGCCAAATTGTTGTTTTAGCCTATGGAGGATGTCCTGGGATCAATTTGGAGTTATTTGCAGCCTTCCTGACATTCAAGTTTTTTTCAGAGAAAAAACTCGAATCGATTTTACTTTGAATTCGATTTGAGTTTGCGAGTAGATTCTATTCATTCTAAAAATTTGATTTTTTTTTAAATAAATTGCAAATTGCTTGAATTTCGAGTTCATGGGAGTTTTAAATAACTCCCAAGAACTCAAAATTCCATCTTTGATAAATCTGTCCTTTAGCATAGATATTGTTATATATAGTTTATTTTTGGCTATTTATAGATAGGTTGGTATACGTATATACAGTATGTGCACTTGGTTTCATTTGAAGGGGTTGAACTTGATGGGCCAAACTTAAATATGTCAGGATGCAAACTTAATGCTAATATACTTCCTATTGCAGAAATGTGCCAAGTGCTGGATAAATCAAAGTGGCATCATATTGTAACATTGTTTCATTAAAATTCTAAAAGCATACATAAATCTCATTGATTTTGACAATGGCCATTATGTGAGTGCTATACATAATGTTATTCTTCTCAACCAAATAAACAATTATACATTGGTGCTAAAACAGACATACTGTAGAGAGTAAATGCTTGAGAATTCATCTGATGTACACTGTACATCTTGTTGTTTGCCTAATATTAAGGGGGTTATTTATTAATGTTCAATTCTCTCGTTGGACTTTTAAAGGGGGAAAAACATTTCGTAAAAAGAAACCCTCAAATTTTTCAAGATTTATTAAACCCTGATGCTGTTAATAAAAAAGCACTCCAACTCAGACCTGCTGAGTTCATGTAGAAGTTAATGGCAGATGTCCCATTGACATTTTGAAGATATCCTGATCTGCACTGGGTTTCGTTCAAGGATCCAAAGATTTTGTGGTTTCTGGTGGCAAACCTGAATAAAAAACAGTTTTCAGCGACAAATGCAAAAAGATTGTAAAATTGGATTTTTTTCAGGATTTTATTGAGTCTTTTCGTGAAAATGTATTCATAAATGGGGGGGCAAACTTTTTTTGCCAGGTTTTGCTGTGAAATACCCCCCTCCCATAGATTTCTATGTATTGCTCCCTGAAAAAGTTGCTGGAAAAAAGTCCATTGGTGTGGAAATTCACTGTGACATATTTGTGCCATTTGCTGTCAGCCAGACATCTAGCATATATTGTCAATATTATCTGAAATACATAGAGATACCGTAAAATAGCCATGATGAAAGTGGGTACAGGCACCCCAAGTACTTATTTTAAGAAGCAGTGGAGCCCTGACATAAGGGCAACAATTAAAGTACTCCCTTAATGGAGGTTCCAAGGTAATAGATCCTGTACTGCAGTTGGGTAAACAATATTTTTAAAAAAAGAATTCACCTCACCTCCCAAGTATACTGACTCTCTCCATTGGGAGGGAGCCTACCATTATGATATATTTAATGCAGAATGTGTAGCAGAACTATCGATTGAGTACATACTGTAAATAGAATACGGTTATTATTATTATTATTAATATTATTATTATTATTATTATTATTATTATTATTATTACAGCTCTATTTTTAATTGTAAAGATTGTTTAACTTCTTATATATATTACATTTTAGCTCCAGCCAGCCAAAATGTTAATCTTCTGTTGCTACAAAAACAGGTTATTGGCTTTTCTATATCAATTCAAAATAATTCATTGGATCTGTATGCTTACTCAGTGGCTGTATTAACCCTTTAACTGCCAGCCAATTTGGCCAAGTTGGAACTTCTATTGCCAGACCGTTTTTGAACATTTTTTGCTCTTTCACTTTAGGGGACTTTCCTGGGGGGGTCTTTTAGTTTACCCATGAAAACAAGATATTGTTTTTTTCAGGACAACCTAAGCTTTCAAAATATGCTAGAATTTAGTTGTCATTCCAGTCCTGTAAAAAGATATGGGCTTTTAAGTGTATAAAAAAAAACAAAAAAAAGTTTCACATGATACAAACGCATATATCAGAAGCATAATTTATTTTATACATGAGAACATGGCAGATTTGGAAAGTTCTGTGTCTCCCGAACGAACCAATACCAAATATATATAATTTTATTGAGATTTCTCACTTCGATAGTTGAAAACTCCGAAGCAGTAAACTACCAAATTTCCAAAGCACCGCTCCACAAAACAGCATACATCTGATTTCAAGGCCAAACATTCCACTAACAGTAGGTTTACCCTAAAAAACTACCCCTTATTGGAAAGAACAGATTCTAACGAGTTCAAAATGGGTAAATATATATTTGTACTCCAAACTACCAAGTTGCAATTCTTTCCTAAAGTTAGCAGTTTTTAAAAAAAATGTGTTACATTTTTGAAAAATTACCTCAAAGTGTCCAGTCTACAGCATTGTATCTCCCACATATCATTATATACCAAGATACAACACCCCAAATATGAAAGCCCAGGGTCCGCTGAACAGTTTGATGCCCAATATGCATAGGTGCACCTAAGTATGTGGCATATAGGGGGCCCCAGAACAAAGACACCCCATACGAGTTATCAGTTCTGGAATTCCAAATACTGCAAAATCAGCACATTTACAGCATTTTTCAAGGGGCAAAAGTACAAAAATGTATGTTCACCCCAGAAAACCATATGTTTTTGGAAAGTACACATTCTGACGAATCTAAAATGGGTATGCATGTCTTTCTACTCCAAAGTACCAAGCCGTAAAGCTTTCCTACATTTCGCAGTTTTTATGACATTACCGAAAATCAACTTGATATTACAAATCTGAAGCATTGTATCTCACACATATCATTATATACCAAGATAAAATACCCTAAATATGAAAGCCCGGGGTCCGCTGAACAGTTTGATGCCCAATATGCATAGGTGCACCTAAGTATGTGGAGTATAGGGGCCCCAGAACGAAGACACCCCATACGAGTTATCAGTTCTGGAATTCCAGATACTGCAAAATAAGCACATTTACAGTATTTTTAAAGTGCCAAAAGTACAAAAATGTATGTTCACCCCAGAAAACCATATGTTTATTGGAAAGTACACATTCTGACGAATCTAATATGGGTATGCACGTCTTTCTACTTCAAAGTACCAATCCACAAAGCTTTCCTACATTTTGCAATTTTTATGACATTGCCGAAAATCACCTCAATATTGCAACTCTGAAGCATCGTATCTCTCACATATCATTATATACCAAGATAAAACTCCCTAAACATGAAAGCCCAGGGTCCGCTGAACAGTTTGATGCCCAATATGCATAGGTGCACCTAAGTATGTGGCGTATAGGGGCCCCAGAACGAAGACACCCCATACGAGTTATCAGTTCTGGAATTCCAAATACTGCAACATCAGAATATTTACAGCATTTTTCAAGGGGCAAAAGTACAAAAATGTATGTTCACCCCAGAAAACCATATGTTTATTGGAAAGTACACATTCCGATGAATCTAATATGGGTATGCACGTCTTTCTACTCCAAAGTACCAAGCCGTAAAGCTTTCCTACATTTGGCAATTTTTATGACATTACAGAAAATCACCTCAATATTGCAACTCTGAAGCATCGTATCTCCCACATATCATTATATACCAAGAAAAAGCACCCTAAATATGAAAGCCCAGGGTCCACTGAACAGTTTGATGCCCAATATGCATAGGTACACATAAGTATATGGCATATAGGGGCCATAGAACGAAGATAGTTCTTTAATTCCAAATACTGCAAAATCAGCACATTTTCAGCATTTTTCAAGGGGCAAAAGTACAAAAATTTATGTTCACCCCAGAAAACCATATGTTTTTGGAAAGTACACATTCTGACGAATCTAAAATGGGTATGCGCGATTTTCTACTCCAAAGTACCAACCCGCAAAGCTTTCCTACATTTCGCAATTTTTTATGACATATACAAAAATCTCCTCAATACTCCAACTCTAAAGCATTGTATCTCCTACATATCATTATATACCAAGATAAAACTCCCTAAACATGAAAGTCTGGGGTACGCTGAACAGTGTGATACCCAATATGCATAGGTACCCCTAAGTATGTGGCTTATAGGGGCCCCAGAAAGAAGACACCCCATACGAGTTCTGTAATTCCAGATACTGCATAATCAGCACATATACAGCATTTTGCAACAGGCAAAGGTACAAAAAACTAGGTTCACTCCAGAAAACCATATATTTTTGGAAAGTACACCTTCTGCCGAATAAAAATTTGCTAAAACTGTCTTTCTACTCCAAACGTACATACTGCAAAGCAACGCTAAAGGCAGTGGTTTTTATGATATTTCTGAAAATCTCCTAAAAATATTGCAGTTGGTCGCATTTATCTCACCCAATTTCTTATATACAATTAGAAAACACCATAAATATTGACGCTAAGGGTCTACTGAACAGTTTGATGCCCAATATGCATAGATATACCAAAGCAGGTGGGCACGTGCGGACCCCAAATGAAAATAGTGCTTAAGAATTTTCTCGGCTATCAATTCGCCTTCTGTGAAGATAGCACTCTGACTCCATATAATGTGCCGTAAGACCCCCTAACAGTACGAAGACCCCCCAACACCATATCTTTTTGGAAAGTACACATTCTACTGAATAAAAATTTGCTATAACTGTCTTTCTACTCCAAGCTTACATACTGCAATACTATGCTAAAGGCAGCGGTTTTTATGACATTTCTGAAAATCGCCTAAAAATATTGCAGTTGGTCGCATTTATCTCACACAATTTCTTACATACAATTAGAAAACACCATAAATATTGACACCAAGGGTCTACTGAAAAGTTTGATGCCCAATATGCATAGATAAACCAAAGCAGGTGGGCACGTGCGGACCCCAAATAAAAACAGTGCATAAGAATTTTCTCGGCCGTCAATTCGCCTCCTGTGAACATAGCACTCTGACTGCATATAATGTGCCGTAAGACCCCCTAACAGTACAAAGACCCCCCAAAACCATATATTTTTGGAAAGTACACCTTGTGACGAATAAAAATTTGCTAAAACTATCTTTCTGCTCCAAATGTACATACTGCAAAGCAACGCTAAAGGCAGTGGTTTTTATGATTTTTCTGAAAATCACCTAAAAATATTGCAGTTGGTCGCATTTATCTCACCCAATTTCTTATATACAATTAGAAAACACCCTAAATATTGACACCAAGGGTCTACTGAACTGTTTGATGCCCAATATGCATAGATATACCAAAGCAGGTGGGCACGTGCGGACCCCAAATGAAAATAGTGCTTAAGAATTTTCTTGGCTGTCAATTCCCCTTCTGTGAAGATAGCACTCTGACTGCATATAATGTGCCGTAAGACCCCCTAACAGTACAAAGACCGCCCAAAACCATATATTTTTGGAAAGTACCACTTGTGCCGAATAAAAATTTGCTAAAACTGTCTTTCTGCTCCAAATGTACATACTGCAAAGCAACGCTAAAGGCAGTGGTTTTTATGATATTTCTGAAAATCGCCTAAAAATATTGCAGTTGGTCGCATTTATCTCACCCAATTTCTTACATACAATTAGAAAACACCCTAAATATTGACGCCCAGGGTCTACTGAACAGTTTGATGCCCAATATGCATAAATATACCAAAGCAGGTGGGCACGTACGGACCCCAAATAAAAACAGTGCATAACAATTTTCTCAGCTGTCAATTCGCCTTCTGTGAACATAGCACTCTGACTGCATATAATGTGCCGTAAGACCACCTAACAATACAAAGACCCCCCAAAACCATATATTTCTGGAAAGTACACATTCTGACGAATACAGAGTTGCTAAAAATGTGTTTCTATCCCAAATGATCAAAGTGTAAATGAGGCTAAAAAATTACATAAGGAAAAACAACGCAAGCATAAAACTGCAATAAAAAAGCAAATACAATTAGGAAAATCAACGAAATAACAAAATAACTGATCCGACAGCGTGGTTAGAGGTCAGAATGCTTGATCCAGTAGTCATGCTGTGAAATCTAAAGTTTTTAGGGAAATAACAGAAGGGAAACTTAGAAAATGAACTAAAAAAAAACCCCTATAAGTGTGTGTTTGTGTATGCATGGATGTACAGCTCTAAAAAGTGTATAAATATTTGCATATATGTATTTGAGTATGTAAATATGTGCAAAAGTTTGAAAAATCAAAAAAATCAGAAAATCAAAAAAAAAAGTATGTGTTCTGTGTATATGTAAATGCCTGTAAATGCCTGTAAATACCTGTAAATACCTGTAAATAAGTAAAAAAAAAGGGGCACTTACCAAATCTAGATGAAGAGGAGTCCTTTTCAGTGCTCTAGGGTTGAGACATGCTGAGTCACTGCAGCAGGAAGTGCGTGCACGGAGCAGGAGCATGTGCTGTGCTGGTGCTTGCGACATGGAAGCTGCTGGATCTGTTGCTGCTGTTGCTGCGTCTCTCTGCGACCCTGGAGTGGAGGACCGCCGATCTTTTTCAGGTAAGCTCGTTGCCTAGGGGGTTCTGCTGCTAGCTGCTCCTCTCTGCACGCTGAATTTGCAGTGTGTGCAGAGAGAGAGCTGTTTTAGTAAAGAACGTAGCTCCTACGTTCTTGGCACTTAAAGCCTTTTTTCAAAAGAACGTAGGAGCTACGTTCTTGGCAGTTAAAGGGTTAAAGTTTAAAATAGCAAAGCCTTTATTAAGAAATAACTTACAGAAAGTCCACTTCCTGTCCTCTTCAAAAAGGGCGACCATCCATCCTGCGGCCCTCGATTTCTCCTCCTTGGCTTCCCTCTCTCCTTCAGCTCATGCTGCTCTCAGACGTGGCGCCCCATATATATTATACCGGGCACGGGGAGACTATATGTTATGAAAATACACATGAAACCAGAATAGCGACCGGTAGCTTGTATAATTAATATTCCCAAATGGCTAAATAGCAGTGAGATACAAAGTGGATTGTCCATGGCGCCTAAAAGCTTGGTACAGCACAACTGCTGTTTGTTTCAGTATGGGGCTAAATGATCGTCCCGATCGAATTGCCGGTGAATTTAAAATGTTAATCAGTAACGCAGCCCCCAGTGAGCCTGGAAAGAGAGAGAGAGAGAGGCTGTGCGGCTGTGAAATGTGAGGAGGGCCGATCGTCCATCATTCAGGGGATCTGGCTGGGGGGAGCAGCAAGGAAGAGGGAAGCTGATGCACAGTGAAGGAGAGCCTGTGACAGTCTGTGACTGCTGCGGCTGGGGAGAAGCGAGGAGGAGGGAAGCCGATGCATGGTGAAGGAGAGGAGAGCCTGTGCTGCTGCTGGACGCCGGGAGGAGGATGCCTGTCTGTGAATAGCCAGGGAGGAGAAATCGATCACTGCAGCATGGATGGTCGCCTTTTCGCCGTTTCTGAAGAGGACAGGAACTGGACTTTCTGTAAGTTATTTCTTAATAGAGGCTTTGCTTTTTAAAAGTTTCATTTGTCTTGGTGTATTAATTTTTTGTTGTGCACAAATTAATTTTTAAACATTTTTTTTTTATATTACTGGTCCTTTAAACTAAACCCTGCGGATCACTTAAATAACACAGGGTTTCTTGACAAATGGTGCAATGTCTTAATTAAGTGTTCACTGGAATTAATGGAACTAATTAAATCAGAGGAGGAAGTGTTGTTGAAGCAAGTGAATGAGGAGGTGGAACAAAATCTTAAGGCGGTAGATAACTATAAAGATCATGAATCTTTCTCCAAATGGGAGAGTGATTTGCCATCCAGTATTGTTAAAGTAGCAGGAGAATTGAAATCACGTAAATGGAAGAAATTTTGTAGAGACAAAACAGACTTTATATCTAAAAAAGTGTATAATATGGAAGCCCCATTAGGAAGTAAACAAACAACCAAAATTTCCTCTATAACATCAGATATTAGCAGCTCAGACAGTGAGATGAGCAAACCATCAATAACCTCATCCAGCCCAAGGAGATATTACGATAAGAAACAATCAAAGGGCAAGAAATCAGATGTGAGCAAGTCCACCCACTTTGCGTCATCTTTTTTAGGACCACCCTGGGAGAACACAAACAGGGGCAAAATGAACAAAAAACTAAAGCTTTACAGAAAGTTCTTTCCTTTGCCCCCACAAATACTTTCAAAACCTTTAATTCTATCAAAGATTTACATCTCTTTGGCAGAAAATTGCTATTATACAAACTCTTCCACAAAGAAGGGGTCAACAACGGTTGGTCAGCAGAAGAACGGCGATCATTAGATGACCTATGCTATCTCTTAGAGCAGTGCTGTCCAACTTCTAAGGTACCGAGGGCCGGAATTTTTCCAATCTACATGGTGGAGGGCCAATAACGGAAGCCAGTGTTAGCCACTACCTGTTTTTAGACCACACCCATTTTAAACCACACCCATGTTACCGCAAGACCATGTCCACATTAATAGCACACCAAAAAACCAAATGGTTGGTGCTCACTGCAGGGATCAGGGCCGGAACTAGGGGTAGGCAGAGTAGGCGGCTGTGTAGGGCGCCATCATTGAGGGGCGCACTTTTTTCAAGTGTTTATTTAATAATTTGTTTCAGTAATCATGGTCACCCAGTTGGGTGGAATCCCCCTCCTTCACCTTCTCCCTCTTGCTGGCAAGTAATAGCTCCTTCTGTGCATTGCAGCGCTATGTGCATACACGCGTCAATGACATCACTGATGTGTTGGGTGACAGAGAGAGGCAGAGAGCTGGGGGGCTGCTTGGTGTGTCTCTCGCTGCTCTCAGCCTTGCACAGTTGCACTAAACTGAAGACATTTTTTGTATTACTGTAAAGTGTGAAGCTTCCTGCTGGCACAGCCAGGTACAGATTTGGGGCCCATATGTTTGCTGTTGCTGCTGGGAGCTGGCACAGGTACATAAATACTTGGGGGCAATATGATGTGATCAGATTTATTTTTGGCTGCTTCTGACACAGGTGAAGATTGGGGGCAATATGATGGCTGCTGGAGGGCTGTATGATGGATGGCTGCTGAGCTTGCTTGTACAGGTACAGGGGGCAGTAATATGAATGAAAAAGGGTTGTACATTTTCTTGCTCTCTTTATTTAAAAACCATCATGGTAAGGAGGGAAATGGTAATACTGGACATGGGGGCACTGATTGAAGCTCTTGCCTAGGGTGCCGAACTACCTTGTGCCTGTCCTGGCAAGGATGCCACTCATATGTGAAAAAAGTTAAGTCATATTAAGACATATAGTAAACTCCTTTTATCCAAAGATAGCTGTCCCAAGGCTTTCTTTTCCATAAAAAAATTTCTTTATTTAAATTAGCATTAAAAATTCAATTACAAACAGACCCCACCAGGCCCACCTTACGCGTTTCGCACCCTCCGGCGCTTAGTCATACACCTATGACTAAGCGCCGGAGGGTGCGAAACGCGTAAGGTGGGCCTGGTGGGGTCTGTTTGTAATTTAATTTTTAATGCTAATTTAAATAAAGAATTTTTTTTATGGAAAAGAAAGCCTTGGGACAGCTATCTTTGGAAAAAAGGAGTTTACTAAATGCTCATCGCCTGTGAACTGGGGCGAGTCCCTTGGGCTTAACTAAACTTAAATCAGAGGTGGACTCCCAATTTTTGTATACTCATATTAAGACATACCCATAAATCCATATGCCTCCCCCTCCCCTGTGTATAATACAGTGCCCGAGCATATGAGTAATCACCTTAGGGGCCACTAACAATAATTTTCAAACGCTAACAAACCCCCAGAACAAATACCAAAGTATGACACAGTGCTGGTGCCCCATTAGCATTTTGAATAAAGTGTGAACAGGTGAACAATGTGGGCAGTTTCAGTCTGGGTCTCAGGTAGAACATTACAGGTTTTAGGGGAATGAACAATAGAGGTATCACAAGTGTGAACAATACAGGGGGATCACAGGTGTGAACAATGCAAGGGATTCGTCTAAATTTGAGGTTTAGACAATGCAGGGGCCAGTTAATCTCTGTAGTGATACCTTTTAAATCTTACATATGGTAAACAGACACAGCAGGC